>OZ014522.1:454943725-456407809 GCA_963966055.1 Lathyrus aphaca | reverse complement strand
CCTCTTAGAATTTGGGCCAAAATCATTCTTGGAAGCATCTGCCACAGGAAAGCAACCAACTCTCCAGATTATATCAACATGGATCAGCAGTTCTTGCTGTACTTTATTGCTAAGCAGAAGAAGGTTAACCTTGCACACTCTTTATTTCATCATCTGAAAAACAGTGTGAAGGAAACAAGGGAAGGAGAGAAAACTAAGAGAGATTGGATTCCTCTAGGGCATTTAATCTCTAACATCCTCCATGAGAATAAATTGGTGGACTATCTGGCTGAAGTCAAGCAGATAGAGCTTCTAGAAACAAATGTTAGTAAGCCTCTAAATGCTAAGAATCTGAAGAAGATGAAGTTCATAACTTCTATCAAGAAAGATCCCGTCCTCTACTCTAGAGAGGTCATAACCATAAGGAAGATTCCTCTGCAGAACTTCCCACTCTTTTCTTCTGACACACCTCCAGAGGTTGTGGTCAGATACTTGGATTCCTGCAAGCAACGTGGTGTGGATCTAATGTTCAAGGCAACAGAACTTACTCAACAAACTCCAGATGCTGCATCAGCAAGGAGCAAGAAAAGAAAGGCTGGAGAAGGAACCTCTCAGAAGACTCCTAAAACTACCAGAAGAACAGGTAATACTTCTGCCTCTACCTCTGATTTTATTTATGTAGTAGAAGCAGTTACAGTAGAAATGTCTGAAGCACCCTCTGACCCAACACCTTCTGATCAAATTCCTTCTGCCCCAACTACTTCTGAACCAACCCCATCCTCTGAACCTATTCCACCTTCTAACTCTATTCCCTATGTCATACCTGCAACCTCTGTTGTCTCATCCATATTATCTTCATTATATCCACCAGAAAATGAACCCCATCAACCACAAACCCTATCAGACTTTGATATCCCCATAGATACAACACGCCTATCTGATATAGACCGTTCACCATCAGTTGAAACACACACTGCCCTTCAACTGTTCTTTCTGACATTGATGATTTCCAACCCCCTGAATCTGAACAAATCCCATCTTCTCAAACTTTTGAAACAAACCAACATAGCAGTTTTCACCCAATAAATTCTGATGGCCTTGTTTTTAACCTTTCACCAATAAGAGAAAGCTCTCTGTCTTCCTATGAGTCTACCCCTCCTAACTCACCAACTTTCATCACCATCCGTGACACACCACCAGAAGACGCTGAACCTGAAAATCCCCTTAGAACTTCTGTCAATATTGAAGCTCTACAAAAATTATCCTCTGTCTCAAATAAAACTGCCATACCAACACCAAAACCAAAACCCACAAAAACAGACATTTCTGTACTGTTGATTGCTTTTGAAACAAAAATGAAATTCAGGATAGAGGATCTGAAGGCTGCTTGCTCAGAGCTTCCTGATCAAGCTGCTTCTGACTTTCTGTGGGCCAAGTTCAGAAAATGGTTCAGTGCTGAAACCAAAAAGTTGAAAGACATCTGCTATGACCTTGCTCATCAGAACTTCTGTGAGTATCTCAAAGCAGTTGTTTCAAACATTGAAAAGAATAAACCATTTCTTCTGGACAACAAACCCTGGACAGACTCAGAACCTCTGGATTCAAACTCTGGACTTCAAATGGTTTTGGTTCCTTCTGATGAAGGTCAGGATGTTGAATCTGCTCAACCACCAGCAACTGAAGAATTTTCTGAAAATCAAGCTGCTCTAGAAGTTGAAGAACATCTGCCAACCACTCTTGTTCTGAAGACCTTAGAAGAGTTGAAGAAGGAAAATGAGATGGTTAAGCAAAGGCTGGATAAACAAGATGAAACCAATGCTGAGTTGAAGACGATGATTGGAAAGCAAGTGGAATAATCCTCTGAGATCAAGTCTCTGCTGGAGGCTTTAGTTACTAAGATGCATCCCTGATTTTCTGTTTATCTTCTGCTTATCTTTTTCTGTTTTTATCTTTTGTTTATCATGACTGTTTAAGTTCTACTGGTTAATTTCTTGTTGGTCTTTGATTCTGTTTAATGAAAACTTATTTTGCTTCTACACTCTTGCATTTTTTTTTGCATTTATACTTTTTGATTATGACAAAAAGGGGGAGAAACGTAGAAGATCTTGATCTATAGCAGTTATCAAGATTTGCCTCTAACATATATATTCTAATAAAACTGTTTGAGTTGTGATTCTGAAATAGAAACGGGTCAAGTAATCAACTCAGGGGGAGCTAAGGCTAATGAAACTTCTGAAGGATAAAACTTCTGAAGAAACCTCTAACAGACATATCTGATTTAATTTAATCAAAGGGAGTCTTCTAATCCTATTAAACTCTATTCTTAAAATCTAAATAAATGTTTTGTCATCATCAAAAAGGGGGAGATTGTTAGAACAATTATGGTTCTAAACCTCTAAAGAGTTTTGATGATAACAAATATTATTATGCAAGAATAGAAGTTCTAATGACTTTCTTTATTATATGTGTAGAAGAGGAAGTTATTTAAAGAAGACGTACTTTATTTGAAGATACTTTGAGCCGTATATAGAAGATACACTTATTGAAGAATCCATCATTTAATGACATGGTTTAATAGCTGCGCATCAAGACTTTATTATCTCTGATTTACGTCTAGAAGATGATGATATTCATAATGAAGGCATTAATTAAAGAATATTTTAATTAATGATGAAGACAAGTATCTCTTGTTATGGAAGGAGTTTATGGTATTAACTAATATCCTAAATTAGCTCAAGATGTCTTCAACGACTACAATACTCAAGAACTATATAAAGGAATCAAATTCAAGATTTGATGACACTCACGAAAAAAGACTTACTCATTTGTCTAAACTCTTGTAACATTCACTTAGTGATCATAGATTTATTAGAAGCAAAATAGTTACTTTATTATTATTATTGTAATAGTTAAGTAAAATCCCTTGAGTGACTAGTTTCAGTCAGAAGACTCAAGAGGACATTGACTGTAGGTCAGTGTGTGTATTCAATTTTTTGAATAGTGGATTAAGACCTTAGTGAAGAGGCAAAATCACCTTGGTGGGTGGACTGGACGTAGTTTGAGTTCAAACGAACCAGGATAAATCAACTTGTCATAGAAGTTAATTTTTAGTTGTTAAAGAAAACCCAATTCCAACCCCCCTTCCTTGTGTTTTACGCACCTTCACCCGCATCCTGCTTTCTAGCTCCCAGGTTACACTCCCACCAGCAGGTCCACCCCAAGATACTCTCACCAGAGGAATCTCTTTACCTCTGAGTTGCTTCATCTTGCGATCCTCAATTCTGATCGGCATGGCTTCCACAGTAACAATCTCTCTAACCTGCACCTCATCCCTCTAAATAACATGAGATGGGCCAGACACATACTTCCGAAGTTGCGATACATGAAACACATCATGTAAATTCGAAAGCTCTGGAGGCAACACCACCATGTACGCAACAATACCAATTCTCTGCAAAATCCGATATGGTCCAATAAACTTAGGATCCAACTTCTTTGATTCCAAAGCACGACCAACACCTGTCATTGGATTAACCCTCAAAAATACATGATCACCTTCAGCAAATTCTAATTCTTTCCTCCAGTTATCATGATAACTTTTCTATCTACTCTGAGATGCTTTCATTTTTTCACGGATCATCTGAATTGCCTTAGTTGTCTGCTGTACAATTTCAGGTCCAAGCACCTCATTTTCACCAGTTTCATACCAACACAGAGGCGTTCTACACCTCCTACCATACAAAACTTCAAACGGTGTCATTCCAATACTAGAATGGTAACTATTATTGTATGTGAACTCAATCAATGGAAAATGAGTATCCCACGCACTACCTTGTTCCAACACACACGTTCTCAACGAATCTTCCAAAGTCCGAATAGTCCTTTCTGACTGACCATCCGTCTGTGGATGATAAGCCAAACTCAATTTCAACTTTGAACCCAAAGCCTCTTGTAAACTTTTTCAAAATTCAGACGTAAATCTTGGATCTCTATCCAACACTATACTTGATGGAACACCAGGTAGTTTCACAATTATCCTGATGTAAATCTCAGCCAACTTCGTCAACATAAAACTCATATTAATAGGGATAAAGAGTGCAGATTTTGTAAGTCTATCCACAACCACACAAATAGCATCAAATCCTCTCGCCGTATTCGGCAAACTAGTAACAAAATCCATTGCAATACTATCGCACTTCTATTCTGGAATTTCTAGCGGTTGCATCAATCCCGAAGGTTTCTGATGCTCCACTTTCGATTTCTGACACACCAAACAAGCATATACAAATTGTGTAATATCTCTCTTCATACCAAACCACAAAAATAACTTCTTTAAGTCCTGATACATCTTCGTAGCTCCTGGATGAATACTCAAGCTACTATGATGACTTTCTTCTAAAATTTCTTTCTTTAAATCGTCATTATCTGGCACACAAATTCTGCCCCAGAACCTCAATACACCAGCATTATCCACCTAGAAATCAATTTCAGGATCATTGTCTCCCGAAGGCATCAAGTCAACTAACTTCACATCAAGTCTCTGATTCTCTTTAATAATATATAAGAAATAATTATTCACTTTCAACATTCCAAGTCTAACACTTTCAGGTGTCGTCTCACAAACCATACTCAAAACTCTAAACTGTTCAATTAATTCCAATTCTTTCACCATCAATGTCGACATATGAATTGTCTTACGACTCAAAGCATATGCTACAACATTAGTCTTACCCGGATGATAACTCAAATTAAAATCACAATCCTTCAGAAATTCTAACCATCTTCTTTGCCTCATATTTAGCTCTTTTCGATCAAACAAATATTTCAAACTTTTATGGTCACTTAACACTTCAAATCTTGACACATATAAGTAATGCCTCCAAATATTCAACACAAAAACCACTGCAGCTAATTCAAAATCATGAGTAGGGTAATTCCTTTCATGCACTCTTAATTGTCTAGAAGCATATGCTACTACCTTACTGTAGATGTTTAGAATTGGCAGAATTTTTGACCAACAAGAAATGTTGAATTCAGTTCAGAATGTCCTATCAGATGTTGGGACATTATCAAACAGAGTATAAGAACTTAATTCAGGATGTCACACCAGATGTTGGGACATTGTGTTAATGATTTAAGTTCAGTTTTTCAGGATGTCCCAACAGATGTTGTGACATCTCAAACCTGCTACCAGAATTAATTAATGACTAACTGATCTGAGTAATTTAAGGAAAGTTATCTGGAATTAATTATGGATGGACAAAAACAGAATAAGGCGCATCTGTAGGGAGTATTGTTATGAAACTTCAGCATAATCAGAAGAACTAAATCACCTAGAATCTAGGAAGTAACAAACCCTAATTCAAGGTGGAAGCTGCATGCATTTTAGGACTGGATTAATCTACAGAAAGCCCAAAATCCATACACCTATTTAATCAACAGAAACTCACAGAATTGAGTACGAATTTCATAAGACAAAATAGGGTGTTGTGTGTTTTATAGCAGGTTGTTTTTATTGTACCACTTTATGAGCTTTTAAGCAAAAGTGTATTTGTGACTTGATTGAAACTGTGAAGTAAGATCAAGCTGTTTTGTTTGAAGGATGACTTCAATTTCATTAAACTTGTAAACAAGATCACTGTGTGATTGAGGGGGAGTGAGTTGGTACTCATATCTAAGTTGTGTCTTAGGTAGAAATTGCATTGGGTAGATATTAAGTGAAAGATTAAACTGGGTGGTTTAAGTCTAGAATTAATATTACTTATAGTGGATTTCCTCCTGGCTTGGTAGCCTCCAGATGTAAGTGTGGTTATACACTGAACTGGGTTAACAAACTACTGTGTTGTTTAATTTTCTTGCACTTTAAGTTTTGGTTAAATCTGTCAAGTGTTGGGACATCTCATAGGACATCTCATACCTGATCACAGAATTTCAATTGGCATCAGAGCAGGCACCCTGCCTGTTTATACTGGGTGAGATCTAGGGAATACAAATTCTGGAAACATGGACAGAGATATAGGGTCAGTAAATAGACCACCTATACTGGATGGATCTAATTATGACTACTGGAAGCCAAGAATGATTGCATTCTTAAGATCACTTGACAACAGGGCCTAGAGAGCAGTCAACATTGGATGGGAACATCCTGTCCAAGACACCAAAGATGGAGCAAAAGTGTTGAAACCTGAAGAAGAATGGAGTAAGGAGGAAGAAGATTCAGCACTAGGCAACTCCAAGGCCTTAAATGCTTTATTCAATGGCATTGATAGGAACATCTTTAGACTTGTGCATCACTGTGAGCTGGCCAAAGATGTTTGGGACACTCTCAAAACAACTCATGAAGGAACATCAAAGGTAAAGATGTCAAGACTTTAACTTCTCACCACCAAGTTTGAAAACTTGAGAATGAAGGAAGATGAGACAATTCATGAATTCCACATGAACATCTTAGAAATAGCCAATACTTCTGGAGCCTTGGGAGAAAAGATGACTGATGAAAAGCTTGTAAGAAAGATTCTCAGATCTTTGCCAAAAAGATTTGACATGAAAGTCACAGCAATAGAAGAAGCTCAAGACATATGCACAATGAAAGTTGAAGAACTCATTGGTTCCCTTCAAACATTTGAGATGGGAATGAATGACACAAATGTAAAGAAGAACAAAAGCATAGCCTTGGTGACAAATACTGATGAAGAAGAAGAAAATGATGAATCAGAAACTGGTGAAAGCTTATCAGACAACATTGCTATGCTTGGAAGACAATTCAAAAAGATTCTCAGAAAGATGGAAGACAAATCCAAACCCAGTGGAAGATATACAAACTCTTCTGAGAACAAAAGACCTTATGATGCAAATAGAAGGTCAAATTATGATGAAAAGACCAGTCAAGAAAAAGGAATTAAATGCCATGGATGTGAAGGATATGGACACATCAGGAATGAATGTCCTACCTACTTAAAAAGGCAAAAGAAAGGACTCTCTGTAACCTGGTCTGATGAAGACTCAGGAGGTGATTCAGAAGAAGAATCAGCTAAGCATATCACTGCTCTAGCTGGATTATGTGAATCTGAAAGTGAATCCAGTGATGGGGAGCTTACTTTTGAAGAACTTGAGCAAGCATACAAAGAACTATTCAAAAGAAGCACTGAAATATGCAGTGAGATTATAAAGCTAAAGAAGAAGAATGAGGCACTAAAGGATGAAAAAGCAAGTGATCTAGAGATCATTGACACCTTGAAAAGTGAAGTAAGTATTCTCAACTCCAAGTTGGAACATATGTCCAAATCTGTTAGAATGTTGAACAGTAGCTCAAGCACACTGGATGTTATTCTCAACAATAATAAGCATTCAGGGGATAAAAGTGGAATGGGATTTAAAAAAGTTCATAAGGATGAAGCTAGCTCTAGCAAAACTACCTCAAAGTCCATACAGTCAAACAAGATGTCTCAACAGATGCTTCAACATCATGAAAAGAATACAAAGTCAAACATAATGTGCCAACAGATGTCTCAACATTCTGAAAAGAACAGAATGAAGAAGAAGTATCAAAGATGGAGATGTCATCATTGTGGAAGATTTGGACATATCAAACCTCATTGCTATAAGTTGCATGGATATCCAAATCAGATGTATCAGCAACCTCCTAAGCAGAAGATAGAAGTTACCAAGAAAGTGCTGCATAGACATCAAAGAGATCAGCAACCTCCTAAGCAGAAGACAGAGGTCATCAAGAAGGTATGGAGACCAAAAGCTAGTCTTCATGCTGATCAAAGCTACATACCCAAGAACAAGATCAACAAACAACCTTGGAGCTCTACTGATGAACAATACACAGGGCAGAGGTATCAAAAGAAATCTCAACTCAAATGGTCAAAGAAAGGTGTTGCATATATAGCACATACATCACTAAGAGTATCATCCAAAGAAGACTGGTACTTTGATAGTGGATGTTCAAGACACATGACTGGATTGAAGAATCTGCTAGTAGACTTAAAATCACATTCATCCAGATATGTAACCTATAGAGATGGAGCTAAAGGAGAAATCAAGGGAGTTGGGACCTTGGACTGTCCAGATGTACCAAGACTAGATGATGTGCTGCTGGTTAAAGGTTTAACTGCTAACCTGATCAGCATAAGTCAATTATGTGATCAAGGGTACAGTGTAAACTTTACCAAAACTGAATGCATAGTGTCTGACAAAGAACAAAAGGTTGTCATGAAAGGAGCCAGATCTAAAGACAACTGTTACATGTGGGAACCTCAAGACTTCAGTCTCACTTCAACTTGCTCTTTGGCTAAAGAAGAAGAAGTGAAACTATGGCACCAAAGACTAGGTCATCTTCATTTCAGAGGCATAAAGAAAATCATATCTATGGATGCTGTGAGAGGTATTCCTAAACTGAAGATTGATGATGGCAAAATATGTGGTGAATGTCAAATAGGCAAGCAAACCAAGATGTCCCATCCAAAGCTTCAACATCTGACAACTTCCAAAGTTCTAGAACTATTGCATATGGATCTTATGGGACCTATGCAGGTTGAGAGCCTTGGTGGTAAGAGGTATGCCTATGTGGTGGTTGATGACTTTTCAAGATATACATGGATAAATTTCATCAAAGAAAAGTCTGATGTATTTGATGTATTCAAAGACTTATGCCAAAGAATACAAAGGGAAAAAGCCAGCTGTGTGATCAGAATAAGAAGTGATCATGGAAAAGAATTTGAGAACCAAAAATTCTTAGATTTCTGTTCTTCAGAAGGAATCAATCATGAATACTCTTCACCAATCACTCCTCAACAGAATGGGATTGTTGAGAGGAAAAATAGAACTATTCAAGAATCAGCAAGAGCTATGATCCATGCTAAAAAGTTACCTTTGTACTTCTGGGCTGAAACTATGAACACAGCTTGTTACATCCATAACAGAGTTACTCTAAGGAAAGGAACTTTGTCCACAATCTATGAAGTCTGGAAGGGCAGAAAACCCACAGTTAAGTACTTCCATGTGTTTGGAAGTAACTGTTATATTCTGGCAGATAGGGAGCAAAGAAGAAAAATGGATCCTAAAAGTGATGAAGGGATTTTTCTTGGATACTCTATAAACAGCAGAGCATATAGAGTATTTAATTCTAGAACCAAGGTTATCATGGAGTCCATAAATGTGATAATTGATGATGCTCCTACAGATGTCCCAGAAGATGTTGGAACATCTGCTGATATCAAGATTGAAGCTGAAGAAAAGAGTGATCATTCTGACTTCACTCAAACTGATGCAAGGACAGAACAATCCAGCAAACCTCCCTCCATCAGAATCCAGAAGGACCATCCCAAAGATTTGATAATTGGTGATCCCAACAGAGGTGTAAGCACTAGATCAAGAGAAGTGATTTCAGGTTCATGTTTTGTTTCTAAAATAGAACCTAAAAACATCAAGGAAGCTCTTACAGATGAATACTGGATTTGTGCTATGCAAGAGGAATTAGGTCAATTCACAAGGAATGAAGTATGGAACCTTGTTCCTAGACCTGATGACATAAATGTGATTGGAACTAAATGGGTGTATAAGAACAAGTCAAATGAGCAAGGAGTTGTTACAAAGAACAAAGCTAGACTTGTAGCTCAAGTATACACACAAATTGAAGGAGTAGACTTTGATGAAACCTTTGCACCAGTAGCAAGGCTTGAATCAATCAAACTACTTTTGGGAATTGCTTGTATCTTAAAGTTCAAGCTATTTCAAATGGATGTGAAAAGTGCCTTTTTAAATGGTTATCTTAATGAAGAGGTATATGTAGAACAGCCTAAAGGATTTGTTCATCCAAGCTGTCCAAATCATGTATACAAACTAAAGAAGGCTCTCTATGGTCTGAAGCAAGCTCCAAGAGCATGGTATGAAAGGCTGACTACTTTTCTTATCAAGCAAGGGTACAGGAAAGGTGGAATTGACAAAACCTTGTTTGTTAAAGATGAAGAAGGAAATGTCATGATTGCTCAAATATATGTAGATGACATTGTCTTTGGTGGGATGTCAGACAGGATGGTCAAACATTTTGTAAACCAAATGGAATCTGAATTTGAAATGAGCCTAGTAGGAGAATTAACCTACTTTCTTGGACTGCAAATAAAGCAAATGGAGGACTCCATGTTCATTTCCCAAAGCAAGTATGCTAAGAACATAGTCAAGAAATTTGGGATGGACAATGCTACTCATAAGAGAACTCCTGCCCCCACACATTTAAAGCTGACTAAAGATGACAAGGGTGAGAATGTAGATCAAAGCCTATACAGAAGTATGATTGGAAGCTTGTTATATCTAACTGCTAGCAGACCAGACATAGCATTTGCAGTAGGTGTTTGTGCAAGATATCAAGCTGATCCAAAAGTTAGTCATCTTAATCAAGTCAAGAGAATTCTGAAATATGTTAATGGTACTTGTGACTATGGCATAATGTACTTTCATGGATGCAAACCAATTCTCACTGGCTTCTGTGATGCTGATTGGGCTGGAAGTGCTGATGACAGAAAAAGCACTTCAGGAGGATGCTTCTTTCTAGGAAATAATTTGATTTCTTGGTTCAGTAAGAAACAAAATTGTGTATCCTTATCTACTACTGAAGCTGAATATATTGCAGCTGGAAGCAGTTGTTCACAGTTGGTTTGGATGAAGCAAATGCTCACTGAGTACAATGTCCCACAAGATGTCATGACATTGTACTGTGACAACTTAAGTGCTATTAACATATCAAAGAATCCTATCCAACGTAGCAGGACCAAGCATATTGATATCAGACATCATTTCATCAGAGATCTTGTAGAAGAGAAAGTGATTTCACTGGAACATGTAGCTACAAATCTGCAGTTGGCTGAGAAAGTCATATGACATTGTGTGGCATAAGCACCAGATGGGAACACCAGTCTGGTCAAGGACCTTGAGTATTCCTCTCCTAAAAAGTCTCAAAGTAACGACTACTTATAAAATATCAACTTGCTTTCAGCTATCCATCTTCTCATCATACTCTCAAAAATGAATTGCATTCTCTAATTGTTTTTCAGAACTCATCAAACCTAAAACTCTTCATTCACCTTCTTCGAAAATGTCTCAAAACCCTAACATTCCTGAAGAAATCCTCAACAAGGAAGATGTGGTGCATGCAACCCCCATTTTTGTGGTACCCATGGATTCAACTCCAATGGACGAAATCAGAGGAAGTGTTCCTCTAGCTAAAAAGCTAAGAACTCCAAAAAGAACAAAAGATCAAGTTTGCAGCAAATCCAAAGGCATACCTTCACCAGCAAACATCACTCCAAAATCTTCTGAATATGTGGATGATTCCATAAAGGAGTTGGTAAACAGGATTCTTTCTGAGCAAAAAGTGGTAAGTGGCATTTCTATCCCTCTGAGCACCATGCCAGCTCCACAAGAAGATCAACAAACTCAGGCTGCAAAGGACACTCCTGCTCAATAGGATGTCCCAATAGATGTTGAAGCATCTGAAGACCAGCAAAAGGTATCATCTGATACTGCTGATGATATATCTGAGGACCAGAAAAAGGCCTCCATTGACAGTGATGAAGAAGCATCTGAGGACCAGCACAAGGCCTCCACTGAAGAGCACATTTCTGTTGATCAACCAGCTGAAGAGGAGACTGCTCAACCCCCTCCTGTTGTAAACCTAGAGCATGATTCTGATACAGAAATCATTGCTTCTGTAAACCCTAGCATAGCCAAAAGGCTTAGGACTAGGAAAGAAAAGATGCATGCAGGACATGCAATTCCTGAGAAGAAGCAAGCTACCCCAAAGAAGGACAAAGCTAAAGTTATCTTTGGTCCTACAAAGCAATGGAGCAAGGTGCAAACACAAAAGAGGAAAGCTGTCACTCCTTCAGATTCAGATGTTGAAGAAGATGTCCCAACATCTCCTCCAAAGAAGAAATCAGCACCCTCAAGGTCATCAACTGCTGTTCCAGAAGCTCCATTGGACAACATCTCCTTTCATCATGTTTCAAGTGTGAATAGATGGAAGTTTGTTTATCAAAGAAGGGTAGCACTTGAAAGAGAACTGAGCAGTAATGCACTTGAGTGCACAGAGTTAATTGATCTCATCTCTTCTGCTGGCCTCTTTAAAACTGTCTCCAACTTCTCTCCTTGCTATGAGCTGCTGGTCAAGGAATTCATAGTCAACCTCCAAGAAGATTGTGCTAATGGTAAGTCTGCTGACTTTAGAGAAGTTTATGTAAGAGGTATGTGTGTAGAATTCTCTCATAGGGTTATCAACCAATACCTTGGAAGAGAATCTGATGGTCCAAATGAGTTAGGGAAGACTGATAACCAGGTCTGCAAGGTTATCACTGCTAACCAGGTCAAGGCTTGGCCAGTTAAAGGGAAGCTCTCAGTTAGCATACTGACAAGGAAATATGCCATGCTGAATAGGATTGGTACAACAAACTGGGTACCTACCAACCATACATCCTCAATATCAACTGGATTGGGCAGGTTCATTTATGCTGTGGGCACTCAAACTAAGCTGGATTATGGAGCTTACATCTTTGATCAGACATTGAAGCATGCTGGATCATCTGCAACAAAGCTGCCAATTGCCTTCCCTTCCTTGCTATGTGGAATAGTGCTGAGTCAGTACCCTGGAATCCTCACTGAGAAGGATACAATCTGCAAAAGAGAAAGCCCTCTGGCCTTCCACTACAAGCTGTTCTTGAGTCATCATGCAACTGATGTTGAAGCACCCTCTGGGACATCTGCTGGTCCTTCAAATGTAAAGTCTCCAATCTCCAGAGCTGCATTGATAGCTGAACTGAAGAGCACTTGCAAAGAACTGGATGCAAGGAAGCAGAAGCTTGAGGGGATTATCCAAAGGCTGGAGACTGAAGAAAGTGCTCAGAAAGTTGCTGCTTCTGATGAGGAGACTGAGGAAGATGAAGAAACTGAATATGAGGAATCTGAGTGAAAATTGTATGTGAGGAAAAATTAGTATCTTTGGCCCCAATTTTATGTCTAACAAGGGGGAGAACAACAACAACAACAATGTATGATGTTGTTTTGCTATTAATGAAAAACTTCTGTTTGCTTCTGAACTAAATCAGTGTGTTTTAATGAAAATTTCTGTTGCAACAAATCTGAATACTTGTATGTTTGAGGGGGAGTAAACTCACACATGACTCAACAGAAAAGGAAAGCTATACTCTGATAAAAGAACTTCTGCTGCACTCTGATAACCAGAAAATATGTTAGCCAAAAATTAGCCAAAGGGGGAGTTTGTAGATGTTTAGAATTGGCAGAATTTTTGACCAACAAGAAATGTTGAATTCAGTTCAGAATGTCCTATCAGATGTTGGGACATTATCAAACAGAGTATAAGAACTTAATTCAGGATGTCACACCAGATGTTGGGACATTGTGTTAATGATTTAAGTTCAGTTTTTCAGGATGTCCCAACAGATGTTGTGACATCTCAAACCTGCTACCAGAATTAATTAATGACTAACTGATCTGAGTAATTTAAGGAAAGTTATCTGGAATTAATTATGGATGGACAAAAACAGAATAAGGCGCATCTGTAGGGAGTATTGTTATGAAACTTCAGCATAATCAGAAGAACTAAATCACCTAGAATCTAGGAAGTAACAAACCCTAATTCAAGGTGGAAGCTGCATGCATTTTAGGACTGGATTAATCTACAGAAAGCCCAAAATCCATACACCTATTTAATCAACAGAAACTCACAGAATTGAGTACGAATTTCATAAGACAAAATAGGGTGTTGTGTGTTTTATAGCAGGTTGTTTTTATTGTACCACTTTATGAGCTTTTAAGCAAAAGTGTATTTGTGACTTGATTGAAACTGTGAAGTAAGATCAAGCTGTTTTGTTTGAAGGATGACTTCAATTTCATTAAACTTGTAAACAAGATCACTGTGTGATTGAGGGGGAGTGAGTTGGTACTCATATCTAAGTTGTGTCTTAGGTAGAAATTGCATTGGGTAGATATTAAGTGAAAGATTAAACTGGGTGGTTTAAGTCTAGAATTAATATTACTTATAGTGGATTTCCTCCTGGCTTGGTAGCCTCCAGATGTAAGTGTGGTTATACACTGAACTGGGTTAACAAACTACTGTGTTGTTTAATTTTCTTGCACTTTAAGTTTTGGTTAAATCTGTCAAGTGTTGGGACATCTCATAGGACATCTCATACCTGATCACAGAATTTCACTTACCATCTTGCATTAGTACACCACCTAGTCCCATATTGGACGCATCACAATAAACAACAAAAGGTTCACCAGGACTTGGTAAAATAAACACTGGTGTCATAGTCAATTTCTTCTTTAATCCCAAATAAACGCTTGACTCTTCCTAGTCAACTGAGTCAAATGGTATTGCTAAATTAGAAAATCTCTGAATAAATCTTCTATAGTAACCTGTTAAAGCCAAAAAACTTCGAATCTCTGTTACAGTCTTCGGAGGTTCCCATTGCAACACAATGCTCACCTTAGAAGGATCCACCTATATACCATCACCAGAAATAACATGACCTAAGAAACTTACATTATCAAGCCAAAATTCACACTTCGGTAACTTAGCAAACAACTTGTTATCTTTCAGCACCTGCAAAGAACCTCTCAAATGTTCCTTATGATCATCTTCACTCTTAGAATAAATAAGTATATCATCAATAAATACTACAATAAACTGATCCAAATAAGAATTGGAAAATACGATTCATATACTCCATAAATACACCTGGCGCATTAGACACTCCAAACGGAATCACAACATACTCATAATATCCATAACGAGTTCTAAACACAGTCTTATGAATATCACCTTCTTTCACTCGAATATGATGGTAACCTGTCCTCAGATCGATCTTACTAAAAACACGCGCACCGACTAGCTGATCCATTAAATCATCAATCCTCGGAAGTGGATACTTATTCTTAATGGTCACTTTATTCAACTGACGATAATCTATGCATAGACGTATACTACCATCTTTCTTCTTCACCAACAACACTGAAGCTCCCCACGACGACACGCTTGGTCTAATAAACTTTTTATCAAGCAATTCACCAATCTGAGTCTTCAACTCGGCTAACTCTAAAGCAGACATTTTGTACGACGCCATAGAGATAGGCCTCGTACCAAGAATAAGATCAATGGTAAATTCAACTTCTCTCGTCGGAGGTAATTCCGTAATATCATCAGGAAACACTTTCGAAAACTCATTCACAACTGGAAACTCTATACTCGATACTTTACCTTCAACAGACAACGACGCGAATAATGCAAACATCATCGCCTCGTCTTCCAATAAGGTCCTCAACTCTTTCGTAGATAACAAATTAGCCAACGCTTCCTCTTCAGGAGTAAGAAACAACAACTTCTTCCTATAACAATCAATATAGACTCGGTTGAATTCCAACCAGCTCATTCCTAAAATAACATCCAGAATACCAAGCGGTAAACACATTAAATCCATATAGAAATCCCTATCAAAAATACTGATCAGACACTTCAGACATACTAACGATGTAACCACAGAACCAATAGACGAAGTTTCAATAGTCATTCTCCGTTCTAGAGTAGACAGAACAATTCCAAATCTCTTCACACAATCAACATAAATAAACGAGTGGGTTGCACCCGTATCAATAATAGCAACCAAAGGAGTATTATTAATAAGACAAGTACCTTTAACATAACGCTCCTCATTAGTGGACTGGGCTCCTACTAATGCAAACACTTTACCGGTGGTTCCTTGGGTCTTCTTCGGTTTCTGACAAGTTGTACTGATATGACCCTGTTCACCATAATTGAAACAAGTAGGCATAGTCGCCCTACAATTGGCTAACACATGACATATCCTTCCACACTCGAAGCACTTCTTGACTTCATTCTGACAAGTATTAGCACGATGACCTGTGCTTCCACATCTAAAACACTTCACAGGATTGGGATTCGCCCATCCCCCACTTGGCTTCTTGTCAACAACATGTTTCTGTTTACCTTTATCAGCCGGAGCACTATAAGGAGTACCCCCAAACCTCTATTTACCCTTCTTATCATTCACCGAATTTTTGTGAGCAATACGAGCCCTGTTATCATTATCATAGAATCTGCTCCTACTCACCAGGTCTAGATAACTCATAATCTTCTGACAAGCAATGCCCTGTTTGATTTCAGGACGCAATCCATTCTCAAATTTCAAACACTTCGAAGTCATAGCCTCATCAATGTTATAATGAGTACAATACTGTACCATCTCTTCAAATTTCGTAGCATACTCAGCCACGATCATAGTACCTTGCTTTAGCTCCAGGAACTCAACCTATTTAGCATTGCGAACGTCTTCCAGAAAATACTTCTCCAGAAACTCACCACGAAACACAACCCAAGTAATAGCAGTACTTGTAAGATCTTCTCAATTGCCTTCAACCATTTCTGTGCAGCCTCCGGATCCAATATACCCCCTTCATACGTAGGCGACTTGTTACTTCTAAACTGATCCAAATCACGAAACTCAACATTCCCCGCACCTGGAGCAATGTTCTCAACCGCTTGCGCCATGGCTTGCATAACAGCAGCAAATGCAACACCATTCCTTCCTGCCATACTATCACAACAAACACAACCACTACAGGTTAGAACACAACAACAACTCCTATTCTAAGGACTGACTCGACACAACATCTGGCCGGTTGGACCGACTAGCTCTGATACCAATTGTAACACCCCACTTTCCCATTATAATAAAAATAACATTTTTACATCAAAAATCAGAGTTTAAAATGGAATGCCACGTATTCAACATTAATAACCAACAAAATGTTCTTTCATTTGAAACATCAGAATAATAATCGTTTTAAAACAACCAAGGCAATAAGCCAGTTTCAAAAAAATATCCTCAATATGTTTAATTCCATAAAAACAGATCGTAACGAAAATAAAATAACAACAGAAAATCCCCATCCCGTGTTAGGTATCAGAGCATCCTAAGACTCGAACACAGCAACACGACTCCACGCACTCTAAGTACCTGGATTATTTGTACTTCCAAAGAAGCACATACACAACATCAACAACAAAGGGGTGGGAAACAAATTCAAATATAAACGACGCATATAACATATACATGGTAGTTTCTCACACAAACAACAATAATCACATCATTATTCAACAATAATCCACAATAACAAATACAACAATACTTATGCAGCAACAATCAACAATATATGCAATGTGACTCAACACGACACAGTGCATGTGGTACCAGGTTTTGTTTATTCAATCAAACACGGATAATCACATACATCAATCCGACAATGATTATCCCAACACTCTCCATAATGGAGAACAAATGATCGTATTCGCCCATCCGGCCGATCATCCCAACAATAACAACAAATGTATGCATGTCAATGTAAAAGCATACATCATGTATAATTCACTATATTATACATCTACACGATCCATTTTATCAAACACAACAAAATTTCCATCAATAATCACCAATAATTACTTCACATGATTTACTCGATTTTACGACTAAATTACTCCACCTAATTTCCAACATTTATTCATCCTCAAGATTAAATCTCGATTAAATATGTTTTAAGATTCATCTCAATGCCTCACACCAAAAGAATTGGCTACGCACGCGAAATCGGGAGAGGAATCGCAAAACTGCGCGTTTTTGCACCACACGCGTACTGGCTCGGCCATACGCGTATTGGCCTGTGCCATACGCCCCTCATACACCCCATACGCCCCAAATACACGTATCAACCTCCTCATATGCGTATTGGCCCAATCTCCAACCCTCCATACGCGTATTGGCCTAGTCCATACGCGTGTGGGCAGAATAAGTGTGTTTTCTGGATTTTCTACATAATTTCAGATCTATACCTCATTCCACTAGATCCCATGATTCATACATGTCGTAAAATCGTTTATACACAAGTTTTACTCTCCAATATTCATCTATCTTTCACCTATGTTACTATATTCCGATTAAATTTTTGTTCTAAATCTAAACCTCATTATGTTCATCAACAACAACAATATTCACACCGATTTCGTCATCTAGATCAACAACAACAGAATCGCAACAGGAATCATCACAACTCAACAAAATATTCATGGATTCACAACAATCATCATATATTCAAGAATTCATCATACACATCATAATCAATAGAAATTCTTAAGAGGGAAGGATACCCCAAAACTACCCATCATGTTAAATCACCTAAAATTAAATTCGTTCTCCCCCCTTACCTCAAATTTCAGTGAAAAATCATGCGAATTTGGATGATTTGGGTGCCCTAGATGTGTTCTTCCTTCCCAACCTCTTTGTTCTTCTCACCAAAACTTTTACGATCAATCTTACACCGATTTTTTTCTGTTTTGACTAATTCAAAATTAATCTTTTACTAACCTTTTACTAAACCGCCCCTTAATCCAACTAATAATTATTATTATTATTATTTTAATTCTATTATTTCAATTACTGGTTTTTATAAAAGAATAATAATAATAATAATAAGTAAATAGTCTTATTACTATTCGCACCCTCTTTATTACTAATCACATTCGATTATACCTGTCCCACTAGGACCCAACACCAACAATAATAAGACACATGCCTTAACTAAGGCCAATATAACAACAAAATTACCCGACGATTAAATATTAAAAATGGTGTGTTACACATATGATGATGAAAGAGACTTCTATTATAAGCGATAATCAACAAGATATTCATGAAAAATATTAACGAGATATTCATGAAAAATATTGTAATAAGATGAAAAAAAATATGGAATGTAGTTAGTATCACTTATGTAAAATGGTCATTAGTACCACTTTAATTTGTCAACACCTATGTAAAATGATCATTAGTACCACTTTAATTTGTCAACACCTATGTAAAATGGTCATTAGTACCACTTTAATTTATAATAAATATAATGTTATTCTAACTAGCCATTATTCAAACTAGCCGTTATTCAAACCATTATATATACTACCACTTATGTCATTATTTTCTCATTCTCATATTTACCACACATCTCTCATTTTCTCTCATTCTTTACTAACTACAATGGATTCAGACAATTCGGATAATTACGATCAAGAATTTTGGGTGTTGGTTGAAGAAGAATTTATGGACGACAATGATGAAGAACAACAACTTCAGAATTCTGGGAGTTCCTCTAGGCGAAAGAGAATAACAAATATAGATCGAGGTCGTGAAGAAGGGCAAATCGATTATTCAATAACTACTTCTTGAAAAACCCAGTATACACAAATGTTCAGTTTCGAAAAAGGTTCAGAATGCATAGGCATGTATATCTTCGAATTGTAGATGCCCTTGGCAATTATTATGAATATTTTCAAATGAGGGTCGATGCAACTGGTAAAATGGGTCTTTCACCATTGCAGAAATGTACAACTGCTATTCGTATGCTGGCGTATGGGTCTCCTGCTGACCTTGTAGACGAATATGTTTGAATCGGTGAAAGCACTTCAATTGAGTGCTTACAAATATTTGTTAAGGGCGTGAATATTGTATTTGGGGCTGAGTATTTGAGAAAACCTAACGACACTGATGTTGAACATCTTTTACAAATGGGAGAGTCACGTGGCTTTCTAGGTATGTTGGGTTCTATTGATTGTATGCATTGGGTATGGAAAAATTGTCCGGTTGCATGGAAGGGGCAGTTTTGTTGAGGTGATCATGGTAAGCCCACAATCATGCTTGAAGCAGTGGCATTGCAATACTTATGGATCTGACATGCTTTCTTTGGTATTGCAGGTTCAACACAATGACATTAATGTGCTGAACCAATCCAACGTGCAATATACAATCAATGGGATATCATATAATATGGGATATTATTTAGCAGATGATATATATCCTGAGTGGGCTACATTTGTCAAGACCACTTCAATGCCACAGGGAGAAAAGAAAAAAATATTTGCTCAACATCAAGAATCAGCTAGAAAAGACGTGGAGCGAGCATTTGTAGTGCTTCAATCTCGATTTGCAATTATACGTGGTCCAACGCGTGCTTGGCACATGGACACCATCAAACATACTATATATGCCATCATATTCAACAACATGATTGTGGAAGACAAACGATATACATATGAAGGTAATTTTGATTACTCTTATGATAATGTGGATATCAACAACTCAACAACTGAAACATTTAACGATCCTCATCCGAATCTTGCAATAAGACTACAAAGAATAACAAGTATTCGTGAAAAACAAGTCCATCATCAACTTCAAGGAGACCTAGTCGAGTATATTTGGGAACGTTTTGGACATGAAGATGATGAAATTTAAGTTTGATTAATTACATGATGTTATTTATTTTTATTGTTTTTAATTATATATCATGTATTTTTGATTAATTTTAATTATCATTTTTTATTATAAATTTAATTTGAATTTTATTCATTTTATATCAATTTTAATTTAAATAATTAAAATTATTATTTTAATTAATATAAAACTCAATATGAATAAAATATTAATATATAAAGTAAAGTTATGAGACCCAATATGAGTTCTTTAGAGTTGCATCATTTGAGTGAAAAACTAATTGAGTTGCTTTAAGTTGATGTGACTTAATAGGTCCTACAAAAAACCCAAAAATAGGTTCACGATTAGAGATGCCCTAATGTGTAACTTTTTTTTCCTATCAAATCACATATTCCTTGATCTTTTAATTTAATGTGTAACTGTTTTTTCCTATTAAATCACATATTCCTTGATCTTTTAAATTATATATATATATATATATATATATATATATATATATATATATATATATATATATATATATATATATATATATATATATATAATGTGTCAGATCATTTATAATTTTATATAATAATTCACAATAATTTTAATACAACTTTTAAAACTACTTTTATAAATAGACTGTTTTATTAAGTGTAAGGGTGTATTCAAAATTAATATAACTCTAATATTACTTTTACAAAATGATAATTTGAGGTGTGAAAACATTACTTTATCTTCATTTAAATTTAAAATAAATGAAGCACTATAATAGAAGACATATACTCCATGTCCAAGAATTAAAGAAAAACACATGAGTGAAAATTAAAAAACAAAACTGAAAAATAACCCTCAAAACCGCCTATTAAATATTGAATATTGAGTCATCAATCTGTCCAAATAATCGCTGGTTTCTCGAACAGCGTGTCGTTTTCCGTTCCCGCCCACTTCTCTCTCTCTCTCTCTCTCCATGGGAAACTCCTCCAAGGACAATTCCGCCAACTCCGGCGACGCATCTCCCGCCGACGTTCCTCCTTCCGACTCAAGCACATACTCCGAGGGCGAGAAAGTCCTCGCTTATCATGGTCCCCGCATCTACGAAGCAAAGGTACTTCTCATTTTTCCCCTTTATAATAATTTTTTCTCCAATTATCATTCTCAATACTTTATTCTCTCAATTTTTCTCTCATTGTTTATACTTGTTTCGGATTCACCAATTCCGTGTTTGTAAAGAAATTCAACTTCTGCCGTCACTAACTGTCAGTAACCGTTCCGCACTTTGCTTTTTCTGTTTTAGGGATTCGGTTAGGTGTTTTCGAGTTTGCATTTTTATTTGTTTGTTAAAATTGTTAAAATTTGTTGAAATTGTTAATTTTACTTACTTTGACTGAAATTGTTACAATTATAGGGTGAATTATAGTAAGATTTTGAGTTGAGAGTGTTTTTAAGGTTATTTTGATGAAGTTCTTATTCTGTGTATGTAAACCTAATGCACATTAGAGACAAAGTGTATGTATATCTTGTTCTAACCATGTGATTATATAAGTTATTTGTATGATTTATTCAACAGGTGCAAAAGGCGGAGATCAGAAAGAATGAATGGAGATACTTTGTTCACTACCTTGTAAGTTTAACCATGATATTTCCTTCCATGATCTTGTTTCACGGACTTAAGTTATTGTTTGGTTTCTGTTTGGAATACTTTTATCCAGTTTTTGCCTTCAAACTCGATTTGAAATGGAAGTAAGGGGAGGATTGTTTTTGCAAGCCTAGAGCCTGTTTACTTTGTTTCCTGTTTTGATTTTCACTCTCAATTATTAAACTTAACAAAATCTTTTCCTTACTATCTTTATTACAGTTTTTGAGAACAGATCTAGAATTTTCAAAAATTTTGAAAATGCTAAAACATTGTTTTCATTATTTTTGAAAGTGCTTTCCCAGTCTGCTTTATGCTTTCTCTCTATCACAGATATTCACTAGATGAGTCTTGCATCTCCTTGTCGGCAGTCTGAAATGAACACAAACTTTAGAAAATCAGAACTGAAAATGTTTTCAGAAAAGTAAATGGGGTTGCAAAATGAAGTTTTTTTTTCAAACTTAAGCATGTCAACTTTAATTAGATATAAAGTCATTTTTACCATTACTGCTATTTAATTCAAGTTTTTAAACTAATATTTATCTTGCCAGATTTGATAAAGTGATTCACTTGATAAGTTAATCCGAAACTCTAAGTTATCACAGGATATAGTATTGATTATGGGTTGCTTTACGCATTTTTTTGCAGGGCTGGAATAAAAAGTGAGTTTCTTGTCATTTCCATTAGTTTATTTCATCAAGTAATAAAGGTACAAATGACCAGTCTTAATGATCTGCTCCAAAACTTCAGTTTACAATTTCTGAAAATACTTTACTTGTTCTTGTGCGTGCCACTCAAATTTGGTGTAAACATTACCATTAAGTAAGCAGCAAAGTTAATACTTGACAAATTTCCAAAGTCAAATTCTAATGTTAAATGTCAATGGAAGTGGTACGCAAGGTTCTTATTGGAACTTGTTTGACAATTTGTTTACATGGCCTTTGCAATGTTGATCTATAACTTTCTAGAGAGAATTGCCTTTACTTGTGGCTTGTGTTGCCATAAATGTTTTGCATCAACTACATGTAAAAGGTTAAACTGTATATCTTCCTGTTTTTATTAATGGATTCATGTTCCTTATCTTTAATTCAATGACCAATTAAATATTTACATGATCTTTTAATATTATCATTGGTTTGATATATTTCCAACAGTTGGGACGAATGGGTAGGTGAGAGCCGTTTAATGAAACATACTGAAGCGAATGTTGTGAAACAGCATGCCTTAGACAAAAAGCAAGGTGTAGACAAGAATGTTAAATCTGGGCGTTCAACTCATGGAAAGGCCAAAAGTTCTACAGGTGAGAAATGCTCTCTTTCAAATGGAGATATTGTATTACAGTTTATTGTAGCGTTTGAATAACAAACTTCTATTCAGGCAAGGGGGGTACAAAGTCTCCTAGTATGTGTTTGAAAATGTAAAAAGATTCTTTGTTAGTTCCTCTCTCTAGAATATTTGTGCTGTGCATTCAATTATCAAACCTCTCTTTACTAAGTGTCTCTGATATCTGAATATCCGAGTCGCAGATGTGGACACTTTAAGGCATTTATTTTCTATTTTAGTTTTTATTGGGGAGTTTGGTCTGACTGGGAGCTAACAAATCACCTTAGAATTTATTTTTGGAAGTGGGACCTTGCCATTAGTTCAATCCAACATTTTTTTCATCTTTTAAGTCATGAGAATGAGGCTTTCATCTGAACTCAAAAGGGCCTTTGTCAACTGTCTGAAAATTTTGAACAATGTCTTTTTGAACAAGGTTGTTTTTTATCAGGAAAAGGATTCTTCAAACGAAGAAGTATGAGATAACCAGATCTTATGCAAAGTTCTGTCATATAAGTAGAAACAATATATCATGTTTTGATAATATTCTAATATATGTTAGTTTCAAATTTAGCTACTTCCGGGAAAAATTATGCAGTAACTACTTTTGAAATTGTTTTAAAATATGCAGCAACTTTCTACAGTATATTAGTATGCTTAAATTAATTTTTCATTCTTTTAAACACAAACAATGTGTAGGTGTGCAATTGCACTGGCACAAAACCCTTATTTTGATATGTTTCCTTATTCTGCCCTGCTAGCTTCATAATTTAACATTTTCTTTGGATTCTGTAGATGCCAAAGTGGATAAAGAAGACATCAAGAATAATGGTATTTACTAAATTTCTTCTTCTCAATTTCCTTTAAATTTCATGAAATTATATATTTTTATATTTAGTTTGGCTATTTTCTTCATGCTCACTAGGACCAAATATCTATGCAAAATTTCGAACCATTTGATTAGAAGAGGCATGAATTTTTTCTTTCTGGTTTTCTCTTTCTTGGATTTAATATCCTACTGAAAAATTACCCACTTTGCTGGTTAACTGGTTGCTGTGCCAAATAGTCTAATATACCCATAACAATTCTTGCCCATATATCCCTGAAAAGGCCAATAACCTCTGGGCTATGGTTGTTTGTTAAGGAGACAAATCTTATTAGTTAAGAAAGCCTTTTTTCTATTGTCTAGCATCGTATATCATTAGTTGTTGCCTTAAGCAGATTGTTGATGGCGCATTTTATTCTTTTGAAGATGTTTTTGTGATTGCAATTTTTAGTTTTTTGGATTAGGTCTAATTCTCAATCCTACATAACTGGATTTTTAGGTGAAGGATGCTCTTCTTTATAAATTCTTTTCAGACCTTATCTATTTTCAATGTCGGAAGGGAGTATATCTTAATCAACTGAGCTTGTTAGCTATTTGAATCTTACAGTAACAATGTCATTGTCACTCTTTTTAATTAACCCCTCTGTATCAAAACTATTACGAGTTTTATATGATAAAAACTAGTACCCCTCTATTGGAAGCCATTATTGAGCTTGTGGCTTGGCCTCCTGACTGGAAAAAATGAGTACCATTTGGACTGCACTTTGTTTCTCCTAGATGTTATTTAGGCTTGGGCCCTTGGCCAGGATGAAAAGTCCATTCCAGCTAACCTGTACATAATTAATCATTTTGATTTATTGAATATAACTCTATTAATTTTCTTCAATTTTCAGTATGATAGTTTCTTCTAAAATAAATTTAATTAATCTAGCTTCAAAACCGTATAAATTTTTCTACCAGTTTTTGAAACTTATGTTTAAGCCGTGGGCCATTTCATAGATATTTATGCCTGGCAAAGGCTAGTGCAGTGTGCTTTTGGTTAATAAAGCCCAACATAATAAGCAACATCTGTTAATAAGTTGGATTCCCTAATAAGTTTAACATGTCAAACTGTGCAGTGTCAAAAGGGAAAAAACGAAAGAATGATTCAGGAATTGAGGTTTGGTTTATACCTTGTTTTAATTGTATTGTCTGCATGTTCCATATTTTAAAATCCGGAAGGTTTACAATTTTCATTGAATTTTTCTCCATATCATATAGTAATTGTTACCTATTTTCATTTCACATTTTCTTAAACGTGCAAATACCTTCATTTTTGCCACAATCCTTTTAACTGCAAACATTCTACTAAGTTTGATTTTCTAATTATTAGAAGGGCAGCGGGAATGTTGATAAGCTTTTTAAAATTCAAATCCCTGCATCGTTAAAGAAACAACTTGTTGATGACTGGGACTTTGTTAATCAGCAAGATAAGGTAAATGGAGACAATTAAGTTTACTCTATGCAGTTATTATTTTCTTGTGTATGTTTAGAAGTTAGAACACACCTTTTAGGATTAGATTTTGATGTATGTTTCATGTATAAAGGTTACCGTACCTGATAGAGATGACTGTGAGTCAAGTTGTTTCTTTTCTACTTAAAATTAAAGTATACTTTGTGCCAATACAATTTTACACGGACACCAAGAAATTTGAAATTGTCTAACTGAATTATATTATATTAAGCCACCTGGTAACTTATCGATAGTTTTACATCATAATTTTATAATAGGTGAATTATTTGACAATGATCTTACAAACACCAGCAGCACTGGTTTTTTTCTTTTGGATCTCTTTTGGTTTCCTTGACCAAAATGCACAAATGCTAAGTTTTCTGTACAAATTGAAGAGAATTATTGCATACAATTTCATTTGTTCTTTAATAATGTGTCATTGCTGCCTCTCAAATAGCTGACTATTTGAGCCTATCCTTTTAGCTTACAAATATTTTAGCAATGGCATTATTTTGGTTCTGATGCAATGCATGATTGTTTTAACATTTTATTATTTGAATACCACTTTAAAAAGTGATAACCTATTTTAGAGAGTTAATAATCTCATCACATGTTTATTTTTTATTTTTTTTACATTTCTCCCTGCAGCTAGTAAAACTTCCTCGTTCACCCACTGTTGATGAAATTCTGACAAAGTACCTTGAATACAAGTCAAAGAAAGATAGCGCGTAAGAAATTATTGCTAAATAAAAATTCATATGCTCATCCTTTTCTACCATGGCTATCTATTTCGTTATTTATTCATCCCATACATCTAGTTGTGGCTAATGATGAAGGCATCTACAATGTGTTTCTACAATACAGGACGGCTGATTCAACAGGGGAAGTTTTGAAAGGAATAAGGTGTTATTTTGATAAAGCATTGCCTATGATGCTCTTATATAAAAAGGAACGCAAGCAATGTAATGAAGCAGTTGTGGACAGTGTGTCTCCATCAAGCATATACGGGGCTGAACATTTATTACGCCTCTTTGGTATGTTCCTTACTTTTTCTGCTATTAATTGTGTGCTTGGAAGGAGAATACCCTACGCGGGCACATGCACTTTCATATTGTCTTGGGAAATACTTTTGGGATCCTTGTTTCTTTTGCTTTAATATTAAAAGAATGTGTTGTTGGCTTTATTGATGGAAAATATAGTTTTGGCATCTCAAACTTGAAATTTTCAAGATAGGTTTTGAGCCTCCCATTTTACTATTTGCTAAACAATCATAATTTTCTCCGGTGATTGCTGAATTTTAACGTGCCTTTGAAAATTTTGACATCAATGATTTTTGGCTAGTTGCAAGAGTTTTTAACGATTCTCTGCAGTGTTATTTATTTTTATTCCGGACATTGAAACAATTGAGTATTCTTAGAGACAATTGATATATTTCCATTTAGGGTTGAACATTGCTGCACATACATACCTGAAAGAAGTTTCTTAAATGTCTCTGGAAAACAGTCAGATTTTTTCTTGTGCTTGCAGTTAAGTTACCTGAGCTTTTGGCATATGTGAACATTGAAGAGGAAACATTAAACCGCTTGCAGCTGAAACTTCTCGACTTTCTCAAGTACATGTTTATACTCATCTATCTCATTGTATTTGATATTAGATTCTGTTGTGTCGAATCCTTACTGAAATGTGATAACTTTTGTAAGTGTCTTGATAAATAGTGCACTATGCTCCTAGCTGAATTAATATTAAGAGCTGTCAAATAAATATTGATGTACTTGCTTTAATAGCCAACAAATTTCGGCTTCATAAGCTTGTGTACAAATTGATAATTGCAATAAATTCCAAGGATTTGGACTTTTAGATTTGTAGGCGAAGTGGTAATTAACCACTATAAACTCCCGCACACAACTATGAGAGCCAGGGTTCGATCCCTGGTGTTGACTTCTAATCTAGTAATATCGGCTTTTGCCTATGACAAATATGTTAATATTACATAAAATATGTACGCTACCCTTGTAATTCTCGCTTATATTTCTACCCATTAGGGTTGATACATTGTTGTGTTCAGCTCAATAGTATAACATTGATTTTAACTGTTATCTTTCTGTCGAGTTTTGTTGCTGTTGGTTTGATGGAAAAAACTCATTGCAGGTTCTTGCAGAAAAATCAAAGCACTTTTTTCCTCTCAGCATATGATGGGACAAAAGGAAAAGGGAAGGGAAGGGATGAATGAGACAAACTCTTGATTCCTAGTCTTCCTCATCTGTTGTATTCTTAATGATTGCCATATATCTCTCTCCCTTGAAAAATTCACCGCAGGAAATCTGTTGTTGTAATAATAATACCGACTAATTCATTCTTTAATTTTTAAAGTTTACACAGTACTTGCAAATTGCAAATCAAAACATTTGATGGCTTTAGATAGATATCAAACCACTACATATTCAAAAGAACTACTACACATAACTAGAAAGTGTTCTTTTGGACTACACGACATGAAGTGTACATTTGAACACTACAGAAATTGTGTTTATTTTATGTGTACATCCAAAGTTAATTTAGTAGGTGTGAAAACTTTCTCCCACTAGTGAAATATAGTTAGGCTGGACCGTTTTGGAGTCTCTAAATCACTATTTTTAGAGCATTATTTTCCATTCTGCATCCTCTGTTGAAAACTTCATCTTTATAGAAGTGTACATTCAGAATGCACAAATCATCTGAAGCTTTGCATTTGTATGTGCAACATTTGATGGCCTATTTGGATGCATACTTAACTGGTGTTGGAAGGTGGATAAAGTAGCCTTCTATTTTTCACTGGTGCTGGAAGCTTTAGAAATGAAATATTCTGGGAAGGAAGAAACTGTTTTACACTTCTAAAGTTCTTGTAAGTTGTAAACACTAACTGTTTTACATTACACTTGGTGTATTTTGTACGTGGCACATTTGGTGACTAAAAGCCTAATGAAAAAAGTAATAGACTTCATGAATATTTTAATATTCTCTATTTAAAAATGAGTGTTGTTTTAATGGTAATGCTAACTTGTGTTATGGAGGCACTAAAACTAAATAAAAAAAAATATTATATTGGAAATTTTGCATTGATTTTAATAAAATTATAAAATTTATTGTTTTATTGTTTTGTTTTTCAATACAAACTTACTATAAATGGGTTTCTAAATTAAATTGTTTTAAATTTAATGTTTTTGTAAAAATGATTTTTATTTTTTTCAATTGTATTATTTAATAACTAATGTATGTATTATATTATTAATAAGATAATAATATTAGTATAAACGACAATTTATTACATTTTTTATCTGTGCAAAAAATCTGAAACACCATTTATTTTGATATACTGAAGGATGGAGCCGACCTAAATCTATAACTTTTCAATTATTTGTACTTTAGTTTGTGTGAGATTCTCTTATATCATAAATAAATCCATGTTTGTGATCGACAAAGTGTAGATGAAATAAATGCTATATTTAATCCATTCCACTAAATTTCTTGAATATCACTGCAATCATTTACCAGGGGCCCTCAGCCAAACTATTAGAATGAGCACACTCTGTGGTGCGGATGTCGTAACATCAAACTGAGCGGTTCATTTTCACTCCCTCAACTCACCCTGTAGTAACCAAAAGAAAAAAAAAACAAACAACTACGCCACGCCAGTAGATTCCATGTCCTAATAGTGCTCTGAATTTCCGGTTCTTCCATTTTCCATTCTCCTCAACATGGAAGCAGTTTCATATTCAATCCCCTCTACCAATTTCCAATTCCACTCCAAAACCACAAAAATCCAATCCTCCAATTTCACTTTTCCTCTTCCTCCATCCCCAATTTCGATCAAACCTCTCTATTCCTCCAAACTCCTCATCCTCCATCACCATAAACTCCGTTGCTCCGCCGAATCCACACACAGCCACCACCACCACCACCACCATAATCACAATCACACCGATCATAACCATAACCATCACCATCATCATAATCATTCACATGACATCGATGACGCTAATCTCACCGGACCTCAAAGAGCGGTTATCACTTTCGCCAAAGCCACCAAATGGATTGACCTAGCTAACATCTTAAGAGAGCATTTGCATCTATGCTGTTTCTCAACCGCTTTATTTGTTACCGCTGCTATTTGCCCTCACACTTTGCCCAAATCACTCATCAAACCCTTCCAAAACTCTCTCATTCTCGTTGCCTTTCCTTTGGTTGGGGTAACAAACAAACTATCTCTCACTTTATTCAATTCAATTTCAATTTCAATTCAATTTCCTTACTAATATGTCTCTATTAGGTTTCTGCATCACTTGATGCTCTTATTGAAATCAGTAGTGGAAAAGTGAGCATCCATGTCTTAATGGCAATGGCAGCTTTTGCATCAATATTTATGGGAAACTCTTTGGAAGGAGGGTTACTACTTGCAATGTTTAATCTTGCACATATAGGTAAGTTTGTGTTATTCCACACTTTATTAGTTTAATAAATTTAGAGAAATGCCATGAGTTTGACTGGCTTAATTTGAATGTTGTATGTATGCAGCTGAAGAGTATTTCACTAGTCGTTCAATGGTTGATGTTAGAGAGTTGAAGGAGAACAATCCAGAGTTTGCACTTGTTCTTGATACAAAAGATGATAAACTTCCTAATACATTTGATTTGGCGTACAAGAGGGTTCCCGTGCATGATATAACCGTAGGATCATATGTGCTTGTTGGTGCTGGAGAGGTAAAAAGTTTTGAAATTTTAATTGCTTGGGGATAATTTATTTGCTTCAATATTGGTATCCAAAGATTTGCTATTAGAAATATCATTAGAAGAGATTATAATTCAAACTCTTATAATATTTCTAATATCAAAGAATTTAGTGGAATATGTTATATATCTTTGACACAAGTGTATCAAGGGTAATCTACGTTAAATCAAGCTGCAAAGTAAGTTTAGTATATAAATGTTTTCCGTGTCTCTAAGATGTTAGACCCTATTTGGATAAACGACTTAATTAAGTGCTTATCATATAAGTTCTTACGATAATGAGTAATTGTGTTGATTTCAATGATAAAACTAGTGTCATTTACTAAAATAACCTTAATAATAGGTAGTGGAGTAGTTACATGAATTAAAATACAATAAATAAGGGTAAGTTAGTGGAAAGAAATAATAAATATCACACTAAATGGATAAATAGTTTGAGACAAATAAAAATAGAAAAGATGACGCCTATTGTGAGACGGAGGGGGTATGTATTTACTACTTCTATAGCAAAAGATAAAATAAAGTTAAATTGTTTTCATTTAGGTTATAATTTGTTTTCATAAGCTATCACAGAAAGCTTATGGGAATAAGCTTAAAACAAACCCAAAACAGGTTCACAAGTGTTAAGTGTTTATGTCAGGCGGTAAACTCTCAAATAAACCAGTCCAAACTGGCCATCATTCTTAGGACATTCTAATAATAGGTTTCTATGAAGGATATTCTTGTAGGTTATTAATTCTCTGCAACAGCTTTATGACCCGGCCTGCTACTGAGCCATTAGACTAAGAGAGACAATCCATAAAGTTGCTGCAGATGATCTATTTTCTTCTTTTTTGGCATCTTATGTAGTTATATTATGATTATCTTACCATTGTGATGTGAAAACATTTAAGATCTAAAATTAGAAACTTATTTCAGAAAGATTACTTTCAAATCTTCTCACAGAGTTCAGTGTTATTTCAGAGACTCAAATCCTTTTGTTTTTCTATTGTAACTTTAAAATCACTATTTCAGCTCTCTTTTCTCTCCTGGATATTTTATTGAATATTCTCTTACAATTTTATGCTTTCCTTCTTAAAGAGCAAAAGAAATTGGAATTTCAAGTTTTGTATAGCAGACTATTGAAGTATAATGGGATGGTGTTGTGATTAGTCTGTGCCTGTAGATTGTGAAGTTTTCCAAGGCGGTGCCACCATTACCATTGAGCACTTGACAGGGGAAGTCAAACCTCTGGAGGCCAAAGTTGGTGATAGAGTTCCTGGCGGTGCAAGGAACTTAGATGGGAGAATTATTGTGAAGGTATATCTATTCCAGTCCTTTATGTACTATTTTAAATTTCATAGCTTTAGCTTTATTTTTAGAGTGGAAAAATGTAGTAATGGTAGTGGCGATAATAGTATTTGCGGCCTGTGTCGTGTGGTGACTGGTTATGATGGCATTGGATGATAGAGTTTGGAGAAGGTCAAACTGGTGGTGTTAATGGTTGTAATAAGATGATTAATCTTTGTTACACTTTTGAATCTTAGTTTTTCAAAATATTTTGTTTTATGAGGATTACTGTAATGCTTTTATGTAAACCCTTAGTTCTGAGGTTGATGATGGTGGTAGGGGTGAATGGACTTTGGTGATGGAGTTATTGGTAGGAATGTTTTGACTGGAAATAAATATCTCCATAATATTGTTTTGGTAATTTGTTGCCAAGTTTCACATGACATTATTGACCGTACCTAAGTTTGGAAGTTTTCTTTTCATTGATGAAGATTGAAAAATAAGGTGATGAGTGATGTTCTAAATGTGTGTAAGGATAAGTTGCTAGAGACTGTGACACTAGGTTGCCAGTTCTAGATTGTTAGTGATGGTGCTGTCTTGTTCAACACTTCAACATGTTTCTGATGGTACTTGTTTTGATTACATTGCGATTTGATTGGGAACTTACTGCAAAGTACAAAATTATTTCGTCACAGGTAACGAAGACATGGAAGGAATCAACTCTAAGCAAAATTGTGCAGTTGACTGAAGAAGCTCAGCTGAATAAACCTAAACTTCAAAGGTGGCTGGATGAATTTGGTGAACAATACAGCAAAGTTGTTGTGGTCTTATCAATTGCTGTTGCTGTTCTTGGACCACTTGTATTTAAGTGGCCATTCATCAGTACACCAGGTACTTAAATTCTTATAATAGCAGTGTTGTATAATTTAATTTATAAATTTTCAAATTTGTAGACTAATCATTTGTGGGATCATATATGTCAATCACTTCCTTCCGTTAGTAACCATTTAACGAAAATGTGGAATTAAATTAGAAAAAATGGATATCAAGCTTCTTACTGGCAGAGATTTCCATCTGCTAAGATTGAAATCGCAAAGGAAGTGCAGGAAAAAAAAAAGAATTACATGGGAAATTCTGCAGATGCACAGAATATCTCATTGCTACCCCAAAACCTCACCATTTCTCAATTCTTTGCCATACATACCTTTCTAACCCTTCTCCCCGGCAATATCGTCCCACTTTCTTGTGTCCCTGAATCGTTCTACATATCTTCCTCCATTCATATTGCACCATCTGTTGAGGCTGTTAACAACCTCTCTTGTCTTTTACTTTGCTCGTCTGCTGTGAGGACTGAGGACAGACCCTGCAATTCTCCCCTTGCGCCTCCTTGCATGCATACACAATCGTTTATGCTCTTTCAGGACACTTGGGCATAGCTCTTGTTTACTTGTACTTGGGCAATGGTTGTCTTAAGTCTGGAGCTCATTAATAATATACTAAAGTCATTATCACTTCCAGACTTCCATTACCTCCCAGCTGAACTCTGGATTACCACGTTTTTTTCCGGGGAAAACGGAGGGTTATGACCACACACAAAAAGTCATTATCACCAACTTAATAAAGTGCTCACTGCCTCTGTTGTATATCTATATATGACTTAAACATTCACATTCCAGCTTATTTAGTCTCCGTTGGTGCAGCTTGCAGAGGTTCTATTTACAGAGCTTTAGGGCTCATGGTTGCAGCATCACCATGCGCCTTGGCCGTGGCTCCGTTGGCATATGCCATAGCAATCAGCTCCTGTGCAAAAAAGGTATTAGTTACCTACTCAAGAGTATCTAAATACACATTAACTGAATATACTTACAGTTTTAATATTATATACTAATTGTCTCTTCAAATATTTTTGTGTCCCTTTAGCTAGAAGGAAGTGGTATTCTAGTGTTTCAATTTTGAAGTATTTATAAATACAATGGTGTTCATTTTGTATTCAGCATTATATTTTCAACACTCATAATCCTGCATCTTTTTAAAGTCCTGCTTATATTTATGGACGCTTCATGGTTTGTTCGAGGAAAGGAAATGAAGAGGAAAAAAGACAATTGCACAAAAAGTTTCCCCTTCAAATGTAGGAAGAGAAAAGATAGGGAGGAAGAAAAATATTGCTTTGGACAAATTTGCCCACACAATCTGCACAAGAATTTATTTTTATTGAAATAAAATAATCAATCCTGACAAGATAATCGGCTATTCTTGATCATTTAGTTAATTTTTTGGAGAAAAGACAATAGATTATGCATTTGTATCTGTGGGGATGAAACATCAATTAACATGAATAGATTCTTTCTTTTCTTTTACCAGCATCCAAGCATGTATTTTCTTCTTTTCTCTTTATATTTATTTTCCTTTCATTTCCATTGCGTCTTTTTCTTTCTGCATCCAAACAAAGTATAAGTAACAATTTTAACCAAGCGGAAATTATGAAATTGATAAGGTTTGTGATTGAAGAAAAACCAAGTCATACTATAGATACTATACTAGTATTAGACATGCTTGATGCTTCGAATGGGAAAATTAGTATCATCATAAATATTGTGAAAATTGGAACTAATTTTTACTGATTTACTAAATATTTGTTATTGGATCAATCAATAAGCTGAACTGAAGGAAATAATTTGATTATCTTTTTTTTTTAAATTTTTTATTTATTACTTTGTTCAAGTTCCTCTTTCTGAATTTTGTGTTTGTTGATCTAAAGTGAAGTAGAATCATATTAAAAAAATTTCAATTTTTTTAGCATGAATATTCCTTTATTTTTGGGTGTAACAGTTACCTCAGTTTGCAGGGCATATTACTCAAAGGTGGACATGTTTTGGATGCGCTAGCTTCATGCCATACCATTGCATTTGATAAAACAGGGACACTGACTACTGGTGGACTTATATTCAAGGCAGTTGAACCCATTTATGGTCATCAAATTATAAACAAGGAATCAAGCATTTCTTCCTGCTGCATTCCCACCTGTGAAAAGGAAGCTCTTGCTGTTGCTGCAGCTATGGAAAAGGGCACTACTCATCCCATTGGAAGGTATCATTTTGAACAGAATATTTTTGTTACCTTTGAACCGGGCATTGAACAGGTAACAATTGCAGCTATCATTGGTTCTCTGCATCATTCATCTATTTCTTGAAGAAGAGTTGAAGTGTATTTGTTTTCTTTCTCTTGTGTGTTTCTCAATTTGGTTTTGTACTATATTGGGTTAACACTTTATTGTGACAATGACTTGCAAGTATATTATATATGTTATGAACTATTCAATTCAATCTTGAATGTTCACTTATGCCATGTATAAATATAGCATGATATAGAACATGATTATCTCTTCTCAGTATTTACAGTTTTTTTTCTTCCGTTAAATGAATTGCAGGGCTGTTGTTGATCATAGTGAAGGGAAAGAACTCCCTTCTGTTTCTGTTGAAAATTTTGAATACTTTCCTGGCAGAGGCCTTACTGCCACTGTTAACAGCATTGAGGTAGGCACCTGGCTATCACATGCATAGCCCAACCCATTACACAAAAATTAACTTTGCTTAACAAATCCAAGCATTATTGTAGACCACAATGCATTGTCAGTATCTCTAGCTGCTCCTATTGCATACATTTTGTTTAGTGTGTTTGCAAGTTGGTTTTTAGAGGGTTTGTATATATTTTGAAATATATTTGATATTTAGACAAAGTAAAAGAACAATATGATATTATATGCTCAGGTATCATGTTCTTTAAAAATAATTTAAATATCAAATATATATTAAAATATAGACTAAGCCCTTCAAAGTTTTCCCCTCCAAAATCCAACTCGCAAACACACTCTTAGAAACTCCAATTTTTTCATTGTACGGTTTATAAAGTCGCGTCATCGTTATTTTGCATTGTTTTCTTTGTATGCTTAAACAAATGGCAGTGCTAAATATGTTATGATGAGGCCTGTGAAGTATTCAGCAGTAAAATTGACTTATAACTATGCATATTTTATTCTCATATAGTTTATTTGGGAATTACAAGTAAAATGAGTCAAATTGGTTTTTATTTTGTTATAGTCAGGAACTGAAGGTGCTAACCTATTGAAAGCATCCCTTGGGTCTATAGATTTCATCACCTCATTTTGTCAATCTGAAGATGAATCAAAAAAGATCAAGGAAGCTATTAATTCATCTCCTTATGGCAGTGAATTTGTCCATGCTGCCCTTTCAATCAATAAAAAGGTAGTGTACTGTTGGATACTCTCTAGCTTTGTTTAGAAGGGAAAGGGAAGAGAGTACTTTGAGAAAAAGGAAGGATGAAGTGGAAAGAATCGAGGGTTTTGGGAAGGGAGGGTTTTGAGGGCCCTAATAGGGGGAACTCAAAAAAGCTTGAGAATTTCGTTTCATAGCAATGTTTTTCAATTTCTACAGCCTGTTTATTTTGAAAATTACTTTGGTTACTTTTTCTTTTTCTATCCCTCTTCCCAAACAAAACACATTAACTCCCACTAAACATGATCTGCTACCATTTTTTGTTAACAGCTTCCTCGTAGACCTTACTGACTAACCACTTGATGCAGGTCACTTTGATTCACCTGGAGGATAGGCCTCGTCCGGGGGTTTTTGATGTTATTCAAGAATTGCAAGATGAAGCAAATCTACGCGTGATGATGTTAACTGGTGATCATGAATATAGCGCAAGGAGAGTTGCAAGTGCTGTGGGTATCAATGAGTTTCATTGCAACCTAAAGCCGGAAGATAAGCTGAGCCATGTAAAGGATATCTCAAGAGAAATGGGTAAGTTCCTTGATGAGATTTTTCATATTTTATGTCTCTTATAATAATGACATTATATACGGTCTTATTTCTGTACATATGTGTTATAAATAATGTAAGTAGGGTAGTTACAAAGACTATCTACAGTGTATGTGCATACTTGCACACGGATGTGTCTATATATATGTATATATACAGTCCTTTGGTTTACCTATTTCTTAATGTTGTGATGAAACTATTTTCTTAACCAGGCTCCTAAATAATATTGTCTAAATCGAATCGTGTCTTTTATACATATTTGTGCTTGATGCTATTGTTTTTACTTCTGGAACAGGTGGAGGCTTAATTATGGTTGGTGAAGGTATCAATGATGCCCCAGCACTTGCTGCTGCAACTGTTGGGATTGTGCTTGCTCATCGTGCTAGTGCAACTGCTATAGCTGTTGCAGATGTGCTGTTGCTTCGAGAAAATATTTCTGCAGTACCATTTTGTATTGCCAAATCCCGCCAAACAACTTCACTGGTACATTAATATCATTTGTTAGGATACATAATTTCTTCACCAATTAGGTGTTGTCTCATTTGTCAATGAACATGCAGATTAAGCAAAACGTGGCTCTGGCATTGTCTAGCATATTTGTGGCTTCCCTTCCGTCAGTTTTGGGATTTCTGCCATTGTGGATAACGGTATGAAATTCAATCTGATTTAATGCTCAATCTTGTTGCAATTTGTCAGGCATGTTTTATTGTCCTTGTAAACAGAATGAATGTGATTTGCTGCAAAATATTTGTTTTCTGTAGAAATTATGGCACCATGTAGTGAATGGTAAGACGCATTTTCTGGTGACCATTTTAGAAATTGAGTCAAGGTTGTCTTTTTCCCCTCTCCTTTTCTATTGTCACTCCAAATGAAATTTGAAGATTTTTAAATGCCAATTTTCCATAACACGGTAGAAAATATACAAATTATTTAACTTCTGCTGCTAATAAAGTATTTTTTCTTTATCTTCAATAAAAACATCAAACCCTGGCTGGTTGTTTCTCTTTTCTAGACCTTCTTAGTCTTCTAATCCATATTTAACATGCATGCAGGTTCTCTTACATGAAGGTGGAACCCTGCTTGTTTGTCTAAATTCCATACGTGCTTTAAATGAACCATCCTGGTCCTGGAAGCATGATATATTACAGCTGATTGGCGAGGTTAAATCTAGACTCCCCTCTCTTAGGACAAATACAGCAGGCTCAAGCAGCAGCATTACAACCGCAAATTTGTGATATAGTGTTGTTTGAAAGTCGATAAATAGTGTATTGTTTGAAAGTAGAAAAATAGTGTATTAGTGTTGTTTGAAAGTAGAAAAATAGTGTATTGCAGTTGCAATTAATATTGTCTATTGAGAAGAAAATGTCAATACCCCTGTATAGACTCCTGTCTTCTTCTCCTGATGTATAATAGCATGGTATATCTGTAGGCATCCTTTTAGTTCCAAGGAATTGAAGATTCTCTATTAGTTTAGGCCTTGTTCCCCTTATTTAAAATGGATTAATGATCAGGGTTAATATCAAGGGAAGAATTTTCACTTAATTTCGCTGTTACAAGATTGATTATAAAATTTGAAAATTAATAATGGCTTATTTGCAATTATTTGAAAATTTTGGAGATGAATATAATTTATTTATAAAATACAAGGACCATCTTATTAAATATAAAAAATTAAATATTAATAGTCATCCATTCTGTAATATAGACATGTTTTGAATTATCCCCTTTAAAAAAAGATTTTGAATTATCCCCTTTAAAATTTTTTTTTGAATAATCCCCTTTAAATTTTAGAATTCTAAGTCTTTTGTCTCTCAGGCGGAAAAATTATCTCCTTATAATTTTTATTTTATTTACCCCTGATTTTTACACGATAAGGGTGGCCAAAAATTTTAGGGGATAATCATTTTTTTTAAAGGGATAAATCAAAACACGCATATATTATATGAGGTAAATGATTATTAATCCAAAAATTAATAATAAACAATTTTACATTCATATTATATTATATAGAAGTTTCAAATTTTAAATTTTTTATGTTATTTAAAATTCTTTAACAATTATTCAAATTTTGTTTTATCTAAATAATAAATTTTGGACAATTCATTTTTAACTTTTTTCAAAAAAAATTGCTCATGCTTTATCCTAACACAGATAACACATAATAATGTTTTAAGGAAATTTAAAATGAGTTGGTTAAAATTTATTGTTTGGATAAAAAATACATAATTATTAAAATAATAGAATTCTACGAAATATTTTATTTTATTTGAATTTTGTTATTTTGAAAAAATATTTAAAATCAAATTCTTAAATTCCATAAAATTTGACTGTCAATTTAGTTAATGTTATTATTTTAAAATTCACAAGTTGATCCCCATATTTTTCAAAAGTTTAAAATTGTCTCAGATTTTTTAAAAAGATTGTAAATTAATTCTTAATAACAAATTGCCCCTTTGAATTTTAAAAATTGCAAATTAGTTCTTATTTTTTTAATTTAAAATTGGACCATAAAACTTCAAAATTTATAAAAATGACCTCAAAAATTTAACAATCATTTATCTTAATACTCTATCAAAATAAAAGAATTAAAAAATGAAAGAATTTAAATTGAATCATTTGTATTATTATAATTTTAAAAATTTTAAAAAATTTCAATTACCTTGATGAAACACAGTCTAAAAGTTTTTTTTTTGGATGAGATAATTGAAAAAATTTAATCAATTTAAATGATTATAATTCATTAATTTTTAAATTTTTTGTTTTACAAGTGAGGAAGTGCTATCTATGGAATAGTAGATTTGTAAGTTCATCAAGAAAGTTTCGTTTTTACCTTGGTGGAACAATTCATCTATTTAGGGATTATTTGTTTGGATTAGAAGTTAAATCTGCGAAAACCTTTCGTTTGGGGATTCTGTAATACAATCTTTGTTTAGGTTCGAAAGTTTAGCCCATCCAAACATTTTTGGAGGTTCAAGATCAACCCGCTGGAAAAATCTCACAGGTTCTTGGTTAGTCCGATATAAAACCAAGTTTCGGTTCTAGCTCAACCCGATGTTAAAAGTTTGTTTTAGTTCGAAATCAACCCGATGGTAAAATTTCATAGGTAATGGGTTAGCCCATTATAAAATCAAATCTCAATTCAAGCTCAGCCTGATGTTAAAAGCTTGTTTCAATTTAAGATCAACTCGGTGGTAAAATCTCATAGGTTTTTGGTTAGCCTCGTATAAAACTAAGTTTCAGTTTAAGAGCTCAACCAAGTGTTAAAAAGCTCTCTCAGGTTCATGATCAGCCCGCGGAAAATCTTAGTTTGAATCTTGAAGACTAACCGCTCCAAGGTTCTTTTAGAAAGGAGACTAACTACTTCAATCCATTGTTTGGGAGAAAGACCACTTATCTCCCGTGTTTACTGTTTGTTTGGAAGTTAGTCTTAAACTTCATTTTCCTTGTATAAAGGGGTTCAAGAGTTTAACCTACTAAAAGCTATTAAGTTTATTAGATACTTTCAAAAATAATTATTGTGGAGAGGATTGGGTCTTTTTCTTTTGACCGAACCTCTATAACTTCTGATTTCTTCTCTTTTTCCTTAAACTCTTTTTATTTTCACATTTTACCTTATGCAAATTTATTTTTTACTGCTTACTTTGAAAACTTTTCTAAAATGTTTTTAAACTTTGAAATTAATTCTAAAAGTTTTTCAAAGTCAAGTTTTTCATAAACATTTAATTCATCTCCCTCTTGTGTGTGAAGTCTCATGTCCAACAAGTGGCATCAGAGCCGAACTCATGTTTAAGGACTAATCGTCTCAGGAGGAAGATGACTTCCAACATACATGTTCTGGACTGGGCCAAGGCATTATGCACGGCATGGCCCAGTGCTCGTCAGGCCCATGTCCAAACGACCAAGCACGAGGACACGTCAGACGTAGGACCATTCACCCGAGGGATGTTTCCTCGGGTCTCTAACTACGTGTCGGGCAAAGAGCGAGTTGCCCGTCCCATGGTCTCCGTCCACACATCATCGACCACATCACGGGCATCTAGCTTGTGTCGGGCAGAACCATAACAGCACCTCACTTACCACGTCACCCAACTCCCCTATATTGTCTCCTTAGGGATAGGGGCAGTTGGACCAGGGGGCAGATCTTGGTCTAGGTCTTAACGCTTCTTACGCGTCCCCTGGCAGCTCCTCCTTGGGCCTAGCTAATCCAGCCCATTAGGAGCCTTGGCCCAGCGCTGGGGGCTCAATATAAATACCCCTTTCATGGCAAAGGGACAGGTATTCTTACTGACACTCTGATAACCTTATTCTGTACCTCTTCTGACTTGAGCATTGGAGCACCTTGCAGGTACACCCCCCTCCTCATTTCATTCTCTGGCCCATTCACCAAGACCTTGGAAGGCCCTCCTGATCAGGTCAGATCAGTGGCGCCGTCTGTGGGAAACTAGCTATCCCCATCTTCATCAAAAGAGGATCAAAGCTCATTTATTTCTGTCCTTCCAACATGGCCGGAGAACAACCTAGCGAGCGCAACCGTCCCCTCGTCGACTACACTATGGACGACGGCCCACCATCCCGCGAAACAGACGCTCGAGACGGTCGTCCATCCACCCCGTCTCCAGAGCCACAAAACAACGGGGATGCCCCTCATGCTCACAACTCAGGGGCAAAGACATTTCACCCCATTCCCGTTCCCGTCGAAGGAGACGCCACAATGATTGCCATGGTAAATGCCCTCAATCAGGCCGGTTCTATGCTCTATCAACAGCACGAACGAATCATGGCCCTCGAAGCCGAGCGCCAAGAGACCCGACTCCAGCCGGAGGGGAGGACACAGCAACGTTCAGAACCAACAAAGAAGCGAGGACGTCGCTCCCCAGAACCTCACGTCAGCAGGGCACGCGCCCGTCGTGACGAAGGCCGAGCAGGAGCATCACCAAGGCACGGGCACAGCCCCGACAACAACGAACTATCCCCCTTAAGGAGCGACGAGGAGGACCTGCACTGTCCCTTATCACGGGCAATAATGGAGGCTCCGCTCCCCAGAGGCATGGAGAAACCGCCCAATCTGGCTGTATACGACGGGACTACCGATCCAGACGACCACGTCGACAACGTTAACGCGATGCTCGACTACCGTAATGATATAACCGGGCACCTCAAATGCCGACTGTTCTCAACGACCCTCAGGAAAGGGGCCATGGCTTGGTACAAAAGCTTGGCCCCTGAATCCATTACGTCATGGAGAGTCATGAGGTCCATGTTCACCAGGCACTTTACAGCTTCCCGTCGTCACCCCAAGACTGAGGCGACCCTTGAAGCCATAGTACAGAAGAAGAATGAAACACTACGCTCGTACATCGAGCGATTCAACCAGGAAGCTGTCGAGGTGGATACCACCGAACACATGAAGAAGTATCTCCTCGAAAGAGGTCTCTTGCCCGGCAGTGAGCTTAGCAGAGCCGTCGGAATCGAGCCTCCCCGCACCTTGAACGAACTCCTGCATAAGGCCCAGGCCTACATCAGATACGAGGAAAAACAGGTGGCACACAACGCCCGCAGCGGACGTAACGCCGGCGATACCGAGCACTCCAAACGCGAGGACACGAGCATCCCCCGTCGCAACGGGGACAAGCGAAGAGAAGAAAGACCTCGCGAGCTCCGAGAAGGAAGAGGCCCCGCGGGCAGATATAGCGAGTACACCTTACTAACAGCTCCTCGAGAGCGTATCCTTGCAGAATGTATCAACTCTGAATTTAAGCAGGGCAGGGTCAGGTTCCCAAAACCATCTGCGCCAAAGCCCCACACCGACAAATCCAAGTACTGCCGGTTCCACAGAAGTCACGGGCACGTGACAGAAGACTGCGTCCACCTAAAGGATGCAATAGAGATTTTAATCCAAGAGGGGCACCTAAAGCAGTATACGAAGAAGAACGAAGCTCCCAGACATGTCGAGCCAGAAAAGAAGAGACCCCGGGAAGAAACACCCCCTGACAACTCTCCTTACCAAGTGGCCCTCTGCGTGTCACGCCCGGAAGATTTCTTCCTCCCCGAACCACTGCCCGAAGGCAGAATCGCTGCACTCAGCCCCTGGGAAGACTTCCCAACCGCACTGGTGATATCGGGAGGGGGAATTAACGGGGAAGCCGCTGCCCTCTCCGTCAAACGCAAGTTCGACGAACTCCTACTGACTGCCCCCGAGCAGAAAGCGACACTGACAAAGTACCGGGGAAAATCCAACCCGATATCCTTTTTCCTGGAGGAACTTCCGGGCGGATCCCCGAATTCAGGCATCCCACTATTGATAAGGGCAAAGATGGCCCAGTTCGACGTCCGACGCATCCTGGTCGACCAAGGCAGCTCAGTGGATATCATGTACGTCCATCTCTTCAAGACTCTGAAGCTAGACAAGACCAACTTAGCCCCCTACGTCGGATCAGATCTCCAAGGATTCAACGGAGCAACAACCAGACCGTGGGGATATGTCGAGCTCCTCGTCACTTTCGGCGAACAAGAAACGGCCAGGGAAGTCAAAATCCAATTCCTGGTCGTGGACTGTCCGTCCCTTTACAATTGCATCTTTGGACGCCCGACGCTGGCCGAACTCACCGCGGTCCCATCCACCGTCCACCTAAAGATGAAATACTACACCAAATTGGGACGTGTGGTCACCATCCACGGTGACATCGAAGCAGCCCCGCGATGCTACGACGCCGCAGTGAAAGGACAGGCCGTGGTCAGCACGAAGAGCAACTGCAACAACAAAAAACTCAGGACCGAGGATCCTCCCCGGGGAGTTAATGCCATCGACCTCGACTGTCGCATCGGGTTGGACGAGACCGAAAAGGGGAAGTTCGCCCCGGTTCGACCAATCCCCGACGGAGAGTTCGAGCTCATTCCCCTCGGGGACGATCCAGAAAGGACGGTGAAGATAGGTAAGGGACTACCCGAGGAAACTAGAGAAGAACTCGTGGCATGCCTCAAGGAGAACTCCGACCTCTTCGCGTGGAACGCCGCAGAAATGCCCGGGCTGGACCCCGAGATCGCGTGTCACAAGCTAGCGTTAGACAGGGCAGCCAAGCCCATAGCACAACGTAGGCGCAAGCAGTCGCCCGAAAAGGCAGAGGCTGCCGAGCGAGCTGTAAAAGACCTCTTAGAGGCAAATTTTATTTCTGAAGCCCAGTACACAACCTGGCTCTCAAATGTAGTCCTCGTTAAGAAAAATAATGGAAAATGGCGTATGTGTGTTGATTATACTGATCTTAATAGGGCTTGCCCGAAAGATGCTTTCCCCCTCCCTAATATAGATATGCTCGTTGATAACTCTGCAGGTTTTAAACTCTTGTCCTTCATGGACGCATATAGTGGATATAACCAGATCCCTATGGCGCCCACAGACAAGAAACACACAGCGTTCATGACCCCAACGGGCAATTACTATTACAATGTGATGCCGTTCGGGCTCAAGAACGCTGGCGCTACGTACCAACGCATGATGAACAAAGTCTTCAAGGATGAAATAGGGGACATGCTCGAAGTATACATGGACGACATGATCGTCAAATCACACGAGGAGGTTACCCATGCTCGACACCTAACAAAGGTGTTCGAGCAGGCGAGACAGTGTAAAATGAGGTTCAATCCCGAAAAGTGCACGTTCGGCGTACGGGCAGGAAAGTTCCTCGGTTTCTATCTCACCGAAAGAGGAATAGAGGCCAACCCCGACAAATGCCGGGCATTCTCGGAATTTCCGACCCCGAGGACCAAGAAATCGATCCAGTCACTCAATGGAGTGCTCGCCTCACTCTCCCGTTTCATCGCCAAGTCGGCCCAGCACGCATTGCCATTCTTCAGACTCCTTCGCAAAGAGGCTACCTTCGACTGGACCGATGAATGCGAGCAAGCATTACTGCATCTAAAGAAGGTTCTGTCCGAACCCCCGGTCTTATCACGACCATTAGAAAAAGAAACCCTATACTTATACCTGTCCGTGGGGACCGAGGCCGTCAGCGCCGTCCTAATAAGAGAAACCGACGAAGGACAAAAGCCCATCTATTTTACGAGCAAAGCACTCCAAGGCCCCGAGCTCCGATATCAGCAAATCGAAAAGGTCGCCCTGGCCCTCATCAATACAGCGAGGAGATTACGATATTACTTCCTCGCACACACGATAAAGGTGAGGACCGACCAGCCAATCAAACAGCTGCTCGGGCGTCCGGATATGGCCGGGAGGATGCTCAAGTGGTCACTGGAACTCTCCGAATTCGACATACAATACGAAAGTAGGAAAGCCTTGAAAGCCCAGGCACTGGCCGACTTTGTCGCGGAAATGACCCACTGCCCGACACCAGCAGAGAGCGCCCACAAATGGACGATCTTCGTCGACGGCGCCTCTAGCACGTCAGGCAGCGGGGCCGGGATCATCCTCGAAAATGAAGAAGGGATCCTGATAGAGGTATCATTGGCACTAGCGTTCCCAACATCGAACAACCAAGCCGAATACGAAGCCTTCCTCGCAGGCCTACGGTTAGGCGAAGACCTGGGAGCGAAAGAGGTAAAGATATCCACTGACTCCCAGCTCGTGGCCTCACAAGTGCGAGGAGAGTACCAAACCAAGAACGACAACCTCCTCGAGTACTTGTCCCTTGTCAAAGAAAAGCTTGACAAATTTGAAAGGTGGGAAGTTCAACACATACCCCGCGAGCACAACACACGGGCAGACGTTCTCTCGAAACTAGCCAGCACGAGGAAAAAGGGTGGGAATAAATCAGTAATTCAGGAAATCCTTCCTCGACCCAGCATCGACAAACTTCCTCCTCCATTCGAGGTCAACGCTATCGGGGATGCTCACTGTTGGATGACACCCATTTACAATTACCTCACAAGAGACGAGCTCCCAGCCGACCCGAAAGAGGCGACCACTGTCAAACGACGAGCGTGCTCGTACGTACTCCTCGAAGGAAAACTCTACCGGAGAGGGTTCTCCGTCCCGTTACTTAAATGCGTCGAGGAAGAGAAAGTCCCCGACATACTTGGAGAGATACACCGGGGAATCAACGCTCAACACCTCGGCGGGCGATCGCTCGCACGAAAGGCCCTTCGAGCAGGCTACTACTGGCCGACCATGCAAAGCGATTCGAAAGAGCACGTCAAAAGATGTGACAAATGCCAACGACACGCCGACATGCACCTCGCACCCCCAAACGACCTCAAATCACTGTCTTCCCCATGGCCCTTCGCGTGGTGGGGCATGGACATCCTCGGACCCTTCGTAACCGGATCGAATCAGAATAAATACCTCATCGTCGGGGTGGACTACTTTACCAAATGGATCGAGGCAGAGGCACTGGCTAAAATAACCGCGCAGAACATTCTCCGGTTCTTCAAACGCAACATCCTCGCTCGATTCGGTATACCCCAGGAACTTGTCACAGACAATGGGACACAGTTCACGGACGGAGGATTCCAGGACTTCGTCGCTGGCCTGGGCACCACACAGCATTTCACATCTGTCGAACATCCGCAGACGAACGGGCAAGCAGAGGCGGCCAACAGGGTAATCTTACGTGGCCTCAAACGCAGACTCGGCGAGGCGAAAAGGGCATGGGTCGAGGAGCTACACAGCGTCCTATGGGCTTACCGCACGACACCGCATTCTACCACCGGGGAAACCCCATTCCGACTGACTTACGGCACCGAAGAAGTCATCCCGGTGGAAATACGGACACCGACGAGGAGGATAGAGGAACCCCTAGACGAGGAAATGAACGATGAAACCCTCAGAGCCGAGCTCGACCTGGTCGAGGAGATACGTTCCGAAGCAGCCCTCAGGGAAATGACCCTCAAACAAAAAATAGCACTACGCCACGACGCGAAAGTCATAAGAAGAGAGTTCCAGGTCGGCACCCTGGTCCTCAGAAGAAACCAGAAAAACCCAAGAGAGGGCAAGCTGGCGGCCAACTGGGAAGGCCCCTACCGCGTCCGCGACAAGACGAGCAACGGGGCCTATTACCTAGAAAACCTACAAGGAGAACAACTCGCTCGACCATGGAACGCAGAAAAACTTAGACAATATTACAGCTAAATGTATCACGGGGAAACGTGGGTGGTACGATCACGCTCTTCTGTCGCTCCCGACAAGTGACACCGGGGTCAGATGAAGGTACAGACGCGAACGGTCGGCGAAGGGAACAGTGAGAACACACAGCCGTGAACTCACTGGAGATGAAAAGAGTCGCCAGCTAGGCATTTTTATCCCGGAGGAAAGGCAATGCTGCATAAGCCTAGAAAAAGATGGATAAGACGGTTTGCGAACCAGAGAGACTGAGAAAGGGGGTTGGTTACAACCTGGGAAGGTATTAGCACCCAGATTGTCCGTCGTACTCGACGGGATCCACGCTTAAAAGATTTGTGTTTTAAAGGGGTAGTGTCAGTGCAATCTGTGTATGAAATAGCTGGAAAGAGAATGTACAGGTGTCAGTGTAAAGTGTATAAGTGATGTGAAGTATGAAAGTGTCAGTGTAAGGACAGGAGTAAAATGCTCAAGATCATGAGGCTAAAGAATGAAGCTGGAAGAGGGGGAATGAACAGAGACTTTTGTTCGATAACTGTTAAGTTATGCCTACGTATCCTCTCGTGCAATGAGGAAGTCAGAACACCGTAGTTCGACCCAAAGAGACTGAAAGATGAATTGACTGATGAACTGCTTGCTTGTCTATGCTCAAGTGTATGACCTGTCTGGCTCAGGTGCTAACTGTCTTGCATTAGACGGAAGAAGCGAGTTCTCGTTTGTGAGTGAGGATGATGAGAAAAGAATCCCGGAGGAGACGATTATTGTTTGTTTTTGAGTTTTCAGTCTTTTATTGCTTTTTGAAGTTTGTCATAAGATAATGAGCTTAAGCCTAAACCAATGGATTTAGTAAACTCATCACATCTTCCCTCTGATCAGGGGTAATGAGAGTACCTTAAGTGTGAAGTCAGATTCTCACACTTAATCACCTTTGATGCAGGATTAAGATCATTAACCTACTTGTGATTATTTAGATGTTTTTGTGGTTTTTGTTTAGTGTTGAGTAATGAGATTAAGCCATAATCAAGGATTAAACAGACTCATTACACCATCCTAAAAGAAGGATAATAGATGAGAATGTTTAAGTTGAGAAAAACTCCTCAACTTAATCCATGATTAGGGATTAAACCCATGGCAAAACAAGCCTTTGATTAAGTGGATTTTATTTAATGGTATGATGATGAAGTGTTTTTTATGGTTTGTAAGACAACTTGAGGGGGACTTGTCCATTAACACTAGGGTCAGTCCTTCTTAACCACTTAAGGAAGAATTAGGACCCTAATGCAAGGCCCAAGTTACAAGTGTAATGTCTTGATATTTATTAGATGAATTGATTAAGAGATTTAAACACCTTAAGGGTTTAATACTTAGGATTAAAGTTATACACTCCATCCTAAGAGAAGGATGCAGGCATAACCCTAAGCACAAAGTCTTAAAGCCTTTAGGGTTTAGTCCCTGATTATGAGGTGAGAAGAGGAGACTCAAAGAGAGACACAAAGGTAAAACTATGGGGGGACTAATCAAAACCCTAATTCATTGTCATGCTTGGATGATCCTAAGGTTTGTGAGGTTTTCAAGAACAATCTTCAAAGGAGCCACCAGGAAGCAGATGAACAGGATCAAGAGAAGCAAAATGACTTGCTTCATTCAAGAAGTCAAGTCACTTGAAGAAAGAAAGTGGGAGAAGCAAGAATGAACAAGCTCAAACTCAAACACATATAAGAATGCAGCAATGGATGCAAGAGAGATGAAAGGAAAAGTTATGAGAAGTGAAGGCAAATCCACTTCTCAAGTTTACTTACCACCTGCAATGTTAGAAAGAAAATGCAATGCAATGCAAGATGAGATGAAATGATATGATGCTAAGCAAAACCAGAAGCATGTTGATGATGATTATGATGTTATGAAGTGCTGCAAACATGAGGCAAGACAATGGGGATGTTCATACAAGATCATGAATGCAAATGATGCAAGTTAAGGAGCATGAACAAGCATGAAAAGTTATGAATCATACAAGACAAATGACATGGCAAATATGTAATGCAATGATCAAAGATGCTTTATACATGTCTTAAGATGTCAAATGAATCATAAGAATGCACAAAATGCAAAGACAAGTCATGTTATGCAAGGAAATGCAAGAGGGATGCAAATGAAAGCCCAAATTAGGGTTTATGGATCAAACATCAAACACAAACCAAAAACAGAAGCAAAACCCTAAAGTAAAAATGGAAAATGATACCCAAGGAAACCCTAGACCTATAATAAACCACTGCCCAAAGGGGAGCTCTCAACTCTCACCCAAACTCAAGATATGATTTTTGCAAGTTATTAGGGTTTTTTAGGGTTCTTAACAAAACAAATGCCAAACAATTTGAAAATGCAAGAACAATTCAAGGCCTTTTATCCTAGGAACTACATGCTAAACACAAAACAATGCAAGAAGAATCAATGTCTCAACCTTCACCAATTGACAGAAATGAATTTTTGAACTTATGATCAAAATAATGCACAAAATATGATTTAATTCAATGAAAAATTCTTAAAATGCATCAAGATCAAAAAAGAAATTTGGTTTGAAGGTTGGACAATGTTTCTAAATGTCTTAGAACATTTCATGAATTTTTTTGTAATTTTTAAATACCTAAAAGTATTTTTAATTAATTAATTCTCATTAATCAATTAAAAATAATCTTTTAAATATTTAAAAATACTTTTTTAATGATAAAAAATAAAATGAAAATATTTTTGGGTCTTAAAAATTAGTGAAACTCTTGACAAAAAGTTTCATAATTTTTAAAACATTTTTGCTATTTTAAATAAATTGTACAAAACAAATGAATTAAAATGAATTAAAAATGAAATAAAATAAAAGTAATCAGGATGGGTGGCCAGGATGGGCTCTGGATTCAAAATGGTTGACTGGCGCGTGAATGGATGGTGGAGATTGCATCTGACTTAATTAAATTAATTACGAATTAATTAAAGTTAAATAAGTGGATTAGGGCTAATGAAGAGATCCCGGCCTTCTATCTGCGTGCGAAGTCAAACAAATCAACGCAATCAAGGGTCCAAATTCAAACTAACATTAATTATGCAATTAGGGCACAAATGACTTTCAGGTGGCCGGAGAAGACTTCCGGTCGTCTTCTCCGGCCAGCTCTCACCTGAGAACTACCCAAATCCCTCAAAATGCATCAAAAATGAAAAACAAGAACTGGGAAATGATCCTCACATCCTCACGAATCAAACCCCCATCCTAAAACACATTTATATTTCCTAAATCAACTGAATCGAAGAAAATAAGTTCTAGGTCACGCAAGCTTCAGACACAAATTAAATGCTCATTTCAAAACTATTTTCAAAACCAATGGTACCAGAATGATCAGCAAGACATGAAGAACAAGTTTGTAACTTAAAAAAACATTTCTGGAAAAATTAATTTCGAGTTACCTGAGATTTGGAGCTTTCAGTTTGGGTACTTTCTGGCCACTTCTCCTTGTGCAATCCACTCCACTTGGTCCACAGAAGATGCTTGAATACTCAAAAGGAGTTTAAGTTGGCTGGTTGATGAGTTTCGAAAGCTTCTGTTCAAGCTTGATCAGAAATGGCAATGGTGAAATAGGCACTTTCAGGTCATGGTGAGGGGTTGTTTATGATCCTGAGGGTGAATGGAGAAGGTCTATGGTGTTTGTTTGTGTGTTTGTGAGCTAAGGTGAGATTTTCGAATGAAACTGCAAACTGAAGTGAATGATGGCAATGGGGTTTTCTGGCTGTTTCAAGCTTATGCTTTGGGTGGTTTCTTGTCTATGAAGTGTGTTGAGTTGGATGATGAAGAAAGTTTGAGTGTTTTCAGGCTGTGGAGAGAAATTCGAAGGAACTTGCAAAAAGGGAGTGTTTTGTGTATGTTGTGAATGAAGTGTTTTCAGCCTTGCTTCTTCATATGTTTAGCTTGCAAACTGTCCACATAAACCTCTCTCATTGGTCAGATGATGTGACCTGCCCTTTATTGATTGGGATGTTTACTTTTGCAAAATGTCAACTTGGTTGTAAGAGAGGCATGGGCTTGGTTCTAGGCAAGTACAAGGGCTAAGGCTGGCGCAACATGGTGAGTGTGTGAGGCTGGCTTGATTCAAGGACCAATGCAGCAAGTTGGTGAAGCATGATCATGAATTTTGCAACTTGGTTACTTTGTGGATTTTCATGAAAAATGCCTTGTTACATGAACTAAACAACATGTGATCTTGGTTCAAACTTGACTTTTAGGACTTAGAGAATGCTTATGTGCTGGTTTGATACCAATTAGAGGTTGCAATTTGACTTGGTGTATGATTTTGCAAGTTTTCCCATTTGGTGCATAACTTGAATTTTAGTGATTTTTGCCAACTTTAACAAACCATAACTTTTGATCCAAGATGAATTAGATCATGTTCTTGTACTTTTTGAAAAGGGAAAGATGAGATCTACAACTTTCATGACCAAAGTTTTTCCATTTGAAGCATTTTTGGATCCAAAATCATGGCTTGAAAAATGACATAAAATGATGCATTCTTGAAAAGTCAACTATGCCCAAAAAGTCAACATTTGCAAAAACCCTAAATTCTTGATTTTTATGAACTTCAACCTTCTTCCATGATCAAATAAAGATCATATACACTCAAAATGATGAAGATCACCCCTTGGTTGGGTCATTGGGGGCCTCAGATGCCCTGATTTTGCACTGACTTGTCCAGGAAGTCAACTCTTGATCAGATGACTTCCCCATGGAATTTCTTCATGAAAATTGATATGCATACTCCCTATACCATATAGAGACCAATGGAAACAAGAATGACCAAAAAATTTGGAGTTATGGCCTCTGAAACCAAAACCCTAATTTTAGGTCAACTGTGCAGTCAAACTTGGCTCTGCATCCATACCAATCCCAGTTCTTGTGATTCTTTGGCATTCTTGACTTTGAGAGGATGTAATATGATATAAGAACACTCATGGATCCCTTTGAAGTGATTGATGGCCTTTGGGGGTGGCTCAAGAGGCTCTTGGATTGCTCAGATCACAAACCCTAAGTGCAGATGACTTAGAAACTATGCAGTGAATCAAAAATGAGATACGAGATGATGTGGTCGTGTTTATGCATATGAAATGATCACAAGCCATGGTGTGAATGGGTGAGGGCAAATTTGGGGTGTTTACAGCTGCCCCTATTCAAACATGAGTTAGCTGTGCAGGTTGTAAGCGACGGCTTAACAGGCCAAACAAGATAACTTGTGGTTGAATACCAAAGACAGTCCAAAATTTGCACTCACAGAATGAAAAAGAAAAGGGATATAGATTGTAAGAGCAAAACAAAGTAATATCGTAAAGTATGGGCGACGGAGGACGACCGTCGAGCAGAGGACGACTGCTGGGTAAGGTGGTATGTGAAGCAAAGCGATGACGGGGACGGCCGACATGCTGGTAAAGTGTATAAAGCAATGACGGGGACGGCCGACATGCTGGGGATAAAAGGTAAAGCTAAGACGGGGACGGCCGACTAGCTGGGGAAAATAAAATATCATGATGGGGACGGCCATCAAGATAAAGCTGCAAAATTCTGAGGATTAATGAAACATGACGGGGACGGCCATCAAGTTCATAAAGGTAAAGTAACCAACGATGGGGACGGCCATCGGGCTAAAAAAGGAAAAGGGACCACGACGGGGACGGCCATCGGGTTAAAGAATGAATGAAATAAACAGATGATGGGGTACGGCCATCAAAGGTGAAGGACGATCACCTAGCAGGGGACGGCTGCTCTGTTGGGTATAAAAGAAATATGATGGGGACGGCCATCAAAGGTGGAGGACGACCACCTGGCAGGGTACGGCTGCCGAAAATATCAACGATGGGGACGGCCATCGGATAGAAAAGGTCAACGATGGGGACGGCCATCGGACGAGCAAGATGGAGGACGACCATCAAGAAGTGGAGGACGACCACTCAGCAGGGGACGGCTGCTCTCGAGGTTTATCATAACACAGGACGAGTGTTAGATAACCAAAATCAACAATGGGGACGGCCATTGGATAAAGTGATGAAGGACGATCATCAAAAGGTGGAGGACGACCACCTAGCAGGGGACGGCTGCTAAAATCAACGATGGGGACGGCCATCGGATGAGCATGATGGAGGACGACCATCAAGAAGTGGAGGACGACCACTCAGCAGGGTACGGCTGCTCTCACAGGACGAGTGTTAGATAAAAAGAAAATTTGTTGGCAATCTACTGGGGAGATAGTAAACACGGACGAGCGTTTACATCCAAGAAACAAAAGGTATAAGTGTTTGGTATTGTGTATAGATTAAAGATGCGGACGAGCATCCTTAAGACTATGATACGGACGAGTATCATGTGGAAACAAACTGACACATGCTCAGAGATGATGATACGGACGAGTATCAACTGGTTAACTAAGAACACGGACAAGTGTTGCATCTGAAAGGATTCTTCTGGGGAGTAATAGACACGGACGAGTATCTATATTCAAGAAGACAATGGTGTTTGACACGGTGTATGGATTAAAGATGCGGACGAGCATCCTTAAGACTATGATACGGACGAGTATCATGTAGAAACAAACACTAGACGCAATGTTCTGAGATGGTGGTACGGACGAATACCAACTGGCTAACAAAGAACAAGGACTACTGCCGAATCTGCGGGGATATGAGTGGTGACGTATACAAGATACGGACGAGTATCTGTATAAGCGTACCTTGAGTGGTGAGTATTGTATTGATGATGAATGTTTATCTGCTGGGGAGAGTGACACGGACGAGTGTCAAAAAGAGAAAAGTATAATATTAACAAGTGTATGGGTGATGAAGGTGTACGCGACTGCGCTGGGGATATGACACGGACGGGTGTCAAAAAGGGGTGCATATAAGGTATGTGAGTGCAAAAAGGATGTCTTTGGCTTTCTGCTGGGAGTTATGACACGGACGGGTGCCAGAATGTATCCGTAATGAGGGTGATTTGTTTGTAAAGGGTGTTCAGGCGACTTTGCTGGGGAAAGATGACACGGACGGGTGCCAAAAGGTGTATATACGGGTGTCTGTAATATGAGGCAACTGCTTTTGCTGGGACTCTGATGGGGATTCTGGGGGAAAGTAATCTGTATCCTGATGAATGGTTACTAGTCACAAGCGTTCAATTCACAACATGACTTATGATTATGCTATGTATTTGATTTTTGCCGTAATGCTCCGTATTAGACGGAATGCTACGCTCTGGGGGGGGGGTGAATATGATGCGGATGCCATGATTATGCAAAGGGGCACAGATCCGGGATTCGGATCCCGTTGCTGTGAAAATCTCTGGTCGATCTGCTTGAAATGGACGTCCCAGCTGGGGGTGAGATCATTGGTAGATCTAATGATGTATCTGCTTGGGGATATATGTCACCGGTTGGCATATCCTTGTAAATGAGAGACCCAGCTGGGGTTTGTAGAAGCTTTATGTACTCCGTTGTGACTTCTCCGTGCGTTGCTCTTCTGAATAAAGGCTTGAAGCTCTGTGGGGAGATGATTCCCTGATTTCTGTATTCTGTTGAGGAAGAATGGCCACTCGGCTGGGGAATTGAGAGGCAACTCAGCTGGGGAGAGCAATGGGGAGCAACTCAGCTGGGGATAGAGCATCTCGGATGCTGAGATTGAGTGTATGCTGATTTGGCAGCTCCGCTGGGGAAATGGGCACCTTCTAGTACCATGTGGAAGATAGACCGAGTGGACAATGGTTCGCCTACTTGCTGAGACGTAACCTGCATGCCCCTGGTTGCGTTCTGGATACCTGCAATCCTGCAAAGATAATGGAACGTACAAAAGGTCCCGAGGTATCCCTTACCGGATTCCGTCATAGGAGTTAAGTACTTTCGAGAATAATCACATTCCCTGTAAGCATGTGTTTTCATCTTTAGAGAAATGCATCTGTACTTATGCAATTGTATTTTTAGAGATATCAGACGACTCTTTGCAAAACGTAAATGTAAAAAACGAAACATGACTGAAAATCTGATTTTATTAATTCATGTGCCCTGAATTGGCAAAGATACAGTCAAAGAAACATATCTCCTGAAATGAGGAGATTGTTACAAATTGAGAAAACAAATGCTGGCGGTGTCGACGACGCTTTCAAGGAGCTTCCTCTTCTGCTATGACTCGTATGACAATGACGTTCTTCTCGTCTTGCTTTCTGGAGAGAGTTGATTCTGATTGAAGCTTGATCCTTTGAAGCTTACCAAGTTGTAGGTGATACAGACGAATTCAGAATGCAGTTGTTCGCTTATTCCCTTATTTTGCATGGATCGCCCTTTCGGGTTTTCAATCCATCGGGATACCCATTTTTGCCTGAGCTGTCCAATGAGGCTTTTCAACTCAGCGGGTGTACATTTTTTCATTTATTTCCCTTACTTTTGCCCGAGTCTTTTATTCTGTTTTTGACTCGCCGGGATGCCCTATTTTTGCCTGGACTTACATTCTGTTTTTATGTCCAGCGGGTCATTTTATGCGAAGTATTTTTTAACTGCATCTGAATTCACAGGGGACGGGAAGTCTTCACCATCCATGGTGCTGAGCATCAGTGCTCCACCAGAGAAAACTTTCTTTACAACGAATGGTCCTTCATAATTCGGAGTCCATTTGCCCCTGTGGTCTGTATGAGGAGGGAGGATTCTTTTCAGCACAAGATCTCCCACTTGGTACTCTCGGTGCCTGACTTTCTGATCGAAGGCTTTCTTCATTCTTTTCTGATATAGCTGCCCATGACAGATTGCAGCCAATCTTTTCTCTTCGATCAGACTCAGTTGCTCGTATCGGGACCGAACCCATTCTGCTTCGCTTAGTTTAACATCCATTAATACCCGTAATGAGGGTAATTCAACTTCAACAGGTAGGACCGCTTCCATACCATACACAAGCTGATACGGTGTTGCCCCAGTGGACGTTCTGATTGATGTGCGATACCCATGCAAGGCAAATGGTAGCATTTCATGCCAGTCTTTGTAGGTGACTACCATCTTCTGCACAATCTTCTTGATATTCTTATTTGCTGCCTCAACAGCACCATTCATCTTTGGCCTGTAAGGAGAAGAATTGTGATGTTGGATTTTGAAGTCCCGGCACAGTTCTGCCATCATTTTGTTGTTTAAGTTGGAACCATTATCAGTAATGATTCGCTCGGGCACTCCATACCGACAGATGATATCTCTCTTCAGAAATCTGGCTACCACTTGTCTTGTAACATTTGCATATGAGGCTGCTTCAACCCACTTGGTAAAATAGTCAATAGCGACCAGGATGAATCTGTGACCATTTGAAGCAGTCGGCTCAATTTTGCCAATCATATCAATGCCCCACATAGCAAAGGGCCAGGGTGAAGACATTATGTTCAAAGGATTAGGAGGCACATGCACCTTATCTGCATAGATCTGGCATTTATGGCATTTTCTGGCGTAGGTACAACAGTCTGCATCCATCGTGATCCAATAATAGCCTGATCTTAACAACTTTTTAGCCATTGCATGTCCTCCAGCATGGGTACCAAAAGATCCTTCGTGCACTTCATGCATCAACAAATCTGCTTCTGGCTTGTCAACACATCTGAGGAGTACCATGTCAAAGTTCCTTTTGTATAAAGACCCATCAGTGTTCAGAAAGAAACTACCAGCAAGCCTTCTTAAAGTCTTCTTATCATTGGAAGATGCCCCAGGCGGGTATGTTTGATCCTCCAAGAAGCACTTAATGTCGTGGAACCAAGGCTTATCATCTTTGACAACATCTGCTGCGAATACATATGCTGGTCTATCAAGTCTAGACACTGAAATTTGAGGTACAAAGTTGTCCGTTTGAACTTTGATCATGGATGAAATGGTAGCAAGAGCATCTGCAAACTGATTTTCATCCCGAGGGATATACTCAAGTTTGACTGTTGTAAAGAAAGTCAGTAACCTTCTCGTATAATCCCTGTAAGGTATCAGATGATCCTGGTGGGTGTACCATTTCCCGTTGGTTTGATTGACTACCAAAGCTGAATCTCCGAATACGGTCAATGTCTTGATCCTGAGGTCAATGGCTTCCTCAAGACCCATAATGCAAGCTTCGTATTCAGCTTCGTTGTTAGTGCAGTTGAAAGTGAGTTTTGCCGAGAAAGGCATGTGAACTCCTTTAGGTGTAATGAGTACTGCACCAACACCACGGCCATTCATGTTAACAGCCCCATCAAACATCATAGTCCATTCTTCTTCCGGGTCAGGCCCTTCAGTGTGAATAGGCTCTTCGTGATCTTTCGCTTTAATGAACATGATGTCTTCATCAGGGAAGTCAAACCTCATTGGCTGGTAGTCATCAATGGGTTGCTCAGCAAGATATTCAGATAGTACACTGCCCTTGATGGCTTTCTGAGAGGTGTACTGGATGTCATATTCAGTAAGGATCATTTGCCATCTTGCAACCCGTCCGGTAAGAGCTGGCTTCTCAAATATGTACTTAACTGGGTCCATCTTTGAGATTAATAAGGTAGTGTGGGTCAACATATACTGCCTCAGTCGGCGAGCAGCCCACGCTAAAGCACAGCAAGTTTTCTCGAGCAGTGAATAACGCTGTTCACAGTCGGTAAACTTTTTGCTTAGGTAGTATATTGCATACTCTTTTCGACCAGACTCGTCATGCTGGCCCAGCACACACCCCATCGACTCTTCTAATACTGTCAAGTACATAATCAGAGGTCTTCCTTCAACTGGAGGCATAAGGATTAGAGGTTCTTGCAGATATTCCTTGATCTTGTCAAAAGCCTTCTGGCAATCTTCGTTCCACCTGACCGTCTGTTCCTTTCTTAATAGCTTGAACAAGGGTTCACAGGTTGCTGTGAGGTGAGATATGAACCGTGAGATGTAGTTCAATCGACCTAAGAACCCTCGAACTTCTTTCTCAGTTTTAGGTGCAGGCATTTCTTGTATAGCCTTGACTTTATCTGGGTCAACCTCAATCCCCTTCTCGCTTACAATAAAGCCCAGCAGCTTACCGGATCGCACCCCGAATGTGCATTTGTTGGGGTTCAGCTTCAATTGGTATTTCCTCAGACGCTTGAATAATTTGAGCAGATTCACCAGATGGTCTTCTTCTGTAAGGGACTTGGCGATCATATCATCCACATAGCATTCTATTTCCTTGTGGATCATATCGTGGAATAATGTCACCATAGCCCGTTGATATGTGGCACCAGCATTCTTCAGTCCGAATGGCATCACTTTGTAACAGAACGTTCCCCAAGGTGTAATGAATGTTGTCTTCTCCATGTCTTCAGGTGACATCTTGATCTGATTATATCCTGAAAATCCATCCATGAAGGAGAATACCGAGAACTGAGCCGTGTTATCCACCAATACGTCAATGTGAGGTAATGGGAAGTCATCTTTCGGGCTGGCTCTGTTCAGATCCCGGTAGTCAACACACATTCTTACTTTGCCATCCTTCTTAGGCACAGGCACAATATTAGCAACCCACGGCGGGTAGCTAGTCACAGCAAGGAACCCGGCGTCCCATTGCTTTTGTACCTCTTCTTTGATTTTCATAGCCATGTCTGGGCGAGTTCGGCGCAACTTCTGTTTCACTGGTGGGCATTCTTCCCTCAGAGGCAGCTTGTGCATAACTATATCGGTATCCAACCCTGGCATATCTTGATACGACCAAGCAAACACATCAACATACTCTTGAAGCAGATCTATCAGCTGTCTCTTCACCGAGTCTTGCAGGCAGGCCCCGATTTTAACCTCTTTCACGTCTTCATCGGTACCAAGATTAATCACTTCAATCTCCTCCTGGTGAGGAGTAATAACCTTTTCCTCCTGTCTCAACAACCTGGCTAGCTCTTCAGGAAGCTCATATTCTTCATCAACCCCTTCATCAGCTTGATTGATTGGATTGTCAAAGTCATACGATGTCATAGCCGTGCTGTTGTCGGTGCTGTCTGGAAGGCACTCTCTGCAAGGGTTAAGTTCGTTCATTTTAGTGATTGATTTTAATCTTGCTTTAGAAAAAAGTGAAATGAAGTTATCATTTTGAAAACACCGCCATTTATTTTTGTACAAAAAGAAAAATGGAAAAACAGTGAGCAGAAAAGAAAAAGACTCGTTTGCAAAAAGACGTCTGATATTTCATTAATTTAATCTTGTTTGCACAAAAGTACAGATGGCCCTGGTTACAAAATGAGTCTTGTCATCTTGGGCAAGATGCAAGACTTGGATGCATGCTATAAAAATACAGGAAATAATAATTACTCTGCATGAGTAACTCTTATAATTTCCTGGGAAGACCAGTTCGAGACACTGCTCCCCGGGATCTTCGGACGAATCCAATTCTCTAGATTGCGCTCCTCTTCCAGCTCGTCTTCCAAACAGTTGATAGCATCGGGGGTAAGCATCCCCCCACTGACAAAACCAGGCTCTGCAGCAGCCTTTGCTTGATGTTGAGTTGGTTTGTAACCCAACCCAAACTTGTCCTTCTTCTCCTCCACAGCTAAGACCTTGCCCCAGCCTAGGGCAGTTCCTTCTTCAACAACCTTCTGGGCTTGTTGGTAAGATGACATTGGAGTACCAGATACAGCAGATGCTTCATTGACATTCAAGGCCTCAAAACCTTGGCTCATTGTTTCATGGATCTCTCCATCCATTTCAATGTATTTATAAGTAGCCAGGTGGCTAACAAAAATGTCCTCCTCTCCACAGATTGTGACAACTTGGCCTTCCCACTCAAATTTTAACTTTTGGTGAAGGGTAGACGTTATTGCGCCGGCGGCGTGAATCCAGGGTCTACCCAACAAACAGCTGTAGGCGGGCTGAATGTCCATCACATAAAAGATAGTTTTAAAGGTCTGCGGGCCAATTGTCACGGGCAGCTCAATCTCTCCCAGCACCGATCTCTTAGAACCATCAAAGGCTCTTACTACCAGGTTGCTGGGTCTCAATGCCAATCCATCATATTCGAGCTTCACCAGAGCCTTCTTTGGTAAGACATTCAGGGAAGAACCTGTGTCCACCAGCACATGAGAAAGGACAGCTCCTTTGCATTCCATGGTTATGTGCAAGGCTTTGTTGTGGTTGCGGCCATCCGCTGTCAAGTCAGAATTGGTAAACCCTAGCCCATTGCTAGCAGTAACATTTCCAACCACGGTTTCCAATTGGTTGACAGTAATCTCCTCAGGCACGTAAGCTGCGTGCAGGACTTTAAGTAGTGCATTCCGATGGGCTTCGGAGCACATAAGCAGTGAGAGGATAGAGATTTTGGATGGCGTCTGGTGAAGCTGATCCACAATTTTATAATCACTCTTTTTGATGATGCGCATAAACTCATCAACTTCCTGATCAAATGGAGTTTTCAGGGCTTCTTTGGCAGCTGGATCTTCCTGCACCGGGCCTTTTCCTTTTGCCTTGGCAGCAGCTTCTGCTTCGGCAGTAGGTTTTTGAACTTGTGGAGCAAAGAGACGTCCGCTTCGAGTGAAGCCTCCGCCTCCCCCCACATTATCTATTTGTGGTGCAGGTGCTGTTGTTTCCAGAGTGATTCTTTTTCCTTCGCAATACAAGTCAGAGCCATAGTGCCAAGGGATGGCCCTATTGCTTTCATATGGTACTGGTCCAGGCACCGTGACAGTGACTGGACTGATTGCTGCTGCTGAAGGGACTGTTATTGTTTGTGGATCATAGAAGATTGTAACTGGTGCTCTGGTGGGAGCAGCACCTTCTGAATGGTAAGCGGAGTTATTTTCAGGATCATAGAATATGGTAACAGTAGAGACATCTTCGTGATTGATTGCTGGTGTTGTAGGAGGTTCCGTTGGAAGGACTGTTGTTGTTGCTGATGGAGAGTCGAAATGGAATGAAGCTGAAGTTGTAGCAGGAGAAACTGTTGAAAACTGATCATTTGGGAGGACAGGTGAAGTACTTGTTGATGGTGCTGATGAATTGTCGGGAACAATAGTTGCTGTATTTGTAGGAGTGTCTGAAACCGTTGTTGATGAAGTTGCCGGATTTGTCGGAAATGATGTAGTGATCTGTAGCAAGCCACTCTGAATAAGGCCGTCAATGCCATTTCTTAAATCTTCACACCCATTCCATGAAATATTGCAGTATGGGCACCCTAGTTCACACCCCGGAAATATATTGTTTTCACGGAGTTGAGCTTTGATTTCCACCAATGGTGTCCGGATCTGATCCACACTTGTTATTAAATAAGACGGTTGGTCTTCTTCAATAGCGTTAATTCGAGGACCACCATGGTTTGGCATTGGGTTTTTATTGACATTGGGCGGAGGTGCAAAATTCAGAGCCTTGGAGTCTACCAAGTCTTGTACCTTCATATGCAGAGCCCTGCATTTTTCTGTACTGTGACCAGGTGCGTTTGAATGGAAAGCACACCTAGCATTGGAGTCATAGTTTCTTGGTAGACTGTTGGGATCCGGAGGTGCCAACGTTCTTAGCTCAACCAGGTTGAGTTTCAGAAGTTGTGGCAGCAAGGCAGCATACGGCATTGGGATCGGGTCGATCACTCGGTTAGCTTGGGATGGCCTTTGTTGGAATGGCCTTTGTTGATTGTTGTTGTTGGAGTTGTTGTTGAAGTTTCTTGGAGGATACTGATTCTGCTGATACTGAGGTTGGTGTTGGAAGTTTTGTTGAGGAGGCTGATAGACTGGCTGAGGATGAGCTGGAGCAGGGATAGTGACTGCTGCTATTGATCTCTGAGCATATTGGGGCCTACCCCTGTTGGTGTGGATGGCATTGGTCTCGCCAGTTCTTCTCGGGCCTGCAAAAGGCTTTCTTGTACTACTGGACGAGCTTGTACCGTTGTCTGAGATCTTTCCCATCTTTAACAGGCTTTCAATTCTCTCCCCAGCTATGACAACATCTGCGAAGCTAGTGGAAGAGAAAGCAGCCAACCTGTCGATATAGGTTCCCTGAAGAGTGTTCATAAACATGTCTGCCATTTCTCTCTCAGACATTGGTGGTTGAACAGCAGCAGCCAGTTGCCTCCACCTTTGGGCATACTCTCGGAAACTTTCCCTTGAAGACTGTGACATTCCCATCAGGAGGGTCCTGTTGGGTGCCATGTCTAAGTTGTATTGATACTGTCTGATGAAGGCCTCTGCCAGGTCCTTCCAGCATCTCACAGTTGCTCTTGTCAAATGGGAATACCATTCCCTTGATGCTCCAGTCAAGCTATCTTCGAAGTAGAACATCCAGAGTTTCTCATCCATTGTATAGGCCTTCAGCCTTCCCAGAAATGATTGCAAATGAGTCCGGGGGCATGAAGTCCCATTATACTTTTCGAAACAAGGAGGTTTGAACTTATGGGGGATCCTGACCCCTTCTACCAAACCCATGTCCATGACGTCAAACCCCAAAGAGTTTTGAGATTCTAAGGACCTCAACTTCTCAGCTATTTCTTCCAATCGTCTATCATAAGTTTCCTCTCCGGCACCCATTACTGTATACTGGTCCTCCTGAGGATCTTCTTGAAGTACTCTGGCTGCAGTGGCTGTTCCTTGAACATTTGCAGGAACGTTAATCTCAGGATGTAGATGTGGGCCAAACACAGGGGGGGTAACATGTGGTTGCACCCTTTCATTATTACTGGTGCCTGCAGTTCCTACATGAGGCTCCTCTTGATTTTGCCTCTCCACCATGGCCCTCAGTCTCTCCTGGCTCTGAGCCATGTTGTTCATAACTTCCATGAACTGCGTCATCTGCGTTCTCATCTCTAACCTTTCGTTTGCCATCTGGTTTCTGACCTCCGTAAGGTCTTGTTGCATCTGATCCATCTGAATTCCCGGAAGGTTGTTTCTAGTTGGGTACCTGTGTGGCCTGTTGAGAGGAAATACCCGGCGGCGAGCAATAATTCCTGAGATTCACAACAGAGGTTAGCAACAACAAAACAAAAAAACCTACAAAACAAACAAAAGGGTTAGCATGCAATGCAGTTATGCTTATTGCTATCAAGGTATCCGGTTTGGCCTTCAGTTTTGACCCTTCCAGACCTTTGAAGATGCTGCTGTTGAAGTTGCTTTTGATGTGAACCCCAACACAAATATATTACAAAGGTGAAATAATACAATTTGTTCATTTTACAACACAAACCCTCAAAGGGGCCAAAATACATCACAAAAAGCAAAAGTACATGGAAAAGGAACAACAACAAGCAAATGATCAAACTCCAAGGCCAAACTCATCCTCACGAACTTCCTTAAGAAGTGCTTCGGTCACAGGATCAGCCGGATGCTTCGTGAGACTTCTGATGAGAAGGTTTCTTGTTGCAACAGCTGCAGTCAATTTCCTGCTCTGACTTTGGTCCTTTGACCTCTTCAATCCTGCTTTGATTTTCAGCTCTGATATCTCCTCCTGGGCTGCTGCCAGGGCTTTTTCCATCTGCTCCATCTTGTCTTGAGCTCTCTTGTCTTCTAGAGTACGGGCCTCAGTGATCCGGACCCACCTGGCCTGACTTTCTTTCAAATACAAGTCTGTTCTTGCTCTTTGGAACTGGGCTTCTTTACAGGCATTCTTCAGAATCTGCTCACCAGCTTTAGACTTGTTGATATAATCTCCAGATTTCTCAATCTTAGTCAAGTGTTCCACCCTCAATTTCTCCAATCTCTCAATCTCCCTTACACCTTCACTCCTCTCTCTGAGGGTCTTCTGCAAAGCCTGGGTTAACTTCTCATTTCTTTCCTTTAAGCTTTCAAACTCCTCCAAACTGATAGTGGCAGGGGGTGGTGCTGAAGATGACTCAGGCATGTCTTCTATGGTAAAGGGCATTCCAGAGAATTGGGCCCTAGCATGGGACCACTCATAATATTGGACTGATGCCACATTATTGCACTTCCCCAGAATGGTGATTCCCTTAGTCTGAACACGATCCCAGGCCCAGGCAGCCTGCCTAACAGTTGCCAGACTAATCTTGTTCTCACAGTAGAGGGTCTCCACCAAATCTTGTTCCCTAGGAGTATGGACCAGTGCATAGCCTAATTGCCTTCTGAACAGCAGAGGGTTGTAGTTGATACTTCCCTTAACTCCTATCAAAGGCACATTGGGAAAGTGCCCACAGCTGGTGATCATGTCTCTGCCCTTGGTGCTCTGAGTACACCATCTGATATCTGCTGAAGTTAGGACAGTGAGTCTCTTAGCCCAGTTGCTTTGCTGATGAGGATTGAGAAATGCATCTGTCCTGGGTAGATGCCTGAGAAGCCAAGCATGAAATAATGGAGCACAAATCCTCACTAACCTTCCCCTCTGCTTCTCATTTCTCTGATGGACTGAGTAATAAAGATCACCCAGTAAAGTTGGCACTGGGTTCTTCAGGATGAACAAATGGATTGCATTCTTGCTAATGAATCGAGGCTCATCTGCAAACAATACAATTCCATATACACTCAAGGCCAATAGAGCACAAACAGCTTTCCACTCCCCCGCGGAGGCCTTCAGACTAGCTTGAGAAATCAGGAAGTCCAGATGAAATCCAGGGATCCCAGCTTTAGAGGTCATATGCTGTTCGATCAAAACAGGCTCCAGATACAAAGCTTTTGCTACCTCTCCATTGCTAGGAAAGACCATTTCAGGGTTGAATGGGACTTCTCTCTTGATAGGCAAACCAACCAAATATGAGTATTCTTCCAAAAGAGGACCCAACTGAAAGTCTTGAAAGGTGAAACATCTCAATGGGGGATCATAAAACTGAATGCAGGTGTGGATGAGGCTCCTCTGTGAAGGGTCCAGATCCATAACCATGTCCAGTATATCTCCATAACTCCTCCTGAACAAGGGTATGTGATCTGGAGTGATCAGGGTTTGGATTCTCCTGATGTCTGATAAGTCTGGTTGGAAGAAATGATAGGTGATGTTGCTTTTCTTTGGAGCCATGATGCTGAAGACTGAGTAGAGTGCTGATGAAGATGCTGAAAGAATGAGCCACTGATTGGCTGGTGCAAGTAACTGAAGTATATGGCTGACAAGCTGAAGCAAGTGCTGGTGGAGATAGGTCAATACTGCAGATGGGGTCAAAACCAAAACCAGAGATGAAGGTGGATACCCTGAAACACAAATAAGCACATGTTAATATGATGCAATGAGTATGTATGCAAATGAAATGCAAGGGTTTGTGACTGAGCTGGATCTGATTAACTGCCTTGGTATAGATCCATGTGTGTTCAAGAATTCCAGATGGAGGTCTATAAATCCAGTAACCAGGGTGGGGGGACTCAAATAAAGAGCCACATGTCCAGGGTTTTAGAATCACAAGAACTGTCCAACATGGAGTACTCTTAACAAAGTCAAAGTAACAGGGTATTCTGAGGTCAAGGTACCTGCAAACCTGTAAACAGCCCAATCCCCTCACAGGTAGTGATCTAGAACAAGGATCCTCAGACTTGGATCAGTTATGAGAAGTGTAAACACTTCTAACCCGGAGGTACAGTGTTTACAATAACCATAACAATTCCTCCTCTAATTCACCTCAGTTTCTGAAGGTCAGTACTAATAGGTCATCCAGACTTAGCAGGCTTCCTAGATGGCCCTAGCATTGCAGGAAATCTGCAACACAGAGTTCTCAAGAAGAAACCCATATCTGAACCGTGTTTCATATTCCCGCACCAGACCGAAATGGAATGGGAAAGAATATGATTCACTCTAGCCTAGGTGTCACTCAGGTCCCAGGTATAGGACCTTAACTCTCAATGGAACACCCACCCACCAAAGAAAAACCAGATCCAGCCAGCACAGTATGACAGTATGAAAAATATAAAGCTATAAAGAAAGCAATAAATCAACTGTACATAAAGCAATGAACAAAAATAAATACAAGCACATACAAGCACATAACACCCCAGTAAACACAAATCAATCAAGCGCTAGGAGGAACCCACAAAAAGAACCAGAAGCCCTGGTTGCAGTGTAAGGGTCCCCAGCAGAGTCGCCAAGCTGTCGCTCCCGACAAGTGACACCGGGGTCAGATGAAGGTACAGACGCGAACGGTCGGCGAAGGGAACAGTGAGAACACACAGCCGTGAACTCACTGGAGATGAAAAGAGTCGCCAGCTAGGCATTTTTATCCCGGAGGAAAGGCAATGCTGCATAAGCCTAGAAAAAGATGGATAAGACGGTTTGCGAACCAGAGAGACTGAGAAAGGGGGTTGGTTACAACCTGGGAAGGTATTAGCACCCAGATTGTCCGTCGTACTCGACGGGATCCACGCTTAAAAGATTTGTGTTTTAAAGGGGTAGTGTCAGTGCAATCTGTGTATGAAATAGCTGGAAAGAGAATGTACAGGTGTCAGTGTAAAGTGTATAAGTGATGTGAAGTATGAAAGTGTCAGTGTAAGGACAGGAGTAAAATGCTCAAGATCATGAGGCTAAAGAATGAAGCTGGAAGAGGGGGAATGAACAGAGACTTTTGTTCGATAACTGTTAAGTTATGCCTACGTATCCTCTCGTGCAATGAGGAAGTCAGAACACCGTAGTTCGACCCAAAGAGACTGAAAGATGAATTGACTGATGAACTGCTTGCTTGTCTATGCTCAAGTGTATGACCTGTCTGGCTCAGGTGCTAACTGTCTTGCATTAGACGGAAGAAGCGAGTTCTCGTTTGTGAGTGAGGATGATGAGAAAAGAATCCCGGAGGAGACGATTATTGTTTGTTTTTGAGTTTTCAGTCTTTTATTGCTTTTTGAAGTTTGTCATAAGATAATGAGCTTAAGCCTAAACCAATGGATTTAGTAAACTCATCACATCTTCCCTCTGATCAGGGGTAATGAGAGTACCTTAAGTGTGAAGTCAGATTCTCACACTTAATCACCTTTGATGCAGGATTAAGATCATTAACCTACTTGTGATTATTTAGATGTTTTTGTGGTTTTTGTTTAGTGTTGAGTAATGAGATTAAGCCATAATCAAGGATTAAACAGACTCATTACACCATCCTAAAAGAAGGATAATAGATGAGAATGTTTAAGTTGAGAAAAACTCCTCAACTTAATCCATGATTAGGGATTAAACCCATGGCAAAACAAGCCTTTGATTAAGTGGATTTTATTTAATGGTATGATGATGAAGTGTTTTTTATGGTTTGTAAGACAACTTGAGGGGGACTTGTCCATTAACACTAGGGTCAGTCCTTCTTAACCACTTAAGGAAGAATTAGGACCTTAATGCAAGGCCCAAGTTACAAGTGTAATGTCTTGATATTTATTAGATGAATTGATTAAGAGATTTAAACACCTTAAGGGTTTAATACTTAGGATTAAAGTTATACACTCCATCCTAAGAGAAGGATGCAGGCATAACCCTAAGCACAAAGTCTTAAAGCCTTTAGGGTTTAGTCCCTGATTATGAGGTGAGAAGAGGAGACTCAAAGAGAGACACAAAGGTAAAACTATGGGGGGACTAATCAAAACCCTAATTCATTGTCATGCTTGGATGATCCTAAGGTTTGTGAGGTTTTCAAGAACAATCTTCAAAGGAGCCACCAGGAAGCAGATGAACAGGATCAAGAGAAGCAAAATGACTTGCTTCATTCAAGAAGTCAAGTCACTTGAAGAAAGAAAGTGGGAGAAGCAAGAATGAACAAGCTCAAACTCAAACACATATAAGAATGCAGCAATGGATGCAAGAGAGATGAAAGGAAAAGTTATGAGAAGTGAAGGCAAATCCACTTCTCAAGTTTACTTACCACCTGCAATGTTAGAAAGAAAATGCAATGCAATGCAAGATGAGATGAAATGATATGATGCTAAGCAAAACCAGAAGCATGTTGATGATGATTATGATGTTATGAAGTGCTGCAAACATGAGGCAAGACAATGGGGATGTTCATACAAGATCATGAATGCAAATGATGCAAGTTAAGGAGCATGAACAAGCATGAAAAGTTATGAATCATACAAGACAAATGACATGGCAAATATGTAATGCAATGATCAAAGATGCTTTATACATGTCTTAAGATGTCAAATGAATCATAAGAATGCACAAAATGCAAAGACAAGTCATGTTATGCAAGGAAATGCAAGAGGGATGCAAATGAAAGCCCAAATTAGGGTTTATGGATCAAACATCAAACACAAACCAAAAACAGAAGCAAAACCCTAAAGTAAAAATGGAAAATGATACCCAAGGAAACCCTAGACCTATAATAAACCACTGCCCAAAGGGGAGCTCTCAACTCTCACCCAAACTCAAGATATGATTTTTGCAAGTTATTAGGGTTTTTTAGGGTTCTTAACAAAACAAATGCCAAACAATTTGAAAATGCAAGAACAATTCAAGGCCTTTTATCCTAGGAACTACATGCTAAACACAAAACAATGCAAGAAGAATCAATGTCTCAACCTTCACCAATTGACAGAAATGAATTTTTGAACTTATGATCAAAATAATGCACAAAATATGATTTAATTCAATGAAAAATTCTTAAAATGCATCAAGATCAAAAAAGAAATTTGGTTTGAAGGTTGGACAATGTTTCTAAATGTCTTAGAACATTTCATGAATTTTTTTGTAATTTTTAAATACCTAAAAGTATTTTTAATTAATTAATTCTCATTAATCAATTAAAAATAATCTTTTAAATATTTAAAAATACTTTTTTAATGATAAAAAATAAAATGAAAATATTTTTGGGTCTTAAAAATTAGTGAAACTCTTGACAAAAAGTTTCATAATTTTTAAAACATTTTTGCTATTTTAAATAAATTGTACAAAACAAATGAATTAAAATGAATTAAAAATGAAATAAAATAAAAGTAATCAGGATGGGTGGCCAGGATGGGCTCTGGATTCAAAATGGTTGACTGGCGCGTGAATGGATGGTGGAGATTGCATCTGACTTAATTAAATTAATTACGAATTAATTAAAGTTAAATAAGTGGATTAGGGCTAATGAAGAGATCCTGGCCTTCTATCTGCGCGCGAAGTCAAACAAATCAACGCAATCAAGGGTCCAAATTCAAACTAACATTAATTATGCAATTAGGGCACAAATGACTTTCAGGTGGCCGGAGAAGACTTCCGGTCGTCTTCTCCGGCCAGCTCTCACCTGAGAACTACCCAAATCCCTCAAAATGCATCAAAAATGAAAAACAAGAACTGGGAAATGATCCTCACATCCTCACGAATCAAACCCCCATCCTAAAACACATTTATATTTCCTAAATCAACTGAATCGAAGAAAATAAGTTCTAGGTCACGCAAGCTTCAGACACAAATTAAATGCTCATTTCAAAACTATTTTCAAAACCAATGGTACCAGAATGATCAGCAAGACATGAAGAACAAGTTTGTAACTTAAAAAAACATTTCTGGAAAAATTAATTTCGAGTTACCTGAGATTTGGAGCTTTCAGTTTGGGTACTTTCTGGCCACTTCTCCTTGTGCAATCCACTCCACTTGGTCCACAGAAGATGCTTGAATACTCAAAAGGAGTTTAAGTTGGCTGGTTGATGAGTTTCGAAAGCTTCTGTTCAAGCTTGATCAGAAATGGCAATGGTGAAATAGGCACTTTCAGGTCATGGTGAGGGGTTGTTTATGATCCTGAGGGTGAATGGAGAAGGTCTATGGTGTTTGTTTGTGTGTTTGTGAGCTAAGGTGAGAGTTTCGAATGAAACTGCAAACTGAAGTGAATGATGGCAATGGGGTTTTCTGGCTGTTTCAAGCTTATGCTTTGGGTGGTTTCTTGTCTATGAAGTGTGTTGAGTTGGATGATGAAGAAAGTTTGAGTGTTTTCAGGCTGTGGAGAGAAATTCGAAGGAACTTGCAAAAAGGGAGTGTTTTGTGTATGTTGTGAATGAAGTGTTTTCAGCCTTGCTTCTTCATATGTTTAGCTTGCAAACTGTCCACATAAACCTCTCTCATTGGTCAGATGATGTGACCTGCCCTTTATTGATTGGGATGTTTACTTTTGCAAAATGTCAACTTGGTTGTAAGAGAGGCATGGGCTTGGTTCTAGGCAAGTACAAGGGCTAAGGCTGGCGCAGCATGGTGAGTGTGTGAGGCTGGCTTGATTCAAGGACCAATGCAGCAAGTTGGTGAAGCATGATCATGAATTTTGCAACTTGGTTACTTTGTGGATTTTCATGAAAAATGCCTTGTTACATGAACTAAACAACATGTGATCTTGGTTCAAACTTGACTTTTAGGACTTAGAGAATGCTTATGTGCTGGTTTGATACCAATTAGAGGTTGCAATTTGACTTGGTGTATGATTTTGCAAGTTTTCCCATTTGGTGCATAACTTGAATTTTAGTGATTTTTGCCAACTTTAACAAACCATAACTTTTGATCCAAGATGAATTAGATCATGTTCTTGTACTTTTTGAAAAGGGAAAGATGAGATCTACAACTTTCATGACCAAAGTTTTTCCATTTGAAGCATTTTTGGATCCAAAATCATGGCTTGAAAAATGACATAAAATGATGCATTCTTGAAAAGTCAACTATGCCCAAAAAGTCAACATTTGCAAAAACCCTAAATTCTTGATTTTTATGAACTTCAACCTTCTTCCATGATCAAATAAAGATCATATACACTCAAAATGATGAAGATCACCCCTTGGTTGGGTCATTGGGGGCCTCAGATGCCCTGATTTTGCACTGACTTGTCCAGGAAGTCAACTCTTGATCAGATGACTTCCCCATGGAATTTCTTCATGAAAATTGATATGCATACTCCCTATACCATATAGAGACCAATGGAAACAAGAATGACCAAAAAATTTGGAGTTATGGCCTCTGAAACCAAAACCCTAATTTTAGGTCAACTGTGCAGTCAAACTTGGCTCTGCATCCATACCAATCCCAGTTCTTGTGATTCTTTGGCATTCTTGACTTTGAGAGGATGTAATATGATATAAGAACACTCATGGATCCCTTTGAAGTGATTGATGGCCTTTGGGGGTGGCTCAAGAGGCTCTTGGATTGCTCAGATCACAAACCCTAAGTGCAGATGACTTAGAAACTATGCAGTGAATCAAAAATGAGATACGAGATGATGTGGTCGTGTTTATGCATATGAAATGATCACAAGCCATGGTGTGAATGGGTGAGGGCAAATTTGGGGTGTTTACATCTTCGTCTCCAAAACCCCAGAGAGGAACCACGAGACCCGGGAACGAGCCGGGGTCTCATAGCGAACACAACCCTCCCCGACGCGTGGGATCTTGACCAAGACTCAACGTCGAAGTACCAGGACAGGCAGGGCACCCAGCTCGCGATGGGAAAGCCCAAGCCTCGAGACCAGGGTTCGAACAACGGACCCGGGCTTCGATCCCAACGGGCACAAAGCCTGACACTTCATCGGTTCCCTAAACCGAGGAGATTAACGAGGTCGAGCAGAGTACGAATTCATAAAAGCAAATATCAAACATAAACGAACACAATGAATGACAACAAAAACATTCATATATTAAAAATAATAACGGCCGAAGCCAAGTACGCCCGAAGGCCAGATTACAAATGCCCGAAGGCCAAAGTACATAACGGGCACGCAGGCCATAACAAAACTACAAATTAAAATTACATAATTAAAACTCCGCTCGGAGCACTTCTTCTTCCTCCTCCTCTTCCTCACCACCCAGCTCTTCCTCCGCTTCGAACGGGCAGACGATCTCACCATCCCTGACACAGTAGTTATGGGCCGACCCCGCCGTCACCAACTCGGGATTCAGAAGCCCAAGTTGTTCGACAGCATTATCGAAACCCTCTTTGAAAACGGCCACCAGCTCTTGATTGAGAGTGCGGATATGCCCCAGCAGCTCACCGCGCGAACCAAGGGCACGCTCCTCCTCGGTCTCGTCGGCCAGAGAACGGACCTTTTCTTCGAGAGATTCAATCTGAGCCCTCAGGCCAGCATTGTCCTCGGTCAACTTTTGATGATCGGCCACCTGCTCTTCCAAGCTCGCCTTAGCAGCCTTCAACTGGTCTCGCTCCTTCTCCACCTCATCCAGCTTCTGGCTCAGCCCTTCCTGCAGCTGATGCTCCTCTTTGTAGTCCGACAGGTCTTTGGACAGTTTGTCCTTCTCCGATCGGACCTGCAAAAGAGCATCCTCCAGCGAGGCAGTGGAGACCGAAGTGTCGGTCAAGACCATGGCCGTCTCCATCACCCGGATGACAGCGGCAATGTCCCTAGCCAGATCTTTGCGCCGAGCACCAGCGTCTTGATCCAGAATAGCCTTGGCCTCGGGCGCCGGCACCGCAATCGCCTCCTCGGCCTTGAAAAACGACCGTTCCACATAGCAAGGAGGTAGCAGATAGCTGCCCGGTCCATTCGGGCTTCCCAGCGACGACCTCGAAAGAGTCCCCGACGGACGCTTCCGTTTGTGGAGGGGAGAGGCAGATAGCGGCGGGCTGTCAGGTATATCTATCGCCCGAGGAGGAGAGGAAGGAGTCACGCTCGCCACATTCGAAGGACCGGCCCCAGCATCACCAGCGGTCTCCAAGACACGGACCACAGTCTTCTTCTTCTTCTTGGGCACCCGGTCAGCCGCACCGACCTGATTCGCTAACTTCAACACCCGATCACGGGCACTGGGCATGGCACCTGCAAAATATTACACACAAACATTAGCGAGCGAAGACATTAACCGAAACAAAAAGCTAAACAAAATCTACCTACTCAATAACGCTAGAGCTTCCTCCTCGGTATCACACTCGAGCAGAGCCTTCGTATTAATATAGCGCGTCTCGGTGATTAGTTCCCCGGCCTCATCCAGATAGGGCACGCCCTGTCGATTCGCCCAGAACCCCAAGCTGAAGCTCTGCACGTAATCAACCAACTTCTTATACGCGAGCCTATCCTCTTGGTCGAGCATCGCATATTTGATCCGGTAATGGGCCGTGGAGAGATCGAAATGATCACGCTGCCACCTCAGCGGTATCTTCGACATCAGCGTCTCCTCCCCGTTTGGCTTCCGTTGATAGTAGTATAGAGAGTGAAGGGCAGCACGGGTGATCGGCATCACCACATACCATCGGTTTTTGAAGTGACGAACAGAATCCTCGTACGCCTTGAACAGGCGCACGGGCTACTTGAAAGAGACCCAACTATGACGCCCACGGGAGCCAGACCGCTGGAGATGGAAGACGTGGAAGAAGAGAGCCCGGGTGCAACCAATGCCGAGGAACTGGCAGACTAACTCAAATGCCCGCATAAATGCGAGAGCATTAGGATGCAGTTGGGACGGCGCCAGCCGAAGCCACTTGAAGACCGACATCTGGAAGGAGTTGAAGGGCAGTCTAATCCCCACTTCACGGAAAACAAATTCATACATGGTGAACTGCTTCCCCGGGAAATGATGACAAATGCGATCTTCTTCCTTGGGGGCGCAGCAGTACCAGTTTGGTGGATCCTCCCGACCTATGGTCTCGACCATAGCGTAAGCAGTGATGGCCTCATCGCAAAAGTCTGATTCCTCCTCCAAAGGCTCGTCCGCAACCCAGGAGAAGTCAGCCTGCCCGGAAGATGAGGCGTGTTCGGTACCATCTCGGACGCTCCCATCCCCGACAGGGAGACGAGCGATTGTCGCATCTTCGGTCGAGGACCCGGAATCTTCCCTCCTCGGTCGTAAACGCCCGGTAGCACCTGAAACGCAGACAGAAAGAGTGAATTCGACGTCATATCAAATCCACCCTTCCACCGCAGGTCAAGTGAAAGGGCGTAGCGGCGACGGACACTAATTACTCAACTCAGTGACACGCGCACTCTATGGAGGCCGGGCAGAAAGTTCATATAGCCTATGCAAATATTGCCCGGCACATGAAATTTATGCCCGGTACAGTATGATCCTAACCCTATTTTCTACCATCTACTGTACATCTACGGTCCACTACACTATTCCTAAGTCAAACCTAACCACATTTCCACAAAGATAACATACATTTGACGGAAAACAACAAGGAAAAACAGTGGATCACAAGGAAAATCATACCTGACATAGTTAAGTTGAAAAGGGTACGGTGGCGCACGAGCAGCAGACGGTGGTTCAGATAGGAGGACGGGCGGAGACGGCGGTTCAGACGGATGAGCGAGCAAACAATAGAGGATGTGGAGAACTCCGGTGAACGTGTGAACGAAAAAAGTAGAAATGAAGTTACTCAACCCCTTTTTATATTGCCTGGCGCGTGGACCAACGCGCTAGGCCATCATTACCTATCCTGCCTACGCCGCCTTTGCACACTAAACGAAGCGACACCATTAAGTCTGAGACACGTCTCTCCAAAATAAGAAACTGAAACGACCCGGGCACCTATCCGTCTCCCCGACTCACCTAGACGCCACATCCCCACGTCACACCCTCGTCTGCCACAAAAGAGGTGCAGACCAACCGATCACCTCCATCCCTGACATTTCCGGCGAAAGGATCAGTCACGAACAAGTCTGTTACAACCCCATCTGTCGAACGATCATACTTCCCCGTCAGCTCGGGGAACCACAAGTTGAAACATAAGTCATCGCTCTGGCTCAGAGACTCGACTTGGGGGGCTCCTGTTCTGGACTGGGCCAAGGCATTATGCACGGCATGGCCCAGTGCTCGTCAGGCCCATGTCCAAACGACCAAGCACGAGGACACGTCAGACGTAGGACCATTCACCCGAGGGATGTTTCCTCGGGTCTCTAACTACGTGTCGGGCAAAGAGCGAGTTGCCCGTCCCATGGTCTCCGTCCACACATCATCGACCACATCACGGGCATCTAGCTTGTGTCGGGCAGAACCATAACAGCACCTCACTTACCACGTCACCCAACTCCCCTATATTGTCTCCTTAGGGATAGGGGCAGTTGGACCAGGGGGCAGATCTTGATCTAGGTCTTAACGCTTCTTACGCGTCCCCTGGCAGCTCCTCCTTGGGCCTAGCTAATCCAGCCCATTAGGAGCCTTGGCCCAGCGCTGGGGGCTCAATATAAATACCCCTTTCATGGCAAAGGGACAGGTATTCTTACTGACACTCTGATAACCTTATTCTGTACCTCTTCTGACTTGAGCATTGGAGCACCTTGCAGGTACACCCCCCTCCTCATTTCATTCTCTGGCCCATTCACCAAGACCTTGGAAGGCCCTCCTGATCAGGTCAGATCAATACATATAAGAGAAAGATTTGTTCTAAACACACCACCACCTTTTAATAGTACTACATTTGAAATATGACAAACTATGTTTGGAATTTTAAATCAAAGTGTAAATCATGAATTATGGAAAACTATAATCAATGATCTTTTTATCCCTACTTATCAAGTAATGGAAAAGTAGTAGATAAATCCGATTTCCTTTGGACCAGAGAAGAAAAGAAAAAGTTTGAAATAAAATTCAAAACCTAGAGTTTTATAGTAATGTCTCTAGATGATAGTAAATTCTTTTATGTTCACAATCGCAAAACTGCCAAGGAGATATGAGAAACTCTTGAAGTTAAGTATCAAGTAAGAAGAGATAAACACATGAGGCGAAGAAAATGAAGATGTTACCTTCAATTTTTTTTTCTTTCAAAATTTAGAAATATTAAAAAGGACATTGGAACATCTGTCAATAACAAATATCTAAGAGTTAAGAATTAGAAGTTTAATCCAATCCTTAAATCAAAATATGAAAGTCTTCATGAATTTCAGGAAAAATCAAGGAAGAAGGAAATCATAGAGAAATTAAACGAACCAGTTCAATTACTCAAATATGAAGAAACAAGAACCAAAGAATCATAACTTTGTCAAACTCCTATCAAACAACTCCGATGGAACCCTTTGAAAGAACATACCCAGTAGTTGAACGAATTTCGGAAGAATCAATATCTAATGATGGAACATCATGTTTAAGAAATTGTGAAGATTAAGTGTCTTCCCGTGGAATCTCCAATAGAATAAAATGAGGATGGATGTCAACCTCGAAGAGAACTACAAAATAATTTTAAGATGAAGTTTGCTTAAGGGCATCCTACGAGGATGCTAATTTTGAGGTAAATAAATGATCTTACAAGCAATTGTATATAATTAGTAATGAGTTGGTTAATAAAGGATCTCATTTATTTATATATAAGCAATTTTGAAAAATATAGCTATAGTATTTTGATTCAATTCATACACAAAAATTAGTAGATTTTACTAACAATTAGAAGTTATTATATAAATAATAAAATTGGTATGACTATTGATAATAGTTGTATTTAAATATGCAAACAAAATATAAATAAAAAAATATAAATAAAATATATATTTGAATGTATTCAAATAAATGAGTTTAAATGAAAATTAAACTATGTTTAATGTATTACGAATTAAATTATTGATTTTTTTCATTATGATATCAATACTATTTAAATCAAGCTTATCAAAACAAAAACAAAAAAAAAAAAATTTAAATCAATGTTAAAAAGTACCTACTCATTTTCCATTTATTTAATTTCTGCCTACGAACCTCTTAATTAATTTCTCAAAAACGTCTTAATCATTCACTGACCCACAAGATTCTTGCGACGTAAGGAAGGGTATGGTGTCAAAGTTTGAAGATATATTAAAAAGGATCAACTTATTTGCTGAAATATCCTAGAGAAAAAAAATGATAGTTCATTCAAAACTATTACACATAAGTTTGAGGTTAATTAATATATTTGGATACACTAAGTTTTTCAAAATTAATTCTAAGAAAATTCTTGTTTTAATTTTATTTATTTAAAAATATTTTGTTATCTAAGCATAATACGTTGATAAAATATTACTTTTAATCCTTACACTATTATTTTATAAATTCAATTTGTAATTAATTGGTTAATAAAATCAATTAATTGTTTTATAAACGAATCAAATATATGTAATATAATATTTATTTTTGTAGATAAATAAAATAAAAAATAGTTTGAAATAGGTTGAAAATAGGATCCACGGCACTCTTTCGGTGCTGAAATGGTAGCACAATTTATTTGGTCATGTTGCAATCTAATAGTTACTCAAGACAATGCTGAAAATATTGATAGAATTTAAAATTTATGATAAATAATATGTAAAAATTAGATTTACGATTTTTTTATATATTTTTTTTACAATTATTTTACTCTAATAATTCTATTTTTACTGTTAGTAAATCACATGTTGGGGTTTAGTTTTTTTACATCATCGTTCCATAAAAACAACCATCAACTTAGTATGTAAACTTATTTTATAACCATTTATTAAAATAGCTACATACTACATACATTCTATTCTAATTGAAGGTTACCCTAATTGATCATAACCCATTATAATTGATGGTGCGTGTGTTTTCTCTCTTTTAAAACAAACATATACACGTTGAATAGATCAAAATGCTTTAAAAGTGGAGACCAAAATCATCAAATACTTAAGGGACCAAAAATAAATTTTAATATTAATGATATTGATCTGACCTGATCAGGAGGGCCTTCCAAGGTCTTGGTGAATGGGCCAGAGAATGAAATGAGGAGGGGGTGTACCTGCAAGGTGCTCCAATGCTTAAGTCAGAAGAGGCACAGAATAAGGTTATTAGAAAGTGAGTTAGAATACCTGACCCTTTGCTGTAAAAAGGGTATTTATATCGAGCCCCCAGCGCTGGGCCAAGGCTCCTAATGGGCTGGATTAGCTAGGCCCAAGGAGGAGCTGCCAGGGGACGCGTAAGAAGCGTTAAGACCTAGACCAAGATCTGCCCCCTGGTCCAACTGCCCCTATCCCTAAGGAGACAATATAGGGGAGTTGGGTGACGTGGTAAGTGAGGTGCTGTTATGGTTCTGCCCGACACAAGCCAGATGCCCGTGATGTGGTCGATGATGTGTGGACGGAGACCATGGGACGGGCAACTCGCTCTTTGCCCGACACGTAGTTAGAGACCCGAGGAAACATCCCTCGGGTGAATGGTCCTACGTCTGACGTGTCCTCGTGCTTGGTCGTTTGGACATGGGCCTGACGAGCACTGGGCCATGCCGTGCATAATGCCTTGGCCCAGTCCAGAACAGGAGCCCCCCAAGTCGAGTCTCTGAGCCAGAGCGATGACTTATGTTTCAACTTGTGGTTCCCCGAGCTGACGGGGAAGTATGATAGTTCGACAGATGGGGTTGTAACAGACTTGTTCGTGACTGATCCTTTCGCCGGAAATGTCGGGGATGGAGGTGATCGGTTGGTCTGCACCTCTTTTGTGGCAGACGAGGGTGTGACGTGGGGATGTGGCGTCTAGGTGAGTCGGGGAGACGGATAGGTGCCCGGGTCGTTTCAGTTTCTTATTTTGGAGAGACGTGTCTCAGACTTAATGGTGTCGCTTCGTTTAGTGTGCAAAGGCGGCGTAGGCAGGATAGGTAATGATGGCCTAGCGCGTTGGTCCACGCGCCAGGCAATATAAAAAGGGGTTGAGTAACTTCATTTCTACTTTTTTCGTTCACACGTTCACCGGAGTTCTCCACATCCTCTATTGTTTGCTCGCTCATCCGTCTGAACCGCCGTCTCCGCCCGTCCTCCTATCTGAACCACCGTCTGCTGCTCGTGCGCCACCGTACCCTTTTCAACTTAACTATGTCAGGTATGATTTTCCTTGTGATCCACTGTTTTTCCTTGTTGTTTTCCGTCAAATGTATGTTATCTTTGTGGAAATGTGGTTAGGTTTGACTTAGGAATAGTGTAGTGGACCGTAGATGTACAGTAGATGATAGAAAATAGGGTTAGGATCATACTGTACCGGGCATAAATTTCATGTGCCGGGCAATATTTGCATAGACTATATGAAATTTCTGCCCGGGCTACATAGAGTGCGCGTGTCACTGAGTTGAGTAGTTAGTGTCCGTCGCCGCTACGCCCTTTCACTTGATTTGCGGTGGAAGGGTGGATTTGATCTGACGTCGAATTCACTCTTTCTGTCTGCGTTTCAGGTGCTACCGGGCGTTTACGACCGAGGAGGGAAGATTCCGGGTCCTCGACCGAAGACGCGACAATCGCTCGTCTCCCTGTCGGGGATGGGAGTGTCCGAGATGGTACCGAACACGCCTCATCTTCCGGGCAGGCTGACTTCTCCTGGGTTGCGGACGAGCCTTTGGAGGAGGAATCAGACTTTTGCGATGAGGCCATCATTGCTTACGCTATGGTCGAGACCATAGGTCGGGAGGATCCACCAAACTGGTACTGCTGCGCCCCCAAGGAAGAAGATCGCATTTGTCATCATTTCCCGGGGAAGCAGTTCACCATGTATGAATTTGCTTTCCGTGAAGTGGGGATTAGGCTGCCCTTCAACTCCTTCCAGATGTCGGTCTTCAAGTGGCTTCGGCTGGCGCCGTCCCAACTGCATCCTAATGCTCTCGCATTTATGCGGGCATTTGAGTTAGTCTGCCAGTTCCTCGGCATTGGTTGCACCCGGGCTCTCTTCTTCCACGTCTTCCATCTCCAGCGGTCTGGCTCCCGTGGGCGTCATAGTTGGGTCTCTTTCAAGCAGCCCGTGCGTCTGTTCAAGGCGTACGAGGATTCTGTTCGTCACTTCAAAAACCGATGGTATGTGGTGATGCCGATCACCCGTGCTGCCCTTCACTCTCTATACTACTATCAACGGAAGCCAAACGGGGAGGAGACGCTGATGTCGAAGATACCGCTGAGGTGGCAGCGTGATCATTTCGATCTCTCCACGGCCCATTACCGGATCAAATATGCGATGCTCGACCAAGAGGATAGGCTCGCGTATAAGAAGTTGGTTGATTACGTGCAGAGCTTCAGCTTGGGGTTCTGGGCGAATCGACAGGGCGTGCCCTATCTGGATGAGGCCGGGGAACTAATCACCGAGACGCGCTATATTAATACGAAGGCTCTGCTCGAGTGTGATACCGAGGAGGAAGCTCTAGCGTTATTGAGTGGGTAGATTTTGTTTAGCTTTTTGTTTCGGTTAATGTCTTCGCTCGCTAATGTTTGTGTGTAATATTTTGCAGGTGCCATGCCCAGTGCCCGTGATCGGGTGTTGAAGTTAGCGAATCAGGTCGGTGCGGCTGACCGGGTGCCCCAGAAGAAGAAGAAGACTGTGGTCCGTGTCTTGGAGACCGCTGGTGATGCTGGGGCCGGTCCTTCGAATGTGGCGAGCGTGACTCCTTCCTCTCCTCCTCGGGCGATAGATATACCTGACAGCCCGCCGCTATCTGCCTCTCCCTTCCACAAACGGAAGCGTCCGTCGGGGACTCTTTCGAGGTCGTCGCTGGGAAGCCCGAATGGACCGGGCAGCTATCTGCTACCTCCTTGCTATGTGGAACGGTCGTTTTTCAAGGCCGAGGAGGCGATTGCGGTGCCGGCGCCCGAGGCCAAGGCTATTCTGGATCAAGATGCTGGTGCTCGGCGCAAAGATCTGGCTAGGGACATTGCTGCTGTCATCCGGGTGATGGAGACGGCCATGGTCTTGACCGACACTTCGGTCTCCACTGCCTCGCTGGAGGATGCTCTTTTGCAGGTCCGATCGGAGAAGGACAAACTGTCCAAAGACCTGTCGGACTACAAAGAGGAGCATCAGCTGCAGGAAGGGCTGAGCCAGAAGCTGGATGAGGTGGAGAAGGAGCGAGACCAGTTGAAGGCTGCTAAGGCGAGCTTGGAAGAGCAGGTGGCCGATCATCAAAAGTTGACCGAGGACAATGCTGGCCTGAGGGCTCAGATTGAATTTCTCGAAGAAAAGGTCCGTTCTCTGGCCGACGAGACCGAGGAGGAGCGTGCCCTTGGTTCGCGCGGTGAACTGCTGGGGCATATCCGCACCCTCAATCAAGAGCTGGTGGCCATTTTCAAAGAGGGTTTCGATAATGCTGTCGAACAACTTGGGCTTCTGAATCCCGAGTTGGTGACGGCGGGGTCGGCCCATAACTACTGTGTCAGGGATGGTGAGATCGTCTGCCCGTTCGAAGCGGAGGAAGAGCTGGGTGGTGAGGAAGAGGAGGAGGAAGAAGAAGTGCTCCGAGCGGAGTCTTAATTATGTAATTTTAATTTGTAGTTTTGTTATGGCCTGCGTGCCCGTTATGTACTTTGGCCTTCGGGCATTTGTAATCTGGCCTTCGGGCGTACTGGGCTTCGGCCGTTGTTATTATTTTTAATATATGAATGTTTTTGTTGTCATTCATTGTGTTCGTTTATGTTTGATATTTGCTTTTATGAATTCGTACTCTGCTCGACCTCGTTAATCTCCTCGGTTTAGGGAACCGATGAAGTGTCAGGCTTTGTGCCCGTTGGGATCGAAGCCCGGGTCCGTTGTTCGAACCCTGGTCTCGAGGCTTGGGCTTTCCCATCGCGAGCTGGGTGCCCTGCCTGTCCTGGTACTTCGACGTTGAGTCTTGGTCAAGATCCCACGCGTCGGGGAGGGTTGTGTTCGCTATGAGACCCCGGCTCGTTCCCGGGTCTCGTGGTTCCTCTCTGGGGTTTTGGAGACGAAGAGTGTGGTCGTACCACCCACGTTTCCCCGTGATACATTTAGCTGTAATATTGTCTAAGTTTTTCTGCGTTCCATGGTCGAGCGAGTTGTTCTCCTTGTAGGTTTTCTAGGTAATAGGCCCCGTTGCTCGTCTTGTCGCGGACGCGGTAGGGGCCTTCCCAGTTGGCCGCCAGCTTGCCCTCTCTTGGGTTTTTCTGGTTTCTTCTGAGGACCAGGGTGCCAACCTGGAACTCTCTTCTTATGACTTTCGCGTCGTGGCGTAGTGCTATTTTTTGTTTGAGGGTCGTTTCCCTGAGGGCTGCTTCGGAACGTATCTCCTCGACCAGGTCGAGCTCGGCTCTGAGGGTTTCATCGTTCATTTCCTCGTCTAGGGGTTCCTCTATCCTCCTCGTCGGTGTCCGTATTTCCACCGGGATGACTGCTTCGGTGCCGTAAGTCAGTCGGAATGGGGTTTCCCCGGTGGTAGAATGCGGTGTCGTGCGGTAAGCCCATAGGACGCTTTGTAGCTCCTCGACCCATGCCCTTTTCGCCTCGCCGAGTCTGCGTTTGAGGCCACGTAAGATTACCCTGTTGGCCGCCTCTGCTTGCCCGTTCGTCTGCGGATGTTCGACAGATGTGAAATGCTGTGTGGTGCCCAGGCCAGCGACGAAGTCCTGGAATCCTCCGTCCGTGAACTGTGTCCCATTGTCTGTGACAAGTGCCTGGGGTATACCGAATCGAGCGAGGATGTTGCGTTTGAAGAACCGGAGAATGTTCTGCGCGGTTATTTTAGCCAGTGCCTCTGCCTCGATCCATTTGGTAAAGTAGTCCACCCCGACGATGAGGTATTTATTCTGATTCGATCCGGTTACGAAGGGTCCGAGGATGTCCATGCCCCACCACGCGAAAGGCCATGGGGAAGACAGTGATTTGAGGTCGTTTGGGGGTGCGAGGTGCATGTCGGCGTGTCGTTGGCATTTGTCACATCTTTTGACGTGCTCTTTCGAATCGCTTTGCATGGTCGGCCAGTAGTAGCCTGCTCGAAGGGCCTTTCGTGCGAGCGATCGCCCGCCGAGGTGTTGAGCGTTGATTCCCCGGTGTATCTCTCCAAGTATGTCGGGGACTTTCTCTTCCTCGACGCATTTAAGTAACGGGACGGAGAACCCTCTCCGGTAGAGTTTTCCTTCGAGGAGTACGTACGAGCACGCTCGTCGTTTGACAGTGGTCGCCTCTTTCGGGTCGGCTGGGAGCTCGTCTCTTGTGAGGTAATTGTAAATGGGTGTCATCCAACAGTGAGCATCCCCGATAGCGTTGACCTCGAATGGAGGAGGAAGTTTGTCGATGCTGGGTCGAGGAAGGATTTCCTGAATTACTGATTTATTCCCACCCTTTTTCCTCGTGCTGGCTAGTTTCGAGAGAACGTCTGCCCGTGTGTTGTGCTCGCGGGGTATGTGTTGAACTTCCCACCTTTCAAATTTGTCAAGCTTTTCTTTGACAAGGGACAAGTACTCGAGGAGGTTGTCGTTCTTGGTTTGGTACTCTCCTCGCACTTGTGAGGCCACGAGCTGGGAGTCAGTGGATATCTTTACCTCTTTCGCTCCCAGGTCTTCGGCTAACCGTAGGCCTGCGAGGAAGGCTTCGTATTCGGCTTGGTTGTTCGATGTTGGGAACGCTAGTGCCAATGATACCTCTATCAGGATCCCTTCTTCATTTTCGAGGATGATCCCGGCCCCGCTGCCTGACGTGCTAGAGGCGCCGTCGACGAAGATCGTCCATTTGTGGGCGCTCTCTGCTGGTGTCGGGCAGTGGGTCATTTCCGCGACAAAGTCGGCCAGTGCCTGGGCTTTCAAGGCTTTCCTACTTTCGTATTGTATGTCGAATTCAGAGAGTTCCAGTGACCACTTGAGCATCCTCCCGGCCATATCCGGACGCCCGAGCAGCTGTTTGATTGGCTGGTCGGTCCTCACCTTTATCGTGTGTGCGAGGAAGTAATATCGTAATCTCCTCGCTGTATTGATGAGGGCCAGGGCGACCTTTTCGATTTGCTGATATCGGAGCTCGGGGCCTTGGAGTGCTTTGCTCGTAAAATAGATGGGCTTTTGTCCTTCGTCGGTTTCTCTTATTAGGACGGCGCTGACGGCCTCGGTCCCCACGGACAGGTATAAGTATAGGGTTTCTTTTTCTAATGGTCGTGATAAGACCGGGGGTTCGGACAGAACCTTCTTTAGATGCAGTAATGCTTGCTCGCATTCATCGGTCCAGTCGAAGGTAGCCTCTTTGCGAAGGAGTCTGAAGAATGGCAATGCGTGCTGGGCCGACTTGGCGATGAAACGGGAGAGTGAGGCGAGCACTCCATTGAGTGACTGGATCGATTTCTTGGTCCTCGGGGTTGGAAATTCCGAGAATGCCCGGCATTTGTCGGGGTTGGCCTCTATTCCTCTTTCGGTGAGATAGAAACCGAGGAACTTTCCTGCCCGTACGCCGAACGTGCACTTTTCGGGATTGAACCTCATTTTACACTGTCTCGCCTGCTCGAACACCTTTGTTAGGTGTCGAGCATGGGTAACCTCCTCGTGTGATTTGACGATCATGTCGTCCATGTATACTTCGAGCATGTCCCCTATTTCATCCTTGAAGACTTTGTTCATCATGCGTTGGTACGTAGCGCCAGCGTTCTTGAGCCCGAACGGCATCACGTTGTAATAGTAATTGCCCGTTGGGGTCATGAACGCTGTGTGTTTCTTGTTGGTGGGCGCCATAGGGATCTGGTTATATCCACTATATGCGTCCATGAAGGACAAGAGTTTAAAACCTGCAGAGTTATCAACGAGCATATCTATATTAGGGAGGGGGAAAGCATCTTTCGGGCAAGCCCTATTAAGATCAGTATAATCAACACACATACGCCATTTTCCATTATTTTTCTTAACGAGGACTACATTTGAGAGCCAGGTTGTGTACTGGGCTTCAGAAATAAAATTTGCCTCTAAGAGGTCTTTTACAGCTCGCTCGGCAGCCTCTGCCTTTTCGGGCGACTGCTTGCGCCTACGTTGTGCTATGGGCTTGGCTGCCCTGTCTAACGCTAGCTTGTGACACGCGATCTCGGGGTCCAGCCCGGGCATTTCTGCGGCGTTCCACGCGAAGAGGTCGGAGTTCTCTTTGAGGCATGCCACGAGTTCTTCTCTAGTTTCCTCGGGTAGTCCCTTACCTATCTTCACCGTCCTTTCTGGATCGTCCCCGAGGGGGATGAGCTCGAACTCTCCGTCGGGGATTGGTCGAACCGGGGCGAACTTCCCCTCTTCGGTCTCGTCCAACCCGATGCGACAGTCGAGGTCGATGGCATTAACTCCCCGGGGAGGATCCTCGGTCCTGAGTTTTTTGTTGTTGCAGTTGCTCTTCGTGCTGACCACGGCCTGTCCTTTCACTGCGGCGTCGTAGCATCGCCGGGCTGCTTCGATGTCACCGTGGATGGTGACCACACGTCCCAATTTGGTGTAGTATTTCATCTTTAGGTGGACGGTGGATGGGACCGCGGTGAGTTCGGCCAGCGTCGGGCGTCCAAAGATGCAATTGTAAAGGGACGGACAGTCCACGACCAGGAATTGGATTTTGACTTCCCTGGCCGTTTCTTGTTCGCCGAAAGTGACGAGGAGCTCGACATATCCCCACGGTCTGGTTGTTGCTCCGTTGAATCCTTGGAGATCTGATCCGACGTAGGGGGCTAAGTTGGTCTTGTCTAGCTTCAGAGTCTTGAAGAGATGGACGTACATGATATCTACTGAGCTGCCTTGGTCGACCAGGATGCGTCGGACGTCGAACTGGGCCATCTTTGCCCTTATCAATAGTGGGATGCCTGAATTCGGGGATCCGCCCGGAAGTTCCTCCAGGAAAAAGGATATCGGGTTGGATTTTCCCCGGTACTTTGTCAGTGTCGCTTTCTGCTCGGGGGCAGTCAGTAGGAGTTCGTCGAACTTGCGTTTGACGGAGAGGGCAGCGGCTTCCCCGTTAATTCCCCCTCCCGATATCACCAGTGCGGTTGGGAAGTCTTCCCAGGGGCTGAGTGCAGCGATTCTGCCTTCGGGCAGTGGTTCGGGGAGGAAGAAATCTTCCGGGCGTGACACGCAGAGGGCCACTTGGTAAGGAGAGTTGTCAGGGGGTGTTTCTTCCCGGGGTCTCTTCTTTTCTGGCTCGACATGTCTGGGAGCTTCGTTCTTCTTCGTATACTGCTTTAGGTGCCCCTCTTGGATTAAAATCTCTATTGCATTCTTTAGGTGGACGCAGTCTTCTGTCACGTGCCCGTGACTTCTGTGGAACCGGCAGTACTTGGATTTGTCGGTGTGGGGCTTTGGCGCAGATGGTTTTGGGAACCTGACCCTGCCCTGCTTGAATTCAGAGTTGATACATTCTGCAAGGATACGCTCTCGAGGAGCTGTTAGTAAGGTGTACTCGCTATATCTGCCCGCGGGGCCTCTTCCTTCTCGGAGCTCGCGAGGTCTTTCTTCTCTTCGCTTGTCCCCGTTGCGACGGGGGATGCTCGTGTCCTCGCGTTTGGAGTGCTCGGTATCGCCGGCGTTACGTCCGTTGCGGGCGTTGTGTGCCACCTGTTTTTCCTCGTATCTGATGTAGGCCTGGGCCTTATGCAGGAGTTCGTTCAAGGAGCGGGGAGGCTCGATTCCGACGGCTCTGCTAAGCTCACTGCCGGGCAAGAGACCTCTTTCGAGGAGATACTTCTTCATGTGCTCGGTGGTATCCACCTCGACAGCTTCCTGGTTGAATCGCTCGATGTACGAGCGTAGTGTTTCATTCTTCTTCTGTACTATGGCTTCAAGGGTCGCCTCAGTCTTGGGGTGACGACGGGAAGCTGTAAAGTGCCTGGTGAACATGGACCTCATGACTCTCCATGACGTAATGGATTCAGGGGCCAAGCTTTTGTACCAAGCCATGGCCCCTTTCCTGAGGGTCGTTGAGAACAGTCGGCATTTGAGGTGCCCGGTTATATCATTACGGTAGTCGAGCATCGCGTTAACGTTGTCGACGTGGTCGTCTGGATCGGTAGTCCCGTCGTATACAGCCAGATTGGGCGGTTTCTCCATGCCTCTGGGGAGCGGAGCCTCCATTATTGCCCGTGATAAGGGACAGTGCAGGTCCTCCTCGTCGCTCCTTAAGGGGGATAGTTCGTTGTTGTCGGGGCTGTGCCCGTGCCTTGGTGATGCTCCTGCTCGGCCTTCGTCACGACGGGCGCGTGCCCTGCTGACGTGAGGTTCTGGGGAGCGACGTCCTCGCTTCTTTGTCGGTTCTGAACGTTGCTGCGTCCTCCCCTCCGGCTGGAGTCGGGTCTCTTGGCGCTCGGCTTCGAGGGCCATGATTCGTTCGTGCTGTTGATAGAGCATAGAACCGGCCTGATTGAGGGCATTTACCATGGCAATCATTGTGGCGTCTCCTTCGACGGGAACGGGAATGGGGTGAAATGTCTTTGCCCCTGAGTTGTGAGCATGAGGGGCATCCCCGTTGTTTTGTGGCTCTGGAGACGGGGTGGATGGACGACCGTCTCGAGCGTCTGTTTCGCGGGATGGTGGGCCGTCGTCCATAGTGTAGTCGACGAGGGGACGGCTGCGCTCGCTAGGTTGTTCTCCGGCCATGTTGGAAGGACAGAAATAAATGAGCTTTGATCCTCTTTTGATGAAGATGGGGATAGCTAGTTCCCACAGACGGCGCCACTGATCTGACCTGATCAGGAGGGCCTTCCAAGGTCTTGGTGAATGGGCCAGAGAATGAAATGAGGAGGGGGGTGTACTTGCAAGGTGCTCCAATGCTTAAGTCAGAAGAGGCACAGAATAAGGTTATTAGAAAGTGAGTTAGAATACCTGACCCTTTGCTGTAAAAAGGGTATTTATATCGAGCCCCCAGCGCTGGGCCAAGGCTCCTAATGGGCTGGATTAGCTAGGCCCAAGGAGGAGCTGCCAGGGGACGCGTAAGAAGCGTTAAGACCTAGACCAAGATCTGCCCCCTGGTCCAACTGCCCCTATCCCTAAGGAGACAATATAGGGGAGTTGGGTGACGTGGTAAGTGAGGTGCTGTTATGGTTCTGCCCGACACAAGCCAGATGCCCGTGATGTGGTCGATGATGTGTGGACGGAGACCATGGGACGGGCAACTCGCTCTTTGCCCGACACGTAGTTAGAGACCCGAGGAAACATCCCTCGGGTGAATGGTCCTACGTCTGACGTGTCCTCGTGCTTGGTCGTTTGGACATGGGCCTGACGAGCACTGGGCCATGCCGTGCATAATGCCTTGGCCCAGTCCAGAACAGATATCATACTCTTCTCTTTGACTAACCTGTAAACCAAATTATCCATCTTCGAATTTATTAGAATTGATTTTTAAATTTATTTAATTTTTTTTATTCGATATAAAAATGACTATATTTACTTTTTTTTTATAAAAATGAATGATTAAAAAAAACATATAAAACTGCAGTTAAATTGGTTTGGAAAAAAAACATAAAAAACCGTCTCAACCAATTAGTTGTTTTGCAGAAAATTATATAACCATACCGTAACTGATCAACCAATTTTCAGGTTCATAAATGTGTAACTGACAAAAACTACTCCTAATTCAAAATAACGCACCAATTTCCTTTTTTATGACTCAATTAATTTTTATTTCCTTTTTCATAACTAACTTAATTTTGGATTCAAACCATAATAACGATTATTTACATTATACTTATACCGTTCTACCGATAATAGTAGAAAATTAATTAAACTCAAATAAGAAATTTTTGAGGATATTCTATTCCATTTTGTTCCCATCTAAACCCTCTTTTTCTTTTCCAACCAAACCGAACGAGAGAGAAATTACAGATTTGCCATTGCTAAGTAAATGAACTTTGAAGTTTGAACTTCCATTTCTCAACTAACTCACTCTTCTCTCTCCTCTGTACATTGGCCAAAATTATTTGCTTAAAAAAAGAAAGAAAAATAAAGCTTCCTCTTTTTCTTCTTTTTTTCAAACCCATTTTTTTGTTAACATTAATTAACATCAACTAATAACTCTAATTAAATTCTAATCACCCAAATTAGGAATCAACCCTGTTAATCCCAATTGGTTTAGCAGAAACGTTTCTGAGCCTATCCACACCCTGAAAACACATTCCGTTACGCTCTTCCATGTAACTCCTCACTTCATTCTTTATCATCTCCTGCATAACCGCCATAAATTCTCCACTCAAATTCAACGCTCCGATTCCAACTTCTTGCGAAACTTTCGCCGCCACAGAAGCCGTTACAGCAGTTATCGGAGAAGGAGAAGGACTAACCAAACGAATCGGTTTCGGTACCACCGCGGCAGGATGGTTCACCGCATCTGATGTATCCACGCCTGGAAGAGATAGTGACAGCGACAGCGAGGTTAATGGACCGTCATCTTCCTCCTGTTCCGGTTCCGATGTTGTTTCGATAGGTAACCGAACCGGAAGCGGAACGGGAATAGGACGGAAGATATGATTTCCGGAATCGCTTAAATCGGAGGCGGAAGGACTCCCTGGTGCGCCGACGCTGGCGGAGCGTTTGAGCGGCTGAGGATTGAAGGATGGATCATCGGAAGCCATGAAGGAAGAACACTTACGCTTGAGAGTAGAGTTCCAGTGGTTTTTGATAGCGTTATCAGTTCGGCCGGAGAGTAATCGGGCTATGGTGGCCCATTTGTTACCGACCTGGGCATGGGCTCTGATTATGAGACTATCTTCTTCAGGTGTAAAAGCGCGATGCTCGACTTGAGGAGAAAGCTGATTACACCAACGAAGGCGGCAGGATTTACCAGAGCGGCCGGGGATGGCACGGCTGATGAGAGACCAGTTGCGAGGGCCGTGTCTCTCAACGAGTTTCTTTAGGGCATCGTCTTCTTCGGGGCTCCATGGACCTTTGATCCGATCCATTGGGTTAGGGGGGAGAAAAGAAGGTTTTGTTGGGAGTGTGGTGGAGATTTTGTTGGGAGAGAAGTTGGAATTGAGTTGGTTTATATGTGTGAGGGTTATGGGTGGGTGAGGGGAAACGGTTTGGGAGGTTAGGTTTTTGGGGATTTTCGTATCGGTCATGGAACTGTGGATACCGCTTGTTCCTGGGAGGCGGTTGATTTAGGATTTTGCGATACAGCTGTATTTCAACACGCGTCGTTTCTTTGCTGCGCCTCTTTACACAACTCATCACTTTTTTTTATTTTCTTTTTAAATTTAATTTCTTTAGCTAACGCACATTTTTTTATATGCATTGCAAGATATTTATACATACATTAAATTAAGGTATAATAATAATATACTAAATTTGAGTGCAAAATGTTTGTGTTCATCAATTAGAACCATGGGTATCCTTACCAATAATGCGCCATGATCGGGTGCATTGGAAAAATATTTTGGATTAAATTTACATTTTTGTAATATAATTATGAAACTAGTTTCGATTCTCAAAATTTTTGAATATTTTGAATATTTATTTGTATTTTATAAAGAATATTTTTGACGAATAAATATTTACATTTTTATAAATAGTTTTAAATATGTATGTTTTCATAAAAGTTTTTAATATATGAATGGTTATTCTTCAAAGATTTTTAATAGAGGTAACTTTTTTTTAATCTTAGAAGTGTGTTTGTAGGTTGGTTTGGATTTAATTTGATTAAATCATATATTCTATCGAGTATTGGTATTTTGTTTGTGTTGGATGTTTAACCCATATTTCTATGAGTAAATTTAACCCAAATTAATTTGTTTATCAATTGATTGAGTTGTATTGTATTTTTGGATCATATGATAAATATGATTTTTGCATTTTAAATAAATTATTAATTTAATTAATATATTTATTTTGAAAAAACATTTAAAAAATATAACTTTTTCATTTAATTTAAATAAAATTTATGGTTTAATACCTAAAAACTCTTACTATTCATGATTTTATATCAAGTCAAAATACTATAAAAATGGTTTCAAAAAATATACAAATTATATAAAGTATGATTTAAAAGACAAAATATATTTTTAAAAAATGATCTAAATTAAGGTTTTTATAATTACTAAAAGCTATAATTATTTTTGAAAATATTGGTTTGGAGTAGTGTTGTAGCTTGGAGAGTGTACGGATTGTATTTCTTTTTTGAATTTAGGCGGGCTTTACATGTGATTGTAATGGACTTTATCACTTTTCATTTTGTTATATTTTTGACAGTTTTTTATGTCATTCTTTGGTCTCTTAGATATTTATCATGTTTCTATAACCGTCTTTAATTCTAAAGATATATTTTCGAACGTATTTTTTTTATTCGATGTTCTTTTTATGGAGATACATCTCTAAAATCACTATAAAACATGCATTTTATAAACGTCTCTACGTTCTAAAGATATATCTCCAGAAAATACTTTTTTTATTCGATGTTGATTTTTTTTTTATAGAGATACATCTCTAAAATCACTTTAAAACATGTATTTTATTCATTTATAATCAGACCCTCAAATTTACAAAAGAAATATTTTCGGAGATATATCTCCAAAAATTTTACCATAAAATATTGAATATCAATTTCAAACTTATTTATATATTAATTAAACAAAATTTTATTTATATAAAATATATCTAATTAAATATTTTATAATATATTAATTAAATAAAATAAAATTTATATAAAATTTATTTAATGAACATTTTATAATATGTTATTATTAGTTTGAAACAAAAATTTAAATTTTTTATATAAATAACATTTTATCTAATTAACATATTTTTATTTAAATTTTTTATAATATAAAATGATTTATTAAATTATTGTACTCAATTCTATTTAATTTTTTTAATCAATATAGTTGCACAATTATATTTTATTTAATATGAAATTAAAATTGATATATTACTATTCTACTATTAAAAAATATGGCAATAGTTGTTTCCGGAGATATATCTCCAGAATTTTTTCAGGAGATATATTTCCGTAAACAATTTATTTGTAAATTTGGGGGGTCTGACTCAACAAATAAAATGTGTGTTTTATGGTGCTTCCAGAGATATATCTTTAGAAAAATCTAACGTTGAGTAAAAAAAAGGTGATTCCGAAGATATATCTCTAAAACCTGGGGGCATTTAAGAAAACACACGTGGTGACTAATAATCCCAAGGGGTGGGATAAGAAACTCTTTTTCTTTGTAATAGAAATATAAATGGACTTGCAAATGGACTTTGTATGCAATTTGTACCTCAGTTATTTCCAATGGACTATGCTTGAGAATTTGTTTTGAATTTTAGTGAGACTTGCAATCCTTGATTAAAAAAAAGAAGACTATTAAAACACGAACTTCATTTTGATGTTATATTCACATTTGAACCAAATTTCCTAATCTTTGAATCTTCTCTTTAAAACTAAATAAAGACCTTGAGGAATGAATCCAAAAATGAATTGATTTTAAACACATAGTTACTTGCATCATGATGAACTATAATCCATATTTGAATCTTCTTGGACAATTATGAACATGTCTTGAAAATCATAATCAAAATTTGAAATATGAACCTCACTGCACTATCCAAAAACTCTAATTGAGAATGAACTGATCTCTGATCCTCTATTATAGAGCACTTGAATTATATTGAACCAAATCTTCATCATAAAACTTATTGACCATACCTTTAAATTAGACCTTTGAACTGGACAACAAACTTGACTTCTCATTGAATCAATAAGAAGAACAAGAGCCACATAATCAGGACTTGCAAACAACTTGAAGTATAGACCCAATATCTTGACCCTTAATGGCTATGTAATTTGACTTCATCAGTTAACTTGAATTGACACAAAACCTTAATTGGAGTCTCAAACATAACTCATTTGAATTATGCACACCATGGCCTTGGTCATGAGACAAAATCTTGTCTGACTAAGATTAGGTCAGACCCAATTGAACCCTAGACATCACTGCGCACACATTTCACCTGATAGCCTCAAATGAACCTTGATTCAATTTTGCACCACTGACTTTAGACAATAAGGAAAATGATAGCATAATCAACATATTTTTTATTTTTGAATAATGCTTAGAAACACAACTAAGGGGATTTACAGGTTGGATAAATTTGGGGTATGACAGTTTCCCCTATCTAAGTGGCTTAAATCTAGTCGGATGAAATGGCCAGCATTCATACTTTCAAGGTAGAAGTCAATTAAATACGAAGAAGACCACAAATTTATCTGAAAAGGAAGTGTCGTACCTCGAAAAACAAGGAACACGACCTTGCGATAAAAGACCACAATTTTTTTTAGTTCGAACAGAGTCGCCACCGAAATTAATTTATTCCACTGAAGAAAAAGGAAAATATCGAGAAAACTTTTGAAAAGAGAAAGTGGTCATCGCAACCAAATTCTAGGTTCGGGAGTCTATTACGTGAAGGGAAGGTATTTACACCCCTCACGTATGTTGTACTTAACGGAAACCTCTTAGTTTGATTTGTGATTGAATGTTAACTAATTCTATTTGTCTTATTCTAATAATAAAGGAAAATGGATTGCGGAAGATTCTAACATAAAGTTACTTGCTAAGGGGAAATGGATTGTTTTATTCCTAGGGTGCTCGCCAAGGATTGGGATCCTTGTGCCTACGTATTCCATCGTGCAATGGGAAAATTAGAGTGTCGTAGTTCGTGGAACTACATGTAGGTTGGTTTGTTCATTTTAGAGGAGGAAATTGTTCACACACAAAAAAGATATCTCGCACCCAAACAATTATGAAAACACATCGAAGATTCGATGCCCTTCTTCTTCACCTTTAATGAAATAACATTTGTAAAATACTCGATTTCTGATTAGGTTTGATTTAGAGGTGTCAATTGTTCATACACGAGAAAGATATCTCGTACCCAAACAATTGAGAAAACACATCGAAGACTCGACGCCCTTCTTCTTCACCTTTTATGAAATAGAGTTTAAAAATACTCGATGTTGGATCGAGGTTTGAAATTGCGTGCGAAATGATTGGATAAAGGTTGATTACAATGCATGAAGTGATTGTCTTACAAGATTTAGGTGTAGCTTGATATGTGGATCAAGAATGCGGGGGTTCCACTTGGCATTAAACCAAGGGTTTGAGAAAGTGTTAGCTCGATTCCTAGTCCCTAAGGGTGCTCCTAGTGAATGAAACCATAACTAAGGGAAAATGCGAGTGCGCGGGTGAAGTGAAACCACTTGACGTTGGATCAAGGGTTCGAAAAGAGGTGAAATTGATCCTAGTTCCTAAGGGTGCTTGATCAGTGCATTTCGGTGCACATTCCTCTATGTTTACACTTATGCATTTTCATACTTTACTTTGATTATTTTTCTATTTTAATATGTTTTTATAAATTAGTTTATTTTTGCACTTATTTGATTTTCGCCCTTTATTTTTAACATTAGCAGTCTGCACTAAAATAATCATAACTGGAGCTACGTGAACCAACTTGAGATGTTCTACCAGTCAATGGAAAGCTAAGACAGATAGATACAACTTTCATGTTTTATGAAAAATCTGATTCAGAGTGCATAAGTCTCAAATATGTCGTGGAAGTCAGAATTTGAATTCTGACTTTTAAAAATAATTAGTTTAGGGTCGGGTTTGTTATGTTTCTGACCCAGTCAGGTTAGAAAGGGAATTTGTGGTACTTTCCTATACCTAGCAGCCATGTCTTCTTTACTAAAACCTTTTTTTAACCTTTCTTTTTCACAATTTTAATTTTTCCTTTTGACGAATTATGGAGAACTAATCCCAAGGCAAAATTCTGATGATTACAGGTTCCATCATACTTTGATGTTATTATAATTTTCAATCCAAATTCTATTCCTTTCAATGTTGTTATGTGATCATTGTTTGCTTAATTCGATTATCATATATTAGTGTTGATTTAATTTGATCGTTGTATGATCTTTGACAGTAGTCATGTTAGCGTTTTCTTAATTCGTTATCGTGTTTGATCAAATCGTGTTTGCTTAAATCACGAGAACATAAATCTGTTTGCTTAATTCGGATAATAGGAACATACATCACATAAAACCAGTTGCGCTTGTCAACGAATTTTATAATCAAATAGGAATAGATAATTCTCTTAGGAGGTTGAAATTATAATAACCAATGATAAGTTGGAACCCAAATCAGTAGGATTGGCCGTTTTAGCTTATTTGATAATCACTTTTTATTTTAATTGCTTTTTCTTCAAATTAAAATCTAAAACCCCATAAATCGTTACTAACGTTAGTTAATAAGATCAAGAATCCTTATGAGACGATTCGAGTCATTGTCGTTATACTATGTTTTCAAAAATTACTCGTTTTTGATTCGTGCGCGACACGCGGATCAAATTGGCGCCGTTGCCGGGGATTCTTGTTGTTATTAATCGATTTTATAGTCATAAGTATAGTGTTCTTGCTAGTTTTTTTTTGTGTTTGTTGATTTTCAGGGTTGCAATACCGGTTGCAGTATAGTGTTAAGTTTTTCAGCCTTTCAGGTAAGTTGGAAGCTACTGTTTCGATTTGCTCCGAATTTTTTTCCAGAAAATCAGAAATAAATTGAATAACAATACTCTTTTAAAATAGAATTCTAAAAGATTTCGACCCTCAAAATCGCAAATTTTGCGTTTTTCTATTTTATTTGATTTATTTTCTATTTTCATATTTTCAAACAAATCTGAAATTTTTTGTGCGAGCTTTATTTGATTTAATTAGATTTTTAGCGTTATTTTTATATTTTTTTATATTTTATTTTAATCGATTTTATTTTTTTCCATTCTTTTTAAATCTGCAGTGATTTTATTTGATTCTGTGTTGAAATTTATAATCATATCATGGCTGATCAAAGAACTCTGAGAGAATTGGTTGCACTTGTGAATTATAATTCTTTATGTATTGAATATCCTGATGTTGTTGATGCACCTTTCGAATCGAAATTTGGTTTAACACATTTGTTGTCAAGTTTTAATGGTTTTGCAGGTGAGGATCCACATAAGCATATGAATGAATTTCAGGTTGTGTGCTCTGCACTTTCCGAACCTTCACTAGAGGACCTTGTGTAAACACCCCAAATTTGCCCTCACCCATTCACACCATGGCTTATGGTCATCTCATATGCATAAACACAATCATATCATCTCACATCTCATTTTTGATTCACTGGATAGTTTCTAAGTCATCTGCACCTAGGGTTTGTGATCTGAGCAATCCCAAAGCTTCTTGAGGCACCCCAAAGGCAACCAATCAACTCAAAGGGGTCCATGTGTGTTCTTATATCATGTTTCATTTCCTCAAAGTCAAAATTACAGAGGGATCACAAGAGCTAGGGTTTGAGTGGATGCAGAGCCAGGTTGAACTGCACAGTTGACTGAAAATTAGGGTTTTGGTTTCAGAGGCCATAACTCCAAATTTTTTGGTCATTCTTGTTTCCATTGGTCTCTATATGGTATAGGGAGTATGCATATCAATTTTCATGAAGAAATTCCATGGGGAAGTCATCTGGTCAAGAGTTGACTTTCTAGACAGGTCAGTGCAAAATCAGGGCATCTGAGGCCCCCAATGACCCAACCAATGGGTGATCTTCATCATTTTGAGTGTATATGATCTTTATTTGATCATGGAAGAAGGTTGGAGTTCATAAAATCAAGAATTTAGGGTTTTTTGCAAATGTTGACTTTTTGGGCATAGTTGACTTTTCAAGAATGCATCATTTTAGACCATTTTTCAAGCCTTGATTCATGATTCAAAAAGGCTTCAAATGAAAAAACTTTGGTCATGAAAGTTGTAGATCTCATCTTTCCCTTTTCAAAAAGTACAAGAACATGACCAAACTCTTCTTGGATCAAAAGTTATGGCAATGCAAAGTTGGCTAAAATCATTGATTTTCAAGGCATGCCCTAAGTGAGAATTTTGCAAAGTATTGAACCAAAGCCAAATGCAGCCTCTAATTCATTTCAAACCAACACACAAACATTTCTCTAAGTCATAAAATCAGAATTGGATCAAGTTTGCCCATGGTTTGGTTTGTGTAACAAGGCATTTTCTCATAGAATTCCATAAAGCAACAACTTGCAAAAACCATCATGATCACTTCACCAACTTGATGCATTGGCTGCTGAGCTTTGCTAGACCTCTCCCTCATCCTTGCTGCGCCAGCCCATGCCTTGTACTTGCCTAGACCTTGAGCCATGCCTCACTTACACAAAAGTTGACCTTTTGGCAAAAGCAAACTTACCTATCATAGCAGGCCATGTCACATCACAAAGCCAATCAGATTTGTTTATGTTATCCCTTTGCAAGCTAAACATAAGACTAAGCAAGGCTGAAACATACACACCATCACATTCACAAAAAAGACACCACATTGCAAAAACTTTCGAATCTGCCTCCACAGCCAAGAAACACTCAAACTTTCTTCATCATCCAACTCAACACACTCCATAGGCCTCAAACCACCAAAGCTCAAGCCTGAAACAAGCCTGACCTGAGCTCCACCATTTCTCACCTTCCAAACCAGTTCTCTTCGAATCTCACTATACAGCCATCAAACACTTCATCTCTCTTCACCAACAAGTCAAGCATACCACAAGGAGTCAAAACCACCCTTTACTTTGAACTGAAACAGCCTGTACACAAAGTGCATTTCCTGCTACACCAGAAGTGAATCTCTCAAAGCAGCTTGCCTAAGCTCATTCCAGGCTTTCCATTAGCTTCAAGGGGTTCAGGGGAGTTGTTCTGCATCAAAGCAAGGCCAGAAGAGTTCATATTCACAGTTCTTCACCTCAGGTAGTCTCAAACTTCGAACTTTTTAAAGCTTGTTTCTTTTGTTACAAATTGAAAGTGCATGCTCTGAGGATCACTGTGATGTGTTTAGAATTTAAAATGATGGAGAAATGAACATTTGGTGGGTGTCTGAAAGTTTGGCCCCATTTTTTTGTTTTGCTTCGATTCAAGCTGTTCTTGATGGTAAAATGATGTTTGATCATGGATTTGGGTTGTAGGAAGTGTGGGAAATGTTTCTGGGCAGTTGATTTGACATGGGGTGGCCTGGATAAGGAGCTAGGGTTTTGGTATGGCCGGAGAAGACGACCGAAGCTCATCTCCGGTCGCCTGAGTGTAATTAGGGTTTAAGTGTCATTAATTAGCAACTTCAAATCTGGTCCATTAGATGATGTTTCCCGCGCGCTCGTGGACGGTGCAGATGGGTCATTAAACCCTAATTCTGTTTAATTAAGTTAATCACAATTAATTAAATCAGCTTTGAACCATAGCCATTGGATCACGCGCGTTTTGAAATTTTGAACCTGGGCCTTAGATTGAGCTGACCCCCAGTCTTGTTGACTTGCGTGCTGGACCCTTGGATCTCTCTGCCTTCAATCACAGCCACTCATGTTGCATACTTTTCATTTTTATTTGTTTTTATTTCATTTTCTTTTCAATTAACTTGCACATTTAATTTAAAATAGCAAAAAATTCTTAAAAATTATGAAACTTTTTCTTTAAGGTTTTAATAATTTTTATGACACAAAAATATTTTTATTTTATTTTTTATCATTAAAAAAGTATTTTTAAATATTCAAAAGATTATTTTTAATTGAATAATGAGAATTAATTAATTAAAAATACTTTTAGGTATTTAAAAATTACAAAAAAATTCATGAAATGTTCTAAGACATTTAGAAACATTGTCTAACCTTCAAACCAAATTTCTTTTTTGATCTTGATGCATTTTAAGAATTTTTCATTGAATTAAATCATTTTTTATGCATTATTTTGATCACATGTTTGAAAATTCATTTCTGCCTTTTGGAGAAGGTTGAGACATTGATTCTTCTTGCATTGTTTTGTGTTTAGCATGTATTTTCAAGGATAAAAAGGCCATGATTTGTTCTTGCATTTTCTAATTGATTGGCATTTGTTTTGTTAAGAACCCTAAAAAACCCTAATAACTTAGAAAATTCATATCTTGAGTTTGGTTGAGAGTTGAGGGCTCCCCTTTGGGCAGTGGTTCATTATAGGTCTAGGGTTTCTTTGGGTACCATTTTCCATTTTTTATCATGAGGTTTGCTTCTGGTTTTGGTTTGTGTTTGATGTTTGATTCATGAACCCTAATTTGGGCATTCTTTTGCATCCTTCTTGCATTCTCTTGCATAACATGACTTGTCTTTGCATTTTGTGCATTCTTGTGATCCATTTGACATCCTAAGACATTTAGAAAGCATGTTTGGTCATTGCATTGCATATTTGCCATGTCATTTGTCTTGTATGATTCATAACTTTTCATGCTTGTTCATGCTCCTTAGCTTGCATCATTTGCATTCATAATCTTGTATGAACATCCCCATTGTCTTGCCTCATGTTTGCAGCACCTCATAACATCATAATCATCATCAACATGCTTCTGGTTTTGCTTAGCATCATATCATTTCATCTCATCTTGCATTGCATTGCATTTTCTTTCTAACATTGCAGGTGGTAAGTAAACTTGAGAAGTGGATTTGTCTTCACTTCTCATACCTTTTCTTTTCATCTCTCTTGCATCCATTGCTGCATTTTTATATGTGTTTGAGTTTGAGCTTGCTCATTCTTCTTCCTCCCACTTTCTTTCTTCAAGTGACTTGACTTCTTGAATGAAGCAAGTCACTTTGCTTCTCTTGATCCTGTTCATCTGCTTCCTGGTGGTTCTTCTGAAGATTGTTCTTGCAAACCTCACAAACCTTAGGATCATCCAAGCATGATAATGAATTAGGGTTTTGATTAGTCCCCCATAGTTTTACCTTTGTGTCTCATTGAGTCTTCTCTTCTCACCTCATAATCAGGGACTAAACCCTAAAGGCTTTAAGACTTTGTGATTAAGCTTATGCCTGCATCCTTCTCTTAGGATGGAGTGTATAACTTTAATCCTAAGTGTTGAACCCTTTATGTGTTTAAATCTCTTAATCAATTCACTTAATAAATATCAAGACATTACACTTGTAACTTGGGCCTTGCATTAGGGTTCTAATTCTTCCTTAAGTGGTTAAGAAGGACTAACCCTAGTGTTAATGGACAAGTCCCCCTCAAGTTGTCTTACAAATCATAAAATTCACTTCATCATCATATCATTAAATAAAATCCACTTAATAAAGGCTTTGTTTTGTCATGAGTTTAATCCCTAATCATGGATTAAGTTGAGGAGTTTTCCTCAGCTTAAACATTCTCATCTATTATCCTTCTTTTAGGATGGTGTAATGGGCCTGTTTAATCCTTGATTATGGCTTAACCTCATTACTCAACACTAAACAAAAAACACCAAAAACATCTAAATAATCACAAGTAGGTTAATGATCTTAATCCTACACCAAAGGTGATTAAGTGTGAGAATCTGACTTCACACTTAAGGTATTCTCATTACCCCTAATCAGAGGGAAGATGTGATGAGTTTACTAAATCCATTGGTTTAGACTTAAGCTCATTTTCTTATGACAAAAATCCAAAAAAGGCAATAAAAGACTGAAAACTCAAAAACAAACAATAATCGTCTCCTTCGGGATTCTTTTCTCATCATCTTCACTCACAATTGAGAACTTGCTTCTTCCGTCTAATGCAAGACAGTTAGCACCTGAGCCAGACAGGTCATACACTTGAGCATAGGCAAGCAAGCAGTTCACAAGTCAATTCATCTTTCAGTCTCTTTGGGTCGAACTACGATGTTCTGACTTCCTCATTGCACGAGAGGATACGTAGGCATAACTTAACCAGTTATCGAACAAAAGTCTCTGTACATTCCCCCTCTTTCTAGCTTCATTCTTTAGCCTCATTATCATGAGCATTTCATTCCTGGTCTCACACTGACACTGTATATATTACACTTCACTTCCTTTACACTGACACCTGTACATCTTTTTCCAGCTATTTTAGACACAGATTGCATTGACACTACCCCTTTAAAACACAAATCTTTTAAGCGTGGATCCCGTCGAGTACGACGGACAATCTGGGTGCTAATACCTTCCCAGGTTGTAACCAACCCCCTTTCTCAGTCTCTCTGGTTCGCAACCGTCTTATCCATCTTTTTCTAGGCCTATGCAGCATTGCCTTTCCTCCGGGATAAAAATGCCTAGCTGGCGACTCTATTCATCTCCAGTGAGTTCACGGCTGTGTGTTCTCACTGTCCCCTTCGCCGACCGTTCGCGTCTGTACCTTCATCTGACCCTGTGTCATTTGTCGGGAGCGACAGCTTGGCGACTCTGCTGGGGACCCTTATACTGCAACCAGGGCTTCTGGTTCTTTTTGTGGGTTCCTCCTAGCGCCTGTTTGATTTGTGTTTACTGGGGTGTTATGTGCTTGTTTGTGCTTGTATTTATTTTTGTTTATTGCTTTATGTACAGTTGCTTTACTGCTTTCTTTACTGCATTTATATATATCATACTGTCATTATTGCTGGCTGGATCTGGTTTCTTGTTTTGGTGGGTGGGTGTTTCATTGAGAGTTAAGGTCCTATACCTGGGACCTGAGTGACACCTAGGCTAGAGTGAATCATATTCTTTCCCATTCCATTTCGGTCTGGTGCGGGAATATGAAACACGGTTCAGATATGGGTTTCTTCTTGAGAACTCTGTGTTGCGGATTTCCTGCAATGCTAGGGCTATCTGGGAAGCCTGCTAAGTCTGGATGACCTTTTAGTATTGACCTTCAGAAACTGAGGTGAATTAGAGGAGGAATTGTTATGGTTATTGTAAACACTGTACCTCCGGGTTAGAAGTGTTTACACTTCTCATAACTGATCCAAGTCTGAGGATCCTTGTTCTAGATCATCACCTGTGAGGGGGTTGGGCTGTTTACAGGTTTGCAGGTACCTTGACCTCAGAATACCCTGTTACTTTGACTTTGTTAAGAATACTCCATGTTGGATAGTTCTTGTGATTCTAAACCCTGGACTTGTGGCTCTTTATTTGAGTCCCCCACCCTGGTTACTGGATTTATAGACCTCCATCTGGAATTCTTGAACATACATGGATCTATACCAAGGCAGTTAATCAGATCCAGCTCAGTCACAAACCCTTGCATTTCATTTGCATACATACTCATTGCATCATATTAACATGTGCTTATTTGTGTTTCAGGGTATCCATTTTCATCTGGTTTTGGTTTTGACCCCATCTGCAGTATTGACCTATCTCCACCAGCATCTTGCTTCAGCTTGTCAGCCATATACTCCAGTCACTTGCACTAGCCAGCCAGTGGCCCACTCCTCAGCATCTTCATCAGCACTTATCCTACTCAGTCCTCAGCATCATGGCTCCAAAGAAAAGCAACATCACTTATCATTTCTTCCAACCAGACTTATCAGACATCAGGAGGATCCAAACCCTGATCACTCCAGATCACATACCCTTGTTCAGGGAGAGTTATGGAGATATACTGGACATGGTTATGGATCTGGACCCATCTCAGAGGAGCCTCATCCACACCTGCATTCAGTTCTATGACCCCCCATTGAGATGTTTCACCTTTCAAGACTTTCAGTTGGGGCCCCTATTAGAAGAATACTCATCTTTGATTGGTTTACCTATCAAGAGGGAAATCCCTTTCAACCCTGAAATGGTCTTTCCCAGCAATGGAGAGATAGCAAAAGCTTTGCACCTGGAGCCTGTTTTGATTGAACAACATATGACCTCTAAAGCTGGGATCCCTGGATTTCATCTGGACTTCCTGATTTCTCAAGCTAGTCTGAAGGCCTCTTTGGGGGAGTGGAAAGCTGTTTGTGCTCTGTTGGCCTTAAGTGTATATGGAATTGTGTTGTTTGCAGATGAGCCTCGATTCATTAGCAAGAATGCAATCCATTTGTTCATCCTGAAGAACCCAGTGCCAACTTTATTGGGTGATCTTTATTACTCAGTACATCAGAAGAATGAGAAGCAGAGGGGGAGGTTAGTAAGGTGTTGTGCTCCATTATTCCATGCGTGGCTTCTCAGGCATCTACCCAGGACAGATGCATTTCTAAATCCTCATCAGCAAAGCAACTGGGCTAAGAGGCTCACTACTCTCACTTCAGCAGATATCAGATGGTGTACTCAGAGCACCAAAGGCAGAGATATGATCACCAGCTGTGGGCACTTTCCCAATGTGCCTTTGATAGGGGTCAAGGGAAGTATCAATTACAACCCTCTGCTGTTCAGAAGGCAATTAGGCTATGCACTGGTCCATACTCCTAGGGAACAAGACTTGGTTGAGACCCTCTACTGTGAGAACAAGATTAGTTTGGCTGCTGTTAGGCAGACTGCTTGGGCCTGGGATCATGTTCAAACCAAGGGAATCACTATTCTGGGGAAGTGCAATAATGTGGTATCAGTCCAATATTATGAGTGGTCCCATGCTAGGGCCCAATTCTCTGGAATGCCCTTTACCATAGAAGACATGCCTGAGTCATCTTCAGCACCACCCCCTGCCACTATCAGTTTGGAGGAGTTTGAAAGCTTGAAGGAAAGGAATGAGAAGTTAACCCAAGCCTTGCAGAAGACCCTCAGGGAGAGGAGTGAAGGTGTGAGGGAGATTGAGAGATTGGAGAAATTGAGAGTGGAACACTTGACTAAGATTGAGAAGTCTGGAGATTATATCAACAAGTCTAAAGCTGGTGAACAGATTCTGAAGAATGCTTGTAAAGAAGCCCAGTTCCAAAGAGCAAGAACAGACTTGTACTTGAAAGAGAGTCAGGCCAGGTGGGTCCGGATCACTGAGGCCCATACTCTAGAAGACAAGAGAGTTCAGGACAAGATGGAGCAGATGGAAAAAGCCCTGGCAGCAGCCCAGAAGGAAATATCAGAGCTAGAAATCAGAGCTGGAGTGAAGAGGTCTAAGGACCAAAGTCAGAACAAGAAATTGACTGCAGCTGTTGCAACAAGGAACCTTCTCATTAGAAATCTCACGGAGCATCCGGCTGATCCTGTGACCGAAGCACTTCTCAAGGAAGTTCGTGAGGATGAGTTTGGCCTTGGAGTTTGATCATTTGCTTGTTGTTATTCCTTTTCCATGTACTTTTGCTTTTTTGTGATGTATTTTGACCCCTTTGAGGGCTTGTGTTGTAAAAATGAACAAGTCGTATTATTTCACCCTTTGTAATATATTTGTGTTAGTTTCTATCTGGGTTCACATCAAAAGCAACTTCAACAGCATCATCTTCAAGGGTCTGGAAGGGTCAAAACTGAAGGCCAAACCGGATACCTTGAGAACAAATAAGCATAACTGCATTGCATGCTAACCCTTTTGTTTGTTTTGTAGGTTTTTGTTTTGTTGTTGCTAACCTCTGTTGTGATGTTCAGGAATTATTGCTCGCCGCCGGGTATTTCCTCTCAACAGGCCTCACAGGTACCCAACTAGAAACAACCTTCCGGGAATCCAGATGGATCAGATGCAGCAAGACCTTACGGAGGTCAGAAACCAGATGGCAAACGAAAGACTGGAGATGAGAACTCAGATAACACAATTCATGGAAGTGATGAACAATTTAGCTCAAAGCCAGGAGAGGCTCAGAGTTTTGGTAGAAGGAAGGAATCAAGAGGAGCCCCATGTGGGAACTGCTGGCACAAGTAACAATGAGAGGGTCCAACCTCATGTCAATCCCCCAGTTTTTGGACCCCATCTCCATCCAGAGGCCAACATCCCAGTCAACATTCAAGGGACAGCCACAGCAGCCAGAGTACTTCAAGAAGATCCTCAGGAGGACCAGTATACAGTAATGGGTGCCGGAGAGGAAACTTATGATAGACGGTTGGAAGAAATAGCTGAGAAGTTGAGGTCCTTAGAATCTCAAAATTCTTTGGGTTTCGACGTTATGGACATGGGGCTGGTAGACGGGGTCAGGATTCCCCATAAGTTCAAGCCTCCTTGTTTCGAAAAGTATAATGGGACTTCATGCCCCCGGACTCATTTGCAATCATTTCTGGGAAGGCTGAAGGCCTATACAATGGATGAGAAACTCTGGATGTTCTACTTCGAAGATAGCTTGACTGGAGCATCAAGGGAATGGTATTCCCATCTGACAAGAGCAACAATTAGATGCTGGAAGGACCTGGCAGAGGCCTTCATCAGACAGTATCAGTATAATCTAGATATGGCACCCAACAGGACCCTCCTAATGGGAATGTCACAGTCATCTAGGGAGAGCTTCAGAGAGTATGCCCAAAGGTGGAGGCAATTGGCTGCTGCTGTTCAACCACCAATGTCTGAGAGAGAAATGGCAGACATGTTTATGAACACTCTTCAGGGAACGTATATTGACAGGTTAGCTGCTTTCTCTTCCACCAGCTTCGCAGATGTTGTCATAGCTGGGGAGAGAATTGAAAGCCTGTTAAAAATGGGAAAGATCTCAGACAACGGTGCAAGCTCGTCCAGTATTACAAGAAAGCCTTTTGCAGGCCCGAGAAGAACTGGCGAGACCAATGCCATCCACACCAACAGGGGTAGGCCCCAATATGCTCAGAGGTCAATAGCAGCAGTCACTATCCCTGCTCCAGCTCATCATCAGCCAGTCTATCAACCTCCTCAACAAAACTTCCAACAACAACCTCAGTATCAGCAGAATCAGTATCCTCCAAGGAACTTCAACAGCAACAACTCCAACAACAACAATCAACAGAGGCCATTCCAACAAAGGCCATCCCAAGCTAACCGAGTGATCGACCCGATCCCAATGCCGTATGCTGCCTTGCTGCCACAACTTCTGAAACTCAACCTGGTTGAGCTAAGAACGTTGGCACCTCCTGATCCCAACAGTCTACCAAGAAACTATGACTCCAATGCTAGGTGTGCTTTTCACTCGAACGCACCTGGTCACAGTACAGAAAAATGCAGGGCTCTGCATATGAAGGTACAAGACTTGGTAGACTCCAAGGCTCTGAATTTTGCACCTCCGCCCAATGTCAATAAGAACCCGATGCCAAATCATGGTGGTCCCCGAATTAATGCTATTGAAGAAGACCAACCGTCTTATTTAATAACTAGTGTGGATCAGATCAGGACACCATTGGTGGAAATCAAAGCTCAACTCCGTGAAAACCAAATATTTCCGGGGTGTGAACTAGGGTGCCCCTATTGCAATATTTCATGGAATGGGTGTGAGGACCTGAGGAATGGCATTGACAGCCTTATTCAGAGTGGCCTGCTACAGATCACTACATCATTTCCGACAAATCCGGCGACTTCATCAACAACGGTTTCAGACCCTCCTACAACTGCAGCAACTATTGTTCCCAACAATTCATCAGCACCATCAACAAGTACTTCACCTGTCCTTCCAAATGATCAGTTTACAACAGTTTCTCCTGCTACAACTTCAGCTTCATTCCATTTCGACTCTCCATCAGCAACAACAACAGTCCTTCCAACAGTACCTCCTACAACACCAGCAATCAATCATGAAGATGTCTCCACTGTTACCATATTCTACGATCCTGAAAATAATTCCGCTTACCATTCAGAAGGAGTTGCTCCCACCAGAGCACCAGTTACAATCTTTTATGATCCACAAACAATTACAGTCCCTTCAGCAGCAGCAATCAGTCCAGTCACTGTCACGGTGCCTGGACCAGTACCATATGAAAGCAATAGGGCCATCCCTTGGCACTATGGCTCTGACTTGTATTGCGAAGGAAAAAGAATCACTCTGGAAACATCAACACCTGCACCACAAGTAGATAATGTGGGGGGAGGCGGAGGCTTCACTCGAAGCGGACGTCTCTTTGCTTCACAAGTTCAAAGACCTACAGCCGAAGCAGAAGCTGCTGCCAAGGCAAAAGGAAAAGGCCCGGTGCAGGAAGATTCAACTGCCAAAGAAACCCTGAAGACTCCATTCGATCAGGAAGTTGATGAGTTTATGCGAATCATCAAAAAGAGTGATTATAAAATTGTGGATCAGCTTCACCAGACGCCATCCAAAATCTCCATCCTCTCACTGCTTATGTGCTCCGAAGCCCATCGGAATGCACTACTTAAAGTCCTGCACGCAGCTTACGTGCCTGAGGAGATTACTGTCAACCAATTGGAAACCGTGGTTGGAAATGTTACTGCTAGCAATGGGCTAGGGTTTACCAATTCTGACTTGACAGCGGATGGCCGCAATCACAACAAAGCCTTGCACATAACCATGGAATGCAAAGGAGCTGTCCTTTCTCATGTGCTGGTGGACACAGGTTCTTCCCTGAATGTCTTACCAAAGAAGGCTCTGGTGAAGCTTGAATATGATGGATTGGCATTGAGACCCAGCAACCTGGTAGTAAGAGCCTTTGATGGCTCTAAGAGATCGGTTCTGGGAGAGATTGAGCTGCCCGTGACAATTGGCCCACAGACCTTTAAAACTATCTTTTATGTGATGGACATTCAGCCCGCCTACAGCTGTTTGTTGGGTAGACCCTGGATTCACGCCGCCGGCGCAATAATGTCTACCCTTCACCAAAAGTTAAAATTTGAGTGGGAAGGCCAAGTTGTCACAATCTGTGGAGAGGAGGACATTTTTGTCAGCCACCTGGCAACCTATAAGTACATTGAAATGGATGGAGAGATCCATGAAACAATGAGCCAGGGGTTTGAAGCTTTGAATGTGAACGAGGCATCTGCTGTATCTGTTACTCCAATGTCATCATACCAACAAGCCCGGAAGGTTGTTGAAGAAGGAACTGCCCTAGGCTGGGGCAAGGTCTTAGCTGTGGAGGAAAAGAAGGACAAGTTTGGGTTGGGTTACAGACCAACTCAACATCAAGCAAAGGCTGCTGAGAAGCCTGGATTTGTCAGTGGGGGGATGCTTACCCCCGATGCTATCAACTGTCTGGAAGACGAGCTGGAAGAGGAGCGCAATCTGGAGAATTAGATTCGTCCAAAGATCCCGGGGAGCAGTGTCTCGAACTGGTCTTCCCAGGAAATTATAAGGGTTACTCAAGCAGAGTAATTATTATTTCCTGTATTTTTATAGCATGCATCAAAGTCTTGCATCTTGCCCAAGATGACAAGACTCATTTTGTAACCAGGGCCATCTGTACTTTTGTGCAAACAAGATTAAATTAATGAAATATCAGACATCTTTTTGCAAACGAGTCTTTTTCTTTTCTGCTCACTGTTTTTCCATTTTTCTTTTTTGTACAAAAAATAAATGGCGGTGTTTTCAAAATGATAACTTCATCTCACTTTTTTCTAAAGCAAGATTAAAATCAAGCACTAAAATGAACAAACTTAACCCTTGCAGAGAGTGCCTTCCTGACAGCACCGACAACAGCACGGCTATGACATCGTATGACTTTGACAATCCAATCAATCAAGCTGATGAAGGGGTTGACGAAGAATATGAGCTTCCTGAAGAGCTAGCCAGGTTGTTAAGACAAGAGGAAAAGGTTATTACTCCTCATCAGGAGGAGATTGAAGTGATTAATCTTGGTACTGACGAAGACGTGAAAGAGGTTAAAATAGGGGCCTGCCTGCAAGACTCAGTGAAGAGACAACTGATAGATCTGCTTCAAGAGTATGTTGATGTGTTTGCTTGGTCGTATCAAGATATGCCAGGGTTGGATGCCGACATTGTTGTGCACAAGCTGCCTCTGAGGGAAGAATGCCCGCCAGTTAAACAAAAGCTGCGCCGAACTCGCCCAGACATGGCTATGAAAATCAAGGAAGAGGTACAAAAGCAATGGGACGCCGGTTTCCTTGCTGTAACTAGCTACCCGCCGTGGGTTGCTAACATAGTACCTGTGCCTAAGAAGGACGGCAAAGTAAGAATGTGTGTTGACTACCGGGATCTGAACAGAGCCAGCCCGAAAGATGACTTCCCATTACCTCACATTGATGTATTGGTGGATAACACGACTCAGTTCTCAGTATTCTCCTTCATGGATGGATTTTCAGGATATAATCAGATCAAGATGTCACCTGAAGACATGGAGAAGACAACATTCATCACACCTTGGGGCACGTTCTGTTACAAAGTGATGCCATTCGGACTGAAGAATGCTGGCGCCACATATCAACGGGCCATGGTGACATTATTCCATGATATGATCCACAAGGAAATAGAATGTTATGTGGATGATATGATCGCCAAGTCCCTTACAGAGGAAGATCACCTGGTGAATCTGCTGAAGTTGTTCAAGCGTCTGAGGAAGTACCAACTAAAGTTGAACCCCAACAAATGCACATTCGGGGTGCGATCCGGTAAGCTGCTGGGATTTATTGTAAGCGAGAAAGGGATTGAAGTTGACCCTGATAAAGTCAAGGCTATTCAAGAAATGCCTGCACCGAAAACTGAGAAAGAAGTTCGAGGGTTCTTAGGTCGATTGAACTACATCTCGCGGTTCATATCTCACCTTACAGCAACCTGTGAACCCTTGTTCAAATTGTTGAGAAAAGAACAAACGGTCAGGTGGAACGAAGACTGCCAAAGGGCTTTTGACAAGATCAAGGAATATTTACAAGAACCTCCAATCCTTATGCCGCCAGTTGAAGGAAGACCTCTGATTATGTACTTGACAGTGTTAGAAGAGTCAATGGGGTGTGTGCTGGGCCAGCATGACGAGTCTGGTCGAAAAGAGTATGCAATATACTACCTAAGCAAAAAGTTTACCGACTGTGAACAGCGTTATTCACTGCTCGAGAAAACTTGCTGTGCTTTAGCGTGGGCTGCTCGCCGACTGAGACAGTATATGTTGACCCACACTACCTTATTAATCTCAAAAATGGATCCAGTTAAGTACATTTTCGAGAAGCCAGCTCTTACTGGACGGGTTGCAAGATGGCAGATGATTCTCACAGAATACGACATACAGTACACCTCTCAGAAAGCCATCAAGGGCAGTGTACTATCTGAATATCTTGCTGAGCAACCCATCGATGACTACCAGCCTATGAGATTTGACTTCCCTGATGAAGATATCATGTTCATTAAAGCAAAAGATCACGAAGAGCCTGTTCACACTGAAGGGCCTGACCCGGAGGAAGAATGGACTATGATGTTTGATGGGGCTGTTAACATGAATGGTCGTGGTGTTGGTGCAGTACTCATTACACCTAAAGGAGTTCACATGCCTTTCTCGGCAAAACTCACTTTCAACTGCACTAACAACGAAGCTGAATACGAAGCTTGCATTATGGGTCTTGAGGAAGCCATTGACCTCAGGATCAAAACATTGACCGTGTTCGGAGATTCAGCTTTGGTAGTCAATCAAACCAACGGGAAATGGTACACTCACCAAGATCATCTGATACCTTACAGGGATTATACAAGAAGGTTACTGACTTTCTTCACAACAGTCAAGCTTGAGTATATCCCTCGAGACGAGAATCAGTTTGCAGATGCTCTTGCTACCATTTCATCCATGATCAAAGTTCAAACGGCTAACTTTGTACCCCAGATTTCAGTGTCTAGACTTGATAGACCAGCATATGTATTTGCAGCAGATGTTGTAAAAGATGATAAGCCTTGGTTCCACGACATTAAGTGCTTCTTGGAGGATCAAACATACCCACCTGGGGCGTCTTCCAATGATAAGAAGACTTTGAGAAGGCTTGCTGGTAGTTTCTTTCTGAACGCTGATGGGTCTTTATACAAGAGGAACTTTGACATGGTACTCCTCAGATGTGTTGACAAGACGGAAGCAGATTTGTTGATGCATGAAGTGCACGAAGGATCTTTTGGTACCCATGCGGGAGGGCACGCCATGGCTAAAAAATTGCTAAGATCAGGCTATTACTGGATCACAATGGATGCAGACTGTTGTGCTTACGCCAGAAAATGCCATAAATGCCAGATCTATGCAGATAAGGTGCATGTGCCTCCCAATCCTTTGAACATCATGTCTTCACCATGGCCCTTTGCTATGTGGGGCATTGATATGATTGGCAAGATTGAGCCAACTGCGTCAAATGGTCACAGATTCATCCTGGTCGCCATTGACTATTTCACCAAGTGGGTTGAAGCAGCCTCATATGCAAATGTTACAAGACAAGTGGTAGCCCGATTTCTGAAGAGAGATATCATCTGTCGGTATGGAGTGCCCGAGCGAATCATTACTGATAATGGTTCCAATTTAAACAACAAAATGATGGCAGAGCTGTGCCGGGACTTCAAGATCCAACATCACAATTCTTCTCCTTACAGGCCAAAGATGAATGGCGCTGTTGAGGCAGCAAATAAGAATATTAAGAAGATTGTGCAGAAGATGGTAGTCACATACAAGGACTGGCATGAAATGCTACCATTTGCCTTGCATGGGTACCGCACATCAATCAGGACATCCACTGGGGCAACACCGTATCAACTTGTATATGGTATGGAAGCAGTCCTACCTGTTGAAGTTGAATTACCCTCTCTACGAGTTTTGATGGATGTTAAACTGAGTGAAGCAGAATGGGTTCGGTCCCGATACGAACAACTGAGTCTGATCGAAGAGAAAAGATTGGCTGCAATCTGTCATGGGCAGTTATATCAGAAGAGAATGAAGAAAGCCTTCGATCAGAAAGTCAGGCACCGAGAGTACCAAGTAGGAGATCTTGTGCTGAAAAGAATCCTCCCTCCTCATACAGACCACAGGGGCAAATGGACTCCAAATTATGAAGGACCATTTGTTGTAAAGAAAGTTTTCTCTGGTGGAGCATTGATGCTCAGCACCATGGATGGTGAAGATTTCCCGTCCCCTGTGAATTCAGATGCAGTTAAAAAATACTTCGCATAAAATGACCCGCTGGACATAAAAACAGAATGTAAGTCCAGGCAAAAATAGGGCATCCCGGCGAGTCAAAAACAGAATAAAAGACTCGGGCAAAAGTAAGGGAAAATGAATAAAAATGTACACCCGCTGAGTTGAAAAGCCGCATTGGACAGCTCAGGCAAAAATGGGTATCCCGATGGATCGAAAACCCGAAAGGGCGATCCATGCAAAACAAGGGAATAAGCGAACAACTGCATTCTGAATTCGTCTGTATCACCCACGACTTGGTAAGCTCCAAAGGATCAAGCTTCAATCAGAATCAACTCTCTCCAGAAAGCAAGACGAGAAGAACGTCGTTGTCATACGAGTCATAGCAGAAGAGGAAGCTCCTTGAAAGCGTCGTCAACACCGCCAGCACTTTATTTCTCAATTTGTAACAATCTCCTCATTTCAGGAGATATGTTTCTTTGACTGTATCTTGCCAATTCAGGGCACGTGAATTAATAAAATCAGATTTTCAGTCATGTTTCGTTTTGCAAAGAGTTGTCTGATATCTCTAAAAATACAATTGCATAAGTACAGATGCCTTTCTCTAAAAAAAAAAATATAAAAGCACATGCTTGCAGGGAATATACTTACTCTCGAAAGTACTTAACTCCTATGACGGAATCCAGTAAGGGATACTTCGGGACCTTTTGTACGTTTCCTTACCTTTGCAGGATTGCAGGTATCCAGAACGCAACTTGGGGCATGCAAGGTACATCCCAGCAAGCTGGCAAATCAACAAAAGATATCAGCATCCGAGATGCTCTATCCCCAGCTGAGTAGCTCCCCATTGCCTTCCCCAGCAAAGTTGCCAAATCAACAAACAGGCTTAACACTCAGAATGCTTTATCCCCAGCTGAGTTGCCTCTTGTTGCTCTATCCCCAGCTGAGTTGCCTCTCACAATTCCCCAGCCGAGTTGCCATTCTTCCTCAGCAGAATGTAGGAATCCGGGAATCATCTCCCCACAGAATCTTCAGCCTCTATTCAGAAGAGCAACGCACGAAGAAGTCACAACAGAGTACAGGAAGCTTCTACAAACCCCAGCTGAGTCCCATATTATGAGGATATGTCAATCAGCGACCTATATCCCCAAACAGATACATCATTAGATCTACCAATGATCTCATCCCCAGCTGGGATGTCCATTTCAAGCAGATCGACCAGAGATCTTCGCAGCAATGGGATCCGAATCCCGGATCTGTGCCTCTTTGCATAATCATAGCATTCACATCATACTATCCCCTCAGAGCGTAGCATTCCGTCTAATACGGAGCATTACGGCAAAAATCAAACGCATAGCATAATCATAAGTCATGTTGTGAATCAAGCACTTGTAAATATTGACAATCTGTCGGTGTACAGAGATCATTATACAAAAATCCCCACCAGAGTCCCAGCAAAAGGCTGCCTCACAATCACAAACACCAGTATATACTCCTTTTGGCACCCGTCCGTGTCCTCACTCCCCAGTAAAGTCGCCTGAACACTCCTTACAAACAAATCACCCGTACTACAGATACATCCTGACACCCGTCCGTGTCAAATCACCAGCAAAAAGCCAAAGACATCCTCTTTGCACTCACATATACTTGTATATACACCCTTTTTGACACCCGTCCGTGTCATATCCCCAGCGCAGTCGCGTACACTTTCATCAACCCACACACTTGTTAATATTATACTTTTCTCTCTTGGCACTCGTCCGTGTCACTCTCCCCAGCAGTTAAAACACTCATCTATACAATACAATACTCACTACTCATGGTACGCTTATACAGATACTCGTCCGTATCTTGTATGCATCGCTCATATCCCCACAGATTCGACAGTAGTCCTTGTTCTTTGTTAACCAGTTGGTACTCGTCCGTACCATCATCTCAGAACATTGCGTCTAGTGTTTGTTTCTACATGATACTCGTCCGTATCATAGTCGTAAGGATGCTCGTCCGCATCTTTAATCCATACACCGTGTCAAACACCTATGTCTTCTTGAATATAGATACTCGTCCGTGTCTATTATTCCCCAGAAGAATTCTTTCAGATGCAACACTCGTCCGTGTTCCTTGTTAACCAGTTGATACTCGTCCGTATCATCATCTCTGAACATGTGTCAGTTTGTTTCTACATGATACTCGTCCGTATCATAGTCTTAAGGATGCTCGTCCGCATCTTTAATCTATACACAATACCAAACACTTATACCTTTTGTTTCTTGGGTGTAAACGCTCGTCCGTGTTTACATTATCCCCAGTAGATCACCAGCAAATTTTCTTTTTATCTAACACTCGTCCTGTGTTATGATACCTTTGAGAGCAGCCGTACCCTGCTGAGTGGTCGTCCTCCACTTCTTGATGGTCGTCCTCCATCATGCTCATCCGATGGCCGTCCCCATCGTTGATTTTTAGCAGCCGTCCCCTGCTAGGTGGTCGTCCTCCACCTCTTGATGATCGTCCTTCATCAACTTTATCCAATGGCCGTCCCCATTGTTGATTTCGGTTATCTAACACTCGTCCTGTGTTATGACAAACCTTGAGAGCAGCCGTCCCCTGCTGAGTGGTCGTCCTCCACTTCTTGATGGTCGTCCTCCATCTTGCTCGTCCGATGGCCGTCCCCATCGTTGACCTTATCTATCTGATGGCCGTCCCCATCGTTGATATTTTCGGCAGCCGTACCCTGCCAGGTGGTCGTCCTCCACCTTTGATGGCCGTCCCCATCACATTTCTTTTATCCCCAACAGAGCAGCCGTCCCCTGCTAGGTGATCGTCCTTCACCTTTGATGGCCGTACCCCATCATCTGTTTATTTCATTTATTCTTTAAACCGATGGCCGTCCCCGTCGTGGTCCCTTTTCTTTTTAGCCCGATGGCCGTCCCCATCGTTGGTTACTTGACCTTTATGAACTTGATGGCCGTCCCCGTCATGTTTCATTAATCCCCAGAGAACTTTGCAGCTTTATCTTGATGGCCGTCCCCATCATAATATCCTATTTTCCCCAGCTAGTCGGCCGTCCCCGTCTTAGCTTTACCTGTTTTTTTTTTCCAGCATGTCGGCCGTCCCCGTCATCGCTTTACTTCACACACTTTTCCCAGCATGTCGGCCGTCCCCGTCATTGCTCTTACCCAGCAGTTGTCCTCTGCTCGACGGTTGTCCTCCGTCGCCCACACTTTACGATATACTTTATTTTTCTGTCATAATCTATATCCCTTTTCTTCTTCATTCTGTGAGTGCAAATTTTGGACTGTTTTTGGTATTCAACCACAAGTTATCTTGTTGGCCTGTTAAGCCGTCGCTTACAACCTGCACAGCTAACTCATGTTTGAATAGGGGCAGCTGTAAACACCCCAAATTTGCCCTCACCCATTCACACCATGGCTTATGGTCATCTCATATGCATAAACACAATCATATCATCTCACATCTCATTTTTGATTCACTGGATAGTTTCTAAGTCATCTGCACCTAGGGTTTGTGATCTGAGCAATCCCAAAGCTTCTTGAGGCACCCCAAAGGCAACCAATCAACTCAAAGGGGTCCATGTGTGTTCTTATATCATGTTTCATTTCCTCAAAGTCAAAATTACAGAGGGATCACAAGAGCTAGGGTTTGAGTGGATGCAGAGCCAGGTTGAACTGCACAGTTGACTGAATATTAGGGTTTTGGTTTCAGAGGCCATAACTCCAAATTTTTTGGTCATTCTTGTTTCCATTGGTCTCTATATGGTATAGGGAGTATGCATATCAATTTTCATGAAGAAATTCCATGGGGAAGTCATCTGGTCAAGAGTTGACTTTCTAGACAGGTCAGTGCAAAATCAGGGCATCTGAGGCCCCCAATGACCCAACCAATGGGTGATCTTCATCATTTTGAGTGTATATGATCTTTATTTGATCATGGAAGAAGGTTGGAGTTCATAAAATCAAGAATTTAGGGTTTTTTGCAAATGTTGACTTTTTGGGCATAGTTGACTTTTCAAGAATGCATCATTTTAGACCATTTTTCAAGCCTTGATTCATGATTCAAAAAGGCTTCAAATGAAAAAACTTTGGTCATGAAAGTTGTAGATCTCATCTTTCCCTTTTCAAAAAGTACAAGAACATGACCAAACTCTTCTTGGATCAAAAGTTATGGCAATGCAAAGTTGGCTAAAATCATTGATTTTCAAGGCATGCCCTAAGTGAGAATTTTGCAAAGTCTTGAACCAAAGCCAAATGCAGCCTCTAATTCATTTCAAACCAACACACAAACATTTCTCTAAGTCATAAAATCAGAATTGGATCAAGTTTGCCCATGGTTTGGTTTGTGTAACAAGGCATTTTCTCATAGAATTCCATAAAGCAACAACTTGCAAAAACCATCATGATCACTTCACCAACTTGATGCATTGGCTGCTGAGCTTTGCTAGACCTCTCCCTCATCCTTGCTGCGCCAGCCCATGCCTTGTACTTGCCTAGACCTTGAGCCATGCCTCACTTACACAAAAGTTGACCTTTTGGCAAAAGCAAACTTACCTATCATAGCAGGCCATGTCACATCACAAAGCCAATCAGATTTGTTTATGTTATCCCTTTGCAAGCTAAACATAAGACTAAGCAAGGCTGAAACATACACACCATCACATTCACAAAAAAGACACCACATTGCAAAAACTTTCGAATCTGCCTCCACAGCCAAGAAACACTCAAACTTTCTTCATCATCCAACTCAACACACTCCATAGGCCTCAAACCACCAAAGCTCAAGCCTGAAACAAGCCTGACCTGAGCTCCACCATTTCTCACCTTCCAAACCAGTTCTCTTCGAATCTCACTATACAGCCATCAAACACTTCATCTCTCTTCACCAACAAGTCAAGCATACCACAAGGAGTCAAAACCACCCTTTACTTTGAACTGAAACAGCCTGTACACAAAGTGCATTTCCTGCTACACCAGAAGTGAATCTCTCAAAGCAGCTTGCCTAAGCTCATTCCAGGCTTTCCATTAGCTTCAAGGGGTTCAGGGGAGTTGTTCTGCATCAAAGCAAGGCCAGAAGAGTTCATATTCACAGTTCTTCACCTCAGGTAGTCTCAAACTTCGAACTTTTTAAAGCTTGTTTCTTTTGTTACAAATTGAAAGTGCATGCTCTGAGGATCACTGTGATGTGTTTAGAATTTAAAATGATGGAGAAATGAACATTTGGTGGGTGTCTGAAAGTTTGGCCCCATTTTTTTGTTTTGCTTCGATTCAAGCTGTTCTTGATGGTAAAATGATGTTTGATCATGGATTTGGGTTGTAGGAAGTGTGGGAAATGTTTCTGGGCAGTTGATTTGACATGGGGTGGCCTGGATAAGGAGCTAGGGTTTTGGTATGGCCGGAGAAGACGACCGGAGCTCATCTCCGGTCGCCTGAGTGTAATTAGGGTTTAAGTGTCATTAATTAGCAACTTCAAATCTGGTCCATTAGATGATGTTTCCCGCGCGCTCGTGGACGGTGCAGATGGGTCATTAAACCCTAATTCTGTTTAATTAAGTTAATCACAATTAATTAAATCAGCTTTGAACCATAGCCATTGGATCACGCGCGTTTTGAAATTTTGAACCTGGGCCTTAGATTGAGCTGACCCCCAGTCTTGTTGACTTGCGTGCTGGACCCTTGGATCTCTCTGCCTTCAATCACAGCCACTCATGTTGCATACTTTTCATTTTTATTTGTTTTTATTTCATTTTCTTTTCAATTAACTTGCACATTTAATTTAAAATAGCAAAAAATTTTTAAAAATTATGAAACTTTTTATTTAAGGTTTTAATAATTTTTATGACACAAAAATATTTTTATTTTATTTTTTATCATTAAAAAAGTATTTTTAAATATTAAAAAGATTATTTTTAATTGATTAATGAGAATTAATTAATTAAAAATACTTTTAGGTATTTAAAAATTACAAAAAAATTCATGAAATGTTCTAAGACATTTAGAAACATTGTCTAACCTTCAAACCAAATTTCTTTTTTGATCTTGATGCATTTTAAGAATTTTTCATTGAATTAAATCATTTTTTATGCATTATTTTGATCACATGTTTGAAAATTCATTTCTGCCTTTTGGAGAAGGTTGAGACATTGATTCTTCTTGCATTGTTTTGTGTTTAGCATGTATTTTCAAGGATAAAAAGGCCATGATTTGTTCTTGCATTTTCTAATTGATTGGCATTTGTTTTGTTAAGAACCCTAAAAAACCCTAATAACTTAGAAAATTCATATCTTGAGTTTGGTTGAGAGTTGAGGGCTCCCCTTTGGGCAGTGGTTCATTATAGGTCTAGGGTTTCTTTGGGTACCATTTTCCATTTTTTATCATGAGGTTTGCTTCTGTTTTTGGTTTGTGTTTGATGTTTGATTCATGAACCCTAATTTGGGCATTCTTTTGCATCCTTCTTGCATTCTCTTGCATAACATGACTTGTCTTTGCATTTTGTGCATTCTTGTGATCCATTTGACATCCTAAGACATTTAGAAAGCATGTTTGGTCATTGCATTGCATATTTGCCATGTCATTTGTCTTGTATGATTCATAACTTTTCATGCTTGTTCATGCTCCTTAGCTTGCATCATTTGCATTCATAATCTTGTATGAACATCCCCATTGTCTTGCCTCATGTTTGCAGCACCTCATAACATCATAATCATCATCAACATGCTTCTGGTTTTGCTTAGCATCATATCATTTCATCTCATCTTGCATTGCATTGCATTTTCTTTCTAACATTGCAGGTGGTAAGTAAACTTGAGAAGTGGATTTGTCTTCACTTCTCATACCTTTTCTTTTCATCTCTCTTGCATCCATTGCTGCATTTTTATATGTGTTTGAGTTTGAGCTTGCTCATTCTTCTTCCTCCCACTTTCTTTCTTCAAGTGACTTGACTTCTTGAATGAAGCAAGTCACTTTGCTTCTCTTGATCCTGTTCATCTGCTTCCTGGTGGTTCTTCTGAAGATTGTTCTTGCAAACCTCACAAACCTTAGGATCATCCAAGCATGATAATGAATTAGGGTTTTGATTAGTCCCCCATAGTTTTACCTTTGTGTCTCATTGAGTCTTCTCTTCTCACCTCATAATCAGGGACTAAACCCTAAAGGCTTTAAGACTTTGTGATTAAGCTTATGCCTGCATCCTTCTCTTAGGATGGAGTGTATAACTTTAATCCTAAGTGTTGAACCCTTTATGTGTTTAAATCTCTTAATCAATTCACTTAATAAATATCAAGACATTACACTTGTAACTTGGGCCTTGCATTAGGGTTCTAATTCTTCCTTAAGTGGTTAAGAAGGACTAACCCTAGTGTTAATGGACAAGTCCCCCTCAAGTTGTCTTACAAATCATAAAATTCACTTCATCATCATATCATTAAATAAAATCCACTTAATAAAGGCTTTGTTTTGTCATGAGTTTAATCCCTAATCATGGATTAAGTTGAGGAGTTTTCCTCAGCTTAAACATTCTCATCTATTATCCTTCTTTTAGGATGGTGTAATGGGCCTGTTTAATCCTTGATTATGGCTTAACCTCATTACTCAACACTAAACAAAAAACACCAAAAACATCTAAATAATCACAAGTAGGTTAATGATCTTAATCCTACACCAAAGGTGATTAAGTGTGAGAATCTGACTTCACACTTAAGGTATTCTCATTACCCCTAATCAGAGGGAAGATGTGATGAGTTTACTAAATCCATTGGTTTAGACTTAAGCTCATTTTCTTATGACAAAAATCCAAAAAAGGCAATAAAAGACTGAAAACTCAAAAACAAACAATAATCGTCTCCTTCGGGATTCTTTTCTCATCATCTTCACTCACAATCGAGAACTTGCTTCTTCCGTCTAATGCAAGACAGTTAGCACCTGAGCCAGACAGGTCATACACTTGAGCATAGGCAAGCAAGCAGTTCACAAGTCAATTCATCTTTCAGTCTCTTTGGGTCGAACTACGATGTTCTGACTTCCTCATTGCACGAGAGGATACGTAGGCATAACTTAACCAGTTATCGAACAAAAGTCTCTGTACATTCCCCCTCTTTCTAGCTTCATTCTTTAGCCTCATTATCATGAGCATTTCATTCCTGGTCTCACACTGACACTGTATATATTACACTTCACTTCCTTTACACTGACACCTGTACATCTTTTTCCAGCTATTTTAGACACAGATTGCATTGACACTACCCCTTTAAAACACAAATCTTTTAAGCGTGGATCCCGTCGAGTACGACGGACAATCTGGGTGCTAATACCTTCCCAGGTTGTAACCAACCCCCTTTCTCAGTCTCTCTGGTTCGCAACCGTCTTATCCATCTTTTTCTAGGCCTATGCAGCATTGCCTTTCCTCCGGGATAAAAATGCCTAGCTGGCGACTCTATTCATCTCCAGTGAGTTCACGGCTGTGTGTTCTCACTGTTCCCTTCGCCGACCGTTCGCGCTTGTACCGGGATGCAAATCTTCGGGAGCGACACCTTGTCAAGCAAATTGCTGCAAATAATCTCCAGTTTCAGCAACAAACAGATTATAGTCTTCAGGCTTTGCAAACACAACTTGATCAACTTACCACTTCGATGAATGCTATGCAGCAAGCTCAAGGATCAAACCAACAACCTTTGGAAGAACACTCTATTTTTCAAATAGAGTTGCCTTCTAAAATTGTTGATGATACTTGTATTAATTTGTTTGCAGCTGATTTTCCATCATTGTCTGATTTTGATGATGTTTACTCTTGTGATGTTTATAATGACACTAAAATTTGCTCTGTTTGTGCTGAAATTGAGGTTGCCTTGCAAGTTGATATTCTTACTGCAAATAAGGTTGAAAATGAAGTTGTTTATGTCAATGAAGCTCTTGACACCCCGACTGTCCGAAACAAACCATCCATCGAGAAATCACTCTCTTTAGAGTTGAAGCCACTTCATAATAATTTATTTGAATTTGTGCAGGAAGAGAAATCATTACAGGAACATAAGAAGGGAATTAGATGGACTTTGTTTAATACTTGTGATATTAGCCCATCCATGAGTATGCATAGGATCTCAATTGAAGATGGAATAAAAGTAGTGAGGCAACCCCTTAATCCTTTGATTCTTAAAGTTGTAGAAAAAGAGATCACTATCACGTGCACATTCAACACTTTTACTTATCGAAGATTCTTCTTTGGTCCTGGAATAAAAGGCGAAGACACTAATAAAAACTTCAAGATTAATGGATACTATCCAAAGCTACTCTATGAAATTCCCACTTCGGAAGAAGAGACTGTAGAAGAGCTCTCTTTAGGAAATGCTGCTTATGTGATCACCTATCCACCTTGACTACTCGGGTGTGTTCTTTCCTTTCTCTCCCTCTTATTTTATATTTATATCCTTTCATTGAGGACAATGGTTGTTTTAAGTATGGGGGAGGGAATAATATATTTTCTTTGTTTTTGTTTGTTTTGTTTTAGAAATACTAGGCATTTTTTTGTTGAAAGTTTTAGGCTATAGATTGTTTTAAGGTTAGTTGTGGAGACTTGGGAAAATTTCATAAGATCGATATCGTTTTAATACTTTAAGTCTTCTGAATATGTAAATCATTTTGAATACTTGATATGCCATAATCTTGAGTTCTCATCCTTTAATAGCTCTTAAGTAGTTTATATAACAGTCAGTACCATCTAAAAATCATACACTAAGTAATTGAGTTGATGCAAATAAGTGAATGATCACGTGCTTAATAAGAAATCTGAATAGGAATCTTCCTTTTAAGTTAGGTGACCCTCATCTGGTCATTTAGCCTAACAGATGTGAAACCTTAAAAAAATTGTTGTTGCTAAAGCAACTTTAAAATATTGACAAGATATATATCATAGTCACTAACATGCTTATTTACCATGTGTATGAATAAATAACATGCTTAATGTGATTGCGCTAGAATGAAAGAGAGAAAAAAGGAGGATGGGTAAGTTAGGATTAGGCATAATAACATGATTCAAATTGGTTTGTATAACAGGGAAGCTTATGACCGCACAATTGCGGATTTGTGTTCTTACGATACCCTTAGTGTGCAAGATTAGTACCTATCGATGCTATCTTAACCGAAGAAGAGTTTGTAGCCTAGAATGAGTATCTGAATGTTGTTATGTTTCTTGAGTTTTGATTTCTATTTTGCTCGGAGTGCAAAAGTTCAAGTGTGGGGGAATTTGATCAGTGCATTTTGGTGCACATTCCTCTATGTTTACACTTATGCATTTTCATACTTTTACTTTGATTATTTTTCTATTTTAATGTGTTTTTATAAATTAGTTTATTTTTGCACTTATTTGATTTTCGCACTTTATTTTCAGCATTAGTAGTCTGCACTAAAATAACCATAATTGGAGCTATGTGAATCAGCTTGAGATGTTCTACTAGTTGATGGAAAGCTAAGACAGAGAGCTACAACTTTCGTGTTTTATGAAAAATCTGATTCGGAGTGCATAAGTCTCAAATATGTCGTGGAAGTCAGAATTCGAATTCTGAGTTTTAAAAATATTTAGTTTTGGACCAGGTTTATTATGTTTCTGACCTAGTTGGGTTAGAAAGGGAATTTGTGGTACTTTCCTATACCTAGCAGCCACGTCTTCTTTACTAAAATCTTTTTTTTCACCTTTCTTTTTCACAATTTTAATTTTTCCTTTTGACGAATTATGGAGAACTAATCCCAAGGCAAAATCCTGATGATTACAGGTTCCATCATACTTTGAGGTTATTATATTTTTCAATCCAAATTCTATTCCTTTCAATGTTGTTATGTGATCATTATTTGCTTAATTCGATTATCATATATTAGTGTTGATTTAATTTAATCGTTTTATGATCATTGACCGTAGTCACGTTAGCATTTGCTTAATTCGTTATCGTGTTTGATCAAATCGTGTTTGCTTAAATCACGAGAACATAAATCCGTTTGCTTAATTCGGATAATAGGAACATACATCACATAAAACCAGTTGCGCTTGTCAATGAATTTTATAATCAAATAGGAATAGATAATTCTCTTAGGAGGTTGAAATTATAATAACCAATGATAAGTTAGAACCCAAATCAGTAGTATTAGCCGTTTTAGCTTATTTGATAATCACTTTTTATTTTAATTGCTTTTTCTTCAAATCAAAATCTAAAACCCCATAAATCGTTACTATCGTTAGTTAATAAGATCAAGAATCTTTATGAGACGATTCGAGTCATTGTCGCTATACTACATTTTCAAAAATTACTTGTTTTTTGATCCATGCGCGACACGCGGATCAGTGCTCCTAGCGAACGAAACCACAATCAAAGCGAGAAAGTAAATAGCGTACATCGAAATGAGGAGCGGGGTACATAGTAAATACAATAGATTGCGAGAAATAAAGGGTATCATTGTAAGGTAACCCAAGAGGAAGTTGTGTGTGTGCAAGGTGTCTTAAACTATGAAAAAATAAAAGGTGTTCTTTGTATAAAGTCCCAAGAGGAAGCCACGAGACTCGAAATAAATCGAAGGTTTTGAATTTAGCTCTTTAACTATCTTAGAGTGGATTCAAGTGGGAATCACTATATGAGAAGTCTAACAACACTTTATGCATCCATACGATTCTCGAAAGCAAAATTGATTTATGCTCTTAAATCTCAATGCAACAACTAAATGAATAATGGAATAATTATATAAAGAAGAATGATCTCGTCTTAATCAAGATTTTTATCGATTTTTCGACAATCCATAATTCTTAGACGTTCATCGACCAAAATACAAAAATAGAATTAAAAGGAATAAAGAAAAAGGTCTCATCTTTAATAAATATTTTTGTCATTTTCTCGACTATCTTTGATATTTAGACGCTCATCGACCAAAAAGAAAAGAAAAACAATAAAGAAAAATGTTGTCTCATATTGATCAAGATTTCGTTGATTTGTCGACAATCTATCCATGATCTTTTATTATATCATCAACCCAAAAATAAAATAAAAATATCCAAAAGGGAAAAGAAAACAGTCTCATCATTAATCAATATTTTGTCGATAGATCGACAATATATGATTCTTAGATGTTCAACGACCACAAAATAAAGAGAAAAAGAAAAGGAAATCCAAAAAGAAAATAAAATCAATAAATATTGAAAATCAAATGCATATGGGCTGAGGAAAAGACCAAAATCCATGCATACAAACAAAAGGGTAACTTTGTTTTCTTAATTTTAAAAAGGAAAAGCAAACAAAATTTCATCATCATCCTTACACTCAAGAACACGATCTAGAGGAAACAAACTCAAAGGTTTTTTTTTCACGATCCAACACACTTTCGCCTCTTTTCTTCTTGATCTCACTCGTCTCAAATTCTCGGTTTTTTTTCTCTTTTTCTTTCGTTTCACTCACTCTCTCTTTCTCTCTTATTTCTTATTTCATTTACGTTCACTATTGTCTTTTTTTTTTTTTTTGTGACTTTGGAAATGATTTGAAGGTTAAATGAAAGTTGTTTAGGGTTTGTTATGGTGTTTCACAAATTTGTAGTTAGGTTGTGTTTTATGGTTGGTATGCAGGTTGAAGAAGGAAATGGAGGTGGGTCGTCTCTCTGTTGTTGAAGAAGGGAAGGGTGAGAGGTGTTGTGTTTGAAGCTTGAAGTATCTAATGTAGAAAAATCAACGGGGTATATGTGGCTCTTCAAGCTTGCCTATGAGACTATGAGTGAATGTGTTTAAATAGGAGGATTTGAGGTGGATTTTTGGAATGAAATTGTTGTTGCGAACCTCGTATTGAAGCCCGTAAAAGTCGCATTGTGTGAGCTGGAGTGTATGCTGCCATTTGCGTGGAGGAATTGAGGGTGCGTGAATTCATTTTGTTATGATTTGTTGGTGTTTTGTAAATGTTATTTGTTGTGTTTTGGTTTTGTCGTCTTGGGTTTATTATAGGTGCAAATGTGGGGTCAGTATTTGTGTGTTATGTCCTCATTGTGAATGATAGAGTGTGTGTTGTGCTGCTCAACGTTATGAAGACTGGTTTTGTGTGGATGCTTGTGTGTTGTCTGGAAATTATATGGTCGCATTTTGATTTTGAAATTTCAACTTGTGTGGGGTCATACATATTAGTTGCTTGTGTATTTTGGAATGGAATGTTGTGCGGGGTTCATTTTGTTATTTGATGGAAAATGGTCATGGCAATTATGTAGTATCTCTTTAGGGTCATGGCAGTTGTGAAATATCTCTTTCAATTTATTTTTCTTTTTTTGTATTTTGGTGGTATAAAAATGATGATGGGCCTTGTTGGAATTTTCAGATGATGGGCTTTTTTATTTGGCATCTAGGTTTGAAAATTCATATTCTATCCATAAAATATCTTCAGATTCATTTGTGTTTGAAAAATCAAGAGAAGGAATCATTTTAAAATGTGTAAAAACAATTAAAAATTAACTCTTTGAAAAAATACAAAATATATTAAATTTTTTTATGGAATAAAATATTTAAACATTTTTTAGAATTAATGAAAAAAGAATAATTTAAAAACTCAAAATAATCAGAGATAAATTAATTTTGGAATGAATTAAATAAAATCACAAAATTCAAATATTCAAATTTTAGAAAAAAAGGGCGCCAAGAACACACTATGAACACGCACCATGGTGTTCATGCTCAGAATTTGCAAAATCCATCGTATCTCTTGGAATAGGCATCCATTTGAGATGAAATAAACATCAAAATTGTTTGCTTTGATCCCACGAACCCAATGGTACCAATTAATTTTACTTATTTTGTGTGTGGAGTGAAAAATTAGTGATGAACATTGAAGAACCCTAAATTTTCCTGAGCCTCATGAAATTCTACATGATAGTAATTTTGTGAAATTGATTGAGGGGATTTACTTAGAATATGATTACGCACATATGGCAAAAAGATAGTGCGAGGAAATATGCATGTATTATGATTTGACCTAGTTTGAGGCTTACTTGAACTTGAGCTTGCAGCTGGATTTGTGATTTTGAGCTGGAGGTGTTACAGAGATGTTGTGATGTTCTGGACAACTTCCTTACACCATATGGAGCGTGTTTGAACTCTTGGACTTGATTGCAAATGGTTGGATCAAGTTGTGGCCTTCAAGTTGCAGAAATAAGACTTTATTGTGGTTTTGAAGTATGATTATGGGTTGGAGGTGTTTCAAAGGCGATCTAAGTGTTTGAACACCTCATAAACATCATATATAATGTGTTTGAGCAATTGGTTTGAGCTTGTGCTAGCTCAAACTCAAAAACCAATAATGATTGCTCAAAATATTTAGTTTTGATTCTTTGAGAGCAAAGAAGAGTAATCTTAGTGATAAGGGGATTTAGTGTAATTTTTATGATTGAATGAGGTCTCTATTTATAGCCAAAGATGTTGAGCAAACATGGCCTCCAAGATTCAAAGTGCTGAGATCAAAATTATGAGTCACGGTTTATGAAAATATCTCTTACATGTGTGATGATGAACTTCTCAAATAGCTCAGCTATTGCAGCATCAAATTTCACATTCCTCAGAAGTTTTATGCTTGGATTGTGTCCACATATTACTTGTTGAACAAGAGATCCAAGAATATGCCATTTTGGAGCTTTATGACCCTTGGATCAAAATGCATAATGTTGAAATTTATGAATTTCATTTTGGTGAATTCCATGGTGTAATCATGAATTTGCTGATTTGCTCAGGTTTATGATCATTGTTTAGATGCTTAAATCCACTAGACATTGTCCTTTGTTTCAAAAAATCAGATTTCACAAGTTTGTGAAAAATTTGTTTTTGCAAAACAACTAGAGATGCTCACTTTGATCCATGATTTCTTCATGCACAAGCAAGATCTTTTCCTGCCAGTTGGTTCTTTGAATTGTTGGCAACATTTGCAACAACAATGGTGTTTTGAGAACGATCTGAATCATCTTGGAACTTGATGAAAAATCCCTCCAAGTTTTGATGTTTTGCTGATTTTACACTTAGGCAGATTTTGTCTAAGTGATGAAAATAAGTGTTTTTCTTGATTTTGATTCATCTTCAACTTAATATCCATAATTAATGAGAGTTTTTTCTAGTTGAATCATGTGTAGTTTGTGATGATATCTTTCATTTGAGCTTTGGTTCACCAAAATATGATGCTTTCCCCTTTTACAAGTTGTCGCTCCCGGGATTTTCATCCTAGTACAAACACGAAAGTGACATGGAAAAAGGTAGAGTCGCCAGTCAGGAATTTTTATCCCGAATGAATGGGAAAGGTAATGCTGCACAAACCTAAGAGAAAAGGAAAGGAAAAGGTCCTACGAACCAAAGATGTGAGTTTGGGAGTCGGTTATGACCTGAGAAGGTATTAGAACCCCAGACCGTCCGCCGTACCCAACGGGATCCATGCTTGTTAGTCTGTTTCAAAGGGTAAGGAATAAAATGCTGCTGGATAAAAGAACTACTAACTGGAATGGAAGTGAGAAAGGGAAATGGAAAAGAGAACGAAAAGGAAAAATGTAGGGAAAATAAAGAGTATGCTCGAACAGGCCCTACCCCGCTACCTATGTACCTCATCGGGAATATGAGGATCAGAGTCGACGTAGTTTTCCTAACTAAGGCGGAAACTCTGTTTTTTTTATGAATTGAACTGCTTATGTCTATGCTCAGGTGTTGCAGGCTCGTCTGGTACGAGTGTGTAACCGTCTTGCAAAGGAGGCAAGTCGAAGCAAGTTTGTGTTGAGAGTGAGTGAGGTGAGAGAAGAAATCCCGCAGGAAAACACAAATGTTGTTTGTTAACTATCTTTTAGAGAAGTGTTTTGATTGTTGTTTGCGAAACATTCTCATACTAATACTTGTTCATCGTGGTAGATGCCTTACTCCTTTCCCCGAAATGGGATACACATAAGTAACCCACGACAAAGTCTCATGGCGTACGAGAAAGCTCAACATTTATTAGGTGTTTTTTACTTGTTTTGAGATGAGAAAGAAAGCAAATTGAACCAAAGGTGAAAGTCTAAAGGGAGACTAGTAGTCCTAAGTGTTATCATGCATGGATGAACCTAGGTTAGTGCGATTTTCTAATCCTAATGAGAAAAGGAAAAGAAGAAGGAACTAGAAAGCAACTTACTTCCTAAGGAAGCTAAATTGTTTCTAAAGGGGATTTAGCATGAAGTTGTACAAACTAAGCACAAAATGCTAAAGCAAACACACTTAGAAAGCGTAAAGAACATAAAAGGAAGAAGTTGTGTGAACAAACTTACCTCAACCTCCCTACAAAACAAAGGTTAATAGTATAAAGCAAAAGCGATAAAAGGAATGAAAGTAAACAAGTACCAAACAATTCCTAATACATCCAGGACCTAATCTAGACTCAATCCTAAGTCTAGGGTACTAGAAACTAGGAAAAGCCAAAATTACAATAGCTACTACAACTCCCTACTGCACAAAGAACTACTAAATGTAATGCATAACACAAACAACCTATCACAACTACCAAATAACATGCAAAATAGGTGTAAAAGATCAAAAACAAAATGAATACAACATGTTTTTACAGCTCCTGTTTCAAAATGCATAATGAAAACAGGGCATATTTCCTTATTTTTTTAAATGCACAAATATGAGTTTTAATGCATACAATGGAATGCAAAGATTATGCCAAATTAATGCAACAACAGGCAATGAGTTATTAACAATGAAATGCAACATCATCATGCAATTAATGGAGGCAAATTATATGTTTTTTTTGTGTGTATTTTAATAATATGCAAATTTTCAATATACACATGACATGAACCAAAACATGAATGGACTTCAAATGCAATGCAAAACAGAAGTGCACACGATTATTATCATGCTACGAAGGATGCTAAACCTTGCAAACAATGATCTTAACATGCTATAGACATATAGGCAACATTTATGCACAAAATCAGAAACTAACGAAATGCATGTCGAAAGTTACCGAAATTATGCACACTTACGCTAAACCAACTCCTAACAATTTCCTAATACAGCCATGAACATATTAGCACAAAATTGCTACCTACATATGGCCTTCTAACACCTATTAGCACCAAGAACGAGCTACAATTCTAGCTACTAACGGTTAAACCGAATAACACATCACAAAATCAATCAATGAATTAAATAATGTCTTACGGCGAGATGAAGAGAAATAATTTAAAGCAAGAAACTATTTTGGATCCACCAACCTACAAAGCGGAGGCTTGCTTTGGTGATTGTTGCGATGTCTATCAATGCACAAACAAAGAGAATACCAGATATTCCAAGCTTCGATCCGCGAGGATGCAAAATAAATGCAATTAATGAAGATTTTGATGAACACTTCCACAAAAGCACTTCCAAAAGGAACAAACAGCCCCAAACATTAGCAATTACTCCAATTAATCTTGAATAAACCATGGAATCAATGCTAGAATGAAGGTTTAGCTTCAAGTTCTTCAAGATTCAATGAAAAAATTGAAGAACTTATGATGAAGAAGCTTTGGTTAAAGGTTGAAGATGGGAGAAAAATTGAGAGAAAATTGAGATATGTGAAGTGAAATTGTGAAAATGAAGTTGAAGTTGTGAGGTTTGGAGTGAAAATGACTTATATAGGAGCTTGGTTTGGAGTGAGCTTTGGGCTAAGAGTTAGCTTAGGCCTTAGGTTAGGGAAATGAGGTTAGGAGCTAGCTTAGGAGTTAGTTAGGGTTTCTAGAATATTACTTGGAATATTCCATAGGAAAGTGGTAGAAGGATCTAGAAAGTGGTGGAAAGTTCTAGTTCAATGGTAGAAACACAAAACAAAATGGAAAATGGAAGAAGGAGGGAAACACCAACTAACTTTTAAAATTTTTGCCCAAATTTCGCCAGCATTAACCGGTTAACCCCTGGCGTTAACCGATTAACGGATGAAAAATTCAAATTCTCCCTTCTTTTGGTGGGAAATCCTTAGGATGCATCTCCACCGTCCGTTATGAGCCAGATTCAACCTTGGGTTCTGATATTTGATCTTGCCACTGAGTAAACCCTGATCACATGCCTTGCACGCTAACCAATGCCGCATGAATTATTTTATTTTTTATGAAATGTATGGCGAATATGCAATGTCACGAGCTAAATGCCATGAAAATGAGAGATCAAATTTTGGGGTATTATAACTGCCCCTATTCAATCAACTGCAGACCTGAAGGGATGATAGCAATGGATTTCAAACGTTCAAGGTATGAAGGGATTGAATACCCGAATAGACCGGAAAATTTGCACTCCGTGGGAAATGAAATACACTGGGAACAAATGCCATTCTCAGATGACAACTTACAACTTGAAACTGACCTTAGACATGATCAAAAGAATGAGCTCATCCTACTTGGATGATAACTCAGAAGAAAACGAGACCATCGTACTTAGACAGAATAAAAAAGATGAGACCATTACTGAAATAGAATCAATCAAAGGAACAAGATCATTGTACTTAAATGATAACCCGACACGAGACCGTTGTAATGAAACAAAGATGCGAAAATGAGACCGTTGTACTTAAACGAAGACCTAAGGATACAAAACCATTGTACTTAAATGATAACCCGACACGCGACCATTGTACTTAAACGGAGACGCGAAAAAAAGATACCATTGTACTTAAACGGAGACTCAAAGATACGAAACCATTGTACTTAAATAGAGTCAAAGAAATGAAATCATTGTACTTAGATGAATTTAAAGAAACAAGATCATTGTACTTAAATGATAAATCGACATGAGACCGTTGTACTTAAACAGAGACGCGAACAAATGAGACCGTTGTACTTAAATGGAGACTCAACTGAGCATAACAAATATAGGTATAAGTAGCCACATTGAGGAATGAATTGACATTCTGTTGGGATACTTCAGTCTGATTGAAGAAATGATGTTTCAGGCTTTTGTGCAAGGTACCCCAAAACTAGCTTATGCTTCGTATGCATATGTTTGAATTTTTTCCATGGCGTAATGCTCCATAATGACGAAAATGCTACGCTTTTGAGGATGCAAATGTAATGATGATTACTAGATGCAAATGCAAAGGGATCTCTTGATAAGGAGACAACAGGCACTCCAGGTAGCTTCGTTGGGGAAAGATAATCACTGAATTGATTTGATGAACCCCTGTGGGGAAAATAAACTCTATGGGGGGAGAATGCTAATGATACACTATGACTTTGAACTACCACCATTGCCAAAAATAAATTGGACTTTGAGATTGGAGAGCCCAAGAACCTATTGGGGGTGAACTGGACTTGAGAGGTACGCTACCCGTTAAACTCCGTTGGGGAAGTGACATCCTTCTGACTCGGTTGAGGAATCAAATGTGTTGGTACTATGCTAAGGAAAAACCTGCTGGGGAATCCATCAGATACACAATCTTCTATTTGGGGAAGAGATGCCATTGAGGATTGGACTTTGATTAGCGACTTCGCTGGGGGAAACTGCGAACAACTGCTGTGTAAGAAAGAAAACTCTTGGATTCTTCCCTACCTTCATCTCTGCTAGGGAATGATGAATTCTCTCGTACTGCTGGAGATATAGATACTCTGGTTGGAGATACTCCTCTATTGAAGGAGGACTCTCTGCATGAGGGAGAGCATCATCAGCCTTCTGTTACTTTGCTGGGGAAGATTTCAATTCTCACTCTACTGGGGATGTCAAATGAGAATACTCCCTGCTGAAGCTACAAGTTTGGATCACCTCTTGCTGAGATGGAGAGGCAAGCAACATTTTGTGCTGGGGATGAGAAAACACATCATCTCATGCTGGGGACGAGAGGTAATGATCCTCTTCTGCTCGAGAAATATCCTTATTTTTGCCGCTCTACTGGAGAAGGGATGGTCTGATGAGACTTTCTAAGGAATCATGCTTCAAGATCTGCTGAGGAAACGTTCCCTGAAGCTCCGTGTTGACAATGACTTTTCTTGTAACACATGTACCTGCATGTTAATGAGCACAACTAATAGTACCTGCGAAAAGGGGAGTTAGTTTGGCCTGCGTGCCCCAGGGTCATGGTCTGAGTTACCATCCCTGTTACTCAACACATCAGATATATGTCAAATGTTTTTACTCTCATGCATGTTGTAACACCCCAAATTTGCCCTCTTCATTTTAAGCATCATATCACATCATATTCATCATGAGCATATCATTTTCTCAGCATTATAGCATGGAAAGATGAGGCATAACATCCTTCATGTCCTAGCATCAAGCATATGGTCATCTGTGGAGGTTCTTGAGGCACCACAAGCCATGACAAGGGTCCCAGTGGTTGTATACAAGTCATATGGTGAGTCTACACTCCATTTACAAGATTAATTCCATTGGAAAAAGCTCATAAGATTGCATGATCATCAGAGATCTCAGGACAAGGCAAGGCTCCTATACAAGGCACCCAAATTAGGGTTTGAGATTCAAGCATCAAAATCTCACAACTTTGGCCATTTCATTTGGGCAAAGTCTTTTATATGTCAAAAGGATCCTAGGTGTCAATATTCTTGAGAAAATTCCATGTGGAAGTCAGAGAATGCCTCAGTTGCTTGCAGATGAAGTAAAAAGTCAAATGTGCCCTGAAAAAGTCAACTGTTTGATTTCAAGGGGTTTAACCCAAATTTTTTGGTCAAGAGGGGTCCTTACAATGTTATAAGAGGTTTGTAATGATCAAAGTTCAAGAATCATGGAGATTTGAAGGGTTTTGCAAAAATGGTACAAAGTTGGTTTTTGAGATTTTCCAAATTTGGCAACTTTTGCCCTAATTTTCAAATGACCTTAACATGATCAAAATTTCTTCAAATGGACCAAAGTCAAACATGAAAGTTGGAGAGTAAGGGCTCCCATTTTCAAAAAGTACAAGTACTTTTTCATAGGATTTGTCGTTTGTCCTAGGGCCTATTCGAAAAAGTGCTGCATTCTAGGGCAAAATCCAAAGTTCCATGCATAACCAAATGCAAGAAGCTCCAAAACTTGTTTGTAAGACTTGATATGTTTCAAATTGGTTTCTAATGTTACAATAAATTGCATTGTGATTAATTTTCTCAAAAGAAACTCCAATTTTCGTGCACAATAAGTAAGTTGCCTCATAATGGGATAATTTGCAAAAATCATGAGAAGTGTGTGATGACTTGATCTAAGGGTCAGAACTGATTACATTTTGATCAAGGGTTGGAAAAGCATTGCACATGGGATGAGAATGCAAGAAAGGCATGAGGGAGGCATGCTTATCTCACAAATTATGCAAATTCATAAAAATCTCATGATCCACACGTGCAAATCACACAATTCTTTCAGCAAGGGTTTGTGAGATCACATATAAGCAGCTAGGTGTCGTACCCCAAAAAATACGACCTCACGCAATCCGAAAAGGACGGAGTCACGCGCCGGACAGACTGAAGAGTTGCCACCTAATTCTATTTATTCCTGAAATGGGAAAGGGAAGATATAGATACAACCCGGGAAGAGAAGGATGAGGACAAAGGTCAACGGAACCATTGCCTGGGTTCGGGAGTCGGTTATGCAGGGGGAAGGTATTAGCACCCCCTACATCCATCGTACTCGATGGGAACCATCTAAGTTAACGCGCGGGAAAGGATGTCTATGCTTAAACGAATTGCTTGCTAGAGGTAAATGAGTTGAATTATAAGTTAGATTGAACCTAGGTGCTCGACAAGGATTGAGATCCTCGTGCCTACGTACTCCCGCGTGCAATGGGAAAGTCAGAGCCTCGTAGTTCGGCCTACTAAGGGTAATGGTTGTTGATTTTATTACCTCGTACTCCCGTGTGCAATGATTGTATTTCTCAAATTGTGGCAGTTTGAACTTAGCAGGGATCACAACATCCGGAACTAAGCACATGTCTGAGGCACTCAGAGAAGTTGAATTGTGTCCTTCTATGATTCGGAGTTTTTCAGCTAACTCGCGGCACATCTTCATAGCTTCAGACTCTTGAACAACATGAGGATTGGTGATTGGAACAGCAGTATGCATCTCATACTCAACTTGATGATTCTCTTCAGTTTGAGGAAACTGGACTTGAGTTGGGATAGGTTGAGCTTGAGGAATAACACCAACAGTAACACCAGAAGCAGGTATTGGTTGGGAAGTGACCTCTTCAACAACAGGAGTGAAGCCTGGAGGCAAACCGTAGACCAAAGGATTTGGAATGGGAACTGAAGGCATTGCTCGTGAGGTAGATCCTTGCACTTGAGCATTGTTCATTGCGGCAGCATCTTCACGACGTTCTTCCATTCTTGCTAAAGCTTGCAAAGTCTCATAAATCTGGTCAATCTTGCTCTTGACCGAGTCGATCTCTTCCCTCATGGCAGCTTGTTCTTCCTGAATCACGTCCATCAGTCTTCTAGTATTGGCTCGAGGTAGGTATGGGCGTCTAGCACGATACGGGCGTCGGGAAACCAGCTTGATTTACTAAAGATGGAGGAACATGAAATAAGTTCTCTGGATTTGGAATGAAATGCAAGAAATGATGCAAATGAAATGATATGCAATGTTAAAATCCAGGATCACAAGATCAGGGTCTCATGAGTCTAAGGTACAGATGGAGGATACTCTGATCAGGAACTCACTGGGTAGACTCTAAAGTTTAGGGATCCCAAAGTTATCAATTCATATGGTTGTTCATCACACGCGCCATAAGCATGACGGTTGATTGACTCCGCCATATGAATCTATTTTGGGCGAGATCTTCGTATCGACAACCCACGAGAGCAAGTTTTCTCGGGAGTCCATACTACGTGATCCTCGACGCGACGTTTAAAACAAAGTCCTGGAGTTATGGAACGTTTCTCAACTGTTTGATGCACGTGTCAATTTCATACATTCTTGACAATCAATCAACTCCATTGAGTAAGTCTATTCCAAGTGAGGTTTTCGTATCCAGCCACGCGAGGGCGAACCCTGGTGCCCCATACTACGCAACCATCAACCGATGTTTTAACCAAAAGGTTCTAAAGGTCCTCAGAGTTGATGACCCTAATGAAAACAACGGAGCACACACGCCGAAAGCTTGACGGTCGTCAGTATTCTCATTAAAATCTACTCCAAGTGAGGTTTTCGTATCGAAAACCCACGAGAGTGGTTCTCTCGGGAGCCCATACTACACAACCTCGCTAACTTAAGTTTGTACTCGAAAGCCCGGGTATAGAGCTTTTCCCTCAAGTTTCTTTTGCAAAGTATCGATCCAAATTATAGTACCAAGGAGCCACAAGATAAATAATATGGAATGCGATAAAGAAAACGATACAAATAAACAAGCAAGGCATAAAAGAAAACATCCAAACAAACGCGATAACCTAGACTAGGCTTGACTCGCATAGGGGTGAACCAGTCCCCAGCAAAGTCGCCAGCTGTCGTACCCCGAAAAATACGACCTCACGCGATCCAGAAAGGACGGAGTCACGCGCCGGACGGACTGAAGAGTCGCCACCTAATTCTATTTATTCCCGAAATGGGAAAGGGAAGATATAGATACAACCCGGGAAGAGAAGGATGAGGACAAAGGTCAAAGGAACCATTGCCTGGGTTCGGGAGTCGGTTATGCAGGGGGAAGGTATTAACACCCCCTACATCCATCATACTCGATGGGAACCATCTAAGTTAACGCGCGCGAAAGGATGTCTATGCTTAAACGAATTGCTTGCTAGAGGGAAATGAGTTGAATTATAAGTTAGATTGAACCTAGGTTCTCGGCAAGGATTGAGATCCTCGTGCCTACGTACTCCCGCGTGCAATGGGAAAGTCAGAGCCTTGTAGTTCGGCCTACTAAGGGTAATGGTTGTTGATTTTATTACCTTTCGTCGATGAAAGGGTTTAGGAGTTGAAATGTACTAAAGACTATGGATAGTTTATCTCGCCCAACAAGACGAGTGTCCTGCGTCGAAATAATCGGAGCGAGTAACGAAAGCTCGTTATCCTCCTTTCTACCGCTTAAGGCTCGTGGCGTACAAATCTTCTCGTATTTATTAAAGTGTTTTTATTTCCTAAGACCGCTTGACATTGGATCAAGGGTTTGGATCTAATCGAAACGTTTTGGTTTTTTGAAGTTTAAAGGTAAATGCAAGTGGAGGTTCATTTTGTGGTTTGTTAGCAAGGCACGAAGCGTTCGGCTCGCAAAGTAAGGTGGATCCTAGTAACGAAACAATAACTGGAAAATAAAGTGCAAGTGTGCAAGTGCAATCGCTTGGCGTTGGACCAAGGATTCAGAATTAAAATAAATACAAAATATAAAGTGCGTACAAATTAATGGGAGAGGAATTCAAAATAAATACAGGGGATTGTGAGAAATAAATGGTCTCGTTGTAATTAGCCCAAGAGAAAGCGTGTGTGCAGTGTGTTTGAACTATTCGAAGGCGTTCAGCCTGTTTGATTGGGACACAACTATTCGAAGGCGTTGGACCTTTTAATCGAGCTCAACTATTCGAAGGCGTTGAACCTTTTCGGGACGCGGCGAAATTTGGTTCGTTTACTGCCTTAGAGTCGATTTAATGAAATCGTTCTATGAGGAGTCGAATCGTAAATTTGAAATGCGATAATAAATGAATAAATTAGTTTGCGAAAATAAATGGAATAATGAATATAAATAAATAAATAAATTAAATAATATCAAGATAAATAAAATGAATTAAATTAAATTACATGTTTGTTTTGGCGAAATAATAAATAATAAAAAAATTAATTACAATGAGGGCCTCATATTGACCAAAAATCACCGATTAAAATCGGGCGAAAAATTGGCCGTTTAATATATCATTGGCCCTAATGAAATATTAACACACCTTTTCCAAAAATATTTTTTAACAAAGAAAATATGAACAAATAAGAACTAAAAAAAAAGGAGATCATAACAAATAATAAAAATAAATAACAATGAAAGCAAACAAGTAAAGATGAGAGGGTAGGATAGCGCTAAAATGAGGGTGCTAACATTAATTCAGCCCATGGAGCCCATGATTGAATTTTTTTTAAAAGAAAAAGGGTTTTTCTAAAAAGAAAACAAAATTAACAGGCAGTATGATTAGCAAAACATGAACAGTAAGATGATAATTAGGTTTTTTTTTTAAATTCAAAAGTAGACTTAAATCCTATTACCATTTATTAATTAAAAGAAACTAGAAAAAAGAAAGAGAGAAAGAAAAAAAAAATGTTATCTTATTGCAACAAAAACAACGGACCACACTCTTGATCCAAAATCAACAAATTATTTAAGGTTTATATTAAAGTCCACCAAAAGTGAAAAGATAAAAGCCATCAGAAAAAAAAAGTTACCCCTTTTTCAAAACAGACGCGTGAAGAACAAAATCACATCACCGCCCTCACTCTCTCTGTTCTCCCTCGCTTCTTCCTTTTTTCAAAATACGCCAACACCAGTCACAGAGGGAAGACCTCCGCCACCAAATCCTCTCTCGGCCTCATCTCCGGTTCTCAATCTTTCTGATTCACTCTCGGTTCGCGCGACTGGTTCTGATTTTTTGGTTTGGATTTCCTACGGTGGCGGATTTGTTGTTTTCAGATCGAACGTTTCGGTGGGTTCAGAGGCGGTGAAGTGCTTGCGGTGGCCGACGGTTTGGGGTTCGTGTGGTCACGGCGGCGGAATGGTGGAGTTTCACGGATTTGCTCGCGGGGGTTTTGGTCTGAGCGGCTGATGGTGTTCCGGCTGTGTTTGTGGATCGGTGAACGACGGTACGGTTGAGGTTATGGGGTTTGATTTCAGATTAATCTGCTAAACAAAAACTGAAGGTGAGTGGTGTTATTATTTTTTTGGTTTTGTGCAAGATTTTGCGGCTTGACTGTGTAGTCTCGGATGTGTTTCGACGGCTTGAAGGTTTGATGGTGGTCTGAATTTAGGAAGGTTTCGGGTAAGGTGTCTTCTGGTTTGTGTTTCTCAGTGATGAAGGTTGTGATTGAAGAAGAAAACCGATTTGTGTTTGGGTGGCGATCGGTGGTGACGGGTTGTAGTTTCGGCGAGGGCTCTGGCTTGTGTGGCTGGATTTTCTGGGTCTTGTGTTGTTTCACAGCAGATGGATTAACTGTGTTTTTTTTGAAAAAAGAGGAAAGGGTTTTACGCACGGTTTCTACGACTTCTCACTCTGGTTTTTGATTTTCTGCTGTTGCTGTGAGTTTTGTGGTGATGCTATTGGAGGATGAAAAGGTTCGGAAATTTTGAATGTGAGTTTGTGTGGTTTTTACGGTGTCAGGTTTGAAGGTTCATGTGGTTTCTACGCGGAGGTACCGGTGGATGGGTTCGATTTTGTTGTAGTGAAAGGGTTGGTTTGGGAGAAAAAATGGAGGTGTTGTCGAAGGAGTCTGAAGGTTGGTTTCAGTGGTTTGAGAGGAATCGCAGAAGGTTTTGAAAGATGAAGGAGGGTGGCTTAGATGTGTTTGTTTGAATTTTTGGTTAAATGAAATAAGATGAAGGTAGTTGAAAATGGTTATGTGTTTATTTGAAGGATTATATTGGTGTAAAAAGAAAGAATCTGAAATTTTTTTTGGGTCAAAACTTGGTTTATTGAAAATTGATTTTTTTGCAGCATCTTTTTATGCTTTCCAAGCTTCCACTTTGCTGTGAATGAGGGTGTGCTTATATAGAGGGGATTGTGAAAGGGTAAAATTGAGAGACTTGTGGACAAAGTTTGGAATATTTGGATAAGGATTGAATAAAATCTGTTATTTTGCAAGCTGGAAAATTGTTATACAGAGTTGTTTGTTGCAAGTGGCATAGTTAGTGGAAGAAAATTGTGTTGCTAGGAGTGGGACTGGTAGAGTGTGTGAGAGCTGAAAATTAGTAGTGATGATGGCTTGATAAATATGGGATGGCATAACCTAAAAAAAATATAAGTAATAATGATACTAAAAAAAAAATAACGACAAAACTAATAAAAATAATCATAGTAGCAATAATAATAATAATAATAATAATAATAATAATAATAATAATAATAATAATAATAATAATAATAATAATAATAATAATAACAGTAAGAGAAATCTAGTAATAATAATAATAATAGACTAAAAGTAAAAAATAATAATAATAATAATAAATGGAAATAATGAGAATAAAATAATAATAATAATACTAATAGTAATGATAACAAGGATGACAATTAATAACAAAATAAAAATGGGATATGATTAATAATGAAAAATAATAATAATAAAAATACTACTAATATTAAGATAATAATAGTAATAAAATGAAATGAGAAATAGAAGGCAAAAGTGATAATAATGAAATGAATTCTTTTGTGATTTTTTTATGTGAATAATGGGTTTAAAAGAGAAATGGGTCCAAAAAGGTAATTGTTTTGGAAAAAAAAAGTTTACAAAAATGATGGAGATAATCAGATGAAAAGCTTCCACACAATCGTCGACTTTTTAAAGCAAAACGCACAAAAACTTACTCTAAAATCAAATGACTCGATGTACGTACAAACCAAGAACTTAGAAATAAATGATATATTTTTGAATTTTAAATATCAGACAGAAAAAAGAAGTAGTGCATTTTTGGATTTTTCGAATATCGGTTAGACAGAAATAAAATAATGCACGTTTTAGGAATTTTTTTTTGAATATATTAGTAAACAGAAAATAAAGGTAGGAGGTAGGACAAATTTGGGGTATGACAGATGCCCCTATCGAATTGGCTTAGACCGAGTAAGATGAACTGGCTCGCGTTCAATCTTTCAAGGTATAAGATAATTAGATATTAATAGACTCCAAATTTGTCCGACAAATGAAATAACCGAAAGTGATGGGTGACACAGCAAGAAATTGACAAAATAAATCACTTATCATCAGAGAATGATAAGGCAAATAACTGAAAATAAAATCACTTATCACCAGAGGATGATAAGGCAAATAACTGAAAATAAAATCACTTATCAACAGAGGAAGATAAGGCGAATAACTGAAAATAAAATCACTTATCAACAGAGGAAGATAAGGCGAATGACAGAAAATAAAATCACTTATCAACAGAGGATGATAAGGCGAATGACAGAAAATAAAATCACTTATCAACAGAGGATGATAAGGCAATAAACTGAAAAACAAAATCACTTATCAACTGAGGAAGATAAGGCAAATGACAGAAAATAAAATCGCTTATCAACAGAGGAAGATAAGGCGAACGACAGAAAATAAAATCACTTATCAACAGAGGATGATAAGGCAAATGAACTGAAATTTAAACACGGCTATTGAATCCGCCAAGAGGAGATGCCTGGAATTTTGACTGATATGATCCTGACTTTCGCTGGGGAAAGGACCAGAAACCTGTGTTGATCCTGGATCCTGAATTATGCAATCATGCTTGAATGTTCCTTGAAAATGGTATTCCATAAGGATGGAAATACGATGCAAATGCTTATGCACTGAGATGTAAATTGAAAATGTTGGGGATATGAAAAGCTGATTTATTTAAGCATGCATATGATGCATATGTTGCAAATGATTGATGTAAATGATGCTTATGACGTTGATGATGCGTAATGATGCATATGAGTGATTGGAAGGTGCCAGCTTGGTGGACTTTTGGTTTGGTAGTTGCCAATAATGATTGGACTTTGGGTGGGTGGAGGGCTTGATTCCCTGACACTCGATCTTCGACGATGTATGATCAGAAGATGGATCTGAAAGTTCCAAGCTTGGTTATCTGCTGATGAGAGAAGCGACTTAATTGACACATGAAGACTGATTTGCTTTGAATGGTTACCAACGTCTAGCAAGGACTGCCTGTTCGGCTGGGGATAAGAGATAGGAAGATTAGCTCCTTGTTTGCTTGCCCCTGCATGTAGAGTATCTGAAATAAATCTGGTGGGGAAGCTTTGACAATGGTCATGGCACGACCTGCCCCTGATTGAGCTGTATGAAGATGATTTTGCCCCTGACTAGGCTGTTGAGAATGATTTTGCCCCTGATTGGGCTGTTGAAGTAGTCTTGACTCATACTGGCGATGAAGTTCAAGTTTTTCTTTTGATTGCCCCTTGTTGGGATTGTACTGATGTCGTGCACTGAATTGCAATTAAATTGTTCATACACAAATGGTAGTGTTAATGTAAAGTTCATGTAAGTTTTTTAAAAAAAAGTCAATTTATTTGAATGCTGTGAAAGTGTGACGAATGGACCATTGGCCCAAACGAGGTGCTGATTTAGAAAGTGCGTAAAAGATGCAGCAAGAATAATGTGCAAACGAGAATGAAGATTAACAAATATATAGGAGTCAATTTACGCAACCTTGCTGGTAGCATGCTTTCGGAATAAACCTTGCCTCAATTAGGTCTTTTGAGGGTTGTAACGTGGTCTGGTTAATGGTTTGAGAAACAAAGGATATAAGGCTCAAATGATTTGTACCCATCCCTTCTTCGTGATGTTCTTCAGTCCTATGTTCAGCTAACTTTACACATGCATTTGTTTTCGATTTTGCAAGAGTGGAGATGAAGCTTTGAAGTTCGCTTGGAAGTGGCAGTCATCTTATTTTGCTGGTGACCATTTGATTCTTGATTTGGTGGTCACTGATATTTGTTTTGTTTTTGCTGAGGATCTGAGCTCCTCTTTTGATTTTTTTTCCGACTAAGTCTCCCTTTGGGTGCTCAACTTAGTGGTTTTTTCTTTTTCTATTTTTTTTGCTTGAATGTTGTGACTGCCAAATCATTTGTTGATGGTCCTCTGACGGGATGTCTCATCTTGCGATTCGAAGGTGTAGTTAGTTTAACTGAACAACTACCCTGCCCCGGGTTAAATGTAAGGGTTTGTATCCGAAAGAAACTCCTACTTCTAGGCTCGAAGTGGTTGACTAGGGATTAACTCCTTGTATCTCCAGTGTTTGGGGATTTGAAAGAATGCCTGTACATCATTGACGAGATTTTATCTGAAAGCATACCGCAACAGTTATGGGTATTTCGTTTTCATCATCCTCCCTCAAATATTTGCTAAAGTGAAGTGAGGGAAATATTTTTGTGATTTTTGTCATAAATGATAAATAATGAGCGAATGCGAATAAACTGATTCAAAACATGCATAAACATAACATTAACATAACCAAATACAGATAACAATGTTCAGAGCAAATAGCACTTAAACAAACATTACAAAACAACAGGAATGCAGAAATAATAAATGGCACTGGCTGCCTTGATTTGAGGAATTGAACTTCTCTTGATTGAATGCTTCAAAGTTGGAGACTACTCAACTTGGTCTTCAACAACCCCTTCAAATGTCTTCACTTGTTGGCACCGTGTGACGGCATTGGATCGTTCTAGACATTTGGATTTCTCGGAGTGAGAGTGAGGTCCTTAGAATTGATCATATCCTGAATCAGGTGTTTGAAAGCATGGCAATTCTCGATGGTGTGACCTGGAGCGCCTTTGTGATACTCACAGCGAGCATTGGCATCATAGTTCCGGGCATTACCAGTCTGAGGTGGCATATCTCTCAAAGTGAGAGGTCCTTTTGCCATCAACTGTTTAAAGATTTCGGTGTATGACATGGGCAGGGGATCAATGTGCCTATCATACCCTCTTGGTTGATATGGTGGACGCTGTTGAGGAGCGTGTTGTTGCTATTGACCAGGCCGTGGTGGATAAGCCGGTTGCTGGTATGGTCCAGGTGCATATTGCGCAGCTGCAACCATAGGACGTGGTTGATGAGCTATCTGAGGCGGAAATAAAGCTTGAAAGGCCTGCTGGTAAGGCATTGGAGGGACTGGCTGATATGGCATAGGAGCATATTGTGAAGCAGCAACATAGGGGTACTGATAGTAGGGAACTGGAGCAGGTGCACTCTGTTGAAAATTCCCACTTGCAGCAGAAATGGCATTTGTGTCGCCCTTTTTATACCCGTTGAAAGGTTTCTTGGCATTATTTTGGCTGTTAGAACCTCCTTGGATCTTTCCACTCTTCAGACCCTCTTCAATTCTTTCTCCTATCATCACCATGTCTGAAAATCCAGAAGATACGCTGCTGATCAGCTTCTCGTAGTATTGCCCATGTAGGGTACCCATGAAAATGTCGATCAATTCACGGTCAACCAATGGAGGATGCACTCTGGCAGCTAGCTCTCTCCAGCGTTGGGCGTACTCCTTAAAGGATTCTCTTTCCTTTTGAGACATACTCTGAAGCTGAGTACGGTTAGACGCAAGGTCAGTGTTGTACTTGTACTGCTTTTTGAATGCATCAAATAGATCAAGCCAAGTACGAACATTGTTGCGTTCGAGTTGCATGTACCATTTTAGAGATGCTCCAGACAGGCTGTCTTGGAAGCAATGGATCATGAGCTTGTCATCTTTGGCATGAGCGGCCATTTTTCTGCAGTACATCCTCAAATGAAGCTCAGGACAGCTGAGGCCTTTGTATTTCTCAAATTCTGGCAGTTTGAACTTAGCAGGGATCACAACATCCGAAACTAAGCACATGTCCGAGGCACTCAGAGAAGTTGAATTGTGTCCTTCTATGATTCAGAGTTTTTCAGCTAACTCGCGGCACATCTTCATAGCTTCAGACTCTTGAACAACATGAGGATTGGTGATTGGAACAGCAGTATGCATCTCATACTCAACTTGATGATTCTCTTCAGTTTGAGGAAACTGGACTTGAGTTGGGATAGGTTGAGCTTGAGGAATAACACCAACAGTAACACCAGAAGCAGGTATTGGTTGGGAAGTGACCTCTTCAACAGCAGGAGTGAAGCCTGGAGGCAAACCGTAGACCAAAGGATTTGGAACGGGAACTGAAGGCATTGCTCGTGAGGTAGATCCTTGCACTTGAGCATTGTTCATTGTGGCAGCAGCTTCACGACGTTCTTCCATTCTTGCTAAAGCTTGCAAAGTCTCATAAATCTGGTCAATCTTGATCTTGACCGAGTCGATCTCTTCCCTCATGGCAGCTTGTTCTTCCTGAATCACGTCCATCAGTCTTCTAGTATTGGCTCGAGTTAGGTATGGGCGTCTAGCACGATACGGGCGTCGGGAAACCAGCTTGATTTACTAAAGATGGAGGAACATGAAATAAGTTCTCTGGATTTGGAATGAAATGCAAGAAATGATGCAAATGAAATGATATGCAATGTTAAAATCCAGGATCACAAGATCAGGGTCTCATGAGTCTAAGGTGCAGATGGAGGATACTCTGATCAGGAACTCACTGGGTAGACTCTAAAGTTTAGGGATCCCAAAGTTATCAATTCATATGGTTGTTCATCACACGTGCCATAAGCATGACGGTTGATTGACTCCGCCATATGAATCTATTTTGGGCGAGATCTTCGTATCGACAACCCACGAGAGCAAGTTTTCTCGGGAGTCCATACTACGTGATCCTCGACGCGAGGTTTAAAACAAAGTCCTGGAGTTATGGAACGTTTCTCAACTGTTTGATGCACGTGTCAATTTCATACATTCTTGACAGTCAATCAACTCCATTGAGTAAGTCTATTCCAAGTGAGGTTTTCGTATCCAGCCACGCGAGGGCGAACCCTGGTGCCCCATACTACGCAACCATCAACCGATGTTTTAACCAAAAGGTTCTAAAGGTCCTCAGAGTTGATGACCCTAATGAAAACAACTGAGCACACACGACGAAAGCTTGACGTTCGTCAGTATTCTCATTAAAATCTACTCCAAGTGAGGTTTTTGTATCGACAACCCACGAGAGTGGTTCTCTTGGGAGCCCATACTACACAACCTTGCTAACTTAAGTTTGTACTCGAAAGCCCGGGTATAGAGCTTTTCCCTCAAGTTTCTTTTGCAAAGTATCGATCAAAATTATAGTACCAAGGAGCCACAAGATAAATAATATGGAATGCGATAAAGAAAGCGATACAAATAAACAAGCAAGGCATTAAAGAAAACATCCAAACAAACGCGGGAACCTAGACTAGGCTTGACTCGCATAGGGGTGAACCAGTCCCCAGCAAAGTCGCCAGCTGTCGTACCCCGAAAAATACGACCTCACGCGATCCGAAAAGGACGGAGTCACGCGCCGGACGGACTGAAGAGTCGCCACCTAATTCTATTTATTCCCGAAATGGGAAAGGGAAGATATAGATACAACCCGGGAAGAGAAGGATGAGGACAAAGGTCAAAGGAACCATTGCCTGGGTTCGGGAGTCGGTTATGCAGGGGGAAGGTATTAGCACCCCCTACATCCATCATACTCGATGGGAACCATCTAAGTTAACGCGCGCGAAAGGATGTCTATGCTTAAACGAATTGCTTGCTAGAGGGAAATGAGTTGAATTATTAGTTAGATTGAACCTAGGTGCTCGGCAAGGATTGAGATCCTCGTGCCTACGTACTCCCGCGTGCAATGGGAAAGTCAGAGCCTTGTAGTTCGGCCTACTAAGGGTAATGGTTGTTGATTTTATTACCTTTCGTCGATGAAAGGGTTTAGGAGTTGAAATGAACTAAAGACTATGGATAGTTTATCTCGCCCAACAAGACGAGTGTCCTGCGTCGAAATAATCGGAGCGAGTAACGAAAGCTCGTTATCCTCCTTTCTACCGCTTAAGGCTCGTGGCGTACAAATCTTCTCGTATTTATTAAAGTGTTTTTATTTCCTAAGACCGCTTGACGTTGGATCAAGGGTTTGGATCTAATCGAAACGTTTTGGTTTTTTGAAGTTTAAAGGTAAATGCAAGTGGAGGTTCATTTTGTGGTTTGTTAGCGAGGCACGAAGCGTTCGGCTCGCAAAGTAAGGTGGATCCTAGTAACGAAACAATAACTGGAAAATAAAGTGCAAGTGTGCAAGTGCAATCGCTTGGCGTTGGACCAAGGATTCAGAATTAAAATAAATACAAAATATAAAGTGCGTACAAATTAATGGGAGAGGGATACAAAATAAATACAGGGGATTTGTCGCTCCCGACAAATGAAACAGGGTCATATGAAGGTACAGACGTGAACGGTCGGCGAAGGGAACGGTGAGAACACACAGCCGTGAACTCACTGGAGATGAATAGAGTCGCCAGCTAGGCATTTTTATCCCGGAGGAAAGGCAATGCTGCATAGACCTAGAAAGAGATGGATAAGACGGTTGCGAACCAGAGAGACTGAGAAAGGGGGTTGGTTACAACCTGGGAAGGTATTAGCACCCAGATTGTCCGCCGTACTCGACGGGATCCACGCTTAAAAGATTTGTGTTTTAAAGGGGTAGTGTCAGTGCAATCTGTGTATAAAATAGCTGGAAAAAGATGTACAGATGTCAATGTAAGTGAAGTGCAAGTGTATAATGATGTGTCAGTGTAAGAACAGGAGTGAAATGCTCAAGATCATGAGGCTAAAGAATGAAGCTGAAAAGAGGGGGAATGGACAGAGACTTTTGTTCGATAACTGTTAAGTTATGCCTACGTATCCTCTCGTGCAATGAGGAAGTCAGAACACCGTAGTTCGACCCAAAGAGACTGAAAGGTGAATTGACTGGTGAACTGCTTGCTTGCCTATGCTCAAGTGTATGATCTGTCTGGCACAGATGCTAACTGTCTTGCATTAGACGGAAGAAGCAAGTTCTCGTTTATGAGTGAAGGTGATGAGAAAAGAATCCCGGAGGAGACGATTATTGTTTGTTTTTGGGTTTTCAGTCTTTTATTGCTTTTTGAAGTTTGTCATAGGATAATGAGCTTAAGTCTAAACCAATGGATTTAGTAAACTCATCACATCTTCCCTCTGATTAGGGGTAATGAGAATACTTTAAGTGTGAAGTCAGATTCTCACACTTAATCACCTTTGGTGTAGGATTAAGATCATTGACCTACTTGTGATTATTTAGATGTTTTTGTGGTTTTTTGTTTAGTGTTGAGTAATGAGGTTAAGCCATAATCAAGGATTAAACAGACCCATTACACCATCCTAAAAGAAGGATAATAGATGAGAATGTTTAAGCTGAGGAAAACTCCTCAACTTAATCCATGATTAGGGATTAAACCCATGACAAAACAAGCCTTTGATTAAGTGGATTTTATTTAGATTAATGGTATGATGATGAAGTGTTTTTTTATGATTTGTAAGACAACTTGAGGGGGACTTGTCCATTAACACTAGGGTTAGTCCTTCTTAACCAATTAAGGAAGAATTAGAACCCTAATGCAAGGCCCAAGTTACAAGTGTGATGTCTTGATGATTATTAAGTGAATTGATTAAAGGAGTTAAACACATTAAGGGTTTAACACTTAGGATTAAAGTTATACACTTCATCCTAATAGAAGGATGCAGGCATAAGCTTAATCACAAAGCCTTAAAGCCTTTAGGGTTTAGTCCCTGATTATGAGGTGAGGAGAGAGACTCAAAGAGAGACACAAAGGTAAAACTATGAGGGGAGACTAATCAAAACCCTAATTCATTATCATGCTTGGTCGTTCCTGAGGTTCGTGAGGCTCACTATCCTAATGAAGGAGAAGAAAAGAAGAAGATGAGAGGAGAAGCTCCATGGTAGCCTAAGCACACTTCGAATCGAGAATGGATAAGAGAAGAAGATGAGGAAAATGAATCAAGATGAATATGAATGAAAAATGAAATAGGATGAGTTAGATGAAATATAAATAAATTAAGGAGAAATAAGATGAGAATGCGATATGGAGATGAATAAGAATGAAGATAAGGGATGCACAAACAGAGCCTACACCAGTAGGACTTCCAAATGCAACAGCATGCAATGATTAAGATCGGGCCATAGTGTTACCTAACGGAGAAGGTCCGTTGCCTCTTCAATACGCGCACAAGAACTCATAAAAGAATATTCAGTTCAAAGCGAATTCACGAGTCAAGCGCAAATTGTCCATTATCAAGATATCAGATAAAGATCATAATAAAATTTCCGTCATTCAAACCAACCAATGAAGAGGATCCAACTTAACAAGATGTCAGGACAAGCCTTCAAGTCCAGAAATCGAACAATAGGCCTACAAAACAATGAGCACAAACTACAGCCAAAACTGACACAATTCTAATAAATCAAATTAATGAAAACTAAATATGAGGTAATAATTTAAATTGATAAACAGAAACTCTAATAAGAATTAAAATTAATTAAAATAACTAATTAACCAAAGCTTTAATCAAAATAAAATATAAATTTAACAAATATAAAACCTTAAACATTAAAGGAAAATCCATACTAATTAACAATTAGTGAGGCCAAAAAAATATTAATAAAAATTAAAATAAAAGAACAAAAGCAGGAGGGAGATATCCACTAATGGATGACGGATCTAGCGCGAAACTGCTGGGCCTAGAAGCCCACAACGATGAATACTAGGAGGGGGGAAGTCACTGGAAGATGAGGTGAGTTGATGAAAACCAAAGGACTTAATCCACGACAAAAACAGCAAACATTTCTCAAAAATTACGACGAAACGGAAGTGGCCATTAGCAGCTCATGGGTCAAAGCCCAATCCAAATAATTTCCAGCAAAAACTTAAAACACAGCAAGGTTTTATAAAGAAAAAGAAACAACAATCAAACAAAAAAACAAAAAGAAAAACAAAATTGAGGTACAACCGAAAACTCCCAAACGCGATTCGCGATTCAAGCTCTTACGGCGGTCCCTTTCCAATCGTCGGTGTTTTTCCTCTTTCTTCGCAAGATGAGACGCGCCGATTCATCACCAACAACAACTCGTCGACTTCGTCGGAGAAGAAAACATAGGCATCGTCGAGCTCCCCCCAAATCGCGCGGTCATGGAAACCCTCAGCGTCGCCGGGCCTCTTTGTGCGATTTCGGTTGCAACTCTCATCGTATCATCACCGATTCATCACCGTCGTTCAACACGGTGTCACGGCTTATCAAACCCAATCGCGGCGGCTCCTTCACCGACGAGCACGGCTTCTTCCTTCTTCGACGATTTCGGTTCGCAACTTCTTTTCACCTTTGATCTGTTTTGCTTAAACTCATCTTCATCTTCTGATTATATTTTCTGTTATTCTTTTTTTTCTCAGATCCATGTCCCTGTTAGTGTTACTCGGTTGTTGTTGTTATGGTTGATGGAGAGAAAAGTTGGAAGGGTTGAAGGTTGGGTTTGGTTTAGTCGTTGTGGCTGTTTTGAAGTTATGGAGATGATGATGGTGAGGTTAAGATGGGGAAATGTTTGGCTGTGTGTTACGGTTGTTGCTGTTCAGTTACTTTGAAGGGTGGTTCAAAAATGAAGAGTGAATGCTGAAGGATGAAAAGAACGGTGGTGCTGAGTTATTGTTTTTTTTTTTTTGTATCTGTTTGTGTTGGTTCAACAGGTTTTTTTTTGAAAGCGAGTGGTTCAGCGCTACAGGTTGTGAGGGTGGTGGCTGTATTGAAGATGAAGAAGGCGTGTTGCTGATGTTGGTTGTTAGTTGGTGAAGGTCGATGGTTTGAGCAGGTTGAGGTTTGGTTTGAAGCAAGTGAAGGGTGGATTGAGTTGTGGAAGAGGAAGAAGGAAGGTTTATTGTGTTGTGGTTGATGAAGAAGGGCTAGAATGGGAAGAAGAAGGTTTTCAGGTTCCTGTTTGGCTCTTTTTCACAGGTTTCTTTCTGGATATTTGTTTCTCAGTTTTTCATTCTTTCATATTTTTTTTTCTATTTGTAAATGGTGCTGGTTTTTTCGAACTAAATCAGTTCGGCTTGAGGTTAAACAACAGCTCGCGAATCTTTTTGGGTGTACCTGCAAATCTCCTTTCTTTGTTTATAATCCTGCTGCGTTTCTGTTTCATTTTAGTGTGCAGGTTTGCTGTACTGGTGTGGGGAGCTTCCACCCTCTTGGTATAAGATAGAACGCAGGCCCCACTGTTGACCCTATGGAGGTACCATTTCCCTGCTTGCTGCCGCCTGTAGCTCTGCTTCTATAGCAGGTCTGACTTTCCTCTTTCATCATTTTGTTACGGCTACTTTTTGTTTGATACCGACGGGCTGTCCTTTTCTATGGCAGGTATACCTTGATTAAAGAATGAATTTCTTTCACAGATTTGTGTTACAACAGCACAGGTCTTTGCTGGGACAAACCGCACATGAGGAGTTTGGTGACGGTGAACACAGGAGAGTGTAGTTTGGCTGAAATTTGCGAGTACCAAAGGAGGATAGACTTTCTGAATATGCCTCAAGAAGGCTTGGAGTTTGGCGGAACACGACAACATTTGTTTACCCTTTCAATCTTTACTGTACAGTCCCAAATGATGAAGTTGTATCCATGACCACTTTTTTTTATTTAGTTTTAAATTCATCAAATGTAAATGAACATGTATTTCCCTAGACTTAGTTTGGTGTAAATGGGGGATTATAAACTTTGGAAATGATACTTGGAACATATTGAATGATAAAGGAGCTTTAAAAGGGAACTTTGGATTGAAACTTGTAGTTTGGAAACAATTTTATGATTCTGACATAGAACTTGAAATTGTGTTGAAATAAATTTGATATTTGACATGAGAATTTAGGAGTTTAAAATAAACTTGGAATATGTATTGAATGGAAAATTGTAATTAATGGCAAAAGAATTTGGTTATGGATAATAAAGAGTGATTTGGTGGATGAGCAAGTGACTAATTGGACAAACAAATAAAATAAAATAAATGGTGAAATGGGTATATAAAAAAAAGGAAATAAACGAGAAAAGATATATGGTTTAGAAATAATAAAGAAATGGGGCTAATGGATTTGAAATGAAATGGAGTTAAAATATGATGAATGATGGGGATATGGAAATTAAATCGGGTAATGAAAAATGTGGTTATTGAATAGAAAGAATGGATTTAAGAAGAATAAAACTAATTAGTGGAAAATTGTGTAATGGTTCAATGGAAAGAAATCAGTTTAGGTTATAAGTGAAAAAGGGAAATGTGGTAATGGATTAAGAATGAATTTTCTTCCACTGATTCTCTAATAACACATCTGTAACACAAAATCAATGAAGCACGCCTTGACCACACTCGAGCCTTCCACATAAAATTTGACTAAAATGAAACTCTTGAACCACTGATCTTGAACCACTGAGTAATTCACCATTCAAAGGACGATCATTTGAATCAATCAATCTCTTGAACTTCTGATCAAATAATTCTTGGATTATTACGAATCTATTTGGAAGAAACTCTAGGAAAATAAATCCGTAGACGAGCCACTAATGAACTGTCCAACAAACAAATATGTCCCAAAGCTCCTTATGAATCACAACTTGGTAAATCTGATGAATCTTACACATCACAACTTGACTTTAGGCACACACTGACTGAGGAATAGCCTACTGACACAAACCACTTGCTCTTGAAGAAACCTCTAAAATGCTGAGAAAGATGAGTAGCCCTACGACATGATGAAGAAGATAATCCATGGTGACGAGCCAAATGGACCGGTAAACAACCATTGCAGACGTGAAATCTATGAATACCATTACCCAGGGAAATAAACCCTAATTCAATGACAAAAGCAATATGAGGAGGATGCCACTGATGGCTGCCAACCGAAAACTTGAGTTCTACGATAATCCACAGATAAAAACGTGAAACCCAAATTCTTCAGAAAATGTGATCCCATGTCTCAGGAAACTATGCGAATGGTATGAATTCTAAATGTTAATGACCAAATGGAAATGCAAATGAGATGCAAATGAAAGACAGGCGAAGAAAGGAAATCAGAGGGCAAATTTAGGGTGTCTACAGCTGCCCCTATTCAAGCAACTGTTAATCTGAAAAGGATGAGAGCACCGGCTATTAGACGTTCAAGATAAACAGTGATTGAATACCAAAAAGACCCCGAAATTTGCACTCACAGAATGGAGAAGAAAAGGGATATAGATTGTAAAAGGAAAATAAAGTATATTGTAAAGTGTGGGCAACGGAGGACGACCGTCAAGCAGAGGACGACTGCTGGGTAAAGAGCAATGACGGGGACGACCGACATGCTGGGAAAGGTGCGGAAAATAAAGCAATGACGGGGACGGCCGACATGCTGGGGATAAAAGGTAAAGCCAAGACGGGGACGGCCGACTAGCTGGGAAAAATAAGAGATTATGATGGGGACGACCATCAAGATAAAGTTGTAAGATTCTCCGGGATAAATGAAACATGACGGGGACGGCCATCAAGTTCACAAAGTAAAGTAACCAACGATGGGGACGGCCATCGGGCTAAGCTGATGAAGGACGATCATCAAGAAAAGGAAAAGGGATCACGACGGGGACGACCATCGGGTTAAAGAATAAATGAAATAATGATGAGGGACGGTCATCAAAGGTGAAGGACGATCACCTAGCAGGGGACGGCTGCTAAAAATCACGACATAGGACGAATGTCGGATAGAAAATCAACGATGGGGACGGCCATCGGATGAGCATGATGGAGGACGACCATCAAGAGGTGGAGGACGACCACCTAGCAGGGTACGGCTGCTCTCAGGGTGTATCGTGACACAGGACGAGTGTCAGATAAAAGGGAAAGTTTGCTTTGTAGGTGATCTACTGGGGAATAGTAAACACGGACGAGTGTTTATATCCAAGAAACAAAAAGGTATAAGTGTTTTGACACTGTGTATAGATTAAAGATGCGGACGAGCATCCTTAAGACTACGATACGGACGGGTATCGGGTAGAAACAAATACTGACACGTGTTTAGAGATGATGATACGGACGAGTATCAACTGGTTAACAAGGAACACGGGCGAGTGTTGAATCTGAAGGGACTCTTCTAGGGAATAGTAGACACAGACGAGTATCTATATTCAAGAAGACAAAGGTGTTTGACACGGTGTATGGATTAAAGACGTGGACGAGCATCCTTAAGACTTATGATACGGACGAGTATCATGTAGAAACAAACACTAGACTCACTGTTCTGAGATGATGGTACGGACGAGTACCAACTGGTTAACAAAGAACAAGGACTACTGTCGATCTGTGAGGATATGAGTGATGATGTATACAAGATACGGACGGGTATCTGTATAAGTGTACCATGAGTAGTGAGTATATATAAGTGTTTATCTACTGGGGAGAGTGACACGGACGAGTGTATAAAGGGAAAAGTATAATATTAACAAGTGTATGGGTTACTGCACTGGGGAAAGTGACATGGACGGATGTCAAGGAATTGTATATATAAGTATTTGTGAGTGCAAAGAGGACGCCTTGGCTTTCTGCTGGGGATATGACACGGACGGGTGCCACAAGGAGTATATACTGATATTTGGGAGTGTAAGGCAACTTTTAGCTTTAACTCTCCGCTGGGGAATCTGGGGAGCGTTCTGTATACTGTTGACGGGTTGAAAGCTTTTAACTCTGATGGGAACGAAGTGTTGGCAACCTGATGCTTGTTAGAGAAGTTTTCACTGGAGGAAAGACGACTCTGCGTGAGGTATACTTCGTTTAATTGCTTTGAACATCTGCTGAAGATCTGATCATCCTGTTCTGACTCCACTGGGGAGAATTTCTTCTTGCTCTGCTGGGGAAATCCCTTGGAAATGAGAATCCCGATGACTCTATGGGAAAGATCATCTTTAGACTCGGCTAGGGAAGATGCTTGATCACACAATCCTGCTGAGGAGAGAATTCTGATAATTCTAACTTTGTGGGGAAACAAGGCCTTCAGCTGCCTGTTGGGAAAAATTCACTGTGGACAGATAAGTCCGCTTGGGGACGAGAACGATTCAATCAGCCTTGAAGTTCTGTTGAGGATATCGTCTGCTTCAACTCAGCTGGGAATGTCAACCTTCATGGTTGAGAAAAAGATTTGGCAATGCTCTGCCGAGGAGAGACTTTGCTGGAGAATCAAAATATGCCCCAAGTATAGCATAACAGCTGTGTTGGGAAGATGTGCCAATAAAAATTGGCTTTGACTGAATGCGAATAACCAACTCCTCGTGAGGGAATCTTGCCGGCTGAAAGAAAATCTTTATGCTCGAGGAAGAAATAAACTTCCAATGCCCTGCTGGTAAAATAAATACCAGGCATTCCCTGAGAATTAACACAGTGCTTCAAACTTCTGAGCTCAACAAAAGCATTACTGATCATCCTGAGTGAACTAACATTCCCTTAACTCCTCAAATTGCCTCAGATTGCATCGTTTATGAAAAAGATTGTCTTCAGAGGATTTTATAGAAGACTTGGCATCCGGAGTTGCCCCAGTGTCTTCAAACTCCCGCAGAAATTCAACAAGTCTTGAGATAACTGCCCCAGATTACGTCTTGAAACGATTCTTGCCCCACATCAGAGCTAAAACAGAAACCATGCGGTATGAAGATGCAATGCAAATGATGCAAGATGCAGACACATGCTCACGGTGCTGAGGATATGAAACAAGGATGGTTGGGCGCTAGGGCCAGGTTGATAGATATATATTTTTTGGTTGCCAAACAATTGGACTTTTGAAGGTGAGTTACCAGACGAGAACTGGTTTATAAAAGGTAGGCCAACAGACGAGAACTGATGGGCAAGGAATAAGTCGTCAGACGAGAACTGACTCCTTGGGGTTCATTGTCAAACGAGAATTGACTCTGAAAAAGAATGACTACCAGACGGGAACTGGCGTTCAACGGGCTAAATGAAAGGGTGACCAGACGAGAACTGGTTAAAAGATTCGCCTACCAGACGAGAACTGGTATTCGAGGTTGGTTTGCCAGACGAGAACTGGACTTTGGGTTTGTCTGCCAGACGAGGACTAGACTTTGGAAAGTTTTGCCAGATGAGAACTGGGCTTTGAAATGGTTTGCCAGACGAGAACTGGGCTTTGAAAAGGCTTGCCAGACGAGAACTGGACTTTGAAAGGTTGATAAGTTGGGGTTACGAGGCCCTGGGTGTGAGATCTGATGTTTGGGGGGTAGGATGCCCAATGCACTTATGATGCGTATGCTCTAGAGATGCGACATGAATAACGTATGCAAATAATTTATGCAATGATTATGAAAGGCCAGAAAAACTCCCGAGGTGGGAAAAAAAGTCTTAGTGACAAGGCTTCTGGTTGAGAAGGGTGACAAAGGTGACGGTGGGTAGCATGATTTCCCAATACTCATCTTGAACTTGGAAATTACTGATATACTTGCTCTGCATAGCTAAAGTTTGCCCCTGATGGGTGAGTCTCTGAACAGACTATCACTGATTATCCAATTCTTGGAATAACAGACTTGGATGTTCTCTCGAGGAGAGTTGCACTTAGTGATCTCTGGAAGTGTCCTGCCCCGGTGTGAGCGTGGAAGCGAATTGACTCATTCTGACTGAGCATTGGAAGAATTGACCCTTAGTCAACGGAAACTCCGGGTGTCCTGCCCCTGCTTGGGAGATTCAACTTTGATCAACTGACTTTGAATGACGTTCCTCGATCAACTGATGCTTGGGAACTCTCTTTACCCTGACAGATTCCTTGGTCAACAAAACCACTGGATAACATGCCCCTGATTCATAGGCTAACAAGATGCTCTTGATTCTGGTCATCATTGTTGAATGATCAAGTTCCCTTGCGATTGCTCTTTGTAGGAACTTCCCTGGTGTCACAAACTAAACTTGCAATTAAAACTGTACATTCACAAATGGTAATTTTAATGCAGTACTCATGCAAGTTTTTTTTTTGAAAATTTATTTATTTTGATGCTGTGACAGTGTGTGACGAATGGACGATTAGTCCAAACGTAGTGTTGAGTTAGTAAATCGTTAGGAGTCAGTTTACGCAACCTTGTCGTAGTATGCTCTCAGAATTTGAACCTGATTCAATTAGGACTTTCAAGGGTTATGACGTAGTCTGGTTCACGGTTTTAGAAAGAAAGATTTATGGCTCAAAGTTTATCTGTGCCCACCCATTCTCCTTGATGTTCTCTAGTCCTATGTTCAGCTAATTCGACTTAAGCGCTCGCTTCTCACAAGGGTTTTGTAATGATTGAGGAACCAATGACGTTGATGGTTTACGCACCAATGAGGTTTCTTGGAGTAACAGTCACCCATTCTGACTTTGTGTCTGGTCACACGACTTTGTTCTCAGGGAAGATTCTCTTTCATCATTTTTTTTTTACTCCCTAACTTTTGCCTGGACTGGTTTTTTTTTTTGAATTTTTCGATTTCGAAGTCCAACGGGATGCCCTAACTTTTTCCTAAGTCATATGTTTTCACACATTTTTCGACTTAGCGGGCTTTATTTCTTTTTTTTCTTTGATTTTTGTTGAACAAATCGTGTGACACTGGCTTGTCATGACTTGCTGAAAGGGTTGACTGCCTCATTCCTTTGCTGTTGAGGGATAACCGTTGCGGTTTCACGTCCCTTGACCTCTTGAGGTGTAATGAATAAAGGTAATGGATCCTCTGATGCACACTACTTTGGAAATTCGAACGCTCGGTCAAATTAACTGATGACTACCCTGCCCCGGGTTGAATGTGAGGGTTTTTTCGTTTAGAAAGGAAACTCCTACTTCAAGGCTCAAAGGGGTTGACGAGGGTTTATCTCCCTTATATCTCCGGTGTTTGGGAATTGAAACAATGCCTGTGTATCGTCAGCAGGTTCTACCCTGAAAGCATACCTTGAACAATTATGGGTATTCAGTTGTCATCATCCTCCCTCAAACCTGCTAAACAGCAGTGAAATAGATGGGAGGTATATGGATGCAAATTTTTTTTTTTTTTTCATTTTTTTTTTCAATGCAAGTAAAGAAAAATGAGCGAATGCGACATAATTGATTCAAAAGTGCAAGATCACTACATTAACATCACCATTCAAAAATAACAATGCTTAAAAGACAGGTAGCTGCTAACAGGAAAGAAACTACAACGCAAATGATAAAAGGATACAGTGATCACCAACTCTGATGACAATTTGTCCGAGCCACTGAATCAGGAGACGCTTCTTCTGAAGTCTTTGAACTCAATCAGGCGAAAGGTTGACGTGCATAACCAAGCTTCCTTCTGGAAAGGAGTTGTAACCCTTGTCGATCAACTGTTGTACTTTGGCTTGAAAAGCTTTGCAATCTTCAGTTGAATGCCCCATTGATCCACCATGATACCCACACTGCTCATGAGGATTGTACTCTGGAGGGTACGGCTCTGACAACGGCTTGAGAGGCTTCGGAACCACCAATGAGCTCTGAACTAGATGTGGCAAGAGTTCACTGTATGCCATGGGGACTGGATGAAGAGGAGCAATCCTTCTTTCCAGATTGTTACGAGGCCTAGGCTGGCTCTGAAGTTGATTCTGAGGTCTTCGACCATGAGATTGCAGATTTGGACGAGGAGGAGCCCAGGGTTTTTGACACGGTGTTCTGAGCATTGCCGAATGCCCGTAAGAGTAATCAGATTCAGGAACAGATGATCTCTGAGAAGATGTTGTTCTAGAATATTCGATATTTGCCGTGACTGCACTGACGTCATCCCATTCTTCTTCTTGGGAGCTAACAACAGACTCACCTTCACTAGCTGGGATATTCGAAAAGTCCTGGATCTTTCCACTTTTGAGCAGACTCTCAATGCGTACTCCAACTATCATCAAATCAGAGAAGCTTGTCATCCCAATGCTACTCATTCTTTCCAAGTATGGACCCTGCAAGGTGCCCACGAACAGGTCAATTAATTCTCTGTCTGAAAGTGGTGGTTGCACTTGGGCTGCCAATTCTCTCCACCGCTGTGCATATTCTCTGAAAGATTCACCACTCCTATGGGATAGGCTCTACAAGTGCGTGCGATTGGGAGCCACGTCCATATTGTACTGGTATTGCTTTACGAAAGCTCTGGATAAATCATTCCAAGATCGAATATGACTGCTTTCCAAATCCATGTACCAACTTAAAGATGCCCCACTTAAACTGTCCTGAAAACAGTGAATCATCAACTTATCATTGCAGGCATGAGAAGTCATTTTTCTACAGAACATCACCAAATGACGCTTCGGGCAACTGACACCAGTGTATTTCTCAAACTTCGGAGTCTTGAAATCTGGAGGAATGACAAGACCAGGCACCAAACACAGAGTTAGAGCATCAAAACCGAAGGCATCAGGATCCGCTAAGTCTTTGAGTCTATCTTCCAACACGCGAAATCTTTCATCAGGATCAAAAGCTGGTGGATCCTTGGTTTTCACAAGAGGGATTGCCCCTTGGAAGTCTGGCATAGGGAAGGTAAAACTCTGATAATTCGCAGTATCAGTCGAAGATGAAGGTCCACCTCGGACAGCAGATGGTTCAGGTATACTCTGATTCACGATCGGGGTCTGTGCAGGCTGAGCTTGAGCAAGATTGCTCACTTGTGGAAGATCTTCATCAGGAGAAAGACCATACAGAGGATTGGTCATTGAAGTGAAACCAGGTGGAAACTCAACATTCTGACGGTTGTTCTCTGACATAGCTACTGACGGCTTCCAATCTGACCCTTTACCTCTTGACACTGCTCAATCTTCCTTCAAACACTGTCGTCTTCCAACAATTAACACTTGTTCAAACTGAGTACCGGGAAATCAGCTGGCTGGTCATGGACAAAAGAGGAAGGATGAGCTCTCTGGAGGAGGAAAATGCAATGCAGATGCAAATGAAAAATGCAATATGATAATGCAAAAGATGCAAAGACATGGGATCACAGCTGGAAACTGCCTGGAATCTGGGATGCTGAACCAAGAATCAAGTGTCTGTAACCACAAGATCTCTGTATAGTAACCCGAAATAGTAACTGAAAACCAGAGGTCAATAACTTCAGGATCATAGTGACCGGATCAAACAATTGTACTGCAATGAGGGTATGTTGAGGTCAAGGGTTCCTGCAAACCTGTAAACAGCCCAACCCCCTCACAGGTGGTGTTCTAAAACAAAGATCCTCAGACTTGGATCAGTTATGGGAAGTGTAAACACTTCCAACCCGGAGGTACAGTGTTTACAATAACCATAAAAGTTCCTCCTCTAATTCACCTCAGTTTCTGAAGGTCAAAACTAAAAGGTCATCCAGACTTAGCAGGCTTCCCAGATAGCCCTAGCATTGCAGGAAATCTGCAACACAGAGTTCTCAAGAAGAAACCCATATCTGAACCGTGTTTCATATTCCCGCACCAGACCGAAATGGAATGGGAAAGAATATGATTCACTCTAGCCTATGTGTCACTCAGGTCCCAGGTATAGGACCTTAACTCTCAATGAATCACCCACCCACCAAGGCAAACAACAGATCCAGCCAGCAACAATGACAGTATGATAAATAAAAAACAGTAAAGAAAGCAATAAATAAAGCTGTACAGAAAGCAGTAAATAAAGCAAGCACATAACACCCCCAATAAACACAAATCAATCAAGCGCTAGGAGGAACCCACAAAAAGAACCAGAAGCCCTGGTTGCAGTATAAGATTCCCCAGCAGAGTCGCCAAGCTGTCGCTCCCGACAAATGAAACAGGGTCAGATGAAGGTACAGACGCGAACGGTCGGCGAAGGGAACGGTGAGAACAAACAGCCGTGAACTCACTGGAGATGAATAGAGTCGCCAGCTAGGCATTTTTATCCCGGAGGAAAGGCAATGCTGCATAGACCTAGAAAGAGATGGATAAGACGGTTGCGAACCAGAGAGACTGAGAAAGGGGGTTGGTTACAACCTGGGAAGGTATTAGCACCCAGATTGTCCGCCGTACTCGACGGGATCCACGCTTAAAAGATTTGTGTTTTAAAGGGGTAGTGTCAGTGCAATCTGTGTATAAAATAGCTGGAAAAAGATGTACAGATGTCAATGTAAGTGAAGTGCAAGTGTATAATGATGTGTCAGTGTAAGAACAGGAGTGAAATGCTCAAGATCATGAGGCTAAAGAATGAAGCTGAAAAGAGGGGGAATGGACAGAGACTTTTGTTCGATAACTGTTAAGTTATGCCTACGTATCCTCTCGTGCAATGAGGAAGTCAGAACACCGTAGTTCGACCCAAAGAGACTGAAAGGTGAATTGACTGGTGAACTGCTTGCTTGCCTATGCTCAAGTGTATGATCTGTCTGGCACAGATGCTAACTGTCTTGCATTAGACGGAAGAAGCAAGTTCTCGTTTATGAGTGAAGGTGATGAGAAAAGAATCCCGGAGGAGACGATTATTGTTTGTTTTTGGGTTTTCAGTCTTTTATTGCTTTTTGAAGTTTGTCATAGGATAATGAGCTTAAGTCTAAACCAATGGATTTAGTAAACTCATCACATCTTCCCTCTGATTAGGGGTAATGAGAATACTTTAAGTGTGAAGTCAGATTCTCACACTTAATCACCTTTGGTGTAGGATTAAGATCATTGACCTACTTGTGATTATTTAGATGTTTTTGTGGTTTTTTGTTTAGTGTTGAGTAATGAGGTTAAGCCATAATCAAGGATTAAACAGACCCATTACACCATCCTAAAAGAAGGATAATAGATGAGAATGTTTAAGCTGAGGAAAACTCCTCAACTTAATCCATGATTAGGGATTAAACCCATGACAAAACAAGCCTTTGATTAAGTGGATTTTATTTAGATTAATGGTATGATGATGAAGTGTTTTTTTATGATTTGTAAGACAACTTGAGGGGGACTTGTCCATTAACACTAGGGTTAGTCCTTCTTAACCAATTAAGGAAGAATTAGAACCCTAATGCAAGGCCCAAGTTACAAGTGTGATGTCTTGATGATTATTAAGTGAATTGATTAAAGGAGTTAAACACATTAAGGGTTTAACACTTAGGATTAAAGTTATACACTTCATCCTAATAGAAGGATGCAGGCATAAGCTTAATCACAAAGCCTTAAAGCCTTTAGGGTTTAGTCCCTGATTATGAGGTGAGGAGAGAGACTCAAAGAGAGACACAAAGGTAAAACTATGAGGGGAGACTAATCAAAACCCTAATTCATTATCATGCTTGGTCGTTCCTGAGGTTCGTGAGGCTCACTATCCTAATGAAGGAGAAGAAAAGAAGAAGATGAGAGGAGAAGCTCCATGGTAGCCTAAGCACACTTCGAATCGAGAATGGATAAGAGAAGAAGATGAGGAAAATGAATCAAGATGAATATGAATGAAAAATGAAATAGGATGAGTTAGATGAAATATAAATAAAATAAGGAGAAATAAGATGAGAATGCGATATGGAGATGAATAAGAATGAAGATAAGGGATGCACAAACAGAGCCTACACCAGTAGGACTTCCAAATGCAACAGCATGCAATGATTAAGATCGGGCCATAGTGTTACCTAACGGAGAAGGTCCGTTGCCTCTTCAATACGCGCACAAGAACTCATAAAAGAATATTCAGTTCAAAGCGAATTCACGAGTCAAGCGCAAATTGTCCATTATCAAGATATCAGATAAAGATCATAATAAAATTTCCGTCATTCAAACCAACCAATGAAGAGGATCCAACTTAACAAGATGTCAGGACAAGCCTTCAAGTCCAGAAATCGAACAATAGGCCTACAAAACAATGAGCACAAACTACAGCCAAAACTGACACAATTCTAATAAATCAAATTAATGAAAACTAAATATGAGGTAATAATTTAAATTGATAAACAGAAACTCTAATAAGAATTAAAATTAATTAAAATAACTAATTAACCAAAGCTTTAATCAAAATAAAATATAAATTTAACAAATATAAAACCTTAAACATTAAAGGAAAATCCATACTAATTAACAATTAGTGAGGCCAAAAAAATATTAATAAAAATTAAAATAAAAGAACAAAAGCAGGAGGGAGATATCCACTAATGGATGACGGATCTAGCGCGAAACTGCTGGGCCTAGAAGCCCACAACGATGAATACTAGGAGGGGGGAAGTCACTGGAAGATGAGGTGAGTTGATGAAAACCAAAGGACTTAATCCACGACAAAAACAGCAAACATTTCTCAAAAATTACGACGAAACGGAAGTGGCCATTAGCAGCTCATGGGTCAAAGCCCAATCCAAATAATTTCCAGCAAAAACTTAAAACACAGCAAGGTTTTATAAAGAAAAAGAAACAACAATCAAACAAAAAAACAAAAAGAAAAACAAAATTGAGGTACAACCGAAAACTCCCAAACGCGATTCGCGATTCAAGCTCTTACGGCGGTCCCTTTCCAATCGTCGGTGTTTTTCCTCTTTCTTCGCAAGATGAGACGCGCCGATTCATCACCAACAACAACTCGTCGACTTCGTCGGAGAAGAAAACATAGGCATCGTCGAGCTCCCCCCAAATCGCGCGGTCATGGAAACCCTCAGCGTCGCCGGGCCTCTTTGTGCGATTTCGGTTGCAACTCTCATCGTATCATCACCGATTCATCACCGTCGTTCAACACGGTGTCACGGCTTATCAAACCCAATCGCGGCGGCTCCTTCACCGACGAGCACGGCTTCTTCCTTCTTCGACGATTTCGGTTCGCAACTTCTTTTCACCTTTGATCTGTTTTGCTTAAACTCATCTTCATCTTCTGATTATATTTTCTGTTATTCTTTTTTTCTCAGATCCATGTCCCTGTTAGTGTTACTCGGTTGTTGTTGTTATGGTTGATGGAGAGAAAAGTTGGAAGGGTTGAAGGTTGGGTTTGGTTTAGTCGTTGTGGCTGTTTTGAAGTTATGGAGATGATGATGGTGAGGTTAAGATGGGGAAATGTTTGGCTGTGTGTTACGGTTGTTGCTGTTCAGTTACTTTGAAGGGTGGTTCAAAAATGAAGAGTGAATGCTGAAGGATGAAAAGAACAGTGGTGCTGAGTTATTGTTGTTGTTTTTTTTTGTATCTGTTTGTGTTGGTTCAACAGGTTTTTTTTTGAAAGCGAGTGGTTCAGCGCTACAGGTTGTGAGGGTGGTGGCTGTATTGAAGATGAAGAAGGCGTGTTGCTGATGTTGGTTGTTAGTTGGTGAAGGTCGATGGTTTGAGCAGGTTGAGGTTTGGTTTGAAGCAAGTGAAGGGTGGATTGAGTTGTGGAAGAGGAAGAAGGAAGGTTTATTGTGTTGTGGTTGATGAAGAAGGGCTAGAATGGGAAGAAGAAGGTTTTCAGGTTCCTGTTTGGCTCTTTTTCACAGGTTTCTTTCTGGATATTTGTTTCTCAGTTTTTCATTCTTTCATCTTTTTTTTTTCTATTTGTAAATGGTGCTGGTTTTTTCGAACTAAATCAGTTCGGCTTGAGGTTAAACAACAGCTCGCGAATCTTTTTGGGTGTACCTGCAAATCTCCTTTCTTTGTTTATAATCCTGCTGCGTTTCTGTTTCATTTTAGTGTGCAGGTTTGCTGTACTGGTGTGGGGAGCTTCCACCCTCTTGGTATAAGATAGAACGCAGGCCCCACTGTTGACCCTATGGAGGTACCATTTCCCTGCTTGCTGCCGCCTGTAGCTCTGCTTCTATAGCAGGTCTGACTTTCCTCTTTCATCATTTTGTTACGGCTACTTTTTGTTTGATACCGACGGGCTGTCCTTTTCTATGGCAGGTATACCTTGATTAAAGAATGAATTTCTTTCACAGATTTGTGTTACAACAGCACAGGTCTTTGCTGGGACAAACCGCACATGAGGAGTTTGGTGACGGTGAACACATGAGAGTGTAGTTTGGCTGAAATTTGCGAGTACCAAAGGAGGATAGACTTTCTGAATATGCCTCAAGAAGGCTTGGAGTTTGGCGGAACACGACAACATTTGTTTACCCTTTCAATCTTTACTGTACAGTCCCAAATGATGAAGTTGTATCCATGACCACTTTTTTTTATTTAGTTTTAAATTCATCAAATGTAAATGAACATGTATTTCCCTAGACTTAGTTTGGTGTAAATGGGGGATTATAAACTTTGGAAATGATACTTGGAACATATTGAATGATAAAGGAGCTTTAAAAGGGAACTTTGGATTGAAACTTGTAGTTTGGAAACAATTTTATGATTCTGACATAGAACTTGAAATTGTGTTGAAATAAATTTGATATTTGACATGAGAATTTAGGAGTTTAAAATAAACTTGGAATATGTATTGAATGGAAAATTGTAATTAATGGCAAAAGAATTTGGTTATGGATAATAAAGAGTGATTTGGTGGATGAGCAAGTGACTAATTGGACAAACAAATAAAATAAAATAAATGGTGAAATGGGTATATAAAAAAAAGGAAATAAACGAGAAAAGATATATGGTTTAGAAATAATAAAGAAATGGGGCTAATGGATTTGAAATGAAATGGAGTTAAAATATGATGAATGATGGGGATATGGAAATTAAATCGGGTAATGAAAAATGTGGTTATTGAATAGAAAGAATGGATTTAAGAAGAATAAAACTAATTAGTGGAAAATTGTGTAATGGTTCAATGGAAAGAAATCAGTTTAGGTTATAAGTGAAAAAGGGAAATGTGGTAATGGATTAAGAATGAATTTTCTTCCACTGATTCTCTAATAACACATCTGTAACACAAAATCAATGAAGCACGCCTTGACCACACTCGAGCCTTCCACATAAAATTTGACTAAAATGAAACTCTTGAACCACTGATCTTGAACCACTGAGTAATTCACCATTCAAAGGACGATCATTTGAATCAATCAATCTCTTGAACTTCTGATCAAATAATTCTTGGATTATTACGAATCTATTTGGAAGAAACTCTAGGAAAATAAATCCGTAGACGAGCCACTAATGAACTGTCCAACAAACAAATATGACCCAAAGCTCCTTATGAATCACAACTTGGTAAATCTGATGAATCTTACACATCACAACTTGACTTTAGGCACACACTGACTGAGGAATAGCCTACTGACACAAACCACTTGCTCTTGAAGAAACCTCTAAAATGCTGAGAAAGATGAGTAGCCCTACGACATGATGAAGAAGATAATCCATGGTGACGAGCCAAATGGACCGGTAAACAACCATTGCAGACGTGAAATCTATGAATACCATTACCCAGGGAAATAAACCCTAATTCAATGACAAAAGCAATATGAGGAGGATGCCACTGATGGCTGCCAACCGAAAACTTGAGTTCTACGATAATCCACAGATAAAAACGTGAAACCCAAATTCTTCAGAAAATGTGATCCCATGTCTCAGGAAACTATGCGAATGGTATGAATTCTAAATGTTAATGACCAAATGGAAATGCAAATGAGATGCAAATGAAAGACAGGCGAAGAAAGGAAATCAGAGGGCAAATTTAGGGTGTCTACAGGATTGCGAGAAATAAATGGTCTCGTTGTAATTAGCCCAAGAGAAAGCGTGTGTGCAGTGTGTTTGAACTATTCGAAGGCGTTCAGCCTGTTTGATTGGGACACAACTATTCGAAGGCGTTGGACCTTTTAATCGAGTGCAACAATTCGAAGGCGTTGAACCTTTTCGGGACGCGGCGAAATTTGGTTACTTTACTGCCTTTTCGGGACGCGGCGAAATTTGGTTACTTTACTGCGTTGAACCTTTTCTCTCTTTCTTTTTTCTAGTTTCTTTTCGGGACGCGGCGAAATTTAATAAAAAGTTATCTTATTGCAACAAAAACAACGGACCACACTCTTGATCCAAAATCAACAAATTATTTAAGGTTTATATTAAAGTCCACCAAAATTGAAAAGATAAAAGCCATCAGAAAAAAAAGTTACCCCTTTTTCAAAACAGACGCGTGAAGAACAAAATCACATCACCGCCCTCACTCTCTCTGTTCTCCCTCACTTCTTCCTTTTTTCAAAATACGCCAACACCAGTCACAGAGGGAAGACCTCCGCCACCAAATCCTCTCTCGGCCTCATCTCCGGTTCTCAATATTTCTGATTCACTCTCGGTTCACGTGGCTGGTTCTGATTTTTTGGTTCGGATTTCCTACGGCGGCGGATTTGTTGTTTTCAGATCGAACGTTTCGGTGAGTTCAGAGGCGGTGAAGTGCTTGCGGTGGCCGACGGTTTGGGGTTCGTGTGGTCACGGCGGCGGAATGGTGGAGTTTCACGGATTTGCTCGCGGGGGTTTTGGTCTGAGCGGCTGATGGTGTTCCGGCTGTGTTTGTGGATCGGTGAACGGCGGTACGGTTGAGGTTATGGGTTTAATTTCAGATTAATCTGCTAAACAAAAACTGAAGGTAAGTGGTGTTATTATTATTTTGGTTTTGTGCAAGATTTTGCGGCTTGATTGTGTAGTCTCGGATGTGTTTCGACGGCTTGAAGGTTTGATGATGGTCTGAGTTTCAGAAGGTTTCGGGTAAGGTGTCTTCTGGTTTGTGTTTCTTAGTGATGAAGGTTGTGATTGAAGAAGAGAACCGGTTTGTGTTTGGGTGGCCATCGGTGGTGATGGGTTGTAGTTTCGGCGAGGGCTCTGGCTTGTGTGGCTGGATTTTCTGGGTCTTGTGTTGTTTCACAGCAGATGGATTAACTGTGTTTTTTTTTGAAAAAAGAGGAAAGGGTTTTACGCACGGTTGCTACGGCTTCTCACTCTGGTTTTTGATTTTCTGCTGTTGCTGTGAGTTTTGTGGTGATGCTATTGGAGGATGAAAAGGTTCGGAAATTTTGAATGTGAGTTTGTGTGGTTTTTACGGTGTCAGGTTTGAAGGTTCAGGTGGTTTCTACGCGGAGGTACCGGTGGATGGGTTCGATTTTGTTGTAGTGAAAAGGTTGGTTTGGGAGAAAAAATGGAGGTGTTGTTGAAGGAGACTGAAGGTTGGTTTCAGTGGTTTGAGAGGAATCGCAGAAGGTTTTGAAAGATGAAGGAGGGTGGCTTAGATGTGTTTGTTTGAATTTTTGGTTAAATGAAATAAGATGAAGGTAGTTGAAAATGGTTATGTGTTTATTTGAAGGATGATATTGGTGTAAAAAGAAAGAATCTAAATTTTTTTTGGGTCGAAACTTGGTTTATTGAAAATTGATTTTTTTGCAGCATCTTTTTATGCTTTCCAAGCTTCCACTTTGCTGTGAATGAGGGTGTGCTTATATAGAGGGGATTGTGAAAGGGTAAAATTGAGAGACTTGTGGACAAAGTTTGGAATATTTGGATAAGGATTGAATAAAATCTGTTATTTTGCAAGCTGGAAAATTGTTATACAGAGTTGTTTGTTGCAAGTGGCATAGTTAGTGGTTAGTGGAAGAAAATTGTGTTGCTAGGAGTGGGACTTGTAGAGTGTGTGAGAGCTGAAAATTAGTAGTGATGGTGGCTTGATAAATATGGGATGGCATAACCTAAAAAAATATAAGTAATAATGATACTAAAAAAAAATAACGACAAAACTAATAAAAATAATCATAGTAGCAATAATAATAATAATAATAATAATAATAATAATAATAATAATAATAATAATAATAATAATAATAATAATAATAAGAAAAATAATAATAATAATAGACTAAAACTAAATAATAATAATAATAATAATAAATGGAAATAATGAGAATAAAATAATAATAATAATATTAATAGTAATGATAACAAGGATGAAAATTAATAACAAAATAAAAATGGGATATGATTAATAATGAAAAATAATAATAATAAAAATACTACTAATATTAAGATAATAATAGTAATAAAATGAAATGAGAAATAGAAGGCAAAAGTGATAATAATGAAATGAATTCTTTTGTGATTTTTTTATGTGAATAATGGGTTTAGAAGAGAAATGGGTCCAAAAAGGTAATTGTTTTGGAAAAAAAAAGTTTACAAAAATGATGGAGATAATCAGATGAAAATCTTCCACACAATCGTCGACTTTTTAAAGCAAAACGCACAAAAACTTACTCTGAAATCAAATGACTCGATGTACGTACAAACCAAGAACTTAGAAATAAATGATATATTTTTGAATTTTAAATATCAGACAGAAAAAAGAAGTAGTGCATTTTTGGATTTTTCGAATATCGGTTAGACAGAAATAAAATAATGCACGTTTTAGGATATTTTTTTTTGAATATATTAGTAAACAGAAAATAAAGGTAGGAGGTAGTGTCGCTCCCACCAAATGACACCTGGTCAGAAGGGGTACAGACGCGAACGGTCGGCGAAAGGAGAAAGAATGAATAGAGTCGCCAGCTAGGCATTTTTATCCCGAAGGAAAGGTAATGCTGCATAAACCGAAGAAAAGATATGGATAAGACGGTTGCGAACCAGAGAGACTGAGAAAGGGGGTTGGTTACAACCTGGGAAGGTATTAGCACCCAGATTGTCCGTCGTACTCGACGGGATCCACGCTTGAAAGATTTGTGTTTCAAAGGGGTAGTGTCAGTGCTACTTGTGTATCAAAGATGGAAAGAATGCAAGTGTCAGTGTAAAAGGAGTGTGAAGTGTATAAGTGAAGTGTCAGTGTAAGAACAAGAGTAAGCTCAAGATTTTGAGGCTAAAAGAATAATACTGGAAAGAGGGGGAATATACAGAGACTTTTGTTCGATAACTGTTAAGTTATGCCTACGTATCCTCTTGTGCAATGAGGAAGTCAGAACACCGTAGTTCGACCCAAAGAGACTGAAAGGTAAATTGACTTGTGAACTGCTTACTTGTCTATGCTCAAGTGTATGACCTGTTTGGCTCAGGTGCAAACTGTCTTGCATTAGACGGAAGAAGCAAGTTCTCGTTTGTGAGTGAATGAGATGAGAAAAGAATCCCGGAGGAGACGATTATTGTTTGTTTTTGTATTTTCAGTCTTTTATTGCTCTTTGGAGTTTGTCATAAGAAAATGAGCTTAAGCCTAAACCAAGGGCTAGTAAACTCATCACATCCTCCCTCTGGTTAGGGGTAATGAGAATACCTTAAGTGTGAAGTAAGCACCTCACACTTAATCACCATGATGTAGGATTAAGATCATTAACCTACTTGTGATTATCTAAATGTTTTTGTTGTTTTTGTTGTTTTTGTTTAGTGTTAAGTAATGAGTTTAAGCCATAATCAAGGATTTAATGGACCCATTACACCATCCTAATAGAAGGATAATAGATGAGAACATTTAAGCTGAGAAAGACTCCTCAACTTAATCCATGATTAGGGATTAACCTCATGACAAAACAAAGCCTTTATTAAATGGATTTTAGTTAATGGTAAGGTTAAGAAGTGAGTTTTATGGTTTGTAAGACAACTTGAGGGGGACTTGTCCATTAACACTAGGGTTAGTCCTTCTTAACCAATTAAGGAAGAATTAGAACCCTAATGTAAGGCCCAAGTTACAAGCTTGATGTCTTGATTATTAGGTGAATTGATTAAGGTATTTAAACACATTAAGGGTTTAAGACTTAGGATTAAAGTTATACACTCCATCCTAATAGAAGGATGCAGGCATAAGCTTAATCACAAAGCCTTAAAGCCTTTAGGGTTTAGTCCCTGATTATGAGGTGGGAAGAGAGGACTCAAAAATGACACAAAGGTAAAAGCTAAATGGGGAACTAATCAAACCCTAATTGTTATCATGCTTGGAGATCCTAGGGTTTATGAGGCTTAAGAGGAAAAAATCTTCAGAGAAACCACCAGGAAGGATGCAGATGAAAGGAGGAAGAAGCAGAGAGAAGCAAAACAACTTGCTTCACTTAAGAAGACAAGTTGCTTGAAGAAAGAAAGTAAGAGATGAACATGAATGAGAAAACTCACTCTAAGACAAATACAAAATGCAGAAATGATGCAAAGGAGATGAGAGGAGATTGTGAGAAGTGAAGGCAAATCCACTTCTCAAAACAACTTACCACCTGAAAAGTTAGCCAAAAGAAATGAAATGCAATGCAAATGAGATGAAATGTCATGATGCAAACCAAAGTCAGAAGCATTTACATGATGTTAATTATGCTAAGAGATGATACAAACATGAGGCAAGACATGAGAATGATCATACAAGGCAATGGATGCAGATGAAGCATGCTTTGAACCAGGAATGTACATGAAAATTTATGAAATGCAATGGACATATAACATGGCAAATGAAAGATGCAATGATCAAACATGATTCTAATATGTCCTAAGATGTATCATGAATCATGTGGATGCACAAAATGTCATGGCAAGTCATTGGATGCAAGCAAATGAGAAATGGATGCAAAGGAAGGCACAAATTAGGGTTACATGCATCATACAAAGCATAAATCCAAAACCAGAAGTGAATGACATGATAAAAATTTGAAAATGCAATCAAAGATACCCTAAACCTATACAAACTCACTGCCCAAAGGAGGGGATCCAACTCTTAACCTAGTGAAAGTTATGAATTTCCTAAGATTGCTAGGGTTTTGGGGTACCTCATCAAGAAAAATGCTAAACAAATTGAAAATGCAAGATCAAATCAAACCAAATTTATCCTATAAACTACATGCTATTAAGAGTGCAATACAAGAAGAATCATCATCCAACTCTCAATGGTTAGGCAGAATGAAAATTTTTAATGATTGAACCAAAATATTGCCTTAAAATGAAATTAATTCCAATGAAAATGATCAAAAGGCATCAAGAACAAAAAAGAAATTTGGTTTGAGAGTTGGACAATGTTTCTAAGTGTTTCTAAGTGCAATGTGAATTTTTTTGTGATTTTTAAATACCTAAATGCATTTTTAATTAATTAATTTCCATTAACTAATTAAAAATAAACATTTAAATGATTTAAAAATAATTTTCAATGCAAAAAATAAAAATAAAAATATTTTTGGGTTTTAAAAATTAATGAAATCTTTGACAAAAATTTTCATAATTTTTAAATGATTTTAACTATTTTTAATAATTCGTGCAAATAAATGCAAAACAAATGAAAATAAAATGAAATTAAATAGAAAAATGAGAAAGTCAACCAGATCAAGGGTTGTGGTTCAAACTGGGACGCGCGGGAATTGACCTGGCGTGCAAACGAACGGTCCACATTCAAACTTGCCTAATTATGATTAAACCCTAATCAGAAGCCCTAATGACTTTCAGATGACCGGAACAGTGTTCCGGTCATCTTCTCCGGCAAGCTGTTCATGCTATCTCACTCCCTACGCATCTAAACTTCACCAAAATCTCCAAATTCAATCCTTAAACATCACTAAACCTAAACCCCACCCCAAAAATCATTTATTTTCACTGAATCAGAAGAATCAAACCAAAACTCATTTCACGGGCAAAGTTTCAGAACAAGCATACATGGCCATTTTTCATTCATTTTCAAAATAAATCACATCATGATAACCAGTGAAGCATAAGGAAGTATTTAGAAACTAAAAATGGGAGTTCTGGAAAAATAAATGCCATGGCTACCTGAGCTTGAGCTTTCGAAACAGGGACTTTCTGGCCAGCTCTTTGCTTCAAACAAGCTCCAATGATCCTCCTCAAAAGCTTTTGACACTTAGCTGGAGTTTATATGACCTCTAGAAGAAGTTTGCAGAAGCTCAGGTCAAGGGGGTGTTGAAATCATGTTTTTGATTATGGTGGTTTCAGGGACAAGTGAGGGGTGGGAAATGATCAGTGGGTCTTGGTGAGTTGAATGGTGAAAGAATTTTTAAGTTTGAGTTGCTGAGTTGAGAGATTCGATAGAAAATGCAAGATGGAGGATTTTTGTGTATGCTGGCTTGTGTGTGTGTTCAGGCTTCAAGATGTTATGAAATGGCTTGCTTGAAGTGTGTTTGTAAAGTCTTGATTGGTCAGAATAGTTGGTGTGACACAGGCTGATTGGTATGGGGGTTTTTGCAAAAAGTCAAGTCTAGGTGTAAGAAAGGTATGAGTCAATGGTAGGCCAAGGACAAAGGGGTGTCCTGCGCAGCAAGGAATGAGGAGAGCCATGGGATCAGTCTTGAAGCCAATTAGCAAGTGGATTAAGGTTTGTATGATGTTTTGCAACTTTGTGATCCTTTTGCCCTTTTGTGATTTCTTGATACACAAGTCATGAAAATGGACAAATCCTTGATGCATTCTGACTTTTAGGCATTGGTTTATGTTTGTGCAAAGATTAGAAGTCCATTTGAAGTTACAATTTTCCTTGGTAAGAGATTTTGCAACTTTGCCTCTTTGGTGCGAAACTTGAAATTATGTGATTTTCCTCAACTTTGACAAGCCATATCTTTTGATCCAAAATGAATTAGAATGAGTTCTTGTACTTTTTGAAAAGGGAATGATCCATTCTACAACTTTCATGACCAAAGTTTTCTCATTTGAAGCATTTTTGAATCAAAAAGAAAGGGTTGAAAAACTTTCCCAAAATGGCAAGTTTCCATTACAAGTCATTTTCCCCAAAAGGCAACTTTGCAAATGGCTTGAAATCCTTCAATTTTGTGAACTTCTAACATCTTCTATGACCAAATAAAGATCATACACATTCAAAATGATGAAGAACACCCTTTGGTTGGGTCATTGGGGGCCTCAGATGCCCTGATTTTGCACTGACTTGCTCAAGAAGTCAACTCTTGATCAAATGCCTTCCCCATGGAATTTCTTCATGAAAATTGATATGCATGATCTCTATACCATATAGAGACCAATAGAAACAAGAATGACAAATTTTTTTGGAGTTATGGCCTTTGAAACCAAAACCCTAATTCTAGGTCACCTGTGCAGTTAAACCTGGCTCTACTTCCATGCCATTCTCAGTTCTTGTGATTCTTTGACTTTCTTGACTTTGAGAGGATATAATATGATGCTTGAAAATTCATGGACCCCTTTGAAGTGATTGATGACCTTTGAAGTGACTCCAGTGGCTCTTGGATTGTTCAGATCACAAACCCTAGATGCAGATGACTTAGAAGCAATGCAGTGAATAAAAAATGTGGTATGAGATGCTATGATTGAATTCATGCATATGAAAAGATCACAAGCCATGGTGTGAATGGGTGAGGGAAAATTTGGGGTGTTTACAGCTGCCCCTATTCAAGCATGAGTTAGCTGTGCAAGATGTAAGCGACGACTTATCATTCAAACAAGATAGCTTGTGGTTGAATACCAAAGACAGTCCAAAATTTGCACTCACAGAATGAAGAAGAAAAGGAATATAGATTGTAAAAGAAAATAAAGTATGATTATAAAGTGCAGGCGACGGAGGACGACCGTCGAGTAGAGGATGACTGCTGGGGATGGAGCAATGACGGGGACGACCGACATGCTGGGGAAAATGCGGGGAATAAGGCAATGACGGGGGACGACCGACAAGCTGGGATATAAGAGATTATGATGGGGACGGCCATCAAGCAAAGAAATAAGATTTTCTGGGGGGTTACAGGTAAAGTGAATGATGGGGACGACCATCAAGTTCAAGGCATAAATGAAGTAGATGATGAGCTACGGTCATCAGAGGTGAAGGACGATCACCTAGCAGGGGACGGCTGCTCTGTTGGGGATAAGATGAGGGACAATCATCTAAGGTGAAGGACGATCACCTGGCAAGGTACGGCTGCCGAAAATACCACGACACAGGACGGATGTCGGGTAACAAGGTCGACGATGGGGACGGCCATCGGATAATCATGACGAAGGACGATCATCAAGAGGTGAAGGACGATCAACTAGCAGGGTACGGCTGCTCTCGGGGTTTATCATGACATATGACGAATGCCAGATAACAAGATCGACGATGGGGACGGCCATCGGATAAAATGATGAAGGACGATCATCAGGAGGTGAAGGACGATCACCTAGCAGGGGACGGCTGCTAAAAATCACGACATAGGACGAATGTCGGATAGGAAGGGGTTCTAATGAATAGAGACTCCACTGGGGGTTGATGAAGGACGATCATCAAAAAGGTGAAGGACGATCACCCGGCAGGGTACAACTGCCGCAAAGGTATCATGACATAGGACGAATGTCAGATAGAAAGAAAATAGTTTAACCAGTTTTGTTGGGGACCTTGCTGGGGAGAAGTAAACACAGACGAGTGCCTATATCCAAGAAAAGAGAGGTATAAGTGTTTGGGTACTGTGTATAGACTAAAGATGCGGACGAGCATCCTTAAGACTGTGATACGGACGGGTATCAGGTAGAAACAAATGCTGACACATGTTCAGAGATGATGATACGGACGAGTACCAACTGGTTAACAAAGAACAAGGACGAGTATTGATTATGCGGGGACTCTTCTGGGGAATAATAGACACAGACGAGTGTCTAAACTCTAAAAAGAGGTAGAAGTATCTGACATTGTGTATGGATTAAAGATGCAAACGAGCAATCTTTAAGACCATGATACGGACAAATATCAGTAGAAACAAACGCTGACGCATGTTCAGAGATGATGATACGGACGAGTACCAACTGGTTAACAAAGAACACGGACGAGTGTCGAATCTGAGGGGATATAAGTGGTGTATACAAGATACGGACGAGTATCTGTATGAGTAAAATAGGAGTAACAAGTATGAGTGTTGTACAGACGAGTGTTCAACTTGCTGGGGAAAGTGACACGGACGAGTGTCAAAAAGAGAAAAGTGTAATATAAATAAGTGTATGTGTACCAAGGAAGTTGTGTATAAGTATCTGTGAGTGCAAAGGGGGTGCTTTGGCTTTCTACTGGGGATATGACACGGACGGGTGTCAGGGAGTATCTGTATCTTTAGGGAAAGTGCCTTGGCTCTCTGCCGGGGAGTTTGGGGAGTTTTCTGTATATCATTGATGGATTGTCGGTATTTACAAGTGTTTGATTCAGAACATGGCTTATGTTCATGCAGCATGTTTGAATTTTGCCGTAATGCTCCGTATTAGACGGAATTCTACGCTCTGCGGGGAGAATATGATGCGAATGCTATGATTATGCAAAGATACCGATCCGAGATTCGGATCCCGTTGCCGTGGAGATCTCTGGCTGATCTGCTTGAAGTGGATATCCCAGCTGGGGATGAGATCATTGGTAGATCTGTCATGTATGACTCTGCTTGGGGAAGTAGATCACTGATAGAACTATCCCGGTAATGGGGGACCCAGCTGGGGTTTGTAGAAGCTTTCGTCACTCTGTTGTGAGATCTTTAGGTACTACTTTGCTGGATAGAGGTTGAGACTCTGTGGGGAAGTAGTTCTCTGTCCAGCATTTGGCTGGGGAAGAAGAAAGATCACTGAAAGATCTTCTTAGAGATTTTTGTGGGGGTCCTGCTGAGGATGATACTTGACAACTCAGCTGGGGATATGAACACCTTCTGGTGCTTTTCTGAAGGAAGTGTTGGAGAAGTGATGCCTGGCAACTCTGACGGGGAGACAACATCTCTGGTATTGTTTGGAAGATGTGCTGAGGAGACAATGATTTGGCAGCCTGCTGGGGGGAAGCTTCCATGCCCCATGTTGCGTTTTGAATACCTGCAATCCTGAAAAGACAGAGAAACGTACAAGTATCCCGAGGTATCCTTTACTGGATTCCGTCATAGGAGTTTAAACACTCCCGGGAATAAACGTATTTCCTGCAAGCATGTAGTTTTAGGAAAGACGCATTTGTATTTATGCGATCAGCAAAATAATGACATCGGACATTTTTGCAAACGAAAGAGTACGAGACAATGTGTGACTGAAAGTCTGATTTTATTAATTCGTGTGCCCTGAATTGGCAAGATACAGTCAAAGAAACAAATCCCCTGAAATGAGGAGATTGTTAAAAATTGAGAAACAAAAGATGTTGGCAATGTTGATGACACTTCAAGGAGCTTCCCTTTTGCTATGACTCGTATGACATTTGACGTTCTTCTCATCTTGCTTTCTGAAGAAGACTAATTCTGACCGACGCTCGATCCTTTCGGAACTTGCCAGGTTGTAAGTGATACAGATGAATTCAGAATGCAATTGTTCGCTTATTCCCTTATTTTGCGTGGATCGCCCTTTCAGGTTTTCCATCCACCGGGATACCCATTTTTGCCTGAGTTGTCCAATGTGGCTTTTCAACTCAGCGGGTGTACATTTTTTTGTTTATTTTCCCTTATTTTTGCCCGAGTCTTTTATTCTGTTTTTGACTCGCCGGGATGCCCTATTTTTTCCTGGACTTACATTCTGTTTTTATGTCCAGCGGGTCATTTTATGCGAAGTATTTTTTAACTGCATCTGAATTCACAGGGGACAGGAAATCTTCACCATCCATAGTGCTGAGCATCAGTGCTCCACCAGAGAAAACTTTCTTTATTATGAACGGACCATCATAATTTGGAGTCCACTTTCCCCTGTGGTCTGTATGAGGAGGGAGGAGTCTTTTCAGCACAAGATCTCCTACTTGGTATTCTCGAGGCCTGACTTTCTGATCGAAGGCTTTCTTCATTCTTTTCTGATACAGCCGCCCATGGCAAATTGCAGCTAATCTCTTCTCTTCAATCAGATTCAGTTGTTCGTACCGGGATCGGACCCATTCTGCTTCATTCAATTTGACATCCATCAGTACCCGTAAGGAGGGTAATTCAACTTCAACAGGTAGGACTGCCTCCATACCATAAACAAGCTGATACGGTGTTGCCCCAGTGGATGTTCTGATTGACGTACGGTACCCATGCAAGGCAAACGGTAGCATTTCATGCCAGTCTTTGTAGGTAACTACCATCTTCTGCACAATCTTCTTGATATTCTTGTTAGCTGCCTCAACAACGCCATTCATCTTTGGCCTGTAAGGAGAAGAGTTGTGGTGTTGGATCTTGAAGTCCCGACACAGTTCTGCCATCATTTTGTTGTTCAAGTTGGAACCATTATCAGTAATGATTCGCTCGGGAACTCCATACCTACAGATGATGTCTCTTTTCAGAAATCGGGCTACCACTTGCCTGGTAACATTTGCATAAGAAACTGCTTCAACCCACTTGGTAAAATAGTCAATAGCAACCAGGATGAATCTGTGGCCGTTTGAAGTAGTTGGTTCAATCTTGCCAATCATATCAATGCCACACATGGCAAAGGGCCAGGGTGAAGACATTACATTCAAAGGATTCGGAGGCACATGCACTTTATCCGCATAAATCTGGCATTTATGACATTTTCTGGCATAAGCACAACAGTCTGCATCCATTGCGATCCAGTAGTAGCCTGATCTTAACAACTTTTTAGCCATGGCATGCCCTCCTGCATGGGTACCAAAAGATCCTTCGTGCACCTCGTGCATCAACAAGTCTGCTTCTGCCCTATCAACACATCGGAGGAGTACCATATCAAAGTTTCTCTTGTACAGGGAACCGTCGGTATTCAGGAAGAAACTACCAGCTAGCCTTCTTAATGTCTTCTAATCATTAGAAGATACCCCAGGCGGGTATGTTTGATCCTCCAAGAAGCATTTAATGTCATGGAACCAAGGCTTATCATCTTTAACAACATCTGCTGAGAACACGTATGCTGGCCTGTCAAGTCTGGATACTGATATCCGAGGCACAAAGTTGGCAGCTTGAACTTTGATCATGGATGAAATGGTAGCCAGAGCATCTGCAAACTGATTTTCGTCTCGCGGGATATACTCAAGCTTGACCGCTGTGAAGAAAGTCAATAACCTTCTTGTATAATCCCGGTAAGGTATCAGATGATCTTGGTGGGTGTACCATTTGCCGTTGGTTTGATTGATTACCACAGCTGAATCTCCGAACACAGTCAAAGTCTTGATCCTGAGGTCAATAACTTCCTCAAGACCCATAATGCAAGCTTCGTATTCAGCTTCGTTGTTAGTGCAATTAAAGGTGAGTTTTATCGAGAAAGGCATGTGAACTCCCTTAGGTGTAATGAGTACTGCACCAACACCACGACCATTCATATTAACAGCCCCGTCAAACATCATAGTCCATTTTTCTTCTGGGTCATGCCCTTCAGTGTGAATAGGCTCTTCATGATCTTTTGCTTTTATGAACATGATATCTTCATCAGGGAAGTCAAATCTCATAGGCTGATAATCATCAATAGGTTGCTCAGCAAGATAATCAGATAATACACTGCCTTTGATGGATTTTTGGGATGTGTACTGAATGTCATATTCTGTGAGGATCATTTGCCATCTTGCAACCCGTCCGGTAAGTGATGGCTTCTCAAAAATGTACTTAACTGGGTCCATCTTCGAGATCAATAAAGTGGTGTGGGTCAACATATACTGCCTTAGTCGGCGAGCAGCCCACGCTAAAGCACAACAAGTTTTCTCGAGCAGTGAATAACGTTGTTCACAGTCGGTAAACTTTTTGCTTAGGTAGTATATCGCATACTCTTTTCGACCAGACTCGTCATGCTGGCCCAACACACACCCCATTGACTCTTCTAATACTGTCAAGTACATGATTAGAGGTCTTCCCTCAACTGGAGGCATAAGGATTGGAGGTTCTTGTAAGTATTCTTTGATTTTGTCAAAAGCCCTCTGGCAGTCTTCGTTCCACCCGACCGTTTGTTCTTTTCTTAATAGTTTGAACAAGGGTTCACAGGTTGCTGTAAGGTGAGATATGAACCTTGAAATGTAGTTCAATCTACCTAGAAACCCTCGAACTTCTTTTTCAGTCTTCGGTGCAGGCATCTCTTGGATGGCTTTAACTTTGTCAGGGTCAACTTCAATCCCTCTCTCACTCACAATAAATCCCAGCAGCTTACCAGATCTCACCCCGAATGTGCACTTGTTGGGGTTTAACTTCAGTTGGTATTTCCTCAGACGCTTGAATAACTTTAGCAGATTCACCAGGTGGTCTTCTTCTGTGAGGGACTTGGCAATCATGTCATCCACATAACATTCAATTTCTTTATGGATCATGTCATGGAATAATGTTACCATAGACCGTTGATAAGTTGCACCAGCATTCTTCAGTCCGAATGGCATCACCTTGTAACAGAATGTGCCCCAAGGTGTGATGAAAGTTGTCTTCTCCATGTCTTCAGGTGACATTTTGATCTGATTGTATCCTGAAAATCCGTACATGAAGGAGAATACTGAGAACTGAGCCATATTATCAACCAATACATCAATGTGAGGTAAAGGGAAATCATCTTTTGGACTGGCTCTGTTCAGATCCCGGTAATCCACACACATCCTCACCTTGCCGTCTTTCTTAGGTACAGGTACAATATTAGCAACCCACGGCGGATAGCTAGTCACAGCAAGGAACCCGGTGTCCCACTGCTTTTGTACCTCTTCTTTAATCTTCATTGCCATATCTGGGCGAGTACGGCGCAGTTTCTATTTTACCGGTGGGCAGTCTTCTTTTAAAGGCAGCTTGTGCATGACAATATCGGTGTCCAACCCTGGCATATCCTGATAAGACCAAGCAAAGACATCTACATACTCCCGAAGCATGTCAATTAGCTGTTCTTTTACTGAATCTTGTAAGCAGGCCCCAATCTTAACCTCTTTCACATCTTCTTCCGTACCAAGATTAACTGTTTCGACCTCCTCCTGATGAGGAGTGATAACCTTCTCCTCTTGCCTTAACAACCTGGCTAGTTCTTCAGGTAGCTCATAATCTTCTTCAATCCCTTCATCGGCTTGATTGATTGGATTGTCAAAGTCATACGAAGTCATAGCTGTGTTGTTGTCGGTGCAATCTGAAAGGCACTCTCTACAAGGGTTTAGATTGTTCATTTTAGTGATTGATTTTAATCTTGTTTAGAAAAAGTGAAATGAAGTTATCATTTTGGAAAACATTGCCATTTTATTTTTTGTACAAAAAGAAAAAAAATGAAAAATAGTGAGCGGAAAAGGAAAAGACTCATTTGCAAAAGATGTCCGATATTCATTGATTGATCTGTTTGCACAAAATTACAAGATGGCCCGATTACAAAATGAGTCTTGACATCTTGGGCAAGATGCAAGACTTGATGCATGCTTAAAATATACAGGAAATAATAATTACTCTGCAGGAGTAACCCTTATAATTTCCTGGGAAGACCAGTTTGAGACATGGCTCCCCGGGGTCCTTGGACGTATCCAGCTCTCCAGGTTGCGCTCATCTTCCGACTCATCTTCCATGTTGTTCACAGCATCCGGGGTGAGCATTCCCCCGCTGACAAAGTTGGGCTTCTGGGAAGCCTCTGATTGATCTTGTTGAGTTGGTTTGTAACCCAACCCAAATCTGTCTTCCTTCTTTTCCACGGGTAGCAGCTTGCCCCAGCCTTGGGTAGTACCCTCTTCAACAACCTTCCTAGCTTGTTGATAAGACGTCATGGAGGTTCCCAGTACAGCAGATGCTTCATTTATGTTCAGGGCCTCGAATCCCTGGCTCATAGTTTCATGGATTTCTCCATCCATTTCTATGTACTTGTACGTAGCCAGATGGCTAACAAAGATGTCTTCTTCCCCACAGATGGTGATGATTTGAGCTTCCCACTCGAATTTCAGCTTCTGGTGAAGGGTAGACGTAACAGCGCCAACGACATGGATCCAAGGTCTACCCAACAAACAGCTGTAGGCTGGCTGAATGTCCATCACATAGAAGGTAATCTTAAAAGTCTGCGGGCCAATCATCACTGGCAGATCAATCTCTCCAAGCACTGATCTTTTAGAGCCATCGAATGCTCTCACCACCAAATTACTCGGACGCAACGCCAAGCCATCATATTCCAGCTTCACTAAGGCTTTCTTTGGTAGAACATTGAGTGACGACCCAGTGTCCACCAGTACATGAGATAGAACAGCACCCTTGCATTCTAGAGTGATGTGTAAAGCCTTGTTGTGGTTACGTCCCTCAGTTGTTAAGTGAGCATTGGTAAAGCCCAGCCCATGACTGGTATTGACATTCGCTACCACAGTTTCTAGCTGATTAACGGTGATCTCCTCTGGCACGTATGCTGCGTGCAGGACTTTCAGTAATGCATTCCTGTGAGCTTCAGAACACATCAACAGGGATAATATGGAGATCTTTGAGGGAGTTTGGTGAAGCTGATCCACCACCTTGTAATCACTTCTCTTTATGATTCTCATAAACTCGTCTACATCTTGTTCAAAAGATGTCTTCTGAGTTTCTTTGACGGTTGGCTCTTCAAATACCACACTCTTTCGCTTTGCCTTGGCAGCAACTTCTGCTTCGGCATTAGGTCTTTGCACTTGCGAGGCAAAAAGGCGTCCGCTTCTGGTGAAGCCTCCGCCTCCCCCAACATTATCAATTTATGGAGAAGAGGTTGAAGAATCCAAAGTGATTTTCTCTCCGTTGCAGTAAAGATCAGAGCCATAATGCCAGGGTATGGCATTACTGCTTTCATATGGAACGGGTCCAGGCACCGTGATAGTAACTGGACTGACTGCAGCAGAGGAGGGTATTGGAATGGTGTGCGGATTGTAGTAAATGGTGACGGGTGACCTGGCAGGAGGTGCCACTGTTTGTTGTTGAAAGTTATTGTTTGGAGGAACATTTGATGGATCATAGTAGATGGTGACTGCTGAGATGTCTTCATTAATTTCTGTTGATGTTGTAGAAGATTCGACTGAATAAATGGATGCTGATGTTGTAGAAGAAAGGGTTGTTGTCATTTGATTCGTTGAAGTGATGGGTGGAGCCATTGTTGATGATATTGATGAATCGGCCGGAATGATTGTTGCTGCTGTTTTAGGAGACTCAGGAATTGTTGTCAGAAGAATTGCTGGATTTGTAGGCGCCGTTGTTGTGATCTGAAGTATGCCATCCTTGATAAGACTATCTATGCCGCTTCTTAAGTTATCACACCCATTGACTGCAATGTTGCAATACCCACAACCGAGCTCACACCCGGGGAACATCTGGCACTCTAGAAGCTGAGCTTTAATTTCAACCAGAGGTGTTCGAATCTGTCCAACACTGGTTATCAAGAAAGATGACTTGTCTTTTTCAATAGCATTAATTCTTGGCCCTCCATGATTGGGCATGGGATTCTTATTGACATTTGGAGGGGGTGCAAAGTTGAGGGCTTTAGAATCCACCAGATCTTGCACTTTCATTTGTAAAGCCCTGCATTTCTTAGTATTGTGGCCAGGTGCATTGGAGTGAAAAGCACACCTGGAGTTGACATCATAATTCCTTGGAAGATTGGAGGGATCTGGTGGTGCCAATGTCCTTAATTCAACCAAGTTGAGTTTCAGGAGTTGTGGCAATAAGGCAGCATAGGGCATAGGGATAAGATCAATCACCCTATTTGCCTGAGACGGTCTTTGCTGAAAAGGTCTTTGTTGTTGATTGCTGTTGTTGTTGTTGTAGGCTCTCTGTGGCGGATACTGAACTTGCTGTTGATAATGTGGTTGTTGTTGTGGTTGATTTGCTGGTTTGCTTAGGAATCGGAGCTGGAATAGTGACAGCTGCTACTGATCTGTGAACATACTGAGGTCTGCCCCTGGTGGCATGAATGGCATTTGTCTCACTGGTTCTTCTAGGTCCCACAAAAGGCTTCCTGGGATTACTGGACGAACTTGCACCATTATCAGAAATCTTACCCATCTTCAAAAGGCTTTCAATTCTTTCCCCAGCTATGACTACGTCAGCGAAACTGGTGGAAGAAAAGGCAGCTAGCCTATCAATATATGTTCCTTGCAGAGTATTCATGAACATGTCGGCCATTTCTCTTTCCGACATGGGTAGTTGGACAGCAGCAGCAAGCTGTCTCCACCTTTGGGCATACTCCCTGAAGCTTTCCCTGGAGGATTGAGACATTCCCATCAAGAGGGTTCTGTTAGGAGCCATGTCCAGGTTGTATTGGTACTGCCTGATGAAAGCTTCAGCTAAGTCCTTCCAACATCTGATAGTAGCTCTGGTTAAGTGTGAGTACCACTCTCTGGAAGCCCCAGTCAAACTGTCTTCAAAGTAAAACATCCACAGTTTTTCATCCATGGTGTATGCCTTAAGTCTCCCTAGAAAGGATTGTAAGTGAGTTCGTGGACAGGAAGTTCCATTGTACTTCTCGAAGCACGGGGGTTTAAACTTGTGGGGAATCCTTACCCCATCCACTAAGCCCATATCCATAACATCGAAACCTAAGGAATTTTGAGACTCTAGAGATCTCAACTTCTCAGCAATTTCATCAAACCTCCTATCATAAACTTCATATCCAGCTCCCATTACAGTAAACTGCTCCTCTTGAGGATCTTCTTGCAAGATCCTGCCTGCAGCAGTATTGCCCGGTACATTCCTTGGGATGTTGGCCTATGGATCTAGATGAGGTCCAAATACTGGTGGGTTAACATGAGGCTGTCCTCCCTCATTGTTGCTGGTTCCTCCAGTGCCAGGATGATGTTCTTCGGGGGTCTGTCTTTCTACCAATGCCCTTAACCTCTCTTGACTTTGAGCCAGGTTAGTCATCACAGTCATGAACTGGGCCATTTGGTTCCTCATCTCCACTCTTTCGTTAGCCATCTGAGTTCTGACCTCTGTCAGGTCTTGCTGTACTTGATCCATTTGGATACCAGGAAGGTTGTTGCGAGTAGGATACCGGTGCGGACGGTTGAGAGGGAACACCCGGCGGCGAGCAATAATTCCTGAACCACAACAGAGTTAGTAACAAACATAAAAAAGGCAAAACCTACAAAACAAAACAAAAGTTAGTATGCAATGCAGTATGCTTATTTGCTTTCCAAGGTATCCGGCTTGGCTCTTGGTTTTGACCTTTCCAGACCCTGAGGAATATGCTTTGATGTTGCTTGAGAAAAGAAACTCATTGAAACAAACTAACAAATACATTACAAAGGGTGGATCATACATAGTTTGCTTTTACAACATATGCCCCTGAAGGGTCAAAAATACAACAAAAAAGAAAAATACACCAAATGGAAATAACAACAAGCAAAGAAGTCAAACATCTAATCCAAACTCATCCTCCTTAACCTCCTTCAAAAGTGCTTCAGTTACAGGACCAGCCAGATGCTCTGTGATGTTTCTGATGAGGAGGTTCCTGGTGGCAATAGCAGTGGTCAGCTTCTTGTGCATGTCTTGGTCCTTTGACCTTTTCAAACCAGCCCTAAGCTTTAATTCTGAAATCTCCTTCTGGGCTGCCAGCAAAGCTTCCTGTTGTTCCTTTTCATTGGCCTCCAACTGCTCAATCCTGGCCTGAGTTTTCTGATCTTCTTGAGTACGAGCTTCAGTGATCCTGACCCACCTAGCTTGACTCTCTTGCAGATAAAGATCAGTCCTAGCCTTCTGAAACTTGGCCTCTTTACAGGCATTCTTCAATATTTGCTCCCCAGCTCTTGATTTCTTGATGTAGTCCTCTGCTTTCTCAATCTTGGCCAGATGCTCCACCTTAATCTTCTCCAACCTCTCAATGTCTAAACGACCATCACTCCTCTCCCAGAGGGTCTTCTTTAGAGCTTGAGACAAATTCTCAATCCTTTCCTTCAGCTTCTCAAATTCTTCCAGGCTGACAGTGGCTGGTGGCTGTACTGTGGATGGTCCAGGTATATCCTCAATGGTGAAAGGCATCCCAGAAATCTGAGCTCTAGCATGGGACCATTCATAATACTGAGTTGAAGCCACATTATTGCACCTCCCAAGAATGGCCATCCCTTTGGTCTGGATGTTGTCCTAAGCCCAGGATGCTTGTCTGACAACAGCTAGATTAGGCTTTATCTCACAATACAGGGTTTCAGCTAAATCTTGCATTCTAGGAGGGTGGACCAAAGCATAGCCCAATTGTCTCTTAAACAGCAAAGGATTGTAGTTGATGCAACCCTTTACTCCTATTAGAGGTACATTGGGGTACTGCCCACAGCTAGTGATTATGTCCCTGCCCTTGGTGCTCTGGGTGCACCATTTGATGTCATCTGAAGTCAAAGCAATAAGTCTCTTAGCCCAATTCTTCTGTTGGTGAGGATTCAAGAAGGCATCAGTCCTAGGTAAGTGTTTGAGCAGCCAGGTGTGAAATAGAGGAGCACAACATCTCACCAACTTTCCTCTTTGCTTCTCATTCCTCTGATGAATGGAATAATAGAAATCTCCCAGCAAGGTGGGCACTGGGTTCCTCAGAAGGAAAATGGTATTCTTGCTGATAAACTTGGGCTCATCTGCAAATAGTATAACCCCATATATACTGAGGGCTAACAATGCACAAACTGCCCTCTATTCTCCCAAGGAGGCTTTCAGGATAGCCTGAGAAATCAAGAAGTCTAAGTGTAAACCAGGGATCCCAGCCTTTGTTGTCATGTTCTGCTCAATCAGAGTAAGCTCCAGGTATAGTGCTTTTTCCACTTCTCCATTGATGGGAGAAGTCATCTCTGGGTTGAAAGGGACACCACCCCTGACAGGTACTCCAATCAATGATGAGAACTCCTCCAGCAGAGGTCCTAACTGAAAGTTCTGGAAAGTAAAGCATCTCAAAGGAGGGTCATAAAACTGTAGGCAGGTGTGGATCAAACTCCTCTGAGATGGGTCCAGGTCCATAACCATATCAAGGATGCCTCCATAATGCTCTCTGAATAATGGGATGTGGTCTGGAGTGATAAGTGCCTGGACCTGCCTAATGCCAGCCAGCACAGGCTCAAAGAAATGGTATGAAATGTTGCTCTTCCTGGGTGCCATGACTGCTGATGAAGTGCTGAAGACAAATGCTGATGAAGATCAAGACTGGTACTGGATATGGGCTACTGATAGGCTGATGCTGGTGATGAAGGCAACTGGAGTAGGCAGCTGATGAAGATAGCTGAAGCAGGTAGCTGATGAACAGAGGTCTATGCAGATGAAGGGGTCAAAACCAAGCCAGATGTAATGTGGATACCCTGAAAAACAAACAAACAAATGTTAAAATGATGCAAATGATGAGTATGCAAATGATATGCAAGGGTTTGTGATCGAGCTGGATCTGATTAACTGTCTTGATATAAGTCCATGTATGTTCAAGAAGTCCAGATGGAGGTTCAGAAATCCAGTAACCAAGGTGGGGGACTCAAATAAAGAGTCACATGTCCATGGTTTAAATCACAAGAACTGTCCCAAAATGGAGTACTCTTAATCAAAACAAAATTTCAGGGTATGATGTGGCCAATGGTACCTGCAAACCTGTAAACAGCCCAACCCCCTCACAGGTGGTGTTCTAAAACAAGGATCCTCAGACTTGGATCAGTTATGAGAAGTGTAAACACTTCTAACCCGGAGGTACAGTGTTTACAATAATAAAGGTCATCCAGACTTAGCAGGCTTCCCAGATAGCTCTAGCACTACAGGAAATATGTAGCACAGAGTTCTCAAGGAGAAACCCACATCTGAACCGTGTTTCATATTCCCGCACCAGACCGAAATGGAATGGGAAAGAACATGAACCACTCTAGCCTAGGTGTCACTCAGGTCCCAAGTATAGGACCTCATACTCTCAATGAAACCCCACCCACCAAGACAGAAGAACAGATCCAGCAATGACAATGACAGTATGAAATATAAAAAGCTGTAAAGGAAGCAATAAATAACTGTACATAAAGCAGTAAATAAAGCAACTATATAAACACAATTAGCACATAACACCCCAGTAAACACAAATCAAACAAGCGCTAGAAGGAACCCACAAAAAGAACCAGAAGCCCTGGTTACAGTATAAGGGTCCCCAGCAGAGTCGCCAAGCTGTCGCTCCCACCAAATGACACCTGGTCAGAAGGGGTACAGACGCGAACGGTCGGCGAAAGGAGAAGGAATGAATAGAGTCGCCAGCTAGGCATTTTTATCCCGAAGGAAAGTTAATGCTGCATAAACCTAAGAAAAGATATGGATAAGACGGTTGCGAACCAGAGAGACTGAGAAAGGGGGTTGGTTACAACCTGGGAAGGTATTAGCACCCATATTGTCCGTCGTACTCGACGGGATCCACACTTGAAAGATTTATGTTTCAAAGGGGTAGTGTCAGTGCTACTTGTGTATCAAAGCTGGAAAGAATGAAAGTGTCAGTGTAAAAGGAGTGTGAAGTGTATAAGTGAAGTGTCAGTGTAAGAACAAGAGTAAGCTCAAGATTTTGAGGCTAAAAGAATAATACTGGAAAGAAGGGGAATATACAGAGACTTTTGTTCGATAACTGTTAAGTTATGCCTACGTATCCTCTCGTGCAATGAGGAAGTCAGAACACCGTAGTTCGACCCAAAGAGACTGAAAGGTAAATTGACTTGTGAACTGCTTACTTGTCTATGCTCAAGTGTATGACCTGTCTGGCTCAGGTGCAAACTGTCTTGCATTAGACGGAAGAAGCAAGTTCTCGTTTGTGAGTGAATGAGATGAGAAAAGAATCCCGGAGGAGACGATTATTGTTTGTTTTTGTATTTTCAGTCTTTTATTGCTTTTTGGAGTTTGTCATAAGAAAATGAGCTTAAGCCTAAACCAAGGGCTAGTAAACTCATCACATCCTCCCTCTGGTTAGGGGTAATGAGAATACCTTAAGTGTGAAGTAAGCACCTCACACTTAATCACCATGATGTAGGATTAAGATCATTAACCTACTTGTGATTATCTAAATGTTTTTGTTGTTTTTGTTTAGTGTTAAGTAATGAGTTTAAGCCATAATCAAGGATTTAATGGACCCATTACACCATCCTAATAGAAGGATAATAGATGAGAACATTTAAGCTGAGAAAGACTCCTCAACTTAATCCATGATTAGGGATTAACCTCATGACAAAACAAAGCCTTTATTAAATGGATTTTAGTTAATGGTAAGGTTAAGAAGTGAGTTTTATGGTTTGTAAGACAACTTGAGGGGGACTTGTCCATTAACACTAGGGTTAGTCCTTCTTAACCAATTAAGGAAGAATTAGAACCCTAATGCAAGGCCCAAGTTACAAGCTTGATGTCTTGATTATTAGGTGAATTGATTAAGAGATTTAAACACATTAAGGGTTTAAGACTTAGGATTAAAGTTATACACTCCATCTTAATAGAAGGATGCAGGCATAAGCTTAATCACAAAGCCTTAAAGCCTTTAGGGTTTAGTCCCTGATTATGAGGTGGGAAGAGAGGACTCAAAGATGACACAAAGGTAAAAGCTAAATGGGGGACTAATCAAACCCTAATTGTTATCATGCTTGGAGATCCTAGGGTTTATGAGGCTTAAGAGGAAAAAATCTTCAGAGAAACCACCAGGAAGGATGCAGATGAAAGGAGGAAGAAGCAGAGAGAAGCAAAACAACTTGCTTCACTTAAGAAGACAAGTTGCTTGAAGAAAGAAAGTAAGAAATGAACATGAATGAGCAAACTCACTCTAAGACAAATACAAAATTCAGAAATGATGCAAAGGAGATGAGAGGAGATTGTGAGAAGTGAAGGCAAATCCACTTCTCAAAACAACTTACCACCTGAAAAGTTAGCCAAAAGGAATGAAATGCAATGCAAATGAGATGAAATGTCATGATGCAAACCAAAGTCAGAAGCATTTACATGATGTTAATGATGCTAAGAGATGATACAAACATGAGGCAAGACATGAGAATGATCATACAAGGCAATGGATGCAGATGAAGCATGCTTTGAACCAGGAATGTACATGAAAAGTTATGAAATGCAATGGACATATAACATGGCAAATGAAAGATGCAATGATCAAACATGATTCTAATATGTCCTAAGATGTATCATGAATCATGTGGATGCACAAAATGTCATGGCAAGTCATTGGATGCAAGCAAATGAGAAATGGATGCAAAGGAAGGCACAAATTAGGGTTACATGCATCATACAAAGCATAAATCCAAAACCAGAAGTGAATGACATGATAAAAATTTGAAAATGCAATCAAAGATACCCTAAACCTATACAAACTCACTGCCCAAAGGAGGGGATCCAACTCTTAACCTAGTGAAAGTTATGAATTTCCTAAGATTGCTAGGGTTTTGGGGTAACTCATCAAGAAAAATGCTAAACAAATTGAAAATGCAAGATCAAATCAAACCAAATTTATCCTATAAACTACATGCTATGAAGAGTGCAATACAAGAAGAATCATCATCCAACTCTCAATGGTTAGGCATAATGAAATTTTTTAAAGATTGAACCAAAATATTGCCTTAAAATGAAATTAATTCCAATGAAAATGATCAAAAGGCATCAAGAACAAAAAAGAAATTTGGTTTGAGAGTTGGACAATGTTTCTAAATGTTTCTAAGTGCAATGTGAATTTTTTTGTGATTTTTAAATACCTAAATGCATTTTTAATTAATTAATTTCCATTAACTAATTAAAAATAAACATTTAAATGATTTAAAAATAATTTTCAATGCAAAAAATAAAAATAAAAATATTGTTGGGTTTTAAAAATTAATGAAATCTTTGACAAAAATTTTCATAATTTTTAAATGATTTTAACTATTTTTAATAATTCGTGCAAATAAATGCAAAACAAATGAAAATAAAATGAAATTAAATAGAAAAATGAGAAAGTCAACCAGATCAAGGGCTGTGGTTTAAACTGGGACGCGCGGGAATTGACCTGGCGTGCAAACGAACGGTCCACATTCAAACTTGCCTAATTATGATTAAACCCTAATCAGAAGCCCTAATGACTTTCAGATGACCGGAACTGTGTTCCGGTCATCTTCTCCGGCAAGCTGTTCATGCTATCTCACTCCCTACGCATCAAAACTTCACCAAAATCTCCAGATTCAATACTTAAACATCACTAAACCTAAACCCCACCCCAAAAATCATTTATTTTCACTGAATCAGAAGAATCAAACCAAAACTCATTTCACGGGCAAAGTTTCACAACAAGCATACATGGCCATTTTTCATTCATTTTCAAAATAAATCACATCATGATAATCAGTGAAGCATAAGGAAGCATTTAGAAACTAAAAATGGGAGTTCTGGAAAAATAAATGCCATGGCTACCTGAGCTTGAGCTTTCGAAACAGGGACTTTCTGGCCAGCTCTTTGCTTCAAACAAGCTCCAATGATCCTCCTCAGAAGCTTTTGACACTTAGATGGAGTTTATATGACCTCTAGAAGAAGTTTGCAGAAGCTCAGGTCAAGGGGGTGTTGAAATCGTGTTTTTGATTATGGTGGTTTCAGGGACAAGTGAGGGGTGGGAAATGATCAGTGGGTCATGGTGAGTTGAATGGTGAAAGAATTTTTAAGTTTGAGTTGCTGAGTTGAGAGATTCGATAGAAAATGCAAGATGGAGGATTTTTGTGTATGCTGGCTTGTGTGTATGTTCAGGCTTCAAGATGTTATGAAATGGCTTGCTTGAAGTGTGTTTGTAAAGTCTTGATTGGTCAGAATAGTGGTGTGGCACAGGCTGATTGGTATGGTTTTTTTTTGCAAAAAGTCAAGTCTAGGTGTAAGAGAGGTATGGGTCAATGGTAGGCCAAGGACAAAGGGGTGTCCTGCGCAGCAAGGAATGAGGAGAGCCATGGGATCAGTCTTGAAGCCAATTAGCAAGTGGATTAAGGTTTGTATGATGTTTTGCAACTTTGTGATCCTTTTGCCCTTTTGTGATTTCTTGATACACAAGTCATGAAAATGGACAAATCCTTGATGCATTCTGACTTTTAGGCATTGGTTTATGTTTGTTCAAAGATTAGAAGTCCATTTGAAGTTACAATTTGCCTTGGCAAGAGATTTTGCAACTTTGCCTCTTTGGTGCGAAACTTGAAATTATGTGATTTTCCTCAACTTTGACAAGCCATATCTTTTGATCCAAAATGAATTAGAATGAGTTCTTGTACTTTTTGAAAAGGGAATGATCCATTCTACAACTTTCATGACCAAAGTTTTCTCATTTGAAGCATTTTTGAATCAAAAAGAAAGGGTTGAAAAACTTTCCCAAAATGGCAAGTTTCCATTACAAGTCATTTTCCCAAAAAGGCAACTTTGCAAATGGCTTGAAATACTTCAATTTTGTGAACTTCTAACATCTTATATGACCAAATAAAGATCATACACATTCAAAATGATGAAGAACACCCTTTGGTTGGGTCATTGGGGGCCTCAGATGCCCTGATTTTGCACTGACTTGCTCAAGAAGTCAACTCTTTATCAGATGCCTTCCCCATGGAATTTCTTCATGAAAATTGATATGCATGATCTCTATACCATATAGAGACCAATAGAAAAAAGAATGACCAAAAAATTTGGAGTTATGGCCTTTGAAACCAAAACCCTAATTCTAGGTCACCTGTGCAGTTAAACCTGGCTCTGCTTCCATGCCATTCTCAGTTCTTGTGATTCTTTGACTTTCTTGACTTTGAGAGGATATAATATGATGCTTGAACATTCATGGACCCCTTTGAAGTGATTGATGACCTTTGAAGTGACTCTAGTGGCTCTTGGATTGTTCAGATCACAAACCCTAGATGCAGATGACTTATAAGCAATGCAGTGAATAAAAAATGTGGTATGAGATGCTATGATTGAATTAATGCATATGAAAAGATCACAAGCCATGGTGTGAATGGGTGAGGGCAAATTTGGGGTGTTTACAGGTAGGAAAAATTTGGGGTATGACACTAGGGTTTCAGCAAGCTCAAGCTCTATCTCATTCTCTAATTTCCAACTTCTTGCAACCTTTGCATTTTCTCCCATTTCTCTTCATACAAGCACTCAATCTCAAAACAAATTATGGATCTGTGATCAGGGAGAGCCAAGGATCATTAACCAACCATTCATTCAAGCTTTCCTTCAAGTTTAGCAAGCTTGCCATTTCAGGGCAGGTGTGATCAAATCTCAAGATCCAGCTTCATTCAAGACCTTAGATGCATTTATTTTGCATCTAGGGTGAAAGAGGAGTGCATTGCATCCATTATTTGGTCTTATATCTCACTGAATCAAGATCTTCACCTCAGGTATGGATCCAAATCTCAAGATCTAAAAATGAAATTAGTGATGTGTTTTGTGATATTTGAAGTTTACCGATCATGCTGCAACTCTTAGATTTGAAAATGATGCATCATTGCTTAAGATATTTGTATTTAAGTTTTGATGGTCAACTTTGTTTTGCTTCGATCCTTTAGATTCTTTGAGTTTTGGAGGTTTTTGAGCTCATATTTGGATTCAGTGAGGTTGATTTAGTGAATCTGGGCAGTTTTTGTTCATTTTAATGGTTGTTTATGCGTATGGTTGGAATTCCGGTGACGGAGCCCTAGCTCCGGTCACCGGAAACTGGAAATGGTTGATTAGGGTTTATCATGAAGAAGACGAAGCCACAACCATTGGATTTAGCCTTCCAACGCCCTGGATCTGCGCCACCTAGCCCTAACCAGCCTCTACCTCAAGTGTTGTTTCTTTTTTTCATTTAATTCTCCATGCTTCTCAGTCTACATTAGTTAACATGGTCCATCCACTCACATCTCACCAAAGTGCCAGGTCAATTAATGAAACATTAACCAGGCGCGTCTGATCAATCCAGTGGTCTTGTTATTTTTCCAGTTTTTTTCACAAAATACCACCATAATTCGGTGTTCATGCGCAGCCTTTTGGGCTCAGTCAGATGCTATGTGCACCCCCAGCTTCCAGGCCCATCTCATTTTCAGTTCAAAACCTTCCTATTTACACCTCCCAACCATTTCCATTTTATTTCTTTTTTACTTTATTTTTCTTTTATTTCAGTTTAGTTTCTATTTTAATAAAATACTTCCCATTATTAAAAATTCTCAAAAAAATCATGAGCCTTATTTGAAGTGTCCTTTATTTTTCCATATTTTTTATTTTCCATTTTTCCATTTCCACGTGTCACAATTAATTCTTCTTTTCAATTAGCTTCTTTTTAAGTTCTTCTTGAGTACACTGCCATGTCAAATTTCCATACACTTCATTATTTTGAATTTTGATTCCATTCGTTTTGCTCTGGATTCCTAAGCCAATGTACTCCTTGTGTGATTTTTCTTTTGATTTTTAGAATTTTATTTCTTAGGTCTTGGTCCTTTGACTTGTGATGGAAGTTTGTAACCCTAGCTTGTGTTTAAGCCTCCATTTGACCTAGTTTGCTTCTGAATTATTTCTAATCCTTTTGGCTAATTGGTATACCATGTTTGAAGATCACTTAACTTGATTTGTGGGATTTTTAGATGCTTGGTTGATTTAATGTGAATTTTATCTTGAACCTTGTCCCATTTTGCTTCTTTTGGTCCATTAGGTCTCTTGTAAGACAAGAAGGGCACTTGTGCCAACTTCTTCTTCTCATTTGGGGTTCTTTTTGGGTGTGGGAACCTTCCTGGTCCTAGGATAGGGTTTGTGTCTTAGAAACTTTTGTGTTTGCTTACCTTTTGTGTTCTTCCTTTCTTAAGTGTGCTTTCACCTCCTCATTTCTTCTTTCACTCCCATTTTGTATTTGTTTGGTATTGTGTGACCTTTCTCTTCATCTTGTTGGCTTCTTAAGACCTTCTTCATCTTGTTTTGGTTCTGATTGTGAGCATTGTGTCCATGTTTCTGCTTTTTTGCTTTGCATCTTTCTTAAGTGTGCATTTGTTGTCATATGTGTTCATGTTGCATCATTTTGACTTGTAAGCTTCATTTCTCATTCTTTTAAGTTGCATATGCATTGTGCACTTGTACATATCATTTCACTTCTGGTTTTATGATGATGGCATGTGATTTGTTTCATTTTGCTTCACTTGTATGCATGATACTAACCTTGCAGGGGCTATGGTAAGTGTGAGGTGTGGAAGTTGAGTTCCACATCTCCAAATCTCATCTCTTCTTCTTATGTTTATTTGTACTAACTCTTTGTTGTTGGGCTTAGGCCTTTCTCATCTCTTCTTCTTCCTCTCTTCTTCTTTCCTTCTTCTTCATTAGGATAGAAACCACACTGACCCTTAGGATATCCATGCATGATAACACTTAGGATTTCTTTAGTCCCCCTTTAGAATTTTTCCTTTGTGATCCTTTTGTTTCTTCTTCTTTTCTCATCTCATAACCATAAAAAACATCTTAATAATGTTTGAAGTGATGTCTTGATCCATAGCCTTATCCCATGAGGTATGCTTGTAGTCTTCCCATCTTGGGATAGTACAAGTTTACCTTGTGATGCACAAGTCTGATCAAGGTATCTTCTTCATAAAGAAAAGCATAAAAAACACTTCTTCACTGTAAATACCAAAAACACTTAATAAGTTTAATAAGTTAGTGAGCTTAAGCCCTAATCTCTAGGTTCAAGTTTTGGGGATCTTCTCCTTACTTGAGTGTGCTTGTTCTATTATTCCATCTTGGAATGTAGTGACAAGTGCACATTCCATTGAAGAGAGCTTGAGTTCACTTACTTGTGACACACTCATAAAAGCTTCATAAAAAACACAAAAAAACAATAAGCGTCTTTCCTTCGGGAATTCTTTTCTCACCTCATTCGCTCTGTACGCGAACTTGCTCCTACTTGTCACTTTGCAAGACGGTTACGCACTCGACGTCCGAGTCTGCAACACCTGAGCAATGAAATAGGCAGTTCAAGCCTTAATGCATAAGCAATTTCCTTGCCACCCCTAGTTATGGGAACTACGACGTCTCTGATCCTCATTGTCCTGATGAGGTACGTAGGCAGCGGGGTATGGCCCGTTCGAGCACAATCTTTATTTTCCCTACATTTTTCCTCTTTGTTCATTATTCTTTTCTTTTCTCATTTTCTTTTTCAGTTCATTTTCTTTTCTTTTTGCTGCAGCTTTCATACCCTCACCCTTTGAAATAGTTTCATTTTGCAAGCATGGATCCCGTCGGGTACGCCAGACGATCTGGGTGCTAATACCTTCCCAGGTCGTAACCGACTCCCGAGCTCAGGCTCTTTGGTTCGTAGGACCTGTGTCCTTCCTCTTCTTTCTTCTGGTTTGTGCAGCATTACCATTCCCTTTCTTCAGGGATAAAAATGCCTGGCTGGCGACTCTATCCTTTTCTCTTTCCGCGCCACTTTCGCGTTTGTACCAGGATGGAAATCCGGGGAGCGACAGCTGGCGACTCTGCTGGGGATAGAAAACCAGAGTATCTCTGGTTCCCCTGTGAGTCTCTCCTAGCGCTTGTTTGTTGTTGTTTCTTTGGGTGATGTTTGTTTGCTGTGGCTGGTTGTATTTTGTTGTTGTTTATTTACAACTTTATTTACAGCTTTATTTATAGTTTTCAGTCTTTACTTTCTGCATCATGTATATATACTGGACTGTCTGGACTGGTTTTCTGTTTGATGGGATGGGTGTTACTGTAACACCCCAAATTTTCCCTCTTCTTTTTAGGCATCATGTCATAGCATATGCATCATACTCATATCATTTTGTCAGTATCATATCATGGAAAGATGAAACATAATATCCTTCATGTCCTAGCATCAAGCATATGGTCATCTGTGGAGGTCCTAGAAGCCTTTCAAGCCATGACAAGGGTCCCATTGAGTTTGTACAAGTTATATGATGAGTCTACACTCCATTTACAAGCTCAAGCCCATTGGCAAAAGCTCAGAAGATTGCATGATCATCAGAGATCTCAGGACAAGGCAAGTCTCCTATACAAGGCACCCAAATTAAGGTTTGGAATTCAAGCATTAAGACCTCACAAATTTGGCCATCTCTTGTGAGCCAAGTCTTCCACATGTTAAGAGGATCCTAGGTGTCAATTTTCATGGGAAAATTCCATGTGGAAGTCAGTCAATGCTTCAGTTGCTTGCAGATGAAGCAAAAAGTCAACAGTGCCCTTAAAAAGTCAACTGTGCAATTTCAAGGGGTCTAACCCAATTTTTTTGGCCAAGAGGGGTCCTTACAATGTTATAAGAGGGTTGGAATGATCAAAGTTCAAGAGTTATGGAGATTTGAATGGTTTTGCAAAAATGGCATAAAGTTGGGTTTTAAGATTTTCCAAATTTGGCAACTTTTGCCCTAATTTTCAATTGGCCTTAACATGATCAAAAACTCTTCAAATGAACCCAACCCAAACATGAAAGTTGAAGACTAAGGCTTGCCATTTTCAAAAAGTACAAGTACATTTTCATGGGATTTATGGTTTGAGAGACAGGGCCTTCGAAAGTTTCATGCATTTTAGGGCAAAATCACATTTTTATGTATGCACCAAATGCAAGAGTGCTCAAAACTCATTTTCAAGTGTTGGAATGGACTAAGTGAGGTTACTAAGTTACAATGCAAGGCATTTAGATGATTTTGCTCAAGAGAAATTTACATTTTTGTGCCAAGCAAGGAAGTGGCCTCAAAAATGCAAAATTAGCCAAATCATGAGAAGTGTGTGATGGCTGGATCTAAGGGCCAGAGTTGTTTGTGCTTTGATCAAGGATTGAAAAAGGTTTGCACATGTGCTAAGAGTCCAGGCAAAGAGTGAGGTTGGTATGCTTATCTCACACTTTTGAAAATTATGCAAAATCTCAAAAAAGGCTCATGTATCTCCATTCCAAGTGCAAGGTGAGGCCACCATCTCTTTATTCATGATATATGAAGTTTTTGGCTCAAGAGAAATTGGAGGATTCAGGCATGGAGTATGGTACATTTCACAAAATGCAAATACAAGGTCACATGAGATTTAAATGGTCACATGAGATTTTTAATCTTTACTAAATGGCAAGTTGCCATGGAATGTAATTGCAAGCCCATTTGTGTACAATTTGAGATCACTACAATACAATGCATGTCATGAAAAGAGTTTGGCCCAAAAGAGGGTGCAAAACCCGTGCATGGAATGAGAGATATTCCATGAAGTGCATTTTGGCAAAAAACACAAGAAAAGCATGCTGCATTCATCCAAGGGCCAGGCTTTTTCTATTTTTGAATTAATGGATCATAAGAGGTCAGCATGTGCAAAGGATGAGAGGAAGGCACGAGCAAGTCACTTCATCACACACTTCATGCCATTTTGCAAAATCACCCCATGCACACTATTCTCACGTGCCTTTGCTTGCAAACCCTAATCACTAAAAGCTCACATCATATATAAGTGATATCACTCTTTGAATCAGATTTTTGGATCATAATTTCATCATTTCCCAAGTTTTGGCTCCTGCTGCATTTTCCTTCACATCTCTTCATCCATAGCTTCATTCACAAAACAAACCCTAGATTCTTGTTCCTGAAGCTTCATAGGTCATAGATCAAGCCTCATTTTAAGGTGGAGGAAGGTTTTTGCACCAGTTCAGTTCAGATCAGAATCCTTCACAGAGCAAGGTTTAGGCGATTTTGAGGCCTCTTTCACATTTATTTTGTGAGAAGAGGTTGCAGGAGGATCATCTAGAGCTGGACTTTGGTTTTCTTGGTGAGATTTGGAGCTTTGTGATCTCAGGTATGCTTCAAATCCGTGGATCTATAAATGATTTTTGTGATGTGCATCATGATCTGCTTGCTGCTCTGAATATGTAGATCACTTTAGTTTCAAAAATGGTGTTGAATTGAAGTTAGTGTGAGGTTTCGAAATTTTTAGATCCAAACTGTTTTGCTTCTGTTCAAACTGTGTATGTTATTTTGTGTGTCTGTGATGTTTGATTCATGTTATGCTTAGTCACAGGATCATTTTGATGTTTGATTTGCGAAAATCCATGAAGAAATGATGGAGATGTGTTGCTCTGCATTTGAGGTTTTGAGGCTATGTTTATGCCCTTGCTGCGCATGCCATTTTTGGATGGAGGTTGAAGATGATGAGATGGAGTGCATTGATTGGCTGGTTTTTGTTTTTTGTCTCTTATGACTTAAACCCTAGCATGACCGATTGATGCATGGTTACATGAGTTTTGTTTTATTTTTATTTTGAAGCATGCCATAAATAATTAAACCTGAGGTGTTGCTAGCTGGTATGTGTGTTTGGGCCTAAGGCCAAATCACTACCCGCACCCCCTGTTGGGCCCAAGTGGCCAGTTGAACTGGATGTCCTTACTTTCCACACTCCTACTCTCTTTCTTCATTTTTTTAATTTCTTTTTCATTGATTCTTTTGTTTTTTATTTATTAAAAACACTTCCAAATATCCAAAAATTCCAAAATAATTCAGGTGTGTTCATTTGAGTTTTCCTTAATTTTCTATATTTTTATTTTTCATTTTGTCTAATTATCCACGTGTCATTAAATTGTTCTTCTCCATTAATTCATTTTAAACCTTTTTTTGAACAATTTGTCTTGTCCAATATCTCTAGGGTTCATTATTTCAATTTTTGTGTTGATTCTTTTTGATCTGGATTCCTAAGGGGATATAGTTCTTGTGTGATTTTTTTCATGATTTTTAGAAACTTTTTCATGTGATTTTGATCCTTGGCTTGTCATTGAAGTTTTGTAACCCTTGTTCATGTTTAAGTTTTCATTTGACCTAGTTAGCTTCTGAATTTATCCCAATCCTTTTGGCTCATTGTTATATCATGTTTAAGGATCTTTTTTCCTGATTTGTGTAATTTTTAGGTGCTTTATTGAATTGATGTGAATTTTTATCCTTACCTTGTCCCATTTTGCTTCCATTTGATCATTAGGTCTCTTATAAGCTTGGTAGGGCACTTGTGCCAACTTCTTTTCCTCATTTGGGGTCCCTTTGGGGTATGGGTTCCTTGCTGGTCTTAGTTTAGGGTTTGTGTCTTAGAAAGTTTTGTGTTTGACTTACCTTTTGAGTCCATCTTTTCTTAAGGGCTTTCACCTCATCTCCTTACTTCTTTCATCTCATATGGTGATTGTTGGATCTTGCACCTCTCTTTTCTTCATCTCTTTTACTTCTTAAGCATGCCTTTGATTTGTTTTGGTGCTGGTTTGGTGCCTTGAGTCCATGTTTGTACATTTTTGCTTTGCATCTTCCTAAGTGTGTATTTGTTTGCCATTTGTTTCATGTTGCACCTTGTTTGCTTACATGCTTCATTCCTCATTCTTATGAATTGCATATCCATTAAGCATTTGTATACATGACTTCACTTCTGTTTGTATGATGTTGGCATGTCATTAAGTTCATTTTGTCTCATTTGTGCATACTAACCTTGCAGGGGCTATGTGTCGCTCCCGATAAATGGGAATGGCCCAGATAAAGGTACAGACGCGAACGGTCGGCGAAAGGGACAATAAGAACACACAGGAGTGAACTCACAGGAGATGAATAGAGTCGCCAGCTAGGCATTTTTATCCCGGAGGAAAGGCAATGCTGCATAGACCTAGAAAAAGATGGATAAGACGGTTGCGAACCAGAGAGACTGAGAAAGGGGGTTGGTTACAACCTGGGAAGGTATTAGCACCCAGATTGTCCGCCGTACTCGACGGGATCCACGCTTGAAAGATTTGTGTTTTAAAGGGGTAGTGTCAGTGCAATCTGTGTATAAAAGAGCTGGAAAAGGATGTACAGGTGTCAGTGTAAAAGAAGTGTGAAATGTATAAATGATGTGTCAGTGTAAGGAAAGAGTGAAATGCTCATGATAATGAGGCCAAAAGAATAATGCTAGAAAGAGGGGGGAATATACAAAGACTTTTGTTCGATAACAGTTAAGTTATGCCTACGTATCCTCTCGTGCAATGAGGAAGTCAGAACACCGTAGTTCGACCCAAAGAGACTGAAGGATGAATTGACTTGTGAACTGCTTACTTGCCTATGCTCAAGTGTATGACCTGTCTGGCTCAGGTGCAAACTGTCTTGCATTAGACGGAAGAAGCGAGTTCTCGTTTGTGAGTGAATGAGATGAGAAAAGAATCCCGGAGGAGACGATTATTGTTTGTTTTTGCGCTTTCAATCTTTTATTGCTTTTTGAAGTTTGTCATAAGTTAATGAGCTTAAGCCTAAACCAATGGGTTAGTAAACTCATCACATCTTCCCTCTGATTAGGGGTAATGAGAATACCTTAAGTGTGAAGTCAGCTTCTCACACTTAATCACCTTTGATGCAGGATTAAGATCATTAACCTACTTGTGATTATTTAGATGTTTTTGTTGTTTTTGTTTAGTGTTGAGTAATGAGACTAAGCCATAATCAGGGATTAAACATACTCATTACACCATCCTAATAGAAGGATAATAGATGAGAATGTTTAAGCTGAGGAAGACTCCTCAACTTAATCCATGATTAGGGATTAACCTCATGACAAAACAAAGCCTTTATTAAGTGGATTTTAGTTAATGATATGATGAAGAAGTGATTTTTATGATTTGTAAGACAACTTGAGGGGGACTTGTCCATTAACACTAGGGTTAGTCCTTCTTAACCAATTAAGGAAGAATTAGAACCCTAATGCAAGGCCCAAGTTACAAGCTTGGTGTCTTGATGATTATTAAGTGAATTGATTAAGAGATTTAAACACATTAAGGGTTTAACACTTAGGATTAAAGTTATACACTCCATCCTAATAGAAGGGTGCAGGCATAAACTTAATCACAAAGCCTTAAAGCCTTTAGGGTTTAGTCCCTGATTATGAGGTGAAAAGAGAAGACTCAATGAGACACAAAGGTAAAACTAAGTGGGGGGACTAATCAAAACCCTAATCATTGTCATGCTTGGTTGTTCCTAAGGTTTGTGAGGTTTACAAGAGAAGTCTTCAATGGAACCACCAGGAAGCAGATGAAAGGATCAGGAGAAACAAAGTAACTTGCTTCATTTAAGAAGACAAATCATTTGAATAAAGAAAGTGAGAAGAAAAAGAATGAGCAAGCTCAAACTCAAACACATAACAAAATGCAGCATGGATGCAAGAGAGAGATGAAAAGAAAATGTGAGAAGTGAAGGCAAATTCACTTCTCAAAGTTGCTTACCACCTGAAAAGTTAGTGAAAGAAATGCAATGCAATGCCAAATGAAATGGCATGATGAGAAACAAAACCAGAAGCACATACATGATGTTAATGATGCTATGAGATGCTAAAAACATGAAACAACTCATGGGGATGGTCATACAAGCTTATGGATGCAAATGAAACAAGTTAAGAACCATGAACATACATGAAAAGTTATGAAATGCAAATGGCATACAACATGGCAAATGCAAGATGCAATGATCAAACATGCTTACTATATGTATTAAGATGTCAAATGAATCAAATGGATGCAAAAAATGCTATGGCAAGTCAAGGTATGAATGCAAATGCAAGATGAATGCAAAAGAGAACCCAAATTAGGGTTTATGATCAAAGCACCAAACACAAACCAAAATCAGAAGCAAACATTAAGATAAAAAATTGAAAATGCATTCAAAGGATCCCTAATCCTATACTAACTCACTGCCCAAAGGAGAGGTTCCAACTCTTAACCTAATTCAAGTTATGATTTTCCTAAGTTTTCTAGGGTTTTAGGGTTCCTTAACAAGAAAAATACCAAACAAATGGAAAATGAAAGATCAAATCATGGCCATTTAATCTCACAAACTACATGATATGCTAAACACAATGCAAAAAGAATCAAAGTCCAACTCTTTAGGGTTAGACAGAAATGATTTTTGGAAGTTTGGATCAAAATAGTGCTTGAAAAATGAATTAATTCCATGGAAAATTCTCAAAATGCATCAAGATCAAAAAATAAATTTGGTTTGAGGGTTGGACAATGTTTCTAAATGTTTTTAAATGTTTCATGAATGTTTCATGAATGTTTTTGGTGATTTTTAAATACCTAAAAGTATTTTTAATAAATTAATTCTCATTAATTAATTAAAAAGAAACTTTTAAATATTTAAAAATACCTTTTTAATGCAAAAAATAAAAATAAAAATATTTTTGTGTTCTGAAATTAAATATTAACTTGTATAAAAAATTTCAGAATTTTTGAAAAGGTTTTACTATTTTTAAATAAATGTACAAAACAATGTAATTAAATAAAAATAAAAAAATGAATTAAATGAAAAATAAGAAAGTAATCAGATCCAATGGACTAAATTCAAACTGGCAAGGGCGGGAGTTGACTGCGCGCGGGTTTGGACGGCTCAAATTTAAACTTGCTAACCCTAATTAATTAGCCCTAATCCAGCCTTAATGACATTCAGATGACCGGAACAGTGGTTCCGGTCATCTTCTCCGGCGAGCTCAAATGCCAAATCACTCCACACGCAATAAAAATGAAAACCAACTATCCAGGAATCTTCCCCACCCTAAAACGAATCAAACCCCTCACTTAAACATCATTTATCACTCATAATCAGAGAGAATCGAAGCAAACAAAACTTAGGGCAAAAAGTTTCAGAACGAGATTAAACTCTCATCTTTCACTCATTTTCAAAACCAAAGACATCAGAGTGATCAGTGAACTACAAAGAACAACTTAGGAACTTTAAAAATCATTTCTGGAAAAAAAAGTTCTTGAGCTACCTGAGTTTTGAAGCTTTCAGTTTTGCAACCTTCTGGCCTCTTTCCTTTGTGCAACCAACTTCTTTTATGCTCATGATGAACCCTTGATGCTTAGAAAAGATTTATGTTGGCTGGTTTGAAAGTTTGAGCAGGTTCTGTTCAAGCTCAGGTGAGAATCGTGTTTATGATTCAGGCAGTTTAAGGCAAAGATGGGGTGTGCTTTGTGACCAGGGTGATGAGTGGAGTTGATCTATGAAGTTTGTTTAAGTGTTTGTGGCTTGTATGCTGAGTTTCGAAAGCTTTTGCTTCAAGGGTGGAAAGTGAGAATGCTAAGTTCTTGCTTGTTTCAGGCTTGTGTGTTATGTTGTTTGGCTTGCCATTTGTTTGTATAAACAATTGCTATTGGTCAGAGGATGTGACATGCCCTTTTGTGATAGGTATGGCTACTTTTGCAAATTTGTCAACTTTGTGTAAGAGAAGCATGGGTCATGTTCTAGCCAAGTACAAGGGGTGTGGGCTGCGCAGCATGGTGTGAGGGAAAAGCTAGGATGGTTCAGCAATGTAGCTAGCAAGTGGATGAGAAACTATCATGACTTTTGCAACTTGCTCACTTGTGGTTTCTTGTGATTTTGTGCCATGTACTTGAGACACTTCTTGCTGAATTTTGTAGCATGGAACTTCTTTTAGTCATGGCAATGTATAGAAATCATTTAGTGATCACATAACTCATGGGAAGATGATTTTGCCAAGAATCCCTCTTTGCACTCTTATGGAAAATGCCTTATGGAAATGTGAAATTCAAAGCAAATGAATGGGAATCCCCTTGGGCCAATTCTGTTTTTAGGTCATGTATGATCATGTGATGAAGTTTTGAAGTCATTTTGAAGTCAATAGAGTGCTTGGTACATGAATTTGCAAGTTTTCCATTTGGTGCATAACTTGAAATTTAGTGATTTTTGCCAACTTTGATGCACCATAACTTTTGATCCAAAATGAATTAGGTCATGTTCTTGTACTTTTTAAAAAGGGAAAGATCTATTCTACAACTTTCATGACCAAAGTTTTTCCATTTGAAGCATTTTTGGATCAAAAAGTAAGGATTGAAAAGTTGCCTAAAATGACAAATTCCTTAAAAGTCAAACTTGCCCCAAAAAGTCAACTTTGCAAAAACTTGTAATTCTTGAATTTTGTGAACTTCCAACTTCTTCCATGATCAAATAAAGATCATATACACTCAAAATGATGAAGATCACCCCTTGGTTGGGTCATTGGGGGCCTCAGATGCCCTGATTTTACACTGACTTGTCCAGAAAGTCAACTCTTGATCAGATGACTTCCCCATGGAATTTCTTCATGAAAATTGATATGCATACTCCCTATACCATATAGAGACCAATAGAAACAAGAATGACCAAAAAAATTGAAGTTATGGCCTCTGAAACCAAAACCCTAATTTTAGGTCATCTGTGCAGTCTAACCTGGCTCTGCCTCCACACCATTTCCAGTTCTTGTGATTCTTTGGAATTCTTGACTTTGAGAGGATATAATATGATGCTTGAACATACATGGACCCCTTTGAAGTGATTGATGACCTTTGGAGTGGCTCAAGAAGCTCATGGATTGCTCAGATCACAAACCCTAGATGCAGATGACTTTGAATCTATACAGTGAATAAAAAATGTAATGTGAGATGGTATGATTGTGTTTATGCATATGAAATGATCATAAGCCATGGTGTGAATGGGTGAGGGAAAATTTGGGGTGTTTACAGCTGCCCCTATTCAAACATGAGTTAGTTGTGCAGGATGTAAGCAACGGCTGAACAGGCAAACAAGATAACTTGTGGTTGAATACCAAAGACAGTCCAAAATTTGCACTCACAGAATGAAGAAGAAAAGGGATATAGATTGTAAAAGAAGATAAAGTATATTGTATAGTGTGGGCGACGGAGGACGACCGTCGAGTAGAGGACGACTGCTGGGTAAAGAGCAATGACGGGGACGGCCGACATGCTGGAAAAGTGCGGAAAATAAAGCAATGACGGGGACGGCCGACATGCTGGGGATAAAAGGTATGATGATGGGGACGGCCATCAAGTAAAACTTGTAAGATTCTCTGGGGGTTAATGAAACATGACGGGGACGGCCATCAAGTTCATCAAGTAAGGTAACCAACGATGGGGACGGCCATCGGGCTGAAAAGAAAAGGGACCACGACGGGGACGGCCATCGGGTTAAAGAATGAATGAAATAAACAGATGATGAGGTACGGTCATCAAAGGTGAAGGACGATCACCTAGCAGGGGACGGCTGCTCTGTTGGGTTAAGATGAGGGACGGTCATCTTAGGTGGAGGACGACCACCTGGCAGGGTACGGCTGCCGAAAATATCGCGACATAGGACAAATGCCGGATAAAAGGTCAACGATGGGGACGGCCATCGGATGAGCATGATGGAGGACGACCATCAAGAGGTGGAGGACGACCACCTAGCAGGGGACGACTGCTCTCGAGGTTTATCATGACATAGGACGAATGTCAGATAACCAAAGATCGACAATGGGGACGGCCATTGGATAAAATGATGAAGGACGATCATCAAGAGGTGGAGGACGACCACCTAGCAGGGGACGGCTGCTAAATATCACGACACTGGATGGGTGTCAGATAGAAAATCAACGATGGGGACGGCCATCGGATGAGCATGATGGAGGACGACCATCAAGAGGTGGAGGACGACCACCTAGCAGGGTACGGCTGCTCTCAGGGTTTATCATGACACAGGACGAGTGTCAGATAAAAAGGAAAGTTTGCTTTATTGGTAATCTACTGGGGAATAGTAAACACGGACGAGTGTTTATATCCAAGAAACAAAAGGTATAAGTGTTTAGATGTTTGTGTATAGATTAAAGATGCGGACGAGCATCCTAAGACTACGATACGGACGAGTTATCAGGTAGAAACCAATACTGACACGTGTTCAGAGATGATGATACAGACGAGTATCAACTGGTTAACAGAGAACACTGACGAGTTGTTGAATCTGAAGGGACTCTCCTTGGGAAAAGTAGACACAGACGAGTGTCTATATTCAAGAAGACAAAAGTGTTTGAAACAGTGTATGGATTAAAGATGCCGACGAGCATCCTTAAGAGTATGATACGGACGAGTATCACGTAGAAACAAACGCTTGACGCATGTTCTGAGATGATGATACGGACGAGTACCAACTGGTTAACAAAGAACACGGACGAGTGTCGAATCTACGGGGATATAAATGGTGTATACAAGATACGAACGGGTATCTGTATAAGTAACAAGTATGAGTGGTGTATAGATGAGTATTTAACCGCTGGGGAGAGTGACACGGACGAGTGTCGAAAGGGGAAAGGTGTAGTATAAACAAATATCTGGCATACAAAGTGTTTATGTTACTCTGCTGGGGAAAATGACATGGACGGATGTCAAGGGAATATATATATACAAGTATATGTGAGTATAAAGAGGATGTCTTTGGCTTTCTGCTGGGGACGGGTGTTAGGAAGTATCTGTAATACGAATGGCCTGTTTGTAAAGGGTGTTCGGGCGACTTTACTGGGGAATGGTGACACGGACGGGTGCCAAAGGGAGTATATATATTGGTGTTTGTGAAGGTGAGGCAACTGTTCTTTTGCTGGGGACTCTGCTGGGGAAAATTTGTGCATTGTTGATGGATTTGTTAATATTCACAAGTGTTTAATTCAACACATGGCTTATGATTATGCTATATGTTTGATTTTTTGCCGTAATGCTCCGTATTGGAAGGAATGCTACGCTTTATGGGTGAATATGATGCAAATGCTATGATTATGCAAAGATACCAATCCGGGATTCGGATCCCGTTGCTGTGAAGATCTCTGGTCAATCTGTTTGAAATGGACATCCCAGCTGGGGATGAAATCATTGGTAGACCTGATAATGCATCTGCTTGGGGAAAAAGGGGTCAATGATTGACCTATTCCGGAAGTGAGGGACCCAACTGAGGTTTGTAGAAGCTTTCTTCGCTCTGTGGTGATTCCTTCATGCGTTGCTCTTCTGGATAGAGGCTGAAACTCTGTGGGGAGACAGTTCCCTGACTTTTGTATTCTGCTGAGAATGGATGGCACTTCGGTTGGGAGAAGTAACAAGTGGCAAACTCAGCTGGGGAGAAAACATTTCGGGTGCTAAGACTGAGTGTTGATTTGCCAGCTTGCTAGGGTGAAACTTTCATGCCCTACGTTGCGCTCTGAATACCTACAATCCTGCAAAGATAGAAACGCACAAATATTCCCGAGGTATCCCCTACTGGATTCCGTCATAGGAGTTTAGACACTTCTGAGAGTAAGTATATTCCCTGCAAGCATGTATTTTTTATTTTTGAAGGTAAACATCTGTACTTATGCAATCAAATTCCTTAGAGACATCAGACATTTTTGCAAATAAAAAAAATAACTGTACGAGACGAGACATGACTGGAAATCTGATTTTATTAAATCAAATGCCATGAATTGGCAAGATACAGTCAAAGAAACATATCTCCTAAAATGAGGAGATTGTTACAAATTGAGAAACAAAATGCTGGCAATGTTGACGACACTTTCAAGGAGCTTCCTCTTTTGCTATGACTCGTATGACTTTTGACGTTCTTCTCGTCTTGCTTTCTGAAGAAGGCTGATTCTGACAGGAGCTTGATCCTTTCGAAGCTTACCAAGTTGTAGGTGATACAGACGAATTCAGAATGCAGTTGTTCGCTTATTCCCTTCTTTTGCATGGATCGCCCCTTCGGGTTTTCAATCCATCGGGATACCCATTTTTGCCTGAGTTGTCCAATGCGGCTTTTCAACTCAGCGGGTGTACATTTTTTGTTTATTTTCCCTTATTTTTGCCCGAGTCTTTTATTCTGTTTTTGACTCGCCGGGATGCCCTATTTTTGCCTGGACTTACATTCTGTTTTTGTGTCCAGCGGGTCGTTTTATGCGAAGTATTTTTTAACTGCATCTGAATTCACAGGGGACGGGAAATCTTCACCATCCATGGTGCTGAGCATCAGTGCTCCACCAGAGAAAACTTTCTTTACTACAAATGGTCCTTCATAATTCGGTGTCCATTTGCCCCTGTGGTCTGTATGAGGAGGGAGGATTCTTTTCAGCACAAGATCCCCTACTTGGTACTCTCGGTGCCTGACTTTCTGATCGAAGGCTCTCTTCATTCTTTTCTGATATAACTGCCCATGACAGATTGCAGCCAATCTTTTCTCTTCAATCAGACTCAGTTGTTCATACCGGGATCTGACCCATTCTGCTTCGTTCAGCTTAACATCCATTAGTACCCGTAGGGAGGGTAATTCAACAGGTAGGACTGCTTCCATACCATACACAAGCTGATACGGTGTTGCCCCAGTGGATGTTCTGATTGATGTGCGGTACCCATGCAAGGAAAATGGTAGCATCTCGTGCCAGTCTTTGTAAGTGACTACCATCTTCTGCACAATCTTCTTAATATTCTTATTAGCTGCCTCAACAACGCCATTCATCTTTGGCCTGTAAGGAGAAGAATTGTGATGTTGGATTTTGAAGTCCCGGCATAGCTCTTCCATCATTTTGTTGTTCAAGTTGGAACCATTATCAGTAATGATTCGCTCGGGAACTCCATACCGACAGATGATATCTCTCTTCAGAAATCTGGCTACCACTTGTCTTGTAACATTTGCATATGAAGCTGCTTCAACCCACTTGGTGAAATAATCAATGGCGACCAGGATGAATCTGTGGCCATTTGAAGCAGTCGGTTCAATCTTGCCAATCATATCAATGCCCCACATGGCAAAGGGCCAGGGTGAAGACATTATATTCAAAGGATTGGGAGGCACATGCACCTTATCCACATAAATTTGGCATTTATGGCATTTTCTGGCGTAGGCACAACAGTCGGCATCCATTGTGATCCAGTAATACCCTGATCTCAGCAATTTCTTAGCCATGGCATGCCCTCCTGCATGGGTACCAAAGGATCCTTCGTGCACCTCGTGCATTAACAAGTCTGCTTCTGCCCTATCAACGCATCTGAGGAGTACCGTATCAAAGTTTCTCTTGTACAGGGAACCATCAGTGTTCAAGAAGAAACTACCAGCAAGCCTTCTCAAAGTCTTCTTATCATTGGAAGATGCCCCAGATGGGTATGTTTGATCCTCCAAGAAGCACTTAATGTCATGGAACCAAGGCTTATCATCCTTGACAACATCTGCTGCAAATACATACGCTGGCCTGTCAAGTCTGGACACTGAAATCTGCGGTACAAAGTTGGCAGCTTGAACTTTGATCATAGACGAAATGGTAGCCAGAGCATCTGCAAACTGATTCTCGTCCCGAGGGATATACTCAAGTTTGACCGTTGTAAAGAAAGTCAGTAACCTCCTTGTATAATCCCTGTAAGGTATCAGATGATCCTGGTGGGTGTACCATTTGCCGTTGGTTTGATTAACTACCAGAGCTGAATCTCCGAACACAGTCAATGTCTTGATCCTGAGGCCAATGGCTTCCTCAAGACCCATAATGCAAGCTTCGTATTCAGCTTCGTTGTTAGTGCAGTTGAAGGTGAGTTTTGCCGAGAATGGCATGTGAACTCCTTCGGGTGTAATGAGTACTGCACCAACCCCACGACCATTCATATTGACAGCCCCATCAAACATCATAGTCCATTCTTCTTCTGGGTCAGGCCCTTCAGTGTGAACGGGCTCTTCATGATCTTTTGCTCTTATGAACATGATGTCTTCATCAGGGAAATCAAATCTCATAGGCTGGTAGTCATCAATGGGTTGCTCAGCAAGATATTCAGACAATATACTGCCCTTGATGGCTTTCTGAGAGGTGTATTGAATGTCATATTCTGTGAGAATCATTTGCCATCTTGCAACCCGTCCGGTAAGAGCTGGCTTCTCGAAAATGTACTTAACTGGGTCCATCTTTGAGATTAATAAAGTAGTGTGGGTCAGCATATACTGTCTCAGTCGGCGAGTAGCCCACACTAAAGCACAACAAGTTTTCTCGAGCAGTGAATAACGTTGTTCACAGTCGGTAAACTTTTTGCTCAGGTAGTATATCGCATACTCTTTTCGACCAGACTCGTCATGTTGGCCCAGCACACACCCCATTGACTCTTCTAATACTGTCAAGTACATTATCAGAGGTCTTCCTTCAACTGGAGGCATGAGGATTGGAGGTTCTTGTAAGTACTCTTTAATCTTGTCAAAAGCCCTCTGGCAGTCTTCGTTCCACCTGACCGTCTGTTCTTTTCTTAACAGCTTGAACAAGGGTTCACAGGTTGCAGTAAGGTGAGATATGAACCGTGAGATGTAGTTCAATCTACCTAGAAACCCTCGAACTTCTTTTTCAAACTTTGGTGCAGGCATTTCTTGAATGGCTTTGACTTTATCAGGGTCAACTTCAATCCCCTTCTCGCTCACAATAAAACCCAGCAGCTTACCAGATCGCACCCCGAATGTGCATTTGTTGGGGTTCAGCTTCAGTTGGTACTTCCTCAGACGTTTGAATAGCTTCAGCAAATTTACCAAGTGGTCTTCTTCCGTGAGGGACTTGGCAATCATGTCATCCACATAACACTCGATTTCTTTATGGATCATATCGTGGAATAATGTTACCATAGCCCGTTGATATGTTGCACCAGCGTTCTTCAATCCGAATGGCATCACCTTGTAACAGAACGTGCCCCAGGGTGTGATGAAGGTTGTCTTCTCCATGTCCTCAGGTGACATTTTTATCTGGTTGTATCCTGAAAATCCGTCCATGAAGGAGAATACCGAGAACTGAGCCGTGTTATCAACCAAAACATCAATGTGAGGTAATGGGAAGTCATCCTTTGGGCTGGCTCTATTCATATCACGGTAGTCAACACACATCCTTACTTTGCCGTCCTTCTTAGGCACAGGTACTATATTAGCAACCCACGGCGGATAGCTAGGTACAACAAGGAACCCGGCGTCCCACTGCTTTTGTACCTCTTCCTTGATCTTCATTGCCATGTCTGGGCGAGTACGGCGTAGTTTCTGTTTAACCGGCGGGCATTCTTCTCTTAAAGGCAACTTGTGCACAACAATGTCGGTGTCCAACCCTGGCATGTCTTGATAAGACCAAGCAAACACGTCCACATACTCTTGAAGCAGGTCAATCAGTTGTCGCTTCACTGAGTCTTGTAAGCAGGCCCGATTTTAACTTCTTTCACGTCTTCATCTGTACCAAGATTAATTGTTTCAACCTCCTCCTGATGAGGAGCAATAACCTTCTCCTCCTGTCTTAACAATCTGGCTAACTCTTCAGGAAGCTCGTAATCTTCTTCAACCCCTTCATCAGCTTGATTGATCGGATTGTCAAAGTCATACGAAGTCATAGCCGTGCTGTTGTCGGTGCGGTCTGGAAGGCACTCTCTGCAAGGGTTCAGTTTGTTCATTTTAGTGATTGATTTTAATCTTGTTTAGAAAAGTGAAATAAAGTTGTCATTTTGAAAACATCGCCATTTATTTTTTGTACAAAAAGAAAAATGGAAAAACAGTGAGCGGAAAAGAAAAAGACTCATTTGCAAAAAGATGTCTGATATTTCATTGATTAATCTTGTTGCACAAAAAGTACAGATGGCCCGATTACAAAATGAGTCTTGTCATCTTGGGCAAGATGCAAGACTTGATGCATGCTATAAAAAATACAGGAAATAATAATTACTCTGCATGAGTAACTCTTATAATTTCCTGGGAAGACCAGTTTGAGATACTGCTCCCCGGGATCTTTGGACGTATCCAATTCTCCAGATTGCGTTCTTCTTCCAACTCGTCTTCCAGATTGTTGATAGCATCGGGGGTGAGCATCCCCCCACTGACAAAACCGGGCTTCTCAGCAGCCTCTGCTTGATTTTGTTGAGTTGGTCTGTAACCCAACCCAAATTTGTCCTTCTTTTCCTCCACAGATAAGACCTTGCCCCAGCCTTGGGCAGTTCCTTCTTCAACAACCTTCCGGGCTTGCTGATAAGATGCCATGGAGATTCCAGGTACATCGGATGCTTCATTCACATTCAGGGCCTCAAACCCTTGGCTCATTGTTTCATGGATCTCCCCATCCATCTCAATGTATTTGTAGGTAGCCAGATGGCTGACAAAAATATCCTCCTCTCCACAAATAGTAACGACTTGGCCCTCCCACTCGAATTTTAACTTCTGATGGAGGGTTGAAGTCACGGCGCCAGCGGCGTGAATCCATGGCCTACCCAATAAACAACTGTAGGTGGGCTGTATATCCATCACGTAGAAGGTCGTTTTGAAAGTTTGTGGGCCAATCGTTATAGGCAACTCAATTTCTCCCAGAACTGATCTCTTAGAGCCGTCAAAGGCTCTCACTACTAAGTTACTGGGACGTAATGCCAATCCTTCATACTCTAACTTCACAAGGGCTTTTTTAGGTAAGACATTCAGGGATGATCCTGTGTCTACCAGCACGTGGGAAAGGACTGCACCTTTACATTCCATGGTAATGTGCAAAGCCTTGTTATGATTGCGGCCTTCCGTAGTCAAATCAGTGTTGGTGAACCCTAGCCCATTGCTAGCAGTAACATTTCCAACTACAGCTTCTAACTGATTGACGGTGATCTCTTCTGGCACATAAGCTGCGTGCAAGACTTTTAGTAGTGCGTTCCGATGGGCCTCGGAGCGCATAAGCAATGATAGAATAGAGATCTTGGAAGGCGTCTGGTGAAGTTGGTCCACTATTTTGTAATCACTCTTCTTGAGGATTCTCATGAACTCATCAACTTCTTGATCAAAGGGTGTTTTCAAAGCTTCCTTAACAACTTGATCTTCCTGCACCAAGCTCTTCCCTTTTGCCTTGGCAGCAGCTTCGGCTTCGGTAGTGGGTCTTTGAATTTGTGGAGCAAAGAGACGTCCGCTTCGAGTGAAGCCTCTGCCTCCTCCCACATTATCTATTTGTGGTGCAGGTGTTGATGGTTCAAGAGTGATTTTCTGTCCTCCGCAGTATAGATCAGAGCCGTAATGCCAGGGGATGGCATTACTGCTTTCATAAGGTACTGGCCCAGGCACTGTGATAGTGACTGGACTGATGGCAGCTGCAGAAGGGACCATGATAGTCTGTGGATCATAGTATATTGTGACTGGTGCTCTGATAGGAGTGGCATTTTGTGAGTTGTAGGCAGAATTATTTTCAGGATCATAATAAATCGTAACTGTTGAGACATTGGCTGTTGAAGTTGTAGGAAACATTGTTGGAAGGATGGGTGTTGTTGTTGTAGGAGATTCAAAATGAAGTGATGCTGAAGTTGTAGAAGGAATGTTTGCTGATATCTGGTCAGTTGAAATGACAGATGAAGCATTTGTTGATGAAGCTGAAGAGTTGTCTGGAACAATGGTTGTTGCAGTTGTAGGAGATACTGGAATTGTTACTGATGAGATTGCTGGATTTGTTGGAACTGATGTGGTAATTTGAAGCAGGCCACTCTGGATGAGACCATCTATGCCATCTCTCAAGTTATCACAACCATTCACTGAAATGTTGCAATAAGCACACCCTAACTCACACCCCGGGAACATTTGACATTCGAGGAGTTGAGCCTTGATCTCTACCAACGGTGTCCGAATCTGACCCACACTGGTTATCAAATAAGACGGCTTGTCTTCTTCAATAGCATTGATTCTGGGACCTCCGTGGTGTGGCATAGGGTTTTTGTTAACATTCGGTGGTGGTGCAAAGTTCAGAGCCTTGGAGTCCACCAAGTCTTGTACCTTCATGTGCAAAGCTCTGCACTTTTCTGTACTGTGGCCAGGTGCGTTGGAATGGAATGCACATCTGGCGTTGATGTCGTAGTTTCTGGGTAGACTATTAGGATCTGGAGGTGCCAACGTCCTTAGCTCAACCAGGTTGAGTTTTAGGAGTTGTGGCAGTAATGTAGCATAAGGCATAGGGATCAGATCGATCACCCTGTTGGCCTGAGATGGCCTCTGCTGATATGGCCTTTGCTGATTGTTGTTGTTGGTGTTGTTGTAGTTTCTCTGAGGAGGGTATTGAGTTTGTTGCTGATAATTTTGTTGCGGTGGTTGATAAGCTGGCTGTGGATGAACTGGAGCGGGGATGGTGACTGCTGCCACAGACCTATGAATATATTGGGGCCTGCCCCTGCTGGTGTGGATAGCATTGGTCTCACCAGTTCTTCTTGGGCCCACAAAAGGCTTCCTTGTATTGCTGGATGAGCTGGCACCGTTGTCAGAAATTTTGCCCATCTTTAACAGGCTCTCAATTCTTTCCCCAGCTATAACAACATCTGCAATGCTGGTTGAAGAGAAGGCAGCTAGCCTGTCAATGTATGTTCCTTGGAGGGTGTTCATAAACATATCTGCCATCTCCCTCTCTGACATAGGTGGCTGGACAGCAGCAGACAGTTGCCTCCATCTCTGGGCGTACTCTCGGAAGCTTTCTCTAGATGACTGTGACATCCCCATCAGGAGAGTCCTGTTGGGTGCCATATCCAAATTATACTGGTACTGTCTAATGAAGGCTTCTGCCAAATCCTTCCAACACCTGATGGTTGCCCTAGTCAGATGTGAGTACCATTCCCTTGAAGCTCCCGTTAAGCTATCCTCAAAATAAAACATCCATAGCTTTTCGTCCATGGTATACGCCTTCAACCTCCCCAGAAAGGATTGTAAGTGGGTCCGGGGGCAGGAAGTCCCGTTGTACTTTTCAAAACAAGGAGGCTTAAACTTGTGGGGAATCCTGACCCCGTCCACTAAGCCCATGTCCATAACATCAAAACCCAAAGAGTTTTGGGACTCCAAGGATCTTAATTTTTCAGCTATTTCATCCAGCCTTCTGTCATAGGCTTCCTCCCCAGCTCCCATCACTGTGAACTGATCTTCCTGGGGGTCTTCTTGCAGCACTCTACCTGCAGTGGCTGTTCCTTGCACATTTGCAGGGATGTTGACCTCTGAATGAAGGTGGGGTCCAAATACAGGGGGATTGACATGAGGTTGGACCCTCTCATTGTTGCTTGTGCCAGCAGTCCCTAGATGGGGATCTTCCTGATTCTGCCTTTCTACCATGGCTCTCAACCTCTCCTGGCTTTGAGCCATATTGTTCATCACCTCCATAAATTGTGTCATCTGATTCCTCATTTCCAATCTTTCATTGGCCATTTGGTTTCTGACCTCTGTAAGGTCCTGCTGTACCTGATCCATCTGTATTCCCGGAAGGTTGTTACGGGTTGGATATCTGTGTGGACGGTTGAGTGGAAACCCACGTCGTCGAGCAATAATTCCTGACATCACAACAGAGTTAGTAACAAAAATAGACAAAAACCTACAAAACAAGGTAGAAGGTTAGTATGCAATGCAGTTATGCTTATTTGTTTCCAAGGTATCCGGCTTGGCACTTGGTTTTGACCCTTCCAGAACCTTGAAGATGCTTGTGATGTTGCTTTGAAAGAAACTCAGATAGAGCAAACTGATACATATATTACATAGTTTGTTTCTTTTTACAATACAGGCCCTCTGAGGGGTCAAAATACATCGTAAGAAAATAAAAGTACATAAAATGAAAGCAACAAGCAAAAGTCAAACACCAAGACCAAACTCATCCTCCTGAACTTCCTTGAGAAGTGCTTCAGTCACAGGATCAGCTGGACGCTCTGTAAGATTCCTGATAAGGAGATTCCTGGTAGTAACAGCTGCAGCTAGCTTCTTGTGTTGACTCTGGTCCTTTGACCTCTTCACACCAGCTCTGATCTTCAGCTCTGAGATCTCCCTCTGGGCTGCTGCCAGGACTTCTTGCTGCTCTTTTGCACTAGCTTCCAACTGCTCAATCTTATCCTGAGTCCTTTTATCCTCCAGAGTACGAGCTTCGGTGATTCTGACCCACCTAGCTTGGCTTTCCTTCAGATACAAGTCAGTCCTGGCTTTTTGGAATTGGGCCTCCTTGCAGGCATTCTTCAGGATCTGCTCTCCAGCCCTAGACTTCTTGATGTAATCTTCAGACTTCTCAATTCTAGCCAGATGCTCTATCTTCAACTTTTCCAACCTTTCAATGTCCAACCTACCATCACTCCTCTCCCAGAGGGTCTTCTGTAGAGCCTGAGTCAACTTCTCATTTCTCTCCTTTAATTTCTCAAACTCCTCTAAGCTAACAGTGGCAGGAGGTGGTGCTGATGAAGGCCCAGGTATATCCTCCATGGTAAAGGGCATCCCAGAAAACTGAGCCCTGGTATGGGACCACTCATAGTACTGTGCTGATGCCACATTATTGCACTTCCCAAGAATGGTTACTCCTTTAGTTTGAATATTGTCCTAGGCCCAGGCTGCTTGCCTGACAACAGCCAGATTAGGCTTATTCTCACAGTAAAGAGTCTCAGCCAAATCTTGTACCTTAGGGGTGTGGACCAATGCATAGCCCAGTTGTCTTTTAAATAATAGAGGGTTGTAGTTGATGCAACCCTTTACTCCTATCAGGGGTACATTGGGAAACTGCCCACAACTGGTGATGATGTCTCTGCCCTTTGTGCTTTGAGTGCACCACCTGATATCAGCTGAAGTTAGAGCAGTGAGTCTTCTAGCCCAATTCTGTTGCTGATGAGGGTTTAGAAATGCATCAGTCTTTGGCAAATGTCTGAGCAACCAAGTATGGAACAAAGGAGCACAGCACCTCACTAATCTTCCTCTCTGTTTTTCATTCCTTTGGTGAACTGAGTAGTAGAAATCCCCCAGTAAAGTGGGCACTGGGTTCTTCAGGATGAAAAGATGGATTGCACTCTTGCTAACAAACTTAGGCTCATCTGCAAATAAAATGACCCCATATATGCTAAGGGCCAATAAAGCACAGACTTCTTTCCACTCTCCCAAAGAAGCTTTAAGGGTAGCCTGAGAGATCAAGAAATCCAGATGTAGACCAGAGATTCCAGCTTTGGTGGTCATATTCTGCCCAATCAGAACTGGTTCCAAATACAAGGCCTTTGCTACTTCTTCATTACTTGGAAAGGCCATCTCAGGGTTGAAGGGGACTCCACCCCTGATAGGTACACCAACTAATGATGAATACTCCTCCAATAAAGGTCCCAACTGAAAAATCCTGGAATGTGAAACACCTCAGAGGGGGATCATAGAACTGCAGGCAAGTATGAATCAAACTCCTCTGTGAAGGGTCCAAATCCATAACCACATCAAGTATGCCTCCATAGTGTTCCTTGAAATGTGGTATATGGTCTGGAGTAATCAGGGTCTGAATCCTCCTGATGTCAACTAGCTCAGGCTGAAAGAAATGATAAGAGATGTTACTCTTCTTAGGTGCCATGTTGCTGAAGAAGAAATAAGACAGATGCTGATGATGGAGAAGAAATACTGAGGATGGGCCACTGACAGGCTGAGACTGATGATGCAGGTAGCAGATAGCTCAAGTAGATACTGATGAAGATAGGTCTATGCTGATGATGGGGTCAAAACCAAGCCAAAAATGAGGTATGGATACCCTGAAAAACAAATAAGCAAATGTCAAAATGATGCAATGATGATGTATGCAAATGATATGCAAGGGTTTGTGACTGAGCTGGATCTGATCAAGTGCTCTGATATAAGTCCAAGTATGTTCAAGAAATCCAGATGGAGGTCTATAAGTCCAGTAACCAAGGTGGGGGACTCAAATAAAGAGCCAATGTCCAGGGTTTTGAATCACAAGAAACTGTTCCAAGATGGAGTACTCTTAATCAAAACAGAGTAACAGGGTATGCTGAGGTCAAGGGTACCTGCAAACCTGTAAACAGCCCAACCCCCTCACAGGTGGTGTTCTAAAACAAAGATCCTCAGACTTGGATCAGTTATGAGAAGTGTAAACACTTCTAACCCGGAGGTACAGTGTTTACAATAACCATAAAAGTTCCTCCTCTAATTCTCCTCAGTTTCTGAAGGTCAATACTAAAGGTCATCCAGACTTAGCAGGCTTCCCAGATAGCCCTAGTACTGCAGGAAATCTGCAACACAGAGTTCATAAGAAGAAACCCATATCTGAACCGTGTTTCATATTCCCGCACCAGACCGAAATGGAATGGGAAAGAACATGAACCACTCTAGCCTAGGTGTCACTCAGGTCCCAGGTATAGGACCTTAACTCTCAGTAGAACACCCACCCACCAAAGCAACAAACAGATCCAGCCAGCACAGTATGACAATATGATATATGCAAAGCTAGAAAGAAAGCAATAAAATAACTGTACATAAAGCAATAAACAAAAATAAATATACAAGCACAGATAGCACATAACACCCTAGTAAACACAAATCAATCAAGCGCTAGGAGGAACCCACAAAAAGAACCAGAAGCCCTGGTTACAGTATAAGGGTCCCCAGTAGAGTCGCCAAGCTGTCGCTCCCGATAAATGGGAATGGCCCAGATAAAGGTACAGACGCGAACGGTCGGCGAAAGGGACAATGAGAAAACACAGGAGTGAACTCACAGGAGATGAATAGAGTCGCCAGCTAGGCATTTTTATCCCGGAGGAAAGGCAATGCTGCATAGACCTAGAAAAAGATGGATAAGACGGTTGCGAACCAGAGAGACTGAGAAAGGGGGTTAGTTACAACCTGGGAAGGTATTAGCACCCAGATTGTCAGCCGTACTCGACGGGATCCACACTTGAAAGATTTGTGTTTTAAAGGGGTAGTGTCAGTGCAATCTGTGTATAAAAGAGCTGGAAAAGGATGTACAGGTGTCAGTGTAAAAGAAGTGTGAAATGTATAAATGATGTGTCAGTGTAAGGAAAGAGTGAAATGCTCATGATAATGAGGCCAAAAGAATAATGCTAGAAAGAGGGGGGAATATACAGAGACTTTTGTTCGATAACAGTTAAGTTATGCCTACGTATCCTCTCGTGCAATGAGGAAGTCAGAACACCGTAGTTCGACCCAAGGAGACTGAAGGATGAATTGACTTGTGAACTGCTTACTTGCCTATGCTCAAGTGTATGACCTGTCTGGCTCAGGTGCAAACTGTCTTGCATTAGACGGAAGAAGCGAGTTCTCGTTTGTGAGTGAATGAGATGAGAAAAGAATCCCGGAGGAGACGATTATTGTTTGTTTTTGCGCTTTCAATCTTTTATTGCTTTTTGAAGTTTGTCATAAGTTAATGAGCTTAAGCCTAAACCAATGGGTTAGTAAACTCATCACATCTTCCCTCTGATTAGGGGTAATGAGAATACCTTAAGTGTGAAGTCAGCTTCTCACACTTAATCACCTTTGATGCAGGATTAAGATCATTAACCTACTTGTGATTATTTAGATGTTTTTGTTGTTTTTGTTTAGTGTTGAGTAATGAGACTAAGCCATAATCAGGGATTAAACAGACTCATTACACCATCCTAATAGAAGGATAATAGATGAGAATGTTTAAGCTGAGGAAGACTCCTCAACTTAATCCATGATTAGGGATTAACCTCATGATAAAACAAAGCCTTTATTAAGTGGATTTTAGTTAATGATATGATGAAGAAGTGATTTTTATGATTTGTAAGACAACTTGAGGGGGACTTGTCCATTAACACTAGGGTTAGTCCTTCTTAACCAATTAAGGAAGAATTAGAACCCTAATGCAAGGCCCAAGTTACAAGCTTGTTGTCTTGATGATTATTAAGTGAATTGATTAAGAGATTTAAACACATTAAGGGTTTAACACTTAGGATTAAAGTTATACACTCCATCCTAATAGAAGGGTGCAGGCATAAACTTAATCACAAAGCCTTAAAGCCTTTAGGGTTTAGTCCCTGATTATGAGGTGAGAAGAGAAGACTCAATGAGACACAAAGGTAAAACTAAGTGGGGGGACTAATCAAAACCCTAATCATTGTCATGCTTGGTTGTTCCTAAGGTTTGTGAGGTTTACAAGAGAAGTCTTCAATGGAACCACCAGGAAGCAGATGAAAGGATCAGGAGAAACAAAGTAACTTGCTTCATTTAAGAAGACAAATCACTTGAAGAAAGAAAGTGAGAAGAAAAAGAATGAGCAAGCTCAAACTCAAACACATAACAAAATGCAGCATGGATGCAAGAGAGAGATGAAAAGAAAATGTGAGAAGTGAAGGCAAATTCACTTCTCAAAGTTGCTTACCACCTGAAAAGTTAGTGAAAGAAATGCAATGCAATGCCAAATGAAATGGCATGATGAGAAACAAAACCAGAAGCACATACATGATGTTAATGATGCTATGAGATGCTAAAAACATGAAACAACTCATGGGGATGGTCATACAAGCTTATGGATGCAAATGAAACAAGTTAAGAACCATGAACATACATGAAAAGTTATGAAATGCAAATGGCATACAACATGGAAAATGCAAGATGCAATGATCAAACATGCTTACTATATGTCTTAAGATGTCAAATGAATCAAATGGATGCAAAAAATGCTATGGCAAGTCAAGGTATGAATGCAAATGCAAGATGAATGCAAAAGAGAACCCAAATTAGGGTTTATGATCAAAGCACCAAACACAAACCAAAATCAGAAGCAAACATTAAGATAAAAAATTGAAAATGCATTCAAAGGATCCCTAATCCTATATTAACTCACTGCCCAAAGGAGAGGTTCCAACTCTTAACCTAATTCAAGTTATGATTTTCCTAAGTTTTCTAGGGTTTTAGGGTTCCTTAACAAGAAAAATACCAAACAAATGGAAAATGAAAGATCAAATCATGGCCATTTAATCTCACAAACTACATGATATGCTAAACACAATGCAAAAAGAATCAAAGTCCAACTCTTTAGGGTTAGACAGAAATGATTTTTGGAAGTTTGGATCAAAATAGTGCTTGAAAAATGAATTAATTCCATGGAAAATTCTCAAAATGCATCAAGATCAAAAAATAAATTTGGTTTGAGGATTGGACAATGTTTCTAAATGTTTTTAAATGTTTCATGAATTTTTTTGGTGATTTTTAAATACCTAAAAGTATTTTTAATTAATTAATTCTCATTAATTAATTAAAAAGAAACTTTTAAATATTTAAAAATACTTTTTTAATGCAAAAAATGAAAATAAAAATATTTTTGTGTTCTGAAATTAAATAATAACTTGTTTAAAAAATTTCAGAATTTTTGAAAAGGTTTTACTATTTTTAAATAAATGTACAAAACAATGTAATTAAATAAAAATAAAAAAATGAATTAAATGAAAAATAAGAAAGTAATCAGATCCAATGGACGAAATTCAAACTGGCAAGGGCGGGAGTTGACTGCGCGCGGGTTTGGACGGCTCAAATTTAAACTTGCTAACCCTAATTAATTAGCCCTAATCCAGCCTTAATGACATTCAGATGACCGGAACAGTGGTTCCGGTCATCTTCTCCGGCGAGCTCAAATGCCAAATCACTCCACACGCAATAAAAATGAAAACCAACTATCCAGGAATCTTCCCCACCCTAAAACGAATCAAACCCCTCACTTAAACATCATTTATCACCTATAATCAGAGAGAATCGAAGCAAACAAAACTTAGGGCAAAAAGTTCCAGAACGAGATTAAACTCTCATCTTTCACTCATTTTCAAAACCAAAGACATCAGAGTGATCAGTGAACTACAAAGAACAACTTAGGAACTTTAAAAATCATTTCTGGAAAAAAAAGTTCTTGAGCTACCTGAGTTTTGAAGCTTTCAGTTTTGCAACCTTCTGGCCTCTTTCCTTTGTGCAACCAACTTCTTTTATGCTCCTGATGAACCCTTGATGCTTAGAAAAGATTTATGTTGGCTGGTTTGAGAGTTTGAGCAGGTTCTGTTCAAGCTCAGGTGAGAATCGTGTTTATGATTCAGGCAGTTTAAGGCAAAGATGGGGTGTGCTTTGTGACCAGGGTGATGAGTGGAGTTGATCTATGAAGTTTGTTTAAGTGTTTGTGGCTTGTATGCTGAGTTTCGAAAGCTTTTGCTTCAAGGGTGGAAAGTGAGAATGCTGAGTTCTTGCTTGTTTCAGGCTTGTGTGTTATGTTGTTTGGCTTGCCATTTGTTTGTATAAACAATTGCTATTGGTCAGAGGATGTGACATGCCCTTTTGTGATAGGTATGGCTACTTTTGCAAATTTGTCAACTTTGTGTAAGAGAAGCATGGGTCATGTTCTAGCCAAGTACAAGGGGTGTGGGCTGTGCAGCATGGTGTGAGGGAAAGGCTAGGATGGTTCAGCAATGTAGCTAGCAAGTGGATGAGAAACTATCATGACTTTTGCAACTTGCTCACTTGTGGTTTCTTGTGATTTTGTGCCATGTACTTGAGACACTTCTTGCTGAATTTTGTAGCATGGAACTTCTTTTAGTCATGGCAATGTATAGAAATCATTTAGTGATCACATAACTCATGGGAAGATGATTTTGCCAAGAATCCCTCTTTGCACTCTTATGGAAAATGCCTTATGGAAATGTGAAATTCAAAGCAAATGAATGGGAATCCCCTTGGGCCAATTCTGTTTTTAGGTCATGTATGATCATGTGATGAAGTTTTGAAGTCATTTTGAAGTCAATAGAGTGCTTGGTACATGAATTTGCAAGTTTTCCATTTGGTGCATAACTTGAAATTTAGTGATTTTTGCCAACTTTGATGCACCATAACTTTTGATCCAAAATGAATTAGGTCATGTTCTTGTACTTTTTGAAAAGGGAAAAATCTATTCTACAACTTTCATGACCAAAGTTTTTCCATTTGAAGCATTTTTGGATCAAAAAGTAAGGATTGAAAAGTTGCCTAAAATGACAAATTCCTTAAAAGTCAAACTTGCCCCAAAAAGTCAACTTTGCAAAAACTTGTAATTCTTGAATTTTGTGAACTTCCAACTTCTTCCATGATCAAATAAAGATCATATACACTCAAAATGATGAAGATCACCCCTTGGTTGGGTCATTGGGGGCCTCAGATGCCCTGATTTTACACTGACTTGTCCAGAAAGTCAACTCTTGATCAGATGACTTCCCCATGGAATTTCTTCATGAAAATTGATATGCATAATCCCTATACCATATAGAGACCAATAGAAACAAGAATGACCAAAAAAATTGAAGTTATGGCCTCTGAAACCAAAACCCTAATTTTAGGTCATTTGTGCAGTCTAACCTGGCTCTGCCTCCACACCATTTCCAGTTCTTGTGATTCTTTGGCATTCTTGACTTTGAGAGGATATAATATGATGCTTGAACATACATGGACCCCTTTGAAGTGATTGATTACCTTTGGAGTGGCTCAAGAAGCTCATGGATTGCTCAGATCACAAACCCTAGATGCAGATGACTTTGAATCTATACAGTGAATAAAAAATGTAATGTGAGATGGTATGATTGTGTTTATGCATATGAAATGATCATAAACCATGGTGTGAATGGGTGAGGGCAAATTTGGGGTGTTTACACTATGGTAAGTGTGAGATGTGGAATTTGAGTTCTACATCTCCATCTCTCATCTCTTCCTTTTATGTTTATGTGAGCTAACCCTCTTTTGTTGGGCCTAGGCCTTTCTCATCTCTTCTTCTATATTCTTCTTCCTTCTCCATTAGGATAGAAACCTCACTAACCCTTAGGACATCCATGCATGTTAACACTTAGGATTATTTTAGTCCCCCTTTAAAATTTTTCCTTTGTGATCCTTTTGGTTCTTCTTCTCTTCTCATCTCATAACTCTTAAAAAAAACACTTCAATAACTTTGAAGTGATGCATTGATCCATAGCTTTATTCCATGAGGTATGCTTGTAGTCTTCCCATCTTGGGATAGTACAAGTTTATCTTGTGATGCACAAGTCTGATCAAGGTATCTTCTTCATAAAAGAAAAGCATAAAAAACACTTCTTCAACTGTAAATACCAAAAAAAAAACTTAATAAGTTAATGAGCTAGTGAGCCTAAGCCCTAATCTCTGGATTCAAGTTTTGGGGATCTTCTCCTTACTTGAGTGTGCTTGTTCTATTATTCCATCTTTGAATGTAGTGACAAGTGCACATTCCATGGAAAAGAGCTTGAGTTCACTTCCTTGTGCCACACTCATAGAAAACTCATAAAAAACACTGGACAAACAATAAACGTCTCTCCTTCGGGAATTCTTTTCTCATCTCATTCGCTCCGTACGCGAACTTGCTCCTACTTGTCACTTTGCAAGACGGTTACGCACTCGTCGTCCGAGTCCGCAACACCTGAGCAATGGCATAGGCAGTTCAAGCTTTAATTCACAAGTAATTTCCTTTTAGTACCCCTAGTTAGGGGAACTACGGCGTCTCTGATCCTCATTATCCTGATGAGGTACGTAGGCAGCGGGGTAGGGCCCGTTCGAGCACAATCTTTATTTTCCCTACATTTCTTTCTTTTCATTTATTTTTCAGTTCCCTTTTCGTTTCTTTTATCCAGTTCAGTTCATCTTCTTTGCAGCAGCTTTCATACCCTCACCCTTCGAAACCGTTTTCTTTGCAAGCGTGGATCCTGTCGGGTACGGCGGACGATCTGGGTGCTAATATCTTCCCAGGTCGTAACCGACTCCCGAACTCAGTCTCTTTGGTTCGCAGGACCCGTGTCCTTCCTTTTCTTTCTTCTGGTTTGTGCAGCATTACCATTCCCTTTCTTCGGGATAAAAATGCCTGGCTGGCGACTCTATTCTTTTCCGCGCCACTTTCGCGTTTATACCAGGATGGAAATCGGGGGAGCGACAGTTACTTGTTTCTGAGAGATGAGCTCATTACCACGGCTCGAGTGCACCTTAGGACTTAGAATGGTTCCACTTTGGCCTCATGAGATCTTGTCATGGGGGTAGTAGTGAGTTCCACGCCCAGATTTGCGATTGTCTTGGAAATGTTTTGATTTGGGGATCTTCCTCTCTCATTACATAACCTTGACAGTTATGTGCAGCTGGGGACTGATCATTGAGAACCTTGTGGAAACATCCCTCTTTAGTGATGACAGTGGCAACCCACATTTTGTGGCAAACCCATTCGCATCCGAGGGCTCACCTGGGGATCACATAGGATGACCTTGTTTCCTGGACTCAACTGAGGCCTCCCTGCGTAGTACATAATGCCAAACCGATTCCCTGATTTGGTCATGAGCCATTTCTCGGAGATGGTGACAATATTATTGCTATTCGGATTTGAGAGTCCGTGATGTCTGACCCGGAGCCTACTACCAGTGATATTGGGAGGGGTTTACAGGTGTGCAGGAACCTTTGGCCTCAACATACACCCATTATTCAGTGGTCCTTGTTATGATCTGTGGTCCTATGATTATGATCTTTGGTTCTATGATCCTGGGGTTCTGGGATTCTGGGATTCTTGGTTCTGGTTTTCTCGGTAATGTGGTTCTGAGATCTTCTATCAGAGAGTTGTGATTGTCAGAGAGTTGTGATTCAGAGGACTTTTGGTTTGCCAGTTGATCAGAGGGGCCCTTGTCAGTGTCCAGTTCAGATGGTCCCAGTTGATCATATGCTTGCATTGCATTGCATTTACATCATTCTTTGCATTAACTGTTTATGTTTCCCATTTTTCAGGTCATTGTTCTTAATCTGCTCCCAGTTCTGGTAATCTTATCTCTATGGCAGAAATCAGAAGAGTTCCAAGGAAAAAGAATGTGCACCATACCTTTCTTCAGCCTGAAGTTAGAAGTGTTCAGAAGTTAGCAGGTCTGATGAACGACCAAGTCTTGGGCAATTTCAAGAAAAGATATGGCCAGATACTGAAGTTTGTGGACAAGCCCACTGCAGATCAGAAGGACAGTTTGCATACTTTGTTGCAATTTTATGATCATCTGCTGCGTTGCTTTGTTTTTCCAGGTTACATTTTAGCTCCTACATTGGAAGAGATCTCCAACATGCTGAATGTTCCAGTCAGAGAGACATTGCCATTCTATGGGTCTGAGGTTGTGCTTAAAGATGAAGACATAGCCAAAGTTTGTAGGTTGCCAGCTGCTACAGTCAAGAGGGCTCTGAAAGGGAATGAAGGCAAAGGACTCCCTTGGAGTGTGCTCATCCCAGAGGCAGAGAAGTATGCTACTGAGGCTAATTGGAATGACTTTGGTGCCTTGCTTGCATTGATGGTGTATGGGTCCAGTTTTATCCCTGGAGAGAAGAAATTGGTAAGCTTGGAGGTGATCTCAATCTTTGCAAAAGGCAATCCAGTGCCTACTCTGTTGGGTGACTTCTACTACAATGTTCATTACAGGAATGAGAAGGGTAGGGGTGGTCCAGTAGTTTGCTGTGCTCCTTTGTTTGCTGAGTGGTTTTCCAGACAGTTGCCTAAATCAGGTGCCTTCAAGGAGATGAGGGATGAGTGGAGATGGTCCAGAAGATTGATGGGGTTAACTGCTGAAGATATTGCTTGGGGATATGACAGAGATCTGCTAGGTAAAGATTTGCTGGAGTGCCTTTGCTGGGAAGGAAAGGTGTCATCAATTACCATCCAACATTAGCCAGGAAACAATTTGGTTATCCTTTGAAGGATCCTCCTCAGATGGAAGAGTTTGCTGAATCTTTGTACTTTCCTGTTGAAGGAAACAAACAATTAGTTCAACAACCAGTCCAAGCCTGGGCTCACAGGATAAGGAAGGGTAAGAAAGACTTCGGCAGAGTTGATCCCAAGACGTATCCACTATTTGCTACATGGTTTCAAAGACATGTAGAAGCAGTTCTCATGCCTTTCTCAGTTGAGGCTCCACTTTATCCCCGAGAAGTTTCAGGTCAGAGTGGTACTGTTTCCCTTGAAGAGTACAAGAAGCTGGAAGCTTAGCTGCATGAAGTTAGAGTGGAGAATGCTGAAATGGTAAGCCTGTACCATCATGCCAACAGGGCCAAGAATGAAGTTGAAGACAAGTTGCAGAAGCTCAGGGCCTCTTTGGAAGCCAAAGAGAAGGACTTTGCTGGCAGAGAAGCTCACCTTCCACAGATTGGGTTTGATGGAGGCCAAAAGAGAATCTGAACGCAAAAAGACTTTAAAGACTCTCAAGGATGCTCGTCAATCCATTTTTTGGTTGCAAGGCCAAAGAGAGGAAGAGAAGAAGAAGTTCAGAGAGAAAGAAGAGTTCTTTGAAGTGCAAATGACCTTCAAGAAGGAAGAGGTGGAACAAGTCCACACCATCCGGAGGGAAAAGACTCAACAACTAGCATAAAGTCAGTTAGCCCTGGAGGAAGCAAGGAAAGAGATTGAAGAGCTCAAGCTGAGAGCGGGTGTCAAGAAGAGCAGAGCAGAGGTGGCAGAGCCTGGGTCCTTAGTTTAGTTTATTTTCCAGACTACCTACAAACTTGTTGTAGGAGTCTTGCTTTTATTTCTTTTGTCTTTTATTCATGTACTGGCTTGTAACCCTTCGGAGAATATTTCTGGTTGTATTCTGACTTTTAGCCGGCAGTGGTTTATCCATGATACAGTATTAATGTGAAAGTTATCATTTATGAATGTGCAAGACTCGTTTGTCTGATACTGCTAATGTCTGAACACTCATCAAAGAGAAAGTTTGAAAGTTAATCCTCACAGCGACTGTCTGAGATTAGATGCCAGAACGGGGGCATGCGATTGCTTAAAACCTGGGAACATGAACAATTACATTGCATTGCATATAACCTATTTCTTTGTTTTGCAGGTAGTGTCTCAGTTGCTAACATGTTTTGTGTTTCAGGCACTATAGCTCCCCGGAAAGTTCGGGAACAACCAATCGCACACAGATATCCAACAAAGATTAACAGAGAGAGAATCATGGACCAGATGCAAGCTGACTTAGCAGATTTGAGACTGGGAATGGATAACTTTATGACTCTGATGGAAGGCATGGATCAGAACCAAGAGCGTCTGCGGGAGTTGGTGGAAAATAGTCAAGCCAGGAACAACACTGGTGCTGCTGTTGATAATCGTAATGGTGCGGGCGCAGGACAAGTGGAAATCCCTATTGCACAACCAGGGGTGACAATAATCAATGATGGGTTGAATAATGTGCAAATGGATAATCAGGACGAACAGTTCACTCTGCTTGACGAAGCTGAAGGTCAGGGAGCTGAGATGAACAAGAGGTTTGAGGAAATGGTAGAACAAATCAAAGCTATTCAATCCCAGAGCTCCTTGGGATTTGACATAACAGACTTGGGCTTGGTTCCTGGGGTCAGGATCCCATACAAGTTCAAAGTTCCAACTTTTGAGAAATATAATGGTACTGCATGCCCGAAGACCCATCTTCAGTCCTTTGTAGGGAGGATTGCTGCTCACACGGATGATGAAGAACTCTGGATGTACTATTTCTAAGACAGCTTGGTTGGAGCTTCTCTGGAATGGTATATGAAGCTTAGCAGAGTCAACATAAAGAGCTGGAAAGACCTAGCAGAAGCTTTTGTGAGACAATATCAATATAATTTGGACATGGCTCCAAATCGCACGCAATTGCAGCACATGGCTCAGACTTCTAAGGAGGGTTTCAAAGAATATGCTCAGAGGTGGCGTCAGCTCGCTGCCAGAGTGCAACCACCGCTGCTAGAGAACGAAATGGCTGACATGTTTATGGGGACTTTGCAGGGTGTGTTTCTTGAAAGATTGGCGTCCAGTTCTGCCACCAAATTCAATGACATTGTTATTGCTGGAGAGAGGGTTGAGACCTTGTTGAAGATGGGAAAGATCCTAGATCCAAGTGCTAGCAGTTCTAATGGAGCGAGGAAAGCTTTCAGTGGACCTCCTAGGAGAAGAGAGGGTGAGACAAATGATGTATTTGGCCGAGGCTGGGGCCGTGGTTATAGAAGACCGTATGAGCATGTGGCAGCAGTCATAATTCCTTCTGCTCCAGTACAACAGATGTAACCTCAACAACAACATCAACAACAACAACCTCCCCGTAACAACTATCAGCAGAGATCGTATCAACCAAGGCAAACTCGCCCGACTAATAGGGTGATTGAAGCCATCCCTATGACTTATGCTGCTTTGCTTCCAAGACTGCTAGATTTGAATCTGATTCAACTGAGAACTTTGGCACCACCACCTCCTGGAGAGCTTCCAGTGGGTTATGATGTCAATGCACGGTGCGCTTTCCACTCTGGGGCACCCGGGCACTCGACTGAGAAGTGCAGGGCGTTGCACCACAAGGTTCAAGACCTGATAGACTCTAAAGCAATCAACTTTGCACCACTGCCGAATGTTAATTCGAACCCTATTCCGAATCATGGAGGGGCAAGAATCAATGCTATTGAGGGTGGTGAAAAGTCAAGCCTTATTCTGAGTATTGAGGAAGTGAAGACTCCTTTGAGGGTAGTGAAAGAGAGACTGCTGAACGATCAGGTGTTTCTTGGTTGCAGTGCTGATTGTGAAGAATGTCTGAATGCTGAGAATGGGTGTGAGAATCTGAAGAGAGGATTGCAGGGTTTGATTGATGATGGATCTTTGCAGTTCAACAAGGTTGGTGATGAAGCTGATGATGTGTCAACCATTACCATTTTCTATGATGAAGCTGACATGCCTGTCAGAAGAGAGCCTGTTACAATCTATGCTCCTGAGATTAGTCCTGTGACTATCACCGTACCTGGGCCTGTTCCTTATACAGACGATAAAGCCATCCCTTGGCATTATGGCTCAGATGTATACGTAGCTGGACAAAAGATTGAGAGCAAGTTTGTTGCTGTGGACCCGACTGTAGAGAATGTCGGAGGAGTTGGAGGTTTCACCATAAGTGGTCGTTTATTTGCTCCCCCTGTGCTGAGAGGGGATCCTGAGGCTGAGGCTTCATCCAAGGCCAAAGGAAAACAAGCTATATCTGATGAATCAACTACTCCTGTTGCTGGGCAGGGTACATTTGAGAAAGAGGTCGAGGAATTCATGCGCATTATCAAAAAGAGTGACTATAAGGTGGTCGATCAGTTGAACCAGACACCTTCCAAGATATCCATTCTATCATTGCTGATGTGTTCTCCCGCACACAGAGAGGCCTTATTGAAAGTACTGTAGATGGCCTATGTTCCTCAGGAAATCACTGTCAACCAACTTGAAGCTGTTGTAGGCAGTGTTAATGCAAGCCATGGCCTAGGCTTTACAGATAGAGACCTCACGTTAGAGGGCAGAAACCACAACAAAGCACTACATATCACTATGGAGTGCAAGGGTGCTGTGTTGTCACACGTTCTTGTTGATACAGGCTCTTCCCTTAATGTGCTTCCGAAGAAGGCATTAATGCAGCTCAATGTTGATGGGATAGTCCTGAGACCAAGTGATCTGATTGTCAAAGCTTTTAATGGTTCGAGAAGATCAGTTTTTGGTGAAGTTGAGTTGCCCGTCAAGATAGGTCCTCAAGTCTTCAAAAGTGTCTTCTATGTTATGGACATCCAGCCTGCGTACAGCTGCTTGTTGGGACGCCCATGGATACATGATGCTGGAGCTGTAACTTCAACCCTGCATCAGAAGCTCAAATATGTGGTTGACGGCCAGGTCATCACAGTCTGCGGAGAGGAAGACATCTTCGTAAGACACCTGTCAACATTCAAGTATGTAGAGATGGATGGAGAGATCTATGAGACTTTATGTCAAGCCTTCGAAGCAGTCAATGTTAGCATCTTGACTCCTGTGGAGAAAAGCAGTGAGAAAGAGGGTACGTCCATCCATTCCTACAAGTAGGCAAAGGAGGTTGTTCAATCAGGAAGTGCCCAAGGCTGGGGCAAATTGCTGGAGCTAGAAAAGAAAGACGAAAAGTTTGGTTTAGGGTATCAGCCTGGTGGATCTACTCCAAGTGGTAAGGCCATCACGTTTACAAGCGCTGGGTTGCTCGACCGCAACCAGATTTGTGCAACAAGCCAAGATGGGGACAGTGAAGGTGATTGGGACAACTGGATTCACCCGTGTGCGCCCGGTGAGGAGCTAACAAACTGGTCTGCTGAAGACATCATACAAGTCACATGGCACTCAGAGTGATTATTTTGTTTCCTTTTATTAGCATATTGCATTGTCAAATCCAGCATTCTGCCCAAGATGCTAGGATCCATTGTATTGGGCCACCATGTTTTGTATGCATCTTTATTTTGCTATGAAATAAAAGGACATTTTCAGACAAATTGCGTTCTCTTTCTTTGTTTTTAAAATTTTTCACAAAAAATAAAAATGGCAATGTGTTTTTCCTTTTTGTTTTGTGTTAGCGTCTCTTTTTCAAAATAAGCAGATTCTGAATAAGCACATCATCTGTGCAGTGTTGATCATCCGGATTCCATTGATAACGTTCCTGCTATGACCACTCCTGACTTTGACAATCCTGTCTACCAAGCTGATGAAAGGGTTGAGGAAGACTGTGACCTCCCTGAAGAATTGGTCAGATTGTTGAAACAAGAGGAACTGGTTATTCAGCCTCATCAAGAAGAAATTGAGATCATCAACATTGGTAGTGAGGATGTGAAGAAAGAGATCAAAATTGGGACCAGTCTGCAGGCCGACGTCAAGAAAGAGTTGATCAGTATGCTGAGAGAGTATGTGGATATCTTTGCTTGGTCATATCAAGATATGCCAGGGTTGGATACCGATATCGTTGTGCATAAGTTACTTTTGAGAGAGGACTGTCCTCCTGTGAAGCAGAAATTGAGAAGAACTCGTCCTGACATGGCGATAAAGATCAAATAGGAGGTTCATAAGCAATGGGATGCCGGATTCCTTGCTGTGACTAGTTACCCACCTTGGGTAGCTAACATTGTACCTGTACCAAAGAAGGACGACAAGGTTCGGATGTGCGTTGACTACTGGAATTTGAATAGAGCGAGCCCAAAAGATGACTTTCCGTTGCCGCACATTGACGTGTTGATAGACAATACCGCTCAATTCTCGGTATTTTCCTTCATGGATGGCTTCTCCGGTTATAATCAGATTAAGATGGAGCCGAAAGACATGGAGAAGACAACGTTCATTACCCCATGGGGTACATTCTGCTATAAGGTCATGCCATTTGGTTTAAAGAACGCCGGGGAAACTTATCAACGGGCGATGGTCACATTGTTCCATGACATGATACACAAGGAGATTGAGTGTTATGTGGACGATATAATTGCTAAGTCCCGAGACGAATAAGAGCATCTGGTCAACCTGAAGAAGCTGTTTGATAGACTGATCAAGTACAAGCTGAGGTTGAATCTAAACAAGTGCACCTTCGGAGTGCGTTCCGGGAAACTGCTGGGTTTCATTGTTAGTCAGAGAGGAATTGAGGTAGATCCTGCTAAAGTAAAATCTATTCAAGATATGCCTGCACCGAGAACAAAAAAAAGAAGTGCGCGGGTTTTTAGGGAGGTTGAACTACATTTCTCGGTTCATATCTCATTTAACTGCCACGTGCGAACCAATATTCAAATTGCTAAGAAAAGAGCAAACGGTCAGGTGGAACGATGACTGCCAAAGAGCTTTCGACAAAATAAAAGAATATTTGCAGGAGCCTCCAATTCTGATGCCTCCAGTGGAAGGAAAACCTTTAATCATGTACTTGACTGTGCTAGAAGAGTCAATGGGGTGTGTGCTAGGCCAACATGACGAGTCTGGTCGAAAAGAGTACGCTATTTATTACCTTAGCAAAAAGTTTACCGACTGTGAATCCCGATACTCACTGCTCGAGAAAACTTGTTGCGCTTTGGTATGGGCTGCTCGCCGACTGAGGCAGTACATGTTGACTCATACCACGCTGCTCATTTCCAAAATGGATCCTGTCAAGTACATCTTTGAGAAACCAGCGTTAACCGGAAGGGTTGCTAGGTGGCAGATGATTTTAACTGAATACCACATCCAGTATACTTCTCAGAAAGCCATCAAGGGAAGTGTATTGTCGGATTACCTTGCACAACAACCTCTTGAGGATGATTATCAGCCAATGAAGTTCAATTTCCCTGATGAGAACATCATGTACCTCAAAGAAAACGATTGCGAGGAACCACTTCCGGAGGAGGGGCCTGACCCTGAATCCAAATGGAAGTTGATGTTTGATGGGGCAGTCAATATCAATGGTCGTGGAGTTGGTGCCGTTCTTATCACTCCTGAAGATGTTCACTTACCCTTCGCTGCCAGAATTACATTTGGATGCACCAACAATGAAGCGGAGTACGAGGCATGCATAATGGGAATAGAGGAGGCTATTAATCTTCGGATTAAGAACCTCGATATATTCGGAGATTCAGCCCTCGTCATTAACCAAGTTACCGGCAAGTGGTATACGCATCAAGAGCATCTAATTCCATACAAGGATTATGCTAGAAAACTGTTGACATTCTTCACGACAGTTAAACTCCAGTACATACCACGTGATGAAAATCAGTTTGCCGACGCATTGGCCACTCTTGCTTCGTCTATCAAAGTCTTGTGTTGGAATTATGTGCCCAGAATTGACATCTTCAGGCTTGACGCTCCAGCTCATGCCTTCTCTGTAGACGCCGTGTCTGACGAGAAACCTTGGTATTTTGATATCAAGTTATTCATGGAAAATCAAGAATACCCAGCTGGGGCATCTTCCAATGACAAGAAGACCTTGAGGCGACTTGCTGCTAGCTTCTTCTTGAATACAGACGGGGTTTTGTACAAGAGAAACTTCGACATGGTCTTGCTCAGATGCGTGGATAGACACGAAGCAAGCCTGTTAATGCAGGAAGTCCACGAGGGATCTTTTGGTACCCATGCAGGAGGGCATGCTATGGCAAAGAAATTGCTGAGATCGGGGTATTACTGGATGACAATGGATGCAAAATGTTGTTCATTCGCTCGTAAGTGCCACAAATGCCAGATATATGCAGACAAAGTGCATGTTCCTCCAAGCCCGCTCAACGTCATGTCATCTCCTTGGCCCTTTTCTATGTGGGGCATTGACATGATCGGGAAGATAGAGCCTATTGCTTCAAATGGTCATCGCTTTATCTTGGTCGTGATTGATTACTTCACCAAGTGGGTGGAAGCAACATCTTATGCCAACGTCACTCGTCAAGTGGTGGCAAGATTTCTGAAGAGAGATATCATATGCAGATATGGAGTGCCCGAAAGGATCATTACTGACAATGGTTCTAATCTCAACAACAAGATGATGGCAGACTTGTGCCGGGACTTCAAGATTCAACATCACAATTCTTCTCCTTACCGACCAAAGATGAATGGTGCGGTGGAGGCAGTAAAAAAGAATATCAAGAAGATTGTGCAGAAAATGGTTGTCACCTACAAAGATTGGCATGAGATGTTACCATTTGCGTTGCATGGGTACCGAACGTCAGTCAGGACATCAACAGGGGCAACTCCCTTCTCTTTGGTATATGGCATGGAAGCAGTTCTGCCTGTTGAAGTAGAGATCCCTTCATTGAGTGTAATGATGGACGTGAAGCTTGATGAGGCTGAATGGGTGCGTGCTCGTTATAATCAGCTATGTCTAATTGAGGAAAAGAGATTAGCGGCTATCTGTCATGGTCAGCTTTATTAGAGGAGAATGAAGCGTGCATTCGACCAACGAGTACATACTCGAGAGTATCAAGTGGGAGAGCTTGTGCTGAAGAGGATCGTTCCTCCGGGTTCAGATCACAGGGGCAAGTGGACCCCAAACTACGAAGGACCATTCATAGTGAAAAAAGTCTTCTCAGGAGGAGCACTGATGCTCACCACCATGGATGGAGATGACTTCCAATCCCTTGTTAACTCGGACGCAGTTAAAAAATACTTCGCATAAAGAGACCCGCTGGACACAAAAACAAAATTATAGTCCAGGAAAAAAAGGGGCATCCTGGTGAGCTAAAAACTGAATAAAAAGCTCGGGCAAAAGTTAGGGAAAATAAAACAAAAAAATGTACACCCGCTGAGTTGAAAAGCCACATTGGACAGCTCAGGCAAAAAAGGGTATCCCGGTGGATTGAAAACCCGAAAGGGCGATCCACGCAAAACAAGGGAATAAGTGAACAACTGCGATCCGAGTAATCTGAACCACGTCATCGTTTCGTACAACTTGACAATGTCATAAGGATAGGAAACAGTCCCCTCATCCTCTCAGAAAGCAAAAGCAGTAACGGAGAGTCTCGAAGACATGTTGGTCATAGCAGAAATGGAACTCATTGGAATGCTGTTTCCATTGCCATTAGGATAGTTTCTTTTCTCAATTTTAGGGTGGCTACCTCTTTCCAGGTAGTTGCTTCCTGATGTAAATCTTTGCCTATTCAGAGGCCATTCAATAAAAAGAATATTCAGTCAAAAAAGCTGTGTGTGTTTATTTTTGTTCGCAAAATGTCCTGAATGTTTGGCAAATATAGCATTGCATTTAAACATGGTGATAATTTTACAAGAAAATGACATGCAGGGAAACTGTAAACCCTCTTTAAGTGTCGGGTGACTATGGATGGACATATCATACCATGAAAATCCCCGGGGCACACTTGTGTTTTCTATTGTTGCAGGTCGCAGGATGGCGTCCCATTCTCTCAAGCAATTTACTCTTTCCCAGTAGAGTATCTCCAACAGGATTCTTCTCCAGCTAAGCCTTGGCAAACAGCCCAAGCAATTTATTCTTCCCCAGTGGAGTGTGCCCAGCAGGTATCTGAAAGCCTGACATCCCCAGGCAGAATTCTATCCCCAACAAGGGTCACAGCCAGAGTTCAGAATTAGCACAATGCTCTCCCCAGCCAGAGTATTGTTGAAGCCAGCCAAGTCTGAAGATGACTCTGTCCCCACAAAGTTCATATTGGATTTTCACTCCCGTGAGTGAAACATTCCCCAGCAAGCTGCCATACTGTTGGTCAATTTGATGATACAACAAGGTATTCATCACCTTAGTCAGAGTTAGGTATCCAGACCTCTTGACTTGTTTTCCCCTGCAGAGTTGTAACTTTTGTGGCCAATCAGACATTTGTTTGTTTCTCGTCTGCAATCTTCAGCACTCTTCTGTGCTCTTGCATTTGTTTATTGCTCGTATGCACCTTTCCAACACTCGTCTGTGTTTGATCTTTTTTTATTTCTCTTCTGCATCTTTCAACACTCGTCTGTGTTATCCCTTTGGTATTGCTCATTTTATTTCCCCAGCAGTGGTCCATGATTACCTTGATATTGCTCGTCTGCAATTTCAAACACTCGTCTGTGTTTTGAGGTCCTGATATTCATTTGTTGTTGCTCGTCTGCAATTTTTCCAACACTCGTCTGTGTTTGATACATTATCTCTACTAATTGCTCGTCTGCAATTCTCAACACTCGTATGTGTTTGGAAACTAATACCTGTTGGATACTCGTCTGTATCGTCCCCAGCACTCATCTGTGTTGATTATATCTGTTTGGAGCTCGTCTGCTTTGCTTGGATACTCGTCTGTATCATTCCCAGCACTCGTCTGTGTTAGTTACATCTGTATGTGTGGATTTGCTGTTTATCTTGTTATTCTTTTGTTGCTACTTCAAATGCTCGTCTGTGTTTGGATTTCTGGTATTCGTCTATACCAGTGGCTGATACTCGTCTGTATCATTTCCTGAAGCGCTCATCTGTGTTTCTCAGATCATCGTCTGATACTCGTCTGTATCATTGACTTTTGACACTCGGCTGTGCTATCTTGATGATCATCCAATACTCGTCTGTATTGAAGAGGTTTAAAAACCTGACTGTGGGAATTAATGTCAAAATCGTTATCGATCCTAGCGTAACAGGTAAATCCGAAGGAGGCTCGTCTGTCTCAGGCACATTATTACTGCTGCACCTGTCGTCACAGGTTTGCTCAAAGAAGACTCGTCTGTCTTATACCATATATCCACGGATAATATATGAAGAAGGTTCGTCTACCTTGATTATCCATGTCTATCCCACAGATTTTAATGCATCCCGGTCCTGGCGTAACAGGTATATCCGAAGGAGACTCGTCTGTCTCAAGTCATTTGTCTTACAGTGTTTGAGGACTCGTCTGTCCAGCTCCTGGCGTCACTGGATTGTTCGAAGAAGACTCGTCTGTCTTAACATTCTTATTCCAGATATCAGTTTCAACTTGGAAGAAGCTCGTCTGTTTTTTCTCCCCTTCAGTCACCAAAGCGTCATTTGGTTGGGTTTATTTCCCAGCGTTGCATTCTTCGTCAGAGTGCAAATTTCTGGTCTTTTGGTATTCAACCACAGTTTATCTTGAATGGTCGATAGCTTGTGCTACCGTCCTTTTCAGATTAATAGTTGTTTGAATAGGGGCAGTTGTAACACCCCAATTTTGCCCTCTTCATTTTAAGCATCATATCACATCATATTCATCATGAGCATATCATTTTCTCATCATCCTAGCATGGAAATATGAGGCATAACATCCTTCATGTCCTAGCATCAAGCATATGGTCATCTGTGGAGGTTCTTGAGGCACCACAAGCCATGACAAGGGTACCAGTGGTTGTATACAAGTACTATTGTGAGTCTACACTCCATTTACAAGATTAAGTCCATTGGCAAAAGCTCAGAAGATTGCATGATCATCAGAGATCTCAGGACAAGGCAAGGCTCCTATACAAGGCACCCAAATTAGGGTTTGAGATTCAAGCATCAAAATCTCACAACTTTGGCCATTTAATTTGGGCAAAGTCTTTTATATGTCAAGAGGATCCTAGGTGTCAATTTTCATGATAAAATTCCATGTGGAAGTCAGAGAATGCCTCAGTTGCTTGCAGATGAAGTAAAAAGCCAACTGTGCCCTGAAAAAGTAAACTGTTTGATTTCAAGGGGTCTAACCCAAATTTTTTGGTCAAGAGGGGTCCTTACAATGTTATAAGAGGTTTGGAATGATCAAAGTTCAAGAATCATGGAGATTTGATGGGTTTTGCAAAAATGGTATAAAGTTGGTTTTTGAGATTTTCCAAATTTGGCAACTTTTGCCCTAATTTTCAAATGACCTTAACATGATAAAAAATTCTTCAAATGGACCAAAGTCAAACATGAAAGTTGGAGAGTAAGGGCTCCCATTTTCAAAAAGTACAAGTACTTTTTCATAGGATTTATGGTTTGTCCTAGGGCCTCTTCGAAAAAGTGCTGCATTCTAGGGCAAAATCCAAAGTTCCATGCATGACCAAATGCAAGAAGCTCCAAACATTGTTGTAAGACTTGATATGTTTCAAATTGGTTTCTAATATTACAATACATTGCATTGTGATTAATTTTCTCAAAAGAAACTCCAATTTTCGTGCACAATAAGTAAGTTGCCTCATAATGGGATAATTTGCAAAAATCATGAGAAGTGTGTGATGACTTAATCTAAGGGTCAGAATTGATTACATTTTGATTAAGGGTTGGAAAAGAATTGCACATGGGCTAAGAATGCAAGCAAGGCATGATGGAGGCATGCTTATCTCACAAATTTCAAATTATGCAAATTCATAAAAATCTCATGATCCACACGTGCAAATCACACAATTCTTTCAGCAAGGGTTTGAGAGATCACATATAAGCAGCTCGGGTTTCAACAAGCTCAAGCTCTCTCTCATTCTATCATATCCAACTTCTTGCAACCTTTGCATTTTCTCCCATTTCTCTTCATACATGCACTCAATCTCAAAACAAATTGTGGATCTATGATCAAGGAGAGCCAAGGATCATTAAGCAACCATTCATTCAAGCTTTCCTTCAAGTTTAGCAAGCTTGCCATTTCAGGGCAGGTGTGATCAAATCTCAAGATCCAGCTTCATTCAAGACCTTAGATACATTTATTTTGCATCTAGGGTGAAAGAGGAGTGCATTGCATCCATTATTTGGTCTTATATCTCACTGAATCAAGATCTTCACCTCAGGTATGGATCCAAATCTCAAGATCTAAAAATGAAATTAGTGATGTGTTTTGTGATATTTGAAGTTCACTGATCATGCTGCAACTTTTAGATTTGGAAATGATGCATCATAGCTTAAGATATTTGGATTTCAGTTTTGATGGTCAACTTTGTTTTGCTTCGATCCTTCAGATTCTTTGAGTTTTGGAGGTTTTTGAGCTCATATTTGGATTCAGTGAGGTTGATTTAGTGAATCTGGGCAGTTTTTGTTCATTTTAATGGTTGTTTATGCGTCTGGTTGGAATTCCGGTGCCGGAGCCCTAGCTCCGGTCACCGGAAACTGGAAATGGTTGATTAGGGTTTATCATGAAGAAGACGAAGCCACAGCCATTGGATCTAGCCTTCCAACGCCCTGGATCTGCGCCACCTAGCCCTAACCAGCCTCTCCCTCACGTGTTGTTTCTTTTTTTCATTTAATTCTCCATGCTTCTCATTCCACATTAGTTAACATGGTCCATCCACTCACATCTCACCAAAGTGCCAGGTCAATTAATGAAACATTAACCAGGCGCGTCTGATCAATCCAGTGGTCTTGTTATTTTTCCAGTTTTTTCACAAAATACCACCATAATTCAGTGTTCATGCGCAACATTTTGGGCTCAGTCAGATACTATGCGCACCCCCAGCTTCCAGGCCCATCTCATTTTCAGTTCAAAACCTTCCTAATTACACCTCCCAACCATTTCCATTTTATTTCTTTTTTACTTTATTTTTCTTTTATTTCAGTTTAGTTTCTATTTTATTAAAATACTTACCATTATTAAAAATTCTCAAAAAAATCATGAGCCTTCTTTGAAGTGTCCTTTATTTTTCCATATTTTTTATTTTCCATTTTTCCATTTCCACGTGTCACAATTAATTCTTCTTTTCAATTAGCTTCTTTTTAAGTTCTTCTTGAGTACACTGCCTTGTCGAATTTCCATACACTTCATTATTTTGAATTTTGATCCCATTATTTTTGCTATGGATTCCTAAGACAATGTACTCCTTGTGTGATTTTTATTTTGATTTTTAGAATTTTATTTCTTAGGTCTTGGTCCTTTGACTTGTGATGGAAGTTTGTAACCCTAGCATGTGTTTAAGCCTCCATTTGACCTAGTTTGCTTCTGAATTCTTTAAAATCCTTTTGACTCATTGGTATACCATGTTTTAAGATCATTTGACTTAAGTTGTGGGATTTTTAGATTCTTGGTTGATTTAATGTGAATTTTATCTTGAAACTTGTCCCATTTTGCTTCTTTTGGTCCATTAGGTCTCTTGTAAGCCAAGAAGGGCACTTGTGCCAACTTCTTCTTCTCATTTGGGGTTCTTTTAGGGTGTGGGAACCTTCCTGGTCCTAGGATAGGGTTTGTGTCTTAGAAACTTTTGTGTTTGCTTACCTTTTGTGTTCTTCCTTTCTTAAGTGTGCTTTCACCTCCTCATTTCTTCTTTCACTCCCATTTTGTATTTGTTTGGTATTTTGTCACCTTTCTCTTCATCTTGTTGGCTTATTAAGCCCTTCTTCATCTTGTTTTGGTTCTGATTGTGAGCATTGTGTCCATGTTTCTGCATTTTTTCTTTGCATCTTTCTTAAGTGTGCATTTGTTGTCATATGTGTTCATGTTGCATCATTTTGACTTGTAAGCTTCATTTCTCATTCTTGTGAGTTTCATATGCATTGTGCACTTGTACATATCATTTGACTTCTGGTTTTATGATGATGGCATGTGATTTGTTTCATTTTGCTTCACTTGTATGCATGATACTAACCTTGCAGGGGCTATGGTAAGTGTGAGGTGTGGAAGTTGAGGTCCACATCTCCAAATCTCATCTCTTCTTCTTATGTTTATTTGTACTAACTCTTTGTTGTTGGGCTTAGGCATTTCTCATCTCTTCTTCTTCTTCTCTTCTTCTTTCCTTCTTCTTCATTAGGATAGAAACCACACTGACCCTTAGCATATCCATGCATGATAACACTTAGGATTTCTTTAGTCCCCCTTTAGAATTTTTCCTTTGTGATCCTTTTGTTTCTTCTTCTCTTCTCATCTCATAACTATAAAAAACATCTTAATAATGTTTGAAGTGATGTCTTGATCCATAGCCTTATCCCATGAGGTATGCTTGTAGTCTTCCCATCTTGGGATAGTACAAGTTTACCTTGTGATGCACATGTCTGATCAAGGTATCTTCTTCATAAAGAAAAGCATAAAAAACACTTCTTCACTGTAAATACCAAAAACACTTAATAAGTTTAACAAGTTAGTGAGCTTAAGCCCTAATCTCTGGGTTCAAGTTTTGGGTATCTTCTCCTTACTTGAGTGTGCTTGTTCTATTATTCCATCTTGGAATGTAGTGACAAGTGCACATTCCATTGAAGAGAGCTTGAGTTCACTTACTTGTGACACACTCATAAAAGCTTCATAAAAAACACAAACAAACAATAAGCGTCTTTCCTTCGGGAATTCTTTTCTCACCTCATTCGCTCCGTACGCGAACTTGCTCCTACTTGTCACTTTGCAAGACGGTTACGCACTCGTCGTCCGAGTCTGCAACACCTGAGCAATGACATAGGCAGTTCAAGCCTTAATTCAAGAGCAATTTCCTTGCCACCCCTAGTTAGGGGAACTACAGCGTCTCTGATCCTCATTGTCCTGATGAGGTACGTAGGCAGCGGGGTAGGGCCCGTTCGAGCACAATCTTTATTTTCCCTACATTTTTCCTCTTTGTTCATTATTCTTTTCTTTTCTCATTTTCTTTTCCAGTTCATTTTCTTTTCTTTTTGCTGCAGCTTTCATACCCTCACCCTTTAAAATAGTTTCATTTTGCAAGCGTGGATCTCGTCGGGTACGGCGGACGATCTGGGTGCTAATACCTTCCCAGGTCGTAACCGACTCCCGAGCTCAGGCTCTTTGGTTCGTAGGACCTGTGTCCTTCCTCTTCTTTCTTCTGGTTTGTGCAACATTACCATTCCCTTTCTTCAGGGATACAAATGCCTGGCTGGAGACTCTATCCTTTTCTCTTTCCGCTCCACTTTCGCGTTTGTACCAGGATGGAAATCCGGGGAGCGACACATGTGTTATAAAGCATTCATGTATTCGCAATGCAATATTTATCACAATTTGTTGGACGTTTTTGCAATTAATCATGGTAGATGACAAACAACAACATACTGTCGCTCTCGGGATTTTCATCCAAGTACAAACGCGAAGTGGAACAGAAAAGGTAGAGTCGCCAGCCAAGCATTTTTTATCCCGAAGGAATGGGAAAGGTAATGCTGCACAAACCCGAGGAAGAAGGAAAGGACGAGGTCTTGCGAACCAAAGATTTGGGTCCTAAAATCGGTTACGAACTTGGAAGGTATTAGCACCCCAGATCGTCTGCCGTACCCGACGGTGTAACACCCCAAATCCGCCCTCTTCTTTCTAGCATCATTATCATGTCATAATCATCATAAGCATGGCATATCCTTAGCATCTTTGCATAGAAAAATGAAGCATAACATTCTCATGTTCAAGCATTGGGCATATGATCAATCATTGGTGCATTTGAAGCCTTACAAGTCAAAGCAAGAAGTCAAGTGACCTTATCCAAGTCCCATGAAGTGTCTCTAGGTCATTTAACAGCTCAAGATCCTCCACAAGAGCCCAGAAGGTTGGGAGATTATCAGATGATCCAAGGAAGGGCAAGCTCTTACACAAATGGTCCTCAAATTAGGGTTTCATGTTCAAGCAAGGATTCTTTGAGACTTTGGCCATTTCATGTGGGCAAAGTCCTTCATATGATATGTGAATGCTATGGATGAAATTTAGTGAGAATATTCATTGAGGAAGGCAGTTATTTCATCAGTTGCTTGCATAAGAAGAAATTGGTCAAACTGATTATTTGAAAAGTCAACTGTGGCAATTCAAGGGTTCCAATCCTATTTTTCAAGCCAAGGGATGTTCTTAAGGTCATAGAAGAGGTTTAGCAAAGTCAAAGATCAATAATCAAGAGGTTTTGAAGGACTTTCCATTTTTGGCATGTGACTTGTAATAAAAGTTACTATTTTTGGCAAGTTTTGCCATAATCTTCAAAGCATTCTTTCATGACCAAAATGACTCCAAATGAATTTTCCTTGATCATGAAAGTTGTAGAGTATGATCTCCCATTTTCAAAAAGTACAAGAACATGATCATAGCCTTCATGGTTTGAAAGTTATGACCAATCGAAATTCACTCATTTTTAGGGTTTTTTCATACTTCCAAATTTCTACAACTTTGCAAATTGTCATGTAATGTATTTTCAAGCCATTCTTTGTATCATTTGTGGTTATAAACATAAAATACAACACATGAGAAGCATTTGGCTCAAGAGAAATCAAGCAACTCGTGGATTATGTGAAGGATATTTCTTAGAGTGCAATTTTGCAAAATCATTGAGAAGGCATGATACAAAGCAATCCAAGGGCTGAGATTGATTCAGTTGATAATAGTAAGTGGAATTGAAGCTGAGCATGTGCATGAGAGAGGGATAGCACACATAGAGAATGCACTCACACAAGTTTTGCCAATTTTCAATTTCTCTCCTATCACTCATTCCTCACGTGCATTCTTCTTCATTCTCTCAGCATTGAACATTGGCATGATATAAAAGAGAATTAGGGTTTCCATTTGCTCAGAACCATCACCATTTGCTCACTCCAAACTTTTTTCTCTCTTTTCACTTTCCTTCGAATCTCACTCTACACTCACTCATTGCCAAAAACACTTGCATATTCTTCATCCTTGAGAGCTCGGGATCACAAATCCATACCTCATTCAAGCTGATTCTTGAAATTTCACCAAGTGCAAGAAGTGTGCAGTTGAATTGGAAAAGCTATATCCATGCCAAATCCATCACTCTCTTGCATTTATTTTGCAAGAGGAAGCTTAAAGAGGAGGATCTGAATCATTTGGAGCTTTTTCTGGATCTATTTCAAGCTCTGCAAATCTCAGGTGAGCTCTAAATTCGTGGATCTGGATCTTGAAATTTTTGTGTGATAAATGATCCTCATGTTTCTCTGAGTTCAATAATATACTTACTTTTGAAAATGAGTGATGAATGAACTTGTTATGCTAGTTTTCAGTTTGATGTTTGATTTTATTTTTCTTCGATTTGCATTGCCTGTTGACCTATTGGAAACTCTAATGTGATATTTGTGATCTACGTATCTTAATTGTCTGATCTGGAAAGGTTTGTTCATTTTTATGGTGGTTTGTTCACGAGCATGAGTTTTCCGGTGCCAGAGCCCTAGCTCCGGTCACCAGATTCTGGAATTGGGTTTTGAATTTGAAATGGAGAAGATGAATTCAGGACCACACGATTGCTTGATCTGGACGCTCATCATGCTGACATCGCATTAAAATCACTGCCTCTCACTCACGTGCTCTCTCCCATGTTATAATTTCTGAATAAATCATTGTGTGGAGGACCACACCACAAGTATCCTGTGCACACACGCTGATGTATTGATTTGGTTGACCTAGGTTTTCTGTTGACTTGATCTTGTGCGTTGCTTTGATCCATTGGTCTTGTTTTTTTCCTGATTATTTGAATTACACCATAAGAATGGTTGAGACACGCTGGATTGACTGGGTCTCAGATGCTATTTATGCCCCCTTGCTTTTAGGCCCATGTTTTTGAACTGAGTTTGATTGCTGTATGCACCTCCTTCATCCTTGCCTTATTTTTATTTTATTTTTATTATTTGTTTTCTTTTGAATTTTTAAAAATAGCCAGAGATCTCTAAAAAATTACAAAAACATCATGGACATCAATTTTAATTTTCTTTAATTTTGTATGTTTTTCTTTTCCATTTATTTTTATTTTTCGTTCTAGATTTAATTGTTTAGTTTAATATTTCTTTTAATTCTTTTAAAAAATGCATGCTTTTTTGTTTATTTTCTATCTTAATCATAGATTTGAATTTTAATTTGGTTCTTTTTGCTCTAGATCATAGACATGATGTAGTTTGTTAGGGATTTATCTTTTATTTTTTTAGGAATTTATAAGTTGTTTTTTGTGTGGTTTCTTTGTGATGAAACTTCAAAACCCTAATTGATCTCTATGCATCCCCTTGACCTATTTTGTTTCTTATTTGGGTCCTATCCTTTTGGCATGATGATTTTGTATGTTTTAGGAGCCTTGGTGATTATTTTTGTAATTTTTGAGTGTGTTTTCCATTTAATGTGAATTTTTGTGCTTGCTTGCCCTAACTTGAGGTTATTCTTGATGTATGCTTGCTTATTAGGTTAGGAGGGTACTTGTTCCAACTCCTATAGGATGTTTAGAGGTCTTTTTATATGAGGTTTGATCCCTGATCCTTTCTTAGTGTGTGTGCTTTGAGAAGTTTCTTTGTTACTTGTCTTTAAAGTTTCTCATAAGTGTATGCATGTTCACCTCACCTCCTTTGTTCCTCCCTTCTCTTTGATGCTTATGATTGAGTTTGTGTGCTTCTTCCCCATGCTTGCTCATGCTTCTTAGGCACATCTTAACATGATTAGGTCCCTGGTTTTTCATATGATGCTCATGCCTTGACTTGATTTGCTTTTGTTTGTTTTTACACTTATGCACATGTTCACTTCACTCCTCCTTCTTGTGATGTTTAGGATGAAGCTTGTTGGATCTTTTCCTAGAACTTTTGTGTAGTTTGTGCCTATTCTTGTGATGATAAGGTTCTGACCTTGTGTTTCTTAGTGCTTGTCTAGCTTGTGGGGTCCTTTGTGCTTCATTTATGTTTTGCTTTCTTCATAAGAGCTTGTGAAAACTTGGTATTGTTTTGTATGCTTTGCCTAATGTTTGGTTTGCCTTGATGATTGAATCTTAGTGCAATGAATGGTTTCTTTCACTTCTGGTTGTGGTGTTTAAGGTTGATCTTTTGCTTGTTTATGCTTCACTTGAGTTTGTTTGATTTTATCTTATCATATGGGTTTAGTTCTAACCATTTCAGGGGCTCATGGTAAGTGAAGTGTGGATGTTATCCACATTTCAACCCTTCATATCCTATTTTACTTTACTTTCTATCTTGTGATTGTTGATGTGCCTTATGCCATCTTGTGTTTCAATCCTCCTTCTTCCCCCTTTAGAAGCAACTTATCTCCTTTAGAGGAGTAAGTTGTTTTATAGTTTTCTTCCTCTCTTCTTCTTCTTTTCTCCTCTTCTTCTTTCTTAAGTTAGTTCAAACCTCATTAACCTAGGACTATCCAAGCATGCTAACACTAGGATTAGTCTTTCCCCATTAGACTTTTACCTTTAAGACCCTCTTTTGTCTCTTTCTCTTCTCATCTCAAAACAAAAACCTAAAAAACATTAATAAAGAAAAAAGTGACTTCTTGTGCAATAGCCTTATTCCATGAGGCATATGTATTCATTCCATCTTGGAATAGTACACTTGTCTAGCATCATGCACAAGTCTGATCATGAGGTCATCTTCATCAAGAAAACCATAAAAAATACTTCTTCATTTTAATCACTAAAGCACCTAATAAGTTCAATAAGTCATTAAGCTTAAGCACTTGCCCTTGGAAATAAGTATAAACACCCCAAATTTTCCCTCTCACTTTCTCACACCTTGGCTTATGATCCTTCATATTGCATTGCATAAGCATTCCATCTTACATTGCATAGTTTTATTTCATTGTATAACTGCATAGCTAGGGTTTATGATCAGATGAATCTTAGAAGTGGTCTGAGCAATCTCAAAGGTCATGAAGCATTTCAAGAAGGTCCTTGAGTGGTTTATAATCATCTTATGCCCCCATGGGTCATTTAAAGTCAAGAAATGTCAAAGCACTGCAGAGGTATGGAAGCTAAGCCGAGGATTCCTACACAGATGACTTGAAATTAGGGTTTTGGTTTCAAAGGCCTTATACCCAAATGTTTTGGTCATTATTGTTTCTATTGGTCCATATATGTTATAAGGAGCATGTGTATCAGATTTCATGGAAAGATTCAATGTGGAAGTCATCTAATCAAATGGTAACTTCCTGAGACAGAAAAGTCAAATCAGGGCATCTGAGGCCCCAACAAGGGTTCCAAAGGGTCATCTTCATCAATTTGAGGTCCTATGATCTTTATTTAATCTAAGGAATGTTTAGAAGTTCACAATATTGAATAATTTTGAGCCATTTGAAAAGTTTCTATTTTTGGGCATGACTTGTAATGAAAACTTTCCATTTTGGGAAAGATCTTCAACCTCCTCTTTCTTGATAAAAAAGGCTTCAAATGAAATTTCCTGAAACATGAAAGCTGTAGATTGGATCCTCCCATTTTCAAAAAGTACAAGAAATCATTCTAATTCATCCTAGAACTCAAGTTATGGCCTTGCAAAGTTGGCAAAAATCACATAATTTCAAGTTTCATGTCAAAGAGGATTTTGTACATTTTGGCATTTCAAGCATTCACATGACTTCTAATGTGCACAAATATGTTACAACATGTCAAGGCAGCATCCAAAGATCAGAATTGGCCCAAGAATTTGGCACTTTCATGGCTTGATACATGAGAAATTCAACATGACCAATTATGCATAAAGCTTGCCATCTCTTCATCTATGCATTACAACTGCATTTCTTTGATCCAAGGGCCCTCCATGAAGCATGCTGAGGCAATCTATGCTCAGAATCCCTTGTTGCACTGACCCATACCTCAAGTACAAAGAAACTTGACTTTTTGCATTTTCCTCCCATACCAATCACACAGTGCCACACCAGCTATCCTGACCAATGGTATGGCTCCTACAAACCCTCATGGCTATAAATAGAGACCCTTCATGGCTAGAAAGGGGAAACTACTTCAGATTGCCAAAAATTGCTCAAAACTTCATGCTATCGAATCTCTCAATCTAGCCAGTAAAAACCACAAATTCTTTCACTAATCAACTCCATATAACCTCAGGAACAATTCCCACCCATCACCATAGCCAGAAACAAGGCCAAGCCAAAACACAATTTCTGCAACTTCAATTCTGAAACACTCAAACCAGCCATTCTAAGCTTCATTCAAGCATCCCAATAGGCTCAGGAGGTCAAAGGAGGTTGGATTGCACAAGAGGAGGGCCCAAAAAGCTGCATTTTGAAGCTCTTCATCTCAGGTAACCTTCTAGAACATTTTTTCCAGAAGCATGATTTTATGTTATAGAATGAATCTACATGCTTCCCTGATCATGCTGATATGATTAGTTTTGAAAATGAGTTAGAATTGAACATTTCACGATGATCTGAAAGTTTGACCTAAAAATTTGTTTGCTTCGATTCAACTTAATGATGCATGATAAATGAATTTTGTTTGTTGATTAGTGATGTATGATGTTAGGAGAGTGTTTCTGGACAAAAAAAATTGGAGTTTAGTAGCTTGTAGTGGATTCTGGCATTTTGGTTCACCGGAGAAGACGACCGGAGCTTACCTCTGGTCGCCTGAAAAAGATTAGGGCTAAGCTGTGATCAAATCCCCAGTTTGAATCTTGTCCCTTGGATGTTGATTAGGTTAGCGCATGGACGACTTAGATTAATTCATTAAACACTAATTTCACTTAATTAAATTAATTATAATTAATTAGGTCAGATTGAATATGGACCCTTGGATATCGCGCATATCTCAGTTTTAAACAACAGCCCTTGATTCCTCTTACCACAAGTCTTGCTAACTCTCAATCTTAGCCTTCCATCCAGTCCCTACGCAATCTGAACCATCCATCTTGCATACTTTGCATTTTTATTCATTTCTTTTGTTTTATTTATTAAAAATACCAAAACATTATCTAAAAATCTGATTTCTTGCATTCTCACCTTAAATATTTTTTAAAACCCAAAAACATTTTTATTTTTAATTTTTGCATTAAATTGTATTTTTAAATCATTTAATAGTATTATTTAATTAATTATTTCATTTTAATTAATTAAAAATACTTTTAGGTATTTAAAGATCATCAAAAAGATCACGAAGCATTCTTACATGTTTAGAACAACTTACAAACTAATTTTACAAATTTCTTTTAGGGTTTGATCACATTTTGACAATTAACCATGAATTAGGGTTTCCAAAATTCCTTTTTTTCAACCCTAACTTCAAAAATTCATTTCTCTCAAACCAAGATGAGTTTGCATATGGTTCTTTTTGCATCCTCTTACAATTGACCTCTGGTTTCTAAATATATTTTTGTCTCATTTTTATCTTGCATTTTCATATTAATTTGCCTTTTTCATTGAAAAGTGTCCAAAAACCTAGCCAATCTTAGGTAAACCATAACTTGAATTTGGTAAAACTTTAGACCTCCCCCTTTGGATGGTATTCTCATGAGTGTTTAGGGTTCCTTTGGATGAAATTTCAATTTTTTATCATGTGATTTGCTTGTGCTTTTGAGTTTGTACATATCTTGTTTTTAAACTAACCATTTCAGGTGGATTTGGTAAGTTGTTTAGGGTGTGGATGTGCATCCATATCCAACCTCTCCTTATCTCTTTATTCTTATGCATCTTACTTGTGCTTGAAGTGAATATCATTCACTTATGTTCTCTCTTGTTCCTAGGTTACTTCACTTCTTCATGAAGTAAGTAACCTAATCATTCTCTCCCCCTTTTCATCTGCTTCTCTTCCTTGGTGGCCATCTGAAGATTTCTCTTGATGCCTCACAAACCATAGGAACATCCAAGCATGATAACTTTAGGGTTGTACATAGTCCCCCCTATTTTTTACCTTTTTAGTCTCCTTGAGTCTCTCTCTCTCTCTCATCTCATAATCAAGGCTAAACAGTTAATGTTTTGGGACTCTGAATTAGGGTTATGCTTGTATCCTTATCTTAGGATGGAGTGTATAACTTTGATCCTTAGTGCTAAACCTTTAAGTTATTTTCACCTTCAATAAAAAAACACCTAATAATCATTAAAGACTTAAGCTTGTAACTTGGGCCTTATATTAGGGTTACATCTCTGCCTGGTGGTTCAGAGGGACTAAACCTAGTGTTTAATGGATAAGTCCCCCTCTTGCTAAAGTCTTGCAAACATAAAAAAAAAACACTTCTTCATCCAACCTTTAATTAAAATCCACTTAATAAAGGCTTGTTATATAATGAATTTAATCCCTAACCATGGATTAAGTTGAGGTATCTTCCTCATCTTAAGTGTCCTCATCTATCATCCTTCTCTTAGGATGGTGTAATGAGTTCACTAATCCCTAATCAGAGATTAAACTCATTACTTAACACAAAACAAAAATCCAAAGACACTTAATAATCACAAGTAGGTTAATGATCTTAATCCTGCATCATTAGGTTAATTAAGTTGATATTTTTCATCTCATACTTAAGTGGACTCATTATCCCTAATCAGGGATGATATTGAAATTCTGTGATTAGGTATGAGATGTTGAATGAGATGTTTAAACACTTGAAGACTTAACTAAAACTTAAAGTGCAGGAAAATTAAACAACACAGGAATTTGTTAACCCAGTTCAGTGTATAACCACACTTACATCTGGAGGCTACCAAGCCAGGAGGAAATCCACTATAAGTAATATTAATTCTAGACTTAAACCACCCAGTTTAATCTTTCACTTAATATCTACCCAATGCAATTTCTACCTAAGACACAACTTAGATATGAGTACCAACTCACTCCCCCTCAATCACACAGTGATCTTGTTTGCAAGTTTAATAAAATTGAAGTCATACTTCAAACAAAACAGCTTGATCTTACTTCACAGTTTCAATCAAGACACAAATGCACTTTTGCTTAAAAGCTCATAAAGTGGTACAATTAAAACAACCTGCTGTTAAAAAACAAAACACCCTATTTGGTCTTTTGAAATTCGCACTCTATTCTGAGAGTTTCTGTTGCTTAAATAGGTGTTTGGATTTTGGACTTTCTGTAGGTTTATCCAATCCTGAAACTAATGCTGCTTCAACCTTGAATTAGGGTTTGTTACTTCCTAGATTCTAGGTGATTCAGTTCTTCTGATTATGTTGAAGTCACATAACAACACTCCCTACAGATGCGCCTTATTCTGTTTTATCCATCCATAATTAATTCCAGATAACTTTCCTTAATTTACTCAGTTCTGTTAGTCATTAATTAATTCTGGTAGCAGGTTTGAGATGTCACAACATCTGGTGTGACATCCTGAAAAACTGAACTTACTTCATTTACTGATACAATGTCACAACATCTGATGTGACATCCTGTAAACTGAACTTATTTCATTAACTGATACAATGTCCCAACATCTGGTGTGACATCCTGAATTAAGTTCATTTACTTATACTCTGTTTGATAATGTCCCAACATCTGATGGGACATCCTGAACTGAATTCAACATTTCTTGTTGGTCAAAAATTCTGCCAATTCTAAACATCTACAAACTCCCCCTTTGGCTAATTTTTGGCTAACATACTTTTCTGGTTATCAGAGTGCAGCAGAAGTTCTTTTACCAGAGTACAACAGTTCTTTTCTGTTGAGTCATGTGAGAGTTTACTCCCCCTCAATTCTACATTTGTTCAGACTTGTTGCAACAAAATTTTTTCATTAAAATCACAATTTTAGTTCAGAAGCAAATAAAAGTTTTTCATTAATCAGTAATTTGCATCATACATTGTTGTTGTGTTCTGTTCTCCCCCTTGTTAGACATAAGTTTGGGGCCAAAGTTACTAATTCAAAATTACAATGCAGAAGCAGTCATTACATATTCCTCACATACAATTTTCACTCAGACTCCTCATAATCAGTTTCTTCCTCTTCCTCAGTCTCCTCATCAGAAGCAGTAGCTTTCTGAGCACTTTCTTCAATCTCCAGCCTTTGGATAATCTCCTCAAGCTTCTGCTTCCTTGCATCCAGTTCTTTGCATGTGATCTTCAGCTCAACAATCAAGGCAGCTTTGGAGATTGGAGACTTTGCCTTTGAAGGACCAGCAGATGTCCCAGAGGGAGCTTCAACATCAGCTGCATGATGACTCAAGAACAACTTGTAGTGGAAGGCCAGAGGGCTTTCTCTTTTGCAAATTGTGTCCTTCTCAGTGAGGATACTAGGATACTGACTCAGCATTATTCCACACAGCAAGGAAGGGAAGGCAATTGGCAGCTTTGTTGCAGATGATCCAGCATGCTTCAATGTCTGATCAAAGATATAAGCTCCAAAATCCAGCTTTGTTTGGGTACCTACAACATATATGAACCTGCCTAACCCAGTTTCTATTGAGGAGGTATGGTTGGTAGGAACCCAGTTTGTAGTGCCAATCCTATGCAGCATGGCATACTTCCTTGTCAGCAGGCTAACAGACAGCTTCCCCTTGACTGGCCAAGTCTTTACCTGATTTGCAGTGATGACCTTGCAAACCTGGTTATCAGTCTTTCCTAACTCATTTGGACCATCAGATTCTCTTCCTAGGTAGTGGTTGATAACCCTAGGAGAGAATTCTACACACCTCCCTCTTACATATACTTTTCTAAAGTCAGCAGACTTACCATCAGCACAATCTTCTTGGAGGTTGACTATGAATTCCTTGACTAGCAGCTCATAGCAAGGAGAGAAATTTGATACAGTTTTGAAAAGACCAGCAGAAGATATGAGATCAATTACCTCTGTGCACTCAAGTGCATTACTGCTCAACTCTCTTTCAAGTGCTACCCTTCTTTGATAAACAAACTTCCATCTATTCACACTTGAAACATGATGGAAGGAGATGTTATCCAAAGGAGCTTCTGGAACATCAGTTGATGACCTTGAGGGTGCTGGTTTCTTCTTTGGAGGAGATGTTGGGACATCCTCTTCAACATCTAAATCTGGAGGGGTGACAACTTTCCTCTTTTGTGTTTGCTCCTTGCTCCATTGTTTTGTAGGACCAAAGATAACTTTAGCTTTGTCCTTCTTTGGTGTAGCTTTCTTCTTCTCAGGAGTTGCATGTCCTGCATTCTTCTTTTCCTTCCTAGTTCTAAGCCTTTTGGCTATGCTAGGGTTGACAGAAGCAATGATTTCTATATCAGAATCATGCTCTATGTTCACAACAGGAAGAGGTTGAGCAGTCTCCTCTTCAGCAGGTGGATCAACAGAGGTTTGATCTGCAGTGGAGGCCTTGTGTTGGTCCTTAGATGTTTCTTCATCACTATCAGTGGAGGCCTTTTGCTGGTCCTCAGATGTATCATCAGCAGTATCAGATGAGACCTTTTGCTGATCTTCAGATGTTTCAACATCTATTGGGACATCCTGTTGAGCAGGAGTGTCCTGTTCAGCCTGAGTTTGTTGATCTTCTTGTGGAGCTGGCATGGTGTTCAGAGGGATAGATATGCCACTTACCACTCTTTGCTCAGATAGGATCCTGTTTACCAGCTCCTTTATGGAATCATCCATATATTCAGAAGCTTTTGGAGTGGTGTTTGATGATGAAGGTTTCCCTTTGGCTTTGCTAAAAACAGGTTCCTTTGCCCTTCTAACAGTAGGGGTTCTTGGCTTTTGAGCAAGAGGAATACTTCCTCTGATTTCGTCCATTGGAGTTGAATCCATGGGTACCACATAAATGGGGGTTGCATGCACCACATCTTCCTTGTTGAGGATTTCTTCAGAGATGTTAGGGTTTTGGTGTTGAGACATTTTTAGAATGTGGTTAAGAAAGAGATTGAGATTGGTTGAGTTTGATGATCTCTGAAAGTTAGTTATAGCAAGAAAGTTATTGTGAGAGAATGATGAGAAGATGAATAGCTGAAAGTGAGCTGATATTCTTATAAGAGTCGTTACTTGGAGAATTTCTAGGAGTGGAATACACAAGGTGCTTGACCAGACTGGTGTTTCCATCTGGTGATCATGCCACACAATGTCATATGACATGTTGGCACATCTCCATAACTGCTAAATTTCACATAAACAGATTCCCAATTTACCCCTTAGGTTTTCAAATTGAATAGCATCCAAGGCTTTAGTAAATATATCAGCCAATTGCAGATTTGTAGCTACATGTTCCAATGAGATCACTTTTTCTTCTACAAGATCTCTGATGAAATGGTGCCTGATATCAATATGCTTGGTCCTGCTATGTTGGATAGGATTTTTTGATATGTTAATAGCACTTAAGTTGTCACAGTACAATGTCATGACATCTTGTGGGACATTGTACTCAGTGAGCATTTGCTTCATCCAAACCAACTGTGAACAACTGCTTCCAGCTGCAATATATTCAGCTTCAGTAGTAGATAAGGATACACAATTTTGTTTCTTACTGAACCAAGAAATCAAATTGTTTCCTAGAAAGAAGCATCCTCCTGAAGTGCTTTTTCTGTCATCAGCACTTCCAGCCCAATCAGCATCACAGAAGCCAGTGAGAATTGGTTTGTATCCATGAAAGTACATTATGCCATAGTCACAAGTACCATTAACATATTTCAGAATTCTCTTGACTTGGTTTAGATGACTAAATTTTGGATCAACTTGATATCTTGCACATACACCTACTGCAAATGCTATGTCTGGTCTGCTAGCAGTTAAATACAATAAGCTTCCAATCATGCTTCTGTATAGGCTTTGGTCTACATTCTCACCCTTGTCATCTTTAGTTAGCTTTAAATGTGTGGGGGCAGGAGTTCTCTTATGAGTAGCATTGCCCATCCCAAATTTCTTGACTATGTTCTTAGCATAATTGCTTTGGGAGATGAACATGGAGTCCTCCATTTGCTTTATTTGCAGTCCAAGAAAGTAGGTTAATTCTCCTACTAGGCTCATTTCAAATTCAGATTCCATCTGATTGACAAAATGTTTAACCATTATGTCTGACATCCCACCAAAAACAATGTCATCTACATATATTTGAGCAATCATGACATTTCCTTCTTCATCTTTAACAAACAAGGTTTTGTCAATTCCACCTTTCCTGTACCCTTGCTTGATAAGAAAAGTAGTCAGCCTTTCATACCATGCTCTTGGAGCTTGCTTCAGACCATAAAGAGCCTTCTTTAGTTTGTATACATGATTTGGACAGCTTGGATCAACAAATCATTTAGGCTGTTCTACATATACCTCTTCATTAAGATATCCATTTAGAAAGGCACTTTGCACATCCATTTGAAATAGCTTGAACTTCAAGATACAAGCAATTCCCAAAAGTAGTCTGATTGATTCAAGCCTTGCTACAGGTGCAAAGGTTTCATCAAAGTCTACTCCTTCAATATGTGTGTATCCTTGAGCTACAAGTCTAGCTTTGTTCTTTGTAACAACTCCTTGCTCATTTGACTTGTTCTTATATACCCATTTAGTGCCAATCACATTTATGTCATCAGGTCTAGGAATAAGATTTCACACTTCATTTCTTGTGAATTGACCTAATTCCTCTTGCATAGCACAAATCCAGTATTCATCAGTAAGAGCTTCCTTGATGTTTTTAGGTTCTATTTTTGAAACAAAACAGGAACCTGAAATTACTTCTCTTGATCTAGTGCTTACACCTCTGTTGGGATCACCAATTATCAGATCTTTGGGATGATCCTTCTGGATTCTGATGGAGGGAGGTTTGCTGGATTGTTCTGTCCTTGCATCAGTTTGAGTGAAGTCAGAATGATCACTCTTTTCTTCAGCTTCAGTTTTGCTGTCAGCAGATGTTCCAACATCTTCTGTAACATCTGTAGGAGCATCATCAATTATTACATTTATGGACTCCATGATAACCTTGGTTCTAGAGTTAAATACTCTATATGCTCTGCTGTTTATAGAGTATCCAAGAAAAATCCCTTCATCACTTTTAGGATCCATTTTTCTTCTTTGCTCCCTATCAGCAAGAATATAACAATTACTTCCAAACACATGGAAGTACTTAACTGTGGGTTTTCTGCCCTTCCAGACTTCATAGATTGTGGACAAAGTTCCTTTCCTTAGAGTGACTCTGTTATGGATGTAACAAGTTGTGTTCATAGCTTCAGCCTAGAAGTACAAAGGTAACTTTTTAGCATGGATCATAGCTCTTGCTGATTCTTGGATAGTTCTATTCTTCCTCTCAACAATCCCATTTTGTTGAGGAGTGATTGGTGAAGAGTATTCATGATTGATTCCTTCTGAAGAACAGAAATCTAAGAATTTTTGGTTCTCAAATTCTTTTCCATGATCACTTCTTATTCTGATCACACAGCTGGCTTTTTCCCTTTGTATTCTTTGGCATAAGTCTTTGAATACATCAAATACATCATACTTTTCTTTGATGAAATTTATCCATGTATATCTTGAAAAATCATCAACCACCACATATGCATACCTCTTACCACCAAGGCTCTCAACCTGCATAGGTCCCATAAGATCCATATGCAATAATTCCAAAACTTTGGAAGTTGTCAGATGTTGTAGCTTTGGATGGGACATCTTGGTTTGCTTGCCTATTTGACATTCACCACATATCTTTCCATCATCAATATTCAGTTTAGGAATACCTCTCACAGCTTCCATAGATATGATTTTCTTTATGCCTCTGAAATGGAGATGACCTAGTCTTTGGTGCCATAGTTTCACTTCTTCTTCTTTAGCTAAAGAACAAGTTGAAGTGAGACTGAAGTCTTGAGGTTCCCACATGTAGCAGTTGTCTTTAGATCTGGCACCTCTCATGATAACCTTTTGTTCTTTGTTAGACACTATGCATTCAGTTTTGGTAAAGTTTACACTGTACCCTTGATCACATAATTGACTTATGCTGATCAGGTTAGCAGTTAAACCTTTTACCAGCAGCACATCATCTAGTCTTGGTACATCTGGACAGTCCAAGGTCCCAACTCCCTTGATTTCTCCTTTAGCTCCATCTCCAAAGGTTACATATCTGGATGAGTATGACTTTAAGTCTACTAGCAGATTCTTCAATCCAGTCATGTGTCTTGAACATCCACTGTCAAAGTACCAGTCTTCTTTAGCTGATACTCTTAGAGATGTATGAGCTATATATGCAACACCCTTCTTTGAACATTTGTATTGAGATTTCTTTTGATACCTCTGCCCTGTGCATTGTCCATCAGTAGAGCTCCAAGGTTGTTTGTTGATCTTGTTCTTGGGCATGTAACTTTGATTAGCATGAAGGCTAGATTTTGGTACCCATACCTTCTTGATGACCTATGTCTTCTGCTTAGGGGGTTGCTGACTTCTTTGATGTTGATGTCTATGCAGCTCTTTCTTGATAACCTCTATCTTCTGCTTAGGAGGTTGCTGATACATCTGATTTGGATATCCATGCAACTTGTAACAATGAGGTTTGATATGTCCAAATCTTCCACAATGATGACATCTCCATCTTTGATACTTCTTCTTCATTATGTTCTTTTCATGATGTTGAGACATCTGTTGGAACATTATGTTTGACTGTGTGTTCTTTTCATGATGTTGAAGCATCTGTTGGGACATCTTGTTTGACTGTATGGATTTTGAAGTAGTTTTGCTAGTGCTAGCTTCAACCTTATAAACTTTGTTAAATCCCAATCCACTTTTATCCCCTGAATGCTTATTGTTGTTGAGAATAACATCCAGTGTGCTTGAGCTACTGTTCAGCATTCTAACAGATTTGGACATATGTTCCAACTTGGATCACTTGATTTTTCATCCTTTAGTGCCTCAATCTGCTTCTTTAGCTTTATACTCTCCATGTATATTTCAGTGCTTCTTTTGACTAGTTCTCTGTATGATTGCTCAAGCTCTTCAAAAGTAAGCTCCCTATCACTGGATTCACTTTCAGATTCACATAATCCAGCTAGAGCAGTGATATGCTTAGCTGATTCTTCTTCTGAATCACCTCCTGAGTCTTCATCAGACCAGGTTACAGAGAGACCTTTCTTTTGCCTTTTTAAATAGGTAGGACATTCATTCCTGATGTGTCCATATCCTTCACATCCATGGAATTTAATCCCTTTTTCTTGACTGGTCTTTTCATCATAATTTGACCTTCTATCATAAGGTTTTTTGTTCTCAGAAGAGTTTGTGTATCTTCCACTTGGTCTGGACTTGTCTTCCATCTTTCTTAGAATCTTTTTGAATTGTCTTCCAAGCATAGCAATGTTTTCTGATAAGTTTTCATCAGTTTCTGATTCATCATTTTCTTCTTCTTTATCAGTATTTGACATCAAGGCTATGCTTTTGTTCTTCTTTACAATTGTGTCATTCATTCCCATCTCAAATGTTTGAAGGGAACCAATGAGCTCTTCAACTTTCATTGTGCATATGTCTTGAGCTTCTTCTATTGCTGTGACCTTCATGTCAAATCTTTTTGGTAAAGATCTGAGAATCTTTCTTACAAGCTTTTCATCAGTCATCTTTTCTCCCAAAGCTCCAGAAGTATTGGCTATTTCTAAGATGTTCATGTAGAATTCATGAATTGTCTCATCTTCCTTCATTCTCAATTTTTCAAACTTGGTGGTGAGAAGTTGAAGTCTTGACATCTTCACCTTTGATGTTCCTTCATGAGTTGTTTTGAGAGTGTCCCAAACATCTTTGGCCAGCTCACAGTGATGCACAAGTCTAAAGATGTTTCTATCAATGCCATTGAATAAAGCATTTAAGGCCTTGGAGTTGCCAAGTGCTGAATCTTCTTCCTCCTTACTCCATTCTTCTTCAGGTTTCAACACTTTTGTTCCATCTTTGGTGTCTTGGACAGGGTGTTCCCATCCATTATTGACTGCTTTCCAGGCCCTATTGTCAAGTGATCTTAAGAATGCAATCATTCTTGGCTTCCAGTAGTCATAATTAGATCCATCCAGTATAGGTGGTCTATTTACTGATCCTACATCTCTGTCCATGTTTCCAGAATTTGCAGTCCCTAGATCTCACCCAGTATAAACAGGAAGGGTGCCTGCTCTGATGCCAATTGAAATTCTGTGATCAGGTATGAGATGTCGAATGAGATGTTTAAACACTTTAAGACTTAACTAAAACTTAAAGTGCAGGAAAATTAAACAACACAGGAATTTGTTAACCCAGTTCAGTGTATAACCACACTTACATCTGTAGGCTACCAAGCCAGGAGGAAATCCACTATAAGTAATATTAATTCTAGACTTAAACCACCCAGTTTAATCTTTCACTTAATATCTACCCAATGCAATTTCTACCTAAGACACAACTTAGATATGAGTACCAACTCACTCCCCCTCAATCACACAGTGATCTTGTTTACAAGTTTAATAAAATTGAAGTCATACTTCAAACAAAACAGCTTGATCTTACTTCACAGTTTCAATCAAGACACAAATGCACTTTTGCTTAAAAGCTCATAAAGTGGTACAATTAAAACAACCTGCTGTTAAAAAATAAAACACCCTATTTGGTTTTCTGAAATTCACACTCTATTCTGAGAGTTTCTGTTGCTTAAATAGGTGTTTGGATTTTGGACTTTCTGTAGATTTATCCAATCCTGAAACGCATGCTGCTTCCACCTTGAATTAGGGTTTGTTACTTCCTAGATTCTAGGTGATTCAGTTCTTCTGATTATGCTGAAGTCACATAACAACACTCCCTACAAATGTGCCTTATTCTGTTTTATCCATCCATAATTAATTCCAGATAACTTTCCTTAATTTACTCAGTTCTGTTAGTCATTAATTAATTCTGGTAGCAGGTTTGATATGTCACAACATTTGGTGTGACATACTGAAAAACTGAACTTACTTCATTTACTGATACAATGTCACAACATCTGATGTGACATCCTGTAAACTGAACTTATTTCATTAACTGATACAATGTCCCAACATCTGGTGTGACATCCTGAATTAAGTTCATTTACTTATACTCTGTTTGATAATGTCCCAACATCTGATGGGACATCCTGAACTGAATTCAACATTTCTTGTTGGTCAAAAATTCTGCCAATTCTAAACATCTACAGATATAATGAGTTTGCAAACCCTTGATTAAGGCTTAAGCTCATTATCTTATGCAAAACATCAAAAACAATAAAAAACTGGAATCATTAAAACAAACAATAAACGTCTCCTCCGGGATTCTTTTCTCATCACACTCATTCAAAAATGAGAACTTGCTTCTTCCGTCTAATGCAAGACAATTAGCACTCGAGCCAGACGAGTCTTACACTTGAGCATAGACAAGCAAGCAGTTCACATCAAAATCATCTAAGTCTCTTTGAGTCGAACTATGGTGTTCTGACTTCCTCATTGCACGAGAGGATACATAGGCATAACTTAACAGTTATCGAACACAAGTCTCTTTGTCTTCCCCCTCTCCTCTTTCCAGCTTTCTTTCTCTTAGCCTCAGATTTGAGCACTCACTTTCTTTTTGAACTGACATTCTGTACATTCCTTTTCCCCTAGCCTTTTATACACCGTTTAGCACATACACAATCCCCTTTTAAAACACAATCAAGTAAGCGTGGATCCCGTCGAGTACGACGAACGATCTGGGTGCTAATACCTTCCCAGGTCGTAACTGTAAACACCCCAAATTTGCCCTCACTCATTCACACCATGGCTTGTGATCATCTCATATGCATAAACACAATCATATCATCTCATATCTCATTTTTGATTCACTGCATAGTTTCTAAGGCATCTGCACCTAGGGTTTGTGATCTGAGCAATCCCCAAAGCATCTTGGGCCACTCCAAAGGCCACCAATCAATTAAAAGGGGTCCATGTGTGTTCTTATATCATATTCCACCTCCTCAAAGTCAAAATTGCAGAGGAATCACAAGAACTAGGGTTTGAGGTGAGGCAGAGCCAGTTTAGACTGCACAGTTGACTGAAAATTAGGGTTTTGGTTTCAGAGACCATAACTCCAAATTTTTTGGTCATTCTTGTTTCCATTGATCTCTATATGGTATAGGGAGTATGCACATCAATTTTCATGAAGAAATTCCATGGGGAAGTCATCTGATCAAGGGTTGACTTTTCAGACAAGTCAGTGTAAAATCAGGGCATCTGAGGCCACCAATGACCCAACCAATGGGTGATCTTCATCATTTTGAGTGTATATGATCTTTATTTGATCATGGAAGAGGGTTGAAGTTCATAAAAATCAAGAATTTAGGGTTTTTGCAAATGTTGACTTTTTGGGCATAGTTGACTTTTCAAGAATGCATCATTTTAGGTCATTTTTCAAGCCTTGATTCTTGATCCAAAAAGGCTTCAAATGGAAAAACTTTGGTCATGAAAGTTGTAGATCTCATTTTTCCCTTTTCAAAAAGTACAAGAACATGATCAAACTCTTCTTGGATCAAAAGTTATGGCAATGCAAAGTTGGCAAAAATCATTGATTTTCAAGGCATGCTTCAAATGGAAATTTTGCAAAGTCATGAACCAATGCATTATGTGACCTCTAATTCATTTGAAACCATTACACAAACATTCTATGAGCCTTAAAAATCAGAATTGGACCAAGTTTCCCCATGGTTTGGTTTGTGTAACAAGACTTTCTCACATGTGAACAAAAGAGCAACAACTTGCAAAATCATCATGATCACTTCTTACAACTTGCAACCTTGGATGCTGACCTTGCTGGCTCACTCACCACACCATGCTGCGCAGCCCCTAGGCTTTGTACCAAGCTAGCACTTCACCATACTTCTCTTACACATTATTTGACTTTTTGCAAAAGGCAACTTACCAATCAATAAAGCACATGTCCAATCAACTGACCAATGAGAGAGAGTTATGTGGACAATTTGCAATCCATTTCATACACTAAGCAAGCCTGAAACCATTCACACCATCACATTCACACAAACACTCCCAATTGCAACTTGCTTCGAATCTGATTCCACAGCCACAAAACACTCCAACCATTTTCTCCATTCAACTCACCATGTATCACTGAGTAGAAAGCACCAAGAACACAAGCCTGAAACAGCCAAAACATCTCACTGCCATTTCTCACTTCATTTTGCAGTTTCATTCGAAACTCTCACCATAGCTCACAAACACACCAACAAACACCACAGACCTTCTCCATTCATCCTCAGGATCACAAACAACCATTCACCATGACCTGAAGCTCTCTATTTCACCATTGCCATTTCTGACCAAGCTTGAGCAGAAGCTTTCGAATCTCACTATCCAGCCAGCTTAAACTCTCTTTGAGCATTCAAACATCTTCTGGGGACCAAGTGGAGTAGTTTGCACTGAAGGAAGTGGCCAGAAAGTCCTCAAGCTGAAAGCTTCGAATCTCAGGTAGCATGAAATTTATTTTTCCAGAAATTGTTTTTCTTGTTACAAACTTGTTCTATGTGCTTCACTGATCATCCTGGTATCATTGGTTTTGAAAATGGCTTTGATTTGAGAGTTTAATTTGTCTCTGAAACCTGCGTGCCCTAGAACTTGTTTTGTTCGATTCTTGCTTATGGGGAAAAATAAATGAATTTGAACATGGGGTTTTGGTTCAGTAGGTTGTGGGAAACATTTCCATGGTTTTAGATTTCATTTTAGTGACCTAGGGAAGGATTTGGAAGTTTTCAGGGGAGAAGGTCACCGGAGAAGACGACCGGAGCTCGTCTCCGGTGACCTGAAAGTGATTAGTGAGGTTAATTAGGGTTAGGGCAAAGTTTGAATATGGGCCCTTAGATCTGGCTTCCCGCGCGCGTGTGTGTGGTCCAGATTGTGCCATTAATTCATAATCAGGATTAATTAATTTAATTAATTGAGTTTTAGAAGTTTGAATATGGGCCTTTGATCTGCGCGCGCAGTCAACCCATCCACTGCCAGAATCAATCTCAGCCGTCCTTCCTGATTACTTCATTTTAAATTCATTTTAATTCATTTTCTTCTCATTTAATTTGCATATTTATTTTAAAATAGCAAAAATGTCTTAAAAATTATGAAACTTTTTCTTTAAAGTTTTATTAATTTTTAAGACCCAAAAATATTTTTATTTTATTTTTTATCATTAAAAAAGTATTTTTAAATATTTAAGAGATTATTTTTAATTGATTAATGGGAATTAATTAATTAAAAATACTTTTAGGTATTTAAAAATTACAAAAAAATTCATGAAATGTTCTAAGACATTTAGAAACATTGTCCAACCTTCAAACCAAATTTCTTTTTTGATCTTGATGCATTTTAAGAATTTTTCATTGAATTAAATCATATTTTGTGCATTATTTTGATCATGGATTCAAAAATTCATTTCTGCCTATTGGAGAAGGTCGAGACATTGATTCTTCTTGCATTGTTTTGTGTTTGGCATGTAGTTTCTAGGGTAAAATGGCCATGATTTGATCTTGCATTTTCCAATTGTTTGGCTTTTCTTTTGTTAAGAACCCTAAAAAACCCTAATAACTTGTAAAAATCATAACTTGAGTTTGGTTGAGAGTTGAGAGTTCCCCTTTGGGCAGTGGTTTATTATAGGTTTAGGGTTTCCTTGGGCACCATTTTCCATTTTTTATCTTAGGGTTTGCTTCTGTTTTGGATTTTGGTTTGATGTTTGATCCATGAACCCTAATTTGGGCTTTCTTTTGCATCCCTCTTACATTCTCTTGCATAACATGACTTGTCTTTGCATTTTGTGCATTCTTGTGATTCATTTGACATCTTGAGACATATAGAAAGCATGTTTGATCATTGCATTACATATTTTCCATGTCATTTGTCTTGTATGATTCATAACTTTCCATGCTTGTTCATGCTCCTTAGCTTGCATCATTTGCATTCATGATCTTGTATGAACATCTCCATGCCTTGTCTCATGTTTGCAGCACCTCATTGTAAACACCCCAAATTTGCCCTCACCCATTCACACCATGGCTTGTAATCATCCTCATATGCATAAACACAATCATATCATCTCATATCTCACTTTTGATTCACTGCATAGCTTCTAAGGCATCTGCACCTAGGGTTTGTGATCTGAGCAATCCCAGAGCTTCTTGAGGCACTCCAAAGGCCACCAATCAACTCAAAGGGGTCCATGTGTGTTCTTATATCATGTTCCATCTCCTCAAAGTCAAAAATGCAGTGGAATCACAAGAGCTAGGGTTTGAGTGGATGCAGAGCCAGGTTGAACTGCACAGTTGACTGAAAATTAGGGTTTTGGTTTCAGAGGCCATAACTCCAAAATTTTTGGTCATTCTTGTTTTCATTGATCTCTATATGGTATAGGGAGTATACATATCAATTTTCATGAAGAAATCCCATGGGGAAGTCATCTGATCAAAGGTTGACTTTCTAGACAAGTCAGTACAAAATCAGGGCATCTGAGGCCCCCAATGACCCAACCAATGGGTGATCTTCATCATTTTGAGTGTATATGATCTTTATTTGATCATGGAAGAAGGTTGAAGTTCATAGAAATCAAGAATTTAGGGTTTTTGCAAAGGTTGACTTTTTAGGGCATGGTTGACTTTTCAAGAATATGTCATTTTATGCCATTTTTCAAGCCTTGCTTTTTGATCCAAAAATGCTTCAAATGGAAAAACTTTGGTCATGAAAGTTGTAGATCTCATCTTTCCCTTTTCAAAAAGTACAAGAACATGATCAAACTCTTCTTGGATCAAAAGTTATGGCAATGCAAAGTTGGCAAAAATCATTAATTTTCAAGGCATGCCCTAAGTGAGAATTTTGCAAAATCATGGATCAATGACCTTTGCAGCCTCAAGTTCACCTCTAACCAATGTGCCAACATTCTACAAGTCCTAAAAATCAGATTTGAACTAAGATTGCCCATGGTTTCATGCTTGGTTAGACAAAGAATCACATGTGAACCAAAATGTCACAACTTGCAAAAACTCATGATCATGCTTTACCAACTTGCTGCCTTGAATGCTGGACCAAGCTGACTCTTTCCCCTCATCTTGCTGCGCATAGCCCATGCCTTGTACCAAGCTAGCACCTCACCATACTTTCTCTTACACAAGAGTTGACAAATTGCAAAAGTTGCCTCACCTATCCAAAAAGCACATGTCAAATCAACTGACCAATGAGAGAGAATTATGTGGACAGTTTGCAAGCTAAACATAACACAAGGCAAGGCTGAAACATTGGACACACTCACATTCACAAAAACCTTCCACATTGCAAAAGCCTTCGAATTCCTCTCCACAGCTTGCAAACACAAAAACCTTTTCCTCCATTCAACTCACCATGTATCATTGAGTAGAAACCACCCAAAGCATAAGCCTGAAACAGCCAAAGCACCCCACTGCCATTCTTCACCCTCATTCTGCAGATTCATTCGAATCTCCCTCCCTAGCCCATAAACAGCCAAACAAACCTTGCAAAGCTTCTCCATACATCATCTGGACCATAAACCATCATTCACAGTGGCCTGAATCAGTCAGAATCACCATAGCCATTGTTGACTGAGCTTGAAGCAGGAGCTTTCGAAACTCATCAACCAGCCTACATAAATTGTTCTAAGGCATTCAAACATCATCAAGGGGTCCTAAGGAGTGGTTTGCACATAAAGAGAAGGCCAGAAAGTCCTCAAGTGGAAAGCTTCAAATCTCAGGTAGCCTGAAATTTATTTTTCCAGAAATCATTTTTATTGTTACAAACTTGTTCTATTTGTTTCACTGATCATTCTGGTACCATTGGTTTTGAAAATGGTTGTGATTTGAGCATTTAATTTGTTTCTGAAGCTTGCGTGACCTAGAACTTTTTCTCTTCGATTCAGTTGATTTAGGAAATATAAATTTGTTTTGAGAGAGGGGTTTGGTTCGTGAGAGGGTGAGGATCATTTCCATGTTCTTGGTTTTCATTTTTGGTACGTTTTGAGAGGTTTGGAGATTTTTCAGGTGAGAGCTGGCCGGAGAAGACGACCGGAAGTCTTCTCCGGCCACCTGAAAGTAATTTGTGCCCTAATTGTGTAATTAACTTCAGTTTGAATGTGAGCCGTAGATAGCCATTGACCAGTTGACTTCCCTCTCTTTTGGATGGCCCAGATCAGCTTACTTATGCCCTAATCCACGTGTTAACTTAATTAATCCATAATTAAATAATTTAATCAGAGTCAATCCTGGCCACAAGATCACGCGCGCAGTCAATGAATTCAAACTCAGAGCCAATCTCGTCCATCCATCCTGTTTACTTTTATTTTATTTAATTTAATTCATTTCTTTTTCATTTGTTTTGCATATTTAATTTAAAAATAGCAAAAAAATCTTAAAAATTATGAAACTTTTTCCTTAAGGTTTTATTAATTTTTATGACACAAAAATATTTTTATTTTTTATTTTTATCATTAAAAAAGTATTTTTAAATATTTAAAAGATTATTTTTGATTGATTAATGAGAATTAATTAATTAAAAATACTTTTAGGTATTTAAAAATTACAAAAAAATTCATGAAATGTTCTAAGACATTTAGAAACATTGTCCAACCTTCAAACCAAATTTCTTTTTTGATCTTGATGCATTTTAAGAATTTTTCATTGAATTAAATCATTTTTTATGCATTATTTTGATCATGGATTCAAAAATTCATTTCTGCCTATTGGTGAAGGTTGAGACATTGATTCTTTTTGCTTTGTCTTGTGTTTGGCATGTAGTTTCTAGGGTAAAAAGGCCATGAATTGTTCTTGCATTTTCAAATTGTTTGGCATTTGTTTTGTTAAGAACCCTAAAAAACCCTAATAACTTGTAAAATCATGTCTTGAGTTTGGTTGAGAGTTGAGAGCTCCCCTTTGGGTAGTGGTTTATTATAGGTTTAGGGTTTCTTTGGGTGCCATTTTCCATTTTTATCTTAGGGTTTTGTTTCTGTTTTGGATTTTTGTTTGATGTTTGATTCATGAACCCTAATTTGGGCTTCCCTTTGCACCCTTCTTGCATTCCTTTGCATAACATGACTTGTCTTTGCATTTTGTGCATCCTTGTGATTCATTTGACATCTTAAGATGTATAGAAAGCATGTTTGACCATTGCATTACATATTTGCCATGTCATTTGTCTTGTATGCTTCATAACATTTCATGTTTGTTCATGCTCCTTAGCTTGCATCATTTGCATTCATGATCTTGTATGAACATCCCCATTGTCTTGCCTCATGTTTGCAGCACTTCATAACATCATAATCATCATCAACATGCTTCTGGTTTTGCTTAGCATCATATCATTTCATCTCATCTTGCATTGCATTGCATTTTCTTTCTAACATTGCAGGTGGTAAGTAAACTTGAGAAGTGAATTTGCCTTCACTTCTCATAACTCTTCTTTTCATCTCTCTTGCATCCATTGCTGCATTTTTATGTGTGTTTGAGTTTGAGCTTACTCATTCTTCTTCTCCCTACTTTCTTCCTTCAAGTGACTTGACTTCTTGAAGGAAGCAAGTCACTTTGCTTCTCTTGATCCTTTCCTCTGCTTCCTGGTGGTTCCTTTGAAGATTGTTCTTGGAAACCTCACAAACCTTAGGACCAACCAAGCATGATAATGAATTAGGGTTTTGATTAGTTCCCCCATAGTTTTACCTTTGTGTCTCTCTTTGAGTCCTCTCTTCTCACCTCATAATCAGGGACTAAACCCTAAAGGCTTTAAGACTTTGTGATTAAGCTTATGCCTACATCCTTCTCTTAGGATGGAGTGTATAACTTTAATCCTAAGTATTAAACCCTTAAGGTGTTTAAATCTCTTAATCAATTCACTTAATAATCATCAAGACATCACTTGTAACTTGGGCCTTGCATTAGGGTTCTAATTCTTCCTTAAGTGGTTAAGAAGGACTAACCCTAGTGTTAATGGACAAGTCCCCCTCAAGTTGTCTTACAAATCATAAAATTCACTTCATCATCATATCATTAAATAAAATCCACTTAATCAAAGGCTTGTTTTGTCATGAGTTTAATCCCTAATCATGGATTAAGTTGAGGAGTTTTCCTCAACTTAAACATTCTCATCTATTATCCTTCTATTAGGATGGTGTAATGAGTCTGTTAAATCCCTGATTATGGCTTAACCTCGTTACTTAACACTAAACAAAAACAACAAAAAACATCTAATTAATCACAAGTAGGTTAATAATCTTAATCCTACACCAAAGGTGTTTAAGTGTGAGAAGCTGACTTCACACTTAAGGTATTCTCATTACCCCTAATCAGAGGGAAGATGTGATGAGTTTACTAAATCCATTGGTTTAGACTTAAGCTCATTATCTTATGACAAACTTCCAAAAGCAATAAAAGACTGAAAACTCAAAAACAAACAATAATCGTCTCCTTCGGGATTCTTTTCTCATCATCTTCACTCACAAACGAGAACTTGCTTCTTCCGTCTAATGCAAGACAGTTTGCACCTGAGCCAGACAGGTCATACACTTGAGCATAGGCAAGTAAGCAGTTCACAAGTCAATTCATCTTTCAGTCTCTTTGGGTCGAACTACGGTGTTCTGACTTCCTCATTGCACGAGAGGATACGTAGGCATAACTTAACGGTTATCGAACAAAAGTCTCTGTACATCCCCCCTCCTTCCAGCTTTATTCTTTAGCCTCATTATCTTGAGCAATTCATTCTCATTCTTTCACTGACACATCATTTATACATGTTACACTTCACACTCTTTTACACTGACACCTGTACATTTGTTTCCAGCTCTTTTACACACAAATTGCACTGACACTACCCCTTTAAAACACAAATCTTTTAAGCGTGGATCCCGTCGAGTACGGCGGACAATCTGGGTGCTAATACCTTCCCAGGTTGTAACCAACCCCCTTTCTCAGTCTCTCTGGTTCGCAAACCGTCTTATCCATCTCTTTCTAGGTCTACGCAGCATTACCTTTCCTCCGGGATAAAAATGCCTAGCTGGCGACTCTATTCATCTCCAGTGAGTTCACGGCTGTGTGTTCTCACTGTTCCCTTCGCCGACCGTTCGCGTCTGTACCTTCATCTGATCCATTTTCATTTGTCGGGAGCGACAGCTTGGCGACTCTGCTGGGGACTATGTAAACTGCAACCAGGGCTTCTGGTTCTTTTTGTGGGTTCCTCCTAGCGCTTGATTGATTTGTGTTTACTGGGGTGTTATGTGCTTGTTTGTGCTTGTATTTATTTTTGTTTATTGCTTTATGTACAGTTACTTTACTGCTTTCTTTACTGCATTGATATATCATATTGTCATTGTTGCTGGCTGGATCTGTTGTTTGCCTTGGTGGGTGGGTGATTCATTGAGAGTTAAGGTCCTATACCTGGGACCTGAGTGACACCTAGGCTAGAGTGAATCATATTCTTTCCCATTCCATTTCGGTCTGGTGCGGGAATATGAAACACGGTTCAGATATGGGTTTCTTCTTGAGAACTCTGTGTTGCAGATTTCCTGCAATGCTAGGGCTATCTGGGAAGCCTGCTAAGTCTGGATGACCTTTTAGTATTGACCTTCAGAAACTGAGGTGAATTAGAGGAGGAATTGTTATGGTTATTGTAAACACTGTACCTCCGGGTTAGAAGTGTTTACACTTCTCATAACTGATCCAAGTCTGAGGATCCTTGTTCTAGATCACCACCTGTGAGGGGGTTGGGCTGTTTACAGGTTTGCAGGTACCTTGACCTCAGAATACCCTGTTACTTTGACTTTGTTAAGAATGCTCCATGTTGGACAGTTCTTGTGATTCTAAAACCTTGGACTTGTGGCTCTTTATTTGAGTCCCCCACCCTGGTTACTGGATTTATAGACCTCCATCTAGAATTCTTGAACACACATGGATCTATACCAAGGCAGTTAATCAGATCCAGCTCAGTCACAAACCCTTGCATCTCATTTGCATACATACCCATTGCATCATATTAACATTTGCTTATTTGTGTTTCAGGGTATCCACCTTCATCTTTGGTTTTGGTTTTGACCCCATCTGCAGTTTTGACCTATCTCCACCAGCACTTGCTTCAGCCTGTCAGCCATATACTTCAGTTACTAGCACTAGCCAGCCAGTGACCCACTCCTCAGCATCTTCATCAGCACTTATCCTACTCAGTCTCAGCATCATGGCTCCAAAGAAAAGCAACATCACCTATCATTTCTTCCAACCAGACTTATCAGACATCAGGAGGATCCAAACCCTGATCACTCCAGATCACATGCCTTTGTTCAGGGAGCATTATGGGGATATACTTGACTCGGTCATGGATCTGGACCCATCTCAGAGGAGCCTCATCCACACCTGTATTCAATTTTATGATCCTCCATTGAGATGTTTCACCTTTCAAGACTTTCAGTTGGGGCCTCTTTTAGAAGAATACTCATCTTTGATTGGTTTGCCTATCAGGAGAGAAATCCCTTTCAATCCTGAGATGAATTTCCCAAGCAATGGAGAGATAGCAAAAGCTTTGCACCTGGAACCTGCTTTGATTGAGCAGCACATGACCTCTAAAGCTGGGATCCCTGGATTTCATCTGGACTTCCTGATTTCTCAAGCTAGTCTGAAGGCCTCCTTGGGGGAGTGGAAAGCTGTTTGTGCTCTGTTGGCCTTAAGTGTATATGGAATTGTGTTGTTTGCAGATGAGCCTCGATTCATCAGCAAGAATGCAATCCATTTGTTCATCCTGAAGAACCCAGTGCCAACTTTGCTAGGAGATCTCTATTACTCAGTGCACCAGAGGAATGAGAAACAGAGGGGAAGATTAGTGAGGATTTGTGCTCCATTATTCCATGCTTGGCTTCTTAAGCATCTACCCAGGACAGATGCATTCCTAAATCCTCATCAGCAAAGCAACTGGGCTAAGAGGCTCACTGTTCTAACTTCAGCAGACATCAGATGGTGTACTCAAAGCACCAAGGGCAGAGATATGATCACAAGCTGTGGGCACTTTCCCAATGTGCCCTTAGTAGGAGTTAAGGGAAGTATCAACTACAACCCTCTGCTGTTCAGGAGACAATTGGGCTATGCACTGGTCCACACTCCTAGGGAACAAGATTTGGTGGAGACCCTCTACTGTGAGAACAAGATTAGTTTGACTGTTGTTAGGCAGGCTGCCTGGGCCTGGGATCATGTTCAAACCAAAGGAATCACCATTCTGGGGAAGTGCAATAATGTGGCATCAGTCCAATATCATGAGTGGTCCCATGCTAGGGCCCAGTTCTCTGGAATGCCCTTTACCATAGAAGACATGCCTGAGTCATCTTCAGCACCACCCCCTGCCACTATCAGTTTGGAAGAGCTTGAAAGCTTGAAGGAAAGAAATGAGAAGTTAACTCAAGCCTTGCAGAAGACCCTCCGGGAGAGGAGTGAAGGTGTGAGGGAGATTGAGAGATTGGAGAAGTTGAGAGTGGAACACTTGACCAAGATTGAGAAGTCTGGAGATTATATCAACAAGTCTAAGGCTGGTGAACAGATTCTGAAGAATGCTTGTAAAGAAGCCCAGTTTCAGAGAGCAAGGACGGACTTGTACCTGAAAGAGAGTCAGGCCAGGTGGGTCCGGATCACTGAGGCCCGTACTCTAGAAGACAAGAGAGCTCAGGACAAGATGGAGCAGATGGAAAAAGCCCTGGCAGCAGCCCAGAAGGAAATATCAGAGCTAGAAATCAGAGCTGGAGTGAAGAGGTCTAAGGACCAAAGTCAGAACAGGAAGTTGACTGCAGCTGTTGCAACAAGAAACCTTCTCATCAGAGGTCTTACGGAGCATCCGGCTGATCCTGTGACCGAAGCACTTCTCAAGGAAGTTCGTGAGGATGAGTTTGGCCTTGGAGTTTGATCATTTGCTTGTTGTTGTTCCTTTTCCATGTACTTTTGCTTTTTCGTGATGTATTTTGACCCCTTTAAGGGCTTGTGTTGTAATATGGACAAATTGTATTATTTCACCTTTGTAATATATTTGTGTTGGTTTCTATCTGGGTTCACATCAAAAGCAACTTCAACAGCATCATCTTCAAGGGTCTGGAAGGGTCAAAACTGAATGCCAAACCGGATACCTTGAGAGCAAATAAGCATAACTGCATTGCATGCTAACCCCTTTTGTTTGTTTTGTAGGTTTTTTGTTTTGTTGTTGCTAACCTCTGTTGTGAATCTCAGGAATTATTGCTCGCCGCCGGGTATTTCCCCTCAACAGGCCACACAGGTACCCAACTAGAAACAACCTTCCGGGAATCCAGATGGATCAGATGCAGCAAGACCTTACGGAGGTCAGAAACCAGATGGCCAACGAAAGGTTGGAGATGAGAACTCAGATAACACAATTCATGGAAGTGATGAACAACTTAGCTCAAAGCCAGGAGAGGCTCAGAGCTCTGGTAGAAGGGAGGAATCAAGAGGAGCCCCATGCGGGTACTGCTGGCACAAGTAACAACGAGAGGGTCCAACCTCATGTCAATCCCCCAGTTTTTGGACCCCATCTCCATCCAGAGGCCAACATCCCAGTCAACATTCAAGGGACAGCCACAGCAGCCAGAGTACTTCAAGAAGATCCTCAGGAGGACCAGTATACAGTAATGGGTGCCGGAGAGGAAACATATGATAGACGGTTGGATGAGATAGCTGAGAAGTTAAGATCCCTAGAGTCTCAAAACTCTTTGGGTTTTGACGTGATGGATATGGGCTTGGTAGACGGGGTCAGGATCCCCCATAAGTTCAAGCCTCCTTGTTTCGAAAAGTATAATGGGACTTCATGCCCCCGAACTCATTTGCAATCATTTCTAGGAAGGCTGAAGGCCTATACAATGGATGAGAAATTGTGGATGTTCTACTTCGAAGATAGCTTGACTGGAGCTTCTAGGGAATGGTATTCCCATCTGACAAGAGCAACTATAAGATGCTGGAAGGACCTGGCAGAAGCCTTCATCAGACAGTATCAGTATAATCTAGATATGGCACCCAACAGGACCCTCCTAATGGGAATGTCACAGTCATCTAGGGAGAGCTTCAGAGAATATGCTCAAAGATGGAGACAGCTTGCTGCTGCTGTCCAGCCACCTATGTCAGAACGGGAAATGGCCGATATGTTCATGAATACCCTTCAGGGAACCTATATTGATAGGCTAGCTGCCTTCTCATCTACCAGTTTCGCAGATGTTGTCATAGCTGGGGAGAGAATTGAAAGCCTGTTGAAAATGGGTAAGATCTCTGATAACGGTGCAAGCTCGTCCAGTAGCACAAGAAAGCCTTTTGCAGGCCCGAGAAGAACCGGCGAGACCAATGCCATTCACACCAACAGGGGTAGGCCCCAATATGCCCAGAGGTCAATAGCAGCAGTCACCATCCCTGCTCCAGCACATCCACAGCCAGTCTATCAACCTCCTCAACAAAACTTCCAACAACAACCTCAGTATCATCAGCAGAATCAATATCCTCCGAGAAACTACAACAACAACAACTCCAACAGCAACAATCAACAGAGGCCATTCCAACAAAGACCATCCCAAGCTAACCGAGTGATCGACCCGATCCCAATGCCGTATGCTGCCTTGCTGCCACAACTTCTGAAACTCAACCTGGTTGAGCTAAGAACGTTGGCACCTCCGGATCCCAACAGTTTACCAAGAAACTATGACTCCAATGCTAGGTGTGCTTTCCATTCAAACGCACCTGGTCACAGTACAGAAAAATGCAGGGCTCTGCATATGAAGGTACAAGACTTGGTAGACTCCAAGGCTCTGAATTTTGCACCTCCGCCCAATGTCAATAAAAACCCAATGCCAAACCATGGTGGTCCTCGAATTAATGCTATTGAAGAAGACCAACCATCTTATTTGATAACTAGTGTGGATCAGATCAGGACACCATTGGTGGAAATCAAAGCTCAACTCCGTGAGAGCAATATATTTCCGGGATGTGAACTAGGGTGTCCCTATTGCAATATTTCATGGAATGGGTGCGAGGACCTGAGGAATGGCATTGACAGCCTTATTCAGAGTGGCCTGCTACAGATCACTACATCATTTCCGGCAAATCCGACAACGTCATCAGCAACGGTTTTAGAACCTCCTACAACTACAGCAACTATTGTTCCCGACAACTCACCAGCAACATCAACCAGTACTTCATCTGTCCTCCCAAATGATCAGTTTTCAACAGTTTCTCCTGCTACAACTTCAGCTTCATTCCATTTCGAATCCCCATCAACAACAACAACAGTCCTTCCAACAGTACCTCCTACAACACCAGCAATCAATCATGAAGATGTCTCTACTGTTACCATATTCTATGATCCTGAAAATAATTCCGCCTACCATTCAGAAGGTGCTGCTCCCGCCAGAGCACCGGTTACAATCTTTTATGATCCACAAACAATAACAGTCCCTTCAGCAGCAGCAATCAGTCCAGTCACTGTCACGATGCCTGGACCAGTACCATATGAAAGCAATAGGGCCATCCCTTGGCACTATGGCTCTGACATATACTGCGAAGGAAAAAGAATCACTCTTGAAACATCCACACCTGCACCACAAGTAGATAATGTGGGGGGAGGCGGAGGCTTCACTCGAAGCGGACGTCTCTTTGCTTCACAAGTTCAAAGACCTACTGCCGAAGCAGAAGCTGCTGCCAAGGCAAAAGGAAAAGGCCCGGTGCAGGAAGACCAAGTTGCCAAAGAAGCCCTGAAAACTCCATTTGATCAGGAAGTTGATGAGTTTATGCGAATCATCAAAAAGAGTGATTATAAAATTGTGGATCAGCTTCACCAGACGCCATCCAAAATCTCTATCCTCTCACTGCTTATGTGCTCCGAAGCCCATCGGAATGCACTACTTAAAGTCCTGCACGCAGCTTACGTGCCTGAGGAGATTACTGTCAACCAGTTGGAAACCGTGGTTGGAAATGTTACTGCTAGCAATGGGCTAGGGTTTACCAATTCTGACTTGACAGCGGATGGCCGCAACCACAACAAAGCCTTGCACATAACCCTGGAATGCAAAGGAGCTGTCCTTTCTCATGTGCTGGTGGACACAGGTTCTTCCCTGAATGTCTTACCAAAGAAGGCTCTGGTGAAGCTTGAATATGATGGATTGGCATTGAGACCCAGCAACCTGGTGGTAAGAGCCTTTGATGGTTCGAAGAGATCGGTTCTGGGAGAGATTGAGCTGCCCGTGACAATTGGCCCACAGACTTTTAAAACTATCTTTTATGTGATGGACATTCAGCCCGCCTACAGCTGTTTGTTGGGTAGACCCTGGATTCACGCCGCCGGCGCAATAACGTCTACCCTTCACCAAAAGTTAAAATTTGAGTGGGAAGGTCAAGTTGTCACAATCTGTGGGGAAGAGGATATTTTCGTTAGCCATCTGGCTACTTATAAATACATTGAGATGGATGGGGAGATCCATGAAACAATGAGCCAAGGTTTTGAAGCCTTGAATGTCAATGAAGCATCTGCTGTATCGGGTATCTCCATGACGTCTTATCAACAAGCCCGGAAGGTTGTTGAGGAAGGAACTGCCCTAGGCTGGGGCAAGATCTTAGCTGTGGAGGAAAAGAAGGACAAGTTTGGGTTGGGTTACAGACCAACTCAACATCAAGCAAAGGCTACTGCAGAGCCAGGTTTTGTCAGTGGGGGGATGCTCACCCCCGATGCTATGAACTGTCTGGAAGACGAGCTGGAAGAGGAGCGCAATCTGGAGAATTGGATTCGTCCAAAGATCCCGGGGAGCAGTGTCTCGAACTGGTCTTCCCAGGAAATTATAAGAGTTACTCGATCAGAGTAATTATTATTTCCTGTATTTTTTTTATGGCATGCATCAAAGTCTTGCATCTTGCCCAAGATGACAAGACTCATTTTGTAACCAGGGCCATCTGTACTTTTGTGCAAACAAGATTAAATTAATGAAATATCAGACATCTTTTTGCAAACAAGTCTTTTTCTTTTCTGCTCACTGTTTTTCCATTTTTCTTTTTGTACAAAAATAAATGGCGGTGTTTTCAAAATGATAACTTCATTTCACTTTTTTCTAAAGCAAGATTAAAATCAATCACTAAAATGAACAAACTTAACCCTTGCAGAGAGTGCCTTCCAGACTGCACCGACAACAGCACGGCTATGACATCGTATGACTTTGACAATCCAATCAATCAAGCTGATGAAGGGGTTGATGAAGAATATGAGCTTCCTGAAGAGCTAGCCAGGTTGTTGAGACAGGAGGAAAAGGTTATTACTCCTCACCAGGAGGAGGTTGAAGTGATTAATCTTGGTACAGACGAAGACGTGAGAGAAGTTAATATCGGGGCCTGCCTGCAAAACTCAGTGAAGAGACAACTGATAGATCTGCTTCAAGAGTATGTTGATGTGTTTGCTTGGTCGTACCAAGACATGCCAGGGTTGGATACCGACATTGTTGTGCACAAGCTGCCTTTAAGAGAAGAATGCCCTCCAGTCAAACAGAAGCTGCGCCGAACTCGCCCAGACATGGCTATGAAAATCAAGGAAGAGGTACAAAAGCAATGGGACGCCGGGTTCCTTGCTGTGACTAGCTACCCGCCGTGGGTTGCTAACATAGTACCTGTGCCTAAGAAGGACGGCAAAGTAAGAATGTGTGTTGATTACCGGGATCTGAACAGAGCCAGCCCGAAGGATGACTTCCCATTACCTCACATTGATGTATTGGTGGATAACACGGCTCAGTTCTCGGTATTCTCCTTCATGGATGGATTTTCAGGATACAATCAGATTAAAATGTCACCTGAAGACATGGAGAAGACAACATTCATTACACCTTGGGGCACGTTCTGTTACAAAGTGATGCCATTCGGACTGAAGAATGCTGGTGCAACATACCAACGGGCTATGGTGACATTATTCCACGATATGATCCACAAGGAAATCGAGTGTTATGTGGATGATATGATTGCCAAGTCCCTTACAGAGGAAGAACACCTGGTAAATCTGCTGAAGTTGTTCAAGCGCCTGAGGAAGTACCAACTAAAGTTGAACCCCAACAAATGCACATTCGGGGTGCGATCCGGTAAATTGCTGGGCTTTATTGTAAGCGAGAAAGGGATTGAGGTTGACCCTGATAAAGTCAAGGCTATACAAGAAATGCCTGCGCCGAAAACTGAGAAAGAAGTTCGAGGGTTCTTAGGTCGATTGAACTACATCTCCCGGTTCATATCTCACCTCACAGCAACCTGTGAACCCTTGTTCAAGCTGTTAAGGAAGGAACAAACGGTCAGGTGGAACGAAGACTGCCAGAAGGCTTTTGACAAGATCAAGGAATATCTGCAAGAACCTCCAATCCTTATGCCGCCAGTTGAAGGAAGACCTCTGATCATGTACTTGACAGTATTAGAAGAGTCAATGGGGTGTGTGCTGGGCCAGCATGACGAGTCTGGTCGAAAAGAGTATGCAATATACTACCTAAGCAAAAAGTTTACCGACTGTGAACAACGTTATTCACTGCTCGAGAAAACTTGCTGTGCTTTAGCGTGGGCTGCTCGCCGACTGAGACAGTATATGCTGACCCACACTACCTTATTAATCTCAAAAATGGATCCAGTTAAGTACATTTTCGAGAAGCCAGCTCTTACCGGACGGGTTGCAAGATGGCAGATGATTCTCACAGAATACGACATACAGTACACATCTCAGAAAGCCATCAAGGGCAGTGTACTATCTGAATATCTTGCTGAGCAACCCATTGATGACTACCAGCCTATGAGGTTTGACTTCCCTGATGAAGACATCATGTTCATTAAAGCAAAAGATCATGAAGAGCCTGTTCACACTGAAGGGCCCGACCCGGAAGAAGAATGGACTATGATGTTTGATGGGGCTGTTAACATGAATGGCCGTGGTGTTGGTGCAGTACTCATTACACCCAAAGGAGTTCACATGCCTTTCTCGGCAAAACTCACTTTCAACTGCACTAACAACGAAGCTGAATACGAAGCTTGCATTATGGGTCTTGAGGAAGCTATTGACCTCAGGATCAAGACATTGACCGTATTCGGAGATTCAGCTTTGGTAGTCAATCAAACCAACGGGAAATGGTACACCCACCAGGATCATCTGATACCTTACAGGGATTATACAAGAAGGTTATTGACTTTCTTCACAACAGTCAAGCTTGAGTATATCCCTCGGGACGAGAATCAGTTTGCAGATGCTCTTGCTACCATTTCATCCATGATCAAAGTTCAAACGGCCAACTTTGTACCTCAGATTTCAGTGTCTAGACTCGATAGACCAGCATATGTATTTGCAGCGGATGTTGCAAAAGATGATAAGCCTTGGTTCCACGACATTAAGTGCTTCTTGGAGGATCAAACATACCCGCCTGGGGCATCTTCCAATGATAAGAAGACTTTGAGAAGGCTTGCTGGTAGTTTCTTTCTGAACACTGATGGGTCTTTATACAAGAGGAACTTTGATATGGTACTCCTCAGATGTGTTGACAAGACGGAAGCAGATTTGCTGATGCATGAAGTGCACGAAGGATCTTTTGGTACCCATGCTGGAGGGCATGCCATGGCTAAGAAGTTGTTAAGATCAGGCTATTACTGGATCACGATGGATGCAGACTGTTGTGCTTACGCCAGAAAATACCATAAATGCCAGATCTACGCAGATAAGGTGCATGTGCCTCCCAATCCTTTGAACATCATGTCTTCACCATGGCCCTTTGCTATGTGGGGTATTGACATGATTGGCAAGATTGAGCCGACTGCTTCAAACGGCCACAGATTCATCCTGGTCGCCATCGACTATTTTACCAAGTGGGTTGAAGCAGCCTCATATGCAAACGTTACAAGACAAGTGGTAGCCAGATTTCTGAAGAGAGATATCATCTGTCGGTATGGAGTGCCCGAGCGAATCATTACTGATAATGGTTCCAACTTGAACAACAAAATGATGGCAGAACTGTGCCGGGACTTCAAGATCCAACATCACAATTCTTCTCCTTACAGGCCAAAGATGAATGGCGCTGTTGAGGAAGCAAATAAGAATATTAAGAAGATTGTGCAGAAGATGGTAGTCACATACAAAGACTGGCACGAAATGCTACCATTTGCCTTGCATGGGTACCGCACGTCAATCAGGACATCCACTGGGGCAACACCGTATCAGCTTGTGTATGGTATGGAAGCAGTCCTACCTGTTGAAGTTGAATTACCCTCTCTACGGGTATTGATGGATGTTAAACTAAGTGAAGCAGAATGGGTTCGGTCCCGATTCGAGCAACTGAGTCTGATCGAAGAGAAAAGATTGGCGGCAATCTGCCATGGACAGTTATATCAGAAGAGAATGAAGAGAGCCTTCGATCAGAAAGTCAGGCACCGAGAGTACCAAGTAGGAGATCTTGTGCTGAAAAGAATCCTCCCTCCTCATACAGACTACAGGGGAAAATGGACTCCAAATTATGAAGGACCATTCGTTGTAAAGAAAGTTTTCTCTGGTGGAGCACTGATGCTCAACACCATGGATGGTGAAGATTTCCCGTCCCCTGTGAATTCAGATGCAGTTAAAAAATACTTCGCATAAAATGACCCGCTGGACATAAAAACAGAATGTAAGTCCAGGCAAGAATAGGGCATCCCGGCGAGTCAAAAACAGAATAAAAGACTCGGGCAAAAGTAAGGGAAAATAAACAAAAAAAATGTACACCCGCTGAGTTGAAAAGCCGCATTGGACAGCTCAGGCAAAAATGGGTATCCCGATGGATTGAAAACCCGAAAGGGCGATCCATGCAAAACAAGGGAATAAGCGAACAACTGCATTCTGAATTCGTCTGTATCATCTACAACTTGGTGAGTTTCAAAGGATCAAGCATCAATCAGAATCAACTCTCTCCAGAAAGCAAGACGAGAAGAACGTCATTGTCATACGAGTCATAGCAGGAGAGGAAGCTCCTTAAAGCGTCGTCAACATCGCCAGCACTTTATTTCTCAATTTGTAACAATCTCCTCATTTCAGGAGATATGTTTCTTTGACTGTATCTCGCCAATTCAGGGCACATGAATTAATAAAATCAGATTTTCGGTCATGTTTCGTTTTTACATTCATGTTTTGCAAAGAGTTGTCTGATATCTCTAAAAATACAACTGCATAAGTACAGATGCCTTTCTCTAAAAAATATAAAAGCACATGCTTGCAGGGAATATGATTACTCTCGAAAGTACTTATCTCCTATGACGGAATCCAGTAAGGGATACCTCGGGACCTTTTTGTGCGTTTCCTTATCTTTGCAGGACTGCAGGTATCCAGAGCGCAACCTGGGGCATGCAAGTTACGTCTCAGCAAACTGGCGAATCATTATCAACTCACATGGCACTGGGAGGTGCCCACTTCCCCAGCGAAGTTGCCAAATCAACATACAGCATCGGAGACGCTCTATCCCCAGCTGAGTTGCTTTTTGTTGCTACCCCCAGCTGAGTTGCCTCTCATAATCCCCCAGCTGAGTTGCCTCTCATAATTCCCCAGCCGAGTTGCCATTTCATCCTCAGCTGATTGTAGGAGTCAGGGAATCGTCTCCCCACAGAATCTTCAGCCTCTATCCAGAAGAACGGCGCATAGAAGATCACAACAGAGTGAAGAAAGCTTCTACAAACCCCAGCTGGGTCCCGTATTATAAGGATATGTCAATCAGTGACCTATATCCCCAAGCAGATACATCATTAGATCTACCAATGATCTCATCCCCAGCTGGGATGTTCACTTCAAGCAGATCATCCAGAGATCTTCGCAGCAATGGGATCCGAATCCCGGATCCGCCTCTTTGCATAATCATAGCATTCACATCATATTCACCCTCAGAGCGTAGCATTCCGTCTAACACGGAGCATTACGGCAAAAATCAAATGCATAGCATAATCATAAGCCATGTTATGAAGTAACACTTGTGAATAATGAACTGTTCATCATCACTGTACAAAAATCCCCATCAGAGTCCCAGCAAAAGCAGTTGCCTCACAAATCACAAACACCGGTATATACACCTTTTGGCACCCGTCCGTGTCATCTTTCCCCAGTAAAGTCGCTTGAACACTCTTTACGAACAAGATCACCCGTATTACAGATACGTCCTGACACCCGTCCGTGTCATACCCCAGCAGAAAGCCAAAGACATCTTCTTTGCACTCACATATACCTATATATACATTTTCTTGACACCCGTCCGTGTCATATCCCCAGCGCAGTCGCTTACACCTTTATCACCCATACACTTGTTAATATTATACTTTTCTCTCTTGACACTCGTCCGTGTCACTCTCCCCAGCAGATAAACACTTATACATACAAACTCACTACTCATGGTACGCTTATACAGATACTCGTCCGTATCTTGTATACATCATCACTCATAACCCCACAGATTCGGCAGTAGTCCTTGTTCTTTGTTAACCAGTTGGTACTCGTCCGTACCATCATCTCAGAACATTGCGTCTAGTGTTTGTTTCTACATGATACTCGTCCGTATCATAGTCTTAGGGATGCTCGTCCGCATCTTTAATTCATACACTGTGTCAAACACTTGTGTCTTCTTGAATATAGATACTCGTCTGTGTCTACTATCCCCCAGAAGGTTTCTTTCAGATGCAACACTCGTCCGTGTTCTTTGTTAACCAGTTGATACTCGCCCGTATCATCATCTCTGAACATGTGTCAGTTTGTTTCTACATGATACTCGTCCGTATCATAGTCTTAGGGATGCTCGTCCGCATCTTTAATCTATACACAACACCAAACACTTATACCTTTTGTTTCTTGGTTATAAACACTCGTCCGTGTTTACATTATCCCCAGTAGATCGCCAACAAATTTTCTTTTTATTTAACACTCGTCCTGTGTTATGATAACTCTGAGAGCAGCCGTCCCCTGCTGAGTGGTCGTCCTCCACTTCTTGATGGTCGTCCTCCATCATGCTCGTCCGATGGCCGTCCCCATCGTTGTTTTTAGCAGCCGTCCCCTGCTAGGTGGTCGTCCTCCACCTTTTGATGATCGTCCTTCGTCACTTTATCCAATGGCCGTCCCCATTGTTGATTTTGGTTATCCGACACTCGTCCTGTGTTGCGATAAACCTTGAGAGCAGCCGTCCCCTGCTAAGTGGTCGTCCTCCACTTCTTGATGGTCGTCCTCCATCATGCTCGTCCGATGGCCGTCCCCATCGTTGACCTTTTCTATCCGATGGCCGTCCCCATCGTTGATATTTTCGGCAGCCGTACCCTGCCAGGTGGTCGTCCTCCACCTTTGATGGCCGTCCCCATCATATTTCTTTTATCCCCAACAGAGCAGCTGTACCCTGCCAGGTGGTCGTCCTCCACCTCTGATGGCCGTCCCCATCATATTTCTTTTATTCCCAACAGAGCAGCCGTCCCCTGCTAGGTGATCGTCCTTCACCTTTGATGGCCGTACCCCATCATCTGTTTATTTCATTTATTCTTTAACCCGATGGCCGTCCCCGTCGTGGTCCCTTTTCCTTTTTAGCCCGATGGCCGTCCCCATCGTTGGTTACTTTACCTTTATGAACTTGATGGCCGTCCCCGTCATGTTTCATTAATCCTCAGAAATTTTACAGTTTTATCGTGATGGCCGTCCCCCATCATGATTTTATTTTCCCCAGCTAGTCGGCCGTCCCCGTCTTAGCTTTACCTTTTATCCCCAGCATGTCGGCCGTCCCCGTCATTGCTTTATTTTCATACACTCTCCCCAGCATGTCGGCCGTCCCCGTCATTGCTCTTTACCCAGCAGTCTTCCTCTGCTCGACGGTCGTCCTCCGTCGCCCACACTTTACAATATACTTTATTTTTCATTTACAATCTATATCCCTTTTCTTCTTCATTCTGTGAGTGCAAATTTTGGACTGTCTTTGGTATTCAACCACAAGTTACCTTGTTTGCCTGTTAAGCCGTCGCTTACATCCTGCACAGCTAACTCATGTTTGAATAGGGGCAGCTGTAAACACCCCAAATTTGCCCTCACCCATTCACACCATGGCTTGTAATCATCCTCATATGCATAAACACAATCATATCATCTCATATCTCACTTTTGATTCACTGCATAGCTTCTAAGGCATCTGCACCTAGGGTTTGTGATCTGAGCAATCCCAGAGCTTCTTGAGGCACTCCAAAGGCCACCAATCAACTCAAAGGGGTCCATGTGTGTTCTTATATCATGTTCCATCTCCTCAAAGTCAAAAATGCAGTGGAATCACAAGAGCTAGGGTTTGAGTGGATGCAGAGCCAGGTTGAACTGCACAGTTGACTGAAAATTAGGGTTTTGGTTTCAGAGGCCATAACTCCAAAATTTTTGGTCATTCTTGTTTTCATTGATCTCTATATGGTATAGGGAGTATACATATCAATTTTCATGAAGAAATCCCATGGGGAAGTCATCTGATCAAAGGTTGACTTTCTAGACAAGTCAGTACAAAATCAGGGCATCTGAGGCCCCCAATGACCCAACCAATGGGTGATCTTCATCATTTTGAGTGTATATGATCTTTATTTGATCATGGAAGAAGGTTGAAGTTCATAGAAATCAAGAATTTAGGGTTTTTGCAAAAGTTGACTTTTTAGGGCATGGTTGACTTTTCAAGAATATGTCATTTTATGCCATTTTTCAAGCCTTGCTTTTTGATCCAAAAATGCTTCAAATGGAAAAACTTTGGTCATGAAAGTTGTAGATCTCATCTTTCCCTTTTCAAAAAGTACAAGAACATGATCAAACTCTTCTTGGATCAAAAGTTATGGCAATGCAAAGTTGGCAAAAATCATTAATTTTCAAGGCATGCCCTAAGTGAGAATTTTGCAAAATCATGGATCAATGACCTTTGCAGCCTCAAGTTCACCTCTAACCAATGTGCCAACATTCTACAAGTCCTAAAAATCAGATTTGAACTAAGATTGCCCATGGTTTCATGCTTGGTTAGACAAAGAATCACATGTGAACCAAAATGTCACAACTTGCAAAAACTCATGATCATGCTTTACCAACTTGCTGCCTTGAATGCTGGACCAAGCTGACTCTTTCCCCTCATCTTGCTGCGCATAGCCCATGCCTTGTACCAAGCTAGCACCTCACCATACTTTCTCTTACACAAGAGTTGACAAATTGCAAAAGTTGCCTCACCTATCCAAAAAGCACATGTCAAATCAACTGACCAATGAGAGAGAATTATGTGGACAGTTTGCAAGCTAAACATAACACAAGGCAAGGCTGAAACATTGGACACACTCACATTCACAAAAACCTTCCACATTGCAAAAGCCTTCGAATTCCTCTCCACAGCTTGCAAACACAAAAACCTTTTCCTCCATTCAACTCACCATGTATCATTGAGTAGAAACCACCCAAAGCATAAGCCTGAAACAGCCAAAGCACCCCACTGCCATTCTTCACCCTCATTCTGCAGATTCATTCGAATCTCCCTCCCTAGCCCACAAACAGCCAAACAAACCTTGCAAAGCTTCTCCATACATCATCTGGACCATAAACCATCATTCACAGTGGCCTGAATCAGTCAGAATCACCATAGCCATTGTTGACTGAGCTTGAAGCAGGAGCTTTCGAAACTCATCAACCAGCCTACATAAATTGTTCTAAGGCATTCAAACATCATCAAGGGGTCCTAAGGAGTGGTTTGCACATAAAGAGAAGGCCAGAAAGTCCTCAAGTGGAAAGCTTCAAATCTCAGGTAGCCTGAAATTTATTTTTCCAGAAATCATTTTTATTGTTACAAACTTGTTCTATTTGTTTCACTGATCATTCTGGTACCATTGGTTTTGAAAATGGTTGTGATTTGAGCATTTAATTTGTTTCTGAAGCTTGCGTGACCTAGAACTTTTTCTCTTCGATTCAGTTGATTTAGGAAATATAAATTTGTTTTGAGAGAGGGGTTTGGTTCGTGAGAGGGTGAGGATCATTTTCATGTTCTTGGTTTTCATTTTTGGTACGTTTTGAGAGGTTTGGAGATTTTTCAGGTGAGAGCTGGCCGGAGAAGACGACCGGAAGTCTTCTCCGGCCACCTGAAAGTAATTTGTGCCCTAATTGTGTAATTAACTTCAGTTTGAATGTGAGCCGTAGATAGCCATTGACCAGTTGACTTCCCTCTCTTTTGGATGGCCCAAATCAGCTTACTTATGCCCTAATCCACGTGTTAACTTAATTAATCCATAATTAAATAATTTAATCAGAGTCAATCATGGCCACAAGATCACGCGCACAGTCAATGAATTCAAACTCAGAGCCAATCTCGTCCATCCATCCTGTTTACTTTTATTTTATTTAATTTAATTCATTTCTTTTTCATTTGTTTTGCATATTTAATTTAAAAATAGCAAAAAAATCTTAAAAATTATGAAACTTTTTCCTTAAGGTTTTATTAATTTTTATGACACAAAAATATTTTTTTTTTTTTTTATCATTAAAAAAGTATTTTTAAATATTTAAAAGATTATTTTTGATTGATTAATGAGAATTAATTAATTAAAAATACTTTTAGGTATTTAAAAATTACAAAAAAATTCATGAAATGTTCTAAGACATTTAGAAACATTGTCCAACCTTCAAACCAAATTTCTTTTTTGATCTTGATGCATTTTAAGAATTTTTCATTGAATTAAATCATTTTTTATGCATTATTTTGATCATGGATTCAAAAATTCATTTCTGCCTATTGGTGAAGGTTGAGACATTGATTCTTTTTGCTTTGTCTTGTGTTTGGCATGTAGTTTCTAGGGTAAAAAGGCCATGAATTGTTCTTGCATTTTCAAATTGTTTGGCATTTGTTTTGTTAAGAACCCTAAAAAACCCTAATAACTTGTAAAATCATGTCTTGAGTTTGGTTGAGAGTTGAGAGCTCCCCTTTGGGCAGTGGTTTATTATAGGTTTAGGGTTTCTTTGGGTGCCATTTTCCATTTTTATCTTAGGGTTTTGTTTCTGTTTTGGATTTTTGTTTGATGTTTGATTCATGAACCCTAATTTGGGCTTCCCTTTGCACCCTTCTTGCATTCCTTTGCATAACATGACTTGTCTTTGCATTTTGTGCATCCTTGTGATTCATTTGACATCTTAAGATGTATAGAAAGCATGTTTGACCATTGCATTACATATTTGCCATGTCATTTGTCTTGTATGCTTCATAACATTTCATGTTTGTTCATGCTCCTTAGCTTGCATCATTTGCATTCATGATCTTGTATGAACATCCCCATTGTCTTGCCTCATGTTTGCAGCACTTCATAACATCATAATCATCATCAACATGCTTCTGGTTTTGCTTAGCATCATATCATTTCATCTCATCTTGCATTGCATTGCATTTTCTTTCTAACATTGCAGGTGGTAAGTAAACTTGAGAAGTGAATTTGCCTTCACTTCTCATAACTCTTCTTTTCATCTCTCTTGCATCCATTGCTGCATTTTTATGTGTGTTTGAGTTTGAGCTTACTCATTCTTCTTCTCCCTACTTTCTTCCTTCAAGTGACTTGACTTCTTGAAGGAAGCAAGTCACTTTGCTTCTCTTGATCCTTTCCTCTGCTTCCTGGTGGTTCCTTTGAAGATTGTTCTTGGAAACCTCACAAACCTTAGGACCAACCAAGCATGATAATGAATTAGGGTTTTGATTAGTTCCCCCATAGTTTTACCTTTGTGTCTCTCTTTGAGTCCTCTCTTCTCACCTCATAATCAGGGACTAAACCCTAAAGGCTTTAAGACTTTGTGATTAAGCTTATGCCTACATCCTTCTCTTAGGATGGAGTGTATAACTTTAATCCTAAGTATTAAACCCTTAAGGTGTTTAAATCTCTTAATCAATTCACTTAATAATCATCAAGACATCACTTGTAACTTGGGCCTTGCATTAGGGTTCTAATTCTTCCTTAAGTGGTTAAGAAGGACTAACCCTAGTGTTAATGGACAAGTCCCCCTCAAGTTGTCTTACAAATCATAAAATTCACTTCATCATCATATCATTAAATAAAATCCACTTAATCAAAGGCTTGTTTTGTCATGAGTTTAATCCCTAATCATGGATTAAGTTGAGGAGTTTTCCTCAACTTAAACATTCTCATCTATTATCCTTCTATTAGGATGGTGTAATGAGTCTGTTAAATCCCTGATTATGGCTTAACCTCGTTACTTAACACTAAACAAAAACAACAAAAAACATCTAATTAATCACAAGTAGGTTAATAATCTTAATCCTACACCAAAGGTGTTTAAGTGTGAGAAGCTGACTTCACACTTAAGGTATTCTCATTACCCCTAATCAGAGGGAAGATGTGATGAGTTTACTAAATCCATTGGTTTAGACTTAAGCTCATTATCTTATGACAAACTTCCAAAAGCAATAAAAGACTGAAAACTCAAAAACAAACAATAATCGTCTCCTTCGGGATTCTTTTCTCATCATCTTCACTCACAAACGAGAACTTGCTTCTTCCGTCTAATGCAAGACAGTTTGCACCTGAGCCAGACAGGTCATACACTTGAGCATAGGCAAGTAAGCAGTTCACAAGTCAATTCATCTTTCAGTCTCTTTGGGTCGAACTACGGTGTTCTGACTTCCTCATTGCACGAGAGGATACGTAGGCATAACTTAACGGTTATCGAACAAAAGTCTCTGTACATCCCCCCTCCTTCCAGCTTTATTCTTTAGCCTCATTATCTTGAGCAATTCATTCTCATTCTTTCACTGACACATCATTTATACATGTTACACTTCACACTCTTTTACACTGACACCTGTACATTTGTTTCCAGCTCTTTTACACACAAATTGCACTGACACTACCCCTTTAAAACACAAATCTTTTAAGCGTGGATCCCGTCGAGTACGGCGGACAATCTGGGTGCTAATACCTTCCCAGGTTGTAACCAACCCCCTTTCTCAGTCTCTCTGGTTCGCAAACCGTCTTATCCATCTCTTTCTAGGTCTACGCAGCATTACCTTTCCTCCGGGATAAAAATGCCTAGCTGGCGACTCTATTCATCTCCAGTGAGTTCACGGCTGTGTGTTCTCACTGTTCCCTTCGCCGACCGTTCGCGTCTGTACCTTCATCTGATCCATTTTCATTTGTCGGGAGCGACACTCATAACATCATAATCATCATCAATATGCTTCTGGTTTTGCTTAGCATCATGCCATTTCATCTCATCTTGCATTGTTTTTGCATTTCTTTCTAACATTTCAGGTGGTAAGTAAACTTGAGAAGTGAATTTGCCTTCACTTCTCATAACTTTTCTTTTCATCTCTCTTGCATCCATTGCTGCATTCTTATATGTGTTTGAGTTTGAGCTTGCTCATTCTTCTTCCTCCCACTTTCTTTCTTCAAGTGACTTGACTTCTTGAATGAAGCAAGTCACTTTGCTTCTCTTGATCTTATTCATCTGCTTCCTGGTGGCTCCTCTGAAGATTGTTCTTGCAAACCTCACAAACCTTAGGATCATCCAAGCATGACAATGAATTAGGGTTTTGATTAGTCCCCTCATAGTTTTACCTTTGTGTCTCTCTTTGAGTCTTCTTTTCTCATCTCATAATTAGGGATTAAACCCTAAAGGCTTTAAGACTTTGTGACTGAGCTTATGCCTGCATCCTTCTCTTAGGATGGAGTGTATAACTTTAATCCTAAGTGTTAAACCCTTAATGTGTTTAAATCTCTTAATCAATCCACTTAATAATCATCAAGACATTACTTGTAACTTGGGCCTTGCATTAGGGTTCTAATTCTTCCTTAAGTGGTTAAGAAGGACTAACCCTAGTGTTAATGGACAAGTCCCCCTCAAGTTGTCTTACAAACAATAAAACTCACTTCATCATCATACCATTAAATAAAACCCACTTAATAAAGGCTTGTTTTGTCATGGGTTTAATCCCTAATCATGGATTAAGTTGAGGAGCTTTCCTCAACTTAAACATTCTCATCTATCATCCTTCTTTTAGGATGGTGTAATGAGTCTGTTTAATCCCTGACTATGGCTTAACCTCATTACTCAACACTAAACAAAAATCACAAAAACATCTAAATAATCACAAGTAGGTTAATGATCTTAGTCCTACACCAAAGGTGATTAAGTGTGAGAATCTGACTTCACACTTAAGGTATTCTCATTACCCCTAATCAGAGGGAAGATGTGATGAGTTTACTAACCCATTGGTTTAGGCTTAAGCTCATTAACTTAGGACAAACTTTCAAAAGCAATAAAAGACTGAAAACTCAAAAACAAACAATAATCGTCTCCTCCGGGATTCTTTTCTCATCACCTTCATTCATAAACGAGAACTTGCTTCTTCCGTCTAATGCAAGACAGTAAGCACCTGAGCCAGACAGGTCATACACTTGAGCATAGGCAAGCAAGCAGTTCACCAGTCAATTCACCTTTCAGTCTCTTTGGGTCGAACTACGGTGTTCTGACTTCCTCATTGCACGAGAGGATACGTAGGCATAACTTAACAGTTATCGAACAAAAGTCTCTGTATATTCCCCCTCTTCCCAGCCTCATTCTTTAAGCCTCATTATCTTGAGCAATTCATTCTCACACTGACACTGTATATTTTATCACTTCACATCATACACTGACACCTGTACATCTTTCCAGCTCTTTTACACACAAATTGCACTGACACTACCCCTTTAAAACACAAATCTTTTAAGCGTGGATCCCGTCGAGTACGACGGACAATCTGGGTGCTAATACCTACCCAGGTTGTAACCAACCCCCTTTCTCAGTCTCTCTGGTTCGCAACCGTCTTATCCATTTCTTTCTAGGTCTATGCAGCATTACCTTTCCTCCGGGATAAAAATGCCTAGCTGGCGACTCTATTCATTCTCCAGTGAGTTCACGGCTGTGTGTTCTCACTGTTTCCTTTCGCCGACCGTTCGCGCTTGTACCTGGATGCAAATCTTTGGGAGCGACAGCTTGGCGACTCTGCTGGGGATACTTATACTGCAACCAGGGCTTCTGGTTCTTTTTGTGGGTTCCTCCTAGCGCTTGATTGATTTGTGTTTACTGGGGTGTTATGTGCTTGTTTGTGCTTGTATTTATTTTTGTTTATTGCTTTATGTACAGTTACTTTACTGCTTTCTTTACTGCATTTATATATCATATTGTCATTATTGCTGGCTGGATCTGTTGTTTGCCTTGGTGGGTGGGTGATTCATTGAGAGTTAAGGTCCTATACCTGGGACCTGAGTGACACCTAGGCTAGAGTGAATCATATTCTTTCCCATTCCATTTCGGTCTGGTGCGGGAATATGAAACACGGTTCAGATATGGGTTTCTTCTTGAGAACTCTGTGTTGCATATTTCCTGCAATGCTAGGGCTATCTGGGAAGCCTGCTAAGTCTGGATGACCTTTTAGTATTGACCTTCAGAAACTGAGGTGAATTAGAGGAGGAACTTTTATGGTTATTATAAACACTGTACCTCCGGGTTAGAAGTGTTTACACTTCTCATAACTGATCCAAGTCTGAGGATCCTTGTTTTAGAACACCACCTGTGAGGGGATTGGGCTGTTTACAGGTTTGCAGGTACCTTGACCTCAGAATACCCTGTTACTTTGACTTTGTTAAGAATGCTCCATGTTGGACAGTTCTTGTGATTCTAAAACCCTGGACATGTGGCTCTTTATTTGAGTCCCCCACCCTGGTTACTGGATTTATAGACCTCCACCTGGATTTCTTGAACACACATGGATCTATACCAAGGCAGTTAATCAGATTCGGCTCAGTCACAAACCCTTGCATATCATTTGCATACATACTCATTGCATCATATTAACATTTGCTTATTTGTGTTTCAGGGTATCCACCTTCATCTGGTTTTTTGTTTTGACCCCATCTGCTATATTGACCTGTCTCCACCAGCACTTGCTTCAGCTTGTCAGCCATATACTTCAGTTACTAGCACAAGCCAGCCAGTGGCCCACTTCTCAACCTCTTCATCAACACTTATTCTACTCAGTCTCAGCATCATGGCTCCAAAGAAAAGCAACATCACCTATCATTTCTTCCAACCAGACTTATCAGACATCATGAGGATCCAAACCCTGATCACTCCAGATCACATGCCTTTGTTCAGGGAGCATTATGGGGATATACTTGACTTGGTCATGGATCTGGACCCATCTCAGAGAAGCCTGATCCATACCTGTATTCAGTTCTATGACCCCCCATTGAGATGTTTCACCTTTCAAGACTTTCAGTTGGGTCCTCTTTTGGAAGAATACTCATCATTGATTGGTCTGCCTATCAAAAGAGAAATCCCTTTCAACCCTGAAATGGTCTCTCCCAGCAATGGAGAGGTAGCAAAAGCTTTGCACCTGGAACCTGCTTTGATTGAGCAGCATATGACCTCTAAAGCTGGGACCCCTGGATTTCATCTGGACTTCTTGATTTCTCAAGCTAGTCTGAAGGCCTCCCTGGGGGAGTGGAAAGCTGTTTGTGCTTTGTTGGCCTTAAGTGTATATGAAATTGTGTTGTTTGCAGATGAGCCTCGATTCATCAGCAAGAATGCAATCCATTTGTTCATCCTGAAGAACCCAGTGCCAGCTTTACTGGGTGATCTCTATTACTCAGTACATCAGAAGAATGAGAAGCAGAGGGGGAGGCTAGTGAGGTGTTGTGCTCCATTATTTCATGCTTGGCTTCTCAGGCATCTACCCAGGACAGATGCATTTCTAAATCCTCATCAGCAAAGCAACTGGGCTAAGAGGCTCACTACTCTCGCTTCAGCAGACATCAGATGGTGTACTCAAAGCACCAAGGGCAGAGATATAATCACCAGCTGTGGGCACTTTCCCAATATGCCCTTAATAGGAGTTAAGGGAAGTATCAATTACAACCCTCTACTGTTCAGAAGGCAATTGGGCTATGCACTGGTCCACACTCCTAGGGTACTGGACTTGGCTGAGACCCTCTACTGTGAGAACAAGATTAGTCTGGCAACTGTTAGGCAGGCTGCCTGGGCCTGGGATCATGTTCAAACCAAAGGAATCACCATTCTGGGGAAGTGCAATAATGTGGCATCAGTCCAATATTATGAGTGGTCCCGTGCTAGGGCCCAATTCTCTGGAATGCCCTTCACCATAGAAGACATGCCTGAGTCATCTTCAGCACCACCCCCTGCCACTATCAGTTTGGAAGAGTTTGAGAGCTTGAAGGAAAGAAATGAGAAGTTAACCCAGGCTTTGCAGAAGACCCTCCGGGAGAGGAGTGAAGGTGTGAGGGAGATTGAGAGATTGGAGAAGTTGAGAGTGGAACACTTGACTAAAATTGAGAAGTCTGGAGATTATATCAACAAGTCCAAAGCTGGTGAACAGATTCTGAAGAACGCTTGTAAAGAAGCCCAGTTTCAGAGAGCAAGAACAGACTTGTACCTGAAAGAGAGTCAGGCCAGGTGGGTCCGGATCACTGAGGCCCGTACTCTAGAAGACAAGAGAGTTCAAGACAAGATGGAACAGATGGAAAAAGCCCTGGCAGCAGCCCAGAAGGAAATATCAGAGCTAGAAATCAGAGCTGGAGTGAAGAGGTCTAAGGACCAAAGTCAGAACAGGAAGTTGACTGCAGCTGTTGCAACAAGAAACCTTCTCATCAGAAATCTTACGGAGCATCCGGCTGATCCTGTGACCGAAGCACTTCTCAAGGAAGTTCGTGAGGATGAGTTTGGCCTTGGAGTTTGATCATTTGCTTGTTGTTGTTCCTTTTCCATGTACTTTTGTTTTTTGTGATGTATTTTGACCCCTTAGGGGGCCGGTGTTGTAAAATGAACAAATTGTATTATTTCACCTTTGTAATATATTTGTGTTGGTTTCTATCTGGGTTCACTTCAAAAGCAACTTCAACAGCAGTCTGGAAGGGTCAAAACTGAAGGCCAAACAGGATACCTTGAGAGCAAATAAGCATAATTGCATTGCATGCTAACCCTTTTGTTTGTTTTGTAGGTTTTTGTTTTGTTGTTGCTAACCTCTGTTGTGATGTTCAGGAATTATTGCTCGCCGCCGGGTATTTCCTCTCAACAGGCCACACAGGTACCCAACTAGAAACAACCTTCCGGGAATCCAGATGGATCAGATGCAGCAGGACCTTACGGAGGTCAGAAACCAGATGGCCAACGAAAGGCTGGAGATGAGAACCCAGATAACACAGTTCATGGAAGTGATGAACAACTTAGCTCAAAGCCAGGAGAGGCTCAGAACTTTGGTAGAAGGGAGGAATCAAGAGGAGCCCCATGTGGGGACTGCAGGCACAAGTAACAATGAAAGGGTGCAACCACATGTTAACCCCCCTGTGTTTGGCCCACATCTCCATCCTGAAGTTAATATTCCTGCAAACATTCAAGGAACAGCCACTGCAGCCAGAGTACTTCAAGAAGATCCTCAGGAGGACCAATTTACAGTAATGGGTGCTGGAGAGGAAACTTATGATAGACGATTGGAGGAAATAGCTGAGAAGTTGAGGTCCTTAGAATCTCAAAATTCTTTGGGTTTCGACGTCATGGACATGGGTTTGGTAGACGGGGTCAGGATCCCCCATAAGTTCAAGCCTCCTTGTTTCGAAAAGTATAATGGGACTTCATGCCCCCGGACTCATTTGCAATCATTTCTGGGAAGGCTGAAGGCCTATACAATGGATGAGAAACTTTGGATGTTCTACTTCGAAGATAGCTTGACTGGAGCATCAAGGGAATGGTATTCCCATCTGACAAGAGCAACTATAAGATGCTGGAAGGACCTGGCAGAAGCCTTCATCAGACAGTATCAGTATAATCTAGATATGGCACCCAACAGGACCCTCCTAATGGGAATGTCACAGTCTTCGAGGGAGAGTTTCCGAGAATATGCCCAGAGATGGAGGCAATTGGCTGCTGCCGTTCAACCACCAATGTCTGAGAGAGAAATGGCAGATATGTTCATGAACACCCTTCAGGGAACATATATTGACAGGTTGGCTGCTTTCTCTTCTACTAGCTTTGCAGATGTTGTCATAGCTGGGGAGAGAATTGAAAGCCTGTTAAAAATGGGAAAGATCTCAGACAACGGTGCAAGCTCGTCCAGTAGTACAAGAAAGCCTTTTGCAGGCCCGAGAAGAACTGGCGAGACCAATGCCATTCACACCAACAGGGGTAGGCCCCAATATGTTCAAAGGACAATAGCAGCAGTCACTATCCCTGCTCCAGCTCATCCTCAGCCAGTCTATCAACCTCCGCAACAAAACTTCCAACAACAACCTTAGTATCAGCAGAATCAGTATCCTCCAAGAAACTTCAACAGCAACAACACCAACAACAACAATCAACAGAGGCCATTCCAGCAGAGGCCATCCCAAGCTAACAGAGTGATCGACCCGATCCCAATGCCGTATGCTGCCTTGTTGCCACAACTTCTGAAACTCAACCTAGTTGAGCTAAGAACGTTGGCACCTCCGGATCCCAACAGTCTACCAAGGAACTATGACTCCAATGCTAGGTGTGCTTTTCATTCAAACGCACCTGGTCACAGTACAGAAAAATGCAGGGCTCTGCATATGAAGGTACAAGACTTGGTAGACTCCAAGGCTCTGAATTTTGCACCGCCGCCCAATGTCAATAAAAACCCAATGCCAAACCATGGTGGTCCCCGAATTAATGCTATTGAAGAAGACCAACCGTCTTATTTGATAACTAGTGTGGATCAGATCAGGACACCATTGGTGGAAATCAAGGCTCAACTCCGCGAAAACCAAATATTTCCGGGGTGTGAACTAGGGTGTCCCTACTGCAATATTTCATGGAATGGGTGCGAGGACCTGAGGAATGGCATTGACAGCCTTATTCAGAGTGGCCTGCTACAGATCACTACATCATTTCCGACAAATCCGGCAACTTCATCAACAACGGTTTCAGACCCTCCTACAACTGCAGCAACTATTGTTCCCGATAATTCATCAGCAACATCAACAAGAACTTCGTCTGTCCTTCCAAATGATCAGACTTCAACAGTTTCTCCTGCTACAACTTCAGCTTCATTCCATCTCGAATCTCCATCAACAACAACAACATCAGTCCTTCCAACAACACCTCCTACAACACCAGCAATCAATCATGAAGATGTCTCTACTGTTACCATATTCTACGATCCTGAAAATAATTCCGCCTACCATTCAGAAGGTGCTGCTCCCGCCAGAGCACCAGTTACAATCTTTTATGATCCACAAACAATAACAGTCCCTTCAGCAGCAGCAATCAGTCCAGTCACTGTCACGGTGCCTGGACCAGTACCATATGAAAGCAATAGGGCCATTCCTTGGCACTATGGCTCTGACTTGTATTGCGAAGGGAAAAGAATCACTCTTGAAACGTCAACACCTGCACCACAAGTAGATAATGTGGGGGGAGGCGGAGGCTTCACTCGAAGCGGACGTCTCTTTGCTTCACAAGTTCAAAGACCTACTGCCGAAGCAGAAGCTGCTGCCAAGGCAAAGGGTAAAGGCCCGGTGCAGGAAGATCCAGCTGCCAAAGAAGCCCTGAAAACTCCATTCGATCAGGAAGTTGATGAGTTTATGCGGATCATCAAAAAGAGCGATTATAAAGTTGTGGATCAGCTTCACCAGACGCCATCCAAAATCTCCATCCTCTCACTGCTTATGTGCTCCGAAGCCCATCGGAATGCACTACTCAAAGTCTTGCACGCGGCTTACGTGCCTGAAGAGATTACTGTCAACCAGTTGGAGACCGTGGTTGGAAATGTTACTGCTAGCAATGGGCTAGGGTTCACCAATACTGACTTGACAGCGGATGGCCGCAACCACAACAAAGCCTTGCACATAACCATGGAGTGCAAAGGAGCTGTCCTTTCTCATGTGCTGGTAGACACAGGTTCATCCCTAAATGTCTTACCAAAGAAGGATCTAGTGAAGTTAGAATATGATGGTTTGGCATTGAGACCCAGCAACCTGGTAGTAAGAGCCTTTGATGGTTCTAAGAGATCGGTTCTGGGAGAGATTGAGCTACCTGTGACAATTGGCCCACAGACCTTTAAAACTATCTTTTACGTGATGGACATTCAGCCCGCCTACAGCTGTTTGTTGGGTAGACCCTGGATCCACGCCGCTGGCGCAATAACGTCTACCCTTCACCAAAAGTTAAAATTTGAGTGGGAAGGTCAAGTTGTCACAATCTGTGGGGAGGAGGATATTTTCGTTAGCCATCTGGCTACCTACAAGTACATTGAGATGGATGGAGAGATCCATGAAACAATGAGCCAAGGTTTTGAAGCCTTGAACGTCAATGAAGCATCTGCTGTGTCAGGGATCTCCATGTCATCTTACCAACAAGCCCGGAAGGTTGTTGAAGAAGGAACTGCCCTAGGCTGGGGCAAGGTATTAGCTGTGGAGGAGAAGAAGGACAAATTTGGGTTGGGTTACAGACCAACTCAACATCAAGCAAAGGCTGCTGAGAAGCCGGGTTTTGTCAGTGGGGGGATGCTCACCCCCCGATGCTATCAACTGTCTGGAAGACGAGCTGGAAGAGGAGCGCAATCTGGAGAATTGGATTCGTCCAAAGATCCCGGGGAGCAGTGTCTCGAAATGGTCTTCCCAGGAAATTATAAGAGTTACTCATGCAGAGTAATTATTATTTCCTGTATTTTTATAGCATGCATCAAAGTCTTGCATCTTGCCCAAGATGACAAGACTCATTTTGTAATCAGGGCCATCCGTACTTTTGTGCAAACAAGATTAAATTAATGAAATATCAGACATCTTTTTGCAAACGAGTCTTTTTCTTTTCTGTTCACTGTTTTTCCATTTTTCTTTTTGTACAAAAATAAATGGCGGTGTTTTCAAAATGATAACTTCATTTCACTTTTTTCTAAGGCAAGATTAAAATCAATCACTAAAATAAACAAACTTAACCCTTGCAGAGAGTGCCTTCCAGACAGCACCGACAACAGCACGGCTATGACATCGTATGACTTTGACAATCCAATCAATCAAGCTGATGAAGAGGTTGATGAAGAATATGAGCTTCCTGAAGAGCTAGCCAGGTTGTTGAGACAAGAGGAAAAGGTCATTACCCCTCACCAGGAGGAGGTTGAAGTGATTAATCTTGGTACAGACGAAGACGTGAAAGAAGTTAAAATCGGGGCCTGCCTGCATGACTCAGTGAAGAGACAACTGATAGATCTGCTTCAAGAGTATGTCGATGTGTTTGCTTGGTCGTATCAAGATATGCCAGGGTTGGATACCGACATTGTTGTGCACAAGCTGCCTCTGAGGGAAGAATGCCCGCCAGTTAAACAGAAGTTGCGCCGAACTCGCCCAGACATGGCTATGAAAATCAAGGAAGAGGTACAAAAGCAATGGGACGCCGGGTTCCTTGCTGTGACTAGCTATCCGCCGTGGGTTGCTAACATAGTACCTGTGCCTAAGAAGGATGGCAAAGTAAGGATGTGTGTTGATTACCGAGATCTGAACAGAGCCAGCCCGAAAGATGACTTCCCATTACCTCACATTGACGTATTGGTGGATAACACGGCTCAGTTCTCGGTATTCTCCTTCATGGACGGATTTTCAGGATACAACCAGATCAAGATGGCACCTGAAGACATGGAGAAGACAACATTCATTACACCTTGGGGCACGTTCTGTTACAAAGTGATGCCATTCGGACTGAAGAATGCTGGTGCAACATATCAACGGGCTATGGTGACATTATTCCACGATATGATCCATAAGGAAATAGAACGTTACGTGGATTATATGATCGCCAAGTCCCTTACAGAGGAAGATCACCTGGTGAATCTGCTGAAGTTGTTCAAGCGTCTGAGGAAATACCAACTGAAGCTGAACCCCAACAAGTGCACATTCGGGGTGCGATCCGGTAAGCTGCTGGGTTTTATTGTGAGCGAGAAAGGGATTGAGGTTGACCCAGATAAAGTCAAAGCTATTCAAGAGATGCCTGCACCGAAAACTGAGAAAGAAGTTCGAGGGTTCTTAGGTCGATTGAACTACATCTCACGGTTCATATCTCACCTCACAGCAACCTGTGAACCTTTGTTCAAGCTGTTAAGAAAAGAACAGACGGTCAGGTGGAACAAAGATTGCCAGAAGGCTTTTGACAAGATCAAAGAATATCTGCAAGAACCTCCAATCCTCATGCCTCCAGTTGAGGGAAGACCTCTGATCATGTACTTGACAGTATTAGAAGAGTCAATGGGGTGTGTACTAGGTCAGCATGACGAGTCTGGTCGAAAAGAGTATGCAATATACTACCTAAGCAAAAAGTTTACCGACTGTGAACAGCGTTATTCACTGCTCGAGAAAACTTGCTGTGCTTTAGTGTGGGCTGCTCGCCGACTGAGACAGTATATGCTGACCCACACTACCTTATTAATCTCAAAAATGGATCCAGTTAAGTACATTTTCGAGAAGCCAGCTCTTACCGGACGGGTTGCAAGATGGCAAATGATTCTCACAGAATACGACATACAGTACACATCTCAGAAAGCCATCAAGGGCAGTGTACTATCTGAATATCTGGCTGAGCAACCTATTGAGGACTACCAGCCAATGAGATTTGACTTCCCTGATGAAGACATCATGTTCATTAAAGCAAAAGATCACGAGGAGCCTATTCACACCGAAGGGCCTGACCCGGAGGAAGAATGGACTATGATGTTTGATGGGGCTGTTAACATGAATGGCCGTGGTGTTGGTGCAGTACTCATTACACCTAAAGGAGTTCACATGCCTTTCTCGGCAAAACTCACTTTCAACTGCACTAACAACGAAGCCGAATACGAAGCTTGCATTTTGGGTCTTGAGGAAGCCATTGACCTCAGGATCAAAACTTTGACCGTGTTCGGAGATTCAGCTCTGGTAGTCAATCAAACCAACGGGAAATGGTACACCCACCAGGATCATCTAATACCTTACAGGGATTATACAAGGAGGTTATTGACTTTCTTCACAACAGTCAAGCTTGAGTATATCCCTCGGGACGAGAATCAGTTTGCGGATGCTCTTGCTACCATTTCATCCATGATCAAAGTTCAAACGGCTAACTTTGTACCCCAGATTTCAGTGTCTAGACTTGATAGACCAGCATATGTATTTGCAGCGGATGTTGTAAAAGATGATAAGCCTTGGTTCCATGACATTAAGTGCTTCTTGGAGGATCAGACATACCCACCTGGGGCATCTTCCAATGATAAGAAGACTTTGAGAAGGCTTGCTGGTAGTTTCTTTCTGAACACTGATGGGTCTTTATACAAAAGGAACTTTGACATGGTACTCCTCAGATGTGTTGACAAGACGGAAGCAGATTTGTTGATGCATGAAGTGCACGAAGGATCTTTTGGTACTCATGCAGGAGGGCATGCCATGGCTAAGAAATTGCTAAGATCAGGCTATTACTGGATCACAATGGATGCAGACTGTTGTGCCTATGCCAGAAGGTGTCACAAATGCCAGATTTACGCAGATAAGGTGCATGTGCCTCCCAACCCTTTAAACATCATGTCTTCACCATGGCCCTTTGCCATGTGGGGCATTGATATGATTGGCAAGATTGAGCCAACTGCTTCAAACGGCCACAGATTCATCCTGGTTGCCATTGACTATTTCACTAAGTGGGTCGAAGCAGCCTCATATGCAAACGTCACAAGGCAAGTGGTAGCCAGATTTCTGAAAAGAGATATCATCTGTCGATATGGAGTTCCCGAGCGAATCATTACTGATAATGGTTCCAACTTGAACAACAAGATGATGGCAGAGCTATGCCGGGACTTCAAGATCCAACATCACAATTCTTCTCCTTACAGGCCAAAGATGAACGGCGCTGTTGAGGTAGCAAATAAGAATATCAAGAAGATTGTGCAGAAGATGGTAGTCACTTACAAGGACTGGCACGAAATGCTACCATTTGCTTTGCATGGGTACCGCACGTCAATCAGAACGTCCACTGGGGCAACACCTTATCAGCTTGTATATGGTATGGAAGCGGTCCTACCTGTTGAAGTTGAACTACCCTCGTTACGGGTATTAATGGATGTTAAACTGAGTGAAGCAGAATGGGTTCGGTCCCGATTCGAACAACTAAGTCTGATCGAAGAGAAAAGATTGGCTGCAATCTGCCATGGGCAGTTATATCAGAAGAGAATGAAGAGGGCCTTCGATCAGAAAGTCAGGCACCGAGAGTACCAAGTAGGGGATCTTGTGTTGAAAAGAATCCTCCCTCCTCATACAGACCACAGGGGAAAATGGACTCCAAATTATGAAGGACCATTCGTTGTAAAGAAAGTTTTCTCTAGTGGAGCACTGATGCTCAGCACCATGGATGGTGAAGATTTCCCATCCCCTGTGAATTCAGATGCAGTTAAAAAATACTTCGCATAAAATGACCCGCTGGACATAAAAACAGAATGTAAGTCCAGGCAAAAATAGGGCATCCCGGCGAGTCAAAAACAGAATAAAAGACTCGGGCAAAAATAAGGGAAATAAATGAAAAATGTACACCCGCTGAGTTGAAAAGCCGCATTGGACAGCTCAGGCAAAAATGGGTATCCCGATGGATTGAAAACCCGAAAGGGCGATCCATGCAAAATAAGGGAATAAGCGAACAACTGCATTCTGAATTCGTCTGTATCACCTACAACTTGGTAAGCTTCAAAGGATCAAGCTTCAATCAGAATTAACTCTCTCCAGAAAGCAAGACAAGAAGAACGTCATTGTCATACGAGTCATAGCAGAAGAGGAAGCTCCCTGAAAGCCTCGTCAACATCGCCAGCATTTTGTTTCTCAATTTGTAACAGTCTCTTCATTTCAGGAGATATGTTTCCTTGACTGCATCTTGCCAATTCAGGGCACATGAATTAATAAAATCAGATTTTTCAGTCATGTTTCGTTTTGTACATTTTATTTGCAAAGAATGTCTGATGTCTCTAAAAAACTAATTGCATAAGTACAGATGTTTTTCACTAAAAAGAAAGAAAATAAAAGCACATGCTTGCAGGGAATATGATTACTCTCGAAAGTACTTATCTCCTATGACGGAATCCAGTAAGGGATACCTCGGGACCTTTTGCGCGTTTCCTTATCTTTACAGGATTGCAGGTATCCAGAACGCAACTTGGGGCATATAAGCTACGGTCCAGCAAGCTGGCAAATCAACAAACAGGCTTAACACTCAAGATGTTTTCTCCCCAGCTGAGTTGCCTCCCTTTGCTCTCCCCAGCTGAGTTACCAACAGCATTCCCCAGTTGTAGCACCAACCATTCTTCCTCAGCAGGATGCAGAAATCAGGGAATCATCTCCCCACAGAATCCCCAGCCTCTATTCAGAAGAGCAACGCGCGAAGAAGTCACAACAGAGAGGGAGAAAGCTTCTACAAACCCCAGCTAGGTCCCGTATTATAAGGATATGTCAATCAGTGACCTATATCCCCAAACAGATACATCATTAGATCTACCAATGATCTCATCCCCAGCTGGGATGTTCACTTCAAGCAGATCATCCAGAGATCTTCGCAGCAATGGGATCCGAATCCCGGATCTGTGCCCCTTTGCATAATCATGGCATCCGCATCATATTCACCCCCCAGAGCGTAGCATTCCGTCTAATACAGAGCATTATGGCAAAAATCAAATGCATCGCATAATCATAAGCCATGTTCTGAAGTAACACTTGTGAATAATAAACTGTTCATCATCATTGTACAAACATCCCCATCAGAGTCCCAGCAAAAGCAGTTGCCTCTCCAATCACGAACACCAATATATACACTTTTGGACACCCGTCCGTGTCAAATCACCAACAAAAAGCCCAAGACATCCTCTTTGCACTCACATATACTTATATATACCCTTTCTTGACACCCGTCCGTGTCATGTCCTCAGCGCAGTCGCGTACACTTTCATCAACCCATACACTTGTTAATATTATACTTTTCTCTCTTGACACTCGTCCGTGTCACTCTCCCCAGCAGTCAAAACACTCATCTTATATACAATACTCGCTACTCATGGTACACTTATACAGATACTCGTCTGTATCTTGTATACATCATCACTCATATCCCCACAGATTCAACAGTAGTCTTTGTTCTTTGTTAACCAGTTGGTACTCGTCCGTATCATCATCTCAGAACATTGCGTCTAGTGTTTGTTTCTACATGATACTCGTCCGTATCATAGCCTTAGGGATGCTCGTCCGCATCTTTAATCCATACACCGTGTCAAACACTTATGTCTTCTTGAATATAGATACTCGTCCGTGTCTATTATTCCCAGAAAGATTCTTTCAGATGCAACACTTGTCCGTGTTCTTTGTTAACCAGTTGATACTCGTCCGTATCATCATCTCTGAACATGTGTCAGTTTGTTTCTACATGGTACTCGTCCGTATCATGGTCTTAAGGATGCTCGTCCGCATCTTTAATCTATACACAATACCAAACACTTATACCTTTTGATTTTTGGATGTAAACGCTCGTCCGTGTTTACTATATCCCCAGTAGATCGCCAAATTGTCTTTTTATCTGACATTCGTCCTATGTCATGACAAACCTTGAGAGCAGCCGCCCCCTGCTAAGTGGTCGTCCTCCACTTCTTGATGGTCGTCCTCCATCATGCTCATCCGATGGCCGTCCCCATCGTTGATATTTTAGCAGCCGTCCCCTGCTAGGTGGTCGTCCTCCACCTCTTGATGATCGTCCTTCATCAACTTTATCCAATGGCCGTCCCCATTGTTGATTTTGGTTATCTGACATTCGTCCTATGTCATGACAAACCTTGAGAGCAGCCGTCCCCTGCTAAGTGGTCGTCCTCCACTTCTTGATGGTCGTCCTCCATCATGCTCGTCCGATGGCCGTCCCCATCGTTGACCTTTTCTAACCGATGGTCGTCCCCATCGTTGATATTTTCGGCAGCCGTACCCTGCCAGGTGGTCGTCCTCCACCTTTGATGGCCGTCCCCATCATATTTCTTTTATCCCCAACAGAGCAGCCGTCCCCTGCTAGGTGATCGTCCTTCACCTTTGATGGTCGTACCCCATCATCTGTTTATTTCATTTATTCTTTAACCCGATGGCCGTCCCCGTCGTGGTCCCTTTTCCTTTTAGCCCGATGAGCTTGATGGCCGTCCCCGTCATGTTTCATTAATCCCCAGAGAGTCTTGCAGCTTTACTTGATGGCCGTCCCCATCATGATATCTTACTTTTTCCAGCTAGTCGGCCGTCCCCGTCTTAGCTCTACCTTTTATCCCCAGCATGTCGGCCGTCCCCGTCATCGCTTCACGCACTTATCCCCAGCATGTCGGCCGTCCCCGTCATTGCTCTTTACCCAGCAGTCGTCCTCTGCTCGACGGTCGTCCTCCGTCGCCCACACTTTACAATATACTTTATTTTTTCATTTACAATCTATATCCCTTTTCTTCTTCATTCTGTGAGTGCAAATTTTGGACTGTCTTTGGTATTCAACCACAAGTTATCTTGTTTGCCTGTTAAGCCGTCGCTTACAACCTGCACAGCTAACTCATGCTTGAATAGGGGCAGCTGTAAACACCCCAAATTTGCCCTCACTCATTCACACCATGGCTTGTGATCATCTCATATGCATAAACACAATCATATCATCTCATATCTCATTTTTGATTCACTGCATAGTTTCTAAGGCATCTGCACCTAGGGTTTGTGATCTGAGCAATCCCCAAAGCATCTTGGGCCACTCCAAAGGCCACCAATCAATTCAAAGGGGTCCATGTGTGTTCTTATATCATATTCCACCTCCTCAAAGTCAAAATTGCAGAGGAATCACAAGAACTAGGGTTTGAGGTGAGGCAGAGCCAGTTTAGACTGCACAGTTGACTGAAAATTAGGGTTTTGGTTTCAGAGACCATAACTCCAAATTTTTTGGTCATTCTTGTTTCCATTGATCTCTATATGGTATAGGGAGTATGCACATCAATTTTCATGAAGAAATTCCATGGGGAAGTCATCTGATCAAGGGTTGACTTTTCAGACAAGTCAGTGTAAAATCAGGGCATCTGAGGCCACCAATGACCCAACCAATGGGTGATCTTCATCATTTTGAGTGTATATGATCTTTATTTGATCATGGAAGAGGGTTGAAGTTCATAAAAATCAAGAATTTAGGGTTTTTGCAAATGTTGACTTTTTGGGCATAGTTGACTTTTCAAGAATGCATCATTTTAGGTCATTTTTCAAGCCTTGATTCTTGATCCAAAAAGGCTTCAAATGGAAAAACTTTGGTCATGAAAGTTGTAGATCTCATTTTTCCCTTTTCAAAAAGTACAAGAACATGATCAAACTCTTCTTGGATCAAAAGTTATGGCAATGCAAAGTTGGCAAAAATCATTGATTTTCAAGGCATGCTTCAAATGGAAATTTTGCAAAGTCATGAACCAATGCATTATGTGACCTATAATTCATTTGAAACCATTACACAAACATTCTATGAGCCTTAAAAATCAGAATTGGACCAAGTTTCCCCATGGTTTGGTTTGTGTAACAAGACTTTCTCACATGTGAACAAAAGAGCAACAACTTGCAAAATCATCATGATCACTTCTTACAACTTGCAACCTTGGATGCTGACCTTGCTGGCTCACTCACCACACCATGCTGCGCAGCCCCTAGGCTTTGTACCAAGCTAGCACTTCACCATACTTCTCTTACACATTATTTGACTTTTTGCAAAAGGCAACTTACCAATCAATAAAGCACATGTCCAATCAACTGACCAATGAGAGAGAGTTATGTGGACAATTTGCAAGCCATTTCATACACTAAGCAAGCCTGAAACCATTCACACCATCACATTCACACAAACACTCCCAATTGCAACTTGCTTCGAATCTGATTCCACAGCCACAAAACACTCCAACCATTTTCTCCATTCAACTCACCATGTATCACTGAGTAGAAAGCACCAAGAACACAAGCCTGAAACAGCCAAAACATCTCACTGCCATTTCTCACTTCATTTTGCAGTTTCATTCGAAACTCTCACCATAGCTCACAAACACACCAACAAACACCACAGACCTTCTCCATTCATCCTCAGGATCACAAACAACCATTCACCATGACCTGAAGCTCTCTATTTCACCATTGCCATTTCTGACCAAGCTTGAGCAGAAGCTTTCGAATCTCACTATCCAGCCAGCTTAAACTCTCTTTGAGCATTCAAACATCTTCTGGGGACCAAGTGGAGTAGTTTGCACTGAAGGAAGTGGCCAGAAAGTCCTCAAGCTGAAAGCTTCGAATCTCAGGTAGCATGAAATTTATTTTTCCAGAAATTGTTTTTCTTGTTACAAACTTGTTCTATGTGCTTCACTGATCATCCTGGTATCATTGGTTTTGAAAATGGCTTTGATTTGAGAGTTTAATTTGTCTCTGAAACCTGCGTGCCCTAGAACTTGTTTTGTTCGATTCTTGCTTATGGGGAAAAATAAATGAATTTGAACATGGGGTTTTGGTTCAGTAGGTTGTGGGAAACATTTCCATGGTTTTAGATTTCATTTTAGTGACCTAGGGAAGGATTTGGAAGTTTTCAGGGGAGAAGGTCACCGGAGAAGACGACCGGAGCTCGTCTCCGATGACCTGAAAGTGATTAGTGAGGTTAATTAGGGTTAGGGCAAAGTTTGAATATGGGCCCTTAGATCTGGCTTCCCGCGCGCGTGTGTGTGGTCCAGATTGTGCCATTAATTCATAATCAGGATTAATTAATTTAATTAATTGAGTTTTAGAAGTTTGAATATGGGCCTTTGATCTGCGCGCGCAGTCAACCCATCCACTGCCAGAATCAATCTCAGCCGTCCTTCCTGATTACTTCATTTTAAATTCATTTTAATTCATTTTCTTCTCATTTAATTTGCATATTTATTTTAAAATAGCAAAAATGTCTTAAAAATTATGAAACTTTTTCTTTAAAGTTTTATTAAATTTTAAGACCCAAAAATATTTTTATTTTATTTTTTATCATTAAAAAAGTATTTTTAAATATTTAAGAGATTATTTTTAATTGATTAATGGGAATTAATTAATTAAAAATACTTTTAGGTATTTAAAAATTACAAAAAAATTCATGAAATGTTCTAAGACATTTAGAAACATTGTCCAACCTTAAAACCAAATTTCTTTTTTGATCTTGATGCATTTTAAGAATTTTTCATTGAATTAAATCATATTTTGTGCATTATTTTGATCATGGATTCAAAAATTCATTTCTGCCTATTGGAGAAGGTTGAGACATTGATTCTTCTTGCATTGTTTTGTGTTTGGCATGTAGTTTCTAGGGTAAAATGGCCATGATTTGATCTTGCATTTTCCAATTGTTTGGCTTTTCTTTTGTTAAGAACCCTAAAAAACCCTAATAACTTGTAAAAATCATAACTTGAGTTTGGTTGAGAGTTGAGAGTTCCCCTTTGGGCAGTGGTTTATTATAGGTTTAGGGTTTCCTTGGGCACTATTTTCCATTTTTTATCTTAGGGTTTGCTTCTGTTTTGGATTTTGGTTTGATGTTTGATCCATGAACCCTAATTTGGGCTTTCTTTTGCATCCCTCTTACATTCTCTTGCATAACATGACTTGTCTTTGCATTTTGTGCATTCTTGTGATTCATTTGACATCTTGAGACATATAGAAAGCATGTTTGATCATTGCATTACATATTTGCCATGTCATTTGTCTTGTATGATTCATAACTTTCCATGCTTGTTCATGCTCCTTAGCTTGCATCATTTGCATTCATGATCTTGTATGAACATCTCCATGCCTTGTCTCATGTTTGCAGCACCTCATAACATCATAATCATCATCAATATGCTTCTGGTTTTGCTTAGCATCATGCCATTTCATCTCATCTTGCATTGTTTTTGCATTTCTTTCTAACATTTCAGGTGGTAAGTAAACTTGAGAAGTGAATTTGCCTTCACTTCTCATAACTTTTCTTTTCATCTCTCTTGCATCCATTGCTGCATTCTTATATGTGTTTGAGTTTGAGCTTGCTCATTCTTCTTCCTCCCACTTTCTTTCTTCAAGTGACTTGACTTCTTGAATGAAGCAAGTCACTTTGCTTCTCTTGATCTTATTCATCTGCTTCCTGGTGGCTCCTCTGAAGATTGTTCTTGCAAACCTCACAAACCTTAGGATCATCCAAGCATGACAATGAATTAGGGTTTTGATTAGTCCCCTCATAGTTTTACCTTTGTGTCTCTCTTTGAGTCTTCTTTTCTCATCTCATAATTAGGGATTAAACCCTAAAGGCTTTAAGACTTTGTGACTGAGCTTATGCCTGCATCCTTCTCTTAGGATGGAGTGTATAACTTTAATCCTAAGTGTTAAACCCTTAATGTGTTTAAATCTCTTAATCAATCCACTTAATAATCATCAAGACATTACTTGTAACTTGGGCCTTGCATTAGGGTTCTAATTCTTCCTTAAGTGGTTAAGAAGGACTAACCCTAGTGTTAATGGACAAGTCCCCCTCAAGTTGTCTTACAAACAATAAAACTCACTTCATCATCATACCATTAAATAAAACCCACTTAATAAAGGCTTGTTTTGTCATGGGTTTAATCCCTAATCATGGATTAAGTTGAGGAGCTTTCCTCAACTTAAACATTCTCATCTATCATCCTTCTTTTAGGATGGTGTAATGAGTCTGTTTAATCCCTGACTATGGCTTAACCTCATTACTCAACACTAAACAAAAATCACAAAAACATCTAAATAATCACAAGTAGGTTAATGATCTTAGTCCTACACCAAAGGTGATTAAGTGTGAGAATCTGACTTCACACTTAAGGTATTCTCATTACCCCTAATCAGAGGGAAGATGTGATGAGTTTACTAACCCATTGGTTTAGGCTTAAGCTCATTAACTTAGGACAAACTTTCAAAAGCAATAAAAGACTGAAAACTCAAAAACAAACAATAATCGTCTCCTCCGGGATTCTTTTCTCATCACCTTCATTCATAAACGAGAACTTGCTTCTTCCGTCTAATGCAAGACAGTAAGCACCTGAGCCAGACAGGTCATACACTTGAGCATAGGCAAGCAAGCAGTTCACCAGTCAATTCACCTTTCAATCTCTTTGGGTCGAACTACGGTGTTCTGACTTCCTCATTGCACGAGAGGATACGTAGGCATAACTTAACAGTTATCGAACAAAAGTCTCTGTATATTCCCCCTCTTCCCAGCCTCATTCTTTAAGCCTCATTATCTTGAGCAATTCATTCTCACACTGACACTGTATATTTTATCACTTCACATCATACACTGACACCTGTACATCTTTCCAGCTCTTTTACACACAAATTGCACTGACACTACCCCTTTAAAACACAAATCTTTTAAGCGTGGATCCCGTCGAGTACGACGGACAATCTGGGTGCTAATACCTTCCCAGGTTGTAACCAACCCCCTTTCTCAGTCTCTCTGGTTCGCAACCGTCTTATCCATTTCTTTCTAGGTCTATGCAGCATTACCTTTCCTCCGGGATAAAAATGCCTAGCTGGCGACTCTTTTCATCTCCAGTGAGTTCACGGCTGTGTGTTCTCATTGTCCCTCTCGCCGACCGTTCGCGTCTGTACCTTCATCTGATCCAATTTTTCATTTGTCGGGAGCGACAGTAACCAACCCCCTTTCTCAGTCTCTTTGGTTCGCAGCCGTCTTATCCATATCTTTCCAGGTTTATGCAGCATTACCTTTTCTCCGGGATAAAAATGCCTAGCTGGTGACTCTATTCAACCTCAACCTCCAACATCACCGACGGTTCGCGTTTGCACCGGGATGAAAATCCGGGGAGCGACAGCTTGGCGACTCTGCTGGGGACCTTTACAACCAGGGCTTCACGTTCTCTTGTGGGTTTCTCCTAGCGCTTGTTTGTTTGTGTTTATCTGGGGTGTTATGTGCTATTTGTGTTTATATGTTTTTATTTATTTATTTCTTTATGTACAACTTTACTTATTGCATTTACTTTACCGCTCTCATTTACTGCTTTTCGCATTTCATTCTTTATCATATCATTATGATGGATGTCTGTTTACCTTGGTGGGTGGGGTATTCCAGTGAGAAAGGCTCAACACAAAGGCCTGAGTGCCACCTAGGATTAGAGTATTTTGTATTCTTTCCCATTCCATTTCGGTCTGGTGCGGGAATATGAAAACACGGTTCAAACATGGGTTTCCTTTTGAGAACCCTGTGCTACGGATTTCCTGTAGTGCTAGGGCTATCTGAGAAGCCTGCTAAGTATGGATGACCTTTTTAGATGATCTTCAACATCTGAGGTGAATTAGATGAGGATCCTTTATGATTAGGGTAAACACTGTACCTACGGGTTAGAAGTGTTTACACTTCTCATAACAGATCCAATTCTGAGGATCTTTGTTCTACAATAATACTTGTGAGTGGGTTGGGTTGTTTACAGGTTTGCAGTAACCCTTGACCTCAACATGCATTGCTACTGGAATTTGTTCTTAAGGTTGTACTATTTTGGACTAGTTCTTTGAAACCCTGGATTGTTAACTCTTTATTTGAGTCCCCCACCTGGTTACTGGTTCTCAGACCTCCATCCGAAACTCTGAACACTCATGGATCCTACCGAGAGCAACTGATAATCCAACACATGATTACAAACCCTTGCATATCATAAGCATAAATCATATTGCATCATTTAACATTTTTCTATTTGTTTTACAGGGTATCCATCTTCACTTGGTTTGGTTTTGACCGTTCTTCTGCTCAACTTACCTGATTCAACACTCCTTCAGCTATCTTCTTCAGTTATCCTCTTCAGTTATCTCCTCCAGCACACAACATGGATTCAACTAGGAAAAGAAACACCACCTACCATTTCTTTGAGTATCCTATAGCAGGCATCAGGAAGATACAAGCCCTTATCACCCCCTGATCATGTTTCCTTATTCAAAGAGCATTATGGTGGGATCCTGGACATGGTCATGGACTTGGACACATTACAGAGGAGCATGAATCACACCTGTCTACAGTTCTATGAACCTCCTCTCCATTGCTTCACTTTCCCAGATTTTCAGATTGGTCCTTTGCTGGAAGAGTACTCTATGTTATTGGGTGTCCTTATTAGAAGAGGAATTCCTTTCAACCCTGAAATGACTCCTCCAAAGAATGAGGACATAGCTAAAGCACTACATCTGGAAGTAGCTACCATTGATGAGCACGTGACTTCCAAAGCTGGAATCCCATGCCTTCATCTGGATTTCTTGATTACTCAGGCTACAAAGCATTCTACAAAAGGGAACTGGGAAACTGTGTGTGCTCTCCTGGATCTCAGCATTTATGGTATTATTTTGTTTGCATACGAGCCTAAGTTTATAAGAAAAAAATTCCATCCACATCTTCATGATCAAGAACCCAGTTCCCACCTTGTTAGGAGACTTATACTACTCAGTTCATCAGAGGAATGAGAAACAGAGAGGAAGACTAGTAAGATGTTGTGCACCTCTCTTCTACAGTTGGTTGATGAGACATATGCCGAAGACGAAAGCTTTCTTGAACTCACATTAGACAAGGAATTGTGCTAAAAGAATGATTGCCCTTACTTCAGAAGATATCAGGTGGTGTACTCAGAACACCAAAGGTCGGGACATAATAACAAGCTGTAGGCAATACCCAAATGTGCCACTTATTAGAGTAAAAGGTTGCATCAATTACAATCCTTTACTTTTCAAGAGACAGTTGGGGTATGCTTTGATACATCCACCTAGGGAGCAGGACTTAGCAGAGTCCCTTTATTGTGCTATTCTGAACAATCATGCCACGGTCCGATAGGAAGCCTGGGCTTGGGACAACATGCAGACTAAAGGGACTGCTATTCTGGGGAAGTGCAACAACATAGCTTCTGCTTAGTACACTGAATGGTCACGCATCAGAGGACGGATTACCCATATGCCATTCACCATGTAAGATGTACCAGGGCCATCAGTAGTTGAACCCATAGCCACAGTCAGTCTGGAAGAATTTGAGAAGATGAAAGAAATAAACACCCAGCTAGCTGAAGCTTTAAAGAAGACCCTTTGGGAAAGGAATGATGGTCGTCTAGACATTGTGAGGTTAGAGAAGCTGCGCATCGAGCATGTAACCATGATTGAGAAGACTGAAGACTTCATCAGGAAAACCCGAGCAGGGGAACTTGTGTTGAAGAATGCATGCAAGGAAGCAAAGATTCAGAGGGAAAAAGCTGAGCATTATCTGGAGGAAAGTCAGGATAGATGGGTCAGGATAACTGAAGCTCGTCTGAAAGAAGACCAGAAGATGCAAGCCAAGATAGAGAAGTTAGAGTCTAATGAGAAAAGAAACCAAGAGGCACTGCTAGCAGCTCAGAAGGAGATCTCAGAATTGAAACTCCGGGCGGGGTTAAAGAGATCCAAAGAACAAGAAAAGTATCAAAAGATGACAAATGCCATTGCAGCCAGAAACCTTCTCATCAGGACCATTACAGAGCACCCCGTTGGACCAGTAACTGATGCTCTCTTGAAGGAAGTTAAGGAGGATGCTTTTGGACTTGATGTCTGACTTTCTTTACTTGTATCTATTTGATTGTACTTTAGCTCAGCATGGTGATTTTGTTTGTTGTATTCTTGAATTTGATTGTATGTTGATTCACCATGGGAGTTTTGTTGTAATTCATGAACTATTTGTATTTTGGTATTGCCACTTATGTTTTATGGTTATGGTTATTTCTCTTATGGACTTCGTTAGCTTCAACATCTTTATCTCCTCCAAGGGGTCTGGAAGGTCAAAACCAAGAACAAAACGGGATACCCTCTGAAGACAAATAGACATATTGCATTGCACGCTAACTTCATATCCTTTGTTTTGCAGGTGTTTTGTTATTGTTTTCTCACTTTGCTGATTGTTTCAGGAAATATTGCTCGCAGGAGGGTCTTTCCCGTCAATCGCATCCACAAATATCCAACTCGACACAACCTTCCAAGTCTACAAATGGATCAGCTACAACAAGAACTGACAGATGTGAGAACTCAGATGACTGATGTAAGGACAGAAGTGAGGACCCAAATGAATCAATTCATGGCTGTGATGAATGGACTGGCACAAACCCATGAAAGATTGAGGGAGTTAGTCGGGCGAAAAACTCCATAAGATAACCATGCAGGCACTGGGGGTACAAGTAACAATGTGCGCGATCAGCCGCAAACAACTCCGGTGGTGTTTGGACCTCACAACAATCCCGAAGTAAATATCCTTGGGAATGGCCAAAGGAACACTGGAGATCATATTCTGCAGGAAGACCCTCAGGACGAGCAGTTTATAGTGTTAGGTACTAGGGCTGATGAAGCTTATGACCGTCGTCTAGATGAGATATCTGAGAAACTGAGATCCCTGGAATCCCAGAACTCTTTGGGATTTGATGTGATGGATATGGGCCTAGTTGAAGGGGTAAGGATTCCTCACAAGTTCAAACCTCCATGCTTTGAAAAGTATAATGGTACCTCCTGTCCTCGTACCCATTTGAAATCTTTTCTGAGAAGATTGAAAGCATATACTATGGATGAGAAGATGTGGATGTTTTACTTTGAAGACAGTTTAACCGGGGTATCTAGAGAGTGGTATTCACTCTTGTCAAGAGCTACTCTCAGGAGTTGGAAAGACTTAGCTGAGGCCTTTATACGTCAATATCAATACAACCTGGATATGGCACCCAACAGGACCCTTATGATGGGTATGTCTCAGTCCTCAAGAGAAAGTTTCTATGAATACGCTCAAAGGTGGAGACAACTCACTACTGCTGTCCAGCCACCCATGTCTGAAAGGGAAATGGCTGATATGTTTATGAATACCTTGCAAGGGACCTACATTGATAGACTTGATGCCTTCTCTTCTACCAGTTTTGCTGAAGTGGTTATAGCAGGAGAGAGAATCGAAAGCCTATTGAAGATGGGTAAGATTTATGACAATGATGCTAGCTCCAACAATGCAAGGAAACCTTTCTCCGGACCTAGAAGGACAGGGGAAACTAATGCAGTGCATGTTAATAGAGGTAGACCCCAGTACTTGCAAAGATCAGTGGCCGCAATCACCATTCCTGCTCCAGCACCTCAGCAACAGTTTCCTCAACAGCAACAACAATATCCTCCACAACAACAAATATCTTACAACAACAACAACCAGCAACAACATCCTTTCCAACAAAGGCCTTCTCAGGTTAACAGGGTGATCGACCCCATCCCGATGCCCTATGCAGCCTTACTCCCACAGCTATTGAAGCTTAACCTGACTGAACTAAGAACTTTGGCTCCACCAGATCCTTTGAATCTTCCAAGGAATTATGATGTCAACGCCATATGTGCTTTTTACTCCAATGCACCTGGTCATTCAATAAAGAAGTGCAGGGCCCTGCACATGAAACTCCAAGATCTGATTGACTCCAAAGCTTTTAATTTTGCACCTCCACCAAATGTCACAAAGAATCCAATACCAAATCACGGTGGGCCGAGGATTAATGCTATTGAGGAAGACCAACCAGCAATTCTGATTAAGGACATTTCAAATATTCAAACACCACTGGCCGAAGCGAAAGCTCATCTATTGAAGTGCAAGGTGTTTCCAGGTTGTGAGGCCTTTTGTGAAGCTTGCAAAGTCTCTACCAATGGTTGTGCAAATCTGAGGAATGGTATCGGCGGTCTTATCAGAGAAGGCATTCTACAGATCACATCAACAGTTCCATCTTCTACAACTGCAACAAAAATCCCTCCTACAACACCAGCAAACATTATCTCACCAGAGTCTTCTACAACAACAGCAAACAACACCAGTGACGATATCTCAACGGTTACCATCTATTATTATCCAACAACGATTCATGTTCCGGATTCTCTCAACAACAATTTTCAACAACACCCTCCTCAACATCAACAACTTCCTGCACCTGCACCACCTTCGATCAGACCTCCTGTCACCATCTACTATGATCTACAGACTATCACAACTCCTTCTTCTGCCATAATTAGTCCGGTGACTATCACAGTGCCTGGACTAGTTCCTTATGATAACAACAATGATGTGCCTTGGCATTATGGTCCGGATCTTTACTGTCATGGAAAGAAGATCACCTTTGAGTCCTCAATACCTGTACCACAAGTTGACAATGTCGGGGGAGGCAGAGGCTTCACTCGGAGCGGACGTCTCTTTGCTTCACATCAATGCGGAAGCAGAAGCTGCTGCCAAAGAAAAAGGCAAGAGTGTGGTTCTAGAAGAACCAACTGCAAAAGAAAATCAGAAGACACCCTTTGATCAGGATGTAGACGAGTTTGTGAGGATTATCAAGAGACGTGACTACAAAGTTGTGGATCAGCTCCACCAAACACCCTCCAAGATCTCCATATTATCTCTGTTTATGTGTTCCAAGGCTCACCGGAATGCACTACTCAAGGTCTTGCACGCAACTTATGTGCCTGAAGAGATCACTGTCAATCAGCTAGAAACGGTGGTCGCAAATGTCAATACTAGTCATGGACTAGGTTTAACCAATGCTGACTTGACTACAGAGGGACGTAATCACAACAAAGCTTTGCATATCACTCTGGAATGTAAAGGTGTTGTGCTGTCTCATGTCCTTATTGATACTGGATCATCACTCAATGTGCTACCAAAGAAGGCTTTAGTCAAGTTGGAGTATGATGGTCTTGCACTTCGTCCGAGCAACCTGGTTGTCAGAGCTTTTGATGGTTCTAAAAGATCGGTTCTTGGAGAAATTGAGCTGCCTGTGGTAATTGGCCCACAATTTTTCAAAACTATCTTCTACGTGATGAACATACAACCTGCCTACAGCTGTTTGTTAGGTCGATCCTGGATTCATGCCGCTGGCGCAGTAACATCGACCCTTCACCAGAAGTTAAAATATGAGTGGGAAGGCCAGATTATCACCATTTGTGGAGAAGAGGACATCTTTGTCAATCACATGGCTACATACAAGAACATAGAGATGGATGGAGAGATCCATGAAACCATGAGTCAGGGTTTCGAAGCTTTGAATATCAACAAAGCTACAACTGAGATGTTTGCTGCATCCCAAGAGGAGAGGATAGGCACCTCAATTGCTTCCTACAAACATGCTCGGAAGGTTGTGGAAGAAGGGAATGCCCAAGGTTGAGGCAAGTTTTTGAAGGTAGAGATGAAAGAAGACAAATTCGGTTTGGTATATGTAGCACCCCAAAATTTGCCCTCCCACAATCAATACAACCTTTCTCAAGACTTCTAAATTATCATAAGATCCTCAAGACTCCTAATTGGTCAAGAAGTGTGGAAGTTTCCCCAGACAATGCATCCTCCTAAGCAAAGTGTCCAAAACTAGGGTTTTTTGTTTCCTCAGGATAAAATGATTTTCAAGGCCTCAAGTGAGCTTCATAACATCCCACATGTGTTCAAGAACCCCCATGTCAAGTTTCAAAGCTTTCCCAAAGAGTTTGCCCAGTCAGATGATCAGATATGTAAAAATCAGTCAAAGCAGTTAAAAAGTCAAACTGAGGTCAACTATGGTCAAATTAAAGTCAAACTTCAAGATTTTTTGCCAACATCAAGTTTATAAAGTAAAATTCATCATTTTATCAAGGATTGATCATGATTCATCAAGAAAGTTCCAGATCATCTAGAATCAGGAGTTTCTAAATTAGGGTTTTCCTAAGAAAAGTCAACTGGACTTTGACCAACCATAACTTTCACATGCTTCATCAAACATTTCCCATCCAAAACTCATTTTGAAGGATATTGAATTCTCTAGAACTTTGTGTCTCACAAGCAAGGCCTAAAAATGCTTCATTTGGAAGGTATGAGCTAAAACATTACAGGTCATTTCAAAAGTCAACAAAAAGTCAACATCTTCCAAAGGGCATAATTTGAAAATGGTAAAAGATATGGACATGATACCAAAGAGGTTGGTTATAGGACTCTTTAAGCTTTCCAAAATGTCCAAGAACACCTTCATAGCCTTAAAATTGAAGGATTTGTGCCTTGTCAAAGTTAGGAGATTTTTGAAGGGTGTATGAAGAAAATAAGGCCTTAAAATCAATTTTTTCCACATGGGCCTATCATGTTGCAATCCAATCTTTGTGGTGACCTCAAGCACGAACCAAAACCAAAGATTTCTGATTTTTATTATTTATTTGGATTTTATTCATTAAAATTCAATTTAAATATAAATTAAATATGGAAAATCAAATAATGTACAAGATATTTGATTGGAAATCATTTAAATCATATTTGGAATGATTGAAAGTCAATTGAAATCAGATTGGACCAAAATTGGAAAGGATGGATGATATTTTTTGAATATTTGAAAGTGAGAAATCTTCACACTCAAGTTATCTCATAAGCCCACAAATCCATAGGTTTTTTGACCTAAATTCAATCCTTATAAGTTCATGAACTCAACACAAGCAAATGACACGAATTTGGCAGCCAAGAACACCAAGAACAAAGTCAAAATTTTCAAGAAAAAGTGCAAAATCGGTTTCATCATTCCAACCAATTTCCAAAGGTTTTGAAGTTCCATTGTGTTCCTTGAAACATTTTGAACATGAATACATAATCACCATCATCGAAAGCATGCAACCCATACAAACCGAAACCACTTTTGTGTTTCATTCTTGAATTTTCAATTCTTCGTATTTATGCATAATAAATTGTTTTTGTTTGTTTAATCTTGTTTGTAATTGTGTGTAGATGATTTCTGGATGATTCGATTGGAGTTTCAATGCAGGGAGGGTGATATACCATTGTTAGGGTTTCGTAAACTTAAAATTGGGAACCACTGTTAAAAGCAATTTCACATGAAATTGATGGATCAATTGGACTTAGAGGACTGTTATTAACTGATTTGTGTTATTCAGATGTATTTATATCATGTGTTGTGAATTTTTGAATGTATAGGACATGTAGTGACAGACAAAACTCGTCACTACAAGCTTTAGTGACAGGCAAAGTGTCACTATAGCCTAACTAGACAGACGTGCGAAGAAGATGATGTCTGGCGCCATTCTGGATTTTAAATTTTAAAATTAATATTTATTTCTTGTTTTCTATTTGTTATCACAGCAAGCAGAGTGGCCCAGTGGTAGTGTATGCGCGTAAAGGAATGTAAGGGCTGGGTTCGATCCCTGGTTCCAGCATTTTTTCACATTTTATTTTTTGTTTACAGGTTGGAAATATAAGGATTTTGGTCCATAGAAATAAAACCAGCGCGCGCTGGCCCAGTTGGTTTTATGAAGCGTTGTGGAGGTAAGGGACATGAGTTCAAATCCCAGGTCCTATCTTTTTGGGCAATTTCCTTATATATTTTCTTATTTTCTAGTTTTTTTTGATTTAATTAACTTTATTTTAATTAATTAATTTATTAAATCCAAAACCAATAATGTTTTTGTTTATAAGTAACTATATTTTATATTTTTATTAAACTCATAATTTTTCTTAATACTTATTTTAATTAATCTTATTTTTCTAATAATATTTTTGTATATAACTTTTACTATAATTATATTTTGTAAATAAAACTAATTTATTTTAACTAATTATTTTAAAACCCAAATTTCTTAACTAACCCTAATATTTCATTAATCCCACAAATTTAACCTGATATTCTCTAACCCTAAATAAAATACTTTTTTTATTAATAACTTTTTTTTTATTTTGTATAAAATTTTAACATATTATCCTTTATTATTATTATCACTATATTATTTTAAATTTATACTATTACTAAATTAATTTCTAAATTTTTTTATAACTAACCTAAATTATTATTTTTATTTATTCTAATCCTTGTTATTTATTGCTTTATTTATTATTATTTTTTGTTATTATTTTTTATTTATTTATTTTTATTATGTCTATTATTATTATTATTATTATTATTATTATTTTTATCCGATCATTTTGTAACTGTCCAAGCCTTGTAATAATTTAGATTTATTTTTCCGTTTTTTAATTATTTTTATTTAGCTGTGTGGTTAGTAAATAGGGAGTGCGAAACTACTTGCAATTAAAAATAAAATTAGATAATTAACTTTAAATAAGATAAATATTTGAAATAAAACAGTCACACATGTAAGTCGATCTTTGATCGCCATCTTGCAATTCCTAGGGTATTCCTCTTGGTTGCCTTTAAATATGGTCAAGTCCCTCGAACGCAGGGTGTCTTAAGCAAAGTCTCTTCAAGTATAAATCATCATAGTCCCTTCTGTTTAAAAGATCAAGTCCCTTCGAGGTTGCCTACAATAATGATCTTGTCCCTTCGAATAAATGATGATAGTCCCTACGAATTGCTAAAGACACCCCTTAAGTTACCTTTTATGACCATACAATGACCCTACGCTTGTCTCTTAATAAATCCAAGGTAATGACAACATATTCCTTAATAATAGGGATAGTCTTAACCTTTGAAAGAACATACAAGAACATGAAAGACTTAATCTAGGGTAGGTACCTCTTAGTTGCTTGCTCACATTTCAAAATACTTTTTACACCTCACTTTCTTAAACATTTTTCAAAACAAGGCTTTGTATACATCCATACGAGGATCATTACAAAGTACTTAGAAAAATTTCTAATCACACACTACACTCTTCAAAAACAATTTAAGTGAGCTAAGTAACTAAGAGCCCATGGATAACCATGGATATAAAGGGTGCTAACACCTTCCCTTTATATAATCTACCCCCCGAACCCAAGTTTTTTATTTAAAATAGGTCTTTCCTGTTCTTTTATGTCCTTTCCACTTGGATTAAATAAAAGTCGATGGCGACTCTTGCTATCCGCAACATGACTAAAAGTCAGTTCTCCCACCGTGTTACAGAACTAGCGACTCTGCTGGGGACTTACTAAGTAAAAGAGGGGTACCCTTAGGAATTAGATCACTTTAAATTGTTTGCTTTGTTTGCTTTATATTACTTGTTGGGCTTTATGTGTGAACGATCCTAACCCGGATCTAGTGTACCCTAGGTAAATGGCAATAAACCAAGGAAACTGTACGCCGTATACCGATATGGTTGATCTGGTGGCTATAGTTAGTGTGACTTCTTGGTTGGTGCTTATGTTCCTTAAGTAAGTTAAGGATAATATGGGTCTACCATATGTTGTCAATACACTAACTGACTTTTAAAACCCTAGTTATCCTATCTTGGCCTTTAGAAAGTAGTGAGATAGTCGGCTTTGGTGAAGACTGAAGTTGGTTGATACTCGATACTACGCTTATTGAGATCCTAAACTTGGAGGGTTTTGGTTGGCAAGTAAGTTTCCTACTGAACAACCACCCTTGGGAAGGATCAGTAATATTGAGATCCCTTAGAACATGGTTACTTTTGTAGGACAGGATGAACCAACTAAACTTCAGGGGAGGGTACTTACCTTTAAACCTCATGCAAGCCTTCAAACCTAGGGCTATTGTGTGACTTGTTTGTGTGTGCCACATGTTTGTGATTGAGCATAACATCATGACATCATGACATCATAAGCATATCATTTTCACTAACCATTTCAAGGACCAAAGGATTTATCTTTGTTCTTTGTTATAGGGCATGGCTTTTGCTTATAGGAATACAATCCGGATCAACTTTGTAGGAATACCTTCTAAGCTTAAGGAATTGGTCTCTCAAGTTTCTGAAAACTCCCAATTCATCAAGAAGCATGGTCACCTACTGGATCTAGTCACTTCAGGGTTCAATGAAGACATGATGAGTGTCTTATTTCAGTTCTTTGATCCTAAACATCATTGCTTCACATTCCCTGATTATCAGTTGGTTCCTACAATGGAAGAGTTCTCCAAATTACTGGGTATACCTATCCTTGACCAGAGACCCTTCACAGGCTTATAGAAGGAGCCTAAACCTGAAGTCATTGTTGCAACCCTACATCTGAAGAAATCAAACATTGTCCTAGAAACAAGAAGCGGAGTTAAGGGTATTCTTGCTAAGATATTGATGGAGAAAGCTCAAGTGTTCTTGAAGGCTATGAGTTATGATGCTTTTGAGGAGACCCTAGCCCTATTGATCTATGGCTTAGTTTTGTTCCCTAATCCATACCAGTTCATAGACATACACGCCATCAACATATTTCTGACTCGTAATCCAGTGCCTACATTACTTGGAGATATCTTATATTCTCTTCACACTCGTACTACAAAGGCGAGAGGAACTCTGATGTGCTGCATACCTTTATTGTCTAGGTGGTTTATTTCTCACCTTCCTCGATCAGTGATGAAGAATGAACAAATGTTCAGGTGGTCTAAGAGGGTCATGTCACTTTCTCATTCAGTCATTCATTGGTGCTCTCGATCTATGGAGAATGTTACTATCATTGAGCATTGTAGGGAATTCCCTAATGTGCCACTCCTTGGCATAAGAGGGGGAATTACCTACAACCCTTCTTTAGCACTACGTCAATTTGGTTATGCTCAGAGTAATGGTCCTCATGACATGCTTATTCAGGGTATTGTGTTCGACTACGACAACGATCTTCAGGGTTACCATCAAAGGTTTATACGAGCTTGGAACAAGGTGAATAGGATTGACATCAACACTTTGGAGCCAAAGTATTCTATTCTTATGGAGCCTTATCTCAGATGAGTTTGATCTCGTGCTCAGACTCTAATGATGCCATATCCTGCTGTTCTACCAGTCACTATGGAGCCTGTTGCTGAAGGAGATGTTCCTTATACCATCCTTCATCCAGATATGCCCACTGATTTGGAAGAATTGCAAAAGTCCTGGATTCAGTTGAAGGAACAAAGGGATACTTTTGAGACTCATTTCAGAGCTGGTCAAGAAAGAATTCTGGAGCTAACAAGGCAACTTCACGAGGAGCAAAACCTCAACAAGTACCTCCACGCAAAGAGGAAGCGTCCATGGGAGACTTAAAACATCATATATTTATATTTTGTATCTTATTGTTATTTCTTTGTGAGCCCAAGGTGTCGCTCCCCGGATTTCCATCCTGGTACAAACGCGAAAGTGGCGCGGAAAAGAATAGAGTTGCCAGCCAGGCATTTTTATCCCGAAGGAACGGGAATGGTAATGCTGCACAAACCAGAAGAAAAGAAAAGGAAGGACATGGGTCCTGCGAACCAAAGAGACTTAGCTCGGGAGTCGGTTACGACCTGGGAAGGTATTAGCACCCAGATCGTCCTCCGTACCCGACGGGATCCACGCTTGCAAAGAAATCTGTTTCAAAGGGTGAAGAACTGAAAGCTGCTGCAAAAAAAAGAAAGTGAAACTAGAAAAGGAAACTGAGAAAGGAAATGGATGAGAAAACAAAGAGAAAAAATGTAGGGAAAATAAAGATTGTGCTCGAACGGGCCCTACCCCGCTTCCTACGTACCTCATCGGGAAAATGAGGATTCGAGACGCCGTAGTTCCCCTAACTAGGGGTGGAAAAGATTGCTTGTGAATTAAGGTTTGAACTGCCTATGTCAATGCTCAGGTGTTGCAGGCTCGGACGACGAGTGCGTAACCGTCTTGCAAAATGACAAGTAGGAGCAAGTTCGCGTACGGAGCGAAAGAGATGATAAAAGAATTCCCGAAGGAAAGACGCTTATTGTTTGTTCAGTGTTTTCTTATGAGTTTTCTGTTTTGAAGTTTGCATAGGTAAGTGTACCTAAGTCTTACTCACTGGGATGTATACGTCTCACATCATCCCGAAATGGAATGCGCAAGAGGCACACCTATCTATGGAGGAAATCCCCAAATATAGTCCCACAAGTGAAGGCTCAGACACACTGACCTATTAACATTTATTAAGTGTTTTTGTGATTTTATGTTAAGAACTGTTTTTTAGCTTTTCTTTGTGAAGTAATCTCATGCTAAGACCTATCTACCACGAGGGATAACTTACACCTCGCCCCGAAACGGAACGCGTGCAAGCATCTCATAGCAAAGTCTCATGTCACATGAAAATACTCAACATTTATTAAAATGGATTAAAATTGAGTTTGAAGATGAGAAGAGAAAGCACCAAAAGGATCACAAAGGCAAAAGTCTAATGGGGGACTAAAGAATCCTAAGTGTTGTCATGCATGGAGATCCTAAGGTTAGTGTGGTTAACTATCCTAAAGAATAAAGAAAAGAAGAAGAGAAGAAGAAGAAGAAGAAAAGATGAGTAAGGCCTAAGCCCAACAAACAAAGGTTAGCACAAGTAATAATAAGAAGAGAAGAGATGAGATTTGGAGATGTGGGAATCTCATCCGCACCTCTCACTTACCATAGCCCCTGAAAAGGTTAGCAACACAAGCATACAAGTGAAACAAAATGAATATAATGACATGCCAACATCATACAAACATAAGTGTAATCATATATACAAATGCTCAATGCAAATGCAAGAAACAAGAATGAGAGAAGAAGCACACAAGTCAATTATGAGGCAACATGAATCACATGGCAAAGCAAAATAAACTTAAGAAGGATGCAAAGCAAAATGCACAAAACATGAACTCAAGGCACAAGATCAGAACCAAATCAAGTTAAAGAAGTGCTTAAGAAGCAAGAAAGATGAAGAAAAGAGAAGCACAAGACCAAACAATCACATTATGAAAGAAAGAAAGAAAGAACTTAAAAGGTAAGCAAATCACAAAATTTCCAAGACATAAACCCTAAACCAAGATCAGAAAGGCATCAATACCCTAAAGAGACCCCAAATGAGATGAAGAAGTTGGCACAAGTGCCCTTCTAAGCCAATGAGAGAACTTATGATCAAAAGGAAGCAAAATGGGACAAGTTAAGAACCAAAATTCAAATCAAATCAACAATGCACCCAAAAATTCCACAACTTTGAACAAGAGGTCTTTAAACATGATATAATAATGTGCCAAAAGGATAGGAAGAAATTCAGAAGCTAGATAAGTCAAATGGGGACATAAACATGAACTAGGGTTAAGAAAATTCAATGACAAGTCAAGGACCAAAACCAAATGAACAAGTTTCTAAAAATCAGAACAAAAATCTCACATGAACTACATATTCTCATGAATCCAGAGCAAAAAGAACCAACAAGAAACTCAAAATGATGATCACTATGGAAATTGGACAAGACAACATGCACAAAAAGGAATTAAAATGAATTAATTACGATGAACAATTAATTGACACGTGGATATTAAAAATAAATGGAAAATAAAAATATGAAAATTAAAGAAAACTCAAATTGACTTCCATGAATTAATTCAGAATTTTTTGACACTTGGAAGTAATTTTAAAAAATGAAAAGCAAAATGAAATTAAAAGAAATAAAAGAAAAAGAATTAAAAATGAAGAAAAGGCTGGGAGGTGAGAAAAGTAAAGGATTCAGTTCAAATGACTTGGGCCCAGAAAGCAGGGGGTGCGAATAGAAGTGGTAAGCCCACTGGCCTGCGCAACACACACACAAGGGTGGAAACTCAGGAAAAATATGTGGAAAATACAGAAGCCCTAGGATTGAATAAACACATCTTGTGGACCTTCTCATTAAATGATGTGGCATTATAACATGACCAGAGTGGAGGAGCACAATAACTAACATGAGGTGAGAAGCATGAAGCACATTCAGAAGGAAAACATAAGAAAGAAGAGCACGTGAGAGAGAGCCCGTTCATTAATTGACGTGGCGAAATCCTGGGCATTGAGATGAGAGATCTGATGGTGGAGAGGTTGTCTTCAACCTCAGAAACCCTAATTATGAACGCCCAGAATCCGGTGACCGGAGCTAGGCTCCGGCACCGGAAATTGCATAATATGAACAAACCCTAATAAAAATGAATAATAACCTCCAGATCAAGTAAACACACTACCCTGAGTTCAAAAATAACCATGAAAAGTTCAAAGGATCAAAGGATTCTCTGGATCGAAGGAAAACAGTTGGTACCATGAAAATTCAAATTCACATTACAAGCTCAATAATGCACTAAATTCGAAACTAAGACTAGCAGAATGATCAGCAAACATCAAGGATCAGAATGCACACCTCAAAAAACATTTCTAGATCTGAAGATTTTGACTCACCTGAAACTTGCAGTTCTTGAAAAAGCTTGTGAGAAGCCAAGATAAAGAAGCCAATCCACTCCAAATGCCCTCTAGTTGCAAAATAAATGCAGCTAGAGTCTTGAATCTGGATGGATCTGAGGATTTGCAGCCAACTGCCCTGAAATGGCAAGGTACTTGATCTTGAGAGATAGCTTGCACAATGGAGAGATTTGTGATCCTGAGCTCTCAAGGATGAATGATCTGTGATTTGTTTTTGAAGAGAGCAAGTGTGTGAAGAGATTTGAGAGAAAATGCAAATTTTGCAAAAACTTGGAAGCTGAGAATTGAGAGAGAATTGAACCCCTCTAAAACCCTAATTCTCTTATAAATGATGTCATGAGGGAATGTTGAGAGAATGAGAGATTTTGCACGTGAGAAGAGAGAGTGTGAGTGATTTTGCAAATTTGGAAAGTTTTGTGTGATCTCATGAAATCCTCATGCATTCCCTTGCCTCTTGCCCATGTGCACTCCTAATCTGATCCTTGATTTCAAACCAAAAGAATCCTGGCCATTGGATGAAGATGTAACACTTTTTCATGAACATGCACTTTTTGCATTTATGAAGTGAAATTCTCATTGTGCACGAAATTTGTGTATTTCTTGGAGAAAAGTGAGCCAAATGCATTGCATTTTAATATTGTGAACTTATTTGATCCATACCAACACTCAAAATTAAGATTCATGACTTTTGGCTTTGGTGCATAAGTGAAAAACCAACTTTTGCCCTAGTTTTGATGAAATTTTCGAGGGGCATAACTTTGTAACCATGAAGGATATGAAAAAGTACTTGTACTTTTTGAAAATGGAAGGCTTTAATCTCCAACTTTCATGTTTGACTTTGGTCCATTTGAAGAATTTTTCATTAAGTTATGCTCACTTGAATTTTAGGGCAAAAACTTGCCAAAAATGGCATTTTCCAAAACCAACTTTGCACCAATTTTGCAAAACACCTCAAAACCTCATGATTCTTGATCTTTGAACTTTCCAAACCTCTTTTAACAATATAAGAACATCCCTTGGCCATAAAAATGGGATTGGACCCCTTGAAATCTCACAGTTGACTTTTTTAAGGCACAGTTGACCAGTTTCTTCATCTACAAGCAACTGAAGAAATGCTTGACTTCCACAAGGAATTTTCTCACCAAATTTGGTACCTAGGATCCTCTTAACATGTAAAATACTTTTCCCAAATGAAATGGCCAAAGTTTTGAGGTTTTCATGCTTGAAACGCAAACCCTAGTTTAGGACCATTGTGTAGGAGCTTTGCCTTAGCCTGGATTCCCTGATGATCTTCCAACCTTCTGAGCTTTTGCAAATGAACTTGAACTTGTAAATGCAATGTAGACCCCTAAAAGGACTTGTAAAAATTCATTGGGCCCCTTGTCATGGCTTGTGATGCTTCAAGAACCTCCACAGATGATCATATGCCTAATGCTAGGTCATGAGAAATGTTATGCCTCATCTTTCCATGCTAGGATGCTAAGAATATGATATGTTCATGATGAATATGATGTGATATGATGCTTGAAATGAAGAGGGAAAATTTGGGGTGTTACACAAGGGGAAAAACTTATATTAAGTATTTACTAATAAAATTTTGTTCTTGTTTTCTTTTAAACAAATTTAAATCCTGCGGTCCTTGAAAACATTGCATAAGCATATACATACCATATCATTGCATAAAAGGTTTCTTATGAACAAGTATCTTATCTTCTCACTGTTTATTTCAGCAGAAATGGCTCTCGAACAAACTATTAAGGATCTCCAGACTCAGAATGCACAATTTCAAGAAATGATTCTGAATTTGTCTAGGGGACAAGATGAGCTGAAGGCACTTTTGACTAAGAAAAAGAAGAAGACTAGAAAATCAGTGGGCCTCATCAACCTGGGTAGAAGATTCAGAGGTCCTGTCAAGAAAGAGGAAGAGGTTGAGAATCTTGAGTCTGAAAATTCTGAGAGGGAAGGAGGCAGTCTCCATGATACTATGAAAGATTCTGATTCTGAGGAGAACTATTATCATGATCCTGCTAGTGAGGAGAAGTATAAGATGCTGGTAGACAAAATGAATGCTATGGAAATACAAAAGAATTATGAGTTTGACTTTGAAGATTTGAGTTTTATTTCTGGAGTCTCCATCCCTATGGGTTTCAAGGTTCCTACTTTTATGGTGTATGATGGTGTGTCTTGCCCAAAACTGCATTTAAGGTCTTATGTCATAAGAATTCAACCCCATACTCCTGATAAGAAGTTATGGATACATTTATTTTAAGAGAGTTTGTCTGGATCCCAACTGGAATGGTATTATCAACTGGAGAGTACCAATATTCGCAACTGGAATGATCTTGCTGAAGCTTTCTATAAGCAGTACCAATAAAATTCTGATTTAGCACCAACTCGCATGCAACTCCAAAGCATGTCCATGGATGCCAAAGAAATTTTCAAGGAGTATGCTCAGAAATAGAGAGATCTGGCAAGTAGAGTTCAACCCCCTTTGACTGACAGAGAATTAGTTTATATGTTCATGAGTACGTTGACTGGTCCTTTCTATAGTCATCTCATTGAAAGTTCATCATCTGGCTTCACTAAGCTGATAATGACTGGAGAGCGTGTGGAAAGTGGGATACGAAGTGGAAAGATTGAGATAGTTGCTTCTTCAAGTATCACCAAGAAGCCCCCTCATAGGAAGAAGGAATCCGATGTTGTGTATAGCCAGCATGGTCGTAATGATCGTAACCAATCTGTGGGAGCTATTTTGATTTCTAATCCTACACCTCCACCACAAGAGAAGTAATAGAATAGTCATCCCAAGCCTAGGAGACAATTTACCAAGCTCAATATGTCATTGACTCAGGCTTTGCAGCACATGTTGAAAGGAGAATTGATTACTTTGAAGGACCCACCACAAAATATCAATACTTCCTCTTCTCGTTACAATCCTAATGCAAGGTGTGCATATCATTCTAATAGTCATGGCCATGATACTAACAGTTGCTGGTCATTGAAGAACAAAATCCAGGATATGATTGAGAATGGAGAAATTGAGTTTGACCCTCCGGAAACTCCTAATGTGATTACTGCTCCTATGCCTAAACATGAGAAGACTGTTAATGCTACTGATGAGGTTGTTTATGTTCGTACTGTGGCTGAAATAACTACTCCTCTAGCTATTGTCAAGAAGAAACTTGTGCAAGCCGGTTTATTTCCGGGTTGCAGGGAAGATTGTTTTTACTGTGTCTATAAACCTGATAGTTGTTGGAGGTTGAGGTCAGGTATTCAACGCCTGATAGATAACTATATTATACTATTTGAGAGGACCCCTTCTATAGAGAGTCTATGTGGAGGTTTGGCTCAAGATTTTAAAATTGAAGATGTGACTATGGTTAACAAGATTCCTGTGAAGATTACTTCCAATGGTCTAGTGAGGATCACTTCTAAGGGTCCTGTGAAGATTACTGCTGAGTCAAAGGTGAATCCAATGATTATTACTACTCCTGGTCCTATCCCATACACTTCTGACAAGGTTGTACCCTAGAATTATGGTTCAGATGTTTATATCCATGGTTTCAAACAAGAACCTTTGACTGATGCACTTGTTACTGATATTAATCTTGATGTGGACAATATTGCTGGATCCAGTAAGGTTACCAGGAGTGGAAGGATTTTCTCTCCAGAAGAAACCTCAAAAGCTACTGCTACTCTAGTTCATATCTCTAACTCTGGGCCAAGTACTGAGGCTCGGGGAAAAGGACCATTGATTGAACCTATTCAAGCTGAGGCACCAGTTAGTGAAGATCTCTCTAAGAAGATGGAAGAAGTACTGAAGATCATCCGCAAGAGTGATTATGATGTTGTTGACCAGTTGAGGCTTACTCCCTCCAAAATCTCCATGTTATCTCTGCTATTATGTTCTGAAGCCCACGCCAAGGCTTTAATCAAATTGCTGAAGACTGCTCATGTGCCACATGAAATCTCCGTGGACCAATTTGAAAATTATGTTGCTCATCTAACTAGTGATAATGGCTTGGGTTTTACTGATGTTGATCTGACTCCTTCCGACAGAAACCATAATAGAGCTCTGCACGTCTCCATTGAGTGTAGGGGCACTACTTTGTCTCATGTATTGGTGGATAATAGTTCTTCATTGAATGTATTACCTAAGGAGGTTCTAGACAAACTCAATTTGAAGGATGTAGTGTTAAGACCAAGTAATGTGTTTTTGAGGGCCTTTGATGGTTCAAGAAGAATGGTGCATGGAGAGGTGGATCTTCTAGTCAAAGTAGGCTCTCAAGTTTTTGATTCCACTTTCTATGTGATGGATATTCGTCCTGCGTACTCCTATCTCCTTGGGCACCCCTGGATCCATGGGGCAGGTGTTGTGACTTCCACTTTACATCGGAAGTTGAAATATCCGGTGAAAGGAAAGATTGTCACTGTTTATGGTGAAGAAGAATACATGGTCAGTCATGTGAATACTTTTAAATATGTTGAGATGAAGGGTGAATTTGTTGAGACTCCTTGCCAAATATTTGAAGTGGTTCCTCAAGTCGTTCCTATTACTGAAGCTATCCTTATTGTTAAAAGAGTTCCTGTGATTACCAGAGTGCCCCCTACAATGGCCCCCTTCAAAGATGCTAGAGTTGTGGTTGAAGACGGTGGTTGTACTATTTGGGGTCAGCTTCCTGATATTCCTTACAAGTCTGACAAGTTTGGTTTGAGTTTTGTCATACCCCAAATTTGTCCTACCCGCACCATTTTTTTTACTGTATAACTATTATTTCAAAAAAATCCAAAAATATACGCATCGTCTTATTTTCTGTCAAACCATATTCAAAAAAAAAAAAAATCAAAAAAATAGGTGCCATTTGATTTCTCTGTGATATTCGAAAGAATAAAAAAACAATGCGTTTATTTCTCTTTAAAATTAAAATTCATATCTTCTCTTATTTTTTAATATTATCATAAGTATTTTATTTTATTTTTATTATTTAGTCATTATCCAAAAAATTCACAAAAATCTATTACTATTATTATTACTATTCTTTTCAGTTTATTATCCCATTACTATTATTATTTGTAAAATATTTATCCAAATTTATTTTTAGCTCATTTACCTTTCTTTCCTACAAATTTTTTATTGTTATGATCATTTTCTTTTCCATTTTCTTTTTATTACTATTTCCTTTATTTCTATTATTATTATTATTATTATTATTATTATTATTATTATTATTTCTCCTAATGCTTTATTTATTTATTATTATTATTATTATTATAATTTGAATATCACAGATACTTTTTTTTTATTATTATGTCAGCAGCCTACACCTTTACTTCAGCTTTTCCCCACATCACACACAACACCAATTCACACATTCAGCGCAGCTCACCATGGACCCCACTGCAAACAATATGAAATTCCACTAACATTTCCACTCACACATTGGTACAATTTCACAGCCTGTCATTTGAATCCTCAAAAATCCATTTATAACGGAAAAGGTATCAAGTCAAAAAAAAAGAAGAAAAAGAAACATTTTTCCCCCCACTCATTTCACAAAAACGCAGAAGCTTTCTTCACACAAAAATTCTGTTTCAAACGCAGAAACACCAAAACAGCCACCTCTTCGCCGCCGTAGACTTGCTTCCATAACCCCTTCAACCAACTACCTTCATATCCTTCTGAAACCAATCTACAGAAAAACCAACAACAAACCGTCTCAACACTTCACCTGCTTTAAATATCCAAACCACTGACCATAACACCCAAAATGTTTCATCAGTATCCCTTCACCACAACCTAACACCATCGCCTAAACAAACCTGGAACCACCACCCACCATTCGAAACTCAGAAACAAAAACGCAGATGAGACGAGAGAAACCAGTCAAAACGCACCACCTTCACAAACGCAGAATACACAGACACAAACCAATGAGAGTTAAACCAGAAAAGTTCACCAAAAAACAAACCTAGCTGAAGTTGCAAAATCATTGACACACCAAATCGTCACCCCCAACCGACGAGAAAACCAAACACGAATCGCCAAACACCACTGTTAAACCGTTCAAAATCTGAAACCAAAAAAACCAGATCGGAAAAACGCCACCACCGAGACGGGAAATCAAAGGCTGAGATCGGAGGGAGTGAGTCGACGGAGCGGAAGTAGAGAGAGTGAGAAGCTGAATCGAGCGGAGCTGTTTCAATTCGCGCGAGAGGGAGACAGAGATCGTTGAGGGTGGGTCGGCATTCTCTTTCGTTTACATTCAATTTTAGATGTTTGCGTGGAAGTTTGATTTTGTAGAAAAGGTTTTCTTTCCTTCAGTCCGTGTTTTTCCCCTGTTGCTGATTATTTTTCTTTTTTTCTTTTTTGTTATTTATTTCTTTATTTATTTTTATAAGCATTGGATTTTATTACATGATATTGGGCTAAAACCCAATTGAAGATCCATTTCTAGTCACACACACTAGATGTACCAATACACTCTTGTCTCTATTATGTTTATATTTTTTATTTTTATAAATCTAGTATCTATCATTTTTAAGTTTTTTTTTGTAGTTTATATTTCTAGAAATTTTTCTTTGTTTATGTTTCTTGGAAACATTTAAATTTTTTAGTTTTGAATCTTTTGGGGCCAATGACTTAATAAAAGGTCGATGTTCGCCCGATTTCATTAAATCGGTGATACTCGGTCAATATGAGGCCCCCTTTTAATTAGTGGTTATTTTATTATTTTAATCAATAAACATTTAATTTAATTTATTTTATTCATTATGTCAATATTACTTTATTTATTATTTGTATTTATTATTTTATTATAATTTTTGCGATTCAATTTAATTAATTTATTTATTTCCGCATCTCAAAATAATGTTCAACTCCTCATAGAATGATTCTAACCTTAAATCGATTCTAAGGAAGTAAATGAACCAAATTTCGACGCGTCCCAAAAAGGTCTAACGCCTTCGAATAGTTGTTTCCGATTAAAAAGGCTGAACGCCTTCGAACAGTTCAAAAACACCGCACACACGCTTTCTCTTAGGCGAATTACAACGAGACCTCTTTATTTCTCACAATCCCATGTATTTTATTTTGTATCCCTCTCCCATTACTTTGTACGCATTTTATTTTCCGTATTTTATTTAATTCTGAATCCTTGGTCCAACGCCAAGAGATTGCACTTGCACACTCGCACTTTATTGTTCAGTTGTTGTTTCGTTTATTAGGGTCCACTCCACCTTTGAGAGCCGAGCGCTTTGTGCCTTGCTGACAAACCACAAAATAAACCTCCATTTGCATGCACCCTCTAAACTTCAAAGAACCAAAACGATTCTTTTTAGATCCAAAATCTTAATCCAACGTCAAGCGGCCTTAAGAAATAAAACACTTTAATAAAATGCGAGAAGATTTGTACGCCACGAGCCTTAAGTGGTAGAAAGGAGGATAACGAGCTCTCGTTACTCGCTCCGATTATTTCGACGCAAGATGCTCGTCTTGTTGGACGAGATAAACTATCCATAGTCTTTAGTGCATTTCAACTCCTAAACCCTTTCATCGAAGAAAGGTAATAAAATCAAACAACCATTACCCTTAGTAGGCCGAACTACGAGGCTCTGACTTTCCCATTGCACACGGGAGTACGTAGGCACGAGGATCTCAATCCTTGCCGAGCACCTAGGATCAATTATAATTCAACTCATTTCCCTCTAGCAAGCAATTCCTTTAAGCATAGACATCCTTTCGCGCGTGATAACTTAGATGGTTCCCATCGAGTACGATGGATGTAGGGGGTGTTAATACCTCCCCCCTTCATAACCGACTCCCGAACTCAGGCAATGGTTCCGTTGACCTTTGTCCTTATCTCTCTCTTCCCGGGTTGTATCTATATCTCCCCTTTCCCTCTTCGGGAATAAATAGAATTAGGTGGCGACTCTTCAGTCTGTCCAGCGCGCGACTCCGTCCTTTCGGATTGCGTAAGGTCGTATTTTTCGGGGTACGACAGGTTTTACTACAGAATCTCAGAAGGCTGTTCGTCGTGCTCGTGCTGCTCGTAATACTCATGGAGGAATCATAAAGGACCAAGTCAATGCTGTTGAAGATTATGATGAAGGTTACAACCTGGACGATTGGATTTTCCCTACCATGGGGGATGGGCTCAACAATTGGAAGGCTGAAGAGGTTATTCCTATCTCCTTTAGTCAAGAGTAAATGCTATTTCATTTTTCTAAATTTATTTTTGTAACTTTTAACAATTAAATACTTTTAAGCCTTGTGCCTTGCTCGGGGCACAATGGTATTTCTTGTTGGGGTTGTCATTTCATTTGCATATTTTCATTCAATAAAATCAATGGACGTTTCTCGCTTTCGTAAATATTGTGCTCTTTATCTTTCAATTATCAAGTTATGTGTTCTTACACACACCCACATCACTAAATGCAGATATCCATCCACTTTGGATCCTATTGATAACAATTCTTCTATTGCCAATTATGACTTCGAAAATCCGATCTATCAAGCCGAGGATGGAAAGGAGGAAGATTGTGAAGTACCTATAGAGTTGGCTAGATTACTACAGCAAGAAGAGAAAACTATACAACCACATGAAGAACCAATTGAAGTTGTGAACTTAAGAACCGAGGAAAATAGAAAAGAAATCAAGATAGGTGCTGAACTAGAAGATGGTATCAAGAACAGGTTGATTCAGATGTTACATGACTATGTGGAAGTTTTTGCTTGGTCTTATGAAGATATGCTGGGAGTTAGATCTGGTAAACTTCTGGGTTTTATTGTTAGTGGTAAAGGTATTGAACTAGATCTTGCAAAGGTAAAAGCTATACAAGAGATGCTTTCTCCTCGTACTGAGAAATAAGTTAGAGGTTTCCTGGGACGACTGAATTACATTGCAAGATTTATTTTCCAGTTGACTGCTACTTGTGAACCAATCTTCAAGTTGTTGAAGAAAAATTATGCATTGGAATGGAATGATGAATTCCAGGCAGCTTTTGATGAAATCAAAAGGTACCTACAGAAACCTCCTATATTGATGCCACCAGTTGAAGGAAGACCCTTGATTATGTACTTGACAGTATTGGATAACTCAATAGGGTGTGTGTTGGGGCAACATGACGAGTCTGGTCGAAAAGAGCAGGCAATATACTACCTTAGCAAAAAGTTTACCGACTGTGAAACAAGATACTCACTTCTCGAGAAAACTTGTTGCGCTTTGGCATGGGCTGCTCGCCGACTAAGACAGTATATGTTGACTCATACCACTTTATTGATTTCAAAAATGGATCCAATCAAGTATATATTTGAGAAACCTGCTCTCTCCGGACGAATAGCAAGATGGCAAATGATCTTGACAAAATATGACATACAATATACTACTCAGAAAGCAATCAAAGGAAGTGTAGTAGCTGACCATTTGGCTCATCAAGCAGTGGATGACTATCAATCTATGCATTTTGAGTTTCCAGATGAGGATATTATGATTGTTACTAAAAAACCTAGACAATATGAAGGACCTGGACAAGGATCCCGATGGACTATGGTTTTTGATGGAGCTTCTAATGCGCTTGGTAATGGTGTTGGTGTTGTGATTATCTCTCCTAAAGGTTGTTATACACCAGTTACTGCAAAGCTTAGTTTTAAATGTACCAATAATATGTCTGAGTATGAAGCGTGCATCATGGGTATCAAGGTTGCTATTGAGATGAAAATCCAATTTTTGAATGTGTATGGAGATTCAGCCCTAGTAGTCAGTCAAGTTAAAGGAGATTGGGACACCAGGCATCCTAATCTTATCCCTTACAGAGAGCATGTGGTGTCTTTGATCCCATACTTTGAAGAGATTACCTTTGGACATATTCCACGAGAAGAGAATCAGTTGGAAGATGCATTAGCTACCATGGCATCTATGTTTGAAATCAGTTGGGATGATGAAGCTCTGAGAATTACTATTGATCAATTTGATAAACCCGCGTACTGTAATGAAGTGGGTACTGAAGGAGTAGAAGAAAAGCCTTGGTTCCATGAAGTGAAAAGGTATCTTGAAGCTCAGGAGTTCCCTGATGGGGCATCTGTCAATGATAAGAAGTTTCTGAGGAGGTTTTCGGCTAAATTCTTCCTGAGTAATAGAATTTTGTACAAGCGCAACCACGATTCGACTTTGCTTCGCTGTGTGGATAAGAAAGAAGCAGTAGAGATTATGGAAGACATGCATGATGGGATCTTTGGTACTCATTCTAGTGGGCATACAATGGCTAAGAAGATTCTGAGAGCAGGTTATATTGGTCTACCATGGAAGCTGACTGCTATCAACACTCCAAAACTTGTCACAAATGCCAGATTTATGCTGATAAGGTTCATGTGCCTCCAGTTCCGTTGAATTTTCTAACTGCTCCATGGCCTTTTGCCATGTGGGGCATTGATATGATTGGTGAGATCAAACCTACTTCCTCTAATGGACATCGTTTCATCCTTGTAGATATTGATTACTTCACAAAATGGGTAGAGGCAACTTCATTTGCCTCTGTTACTAAGAATGTTGTGGCTCGATTCATCAAGTATAATCTTATATGCAGATAAGGCATCCCTAAAAGGATTATCACAGACAATGGTACTAATTTGAACAACACTATGATTACTGATCTCTGCACGCAGTTCAAGATTAAACATCATAATTCTTCTCCATATCGTCCAAAGATGAATGGCATAGTGGAAGTTGCCAACAAGAATATTAAGAAGATATTGCAAAAGATGACAATTACATATAAGGATTGGCATGAGATGTTACCATTTGCTCTTCATGGTTATCGTACCACAATACGTACTTCAACAGGGGCAACCCCATTTTCCCTTGTCTATGGTATGGAAGCAGTTTTACCCATTGAAGTTCAGATTCCCTCTTTGAGAATTATGAAGGATGCGGGCTTAGATGAAGATGAATGGATTCAGACTCGACTTGACCAGATAAACTTAATTGATGAGAAAAGACTAGCCGCTGTTTGTCATGGTCAGATGTATCAGAAACATATGATTAAAGCCTTCAAAAAGAAAGTTAGGCAGCAGGTGTATCAGGCTGGTGATTTAGTAATCAAGCGTATTATATTACCACAGGGTGGTCCCAGGGGCAAATGGACCCCCACCTATGAAGGGCCATTTGTTGTTAAGAGAATATTTTCTGGAGGTGCCATGATGCTTACAACTATGGATGGTGAAGATTTCCCACAGCCTGTGAACGCATACATAGTTAAAATATACTACACATGAAAAGAGACCCGCTAGGTTGACTGGCCTAGGAAAAATAAGGGCATCCCGGTGAACCAAAAGGGTTCGGGCAAAAATTAGGGCTATATATAAAAAAAATGTACACCCGACAAGTCGAAAACCTGAAGAGGCGGCTTGGGCAAAAAAGGGTATCCAGGTGGATTGAAAACTTGAAAGGGCAATCCAGGAAAAAGTTAGGGATTAAAGCGTATGACTATGTCTCGTTAGATCACCCATGCAACCTCTACTAGTTGTGTTATCTTTGGCAAGTTCAACAGATACCGATCAGTCCAATCGTTTCTTCTCCAATAGTTGAAGATGAGATAATTGAAGATAATGGCAATAGCAAAGTTGAAACTCAATAGGGTTATTTACACATAGCTATTTTTCCTTGTAAAAATTCCTTTGACGAATTCCTCTTACTAGGATTTTCGTCTCCGCATTAAAACATGTCTAGGTATAGGTCTATTTCTAAAAATAAAAAAAACTCCATTTTTATATTCAGCTTTACTTTTCCCTCTTTATTCAGCTTTACTTTTCCCTCTTTATTCAGCTTTACCTTTTCCCTTTTTACTAAAGCGAAAAACGTCCATTGATTATGTTTGAATGTATATATGCCTTTGAATATGATTGATGTTTACCAGAAATGCATAAAATACAATAATAGAATTTACTAAGAATGAAGAAAGATAGGAATTCAACGAAGCTTCGCCGGTTCATCCCCACGGAGCAATCTTTACGGATATCCTTCAAGTAATAGCTTACACTTCCAGCTTGACGAAGTCTTTAAGCAGCTTCATATCCTCCGAAGAATTGATACTTAACCAAATAGGTCTCTCGGTTCTATGTCCATCTCTTTTATCCCCAGTAAGGATATTCAGGAACTTAATCCTTCAATAAGAAGTACGAAGAACGAAAAACGGGAAGTTCTAAGTACGATATTCTTAAACAAGATGGGAACGAAGTCTTCATGCTCCTCAGCAACAAATCGGGATTTATTTTACCCAGCCATCAATTGTTATATGAAGCTATTGTTCAGCTTCCTGACATAATTCATTCGTACATACATCATATCATATCATATCATATCATATGCATTCTCATAAAATACTATCTTGCAGATTGTTATATATATCATTATATTTGCACCAAACTAACCTTTTTTTCAGGTTAATTCTCCAGCAGACAAACTTCATCAACAACTTACCTTGGGCCGTCGTTTATTCTTCCCAATGGTTATCTTGTTACCTCGGGCCGTCGTTTATTCTTCCCGAGGGTTATCTCATTTTGGGCCGTCGTTTATTCTTCCCAAAAGCCAACTTACCTTGGGTCGTCGTTTATTCTTCCCAATGGTTATCTTGTTACCTCGGGCCGTCGTTTATTCTTCCCGAAGGTTATTTCATTTTGGGCCGTCGTTTATTCTTCCCAAAAGTCAACTTACCTTGGGCCGTCTTTTATTCTTCCCAATGGTTATCTTGTCACCTCGGGCCGTCGTTTATTCTTCCCGAAGGTTATCTCATTTTGGGCCGTCGTTTATTCTTCCTAAAGTCAACTTTACCTTGGGCCGTCGTTTATTCTTCCCAATGGCTATTTTGTTACCTCGGGCTGTCGTTTATTCTTCCCGAAGGTTATCTCATTTTGGGCCGTCGATTATTCTTCCCAAAAGCCAACTTACCTTGGGCCGTCGTTTATTCTTCCCAATGGTTATCTTGTTACCTCGGGCCGTCGTTTATTCTTCCTGAAGGTTATCTCATTTTGGGCCATCGATTATTCTTCCCAAAAGCCAACTTACCTTGGGCCGTCGTTTATTCTTCCCAATGGTTATTTCGTTACCTCGGGCTGTCGTTTATTCTTCCCGAAGTTTATCTCATTTTGGGCCGTCGATTATTCTTCCCAAAAGCCAACTTACCTTGGGCCGTTGTTTATTCTTCCCAATGGTTATTTCGTTACCTCGGGCCATCATTTATTCTTCCCGAAGGTTATCTCATTTTGGGCCGTCGTTTATTCTTCCCAAAAGTCAACTTACCTTGGGCCGTCGTTTATTCTTCCCAATGGTTATTTTGTTACCTCGGGCCGTCGTTTATTCTTCCCGAAGGTTATCTCATTTTGGGCCGTCGTTTATTCCTCCCAAAAATTTATCTTCATATTTAAGAAACATATCTGAAGACTCTTTATCCAAATGGAATATTTAAGCCCATTCAAGCATCACAATCAACCAACATTATCATTCTACCCACCACCGAGTGCAAATTTTTGGGCTTTTGTGTTCAATCCTCTTCAATCTTCAAGTCACGAATGGCGTACATGTCAATCTAACTCCTCAGATTCCAGAAAATTGAACAAGGGGCAGCTTTTGCACCCAAAATTTTCCCTCCTACAATCAAGACAACCTCTCTAAAGACTTCTAAATGATCATAAGGTCCTCAAGACTCCTAATTGGTCAAGAAGTGTGGAAGTTTCCCCAGACAATGCATCCTCCTAAGCAAAGTGTCCAAAACTAGGGTTTTGTGTTTCCTCAGGATAAAATGATTTTCAAGGCCTCAAGTGAGCTTCATAACATCCCAAATGTGTTCAAGAACCCTCATGTCAAGTTTCAAAGCTTTCCCAAAGAGCTTGCTCAGTCAGATGATCAGATATGTAAAAATCAGTCAAAGTAGTTAAAAAGTCAAACTGAGGTCAACTATGGTCAAATTAAAGTCAAACTTCAAGATTTTTTGCCAACATCAATTTTATTAAGTAAAATTCATCATTTGATCAAGGGTTGATCATGATTCATCAAGAAAGTTTCAGATCATCAAGAATCAGGAGTTTCTAAATTAGGGTTTTCTTAAGAAAAGTCAACTAAACTTTGACCAGCCATAACTTTCATATGCTTCATCAAAAATTTCCCATCCAAAGCTCATTTTGAAGGAAATTGAATTTTTTACAACTTTGTGTCTCACAAGCCAAGCCTAAAAATGCTTCATTTGGAAGGTATGAGCTAAAACATTACAGGTCATTTCAAAAGTCAACAAAAAGTCAACATCTTCCAAAGGGCATAATTTGAAAATGGTATAAGATATGGACATGAGACCAAAGAGGTTGGTTAGAGGACTCTTTAAGATTTCCAAAATGTCTAAGAACACCTTCATAGCCTTAAAATTGAAGGATTTGTGCCTTGTCAAAGTTAGGAGATTTTTGAAGGGTGTATGAAGAAAATAAGGCCTTAAAACCAATTTTTTCCACATGGGCCTATCATGTTCCAATCCAATCTTTGTGGTGACCTCAAGCATGACCCAAAAACAAATATTTCTGATTTTTATTATTTATTTATTATTTATTTGGATTTTATTCATTAAAATTCAATTTAAATATAAATTAAAAATGAAAAATCAAATAATGGACAAGATATTTGATTGGAAATCATTTAAATCATATTTGGAATGATTGGAAGTCAATTGAAATCAGATTGGACCAAAATTGGAAAGGATGAATGAGATTTTTTGAATATTTGAAAGTGAGAAATCTTCACACTCAAGTTATCTCATAAGCCCACAAATCCATAGGTTTTTTTGACCTAAATTCAATCCTTATAAGTTCATGAACTCAACACAAGCAAAGGACACAAATTTGGCAGCCAAGAACACCAAGAACAAAGTCAAAATTTTCAAGAAAAAGTGCAAAATAGATTTCATCATTCCAACGAATTTCCAAAGGTTTTGAAGGTTCCATTGTGTTCCTTGAAGCATTCTGAACATGAATACATAATCACCATCATCGAAAGCATGCCAAACCATACAAACCGAAACCACTTTTGTGTTTCATTCTTGAATTTTCGATTCTTCTTATTTATGCATAATAAATTGTTTTTGTTTGTTTAATCTTGTTTGTAATTGTGTGTAGATGGTTTCTGGATGATTCGATTGGAGTTTCAATGCAAGGAGAGTGATATGCCATTGTTAGGGTTTCGTAAACTTAAAATTGGGAACCACTGTTAAAAGCAATTTCACATGAAATTGATGGATCAATTGGACTTAGAGGACTGTTATTAACTGATTTGTGTTATTCAGATGTATTTATATCATGTGTTGTGAATTTTTGAATGTACAAGACATGTAGTGACAGACAAAACTCGTCACTACAAGCTTTAGTAACGGGCAAAGTGTCACTATAGCCTAACTAGACAGACGTGCGAAGAAGATGAAATCTGGTGCCATTCTGGATTTTAAATTTTAAAATTAATATTTATTTCTTGTTTTCTATTTGTTATCACAACAAGCAGAGTGGCCCAGTGGTAGTGTATGCGCGCAAAGGAATGTAAGGGCTGGGTTCGATCCCTGGTTCCAGCATTTTTTCACATTTTATTTTTTGCTTGCAGGTTGGAAATATAAAGGGTTTTGGTCTATAGAAATAACACCAGTGCGGCTGGCCCAGTTGGTTTTATGAAGTGTTGTGGAGGTAAGGGACCTGGGTTCAAATCCCAGGTCCTATCTTTTTGGGCAATTTCCTTATATATTTTCTTATTTTCTAGTTTTTTTTTATTTAATTAACTTTATTTTAATTAATTAATTTATTAAATCCAAAACCAATAATGTTTTTGTTTATAAGTAACTATATTTTATATTTTTATTAAACTCATAATTTTTCTTAATACTTATTTTAATTAATCTTATTTTTCTAATAATATTTTTGTATATAACTTTTACTATAATTATATTTTGTAAATAAAACTAATTTATTTTAACTAATTATTTTAAAACCCTAATTTCTTAACTAACCCTAATATTTCATTAATCCTAAAAATTTAACCTAATTTTCTCTAACCCTAAATAAAATAATTTTTTCTATTAATAATTTTTTTTTTGTATAAAATTTTAACATATTATCCATTATTATTATTATTATCACTATATTATTTTTAAATTTATACTATTACTAAAATAATTTCTAATTTTTTTTATAACTAACCTAAATTATTATTTTTTATTTATTCTAATCCTTGTTATTTATTGCTTTATTTATTCTTTTTTTTGTTATTATTGTTTATTTATTATTATTATTATTATTATTATTATTATTATTATTATTATTTTTATCCGATCATTTTGTAACTGTCCAAGCCTTATAATAATTTAGATTTATTTTTCCGTTTTTTTAATTATTATTATTTAGCTGTGTGGTTAGTAAATAGGGAGTGCGAAACTACTTGTAATTAAAAATTAAATTAGATAATTAACTTTAAATAAGATAAATATTTGAAATAAAACACTCACACACGTAAGTCGATCTTTGATCTCCATCTTGCACTTCCTAGGGTATTCCTCTTGGTTGCCTTTAAATATGGTCAAGTCCCTCGAACGCGGGGTGTCTTAAGCAAAGTCCCTTCAAGTATAAATCATCATAGTCCCTTCAATTTAAAAGATCAAGTCCCTTCGAGGTTGCCTACGATAATGATCTCGTCCCTTCGAATAAATGATGATAGTCTCTACGAATTGCTAAAGACACCCCTTAAGTTGCCTTCTATGACCATACAATGACCCTACGCTTGTCCCTTAATAAATCCAAGGTAATGACTACCTATTCCTTAATAATAGGGATAGTCTTACCCTTTGAAAGAACATACAAGAACATGAACGACTTAATCTAGGGTAGGTACCTCTTAGTTGCTTGCTCACATTTCAAAATACTTTTTACACCTCACTTTCTTAAACATTTTTCAAAACAAGGCTTTGTATACATCCATACGAGGATCATTACAAAGTACTTAGAAAAATTTCTAATCACACACTACACTCTTCAAAAACAATTTAAGTGTGCTAAGTAACTAAGAGCCCATGGATAACCATGGATATAAAGGGTGCTAACACCTTCCCTTTATATAACCTACCCCCCGAACCCAAGTTTTTTTTAAAAATAGGTCTTTCCTGTTCTTTTATGTCCTTTCCACTTGGATAAAATAAAAGTGGGTGGTGACTCTTGCTATCCGCAACATGACTAAAAGTCAGTTCTCCCACCGTGTTACAGGTTAAAGACCATCCCGACAAGTTCCAGAGGAGGCTGCTGAAGCTCCCAAGTTCATAAGTGGAGGAATGCTGACCCCAGATGCTGTCAACACTTTGGAAGACGAGGCTAAGAGCGACTACAACCTGGAAAGATGGATCCGTCCAAGAGTCCCGGGTAAACAAAACCTCAACTGGTCTTCCTAGGAAATTATAAGGGTTACTGTTGCAGAGTAATTATTATTTCATGTTTTAAGAATGCATCAAAGTCTTGCATCTTGCCCAAGATGTCGGGACTCATTTTGTAACATGGCCATATGTATTTTTTGCAAATTGAATATTAATGAACAATGGACATCATTTTGCAAACAATCTTTTTCGCTCACTGTCTTTTCATTTATGTTATTTTCGCACAAAATAATAAATGGCAATGTTTTCTCAATAATATCCATTCACTTTTTCTAAATAAGATAAAATCAATCACTAAAATGAACCAAATCTCAACCCTTGCAGAGATAGCCCTCCAGATTGCATCGACAACGACACTGCTATGGCCTTGTGTGACTTCGATAATCCGATTAATCAAGTAGATGAAAGGGTTAAAGAAGACTACAATTTACCTGAAGAGTTAGCCAGGTTATTGAGACAAGAGGAAAAGGTGATTTCTCCTCATCAGGAGGAGGTTGAGACTATCAATCTTGGTGCCGAGGAAGATGTGAAAGAAGTAAAGATTGGAGCCAGTCTGCAAGCTCCAGTAAAAGAACAACTTATCAGTATGCTGCAAGAATACGTCGATGTGTTCGCTTGGTCCTATCAAGATATGTCAGGTTTAGATACCGATATTGTCATGCACAAGCTGCCATTGAAAGAGGATTGTCCGCCAGTTAAACAGAAGTTGCGCCGTACTCGCCCGAACATGGCCATGAAAATCAAAGAAGAAGTACAAAAGCAGTGGGACGCCGATTTTCTTGCTGTAACTAGTTACCTGCCTTGGGTTGCTAACAATTTACCCATACCTAAGAAGGATGGCAAGGTGCGTATGTGTGTTGATTACCGGGATCTGAACAGAGCAAGTCCGAAAGATGACTTCCCATTACCTCACATTGATGTATTGGTAGACAACACGACTTAGTTCTCGGTATTTTCCTTCATGGACGGATTTCCTGGATACAATCAGATCAATATGTCACCAGAAGACATGGAGAAGACAACCTTTATCACACTCGGGGGCACGTTATGCTACAAAGTAATGCCGTTTGGTTTGAAGAACGCCGGTGCAACATATCAACGGGCTATGGTAACATTATTCCATGATATGATCCATAAAGAAATCGAGTGCTACGTGGATGACATGATTGCCAAGTCCCTCATAGAAGAAGACCATTTGATAAACCTGTTGAAGTTGTTCAAGCGTCTAAGGAAGTATCGGTTAAGGTTGAACCCCAACAAGTGCACCTTCGGGGTACGTTCTGGTAAGCTGCTGGGTTTTATTTTAAGCGGAAAAGGAATTGAGGTTGATCCCGAAAAAGTCAAAGCAATTCAGGAAATGCCTGCACCTAAGATTGAGAAAGAAGTTCGAGGGTTCTTAGGTAGATTGAACTACATTTCAAGATTGATATCTCACCTCACTGCAACCTGCGAGCCCTTTTTCAAACTGCTAAGAAAGGAATAAACAGTCAGGTGGAACGATGATTGTCAGAAAGCTTTTGACAAGATCAAAGAGTATTTGCAAGAACCTCAAATTCTCATGCCTCCACTTGAAGGAAGACCTCTAATAATGTACCTGACAATATTAGATGAATCGATGGGGTGTGTGTTGGGCCAACATGACGAGTCTGGTCGAAAAGAGTATGCAATATACTACCTAAGCAAAAGGTTTACCAACTGTGAACAACATTATTCACTGCTCGAGAAAACTTGTTGTGCTTTAGTGTGGGCTACTCGCCGACTAAGACAGTATATGTTGACTCATACTACCTTGTTGATCTCAAAGATGGACCCCGTCAAGTACATATTTGAGAAGCCAACACTTACCGGAAGGGTTGCAAGGTGGCAAATGATTCTAACAGAATATGACATTCAGTACACCTCTCAGAAAGCCATCAAGGGCAGTGTATTGTCTGACTATCTGGCTGAGCAACCCATTGATGACTACCAGCCTATAAGATTTGATTTCCCTGATGAAGACATCATGTTCTTAAAGTCAAAAGATTGCGAAGAGCCTGTTCACACTGAAGGGCCTGATCCAGAAGAAGCATGGACTATGATGTTTGATGGGGCAGTTAATTGCAATGGTCGTGGAGTTGGTGCAATACTTATTACACCCAATGGAGTCCATATGCCTTTCTCATCAAGGCTCACCTTTTCCTGCACTAACAACGAAACAGAGTACAAAGCTTGCATCATGGGTCTTGAGGAAGCCATCGACCTCAGGATCAAAACCTTGAATGTATTCAAAGATTCAACTTTGGTGATCAACCAAACTAATGGCAAGTGGTATTCTCATCAAGAGCAGCTGGTTCCCTACCGTGACTATACGAGGAGATTGTTGACTTTCATCACAACAGTCAAGCTCGAATACATCCCTCGAGATGAGAATCAGTCTGCAGACACCTTGGCCACTATCTCATCTATGATCAAAGTACAGACTGCTAACTATGTACCTCGGGGTTTAGTGTCTAGACTAGACCGACCGACGAATGTATTCTCCATGGACACTGTCATTGACAACAAACCTTGGTTCCACGACATCAAAAGCTTCTTAGAGACTTAGACATACCCACCTGGGGTATCGTCTAATGATAAGAAGACATTGAGAAGGCTAGCCGACAGTTTCTTCCTCAATACCGATGGCTCCTTATACAAGCGAAACTTCGACATGGTCTTGCTCAGATGTGTTGACAAGAAGGAAGCAGACCTATTAATGCACGAACTACATGAAGGTTCTTTCGGTACCCATGCCGGAGGATATGCAATGGCAAAGAAATTATTGAGATCAGGTTACTATTGGATCACAATGGATGCAGATTGTTGTGCCTATGCCAGAAAATGCCATAAATTCCAGATCTACGCAGACAAAGTGCATGTGCCTCCCAATCCTTTGAATATATTGTCTTCACCCTGGCCCTTCGCCATGTGGGGCATTGATATGATTGGAAAGATCGAGCCAACTGCTTCAAATGGTCACAGATTCATCCTGGTATCCATTGATTACTTTACCAAATGGGTTGAAGTAGCTTCGTATGCAAATGACACTCGTCAAGTGGTAGCCCGTTTTCTGAAGAAGGATATCATTTGTCGATATGGAGTTCCCGACCGAATCATTACTGATAATGGTTCAAACCTTAACAAAAAAATGATGACAGAGCTATGCCGGGATTTCAAGATCCAACATCACAACTCTTCTCCTTACAGGCCAAAGATGAACGGCGCTGTTGAGGCAGCTAACAAGAACATTAAGAAGATTGTGCAAAAAATGGTAGTCACATACAAAGACTGGCATGAAATGTTACCATTCGCCTTTCATGGATACCGAACTTCCATCAGAACATCTACCGGGGAAACACCCTATCAGCTTGTGTATGGTATGGAGGAAGTCCTACCTGTTGAAGTTCAATTACCCTCCTTGCGGGTAATGATGGATGTAAAACTAGACGAAGTAGAATGGGTCCGATCTCATTATAACCAACTGAGCCTGATTTAAGAAAAGAGATTAGCGGCTATCTGTCTTGGTTAGTTATATCAGAAATGGATGAAGAAAGCCTTCGATCGAAAAGTCAGACCTCAGGAATATCAAGTGGGAGAGCTTGTAATGAAAAGACTTTTTCCTCCTCATACAGACCACATGGGCAAGTGGACGCCAAACTATGAAGGTCCCTTTGTGATAACTAAAGTCTTCTCAGGCGGAGCACTGATGCTCGCAACCATGGATTGCGAAAAATTCCTATCTCTTGTGAATTCAGATGCAGTTAAAAAATACTTCTCATAAATGACCCGCTGGACATAAAAATAGAATGTAAGTCCAGGCAAAAATAAGGCATCCCGGCGAGTCAAAAACAAAATAAAAGACTCGGGCAAAAATAAGGGAAAAATTTGAAAGAATATACACCCGCTGAGTTGAAAAGCCACATCAGACAGCTCAGGCAAAAATGGGTATCCCGGTGGATTGAAAACCTGAAAGGGAGATCCAGGAAAAAACAGGGAAAAAGCGAACAACTGCATTCTGAATTCGTCTGTATCACTCACATAACATGGCAAGCTTCGAAAGGACAAAGCGTCAGTCAGAATCAACTTTCTTTAGAAAGCAAGATAAGAAGAACGTTCAGGTCATACAGGTCATAGCAAAGGAAGATTGAAGCATCAACTTTAGAATTGCCAAATAGGACTTTTATTTTCTCAATTTTGTAGCAATCTCCTCCTTTCAGGGATTAGCTTCCTCACTGTACTCGCCTATTCAGGGAACACAAATCAATAAAGTCAAATATTTATTCACACTTTGTTTTGTACCTTTAGTTTTGTTTGCAAAATGTCCAAAGTTCGTAATACAACATTTGCATGAAAACATATAAGCCATTTTCAATAAATGCTTGCAGGAAATATGTACTCTTAAGCAAATCTTACTCCTATGACGAAATCCGGTTGAGGATGCCTCAGGACACTTGTGCGTTTCCTTTGTTTAACAAATTGCAGGTACTCAAGGCGGACAATCTTTCACAGCATGGGGCATATCAGGCACTATATCCCCAGCCAGGCCGGCAGTCACATCATCAAAAGGACTACTTGACGAAAGTATTCCCCCTCGGAGTTTTTATCCCCTCGGAGTATCCCCCACGAAGCTGGTCCTCTGACAGATTACTTCCCAGAAGTTCTCTCCTCCCCAAGCAGGATCTCCAAAGAAATTCCTAAATCACTTTTCCCCAGCGAGTGTCGGATCTTCTTGTCCCCATCATTGGACCCCCATAGAGTTTTCCCCCCAGAGTTCTCCAGAAAGATCGTGCAGTGATCCTTTCTCCCCACAGATCGCCCAATGATCCGTTCTCCCAGCAGATTTCTGATCTCGGATCTCGCTTCTCTCATTTGCATAATCTTAGCATTCACATCATTACTCCCTAAACAAAGCGTAGCATTCCGTCTAATACGGAGCATTATGGAAAAAATCAAACATTTGCATGATCATAAGCCAGGTTTGAGCCAGTCACCTGCAAATGCCAAAATCACTCCTCCAGCAATATGCGAAAACTTATCCCCTTCAGATAAAAGCCAAAATGTCCTTTTTCACTCTCAATACAAATTCTTGTACATACTTATACACACTCCTTTTGATACTCGTCCGTATCCCACTTATACATAATTCTTTGGTACTTGTCCGTATCTTATGCATCTCCCCAGTAGATCAACACTCGTCCATGTTCCTTGTTCGAACAATTGATATTCGTCCATATCATCACTCCTTAAACACGCGTCGGCATTTGTTTCTATCGATACTCGTCCGTATCTTTAATCTATACACACTGTCGAAACACTTATACCATTTTATTTTTTAAGGCTTAAACATTTGTCTGTGTTTATCTATCCACAGAAGTTGCTAACAAAACAACTTTCTATCCGACATTCGTCCTATGTCGTGATGTCTTTTAGGTGATCGTCCTTCACCTTTTGATGACCGTACCTCATCATGTTATCCGATGGCCGTCCCCATCGTCGATCTTTTTTATCCGACATTCGTCCTATGTCGAGATAATCCCCAACAGAGCAGCCGTCCCCTGCTAGGTGATCGTCTTCCACCTCTTGATGACCGCCCCTCATCATTTATTTTGATGACCGTCCCTCATCATGTTATCCGATGGCCGTCCCTATCGTTGATCTTTCTATCCGACTTTCATCGTGATATCTTGTAGGTGATTGTCCTTCACCTTTTGATGACCGTACCTCATCATTTCCTCCGATGGCCATCCCTATCGTTGTTTTTTTATCCGACATTCTTCCTATGTTGCGATAACTCTTAGCAGTCATACCCTGCTCGGTGATCGTCCTTCACCTTTTGATGACCGTCCCTCATCATTGATTTATTTACTTTTCACCCGATGGCCGTCCCCGTCGCGGTTTATTTATTCTTCAGCCTGACGGTCGTCCCCGTTAGAGCTTTTAAATCCCCAGTAAAGTCGCCTTTCTTTACCCGATGGTCGTCCCCGTCGCGGATTCTTTATTCCCCAGCATGATGGCCGTCCCCGTTAGTGCGTTTCTCACTGTATCTTTCCCCAACATTCATCCTATGTTCGATGGTCATCCTCGATCGCTATCATTTAATGTTCAGTCTATACTGTCTATTGCCATTTATATCCTTTTTCTTCTTATAATAAAGAGTGCATATTTTGGACTGTCTTGGTATTCAACCACAAGTTATCTTATTTGTATGTCAAGCCAGGCGCTTACATACTACACAACTAACTCATGCTTGAATAGGGGCAGCTGTAAACACCCCAAATTTTCCCTCTCACTTTCTCACGCCTTGGCTTATAATCCTTCATATTGCATTGCATAAGCATTCCATCTTACACTGCATAGTTTTATTTCACTGCATAACTGCATAGCTAGGGTTTGTGATAAGATGAATCTTAGAAGTGGTCTGAGAAATCTCAAAGGTCATGAAGCATTTCAAGAAGGTCCTTGAGTGGTCTATAAGTATCTTTTGCCCCCATGGGTCATTTAAAGTCAAGAAATGTCAAAGCACTGCAGAGGTATGGAAGCTAAGTTGAGGATTCCTACACAGATGACTTGAAATTAGGGTTTTGGTTTCAAAGGCCTTATACCCAAATTTTTTGGTCATTCTTGTTGCTATTGGTCCATATATGTTATAAGGAGAATGTGTATCAGATTTCATGGAATGATTCAATGTGGAAGTCATCTGATCAAATGGTAACTTCTAGAGCAAGAAAAGTCAAATCAGGGCATCTGAGGCCCCAACAAGGGTTCCAAAGGGTCATCTTCATCAATTTGAGGTCCTATGATCTTTATTTGATCTAAGGAATTTTTAGAAGTTCACAAGATTGAAGAATTTTGAGCCATTTGAAAAGTTTCTATTTTTGGGCATGACTTGTAATGAAAACTTTCCATTTGGGGAAAGATCTTCAACCTCCTATTTCTTGATCAAAAAGGCTTCAAATGAATTTTCCTCAAACATGAAAGCTGTAGATTGGATCCTCCCATTTTCAAAAAGTACAAGAGCTCATTCTAATTCATCCTAGAACTCAAGTTATGGCCTTGCAAAGTTGGCAAAAATCACATAATTTCAAGTTTCATGTCAAAGAGGATTTTGTGCATTTTGGCATTTCAAGCATTCACATGACTTCTAATGTGCACAAATATGTTACAACATGTCAAGGCAGCATCCAAAGATCAGAATTGGCCCAAGAATTTGGCATTTTCATGGCTTGATACATGAGAAATTTAACATGACCAATTATGCATAAAGCTTGCCATCTCTTCATCTATGCATTACAGCTGCATTTCTTTGATCCAAGGGCCCTCCATGAAGCATGCTGAGGAAATCTATGCTCAGAATCCCTTGCTGCATTGACCCATACCTCAAGTACAAAGAAACTTGACTTTTTGCATTTTCCTCCCATACCAATCACACAGTGCCACACCAACTATCCTGACCAATGGTATGGCTCCTACAAACCCTCATGGCTATAAATAGAGACCCTTCATGGCTGGAAAGGGGACACAACTTCAGATTGCCAAAAATTGCTCAAAACTTCATGCTATCGAATCTCTCAATCTAGCCAGCAAAAACCACAAATTCTTTCACCAATCAACTCCATATAACCTCAGGAACAATTCCCACCCATCACCATAGCCAGAAAAAAGCCCAAGCCAAAACACAATTTCTGCAACTTTAGTTCTGAAACACTCAAACCAGCCATTCTAAGCTTCATTCAAGCATCCCAATAGGCTCAGGAGGTCAAAGGAGGTTGGATTGCACAAGAGGAGGGCCCAAAAAGCTGCATTTTGAAGCTCTTTATCTCAGGTAACCTTCAAGAACATTTTTTCCAGAAGAATGATTTTATGTTATAGAATGAACCTACATGCTTCCCTGATCATGCTGATATGATTAGTTTTGAAAATGAGTTAGAATTGAACATTCTAGTGACGTATGATGTTAGGAGAGTGTTTTTGGGCAAGAAAATTGGAGTTTATTAGCTTGTAGTGGATTCTGGCATTTTGGTTCACCGGAGAAGACGACCGAAGCTTACCTCCGGTCTCCTGAAAAAGATTAGGGCTAAGCTGTAATTAAATCCCCAGTTTGAATCCTGTCCCTTGGATGTTGATTAGGTTAGCGCATGGACGGCTTATATTAGTTCATTAAACCCTAATTTTACTTAATTAAATTAATTATAATTAATTAGGTCAGATTGAATATGGACCCTTGGATAGCGCGCGTATCTCAGTTTTAAACCACAACCATTGATTCCTCATACCACAAGTCTTGCTGACTCTCAATCTTAGCCTTCCATCCAGTCCCTGCGCAATCTGAACCATCCATCTTGCATACTTTGCATTTTTTTGGAGAAATAATACTTTATTACCAAAAAACAGATTACATCAAGCGATCTCAACGGAGATCCAGCTACTCACTAAGACAAATAGACTAAGAAGAAATAGAAACCAAGCAATTAGCATTCTATCGATAGCCTTACACAATCTAGGCCTAGTCCAACATCTGTTAACAATCACCTCTATGATTCTATCCTTCGTCCCATTCAGAATATTATCTTTTTTGAAACATATGTTGTTCCTGCAATGCCAAATCTCATATTTAGTTTCAGCTATCGCACATTTCACAATCTCACTGCGGGGACTATTTAGGTTACTTTTTTTCAGCACCCAGGCAAGCTCCTCTTTCCACCCACATGGACTATGCACAATCTCTAACCAATCTAGGACATGCTTCCAGATTTCCACCAAAGGTTGACATTGAAAAAATAGGTGTTCCTGATTTTCCAATGCATCACAAAAAAGGCAACTACTCTCACTAATCATTCCAAATCTCATGAGTCTCTCCTTTGTGGCCATTCTCTCATGGCACATTAGCCATAAAGTGTGTAAAGCTCCAGGTCTCGCTGGATTATGCATGAAAAGTTTCCTCCAATGAATCTCAATATTGCTACTTAGTTCCTCATATATCCGCCTTGTGCTGAATTTCCCCTTTTGCAAACTGTCCCGCCACTCCGTAAGGCCACTAACTCTATCCCGGGTTTTGATAATATTCTTCATTATCCACGAAGAATTTTGTTCCACGTCCATGTTCATAACATCTTGTCTTTTCACATAATAGCAGTGTATCCATTTAATCCATAAGCTGTCAGTTTTCTCAGATAAGTTCCATAAATTTTTTGCCAAGCAAGCTATGTTCCAAGTACTGATATTAATAATGTTAAGCCCACCCTTCTTCTTTGATGTACAAACTTTTTCCCATGCTACCGGGGATTTTCTCGAAATGACTTCCTTTCCTGACCATAGAAATGTCCTACAAACAACATTGATCTTCACAATCAGCTTCTTTGGTAGGGGAAGGCACTGCACCCAGAAATTAGTGAGGGCAAAAATAACATTGTTTATCAGTTGAGCTCTGCCTACCATCGATAACAATCGCGAACTCCAATGGTGGATTCTACTCAGAAATTTATCCATAATAGGCAAGTAATGAGCCACATTAAGTTTCTTACTTGTGACTGGAATTCCCAAGTAGCGAAATGGCAGCAGGCCTTCCTCAAATTTAGTTATTCTAAGGATCTTCTTTTTGTCCTCTTCCACCATACTACCGAAATAAACCTTGCATTTCGACGGGTTTATTTTTAGCCCTGTAGATTTTTAAAAAACTTCATAACCATCAAGCATCAGCTGAACTGATTTCACATCTCCTCTCGAGAACAACAACAGGTCATCCGCAAAACTAAGGTTGATAATATCCAGTTTTTCACACTTAATGTGATAATTGAAGTTTGGGTTGTCTTTGAGTTTGTGGAGAACCCTGTGAAAGTATTCCATAACCAGAACAAACAGCAAGGGGGATAGAGGATCCCCTTGCCTAAGAGCTCTCTTTGCCTCCAACACATTCGTGAGATTCCCATTAACCTGATACCTGTACGAGACTGTTCAGACTGTTTCCATAATCCATTGAATGAATTTATGAGGAAAGCTGAACTCTATCAGGATCTTTTCCAAAGCAGTCCAATCAACCGTGTCGTACGCTTTTTGCAAGTCTATCTGCAGCATGCATCTGGGTGCCCCTTTTTTCACACTGTATCCTCTAATTAATTCAAAAGCCATAAGAATATGATCATGGATTTGCTTCCCATGGACAAAAGCTGCTTGACTGTTATTGATCACAGTTCCTATAATTTTTCCAAGCCTAGTTGTAATGATTCTAGAGATTATCTTATAAATCACAGTACAACAGGATATAGGGCGAAAGTATTTCACTTTTGTAGCAGGTTGAATATTTGGAATAAGGGTCACAATAGTACAATTCATGGCTTTGTATAACTTTCCCATATCAAAGAAGTCTTTCACAACTCTGATTATATCCTCCTTTATAATATTCCATGTAGTTTATAAAAATTTCGCATTGAAACCATTAAGACCTGGTGCTGAATTATCACTTATGCCTTGTAAATTTTTCTGAATTTCCACCTCAGTTACATGACTTGTGAGGTACTCTCCCTGCATATTATTGATTTGAGGACCACTTCTCATGGCCTCGATATCAATGCTAAACAGACTGTTGCTAGATGAACCAACCAACTCTTTGTAGAACTTAATGACCACCTATTCCATTTCTTGCTGGTTTTGAATTACAGCTCCATTCTCGTTCACTAGATCATCCATGTTATTATGCTTTTGTCTAGCTTTTAGGGAGGCATGAAAATATGCATTATTACCATCCCCCAGCCTTAACCAATCAACCTTAGATTTCTGCTTGATGATGTTTTCTTCAATGTTACTCAGCCTCATGACATCCTGCATTTTATCTTTTACAGCATCAATCAAATTCACATTCATTCTGTCTTTGATCAATTCATTCTGCGCATTCTCTAACTCCACTCTAGCCTGAATGAGTTGATATCTGATTCCATAAAGAGGCATGTTGAGCTCTTTAATAACTGGTTGGAGTCTTTGCAATTTTTTCTAGACAATATATAAAGGTCTATCCTCCAGTGGATCCTCCCAACTTCTTTTAACTTTTTCTTCAAAATCCCCATACTTTGCATTTTTATTCATTTTTATTTCATTTCTTTTGTTTTATTTATTAAAAATAACAAAACATTTTCTAAAAATTTGATTTCTAGCATTCTCACCTTAAATATTTTTTAAAACCAAAAACATTTTTATTTTTAATTTTTGCATTAAATTGTATTTTTAAATCATTTAATATTATTATTTAATTAATTATTTCATTTAAATTAATTAAAAATACTTTTAGGTATTTAAAAATCATCAAAAAAATCATTCAACATTCTTACATGTTTAGAACAATTTACAAACTCATTTTACAAATTTCTTTTAGGGTTTGATCACATTTTGACAATTAACCATGAATTAGGGTTTCCAAAATTCCTTTTTTTCAACCCTAACTTCAAAAATTCATTTCTCTCAAACCAAGATGAGTTTGAATATGGTTCTTTTCGCATCCTTTTAAAATTGAACTCTAGTTTCGAAATATATTTTTGTCTCATTTTTATCTTGCATTTTCAAATTAATTTTCCTTTTTCATTGAAAAGTGTCCAAAACCCTAGCCAATCTTAAGTAAACCATAACTTGAATTTGGTAAACCTTTAGACCTCCCCCTTTGGATGGTATTCTCATGAGTGCTTAGGGTTCCTTTGGATTCAATTTCAATTTTTTATCATGTGATTTGCTTGTACTTTTGAGTTTGTACATATCTTGTTTTTAAACTAACCATTTCAGGTGCATCTTACTTGTGCTTGAAGTGAATCTCATTTACTTATGTTCTCTCTTGTTCCTAGGTTACTTCACTTCTTCATGAAGTAAGTAACCTAATCCCCCTCTCTCTATTTTCACATGCTTCTCTTCCTTGGTGGCCATCTGAAGAATTCTCTTGATGCCTCACAAACCATAGGAACATCCAAGCATGATAACTTTAGGGTTGTACATACTCCCCCCTAGTTTTTACCTTTTGAGTTTCCTTGAGTCTCTCTCTCTCATCTCATAATCAAGGTTAAACAGTTAACGTTTTGGGACTCTGAATTAGGGTTATGCCTATATCCTTATCTTAGGATGGAGTGTATAACTTTGGTCCTTAGTGCTAAACCTTTAAGTTGTTTTCACCTTCAATCAAAAAACACCTAATAATCATTAAAAACTTAAGCCTGTAACTTGGGCCTTATATTAGGGTTACATATATGCCTGGTGGATCTGAGGGACTAACCCTAGTGTTTAATGTACAAGTCCCCCTAATGCTAAATGTAAACACCCCAAATTTGCCCTCACTAATTTCACACCATTGCTTGTGATCTTTCATGTTTGCATTAGCATAGTCATACCACCTCACATTGCATATTTGCTTCATCTGCATAGTTCAAGTTCAGCTGCATCTAGGGTTTGTGATCTAAGCAATCCAAGGATCCATCTGAGCCATCCCAAAGGTCTCAAAGCTTACCAAGAGGGTCCATATGTGTTTTATAATCATATTATATCCCTCAAAGTTCAAGGAAGTCAAGATACCACAAGAACTGGCAAGGCATGGAGGCAGAGCTAGAGTTTTCACTACACAGATGACCAAAATTAGGGTTTTGGTTTCAGAGGCCTCAACTCCAAATTTTTGGGCCATTCTTGTTTCTAAGTTCTTAAGATGTTATAAAGATCATGTGTACCAAGTTTTATGAAGAAATTCATTATGGAAGTCATCTGTTCACTGGGTAGCTTCTTGAGCATGTCAGAGCAAAATCAGGGCATCTGAGGCCCCCAACAATGGAACCAAAGGGGTATTTTCATCAAATTAAAGTTCTATGATCTTTATTTGATCATTTAAGTGCTTGTAAGTTCACAAAATTGAAGAAATTTAAGCTAAACCAAAAGTTGCCAAAAATGGAAATGACTTGTAATGGAAACGTTCCATTTTGGGAAAGTTCTTCAACCTCCTCTTTCTTAATAAAAAATGCTTCAAATTAAAAATTCTTGGTCATGAAAGTTTTAGATTAGGTCTTTCCCTTTTCAAAACATACAATAACATGTTCTAATTCATTATGGAACTCAAGTTATGATCCTTCAAAGTTGACAAAAATCCTATAATTTTCACATTCATGCCAAAGAGGGCATTTTGCAATTTCTCATGCCAAGCAATTTCTTGACCTCTAATGCATATCTAAACATCATACCATCATATTGCTACTCATTTTGATCATAATTGGCCCAAGAAGTATGCATTTTCATGCCTTGAACTTCAAGAAATTCCAAAGGGGCCAAGACTTCCCAAAATTGCAAAATGGTATAGATCTTTCCATCCACTTGTGCCAGCTCACAAAATCTGTTTCCATGGTCCTCCTTGAACTCAGTTGAGGCCAGACACATTTGCTATGCTTTGCATCCATTTCATTTCATGAACATCCATGTGTTTACATGCTTCCTACATGCTTCATTTGCATTCATTCTCCTGTATGAACACACATATGCATCTTATATGTCTTTGAATCATATCATAGCATCCTTTACATCATGTTTATGCTTCTGATCTTGGTCTTTGCCCTTGCATATTCATCATTTCATTTCATTCTTTTCATATTGCATCTTGTACTAACTTTTCAGGTTAATGGTAAGTTTGTTTAGGAGGTGGATTTGCCTTCACCTCCGACCACTTCTCATCTCTTCATATTGCATCCTTGCTGCATTTTTATTTGTCTTTGAGTGAGCTTTCTCACTTGTGCTTTTCTTCCTTTAAGTTACTTATCTTCTTAGGAAGTAAGTAACTTATTCTTCTACTTCCTTCTCTTTTCATCTTGCTTCTCCTTGGTGGCTTCCTTGAAGACTTCTTTACTTAAGCCTCACAAAACCATAGGATGCCTAAGCATGATAACTTCTAGGATTGATAGTTTCCCTTAGATTTTTTCCTTTGAGTCTTCTTTGTGTCTCTCTTCTCACCTCATAATTAGAGACTAAACCTTTAAGGTTTTAGGACTTTGGAATTAGGGTTATGCCTGCATCCTTCTCTTAGGATGGAGTGTATAACTTTAATCCTAAGTGTTAAACCCTTAAGCTGTTTAAACCTCTTAATCAATCCATCTAATAATCACTAAGACATCAACTTGTAACTTGGGCCTTACATCAGGGTTCTAATTCTTCCTTTATGGTTAAGAAGGACTAACCCTAGCGTTTAATGGACAAATCCCCCTCAAGTTGTCTTACAAACTTAAAATCCACTTCTTAATCTTATTCCTTAATTAAAATCCATTTAATAAAGGCTTGTTTTGTCATGAATTTAATCACTAACCATGGATTAAGTTGAGGTATATTCCTCAGCTTAAGTGTTCTCATCTATTATCCTTCTATTAGGATGGTGTAAGGAGTTCACTAATCTGTGATTAGAGATTAAACTCATTACTTAAAACTGAACAAAAAAACCCAAAAACATCTAAATAATCATAAGTAGGTTAATGATCCTAATCCTACATCATCATGGCAATTAAGTTGAGATGCTTATCTCATACTTAAGTACTCTCATTATCCCTAATCAGGGAGGATATAATGAGTTTACAAGCCTTTGATTTAGGCTTAAGCTCATTAACTTATGCAAAACACCAAAAAAAACAATAAAAGACTGAAAATACAAAAACAAAAAATAATCGTCTCCTTCGGGATTCTTTTCTCATCACACTCACTCATAAACGAGAACTTGCTTCTTCAGTCTAATTCAAGACAGTTAGCACTCGAGCTAGACGAGTCATACACTTGAGCATAGATAAGCAAGCAGTTCACAGTCAATTTTATCCTACAGTCTCTTTGAGTCGAACTACGGTGTTCTGACTTCCTCATTGCACACGAGGATACGTAGGCATAACTTAACTATTATCGAACAAAAGTCTATGTGTCTTCCCCCTCTTTCAACATTCTCTTTTAAGCCTCAACTTCTGAGCATTCACCTTTTGCACTGACACTTGTATATTCTTTTCCAGCTTTTGCACACAGATAACACATACACTACCCCTTTAAGCACAATCTTCTAAGCGTGGATCCTGTCGAGTACGACGGACAATCTGGGTGCTAATACCTTCCCAGGTTGTAACCAACCCCCTTTCTCAGTTTCTCTGATTCGTAACCGGCTTATCCATCTTTTTCTAGGTTTATGCAGCATTACCTTTCCTTCGGGATAAAAATTCCTAGCTGGCGACTCTATTCAATTCACCTTCATTTCTCTTTTCACCGACCGTTCGCGCTTGTACCGGGATGCAAATCTTCGGGAGCGACAGCTTGGCGACTCTTCTGGGGAAACTTATATTGCAACCAGGGCTTCTATTTCTTTTTGTGGGTTCCTCCTAGCGCTTGTTTGATTTGTGTTTACGGGGGTGTTATGTGCTACTTGTGTTTATTTACTTATCGCTTTATTTATTGCTTTCTGTACAACTTTATTTATTGCTTTTATTTACAATTTTATGCATTTCATACTGTTATCATATCACTGGTGCTGGATCTCTTGTCTGTTTTGGTGGGTGGGGATCATTAAGTGATTAAGGTTCCATACCGGGGACCTGAGTGACACATAGGCTAGAGTGGCTTCATATTCTTTCCCATTCCATTTCGGTCTTGTGCGGGAATATGAAATACGGTTTAGACATGGGTTTCTTCTTGAGAACTCTGTGCTACATATTTCCTGTAGTACTAGGGCTATCTGGGAAGCCTGCTAAGTCTGGACGACCTTTTATGACCTTCAGCATCTGAGGTGAATTAGAGGAGGATCTTTTTTGGTTATTGTAAACACTGTATCTCCGGGTTGGAAGTGTTTACACTTCTCATAACTGATCCAAGTCTGAGGATCCTTGTTCTAGAACAATACATGTGAGGGGGTTGGGATGTTTACAGGTTTGCAGGAACCATTGGCCTCATCATACCCTGTTACCAGTTTTGTTTAAGAATGCATCACTTTGGACAGTTCTTGTGAAACCCTAGACTTGTAACTCTTTATTTGAGTCCCCCACCTGGTTATTGGTTTTCTAAGCTTCCATCCGGACTTATGGACATATGGACCCTATCAAGGCAGATAACAGATCCAACACTTGATCACAAACCCTTGCATATCATTCTGCATACATCATTTTGCATCATTTAACATTTGCCTATTTGTTTTACAGGGTATCCACCTTATTATCTTTGGTTTGGTTTTGACCTGTTCTGCTGCTCAGACTTCTTCAGTTATCTGCACCAGCATCTTCACCAGTGTTCCTTCTCCAGCATTCATTAGTTTGTCTCCATCAGAGACTCTTCCCAGTTCTCTCCATCAGCTTTCTTCATCAGAGACTCACCTCCAACATCTATTTCAGTGGCCTTCATCAGCAGTTGCTCTCAGTCTCCTTCACCCATCCATTATCAGCATGGACATTTCCAGGAAGAGCAACATCACATACCACTTCTTTGAGCCCACTCTGACAAGCATCAGACAGATCCAGTCTCTCATTGTAAACACCCCAAATTTGCCCTCACCCCTTTCACACCATGGCCTGTGATCATTTCATATGCATAAGCTCAATCATAGCATCTCATATTGTATATTAAATTCACTGCATTGTTTCAAGGTCATCTGCATCTAGGGTTTGTGATCTGAGCAATCCAAGAGCTTCTTGAGCCACTCCAAAGGTCATCAATCACTTCAAAGGGGTCCATGTATGTTCAAGAACCATATTATATCCCCTCAAAGTCAAGAATGTCAAAGAATCACAAGAACTGAGAATGGCATGGAAGCAGAGCCAGGTTTGACTGCACAGATGACCTAGAATTAGGGTTTTGGTTTCAAAGGCCATAACTCCAAATTTTTTGGTCATTCTTGTTTCTATTGGTCTCTATATGGTATAGGGAGCATGCATATCAATTTTCATGAAGAAATTCCATGGGGAAGTCATCTGATCAAGAGTTGACTTTTTGAACAAGTCAGTGCAAAATCAGGGCATCTGAGGCCCCCATTGACCCAACCAAAGGGTGTTCTTCATCATTTTGATTGTGTATGATCTTTATTTGATCATAGAAGATGTTAGAAGTTCACAAAATGAGAGAATTTCAAGTCATTTGCAAAGTTGACTTTTTGGGAAAGTTGACTTATAATGAAAATTGCCATTTTGGGAAACTTTTTCAACCCTTGCTTTTTGATCCAAAAATGCTTCAAATGAAAAAACTTTGGTCATGAAAGTTATAGAATGGATCATTCCCTTTTCAAAAAGTACAAGAACTTGACCTAATTCATTTTGGATCAATAGTTATGGCTTGTCAAAGTTGGCCAAAATCACAAAATTTGAAGTTTTCTACCAAAGAGGCATTTTGCAAAATGCTATGATCAAGTGTTCTAAAGGCCTCAAATGTGTACCAATTCTTCACAACATGATCACATGAACTCGAAAATTCAGAATGGGCCAGAGAATCATCTCATTTCATGCCTTGAACCTCAAGAAATCCCAAAGGAACCAAACTTTGTGAAACTTGCAAAACCTATCACAAACTACAAACCACTTGCTGCATTGCCTCTAGACCTTTTCCATAGCTTCCCTTGATTCAAGCTGAGCCAAAGCAAGCCAAAAAGCAAGTTGTACCATTGCCCATACCTCAAGTACAAATCAAGTTGACATTTTGGCCAAAGACCCATACCAATCACCATAGGCCACCAACAACTCTCTGACCTATCACCTTTTGATACATGGACCAAAGCCAGCATAACACACCACACACTCCAAGCTGAAACACACTCCAAGCCATAGTTATCAAAATCTCTCCAACTTTCATTTTCATTCGAAACACTCAGCACAGCCTTCAAACACATAAACAAACTTCACCATTGATCTTAGGAGGTTCCACTGATCACAAACCACCCATCACTATAGCCTAAAACCCTCTGAAACCAAAATACGATTCCTGCCCCTCTTTGAGCAGAACTTCAGCAATCTTTCAAACCAACCATTATAAACTTCAAACAAGCATTGAAAGCTTCTCAGGAGGTCCATTGGAGTTGGTTGGAAGCAAGAAACTGGCCAGAAAGTCCCTGATTTGAAAGCTTCGATTCAGGTAGTCATGGAAATTCATTTTTCCAGAACTCTCATTTCTTGTTTCTAAAATGATCTATATGCTTCCCCGAGTTCACTGAACCTTTTACTTTTGAAAATGATTAAGTTTTGAGGTTGTATGGCTTGTCTGAAACTTTGCCCGAAAACTGGATTTTTGTTTGTTCTTCATGATTCACGAAAAAGAAATGAATTTTGGGGCTGGATTGTTGTTTAGGAGGTTTAGATGAGTTGATCTGGAGAGTTTGGCGTGATTTAGTGAAGATTTGAGAGAGTTTGGGTGAAGGTCTCGCCGGAGAAGACGACCGAAAGTCTTCTCCGGCCACCTGAATTTGTTTAGGGCTAATCAGAGTCATTAATGCAAGTTTGAATGTGAAGCGTAGGATGAGTTGACTAGGGCTGACCCGCGCGCATTTGAGTGGACAGGATCTCACATTAAAACCCTAATCATATTTAATTAAATTAATTAATTCAGATTATGTTAATTAGCTTAGTTTGAATCTCAGCCACTAGATGACGTGCGCAGTCAACTCCCGCGCGTCCAGTTTGAATGCTGGCCCTTGATCCTGCTTACTTCTCATTAAATTCAATTTTATTTTCATTTAAATTCATTTGTTTTGTTCATTTATTTAAAAATAGTAAAAATCATTGAAAAATTATGAAAATTTTTATTCAAGCTTTTATTAGTTTTCAGAAACCAAAAACATTTTTATTTTTATTTTTTGAATTATAATTTATTTTTAAATCATTTAAAAGTTTATTTTTAATTGATTAATGAGAATTAATTAATTAAAAATACTTTTAGGTATTTAAAAATCACAAAAAAATTCATGAGACATTTAAAATCATTTAGAAACATTGTCCAACTTTCAAACTAAATTTCTTTTTTGATCTTGATGTCTTTTGACAATTTTCAATGGAATTAATTTCATTTCAAGGCATTATTTTGATCCAATCTTCAAAAATTCATTTCTGCCTAGCCTTTAAGAGTTGGACAATGATTCTTTTTGAATTGCATCTTGTTTAGCATTTAGTTTGTTGGATTAAATTGGCATGAATTGATCTTGCATTTCCTATTTGTTTGACATTTTTCTTGACAAGGTACCTTAAAACCCTAGCAATCTTAAGAAATTCATAACCCTCATTAGGTTAAGAGTTAGAACCCCTCCTTTGGGTAGTGAGTTTGTATAGGTTTAGGGTTCCTTTGAATGCACTTTCAAATTTTTACCATGATGTTTGCCTCTGGTTGTGAATTTTGTTTTGTGTATTGATCATAAACCCTAATTTGGGCTTTCATTTGCATCCATCATCCTTTTGCTTGCATATCATGACTTGCCATGACATTTTGGGCATCCATTTGATTCATAATACATCTTAGGACATATTAGAATCATGTTTGATCATTGCATCTTTCATTTGCCATGTTGTATATCATTTGCATTCCATAACTTTTCATGTATGTTCATGGTTCTAAGCATGTTTCTCTTGCATCCATATGTTTGTATGATCATTCCCATGCCTTGCCTCATATGTGCATCATCTCTTAGCATCATTAGCATCATATTCATGCTTCTGGTTTTGGTTTGCATCATCTCATTTCATCTCATTTTGCATTGCATTCCTTTCACTAACTTTTCAGGTGGTAAGTTACTTTGAGAAGTGAATTTGCCTTCACTTCTCACAATCTCTCTTCACTCCTCTTATGCATCATTGCTGCATTTTGTCTTGTGTTTGAGATTGAGCTTGCCCTTTCTTCTTCATCTTACTTTCTTTCTTCAAGTGACTTGTCTTCTTAAATGAAGCAAGTTACTTTGCTTTTCTTTGCTCCTTTCATCTGCTTCCTGGTGGTTTCTCTGAAGATCTTTCTTGTAAACCTCACAAACCTTAGGAACAACCAAGCATGACAATAATTAGGGTTTTGATTAGTCCCCCATTTAGATTTTACCTTTGTGTCTCATTGAGTCCTCTCTTCTCATCTCATAATCAAGGACTAAACCCTAAAGGCTTTAAGGCTTTGTGATTAAGCTTATGCCTGCATCCTTCTATTAGGATGGAGTGTGTAACTTTAATCCTAAGTGTTGAACCCTTAATGTGTTTAAAATCCTTTAATAAATCCATCTAATAGTCACTAAGACTTCAAGCTTGTAACCTGGGCCTTGCATTAGGGTTCTAATTCTTCCTTAACTGGTTAAGAAGGACTAACCCTAGTGTTAATGGACAAGTCCCCCTCAAGTTGTCTTACAAACCATAAAAATCACTTCTTCATCTTATCATTAACTAAAAATCCATTTAATAAAGGCTTTGTTTTGTCATGAGGTTAATCCCTAATCATGGATTAAGTTGAGGAGCTTTCCTCAGCTTAAACATTCTCATCTATTATCCTTCTATTAGGATGGTGTAATGAGTCTGTTTAATCCCTGATTATGGCTTAATCTCATTACTTAACACTAAATAAAAACACCAAAAACATCTAAATAATCACAAGTAGGTTAATGATCTTAATCCTATATCATGGTGATTAAGTGTGAGAAGCTGACTTCACACTTAAGGTACTCTCATTACCCCTAATCAGAGGGAAGATGTGATGAGTTTACTAAATCCATTGGTTTAGGCTTAAGCTCAATAACTTATGACAAACTTTCAAAAGCAATAAAAGACTGAAAATACAAAAACAAACAATAATCGTCTCCTTCGGGATTCTTTTCTCATCATAATCGCTCACAAACGAGAACTTGCTTCTTCCGACTAATGCAAGACAGTTTGCACCTGAGCCAGACAGGTCATACACTTGAGCATAGATAAGCAAGCAGTTCACCAGTCAATTTATCTTTCAGTCTCTTTGAGTCGAACTACGGTGTTCTGACTTCCTCATTGCACGAGAGGATACGTAGGCATAACTTAACAGTTATCGAACAAAAGTCTCTGTATATTCCCCCCTCTTCCAACATTATTCTTTTAGCCTCATGATCTTGAGCATTTCATTTCTATTCTCACACTGACACTTCACTTATACACTTCACTTCCCTTACACTGACACCTGTACATCTTTTTCCAGCTCTTTTATACACAGATTGCACTGACACTACCCCTTTAAAACACAAATCTTTTAAGCGTGGATCCCGTCGAGTACGGCGGACAATCTGGGTGATAATACCTTCCCAGGTTGTAACCAACCCCGTTTCTCAGTCTCTCTGGTTCGCAACCGTCTTATCCATATCTTTCTAGGTCTATGCAGCATTGCCTTGCCTCCGGGATAAAAATGCCTAGCTGGCGACTCTTGTCTTTCTGAGTTCACTCCTGTGTGTTCTCATTCCTCTCTTCGCCGACCGTTCGCGCTTGTACCGGGATGCAAATCTTTGGGAGCGACAGCTTGGCGACTCTGCTGGGGACCCTTATACTGTAACCAGGGCTTCTGGTTCTTTTTGTGGGTTCCTCCTAGCGCTTGATTGATTTGTGTTTACTGGGGTGTTATGTGCTATATGTGTTTATGTATTTATGTTATTGCTTTATGTATAGTTTTGTTTATTACTTTCTTTATAGTTTTATATACATCATACTGTCATACTGTATCTGGCTGGATCTGGTTTTGTTTTGGTGGGTGGGGTTCTACTGAGAGTTAAGGTCCTATACCTGGGACCTGAGTGACACCTAGGCTAGAGTGGTTCATGTTCTTTCCCATTCCATTTCGGTCTGGTGCGGGAATATGAAACATGGTTCAGATATGGGTTTCTTCTTGAGAACTCTGTGCTACAGATCTCCTGTAGTGCTAGGGCTATCTGGGAAGCCTGCTAAGTCTGAATGACCTTTATTATGACCTTCAGAAACTGAGGTGAATTAGAGGAGGATCTTTTATGGTTATTGTAAACACTGTACCTCCGGGTTAGAAGTGTTTACACTTCTCATAACTAATCCAAGTCTGAGGATCCTTGTTTTAGAACACCACCTGTGAGGGGGTTGGGCTGTTTACAGGTTTGCAGGTACCCTTGACCACAGCATACCCAGATACTTTGTTTTGAATAAGAATACTCCACTTTGGATAGTTCTTGTGATTTAACCCTGGATATGTGGCTCTTTATTTGAGTCCCCCACCTTGGTTATTGGACTTATGAACCTCCATCTGGACTTCTTAGACATACATGGACTTATATCAAGGCAGTAATCAGATCCAGCCTGATCACAAACCCTTGCATATCATTTGCATACATCATCATTACATCATTTAACATGTGTTTATTTGTTTTTCAGGGTATCCTTATTACATTTGGCTTGGTTTTGACCCCTTCATCTGCATAGACCCCTGTTCATCAGCTATCTGCTTCAGCCATCTTCATCCGCTACCTGCTTCAGTCACCTACATCACTAGTATCAGCCGACAGTGGTTCATCTCCAGTGATAGTCTCCATCATCAGTATTTGTTTCAGCTCTTCTTCAGCAACATGGCACCCAAGAAAAGCAACATCTCATATCATTTCTTTGAGCCTGAGCTGACTGGTATCAGAAAGGTCCAGGCCCTTATTACCCCAGACCATATACCACTATTCAGAGAACATTATGGAGGCATCCTTGATGTGGTTATGGATTTGGACCCTTCTCAGAGGAGCTTGATTCACACTTGTCTACAGTTCTATGATCCTCCTTTGAGATGCTTCACCTTTCAGAATTTTCAGTTGGGACCTCTGTTGGAGGAGTATTCATCACTGATTGGTGTACCTGCCAGGGGTGATGTCCCCTTCAACCCTGAGATGGCTTTTCCCAGTAATGAAGAAGTGGCAAAGGCACTGTATCTAGAACCCATTCTGGTTGAGCAGAACATGACAACAAAGGCTGGGATCTCTGGCCTGCACTTGGATTTCTTGACTTCCCAGGCTATCATGAAGGCCTCCTTGGGAGAATGGAAGGCAGTATGTGCATTGTTAGCCCTCAGCATATATGGGGTTATATTATTTGCAGATGAGCCTAAGTTTATTAGCAAGAATGTCATTCACCTTTTCATTCTGAGAAACCCAGTGCCCACCTTGCTGGGAGATTTCTACTACTCTATTCATCAAAGGAATGAAAAGCAAAGAGGAAGATTGGTGAGATGCTGTGCTCCCCTGTTCCATACCTGGCTGCTCAAACACTTGCCCAAGACTGATGCATTATTGAATCCTCACCAACAGAAGAATTGGGCTAGGAGACTTGTTGCTTTGACCTCAGATGACATCAGGTGGTGCACCCAGAGCACCAAGGGCAGGGACATCATTACTAGTTGTGGGCAGTTCCCCAATGTACCTCTGATAGGAGTGAAGGGTTGCATCAACTACAACCCTTTGCTATTCAAAAGACAGTTGGGATATTCCCTGTTTCACCCTCCTAGAACACAAGACTTGGCTGAAACCCTTTATTGTGAGATAAAGCCTAATCTAGCTGTTGTCAGGCAAGCATCCTGGGCTTGGGACAATATCCAGACCAAAGGGATGGCCATTCTTGGGAGATGCAACAATGTGGCCTCAGCTCAGTATTATGAGTGGTCTCATGCCAGGGCTCAGATTTCTGGGATGCCTTTCACCATTGAGGATGCACCTGGACCATCCATGGTACCACCTCCAGCTACTGTCAGCTTAGAGGAGTTTGAGAAACTAAAAGAGAGGAATGAGAATCTGACTCAAGCTCTGCAGAAGACCCTCTGGGAGAGGAGTGATGGTCGTCTAGACATTGAGAGGTTAGAAAAGCTAAAAGTGGAGCATCTAGCCAGGATTGAGAAGTCAGAGGACTACATCAAGAAATCAAGAGCAGGAGAGCAAATTTTGAAGAATGCCTGTAAAGAGGCCCAGTTTCAGAAGGCTAGGACTGATCTCTATCTAAAAGAAAGTCAAGCTAGGTGGGTCAGGATCACTGAAGCTCGCACTCAAGAAGATAAGAGAACTCAGGACAAAATTGAGCAGTTGGAGGCTAATGCAAAGGAGCAACAGGAAGCCCTGCTAGCAGCCCAGAAGGAGATCTCAGAATTGAAGCTTAGGGCTGGTGTGAAGAGGTCAAAGGACCAGGACAGGCACAAGAGGTTGACCACTGCCATTGCCACCAGGAATCTTCTTATCAGAAACCTCACAGAACATCCAACTGATCCCGTAACTGAAGCACTTCTGAAGGAGGTCAAGGAGGATGAGTTTGGTCTTGGTGTCTGACTTTTGCTTGTTGTTGCTTTCATTTCATGTACTTTTCTTTTTTATGTTGTATTTTGACCCCTCAGGGGCATGTGTTGTAAAAACAAACTATGTATTATTCACCATTTGTAATGTATCTGTTAGTTTGTTTCATCTGAGTTCTTTTTTTTTCTCTCAAGCAACATCAAAGCATCTTCCTCAGGGGTCTGGAAAGGTCAAAACCGAGTGCCAAGCCGGATACCTTGGATACAAATAAGCATACTGCATTGCATACTAACTTTTGTTTTGTTTTGTAGGTTTTGTTTTGTTTGTTACTTACTCTGTTGTGATTCAGGAACTATTGCTCGCCGTCGGGTGTTCCCACTCAACCGTCCGCACAAATATCCCACTCGCAACAACCTTCCGGGTATACAGATGGACCAAGTACAGCAGGATCTTACGGAAGTCAGGACTCAAATGGCCAATGAAAGATTGGAGATGAGAAACCAGATGACCCAGTTCATGGAGGTGATGAATGGCTTGGCTCAAAGCCAAGAAAGATTAAGGGCATTGGTAGAAAGGCAGACCCAAGAGGAACCCCATCTAGGGACTGGAGGAACGAGCAACAATGAGAGGGTTAAGCCTCATGTTAATCCACCTGTGTATGGGCCACATCTTCATCCAGAGATCAACATCCCTGCTAATGTGCAAGGGAATGCTACTGCCGGAAGAGTATTACAAGAAGACCCCCAAGAGGATCAATTCACTGTAATGGGAGCTGGGGATGAAGCCTATGACAGAAGGCTAGATGAAATTGCTGAGAAATTGAGATCTCTGGAATCTCAAAATTCCCTGGGCTTTGATGTCATGGATATGGGATTAGTGGACGGGGTAAGGATTCCCCACAAGTTTAAACCCCCGTGCTTCGAGAAGTACAACGGAACTTCCTGTCCACGAACCCACTTGCAATCTTTTCTGGGGAGACTGAAGGCATACACCATGGATGAAAAACTGTGGATGTTTTATTTCGAAGACAGTTTAACTAGAGCTTCAAGGGAATGGTACTCTCACTTGACCAGAGCAACCATCAGATGCTGGAAGGACCTAGCTGAGGCCTTCATCAGACAGTACCAGTACAACTTGGACATGGCTCCTAACAGGACCCTCCTGATGGGAATGTCTCAGTCGTCCAGGGAAAGCTTCCGGGAATACGCCCAGAGGTGGAGACAGCTTGCTGCTGCTGTCCAGCCACCCATGTCGGAAAGGGAAATGGCCGACATGTTTATGAACACCCTTCAAGGGACATATATTGACAGGCTAGCTGCCTTTTCTTCCACCAGCTTCGCTGACGTAGTCATAGCTGGAGAAAGAATTGAAAGCCTATTAAAGATGGGTAAAATTTCTGACAATGGTGCGAGCTCGTCCAGCAACCCCAGAAAACCTTTTGTAGGTCCAAGAAGAACCGGTGAGACTAATGCTATTCAGGCCAACAGGGGCAGACCACAATATGTTCATAGGTCAGTGGCAGCTGTCACTATTCCCGCTCCAATTCCTCAGCAACCAGCATATCAACCACAGCAACAACCCCACTACCAACAACAAGTTCAATATCCGCCTCAGAGAAACTACAACAACAACAACAGCAGCAATCAACAAAGACCTTTTCAGCAGAGATCATCTCAGGCCAATAGGGTGATTGATCCAATCCCTATGCCTTATGCCGCTTTATTGCCACAGCTCCTAAAGCTCAACTTGGTTGATTTAAGGACGTTGGCACCACCAGATCCTTCCAGTCTGCCAAGAAATTACGACGCCAACGCCAGATGTGCTTTCCATTCCAATGCACCTGTCCATAGTACAGAGAAGTGCAGAGCTTTACAAATGAAGGTACAAGACCTGGTAGATTCTAAAGCTCTAAACTTTGCACCCCCGCCAAATGTCAACAAAAATCCCATGCCCAACCACGGAGGACCAAGAATTAATGCTATTGAGGAAGATAAGCCGTCTTTCTTAATAACCAGTGTTGGGCAGATTCGGACACCTCTGGTAGAAATTAAAGCTCAGCTCCTAGAATGCCAGATATTCCCCGGGTGTAAGCTCGGTTGTGGTTATTGCAACATTTCGGTAAACGGGTGTGATAACTTGAGGAGCGGCATAGATGGTCTTATCCAGAGTGGTCTACTTCAAATCACAACATCAGCACCTACAAATCCAGCAATCTCTCTGACAACAATTCCTGAGTCTCCTACAACTGCAACAACAATTATTCCAAACAATTCTTCAATCTCATCAACAAATGCTTCATCTATCACTTCAACAAACCAAATATCAACAACCATCTCTTCTACAACATCAGCGCCCCTTTATTCATAATCTTCTACAACGCCAACAGACATCTTAGCAGTCACCATTTATTATGATCCGTCATATGTTCCTCCTAACAACAATCTTCAACAACAAACAGTGGCATCTCCTGCCAGGTCACCAGTTACCATCTACTACGATCCGCACACTATTTCAACACCCTCCTCTGCTGCAGTCAGTCCAGTTACCATCACGGTGCCTGGGCCCGTTCCATATGAAAGCAGTAATGCCATCCCTTGGCATTATGGCTCTGACCTTTACTGCAATGGGGAGAAAATCACTCTTGACTCTTCAACCTCTTCTCCACAGATTGATAATGTTGGGGGAGGCGGAGGCTTCACCAGAAGCAGATGCCTTTTTGCCTCACAAACTCAAAAACCTAATGCTGAAGCAGAAGCTGCTGCCAAGGCAAAGGGAAAGAGTGTGGTATTTGAAGAGTCGGCCATCAAAGAAACTCAGAAGACATCTTTTGAGCAAGATGTAGACGAGTTTATGAGAATTATAAAGAGAAGTGATTACAAAGTGGTGGATCAGCTTCACCAAACTCCCTCAAAGATCTCCATTCTATCCCTACTGATGTGTTCCGAAGCTCACCGGAATGCATTACTAAAAGTCTTGCACGCAGCATATGTGCCAGAGGAGATCACCGTTAATCAGCTGGAGACCGTGGTAGCAAATGTCAATACCAGCCATGGGTTGGGTTTTACCAATGCGGATTTAACCACTGAGGGATGTAACCACAACAAAGCTTTACACATCACTCTTGAATGCAAGGGTGCTGTTCTATCCCATGTACTGGTGGACACTGGGTCTTCACTCAATGTTCTACCAAAGAAAGCCTTGGTGAAGCTGGAGTATGATGGCTTGGCATTACGTCCAAGTAATTTGGTAGTAAGAGCATTTGATGGCTCCAAGAGGTCAGTGCTAGGAGAGATTGATCTGCCTGTGATGATTGGCCCACAGACTTTTAAAATTACCTTCTATGTGATGGACATTCAGCCGGCCTACAACTGTTTGTTGGGTAGACCTTGGATCCATGCCGCTGGCGCAGTTACGTCTACCCTTCACCAGAAGCTGAAATTCGAGTGGGAGGGCCAAATCATCACCATTTGTGGTGAAGAAGATATTTTTGTTAGCCACCTGGCTACGTACAAATACATTGAGATGGATGGAGAGATCCATGAAACCATGAGCCAGGGATTTGAAGTCCTGAACATTAATGAAGCATCTGCTGTACTTGGGACTTCCATGACATCTTATCAGCAAGCCAGGAAGGTTGTTGAAGAGGGGACTGCCCAAGGTTGGGGCAAGCTGTTGCTTGTGGAGAAGAAGGAGGACAGATTTGGGTTGGGTTACAAACCAACTCAACAAGATCAATCAGAGGCTGCTAAGAAGCCCAGTTTTGTTAGTGGGGGGATGCTCACCCCTGATGCAGTAAACAATTTGGAAGATGAGTCGGAAGATGAACGCAACCTGGAGAGCTGGATACGTCCAAGGATCCCGGGGAGCCGTATCTCAAACTGGTCTTCCCAGGAAATTATAAGGGTTACTCCTGCAGAGTAATTATTATTTCCTGTATATTTTAAGCATGCATCAAGTCTTGCATCTTGACCAAGATGACAAGACTCATTTTGTAATCGGGCCATCTTGTAATTTTGTGCAAATAGATCAATCAATGAATATCGAACATCTTTTGCAAATGAGTCTTTTTTCCTTTTCCGCTCACTGTTTTCCATTTTTCTTTTTGTTCAAAAATAAAATGGAAATGTTTTCCAAAATGATAAACTTCATTTATTTTTCTAAAACAAGATTAAAATCAATCACTAAAATAAACAATCTAAACCCTTGCAGAGAGTGCCCCTCAGACTGCACCGACAACAGCACAGCCATGGCTTCGTATGACTTTGACAATCCAATCAATCAAGCTGACGAAGGGGTTGAAGAAGATTATGAGCTTCCTGAAGAGCTAGCCAGGTTGTTAAGGCAAGAGGAGAAGGCTATCACTCCTCACCAGGAGGAGGTCGAAACGATTAATCTTGGTACGGATGAAGATGTGAAAGAGGTTAAGATCGGGGCATGCTTACAAGACTCAGTGAAAGAGCAACTGATTGACTTGCTTCGGGAATATGTGGATGTGTTTGCTTGGTCTTATCAGGATATGCCGGGGTTGGACACCGATATTGTTATGCACAAGCTACCTTTAAGAGAAGACTGCCCACCAGTTAAACAGAAGCTACGCCGTACTCGCCCAGACATGGCAATAAAGATCAAAGAAGAGGTGCAAAAGCAATGGGACGCCGGGTTCCTTGCTGTGACTAGTTACCCGCTGTGGGTTGCTAATATTGTACCTGTGCCTAAGAAGGACGGCAAGGTAAGGATGTGTGTGGATTACCGGGATCTGAACAGAGCCAGCCCAAAAGATGATTTCCCTTTACCTCACATTGATGTATTGGTTGATAATACGGCTCAGTTCTCGATGTTCTCCTTCATGGACGGATTTTCAGGATACAATCAGATCAAGATGTCACCTGAAGACATGGATAAGACAACCTTCATCACACCCTGGAGCACGTTCTGTTATAAGGTGATGCCATTCGGACTGAAGAATGCAGGTGCAACGTATCAACGGGCTATGGTAACATTATTCCACGACATGATAAATTGAATGTTATGTGGATGACATGATTGCCAAGTCCCTCACAGAAGAAGACCACCTGGTAAATCTGTTGAAGTTATTCAAGCGTCTGAGGAAGTACCAACTGAAGTTAAACCCCAACAAGTGCACATTCGGGGTGAGATCTGGTAAGCTGCTGGGATATATTGTGAGTGAGAAAGGGATTGAAGTTGACCCTGATAAAGTTAAAGCCATTCAAGAAATGCCTGCACCGAAGACAGAGAAAGAAGTTCGGGGGTTCCTAGGTAGATTGAACTACATTTCACGGTTCATATCTCACCTTACAGCAACCTGCGAGCCTTTGTTCAAGCTATTAAGAAAAGAACAAACGGTCAGGTGGAACGAAGACTGCCAGAGGGCTTTTGACAAGATCAAGGAATACTTACAAGAGCCTCCAATCCTTATGCCTCCAGTCGAAGGAAGACCTCTGATAATGTACTTGACAGTATTAGAAGAGTCAATGAGGTGTGTGTTGGGCCAGCATGACGAGTCTGGTCGAAAAGAGTATGCAATATACTACCTAAGCAAAAAGTTTACCGACTGTGAACAACGTTATTCACTGCTCGAGAAAACTTGGTGTGCTTTAGCGTGGGCTGCTCGCCGACTGAGGCAGTATATGTTGACCCACACCACTTTGTTGATCTCAAAGATGGACCCAGTTAAGTACATTTTTGAGAAGCCAGCGCTTACCGGACGGGTTGCAAGATGGCAAATGATCCTCACAGAATATGACATCCAGTACACATCTCAGAAAGCCATCAAGGGCAGTGTATAGTCTGATTATCTTGCTGAGCAACCCATTGATGATTATCAGCCTATGAGATTTGACTTCCCTGATGAAGACATCATGTTCATAAAAGCGAAAGATCATGAAGAGCCTGTTCACACTGAAGGGCCTGACCCGGAAGAAGAATGGACTATGATGTTTGATGGGGCTGTTGTAAACACCCCAAATTTGCCCTCACCCATTCACACCATGGCTTGTGATCATCCTCATATGCATAAACACAATCATATCATCTCACATCTCATTTTTGATTCACTGGATAGTTCCTAAGTCATCTGCACCTAGGGTTTGTGATCTGAGCAATCCCAAAGCTTATTGGGCCATTCCAAAGGCCACCAATCAATTCAAAGGGGTCCATGTGTGTCCTTACATCATATTTCATCTCCTCAAAGTCAAAATTGCAGAGGAATCACAAGAACTAGGGTTTGAGTGGATACAGAGCCAGTTTAGACTGCACAGTTGACTGAAAATTAGGGTTTTGGTTTCAAAGGCCATAACTCCAAATTTTTTGGTCATTCTTGTTTCCATTGATCTCTATATGGTATAGGGAGTATGCATATCAATTTTCATGAAGAAATTCCATGGGGAAGTCATCTGATCAAGAGTTGACTTTTCAGACAAGTCAGTGCAAAATCAGGGCATCTGAGGCCCCCAATGACCCAACCAATGGGTGATCTTCATCATTTTGAGTGTATATGGTCTTTATTTGATCATGGAAGAAGGTTGAAGTTCATAAAAAGCAAGAATTTAGGGTTTTTGCAAATGTTGACTTTTTGGGCATAGTTGACTTTTCAAGAATGCATCATTTTAGGTCATTTTTCAAGCTTTGATTCTTGATCCAAAAAGGCTTCAAATGGAAAAACTTTGGTCATGAAAGTTGTAGATCTCATCTTTCCCTTTTCAAAAAGTACAAGAACATGATCAAACTCTTCTTGAATCAAAAGTTATGGCAATGCAAAGTTGGCTAAAATCACTTATTTTCAAGATATGCACCAAGTGTGAAAATTGCAAAATCATGTGCTAAGTCAAATTGCAACTTCTAATTGGTATCAAACCAGCACATAAACATTCTCTAAGCCCTAAAAATCAGATTTGAACCAAGATCACATGTGTTTAGTTCATGTAACAAGGCATTTTTATCAAGAAAATCACATGTGAACCAAGTTACAACAAGTTGCAAAACTCATGATCATGCTTCCTACCACTTGCAGCCTTGGATGCTGAGCTTTGCTAGCCTCTCACCTCACCTTGCTGCGCCAGCCCATGCCCATGTACTTGCCTAGATCATGAGCCATACTTCTCTTACACATTATTTGACTTTTTGCAAAAGGCAACTTACCAATCAATAAAGCACATGTCCAATCAACTGACCAATGAGAGAGAGTTATGTGGACAATTTGCAAGCCATTTCATGTACAAGGCAAGGCTGAAACATCCTCATTCATCACATTCACAAAATCACCCCACATTGCATAAGCCTTCGAATCTCTCTGTCCAGTTTGCAAACACTTCAACCATTTCCATCATTCAACTCACCTTGCTCCATAGACCACCCAGCACCAAGAACCCAAGCCTGAAACAGCCAGAACATCCCACTGCCATTTCTCACTTCATTTTGCAGTTTCATTCGAAACTCTCACCATAGCTCACAAACACACCAACAAACACCACAGACCTTCTCCATTCATCCTCAGGATCACAAACAACCATTCACCATGACCTGAAGCTCTCTATTTCACCATTGCCATTTCTGACCAAGCTTGAGCAGAAGCTTTCGAATCTCACTGTCCAGCCAGCTTAAACTCTCATTGAGCATTCAAACATCTTCTGGGGATCAAGTGGAGTGGATTGCACAAGGAGAAGTGGCCAGAAAGTCCTCAAACTGAAAGCTCCAAATCTCAGGTAGCTCGAAAATTATTTTTCCAGAAATCATTTTTCTTGTTACAAACTTGTTCTTTGTGTTGTCCTGATCATGAATATGTCTTTGGTTTTTGAAATGGTGATGAAATAAGCATTTATTTGAACTCTGAAACTGGTTTGCCCTAAAACTTGTTCTGTTCGATTCATGGTTTTGAGGAAGAAGAAATTTGTTTGGACTTAGGGTTTTAGCTCAGGGGATCATGGGGATCATTTTGGTGTGTTTAGTTTTCATTTTCGTTACGTTTTAAGGGAGTTGGGGAGTTTTCAGGTGAGAGGCTGGCCGGAGAAGACGACCGGAAGTCTTCTCCGGCAGCCTGAGTAATTAAACCCTAATCTCAGGTCATTAACTCCAGTTTGAATTTGGACCATTGATTGCGTTGAATTGTTTGACTCCCCGCGCGAATGGAAGGCTCAGATTCACTCATTTGCCCTAATCTCATTTAATTAGGATAATTATAATTAATTAACTCAGGAGCCATCTGGGCCCTTCATTTGCGCGCTGGTCAACAGATTCAAACCCTGGGCGCATCTCATCCCTCCATTCTGATTACTTTCAGTTTTATTTGTTTTTTATTTCATTTTATTTCAATTAATTTGCATAATTAATTTAAAATAACAAAAAATACATAAAAATTATGAAACTTTTTCTTTAAAGTTTTATTAATTTTTATGACCCAAAAATATTTTTATTTTATTTTTTATCATTAAAAAAGTATTTTTAAATATTTAAAAGATTATTTTTAATTGATTAATGGGAATTAATTAATTAAAAATACTTTTAGGTATTTAAAAATTACAAAAAAATTCATGAAATGTTCTAAGACATTTAGAAACATTGTCCAACCTTCAAACCAAATTTCTTTTTTGATCTTGATGCATTTTAAGAATTTTTCATTGAATTAAATCATATTTTATGCATTATTTTGATCATGGATTCAAAAATTCATTTCTGCCTATTGGAGAAGGTTGAGACATTGATTCTTCTTGCATTGTTTTATGTTTGGCATGTAGTTTCTAGGATTAAATGGCCATGATTTGATCTTGCATTTTCCAATTGTTTGGCATTTCTTTGGTTAAGAACCCTAAAAAACCCTAATAACTTAGAAAATTCATATCTTGAGATTGGTTGAGAGTTGAGAGTTCCCCTTTGGGCAGTGTTTCATTATGGGTTTAGGGTTTCTTTGGGTGGCATTTTCCATTTTTTATATTAGGGTTTGTTTCTGTTTTGGGTTTTTGTTTGATGTTTGATCCATGAACCCTAATTTGGGCTTTCTCTTGCATCCTTCTTGCATTTCCTTGCATAACATGACTTGTCTTTGTATTTTGTGCATTCTTGTGATTCATTTGACATCTTGAGACATATAGAAAGCATGTTTGATCATTGCATTACATATTTGCCATGTCATTTGTCTTGTATGATTCATAACTTTCCATGCTTGTTCATGCTCCTTAGCTTGCATCATTTGCATTCATGATCTTGTATGAACATCTCCATGCCTTGCCTCATGTTTGCAGCACCCCATAACATCATAATCATCATCAATATGCTTCTGGTTTTGCTTAGCATCATGCCATTTCATCTCATGTTGCATTGTTTTTGCATTTCTTTCTAACATTTCAGGTGGTAAGTAAACTTGAGAAGTGAATTTGCCTTCACTTCTCATAACTTTTCTTTTCATCTCTCTTGCATCCATTGCTGCATTCTTATATGTGTTTGAGTTTGAGCTTGCTCATTCTTCTTCCTCCCACTTTCTTTCTTCAAGTGACTTGACTTCTTGAATGAAGCAAGTCACTTTGCTTCTCTTGATCTTGTTCATCTGCTTCCTGGTGGCCCCTTTGAAGATTGTTCTTGCAAACCTCACAAACCTTAGGATCATCCAAGCATGACAATGAATTAGGATTTTGATTAGTCTCCCCCCATTAGTTTTACCTTTGTGTCTCTCTTTGAGTCTTCTCTTCTCACCTCACAATCAGGGACTAAACCCTAAAGGCTTTAAGGCTTTGTGATTAAGCTTATGCCTGCATCCTTCTCTTAGGATGGAGTGTATAACTTTAATCCTAAGTCTTGAACCCTTAAGGTGTTTAAATCTCTTAATCAATCCACTTAATAATCATCAAGACATCACACTTGTAACTTGGGCCTTGCATTAGGGTTCTAATTCTTCCTTAAGTGGTTAAGAAGGACTAACCCTAGTGTTAATGGACAAGTCCCCCTCAAGTTGTCTTACAAATCATAAAATTCACTTCATCATCATATCATTAATCTAAAATCCACTTAATCAAAGGCTTGTTTTGTCATGAGTTTAATCCCTAATCATGGATTAAGTTGAGGAGCTTTCCTCAGCTTAAACATTCTCATCTATCATCCTTCTTTTAGGATGGTGTAATGGGTCTGTTTAATCCATGATTATGGCTTAACCTCATTACTTAACACTAAACAAAAACTCCAAAAACATCTAAATAATCACAAGTAGGTCAATGATCTTAATCCTACACCAAAAGTAATTAAGTGTGAGAATCTGACTTCACACTTAAGGTATTCTCATTACCCCTAATCAGAGGGAAGATGTGATGAGTTTACTAACCCATTGGTTTAGGCTTAAGCTCATTATCCTATGACAAACTTCAAAAGCAATAAAAGATTGAAAACACAAAAACAAACAATAATCGTCTCCTCCGGGATTCTTTTCTCATCATCTTCACTCACAATCGAGAACTTGCTTCTTCCGTCTAATGCAAGACAGTAAGCACCTGAGCCAGACAGGTCATACACTTGAGCATAGGCAAGTAAGCAGTTCACAAGTCAATTCATCTTTCAGTCTCTTTGGGTCGAACTACGGTGTTCTGACTTCCTCATTGCACGAGAGGATACGTAGGCATAACTTAACAGTTATCGAACAAAAGTCTCTGTTCATTCCCCCTCTTTCCAGCTTCATTCTTTAGCCTCATGGTCATGAGCAATTCATTCTCATTCTTACACTGACACTGTATATACTACACTTCACTTCTCCTACACTGACACCTGTACATTCTTTTCCAGCTATTTTACACACAAATTGCACTGACACTACCCCTTTAAAACACAAATCTTTTAAGCGTGGATCCCGTCGAGTACGACGGACAATCTGGGTGCTAATACCTTCCCAGGTTGTAACCAACCCCCTTTCTCAGTCTCTCTGGTTCGCAAACCGTCTTATCCATCTCTTTCTAGGCTTATGCAGCATTGCCTTTCCTCCGGGATAAAAATGCCTAGCTGGCGACTCTATTCATCTCCAGTGAGTTCACGGCTGTGTGTTCTCATTGTCCCTCTCGCCGACCGTTCGCGCTTGTACCTGGATGCAAATCTTCGGGAGCGACAGCTTGGCGACTCTGCTGGGGAACCTTATACTGCAACCAGGGCTTCTGGTTCTTTTTGTGGGTTCCTCCTAGCGCTTGTTTGATTTGTGTTTACTGGGGTGTTATGTGCTTGTTTGTGCTTGTATTTATTTTTGTTTATTGCTTTATGTACAGTTACTTTACTGCTTTCTTTACTGCATTTATATATCATATTGTCATTGTTGCTGGCTGGATCTGTTGTTTGCCTTGGTGGGTGGGTGATTCATTGAGAGTTAAGGTCCTATACCTGGGACCTGAGTGACATCTAGGCTAGAGTGAATCATATTCTTTCCCATTCCATTTCGGTCTGGTGCGGGAATATGAAACACGGTTCAGATATGGGTTTCTTCTTGAGAACTCTGTGTTGCAGATTTCCTGCAATGCTAGGGCTATCTGGGAAGCCTGCTAAGTCTGGATGACCTTTTAGTACTGACCTTCAGAAACTGAGGTGAATTAGAGGAGGAATTGTTATGGTTATTGTAAACACTGTACCTCCGGGTTAGAAGTGTTTACACTTCTCATAACTGATCCAAGTCTGAGGATCCTTGTTTTAGAACACCACCTGTGAGGGGGTTGGGCTGTTTACAGGTTTGCAGGTACCTTGACCTCAGAATACCCTGTTACTTTGACTTTGTTAAGAATACTCCATGTTGGATAGTTCTTGTGATTCTAAAACCCTGGACTTGTGGCTCTTTATTTGAGTCCCCCACCCTGGTTACTGGATTTATAGACCTCCACCTGGATTTCTTGAACACACATGGATCTATACCAAGGCAGTTAATCAGATCCAGCTCAGTCACAAACCCTTGCATTTCATTTGCATACATACCCATTGCATCATATTAACATTTGCTTATTTGTGTTTCAGGGTATCCACCTTCATCTTTGGTTTTGGTTTTGACCCCATCTGCAGTTTTGACCTGTCTCCACCAGCACTTGCTTCAGCTTGTTAGCCATATACTTCAGTCACTTGCACAAGCCAGCCAGTGGCCCACTTCTCAACCTCTTCATCAACACTTATTCTACTCAGTCTCAGCATCATGGCTCCAAAGAAAAGCAACATCACTTATCATTTCTTCCAACCAGACTTATCAGACATCAGGAGGATCCAAACCCTGATCACTCCAGATCACATGCCTTTGTTCAGGGAGCATTATGGGGATATACTTGACTTGGTCATGGATCTGGACCCATCTCAGAGAAGCCTGATCCATACCTGTATTCAGTTCTATGACCCCCCATTGAGATGTTTCACCTTTCAAGACTTTCAGTTGGGTCCTCTTCTGGAAGAATACTCATCATTGATTGGTCTGCCTATCAAAAGAGAAATCCCTTTTAACCCTGAAATGGTCTTTCCCAGCAATGGAGAGGTAGCAAAAGCTTTGCATCTGGAGCCTGTTTTGGTTAAGCAACACATGACCTCTAAAGCTGGGATCCCTGGTTTTCATCTGGACTTCTTAATTTCTCAAGCTAGTCTGAAGGCCTCCTTGGGGGATTGGAAAGCTGTTTGTGCTTTGTTGGCCTTAAGTGTATATGGAATTGTGTTGTTTGCAGATGAGCCCCGATTCATTAGCAAGAATGCAATCCATTTGTTCATCCTGAAGAACCCAGTGCCAGCTTTACTGGGTGATCTCTATTACTCAGTACATCAGAAGAATGAGAAGCAGAGGGGGAGGCTAGTGAGGTGTTGTGCTCCATTATTTCATGCTTGGCTTCTCAGGCATCTACCCAGGACAGATGCATTTCTAAATCCTCATCAGCAAAGCAACTGGGCTAAGAGGCTCACTACTCTCACTTCAGCAGACATCAGATGGTGTACTCAAAGCACCAAGGGCAGAGATATAATCACCAGCTGTGGGCACTTTCCCAATGTGCCCTTAATAGGGGTTAAGGGAAGTATCAATTACAACCCTCTGCTGTTCAGGAGGCAATTGGGCTATGCACTGGTTCATACTCCTAGGGAACAAGACTTGGTTGAGACCCTCTACTGTGAGAACAAGGTTAGTCTGGCAACTGTTAGGCAGGCTGCTTGGGCCTGGGATCATGTTCAAACCAAGGGAATCACCATTCTGGGGAAGTGCAATAATGTGGCATCAGTCCAATATTATGAGTGGTCCCATGCCAGGGCCCAATTCTCTGGAATGCCCTTTACCATAGAAGACATGCCTGAGTCATCTTCAGCACCACCCCCTGCCACTATCAGTTTGGAGGAGTTTGAGAGCTTGAAGGAAAGAAATGAGAAGCTAACCCAAGCCTTGCAGAAGACCCTTAGGGAGAGGAGTGAAGGTGTGAGGGAGATTGAGAGATTGGAGAAGTTGAGGGTGGAACACTTGACCAAGATTGAGAAGTCTGGAGATTATATCAACAAGTCTAAGGCTGGTGAACAGATTCTGAAGAATGCTTGTAAAGAAGCCCAGTTCCAGAGAGCAAGAACAGACTTGTACCTGAAAGAGAGTCAGGCCAGGTGGGTCCGGATCACTGAGGCCCGTACTCTAGAAGACAAGAGAGTTCAAGACAAGATAGAACAGATGGAAAAAGCCCTGGCAGCAGCCCAGAAGGAAATATCAGAGCTAGAAATCAGAGCTGGAGTGAAGAGGTCTAAGGACCAAAGTCAGAACAGGAAGTTGACTGCAGCTGTTGCAACAAGAAACCTTCTCATCAGAAATCTTACGGAGCATCCGGCTGATCCTGTGACCGAAGCACTTCTCAAGGAAGTTCGTGAGGATGAGTTTGGCCTTGGAGTTTGATCATTTACTTGTTGTTGTTCCTTTTCCATGTACTTTTGTTTTTTGTGATGTATTTTGACCCCTTAGGGGGCCGGTGTTGTAAAATGAACAAATTGTATTATTTCACCTTTGTAATATATTTGTGTTGGTTTCTATCTGGGTTCACTTCAAAAGCAACTTCAACAGCAGCCTGGAAGGGTCAAAACTGAAGGCCAAACAGGATACCTTGAGAGCAAATAAGCATAATTGCATTGCATGCTAACCCTTTTGTTTGTTTTGTAGGTTTTTGTTTTGTTGTTGCTAACCTCTGTTGTGATGTTCAGGAATTATTGCTCGCCGCCGGGTATTTCCTCTCAACAGGCCACACAGGTACCCAACTAGAAACAACCTTCCGGGAATCCAGATGGACCAGATGCAACAGGACCTTACGGAGGTCAGAAACCAGATGGCAAACGAAAGACTGGAGATGAGAACCCAGATAACACAGTTCATGGAAGTAATGAACAACTTAGCTCAAAGCCAGGAGAGGCTCAGAGCTTTGGTAGAAGGGAGGAATCAAGAGGAGCCCCATGTGGGGACTGCAGGCACAAGTAACAATGAACGGGTACAACCTCATGTTAACCCTCATGTGTTTGGACCCCATCTCCATCCAGAGGCCAACATCCCAGTCAATATACAAGGGACTGCCACAGCAGGGAGAGTACTTCAAGAAGATCCTCAGGAGGACCAATTTACAGTAATGGGTGCTGGAGAGGAAACTTATGATAGACGATTGGAAGAAATAGCTGAGAAGTTGAGATCACTGGAGTCTCAAAATTCTTTGGGCTTCGACGTCATGGACATGGGATTGGTAGACGGGGTCAGGATCCCCCATAAGTTCAAGCCTCCTTGTTTCGAAAAGTATAATGGGACTTCATGCCCCCGGACTCATTTGCAATCATTTCTGGGAAGGCTGAAGGCCTATACAATGGATGAGAAACTTTGGATGTTCTACTTCGAAGACAGCTTGACTGGAGCTTCTAGGGAATGGTATTCCCATCTGACAAGAGCAACTGTAAGATGCTGGAAGGACCTGGCAGAGGCCTTCATCAGACAGTATCAATACAACTTAGATATGGCACCCAACAGGACCCTCCTAATGGGAATGTCACAGTCATCTAGGGAGAGCTTCAGAGAATATGCTCAAAGATGGAGACAGCTTGCTGCTGCTGTCCAGCCACCTATGTCTGAGAGAGAAATGGCAGACATGTTTATGAACACTCTCCAGGGAACGTATATTGACAGGTTGGCTGCTTTCTCTTCCACTAGCTTCGCAGATGTTGTCATAGCTGGGGAGAGAATTGAAAGCCTGTTAAAAATGGGAAAAATTTCCGATAATGGTGCCAGTTCGTCCAGTGGTACAAGAAAGCCTTTTGCAGGCCCGAGAAGAACTGGCGAGACTAATGCCATCCACACCAACAGGGGTAGGCCCCAATATGTTCAAAGGACAATAGCAGCAGTCACTATCCCTGCTCCAGCTCATCCTCAGCCAGTCTATCAACCTCCGCAACAAAACTTCCAACAACAACCTCAGTATCAGCAGAATCAGTATCCTCCAAGGAACTACAACAACAACAACTCCAACAACAACAATCAACAGAGGCCATTCCAACAAAGGCCATCCCAAGCTAACCGAGTGATCGACCCGATCCCAATGCCGTATGCTGCTTTGCTGCCACAACTTCTGAAACTCAACCTAGTTGAGCTAAGAACGTTGGCACCTCCGGATCCCAACAGTCTACCAAGGAACTATGACTCCAATGCTAGGTGTGCTTTTCATTCGAACGCACCTGGTCACAGTACAGAAAAATGCAGGGCTCTGCATATGAAGGTACAAGACTTGGTAGACTCCAAGGCTCTGAATTTTGCGCCGCCGCCCAATGTCAATAAAAACCCAATGCCAAACCATGGTGGTCCCCGAATTAATGCTATTGAAGAAGACCAACCGTCTTATTTGATAACTAGTGTGGATCAGATCAGGACACCATTGGTGGAAATCAAGGCTCAACTCCGCGAAAACCAGATATTTCCGGGATGTGAACTAGGGTGTCCCTACTGCAATATTTCATGGAATGGGTGCGAGGACCTGAGGAATGGCATTGACAGCCTTATTCAGAGTGGCCTGCTACAGATCACTACATCATTTCCGACAAATCCGGCAACTTCATCAACAACGGTTTCAGACCCTCCTACAACTGCAGCAACTATTGTTCCCGACAATTCATCAGCAACATCAACCAGTACTTCATCTGTCCTCCCAAATGATCAGTTTTCAACAGTTTCTCCTGCTACAACTTCAGCGTCATTCCATTTCGAATCTCCATCAGCAACAACAACAGTCCTTCCAACAGTACCTCCTACAACACCAGCAATCAATCATGAAGATGTCTCTACTGTTACCATATTCTACGATCCTGAAAATAATTCCGCCTACCATTCAGAAGGTGCTGCTCCCGCTAGAGCACCAGTTACAATCTTTTATGATCCACAAACAATTACAGTCCCTTCAGCAGCAGCAATCAGTCCAGTCACTGTCACGGTGCCTGGACCAGTACCATATGAAAGCAATAGGGCCATCCCTTGGCACTATGGCTCTGACTTGTATTGCGAAGGGAAAAGAATCACTCTTGAAACGTCAGCACCTGCACCACAAGTAGATAATGTGGGGGGAGGCGGAGGCTTCACTCGAAGCGGACGTCTCTTTGCTTCACAAGTTCAAAGACCTACTGCCGAAGCAGAAGCTGCTGCCAAGGCAAAGGGAAAAGGCCCGGTGCAGGAAGATCCAGCTGCCAAAGAAGCCCTGAAAACTCCATTCGATCAGGAAGTTGATGAGTTTATGCGGATCATCAAAAAGAGCGATTATAAAGTTGTGGATCAGCTTCACCAGACGCCATCCAAAATCTCTATCCTCTCACTGCTTATGTGCTCCGAAGCCCATCGGAATGCACTACTTAAAGTCTTGCACGCAGCTTACGTGCCTGAGGAGATTACTGTCAACCAATTGGAAACCGTGGTTGGTAATGTTACTGCTAGCAATGGGCTAGGGTTTACCAATTCTGACTTGACAGCGGATGGCCGCAACCACAACAAAGCCTTGCACATAACCATGGAATGCAAAGGAGCTGTCCTTTCTCATGTGCTGGTGGACACAGGTTCTTCCCTGAATGTCTTACCGAAGAAGGCTCTAGTGAAGTTAGAATATGATGGATTGGCATTGAGACCCAGCAACCTGGTGGTAAGAGCCTTTGATGGTTCAAAGAGATCGGTTCTGGGAGAGATTGAGCTGCCTGTGATAATTGGCCCACAGACTTTTAAAACTATCTTTTATGTGATGGACATTCAGCCCGCCTACAGCTGTTTGTTGGGTAGACCCTGGATTCACGCCGCCGGCGCAATAACGTCTACCCTTCACCAAAAGTTAAAATTTGAGTGGGAAGGTCAAGTTGTCACAATCTGTGGGGAGGAGGATATTTTCGTTAGCCATCTGGCTACCTACAAGTACATTGAGATGGACGGGGAGATCCATGAAACAATGAGCCAAGGTTTTGAAGCCTTGAACGTCAATGAAGCATCTGCTGTGTCAGGGATCTCCATGTCATCTTACCAACAAGCCCGGAAGGTTGTTGAGGAAGGAACTGCCCTAGGCTGGGGCAAGGTCTTAGCTGTGGAGGAGAAGAAGGACAAGTTTGGGTTGGGTTACAGACCAACTCAACATCAAGCAAAGGCTGCTGAAAAGCCTGGTTTCGTCAGTGGGGGGATGCTTACCCCCGATGCTATCAACTGTCTGGAAGACGAGCTGGAAGAGGAGCGCAATCTGGAGGATTGGATTCGTCCAAAGATCCCGGGGAGCAGTGTCTCGAACTGGTCTTCCCAGGAAATTATAAGAGTTACTCATGCAGAGTAATTATTATTTCCTGTATTTTCATAGCATGCATCAAAGTCTTGCATCTTGCCCAAGATGACAAGACTCATTTTGTAATCAGGGCCATCTGTACTTTTGTGCAAACAAGATTAAATTAATGAAATATCAGACATCTTTTTGCAAACAAGGCTTTTTCTTTTCTGCTCACTGTTTTTCCATTTTTCTTTTTGTACAAAAATAAATGGCGGTGTTTTCAAAATGATAACTTCATCTCACTTTTTTCTAAAGCAAGATTAAAATCAATCACTAAAATGAACAAACTTAACCCTTGCAGAGAGTGCCCTCCAGACAGCACCGACAACAGCACGGCTATGACATCGTATGACTTTGACAATCCAATCAATCAAGCTGATGAAGGGGTTGATGAAGAATATGAGCTTCCTGAAGAGCTAGCTAGGTTGTTGAGACAGGAGGAAAAGGTTATTACTCCTCATCAGGAGGAGATTGAAGTGATTAATCTTGGTACTGACGAAGACGTGAAAGAAGTTAAAATCGGGGCCTGCCTGCAAGACTCAGTGAAAAGGCAACTGGTAGATCTGCTTCAGGAGTATGTTGATGTGTTTGCTTGGTCGTATCAAGACATGCCAGGGTTGGACACCGATATAGTCGTGCACAAGCTGCCTTTGAGGGAAGAATGCCCACCAGTGAAACAGAAGCTGCGCCGAACTCGCCCAGACATGGCTATGAAAATCAAGGAAGAGGTACAAAAGCAATGGGACGCCGGGTTCCTTGCTGTGACTAGCTATCCGCCGTGGGTTGATAACATAGTACCTGTGCCTAAGAAGGACGGAAAAGTTAGAATGTGTGTTGATTACCGGGATCTGAACAGAGCCAGCCCGAAAGATGACTTCCCATTACCTCACATTGACGTATTGGTGGATAACACGGCTCAGTTCTCGGTATTCTCCTTCATGGATGGATTTTCAGGATATAATCAGATCAAGATGTCACCTGAAGACATGGAGAAGACAACATTCATCACACCTTGGGGCACGTTCTGTTACAAAGTGATGCCATTCGGACTGAAGAATGCTGGTGCCACATATCAACGGGCTATGGTGACATTATTCCATGATATGATCCACAAGGAAATAGAATGTTATGTGGATGATATGATCGCCAAGTCCCTTACAGAGGAAGATCACCTGGTGAATCTGCTGAAGTTGTTCAAGCGTCTGAGGAAATACCAACTAAAGCTGAACCCCAACAAATGCACATTCGGGGTGCGATCCGGTAAATTGCTGGGCTTTATTGTAAGCGAGAAAGGGATTGAGGTTGACCCTGATAAAGTCAAGGCTATTCAAGAAATGCCTGCACCTAAAACTGAGAAAGAAGTTCGAGGGTTCTTAGGTCGATTGAACTACATCTCACGGTTCATATCTCACCTCACAGCGACCTGTGAACCCTTGTTCAAGCTGTTAAGAAAAGAACAAACGGTCAGGTGGAACGAAGATTGCCAGAAAGCTTTTGACAAGATCAAGGAATATCTGCAAGAACCTCCAATCCTTATGCCTCCAGTTGAAGGAAGACCTCTGATTATGTACTTGACAGTATTAGAAGAGTCAATGGGGTGTGTACTAGGTCAGCATGACGAGTCTGGTCGAAAAGAGTATGCAATATACTACCTAAGCAAAAAGTTTACCGACTGTGAACAACGTTATTCACTGCTCGAGAAAACTTGCTGTGCTTTAGCGTGGGCTGCTCGCCGACTGAGGCAGTATATGTTGACCCACACTACCTTATTAATCTCAAAAATGGATCCAGTTAAGTACATTTTCGAGAAGCCAGCTCTTACCGGACGGGTTGCAAGATGGCAGATGATTCTCACAGAATACGACATACAGTACACATCTCAGAAAGCCATCAAGGGCAGTGTACTATCTGAATATCTTGCTGAGCAACCCATTGATGACTACCAGCCTATGAGGTTTGACTTCCCTGATGAGGACATCATGTTCATTAAAGCAAAAGATCACGAGGAGCCTATTCACACCGAAGGGCCTGACCCGGAGGAAGAATGGACTATGATGTTTGATGGGGCTGTTAACATGAATGGCCGTGGTGTTGGTGCAGTACTCATTACACCTAAAGGAGTTCACATGCCTTTCTCGGCAAAACTCACTTTCAACTGCACTAACAACGAAGCCGAATACGAAGCTTGCATTATGGGTCTTGAGGAAGCCATTGACCTCAGGATCAAGACATTGACCGTATTCGGAGATTCAGCTTTGGTAGTCAATCAAACCAACGGAAAATGGTACACCCACCAGGATCATCTAATACCTTACAGGGATTATACAAGGAGGTTATTGACTTTCTTCACAACAGTCAAGCTTGAGTATATCCCTCGGGACGAGAATCAGTTTGCAGATGCTCTTGCTACCATTTCATCCATGATCAAAGTTCAAACGGCTAACTTTGTACCCCAGATTTCAGTGTCAAGACTCGATAAACCAGCATATGTGTTCGCAGCAGAAGTTGTCAAAGATAATAAGCCTTGGTTCCATGACATTAAAAGCTTCTTGGAGGATCAAACATACCCACCTGGGGCATCTTCCAATGATAAGAAGACTTTGAGAAGGCTTGCTGGTAGTTTCTTCCTGAACACTGATGGGTCTTTATACAAAAGGAACTTTGACATGGTACTCCTCAGATGTGTTGACAAGACGGAAGCAGATTTGCTGATGCATGAAGTGCACGAAGGATCTTTTGGTACCCATGCAGGAGGGCATGCCATGGCTAAGAAATTGCTAAGATCAGGCTATTACTGGATCACAATGGATGCAGACTGTTGTGCTTACGCCAGAAAATGCCATAAATGCCAGATTTACGCAGATAAGGTGCATGTGCCTCCCAATCCTTTGAACATCATGTCTTCACCATGGCCCTTTGCCATGTGGGGCATTGATATGATTGGCAAGATTGAGCCAACTGCTTCAAATGGTCACAGATTCATCCTGGTCGCCATTGACTATTTCACCAAGTGGGTGGAAGCAGCCTCATATGCAAATGTTACTAGGCAAGTGGTAGCCCGATTTCTGAAGAGAGACATCATCTGTCGGTATGGAGTGCCCGAGCGAATCATTACTGATAATGGTTCCAATTTAAACAACAAAATGATGGCAGAGCTGTGCCGGGACTTCAAGATCCAACATCACAATTCTTCTCCTTACAGGCCAAAGATGAACGGCGCTGTTGAGGCAGCAAATAAGAATATCAAGAAGATTGTGCAGAAGATGGTAATCACATACAAAGACTGGCACGAAATGCTACCGTTTGCCTTGCATGGGTACCGCACATCAATCAGAACGTCCACTGGGGCAACACCGTATCAGCTTGTATATGGTATGGAAGCAGTCCTACCTGTTGAAGTTGAACTACCCTCGTTACGGGTATTAATGGATGTTAAACTAAGTGAAGCAGAATGGGTTCGGTCCCGATTCGAACAACTGAGTCTGATCGAAGAGAAAAGATTGGCTGCAATCTGTCATGGGCAGTTATATCAGAAGAGAATGAAGAATGCCTTCGATCAGAAAGTCAGGCACCGAGAATACCAAGTAGGGGATCTTGTGTTGAAAAGGATCCTCCCTCCTCATACAGACCACAGGGGAAAATGGACTCCAAATTATGAAGGACCATTCGTTGTAAAGAAAGTTTTCTCTGGTGGAGCACTGATGCTCAGCACCATGGATGGTGAAGATTTCCCATCCCCTGTGAATTCAGATGCAGTTAAAAAATACTTCGCATAAAATGACCCGCTGGACATAAAAACAGAATGTAAGTCCAGGCAAAAATAGGGCATCCCGGCGAGTCAAAAACAGAATAAAAGACTCGGGCAAAAGTAAGGGAAAATGAATAAAAAATGTACACCCGCTGAGTTGAAAAGCCGCATTGGACAGCTCAGGCAAAAATGGGTATCCCGATGGATTGAAAACCCGAAAGGGCGATCCATGCAAAATAAGGGAATAAGCGAACAACTGCATTCTGAATTCGTCTGTATCACCTACAACTTGGTAAGCTCCAAGGGATCAAGCTTCAATCAGAATCAACTCTCTCCAGAAAGCAAGACGAGAAGAACGTCATTGTCATACGAGTCATAGCAGAAGAGGAAGCTCCCTGAAAGCCTCGTCAACATCGCCAGCATTTTGTTTCTCAATTTGTAACAGTCTCTTCATTTCAGGAGATATGTTTCCTTGACTGTATCTTGCCAATTCAGGGCACATGAATTAATAAAATCAGATTTTTCAGTCATGTTTCGTTTTGTACATTTTATTTGCAAAGAATGTCTGATGTCTCTAAAAATACAATTGCATAAGTACAGATGCCTTTCTCTAAAAATAAAAAAAAACACATGCTTACAGGGAATGTGATTATTCTCGAAAGTACTTAACTCCTATGACGGAATCCAGTAAGGGATACCTCGGGACCTTTTGTACGTTTCCTTACCTTTGCAGGATTGCAGGTATCCAGAACGCAACCTGGGGCATGCAGGTTACGTCTCAGCAAGTTGGCGAATCATTATCAACTCGGTCTATCTTTCACGTGGCACTGGAGAGTGCCCACTTCCCCAGCAAAGTTGCCAAATCAACAACAGGCTTAACACTCCGGATGTTTTCTCCCCAGCCGAGTTGCCTCTCATTGCTATCCCCAGCTGAGTTGTTTCCCATTGCTCTCCCCAGCTGAGTTACCAACAGCATTCCCCAGTCGAAGCACCAACCTTTCTTCCTCAGCAGAATGCAGGGGATCATCTCCCCACCGAATCCCCAGCCTCTATTCAGAAGAGCAACGCGCGAAGAAGTCACAACAGAGTACAGAAAGCTTCTACAAACCCCAGCTGGGTCCTGTATTATAAGGATATGTCAATCAGTGACTTATATCCCCAGGCAGATACATCATTAGATCTACCAGTGATCTCATCCCCAGCTGGGATGTCCGCTTCAGCAGATCGACCAGAGATCTTCGCAGCAACGGGATCCGAGTCCCGGATCAGTACCTCTGCATAATCATGGCATTTGCATCATACTATCCCCTCAGAGCGTAGCATTCCGTCTAATACGGAGCATTACGGCAAAAATCAAATGCATAGCATAATCATAAGTCATGTTGTGAATTGAACACTTGTGAATAATAAACTGTTCATCATCATTGTACAAAAATCCCCACCAGGATCCCAGCAAAAGTAGTTGCCTCTCCAATCCCAAACACCCATATATACACTTTTGGACACCCGTTCGTGTCAAATCACCAGCAGAAAGCCAAAGACGTCCTCTTTGCACTCACATATACTCATATATGCACTTTCTCGACACCCGTCCGTGTCATATCCCCAGCGCAGTCGCGTACACTTTCATCACCCATACACTTGTTAATATTATACTTTTCTCTCTTGACACTCGTCCGTGTCACTCTCCCCAGCAGTTAAAACACTCATCTATACAATACAATGCTCACTACTCATGGTACACTTATACAGATACTCGTCCGTATCTTGTATACACCATCACTCCTATCCCCACAGATTCGACAGTAGTCCTTGTTCTTTGTTAACCAGTTGGTACTCGTCCGTACCATCATCTCAGAACATTGCGTCTAGTGTTTGTTTCTACATGATACTCGTCCGTATCATAGTCTTAGGGATGCTCGTCCGCATCTTTAATCCATACACCGTGTCAAACACTTATGTCTTCTTGAATATAGATACTCGTCCGTGTCTGCTATTCCCCAGAAGAGTCCCTTCAGATACAACACTCGTCCGTGTTCCCCGTTAACCAGTTGATACTCGTCCGTATCATCATCTCTGAACATGTGTCAGTTTGTTTCTACATGATACTCGTCCGTATCATAGTCTTAAGGATGCTCGTCCGCATCTTTAACCTATACACAATACCAAACACTTATACCTTTTGTTTCTTGGGTGTAAACGCTCGTCTGTGTTTACATTATCCCCAGTAGATCACCAACAAATTTTCCTTTTATCTAACACTCGTCCTGTGTTATGATACCTTTGAGAGCAGCCGTACCCTGCTGAGTGGTCGTCCTCCACTTCTTGATGGTCGTCCTCCATCATGCTCATCCGATGGCCGTCCCCATCGTTGATATTTTAGCAGCCGTCCCCTGCTAGGTGGTCGTCCTCCACCTCTTGATGATCGTCCTTCATCACTTTATCCAATGGCCGTCCCCATTGTTGACTTTGGTTATCTGACATTCGTCCTATGTCATGACAAACCTCGAGAGCAGCCGTCCCCTGCTGAGTGGTCGTCCTCCACTTCTTGATGGTCGTCCTCCATCATGCTCGTCCGATGGCCGTCCCCATCGTTGACCTTTTCTATCCGATGGCCGTCCCCATCGTTGATATTTTCGGCAGCCGTACCCTGCCAGGTGGTCGTCCTCCACCTTTGATGGCCGTCCCCATCATATTTCTTTTATCCCCAACAGAGCAGCCGTCCCCTGCTAGGTGATCGTCCTTCACCTTTGATGGCCGTACCCCATCATCTGTTTATTTCATTTATTCTTTAACCCGATGGCCGTCCCCGTCGTGGTCCCTTTTCCTTTTAGCCCGATGGCCGTCCCCATCGTTGTTTACCTTACCTTCATGAATTTGATGGTCGTCCCCGTCATGTTTCATTCGATCCCCAGAGAATTTTACAGCTTTATCTTGATGGCCGTCCCCATCATGATATTTTATTTTTCCAGCTAGTCGGCCGTCCCCGTCTTAGCTCTACCTTTTATCCCCAGCATGTCGGCCGTCCCCGTCATCGCTTTACTTCACATTTTTCCCAGCATGTCGGCCGTCCCCGTCATTGCTCTTTACCCAGCAGTCGTCCTCTGCTCGACGGTCGTCCTCCGTCGCCCACTTTACAATATACTTTATTTTTCTTTTTACAATCTATATCCCTTTTCTTCTTCATTTCTGTGAGTGCAAATTTTGGACTGTCTTTGGTATTCAACCACAAGTTATCTTGTTTGCCTGTTAAGCCGTCGCTTACAACCTGCACAGCTAACTCATGTTTGAATAGGGGCAGCTGTAAACACCCCAAATTTGCCCTCACCCATTCACACCATGGCTTGTGATCATCCTCATATGCATAAACACAATCATATCATCTCACATCTCATTTTTGATTCACTGGATAGTTCCTAAGTCATCTGCACCTAGGGTTTGTGATCTGAGCAATCCCAAAGCTTCTTGGGCCATTCCAAAGGCCACCAATCAATTCAAAGGGGTCCATGTGTGTCCTTACATCATATTTCATCTCCTCAAAGTCAAAATTGCAGAGGAATCACAAGAACTAGGGTTTGAGTGGATACAGAGCCAGTTTAGACTGCACAGTTGACTGAAAATTAGGGTTTTGGTTTCAAAGGCCATAACTCCAAATTTTTTGGTCATTCTTGTTTCCATTGATCTCTATATGGTATAGGGAGTATGCATATCAATTTTCATGAAGAAATTCCATGGGGAAGTCATCTGATCAAGAGTTGACTTTTCAGACAAGTCAGTGCAAAATCAGGGCATCTGAGGCCCCCAATGACCCAACCAATGGGTGATATTCATCATTTTGAGTGTATATGGTCTTTATTTGATCATGGAAGAAGGTTGAAGTTCATAAAAAGCAAGAATTTAGGGGTTTTGCAAATGTTGACTTTTTGGGCATAGTTGACTTTTCAAGAATGCATCATTTTAGGTCATTTTTCAAGCTTTGATTCTTGATCCAAAAAGGCTTCAAATGGAAAAACTTTGGTCATGAAAGTTGTAGATCTCATCTTTCCCTTTTCAAAAAGTACAAGAACATGATCAAACTCTTCTTGAATCAAAATTTATGGCAATGCAAAGTTGGCTAAAATCACTTATTTTCAAGATATGCACCAAGTGTGAAAATTGCAAAATCATGTGCTAAGTCAAATTGCAACTTCTAATTGGTATCAAACCAGCACATAAACATTCTCTAAGCCCTAAAAATCAGATTTGAACCAAGATCACATGTGTTTAGTTCATGTAACAAGGCATTTTTATCAAGAAAATCACATGTGAACCAAGTTACAACAAGTTGCAAAACTCATGATCATGCTTCCTACCACTTGCAGCCTTGGATGCTGAGCTTTGCTAGCCTCTCACCTCACCTTGCTGCGCCAGCCCATGCCCATGTACTTGCCTAGATCATGAGCCATACTTCTCTTACACATTATTTGACTTTTTGCAAAAGGCAACTTACCAATCAATAAAGCACATGTCCAATCAACTGACCAATGAGAGAGAGTTATGTGGACAATTTGCAAGCCATTTCATGTACAAGGCAAGGCTGAAACATCCTCATTCATCACATTCACAAAATCACCCCACATTGCATAAGCCTTCGAATCTCTCTGTCCAGTTTGCAAACACTTCAACCATTTCCATCATTCAACTCACCTTGCTCCATAGACCACCCAGCACCAAGAACCCAAGCCTGAAACAGCCAGAACATCCCACTGCCATTTCTCACTTCATTTTGCAGTTTCATTCGAAACTCTCACCATAGCTCACAAACACACCAACAAACACCACAGACCTTCTCCATTCATCCTCAGGATCACAAACAACCATTCACCATGACCTGAAGCTCTCTATTTCACCATTGCCATTTCTGACCAAGCTTGAGCAGAAGCTTTCGAATCTCACTGTCCAGCCAGCTTAAACTCTCATTGAGAATTCAAACATCTTCTGGGGATCAAGTGGAGTGGATTGCACAAGGAGAAGTGGCCAGAAAGTCCTCAAACTGAAAGCTCCAAATCTCAGGTAGCTCGAAAATTATTTTTCCAGAAATCATTTTTCTTGTTACAAACTTGTTCTTTGTGTTGTCCTGATCATGAATATGTCTTTGGTTTTTGAAATGGTGATGAAATAAGCATTTAATTGAACTCTGAAACTGGTTTGCCCTAAAACTTGTTCTGTTCGATTCATGGTTTTGAGGAAGAAGAAATTTGTTTGGACTTAGGGTTTTAGCTCAGGGGATCATGGGGATCATTTTGGTGTGTTTAGTTTTCATTTTCGTTACGTTTTAAGGGAGTTGGGGAGTTTTCAGGTGAGAGGCTGGCCGGAGAAGACGACCGGAAGTCTTCTCCGGCAGCCTGAGTAATTAAACCCTAATCTCAGGTCATTAACTCCAGTTTGAATTTGGACCATTGATTGCGTTGAATTGTTTGACTCCCCGCGCGAATGGAAGGCTCAGATTCACTCATTTGCCCTAATCTCATTTAATTAGGATAATTATAATTAATTAACTCAGGAGCCATCTGGGCCCTTCATTTGCGCGCTGGTCAACAGATTCAAACCCTGGGCGCATCTCATCCCTCCATTCTGATTACTTTCAGTTTTATTTGTTTTTTATTTCATTTTATTTCAATTAATTTGCATAATTAATTTAAAATAGCAAAAAATACATAAAAATTATGAAACTTTTTCTTTAAAGTTTTATTAATTTTTATGACCCAAAAATATTTTTATTTTATTTTTTATCATTAAAAAAGTATTTTTAAATATTTAAAAGATTATTTTTAATTGATTAATGGGAATTAATTAATTAAAAATACTTTTAGGTATTTAAAAATTACAAAAAAATTCATGAAATGTTCTAAGACATTTAGAAACATTGTCCAACCTTCAAACCAAATTTCTTTTTTGATCTTGATGCATTTTAAGAATTTTTCATTGAATTAAATCATATTTTATGCATTATTTTGATCATGGATTCAAAAATTCATTTCTGCCTATTGGAGAAGGTTGAGACATTGATTCTTCTTGCATTGTTTTATGTTTGGCATGTAGTTTCTAGGATTAAATGGCCATGATTTGATCTTGCATTTTCCAATTGTTTGGCATTTCTTTGGTTAAGAACCCTAAAAAACCCTAATAACTTAGAAAATTCATATCTTGAGATTGGTTGAGAGTTGAGAGTTCCCCTTTGGGCAGTGTTTCATTATGGGTTTAGGGTTTCTTTGAGTGGCATTTTCCATTTTTTATATTAGGGTTTGTTTCTGTTTTGGGTTTTTGTTTGATGTTTGATCCATGAACCCTAATTTGGGCTTTCTCTTGCATCCTTCTTGCATTTCCTTGCATAACATGACTTGTCTTTGTATTTTGTGCATTCTTGTGATTCATTTGACATCTTGAGACATATAGAAAGCATGTTTGATCATTGCATTACATATTTGCCATGTCATTTGTCTTGTATGATTCATAACTTTCCATGCTTGTTCATGCTCCTTAGCTTGCATCATTTGCATTCATGATCTTGTATGAACATCTCCATGCCTTGCCTCATGTTTGCAGCACCCCATAACATCATAATCATCATCAATATGCTTCTGGTTTTGCTTAGCATCATGCCATTTCATCTCATGTTGCATTGTTTTTGCATTTCTTTCTAACATTTCAGGTGGTAAGTAAACTTGAGAAGTGAATTTGCCTTCACTTCTCATAACTTTTCTTTTCATCTCTCTTGCATCCATTGCTGCATTCTTATATGTGTTTGAGTTTGAGCTTGCTCATTCTTCTTCCTCCCACTTTCTTTCTTCAAGTGACTTGACTTCTTGAATGAAGCAAGTCACTTTGCTTCTCTTGATCTTGTTCATCTGCTTCCTGGTGGCCCCTTTGAAGATTGTTCTTGCAAACCTCACAAACCTTAGGATCATCCAAGCATGACAATGAATTAGGATTTTGATTAGTCTCCCCCCATTAGTTTTACCTTTGTGTCTCTCTTTGAGTCTTCTCTTCTCACCTCACAATCAGGGACTAAACCCTAAAGGCTTTAAGGCTTTGTGATTAAGCTTATGCCTGCATCCTTCTCTTAGGATGGAGTGTATAACTTTAATCCTAAGTCTTGAACCCTTAAGGTGTTTAAATCTCTTAATCAATCCACTTAATAATCATCAAGACATCACACTTGTAACTTGGGCCTTGCATTAGGGTTCTAATTCTTCCTTAAGTGGTTAAGAAGGACTAACCCTAGTGTTAATGGACAAGTCCCCCTCAAGTTGTCTTACAAATCATAAAATCCACTTCATCATCATATCATTAATCTAAAATCCACTTAATCAAAGGCTTGTTTTGTCATGAGTTTAATCCCTAATCATGGATTAAGTTGAGGAGCTTTCCTCAGCTTAAACATTCTCATCTATCATCCTTCTTTTAGGATGGTGTAATGGGTCTGTTTAATCCATGATTATGGCTTAACCTCATTACTTAACACTAAACAAAAACTCCAAAAACATCTAAATAATCACAAGTAGGTCAATGATCTTAATCCTACACCAAAAGTAATTAAGTGTGAGAATCTGACTTCACACTTAAGGTATTCTCATTACCCCTAATCAGAGGGAAGATGTGATGAGTTTACTAACCCATTGGTTTAGGCTTAAGCTCATTATCCTATGACAAACTTCAAAAGCAATAAAAGATTGAAAACACAAAAACAAACAATAATCGTCTCCTCCGGGATTCTTTTCTCATCATCTTCACTCACAATCGAGAACTTGCTTCTTCCGTCTAATGCAAGACAGTAAGCACCTGAGCCAGACAGGTCATACACTTGAGCATAGGCAAGTAAGCAGTTCACAAGTCAATTCATCTTTCAGTCTCTTTGGGTCGAACTACGGTGTTCTGACTTCCTCATTGCACGAGAGGATACGTAGGCATAACTTAACAGTTATCGAACAAAAGTCTCTGTTCATTCCCCCTCTTTCCAGCTTCATTCTTTAGCCTCATGGTCATGAGCAATTCATTCTCATTCTTACACTGACACTGTATATACTACACTTCACTTCTCCTACACTGACACCTGTACATTCTTTTCCAGCTATTTTACACACAAATTGCACTGACACTACCCCTTTAAAACACAAATCTTTTAAGCGTGGATCCCGTCGAGTACGACGGACAATCTGGGTGCTAATACCTTCCCAGGTTGTAACCAACCCCCTTTCTCAGTCTCTCTGGTTCGCAAACCGTCTTATCCATCTCTTTCTAGGCTTATGCAGCATTGCCTTTCCTCCGGGATAAAAATGCCTAGCTGGCGACTCTATTCATCTCCAGTGAGTTCACGGCTGTGTGTTCTCATTGTCCCTCTCGCCGACCGTTCGCGCTTGTACCTGGATGCAAATCTTCGGGAGCGACAGCTGTTATTATGAATGGTCGCGGTGTTGGTGCAGTGCTCATTACACCTAAGGGAGTTCACCTGCCTTAATCGGCAAAGCTTACCTTTAACTTCACTAACAACGAAGCTGAATACGAAGCTTGTATTATGGGTCTTGAGGAAGCCATTGACCTCAGGATCAAGACTTTGACTGTATTCGGAGATTCAGCTCTGGTAATTAATCAAACCAATGGCAAGTGGTACACGCACCAGGATCATCTGATACCTTACAGGGATTATACAAGGAGGTTATTGACTTTCTTTACAACGGTCAAGCTTGAGTATATCCCTCGGGATGAGAATCAATTTGCAGACGCTCTGGCTACCATTTCATCCATGATTAAAGTTCAAGCTACCAACTTTGTGCCTCAGATTTTAGTATCCAGACTCGACAGACCAGCATATGTATTTGCGGCAGACGTTGTCAAAGATGATAGGCCTTGGTTCCATGACATTAAATGCTTCTTGGAGGATCAAACATACCCACCTGGGGCATCTTCCAATGATAAGAAGACTTTAAGAAGGCTTGCTGGTAGTTTCTTCCTGAATACCGATGGTTCCCTCTACAAGAGAAAATTTGATATGGTACTTCTCAGATGCGTTGATAGGGAAGAAGCAGACTTGTTGATGCACGAAGTGCACGAAGGATCCTTTGGTACCCATGCAGGTGGGCATGCCATGGCTAAGAAGTTGCTAAGGTCAGGCTATTACTGGATCACAATGGATGCCGACTGTTGTGCCTATGCCAGAAAATGTCATAAATGCCAGATTTATGCGGATAAAGTGCATGTGCCTCCGAATCCTCTGAATGTGATGTCTTCACCCTGGCCATTTGCCATGTGGGGCATTGATATGATTGGCAATATTGAACCGACTGCTTCAAACGGCCACAGATTCATCCTGGTTGCCATTGACTATTTCACCAAGTGGGTCGAAGCAGCCTCCTATGCAAATGTTACAAGGCAAGTGGTAGCCAGATTTCTGAAGAGAGATACCATCTGTCGATACGGAGTTCCCGAGCAAATCATTACTGATAATGGTTCTAATTTAAACAACAAAATGATGGCAGAACTGTGCCGGGACTTCAAGATCCAACACCACAATTCTTCTCCTTACATGCCAAAGATGAATGGCGCTGTTGAGGCAGCTAACAAGAATATCAAGAAGATTGTGCAGAAGATGGTGGTCACCTACAGAGACTGGAATGAAATGCTACCATTTGCTTTACATGGGTACCGTACATCAATCAGAACATCCACTGGGGCAACACCGTATCAACTTGTGTATGGTATGGAGGCAGTCCTACCTGTTGAAGTTGAGTTACCCTCCTTACGGGTATTAATGGATGTTAAGCTGAACGAAGCAGAATGGGTCCGGTCCCGATACGAACAATTGAGTCTGATTGAAGAGAAGAGATTGGCTGCAATCTGTCATGGGCAGCTGTATCAGAAAAGAATGAAGAAAGCCTTCGATCAGAAAGTCAGGATCCGAGAGTACCAAGTAGGAGATCTTGTGCTGAAAAGACTCCTCCCTCCTCATATAGACCACAGGGGCAAGTGGACTCCGAACTATGAAGGGCCATTCGTAGTAAAGAAAGTTTTCTCTGGTGGAGCACTCATGCTCAGTACTATGGATGGTGAAGACTTCCCGTCCCTTGTGAATTCAGATGCAGTTAAAAAATACTTCGCATAAAAATGACCCGCTGGACATAAAAACAGAATGTAAGTCCAGGCAAAAATAGGGCATCCCGGCGAGTCAAAAACAGAATAAAAGACTCGGGCAAAAATAAGGGAAATAAACAAAAAATGTACACCCGCTGAGTTGAAAAGCCACATCGGACAACTCAGGCAAAAATGGGTATCCCGATGGATTGAAAACCCGAAAGGGCGATCCATGCAAAACAAGGGAATAAGCGAACAACTGTATTCTGAATTCGTATGTATCACTTACAACTTGGTAAACTTCAAAAGGATCAAGCGCCAGTCAGAATCAGCCTTCTTCAGAAAGCAAGACGAGAAGAACGTCAAATGTCATACGAGTCATAGCAAAGGGAAGTTCCTTGAAGCGTCGTCAACATTGCCAACATCTTTTGTTTCTCAATTTGTAACAATCTCCTCATTTTAGGAGATCTGTTTCTTTGACTGTATCTTGCCAATTCAGGGCACGTGAATTAATAAAATCAGATTTTCATTCATGTTTTGTCTCGTGCATTTTATTTTTATTTGCAAAAAAGTCCGATGTCCTTAAGATACTGATTGCATAAATACAGGTGCTTCTCTTAAAACACGTGCTTGCAGGAAATATACTTACTCCCGGGGGCTGTCTAAACTCCTATGATGGAATCCGGTAAGGGATACCTCGGGATTGCTTGTGCATTTCTCTGTCTTTTCAGGATTGCAGGTATTCAAAGCACAACATGGGGCATGAAAGCTGCATCCTAGCGAGCTGACAAATCATTATCCACTCAGTCTTAACTCCGGAGGTGCTTTCTCCCCAGTTGAGTTGCCATTTATTGTTCCTCCCCAGCCGAGTTGCCTTGTGCTTTCTCCTCAACCAAGTGCAAAAGCCAGGGAACCATCTCCCCACAGAGCTCTAGCCTCTATCCAGAAGAGCAACGTCTGAAGATCTCACAACAGAGTGAAGCAAGCTTCTGCAAACCCCAGCTGGGTCCCTCGTTACTGAGATAGGTCTATCAGTGACCTATATCCCCAAGCAGAGTCCCATACGCCAAGGATCTCATCCCCAGCTGGGATGTTCACTTCAAGCAGATCAGCCAGAGATCTTTCGCAGCAGCGGGATCCGAACCCCGGATCGGTATCTTTGCATAATCATAGCATTCGCATCATATTCACCCCACAAAGCGTAGCATTTCGTCTAATACGGAGCATTACGACAAAAATCAAACATATTGCATATTCATAAGCCATGTTCTGAATAATGACAATCCATCAACAATATACAGAATGCTCCCTAAGTTCCCCACCAGAGAGCCAAGGCATTTGCCTTACACTTGTAAATACAAATACACACTCCTTTTGGCACCTGTCCGTGTCATATTCCCCAGTAGAAAGCCAAAGCGTCCCCTTTGCACTCACAGATACTCACATATATAACTTTCTTGACATCCGTCCGTGTCACTTTCCCCAGCATAATTACCTAAACACTTTGAAAGGAATATACTTGTTTATAATATATACTTGACACTCGTCCGTGTCACTCTCTCCAGCAAGTTAAACACTTGTCCTCACGCTACTCATACTTATTACTCTCTTTTCACTTATACAGATACTCGTCCGTATCTTGTATACACCGCTTATATCCGCTCAGATTCGACACTCATCCGTGTTCTTTGTTAACCAGTTGGTACTCGTCCGTACCATCATCTCAGAGCATGCGTCGAGCGTTTGTTTCTACCTGATACTCGTCCGTATCATAGTCTTAGGGATACTCGCCCGCATTTTTAATCCATACATTGTGTCAAACACTCATGTCCTCTTGAATTCAGACACTCGTCTGTGTCTACTTTCCCCCAGAAGAGTCCCCTCAGAGTCAACACTCGTCCGTGTTCCTTGTTAACCAGTTGATACTCGCCCATATCATCATCTCTGAACACGTGTCAGTATTTGTTTCTACCCGATACTCGTCCGTATCGCAGTCTTAGGGATGCTCGTCCGCATCTTTAATCTATATACAACGTCAAAACACTTATACCTTTTATTTCTTGGACGTAAACACTCGTCCGTGTTTACTATTATCCAGTAGGTCGCCAGCAAAGCAAAAATTTCTTTTCTATCTGACATTTGTCCTGTGTCATGATAAACCCTGAGAGCAGTCGTACCCTGCTAGGTGATCGTCCTTCACCTCTTGATGATCTTCCTTCATCATGCTCGTCCGATGGCCGTCCCCATCGTCGACCTTTTATCTGGCATTCGTCCAATGTCGTGATATTTTTAGCAGCCGTCCCCTGCTAGGTGATCGTCCTTCACCTTTTTGATGATCGTCCTTCATCATTTTATCCGATGGCCATCCCCATCATTGATTTTGTTATCTGACATTCGTCCTATGTCATGATAAACCTTGAGAGCAGCCGTCCCCTGCTAGGTGATCGTCCTTCACCTCTTGATGATCGTCCTTCATCATGCTCGTCCGATGGCCGTCCCCATCGTCGACCTTTTATCCGACATTCGTCCTATGTCGTGATACTTTCGGCAGCCGTACCCTGCCAGGTGATCGTCCTTCACCTTAGATGACCGTCCCTCATCTTATCCCCAACAGAGCAGCCGTCCCCTGCTAGGTGATCGTCCTTCACCTTTGATGACCGTCCCTCATCATTATTTCATTTATTCTTTAACCCGATGGTCGTCCCCGTCGTGGTCCCTTTTCCTTTTTCTAATGATCGTCCTTCATCAGTTTAACCCGATGGCCGCCCCCATCGTTGTTTACATTACTTCATGAACCTGATGGCCGTCCCCATCATAATCCCTTTTATCCCTAGCTTGTCGGCCGTCCCCGTTGTAAACACCCCAAATTTGCCCTCACCCATTCACACCATGGCTTGTGATCATTTCATATGCATAAACACAATCACATCATCTCATATCTCATTTTTGATTCACTGGATAATTTCTAAGGCATCTGCACCTAGGGTTTGTGATCTGAGCAATCCCAAAGCATCTTGAGCCATTCCAAGGGCAACCAATCAACTCAAAGGGGTCTATGTGTGTTCATACATCATATTCTATCTCCTCAAAGTCAAGAATGCAGAGGAATCACAAGAACTAGGGTTTGAGTGGATGCAGGGCCAGCTTGAACTGCACAGTTGACTGAAAATTAGGGTTTTGGTTTCAGAGGCCATAACCCCAAATTTTTTGGTCATTCTTGTTTCCATTGATCTCTATATGGTATAGGGAGTATGCATATCAATTTTCATGAAGAAATTCCATGGGGAAGTCATCTGATCAAGAGTTGACTTTTCAGACAAGTCAGTGCAAAATCAGGGCATCTGAGGCCCCCAATGACCCAACCAATGGTTGATCTTCATCATTTTGAGTGTATATGATCTTTATTTGATCATGGAAGAAGGTTGAAGTTCATAGAAATCAAGAATTTAGGGTTTTTGCAAATGTTGACTTTTTGGGCATAGTTGACTTTTCAAGAATGCATCATTTTATGTCATTTTTCAAGCCTTGATTCATGATCCAAAAATGCTTCAAATGGAAAAACTTTGGTCATGAAAGTTATAGAATAGATCTTTCCCTTTTCAAAAAGTACAAGAACATGACCTAATTCATTTTGGATCAAAAGTTATGGTTTGTCAAAGTTGGCAAAAATCACAAAATTTCAAAGTTTCTACCAAAGAGGCATTTTGCAAAATGACTTGATCAAGTGTTCTAAAGCTATCAAATGCACTTCTAAACTTCATACAAACATGTACCAAGACCCAAAAGTCAGTTTGCATCAAAGAACTTTGCATTTTCATGCCTTGCAACTCAAGAATTCATAAAGGGGCCAAGACTTGTGAAATTTGCAAAACACATCATAAACTTTATGCAAGTTGCTGAATTGCCTCAAAACCTCTTCCATGGTTCTCCTTGTTTCAAGCTGCAGCCAAGCCATGCTTTGTACCTTGGCAGAAATGGCCCATACCTCTCTTACACAAAAAGTTGACTTTGTGCATTTTGCTCCATACCAATCACACTGCTCCACAACAACTCTCTGACCTATCAAAGATTGAAATGTGTACCAAAAGCAACCCAACACATAACACAACTCATCCTGAAGCTCTCTCTAAGCCAGCTCTCTCATTTTTCACCTCATATGCAATTTCATTCGAAACACACAGCACAAGCTTCAAACACACAAACAAACTTCATCATTGATCTCAACATGACTCACTGATCACAAACCAACCATTGAAACAGCCTGAAACCACACACATACCAAATACGATTTTTGCCTCTCCTTGAACAGAACTCAAGCAATCTCTCAAATCAGCCCAAATAAACTTCAAGCAAGCTTTGCAAACACTTAAGGAGGGTCAGTGGAGTTGATTGGCAGCAAGGAACTGGTCCAGGAGCCCTTGGGTGGAAAGCTTCGATTCAGGTAGCCTTGGAAATTCATTTTTCCAGAACTCTTATCTTTTGTTTCTAAAATGATCCACATGCTTCCCTGAGTTTATTGAACCTTTTATTTTTGAAAATGATTGAGATTTGAGGTTGTATGCTTGATCTGAAAGTTTGCCCGTAAACTTGATTTCTGTTTGTTCTTCATGATTCACGAAAAAGAAATGAATTTTAAGGCTGGATTGTTGTTTAGGGTGTCTAGTTGAGTTGATCTGGAGAGTTTGGCATGATTTAGTGAAGATTTGAGAGAGTTTGGATGAAGGTCTCGCCGGAGAAGACGACCGGAAGTCTTCTCCGGCCACCTGAATCTGTTTAGGGCTAATCAGAGTCATTAAATGGAATTTGAATCTGGAGCGTAGGATGAGTTGACTAGGGCTGACTGGCGCGCGAACGAATGGTCCAGATTTCACACTTAACCCTAATCCTGTTTTATTAAATTAATTAAGTAAGATTAATTCAAATCCAGCCAGTTTGAATTCCAGCCTTTGGATCTGGCGCCAGTCAATGCGCGCGCAATCCATTCAAACCTCAGCCTTTGATTCTGATTACTTTCACTTTTATTCAATTTTATTTTCTTTTATTTCATTTAATTTGTACATTTTATTAAAAATAGCAAAATCATTTTAAAAATTCTGAAATTTTTTGCATAAACTTTTATTTAATTTCAGAAACCAAAAACATTTTTATTTTTATTTTTTGCATTAAAAATGTATTTTTAAATATTTAGAAGTTTATTTTTAATTAATTAATGGGAATTAATTAATTAAAAATGCTATTAGGTATTTAAAAATCACCAAAAAATTCATGAAGCATTTAAAAACATTTAGAAACATTGTCCAACCCTCAAACCAAATTTCTTTTTTGATCTTGATGCATTTTAAGAATTTTTCATTGAATTAAATCATTTTTTATGCATTATTTTGATCATGGATTCAAAAATTCATTTCTGCCAATTGGTGAAGGTTGAGACATTGATTCTTCTTGCATTGTCTTTTGTTTTGCATGTAGTTTCAAAGATAAAAAGGCCATGAATTGTTCTTGCATTTTCAAATTGATTGGCATTTGTTTTGTTAAGAACCCTAAAAAACCCTAATAAGTTAGAAAATTCATATCTTGAGTTTGGTTGAGAGTTGAGAGCTCCCCTTTGGGCAGTGGTTCATCATAGGCCTAGGGTTTCTTTGGGTAGCATTTTCCATTTTTTATCATGAGGCTTGCTTCTGTTTTTGGTTTGTGTTTGATGTTTGATCCATGAACCCTAATTTGGGCTTTCATTTGCATCCTTCTTGCATCTCCTTGCATAACATGACTTGTCTTTGCATTTTGTGCATTCTTGTGATTCATTTGACATCTTAAGACATGTATAAAGCATCTTTGATCATTGCATTACATATTTGCCATGTCATTTGTCTTGTATGATTCATAACTTTTCATGCTTGTTCATGCTCCTTAGCTTACATCATTTGCATTCATGATCTTGTATGAACATCTCCATTGTCTTGCCTCATGTTTGCAGCACCTCATAACATCATTAACATCATGTGCATGCTTCTGGTTTTGCTTAGCATCATATCATTTCACCTCATCTTGCATTGCATTGCATTTCTTTCTAACATTTCAGGTGGTAAGTAAACTTGAGAAGTGGATTTGCCTTCACTTCTCATACCTTTTCTTTTCATCTCTCTTGCATCCATTGCTGCATTCTTATTTGTGTTTGAGTTTGAGCTTGCTCATTCTTCTCCTCCCCACTTTCTTTCTTCAAGTGACTTGACTTCTTGAATGAAGCAAGTCATTTTGCTTCTCTTGATCCTGTTTATCTACTTCCTGGTGGCTCCTTTGAAGATTGTTCTTGAAAACCTCACAAACCTTAGGATCATCCAAGTATGACAATGAATTAGGGTTTTGATTAGTCCCCCCATAGTTTTACCTTTGTGTCTCTCTTTGAGTCTCCTCTTCTCACCTCATAATCAGGGACTAAACCCTAAAGGCTTTAAGACTTTGTGCTTAGGGTTATGCCTGCATCCTTCTCTTAGGATGGAGTGTATAACTTTAATCCTAAGTATTAAACCCTTAAGGTGTTTAAATCTCTTAATCAATTCATCTAATAAGTATCAAGACATCACACTTGTAACTTGGGCCTTGCATTAGGGTTCTAATTCTTCCTTAAGTGGTTAAGAAGGACTAACCCTAGTGTTAATGGACAAGTCCCCCTCAAGTTGTCTTACAAATCATAAAACCCAACTTCATCATCATACCATTAAATAAAATCCACTTAATCAAAGGCTTGTTTTGTCATGGGTTTAATCCCTAATCATGGATTAAGTTGAGGAGTTTTTCTCAACTTAAACATTCTCATCTATTATCCTTCTTTTAGGATGGTGTAATGAGTCTGTTTAATCCTTGATTATGGCTTAACCTCATTACTCAACACTAAACAAAAACCACAAAAACATCTAAATAATCACAAGTAGGTTAATGATCTTAATCCTACACCAAAGGTGATTAAGTGTGAGAATCTGACTTCACACTTAAGGTACTCTCATTACCCCTGATCAGAGGGAAGATGTGATGAGTTTACTAAATCCATTGGTTTAGTCTTAAGCTCATTATCTTATGACAAACTTCAAAAAACAATAAAAGACTGAAAACTCAAAAACAAACAATAATCGTCTCCTCCGGGATTCTTTTCTCATCATCCTCACTCACAAACGAGAACTCGCTTCTTCCGTCTAATGCAAGACAGTTAGCACCTGAGCCAGACAGGTCATACACTTGAGCATAGGCAAGCAAGCAGTTCACAAGTCATTTCACCTTTCAGTCTCTTTGGGTCGAACTACGGTGTTCTGACTTCCTCATTGCACGAGAGGATACGTAGGCATAACTTAACAGTTATCGAACAAAAGTCTCTGTATATTTCCCCTCCTTTCAGCATTATTCTCTTTAAGCCTCATGATCTTGAGCAATTCATTCTTTTGCCCTTACACTGACACTGTATATACACTTCACACATCTTTTGCACTGACACCTGTACATTCTTTTCCAGCTATTTTACACATAAATTGCACTGACACTACCCCTCTAAAACACAAATCTTTTAAGCGTGGATCCCGTCGAGTACGACGGACAATCTGGGTGCTAATACCTTCCCAGGTTGTAACCAACCCCCTTTCTCAGTCTCTCTGGTTCGCAAACCGTCTTATCCATATCTTTCTAGGTCTATGCAGCATTGCCTTTCCTCCGGGATAAAAATGCCTAGCTGGCGACTCTATTCATCTCCGGTGAGTTCACGGCTGTGTGTTCTCACTGTTCCCTTCGCCGACCGTTCGCGTCTGTACCCTATTTGACTTAGCTTCATTTAGTGGGAGCGACAACTTGGCGACTCTGCTGGGGATGCCTTATATTGCAACCAGGGCTTCTGGTTCTTTTTGTGGGTTCCTCCTAGCGCTTGTTTGATTTGTGTTTACTGGGGTGTTATGTGCTATCTGTGCTTGTATATCTGTTTTGTTTATTGCTTTTTGTACAGTTGATTTATTGCTTTCTTTATAGCTTTATATTTTTCATACTGTCATACTGTGCTGGCTGGATCTGGCTTTTCTTTGGTGGGTGGGTGATTCATTGAGAGTTAAGGTCCTATACCTGGGACCTGAGTGACACATAGGCTAGAGTGAATCATATTCTTTCCCATTCCATTTCGGTCTGGTGCGGGAATATGAAACACGGTTCAGACATGGGTTTCTTCTTGAGAACTCTGTGTTGCAGATTTCCTGCAATGCTAGGGCTATCTGGGAAGCCTGCTAAGTCTGGATGACCTTTTAGTATTGGCCTTCAGAAACTGAGGTGAATTAGAGGAGGAATTGTTATGGTTATTGTAAACACTGTACCTCCGGGTTAGAAGTGTTTACACTTCTCATAACTGATCCAAGTCTGAGGATCCTTGTTCTAGATCACTACCTGTGAGGGGGTTGGGCTGTTTACAGGTTTGCAGGTACCTTGACCTCAGAATACCCTGTTACTTTGACTTTGTTAAGAATGCTCCATGTTGGATAGTTCTTGTGATTCTAAACCCTGGACATGTGGCTCTTTATTTGAGTCCCCCACCCTGGTTACTGGATTTATAGACCTCCATCTGGAATTCTTGAGCACACATGGATCTATACCAAGGCAGTTAATCAGATCCAGCTCAGTCACAAACCCCTGCATATCATTTGCATACATACTCATTGCATCATATTAACATGTGCTTATTTGTGTTTCAGGGTATCCACCTTCATCTCTGGTTTTGGTTTTGACCCCATCTGCAGCTTTGACCTATCTCCACCAGCACTTGCTTCAGCTTGTCAGCCATATACTTCAGTTACTTGCACCAGCCAATCAGTGGCTCATTCTTTCAGCATCTTCATCAGCACTCTACTCAGTCTTCAGCATCATGGCTCCAAAGAAAAGCAACATCACCTATCATTTCTTCCAACCAGACTTGTCAGACATCAGGAGGATCCAAACCCTGATCACTCCAGATCACATATCCTTGTTCAGGGAGAGTTATGGAGATATACTGGACATGGTTATGGATCTGGACCCTTCACAGAGGAGCCTCATCCACACCTGCATTCAGTTTTATGATCCCCCATTGAGATGTTTCACCTTTCAAGACTTTCAGTTGGGTCCTCTTTTGGAAGAATACTCATATTTGGTTGGTCTGCCCATCAAAAGAGAAATCCCATTCAACCCTGAAATGGTCTTTCCTAGCAATGGAGAGGTAGCAAAAGCTTTGTATCTGGAACCTGCTTTGATTGAGCAGCACATGACCTCTAAAGCTGGGATCCCTGGATTTCATCTGGACTTCCTGATTTCTCAAGCTAGTCTGAAAGCCTCCCTGGGGGAGTGGAAAGCTGTTTGTGCTCTGTTGGCCTTAAGTGTATATGGAATTGTGTTGTTTGCAGATGAGCCTCGATTCATCAGCAAGAATGCAATCCACTTGTTCATCCTGAAGAACCCAGTGCCAACTTTACTGGGTGATCTCTATTACTCAGTCCATCAGAGAAATGAGAAGCAGAGGGGAAGGTTAGTGAGGATTTGTGCTCCATTATTTCATGCTTGGCTCCTCAGGCATCTACCCAGGACAGATGCATTTCTAAACCCTCATCAGCAAAGCAACTGGGCTAAGAGGCTCACTACTCTCACTTCAGCAGATATCAGATGGTGTACTCAGAGCACCAAGGGCAGAGACATGATCACCAGCTGTGGGCACTTTCCCAATGTGCCTTTGATAGGAGTTAAGGGAAGTATCAATTACAACCCTCTGCTGTTCAGAAGGCAATTAGGCTATGCACTGGTTCATACTCCAAGGGAACAAGATTTGGTGGAGACCCTCTACTGTGAGAACAAGATTAGTCTGGCAACTGTTAGGCAGGCTGCCTGGGCCTGGGATCATGTTCAGACTAAGGGAATCACCATTCTGGGGAAGTGCAATAATGTGGCATCAGTCCAATATTATGAGTGGTCCCATGCTAGGGCCCAATTCTCTGGAATGCCCTTTACCATAGAAGACATGCCTGAGTCATCTTCAGCACCACCCCCTGTTACTATCAGTTTGGAAGAGTTTGAGAGTTTGAAGGAAAGAAATGAGAAGTTAACTCAAGCCTTGCAGAAGACCCTCAGGGAGAGGAGTGAAGGTGTAAGGGAGATTGAGAGATTGGAGAAATTGAGGATGGAACACTTGACCAAGATTGAGAAGTCTGGAGATTATATCAACAAGTCTAAAGCTGGTGAGCAGATTCTGAAGAATGCTTGTAAAGAAGCCCAGTTCCAGAGAGCAAGAACAGACTTGTATTTGAAAGAGAGTCAGGCCAGGTGGGTCCGGATCACTGAGGCCCGTACTCTAGAAGACAAGAGAGTTCAGGACAAGATGGAGCAGATGGAAAAAGCCCTGGCAGCAGCCCAGGAGGAAATATCAGAGTTGAAAATCAAAGCAGGATTGAAGAGGTCGAAGGACCAAAGTCAGAACAGGAAGTTGACTGCAGCTGTTGCAACAAGAAACCTTCTCATCAGAAGTCTCACGGAGCATCCGGCTGATCCTGTGACCGAAGCACTTCTCAAGGAAGTTCGTGAGGATGAGTTTGGCCTTGGAGTTTGATCATTTGCTTGTTGTTGTTCCTTTTCCATGTACTTTTGCTTTTTGTGATGTATTTTGGCCCCTTTGAGGGTTTGTGTTGTAAAATGAACAAATTGTATTATTTCACCTTTGTAATATATTTGTGTTGGGGTTCACATCAAAAGCAACTTCAACAGCATCATCTTCAAGGGTCTGGAAGGGTCAAAACTGAAGGCCAAACCGGATACCTTGAGAGCAAATAAGCATAACTGCATTGCATGCTAACCTTTTATTTGTTTTGTAGGGTTTTGTTTTGTTGTTGCTAACCTCTGTTGTGAATCTCAGGAATTATTGCTCGCCGCCGGGTATTTCCTCTCAACAGGCCACACAGGTACCCAACTAGAAACAACCTTCCGGGAATTCAGATGGATCAGATGCAACAAGACCTTACGGAGGTCAGAAACCAGATGGCAAACGAAAGGTTAGAGATGAGAACGCAGATGACGCAGTTCATGGAAGTTATGAACAACATGGCTCAGAGCCAGGAGAGACTGAGGGCCATGGTGGAGAGGCAAAATCAAGAGGAGCCTCATGTAGGAACTGCAGGCACCAGTAATAATGAAAGGGTGCAACCACATGTCACCCCCCCTGTGTTTGGTCCACATCTACATCCTGAGGTTAACATCCCTGCAAATGTTCAAGGAACAGCCACTGCAGCCAGAGTACTTCAAGAAGATCCTCAGGAGGACCAGTATACAGTAATGGGTGCCGGAGAGGAAACTTATGATAGACGATTGGAAGAGATAGCTGAGAAGTTGAGATCACTGGAGTCTCAAAATTCTTTGGGCTTCGACGTCATGGACATGGGTTTGGTAGAAGGGGTCAGGATCCCCCACAAGTTCAAGCCTCCATGTTTCGAAAAGTATAATGGGACTTCATGCCCCCGGACTCATTTGCAATCATTTCTGGGAAGGCTGAAGGCCTATACAATGGATGAGAAACTGTGGATGTTCTATTTTGAAGATAGCTTGACTGGAGCATCGAGGGAATGGTATTCCCATTTGACAAGGGCAACTATAAGATGCTGGAAGGACCTGGCAGAGGCCTTCATCAGACAGTATCAGTATAATCTAGATATGGCACCCAACAGGACCCTCCTAATGGGAATGTCACAGTCTTCGAGGGAGAGCTTCAGAGAATATGCTCAAAGATGGAGGCAATTGGCTGCTGCCGTTCAACCACCAATGTCTGAGAGAGAAATGGCAGACATGTTTATGAACACTCTTCAGGGAACCTATATTGATAGGCTAGCTGCTTTCTCTTCCACTAGCTTCGCAGATGTTGTCATAGCTGGGGAGAGAATTGAAAGCCTGTTAAAAATGGGAAAGATCTCAGACAACGGTGCAAGCTCGTCCAGTGGTACAAGAAAGCCTTTTGCAGGCCCGAGAAGAACTGGCGAAACCAATGCCATTCACACCAACAGGGGTAGGCCCCAATATGCTCAGAGGTCAATAGCAGCAGTTACTATCCCTGCTCCAGCTCATCCACAGCCAGTCTATCAACCTCCTCAACAAAACTTCCAACAACAACCCCAGTATCATCAGAATCAGTATCCTCCAAGGAACTTCAACAACAACTCCAACAACAACAATCAACAGAGGCCGTTCCAACAGAGGCCATCCCAAGCTAACCGAGTGATCGACCCGATCCCAATGCCGTATGCTGCTTTGCTGCCACAACTTCTGAAACTCAACCTAGTTGAGCTAAGAACGTTGGCACCTCCGGATCCCAACAGTCTACCAAGAAACTATGACTCCAATGCTAGGTGTGCTTTCCATTCCAACGCACCTGGTCACAGTACAGAAAAATGCAGAGCTCTGCATATGAAGGTACAAGACTTGGTAGACTCCAAGGCTCTGAATTTTGCACCTCCGCCCAATGTCAATAAAAACCCAATGCCAAATCATGGTGGTCCCCGAATTAACGCTATTGAAGAAGACCAACCGTCTTATTTAATAACCAGTGTGGATCAGATCCGGACGCCATTGGTGGAAATCAAAGCTCAACTCCGGGAAAACCAAATATTTCCGGGGTGTGAACTAGGGTGTCCCTATTGCAATATTTTATGGAATGGGTGTGAGGACCTGAGGAATGGCATTGACAGCCTTATTCAGAGTGGCCTGCTACAGATCACTACATCATTTCCGACAAATCCGGCAACTTCATCAACAACGGTTTCAGAACCTCCTACAAATACAGCAACTATTGTTCCCGACAATTCATCAGCACCATCAACAAGTACTTCACCTGTCCTTCCAAATGATCAGTTTTCAACAGTTTCTCCTGCTACAACTTCAGCTTCATTTCATTTCGACTCTCCATCAGCAACAACAACAGTCCTTCCAACGGAACCTCCTACAACACCAGCAATCAATCACGAAGATGTCTCTACTGTTACCATATTCTATGATCCTGAAAATAATTCCGCTTACCATTCAGAAGGTGCTGCTCCCGCCAGAGCACCAGTTACAATCTTTTATGATCCACAAACAATAACAGTCCCTTCAGCAGCAGCAATCAGTCCAGTCACTGTCACGGTGCCTGGACCAGTACCATATGAAAGCAATAGGGCCATCCCTTGGCACTATGGCTCTGACATATACTGCGAAGGAAAAAGAATCACTCTTGAAACATCAACACCTGCACCACAAGTAGATAATGTGGGGGGAGGCGGAGGCTTCACTCGAAGCGGACGTCTCTTTGCTTCACAAGTTCAAAAACCTACTGCCGAAGCAGAAGCTGCTGCCAAGGCAAAAGGAAAGAGCCCGGTGCAGGAAGATCCAGCTGTTAAAGAAGCCCTGAAAACTCCATTTGATCAGGAAGTTGATGAGTTTATGCGAATCATCAAAAAGAGTGATTACAAAATTGTGGATCAACTTCACCAGACGCCATCCAAAATCTCTATCCTCTCACTGCTTATGTGCTCCGAAGCCCATCGGAATGCACTACTTAAAGTCCTGCACGCAGCTTACGTGCCTGAGGAGATAACTGTCAACCAGTTGGAAACCGTGGTTGGAAATGTTACTGCTAGCAATGGGCTAGGGTTTACCAATTCTGACTTGACAGCGGATGGCCGCAATCACAACAAAGCCTTGCACATAACCCTAGAATGCAAAGGAGCTGTCCTTTCTCATGTGCTGGTGGACACAGGTTCTTCCCTGAATGTCTTACCAAAGAAGGCTCTGGTGAAGCTTGAATATGATGGATTGGCATTGAGACCCAACAACCTGGTAGTAAGAGCCTTTGATGGTTCTAAGAGATCGGTGCTTGGAGAGATTGAGCTGCCTGTGACAATTGGCCCGCAGACCTTTAAAACTATCTTTTATGTGATGGACATTCAGCCCGCCTACAGCTGTTTGTTGGGTAGACCCTGGATTCACGCCGCCGGCGCAATAACGTCTACCCTTCACCAAAAGTTAAAATTTGAGTGGGAAGGTCAAGTTGTCACAATCTGTGGAGAGGAGGACATTTTTGTTAGCCACCTGGCTACTTATAAATACATTGAGATGGATGGAGAGATCCATGAAACAATGAGCCAAGGTTTTGAGGCCTTGAATGTGAACGAAGCATCCGCTGTATCTGGTACTCCGATGTCATCTTACCAACAAGCCCGGAAGGTTGTTGAAGAAGGAACTGCCCAAGGCTGGGGCAAGGTTTTATCTGTGGAGGAGAAGAAGGACAAGTTTGGGTTGGGTTACAAACCAACTCAACATCAAGCAAAGGCTGCTGCAGAGCCAGGTTTTGTCAGTGGGGGGATGCTTACCCCTGATGCTATCAACTGTTTGGAAGACGAGCTGGAAGAGGAGCGCAATCTGGAGAATTGGATTCGTCCGAAGATCCCGGGGAGCAGTGTCTCGAACTGGTCTTCCCAGGAAATTATAAGAGTTACTCATGCAGAGTAATTATTATTTCCTGTATTTTTTATAGCATGCATCCAAGTCTTGTATCTTGCCCAAGATGACAAGACTCATTTTGTAACCAGGGCCATCTGTACTTTTGTGCAAACAAGATTAAATTAATGAAATATCAGACATCTTTTTGCAAACGAGTCTTTCTCTTTTATGCTCACTGTTTTTCCATTTTTCTTTTTGTACAAAAATAAATGGCGGTGTTTTCAAAATGATAACTTCATTTCACTTTTTCTAAAGCAAGATTAAAATCAATCACTAAAATGAACAAACTTAACCCTTGCAGAGAGTGCCTTCCTGACAGCACCGACAACAGCACAGCTATGACATCGTATGACTTTGACAATCCAATCAATCAAGCTGATGAAGGGGTTGATAAAGAATATGAGCTTCCTGAAGAGCTAGCCAGGTTGTTAAGACAGGAGGAAAAGGTTATTACTCCTCACCAGGAGGAGATTGAAGTGATCAATCTTGGTACGGAAGGAAATGTGAAAGAAGTTAAAATCGGGGCCTGCCTGCAAGACTCAGTGAAGAGACAGCTGATAGATCTGCTTCAAGAGTATGTTGATGTGTTCGCTTGGTCGTACCAAGATATGCCAGGGTTGGATACCGATATAGTTATGCACAAGCTGCCTCTGAGGGAAGAATGCCCACCAGTGAAACAGAAGTTGCGCCGAACTCGCCCAGACATGGCTATGAAAATCAAAGAAGAGGTACAAAAGCAATGGGACGCCGGGTTCCTTGCTGTGACTAGCTACCCACCGTGGGTTGCTAATATTGTGCCTGTGCCTAAGAAGGATGGCAAAGTAAGAATGTGTGTTGACTACCGGGACCTGAACAGAGCCAGCCCGAAAGATGACTTCCCATTACCTCACATTGACGTATTGGTGGATAACACGGCTCAGTTCTCGGTATTCTCCTTCATGGATGGATTTTCAGGATATAATCAGATCAAGATGTCACCTGAAGACATGGAGAAGACAACATTCATTACACCTTGGGGCACGTTCTGTTACAAAGTGATGCCATTCGGACTGAAGAATGCTGGTGCCACATACCAACGGGCTATGGTGACATTATTCCACGATATGATCCATAAGGAAATAGAGTGTTATGTGGATGATATGATCGCCAAGTCCCTTACAGAGGAAGATCACCTGGTAAATCTGCTCAAGTTATTCAAGCGTCTGAGGAAATATCAATTGAAGCTGAACCCCAACAAATGCACATTCGGGGTGCGATCCGGTAAGCTGCTGGGCTTTATTGTAAGCGAGAAGGGGATTGAGGTTGACCCAGATAAAGTCAAGGCTATACAAGAAATGCCTGCACCTAAAACTGAGAAAGAAGTTCGAGGGTTCTTAGGTCGATTGAACTACATCTCACGGTTCATATCTCACCTCACAGCAACCTGTGAGCCCTTGTTCAAGCTATTAAGAAAGGAACAAACGGTCAGGTGGAATGAAGATTGCCAGAAGGCTTTTGACAAGATCAAGGAATATCTGCAAGAACCTCCAATCCTCATGCCTCCAGTAGAAGGAAGACCTCTGATTATGTACTTGACAGTATTAGAAGAGTCGATGGGGTGTGTGCTGGGCCAGCATGACGAGTCTGGTCGAAAAGAGTATGCAATATACTACCTAAGCAAAAAGTTTACCGACTGTGAACAGCGTTATTCACTGCTCGAGAAAACTTGCTGTGCTTTAGCGTGGGCTGCTCGCCGACTGAGACAGTATATGTTGACCCACACTACCTTATTAATCTCAAAGATGGATCCGGTTAAGTACATTTTCGAGAAGCCAGCTCTTACCGGACGGGTTGCAAGATGGCAGATGATTCTCACAGAATACGACATACAGTACACCTCTCAGAAAGCCATAAAGGGCAGTGTACTATCTGAATATCTTGCTGAGCAACCCATTGATGACTACCAGCCAATGAGGTTTGACTTCCCTGATGAAGACATCATGTTCATTAAAGCAAAAGATCACGAAGAGCCTATTCACACTGAAGGGCCTGACCCGGAGGAAGAATGGACTATGATGTTTGATGGGGCTGTTAACATGAATGGTCGTGGTGTTGGTGCAGTACTCATTACACCTAAAGGAGTTCACATGCCTTTCTCGGCAAAACTCACTTTCAACTGCACTAACAACGAAGCTGAATACGAAGCTTGCATTATGGGTCTTGAGGAAGCCATTGGCCTCAGGATCAAAACATTGACCGTATTCGGAGATTCAGCTTTGGTAGTCAATCAAACCAACGGGAAATGGTACACCCACCAAGATCATCTGATACCTTACAGGGATTATACAAGAAGGTTATTGACTTTCTTTACAACAGTCAAGCTTGAGTATATCCCTCGCGACGAGAATCAGTTTGCAGATGCTCTTGCTACCATTTCATCCATGATCAAAGTTCAAACGGCCAACTTTGTACCTCAGATTTCAGTGTCTAGACTTGATAGACCAGCCCATGTATTTGCAGCAGATGTTGTAAAAGATGATAAGCCTTGGTTCCACGACATTAAGTGCTTCTTGGAGGATCAGACATACCCACCTGGGGCATCTTCCAATGATAAGAAGACTTTGAGAAGGCTTGCTGGTAGTTTCTTCCTGAATGCTGATGGGTCTTTATACAAAAGGAACTTTGACATGGTACTCCTCAGATGTGTTGACGAGACGGAAGCAGATTTGCTGATGCATGAAGTGCACGAAGGATCTTTTGGTACCCATGCGGGAGGGCATGCCATGGCTAAGAAGTTGTTAAGATCAGGCTATTACTGGATCACAATGGATGCAGACTGTTGTGCTTACGCCAGAAAATGCCATAAATGCCAGATCTATGCAGATAAGGTGCATGTGCCTCCCAATCCTTTGAACATCATGTCTTCACCATGGCCCTTTGCTATGTGGGGCATTGATATGATTGGCAAGATTGAGCCGACTGCTTCAAATGGCCACAGATTCATCCTGGTCGCCATCGACTATTTCACTAAGTGGGTTGAAGCAGCCTCATATGCAAACGTTACAAGACAAGTGGTAGCCAGATTTCTGAAAAGAGATGTCATCTGTCGGTATGGAGTGCCCGAGCGAATCATTACTGATAATGGTTCCAACTTAAACAACAAAATGATGGCTGAACTGTGCCGGGACTTCAAGATCCAACATCACAATTCTTCTCCTTACAGGCCAAAGATGAACGGCGCTGTTGAGGCAGCAAATAAGAATATCAAGAAGATTGTGCAGAAGATGGTAGTCACCTACAAAGACTGGCATGAAATGCTACCGTTTGCCTTGCATGGGTATCGCACATCAATCAGAACGTCCACTGGGGCAACACCGTATCAGCTTGTGTATGGTATGGAAGCAGTCCTACCTGTTGAAGTTGAACTACCCTCGTTGCGGGTATTAATGGATGTTAAACTGAGTGAAGCAGAATGGGTTCGGTCCCGATTCGAACAATTAAGTCTGATCGAAGAGAAGAGATTGGCCGCAATCTGTCATGGGCAGTTATATCAGAAGAGAATGAAGAAAGCCTTCGATCAGAAAGTCAGGCACCGAGAGTACCAAGTGGGAGATCTTGTGCTGAAAAGAATCCTCCCTCCTCATACAGACCACAGGGGCAAATGGACTCCGAATTATGAAGGACCATTCGTTGTAAAGAAAGTTTTCTCTGGTGGAGCACTGATGCTCAGCACCATGGATGGTGAAGATTTCCCGTCCCCTGTGAATTCAGATGCAGTTAAAAAATACTTCGCATAAAATGACCCGCTGGACATAAAAACAGAATGTAAGTCCAGGCAAAAATAGGGCATCCCGGCGAGTCAAAAACAGAATAAAAGACTCGGGCAAAAGTAAGGGAAATAAATGAAAAAATGTACACCCGCTGAGTTGAAAAGCCGCATTGGACAGCTCAGGCAAAAATGGGTATCCCGATGGATTGAAAACCCGAAAGGGCGATCCATGCAAAATAAGGGAATAAGCGAACAACTGCATTCTGAATTCGTCTGTATCACCTACAACTTGGTAAGCTTCAAAGGATCAAGCTTCAATCAGAATCAACTCTCTCCAGAAAGCAAGACGAGAAAAACGTCATTGTCATACGAGTCATAGCAGAAGAGGGAGCTCCTTGAAAGCGTCGTCGACACCGCCAGCATTTGTTTTCTCAATTTGTAACAATCTCCTCATTTCAGGAGATATGTTTCTTTGACTGTATCTTTGCCAATTCAGGGCACATGAATTAATAAAATCAGATTTTCAGTCATGTTTCGTTTTTTACATTTACGTTTTGCAAAGAGTCGTCTGGTATCTCTAAAAATACAATTGCATAAGTACAGATGCCTTTCTCTAAAGATGAAAACACATGCTTACAGGGAATCTGATTATTCTCGAAAGTACTTAACTCATATGACGGAATCCAGTAAGGGATACCTCGGGACCTTTGGTACGTTTCCTTATCTTTGCAGGATTGCAGGTATCCAGAACGCAACCTGGGGCATGCAAGCTACGTCTCAGCAAGTAGGCGAATCATTATCAACTCGGTCTATCTTCCACATGGCACTCGAAGGTGCCCATTTCCCCAGCAGAGCTGCCGAATCAGCATACACTCAATCTCAGCATCTGAAATGCTCTATCCCCAGCTGAGTTGCTCCCCCATTGCTTTCCCCCAGCAAGCTGGCTAATCAACAAAAGATATCAGCATCCAAGATGCTCTCTCCCCAGCTGAGTTGCCTCTCACTTCCCCAGCCGAGTTGCCATTCTTCCTCAACAGAATGCAGAAATCAGGGAATCATCTCCCCACAGAGTCCCCAGCCCCTATTCAGAAGAGCAACGCACGAAGAGATCACAACAGAGTGAAGAAAGCTTCTACAAACCCCAGCTGGGTCTCTCATTTACAAGATTATGTCAACCAGTGACATATATCCCCGAGCAGACACATCATCAGATCTACCAGTGATCTCATACCCAGCTGGGATGTCCGTTTCAAGCAGATCATCCAGAGATTTTCACAGCAATGGGATCCGAATCCCGGATCTGTGCCCCTTTGCATAATCATGGCATCCGCATCATATTTACCCCCCAGAGCGTAGCATTCCGTCTAATACGGAGCATTACGGCAAAAATCAAATGCATAGCATAATCATAAGTCATGTTGTGAATTAAACGCTTGTGAATACAGATTACTTTCCCCAAGAGTCCCCACCAGAGTCCCAGCAAAAGCAGTTGCCCCACAATCACAAACACCCGTATATACATCTTTTGGCACCCGTCCGTGTCATCTTTCCCCACAGGCCGCCTGAATACACTCTATAAACCAAATCACCCGCATTACAGATACATTCTGGCACCCGTCCGTGTCAAATCACCAGCAAAAAGCCAAAGACATCCTCTATGCACTCACATATACTTATATACACTTCCCTGACACCCGTCCGTGTCATATCCCCAGCGCAGTCGCCTAGACTTTGTATAGCAGACACTTGTTAATATTATACTTTTCTCTTTTGACACTCGTCCGTGTCACTCTCCCCAGCAGATAAACACTCATCATCAATACAATACTCACTACTCATGGTACGCTTATACAGATACTCGTCCGTATCTTGTATACATCATCACTCATATCCCCACAGATTCAACACTCGTCCGTGTTCTCTGTTAACCAGTTGATACTCGTCTGTATCACCATCTCTGAACATGTGTCAGTATTTGCTTCTACCCGATACTCGTCCGTATCATAGTCTTAAGGATGCTCGTCCGCATCTTTAATCTATACACAATACCAAACACTTATACCTTTTGTTTCTTGGATGTAAGCGCTCGTCCGTGTTTACTCTCTCCCCAGTAGATTGTCAACAAATTTTCTTTTTTATCTAACACTCGTCCTGTGTTATGATACCTTCGAGAGCAGCCGTCCCCTGCTGAGTGGTCGTCCTCCACTTCTTGATGGTCATCCTCCATCATGCTCATCCGATGGCCGTCCCCATCGTTGATATTTTCGGCAGCCGTACCCTGCTAGGTGGTCGTCCTCCACCTTTTGATGATCGTCCTTCATCACTTTATCCAATGGCCGTCCCCATTGTTGATTTTGGTTATCTAACACTCGTCCTGTGTTATGATAAACCTCGAGAGCAGCCGTCCCCTGCTGAGTGGTCGTCCTCCACTTCTTGATGGTCGTCCTCCATCTTGCTCGTCCGATGGCCGTCCCCATCGTTGGCCTTTTCTATCCGATGGCCGTCCCCATCGTTGATATTTTCGGCAGCCGTACCCTGCCAGGTGGTCGTCCTCCACCTTTGATGGCCGTCCCCATCCTATTTCTTTTATACCCAACAGAGCAGCCGTCCCCTGCTAGGTGATCGTCCTTCACCTTTGATGGCCGTACCCCATCATCTGTTTATTTCATTCATTCTTTAACCCGATGGCCGTCCCCGTCGTGGTCCCTTTTCCTTTTTTAGCCCGATGGCCGTCCCCATCGTTGGTTACTTTACCTTTATGAACTTGATGGCCGTCCCCGTCATGTTTCATTAATCCTCCGAATTTTGCAGCTTTATCTTGATGGCCGTCCCCATCATGATATTTTTTTTTTCCCAGCTAGTAGGCCGTCCCCGTCTTAGCTTTACCTTTTATCCCCAGCATGTCGGCCGTCCCCGTCATTGCTTTATACACTTTACCAGCATGTCGACCGTCCCCGTCATCGCTTTGCTTCACATACCACCTTACCCAGCAGTCGTCCTCTGCTCGACGGTCGTCCTCCGTCGCCCATACTTTACGATATACTTTGTTTTGCTCTTACAATCTATATCCCTTTTCTTTTTCATTCTGTGAGTGCAAATTTTGGACTGTCTTTGGTATTCAACCACAAGTTATCTTGTTTGGCCTGTTAAGCCGTCGCTTACAACCTGCACAGCTAACTCATGTTTGAATAGGGGCAGCTGTAAACACCCCAAATTTGCCCTCACCCATTCACACCATGGCTTGTGATCATTTCATATGCATAAACACAATCACATCATCTCATATCTCATTTTTGATTCACTGGATAATTTCTAAGGCATCTGCACCTAGGGTTTGTGATCTGAGCAATCCCAAAGCATCTTGAGCCATTCCAAGGGCAACCAATCAACTCAAAGGGGTCTATGTGTGTTCATACATCATATTCTATCTCCTCAAAGTCAAGAATGCAGAGGAATCACAAGAACTAGGGTTTGAGTGGATGCAGGGCCAGCTTGAACTGCACAGTTGACTGAAAATTAGGGTTTTGGTTTCAGAGGCCATAACCCCAAATTTTTTGGTCATTCTTGTTTCCATTGATCTCTATATGGTATAGGGAGTATGCATATCAATTTTCATGAAGAAATTCCATGGGGAAGTCATCTGATCAAGAGTTGACTTTTCAGACAAGTCAGTGCAAAATCAGGGCATCTGAGGCCCCCAATGACCCAACCAATGGTTGATCTTCATCATTTTGAGTGTATATGATCTTTATTTGATCATGGAAGAAGGTTGAAGTTCATAGAAATCAAGAATTTAGGGTTTTTGCAAATGTTGACTTTTTGGGCATAGTTGACTTTTCAAGAATGCATCATTTTATGTCATTTTTCAAGCCTTGATTCATGATCCAAAAATGCTTCAAATGGAAAAACTTTGGTCATGAAAGTTATAGAATAGATCTTTCCCTTTTCAAAAAGTACAAGAACATGACCTAATTCATTTTGGATCAAAAGTTATGGTTTGTCAAAGTTGGCAAAAATCACAAAATTTCAAAGTTTCTACCAAAGAGGCATTTTGCAAAATGACTTGATCAAGTGTTCTAAAGCTATCAAATGCACTTCTAAACTTCATACAAACATGTACCAAGACCCAAAAGTCAGTTTGCATCAAAGAACTTTGCATTTTCATGCCTTGCAACTCAAGAATTCATAAAGGGGCCAAGACTTGTGAAATTTGCAAAACACATCATAAACTTTATGCAAGTTGCTGAATTGCCTCAAAACCTCTTCCATGGTTCTCCTTGTTTCAAGCTGCAGCCAAGCCATGCTTTGTACCTTGGCAGAAATGGCCCATACCTCTCTTACACAAAAAGTTGACTTTGTGCATTTTGCTCCATACCAATCACACTGCTCCACAACAACTCTCTGACCTATCAAAGATTGAAATGTGTACCAAAAGCAACCCAACACATAACACAACTCATCCTGAAGCTCTCTCTAAGCCAGCTCTCTCATTTTTCACCTCATATGCAATTTCATTCGAAACACACAGCACAAGCTTCAAACACACAAACAAACTTCATCATTGATCTCAACATGACTCACTGATCACAAACCAACCATTGAAACAGCCTGAAACCACACACATACCAAATACGATTTTTGCCTCTCCTTGAACAGAACTCAAGCAATCTCTCAAATCAGCCCAAATAAACTTCAAGCAAGCTTTGCAAACACTTAAGGAGGGTCAGTGGAGTTGATTGGCAGCAAGGAACTGGTCCAGGAGCCCTTGGGTGGAAAGCTTCGATTCAGGTAGCCTTGGAAATTCATTTTTCCAGAACTCTTATCTTTTGTTTCTAAAATGATCCACATGCTTCCCTGAGTTTATTGAACCTTTTATTTTTGAAAATGATTGAGATTTGAGGTTGTATGCTTGATCTGAAAGTTTGCCCGTAAACTTGATTTCTGTTTGTTCTTCATGATTCACGAAAAAGAAATGAATTTTAAGGCTGGATTGTTGTTTAGGGTGTCTAGTTGAGTTGATCTGGAGAGTTTGGCATGATTTAGTGAAGATTTGAGAGAGTTTGGATGAAGGTCTCGCCGGAGAAGACGACCGGAAGTCTTCTCCGGCCACCTGAATCTGTTTAGGGCTAATCAGAGTCATTAAATGGAATTTGAATCTGGAGCGTAGGATGAGTTGACTAGGGCTGACTGGCGCGCGAACGAATGGTCCAGATTTCACACTTAACCCTAATCCTGTTTTATTAAATTAATTAAGTAAGATTAATTCAAATCCAGCCAGTTTGAATTCCAGCCTTTGGATCTGGCGCCAGTCAATGCGCGCGCAATCCATTCAAACCTCAGCCTTTGATTCTGATTACTTTCACTTTTATTCAATTTTATTTTCTTTTATTTCATTTAATTTGTACATTTTATTAAAAATAGCAAAATCATTTTAAAAATTCTGAAATTTTTTGCATAAACTTTTATTTAATTTCAGAAACCAAAAACATTTTTATTTTTATTTTTTGCATTAAAAATGTATTTTTAAATATTTAGAAGTTTATTTTTAATTAATTAATGGGAATTAATTAATTAAAAATGCTATTAGGTATTTAAAAATCACCAAAAAATTCATGAAGCATTTAAAAACATTTAGAAACATTGTCCAACCCTCAAACCAAATTTCTTTTTTGATCTTGATGCATTTTAAGAATTTTTCATTGAATTAAATCATTTTTTATGCATTATTTTGATCATGGATTCAAAAATTCATTTCTGCCAATTGGTGAAGGTTGAGACATTGATTCTTCTTGCATTGTCTTTTGTTTTGCATGTAGTTTCAAAGATAAAAAGGCCATGAATTGTTCTTGCATTTTCAAATTGATTGGCATTTGTTTTGTTAAGAACCCTAAAAAACCCTAATAAGTTAGAAAATTCATATCTTGAGTTTGGTTGAGAGTTGAGAGCTCCCCTTTGGGCAGTGGTTCATCATAGGCCTAGGGTTTCTTTGGGTAGCATTTTCCATTTTTTATCATGAGGCTTGCTTCTGTTTTTGGTTTGTGTTTGATGTTTGATCCATGAACCCTAATTTGGGCTTTCATTTGCATCCTTCTTGCATCTCCTTGCATAACATGACTTGTCTTTGCATTTTGTGCATTCTTGTGATTCATTTGACATCTTAAGACATGTATAAAGCATCTTTGATCATTGCATTACATATTTGCCATGTCATTTGTCTTGTATGATTCATAACTTTTCATGCTTGTTCATGCTCCTTAGCTTACATCATTTGCATTCATGATCTTGTATGAACATCTCCATTGTCTTGCCTCATGTTTGCAGCACCTCATAACATCATTAACATCATGTGCATGCTTCTGGTTTTGCTTAGCATCATATCATTTCACCTCATCTTGCATTGCATTGCATTTCTTTCTAACATTTCAGGTGGTAAGTAAACTTGAGAAGTGGATTTGCCTTCACTTCTCATACCTTTTCTTTTCATCTCTCTTGCATCCATTGCTGCATTCTTATTTGTGTTTGAGTTTGAGCTTGCTCATTCTTCTCCTCCCCACTTTCTTTCTTCAAGTGACTTGACTTCTTGAATGAAGCAAGTCATTTTGCTTCTCTTGATCCTGTTTATCTACTTCCTGGTGGCTCCTTTGAAGATTGTTCTTGAAAACCTCACAAACCTTAGGATCATCCAAGTATGACAATGAATTAGGGTTTTGATTAGTCCCCCCATAGTTTTACCTTTGTGTCTCTCTTTGAGTCTCCTCTTCTCACCTCATAATCAGGGACTAAACCCTAAAGGCTTTAAGACTTTGTGCTTAGGGTTATGCCTGCATCCTTCTCTTAGGATGGAGTGTATAACTTTAATCCTAAGTATTAAACCCTTAAGGTGTTTAAATCTCTTAATCAATTCATCTAATAAGTATCAAGACATCACACTTGTAACTTGGGCCTTGCATTAGGGTTCTAATTCTTCCTTAAGTGGTTAAGAAGGACTAACCCTAGTGTTAATGGACAAGTCCCCCTCAAGTTGTCTTACAAATCATAAAACCCAACTTCATCATCATACCATTAAATAAAATCCACTTAATCAAAGGCTTGTTTTGTCATGGGTTTAATCCCTAATCATGGATTAAGTTGAGGAGTTTTTCTCAACTTAAACATTCTCATCTATTATCCTTCTTTTAGGATGGTGTAATGAGTCTGTTTAATCCTTGATTATGGCTTAACCTCATTACTCAACACTAAACAAAAACCACAAAAACATCTAAATAATCACAAGTAGGTTAATGATCTTAATCCTACACCAAAGGTGATTAAGTGTGAGAATCTGACTTCACACTTAAGGTACTCTCATTACCCCTGATCAGAGGGAAGATGTGATGAGTTTACTAAATCCATTGGTTTAGTCTTAAGCTCATTATCTTATGACAAACTTCAAAAAACAATAAAAGACTGAAAACTCAAAAACAAACAATAATCGTCTCCTCCGGGATTCTTTTCTCATCATCCTCACTCACAAACGAGAACTCGCTTCTTCCGTCTAATGCAAGACAGTTAGCACCTGAGCCAGACAGGTCATACACTTGAGCATAGGCAAGCAAGCAGTTCACAAGTCATTTCACCTTTCAGTCTCTTTGGGTCGAACTACGGTGTTCTGACTTCCTCATTGCACGAGAGGATACGTAGGCATAACTTAACAGTTATCGAACAAAAGTCTCTGTATATTTCCCCTCCTTTCAGCATTATTCTCTTTAAGCCTCATGATCTTGAGCAATTCATTCTTTTGCCCTTACACTGACACTGTATATACACTTCACACATCTTTTGCACTGACACCTGTACATTCTTTTCCAGCTATTTTACACATAAATTGCACTGACACTACCCCTCTAAAACACAAATCTTTTAAGCGTGGATCCCGTCGAGTACGACGAACAATCTGGGTGCTAATACCTTCCCAGGTTGTAACCAACCCCCTTTCTCAGTCTCTCTGGTTCGCAAACCGTCTTATCCATATCTTTCTAGGTCTATGCAGCATTGCCTTTCCTCCGGGATAAAAATGCCTAGCTGGCGACTCTATTCATCTCCGGTGAGTTCACGGCTGTGTGTTCTCACTGTTCCCTTCGCCGACCGTTCGCGTCTGTACCCTATTTGACTTAGCTTCATTTAGTGGGAGCGACAGCTTGGCGACTCTGCTGGGGATGCCTTATATTGCAACCAGGGCTTCTGGTTCTTTTTGTGGGTTCCTCCTAGCGCTTGTTTGATTTGTGTTTACTGGGGTGTTATGTGCTATCTGTGCTTGTATATCTGTTTTGTTTATTGCTTTTTGTACAGTTGATTTATTGCTTTCTTTATAGCTTTATATTTTTCATACTGTCATACTGTGCTGGCTGGATCTGGCTTTTCTTTGGTGGGTGGGTGATTCATTGAGAGTTAAGGTCCTATACCTGGGACCTGAGTGACACATAGGCTAGAGTGAATCATATTCTTTCCCATTCCATTTCGGTCTGGTGCGGGAATATGAAACACGGTTCAGACATGGGTTTCTTCTTGAGAACTCTGTGTTGCAGATTTCCTGCAATGCTAGGGCTATCTGGGAAGCCTGCTAAGTCTGGATGACCTTTTAGTATTGGCCTTCAGAAACTGAGGTGAATTAGAGGAGGAATTGTTATGGTTATTGTAAACACTGTACCTCCGGGTTAGAAGTGTTTACACTTCTCATAACTGATCCAAGTCTGAGGATCCTTGTTCTAGATCACTACCTGTGAGGGGGTTGGGCTGTTTACAGGTTTGCAGGTACCTTGACCTCAGAATACCCTGTTACTTTGACTTTGTTAAGAATGCTCCATGTTGGATAGTTCTTGTGATTCTAAACCCTGGACATGTGGCTCTTTATTTGAGTCCCCCACCCTGGTTACTGGATTTATAGACCTCCATCTGGAATTCTTGAGCACACATGGATCTATACCAAGGCAGTTAATCAGATCCAGCTCAGTCACAAACCCCTGCATATCATTTGCATACATACTCATTGCATCATATTAACATGTGCTTATTTGTGTTTCAGGGTATCCACCTTCATCTCTGGTTTTGGTTTTGACCCCATCTGCAGCTTTGACCTATCTCCACCAGCACTTGCTTCATAGCTCTTTCCCGTCATTGCTCTTTCCCCAACAGTCGTCCTCTGCTCGACGGTCGTCCTCCGTCGCCCACACTTTACAATATACTTTATTTTCTTTTACAATCTATATCCCTTTTCTTCTTCATTCTGTGAGTGCAAATCTTGGACTGTCTTTGGTATTCAACCACAAGTTATCTTGTTTGCCTGATAAGCCATTGCTTACATTCTGCACAGATAACTCATGCTTGAATAGGGGCAGCTGTAAACACCCCAAATTTGCCCTCACCCCTTTCACACCATGGCCTGTGAACATTTCATATGCATAAGCTCAATCATAGCATCTCATATTGTATATTAAATTCACTGCATTGTTTCAAGGTCATCTGCATCTAGGGTTTGTGATCTGAGCAATCCAAGAGCTTCTTGAGCCACTCCAAAGGTCATCAATCACTTCAAAGGGGTCCATGTATGTTCAAGCACCATATTATATCCCCTCAATGTCAATAATGTCAAAGAATCACAAGAACTGAGAACGACATGGAAGTAGAGCCAGGTTTGACTGCACAGATGACCTAGAATTAGGGTTTTGGTTTCAAAGGCCATAACTCCAATTTTTTTGGTCATTATTGTTTCTATTGGTCTCTATATGGTATAGGGAGCATGCATATCAATTTTCATGAAGAAATTCCATGGGGAAGTCATCTGATCAAGAGTTGACTTTTTGAAGAAGTCAGTGCAAAATCAGGGCATCTGAGGCCCCCATTGACCCAACCAAAGGGTGTTCTTCATCATTTTGATTGTGTATGATCTTTATTTGATCATAGAAGATGTTATAAGTTCACAAAATGAGAGAATTTCAAGTCATTTGCAAAGTTGACTTTTTGGGAAAGTTGACTTATAATGAAAATTGCCATTTTGGGAAACTTTTTCAACCCTTGCTTTTTGATCCAAAAATGCTTCAAATGAAAAAACTTTGGTCATGAAAGTTATAGAATGGATCATTCCCTTTTCAAAAAGTACAAGAACTTGACCTAATTCATTTTGGATCAATAGTTATGGCTTGTCAAAGTTGGCCAAAATCACAAAATTTGAAGTTTTCTACCAAAGAGGCATTTTGCAAAATGCTATGATCAAGTGTTCTAAAGGCCTCAAATGTGTACCAATTCTTCACAACATGATCACATGACCTCTAAAATTCAGAATGGGCCAGAGAATCATCTCATTTCATGCCTTGAACCTCAAGAAATCCCAAAGGAACCAAACTTTGTGAAACTTGCAAAACCTATCACAAACTACAAACCACTTGCTGCATTGCCTCTAGACCTTTTCCATAGCTTCCCTTGATTCAAGCTGAGCCAAAGCAAGCCAAAAAGCAAGTTGTACCATTGCCCATACCTCAAGTACAAATCAAGTTGACATTTTGGCCAAAGACCCATACCAATCACCATAGGCCACCAACAACTCTCTGACCTATCACCTTTTGATACATGGACCAAAGCCAGCATAACACACCACACACTTCAAGCTGAAACACACTCCAAGCCATAGTTATCAAAATCTCTCCAACTTGCATTTTCATTCGAAACACTCAGCACAACCTTCAAACACATAAACAAACCTCACCATTGATCTTAGGAGGTTCCACTGATCACAAACCACCCATCACCATAGCCTGAAACCCTATGAAACCAAAATACGATTCCTGCCCCTCTTTGAGCAGAACTTCAGCAATCTTTCAAACCAACCATTATAAACTTCAAACAAGCATTGAAAGCTTCTTAGTAGGTCCATTGGAGTTGGTTGGAAGCAAGAAACTGGCCAGAAAGTCCCTGATTTGAAAGCTTCGATTCAGGTAGTCATGGAAATTCATTTTTCCAGAACTCTCATTTCTTGTTTCTAAAATGATCTATATGCTTCCCTGAGTTCACTGAACCTTTTACTTTTGAAAATGATTAAGTTTTGAGGTTGTATGGCTTGTCTGAAACTTTGCCCGAAAACTGGATTGTTGTTTGTTCTTCATGATTCACGAAAAAGAAATGAATTTTGGGGCTGGATTGTTGTTTAGGAGGTTTAGATGAGTTGATCTGGAGAGTTTGGCGTGATTTAGTGAAGATTTGAGAGAGTTTGGGTGAAGGTCTCGCCGGAGAAGACGACCGGAAGTCTTCTCCGGCCACCTGAATTTGTTTAGGACTAATCAGAGTCATTAATGCAAGTTTGAATGTGAAGCGTAGGATGAGTTGACTAGGGCTGACCCGCGCGCATTTGAGTGGACAGGATCTCACATTAAAACCCTAATCATATTTAATTAAATTAATTAATTCAGATTATGTTAATTATCTTAGTTTGAATCTCAGCCACTGGATGACGCGCGCAGTCAACTCCCGCGCGTCCAGTTTGAATGCTGGCCCTTGATCCTGCTTACTTCTCATTAAATTCAATTTTATTTTCATTTAAATTCATTTGTTTTGTTCATTTATTTAAAAATAGTAAAAATCATTGAAAAATTCTGAAAATTTTTATTCAAGCTTTTATTAGTTTTCAGAAACCAAAAACATTTTTATTTTTATTTTTTGCATTAAAATTTATTTTTAAATCATTTAAAAGTTTATTTTTAATTGATTAATGAGAATTAATTAATTAAAAATACTTTTAGGTATTTAAAAATCACAAAAAAATTCATGAGACATTTAAAATCATTTAGAAACATTGTCCAACTCTCAAACTAAATTTCTTTTTTGATCTTGATGTCTTTTGACAATTTTCAATGGAATTAATTTCATTTCAAGGCATTATTTTGATCCAATCTTCAAAAATTCATTTCTGCCTAGCCTTTAAGAGTTGGACAATGATTCTTTTTGCATTGCATCTTGTTTAGCATGTAGTTTGTTGGATTAAATTGGCATGAATTGATCTTGCATTTCCTATTTTTTTGACATTTTTCTTGAGAAGGTACCTTAAAACCCTAGCAATCTTAAGAAATTCATAACCCTCATTAGGTTAAGAGTTAGAACCCCTCCTTTGGGTAGTGAGTTTGTATAGGTTTAGGGTTCCTTTGAATGCACTTTCAAATTTTTACCATGATGTTTGCCTCTGGTTGTGAATTTTGTTTTGTGTATTGATCATAAACCCTAATTTGGGCTTTCATTTGCATCCATCTTCCTTTTGCTTGCATATCATGACTTGCCATGACATTTTGGGCATCCATTTGATTAATAATACATCTTAGGACATATTAGAATCATGTTTGATCATTGCATATTTCTTTTGCCATGTTGTATGTCATTTGCATTCCATAACTTTTCATGTATGTTCATGGTTCTAAGCATGTTTCTCTTGCATCCATATGTTTGTATGATCATTCCCATGCCTTGCCTCATATGTGCATCATCTCTTAGCATCATTATCATCATATTCATGCTTCTGGTTTTGGTTTGCATCATCTCATTTCATCTCATTTTGCATTGCATTCCTTTCACTAACTTTTCAGGTGGTAAGTTACTTTGAGAAGTGAATTTGCCTTCACTTCTCACAATCTCTCTTCACTCCTCTTATGCATCATTGCTGCATTTTGTCTTGTGTTTGAGATTGAGCTTGCCCTTTCTTCTTCATCTTACTTTCTTTATTCAAGTGACTTGTCTTCTTAAATGAAGCAAGTTACTTTGCTTTTCTTTGCTCCTTTCATCTGCTTCCTGGTGGTTTCTCTGAAGATCTTTCTTGTAAACCTCACAAACCTTAGGAACAACCAAGCATGACAATAATTAGGGTTTTGATTAGTCCCCCATTTAGATTTTACCTTTATGACTCATTGAGTCCTCTCTTCTCATCTCATAATCAAGGACTAAACCCTAAAGGCTTTAAGGCTTTGTGATTAAGCTTATGCCTGCATCCTTATATTAGGATGGAGTGTGTAAATTTAATCCTAAGTGTTGAACCCTTAATGTGTTTAAAATCCTTTAATAAATCCATCTAATAGTCACTAAGACTTCAAGCTTGTAACTTGGGCCTTGCATTAGGGTTCTAATTCTTCCTTAACTGGTTAAGAAGGACTAACCCTAGTGTTAATGGACAAGTCCCCCTCAAGTTGTCTTACAAACCATAAAAATCACTTCTTCATCTTATCATTAACTAAAAATCCATTTAATAAAGGCTTTGTTTTGTCATGAGGTTAATCCCTAATCATGGATTAAGTTGAGGAGCTTTCCTCAGCTTAAACATTCTCATCTATTATCCTTCTATTAGGATGGTGTAATGAGTCTGTTTAATCCCTGATTATGGCTTAATCTCATTACTTAACACTAAACAAAAACACCAAAAACATATAAATAATCACAAGTAGGTTAATGATCTTAATCCTATATCATGGTGATTAAGTGTGAGAAGCTGACTTCACACTTAAGGTACTCTCATTACCCCTAATCAAAGGGAAGATGTGATGAGTTTACTAAATCCATTGGTTTAGGCTTAAGCTCAATAACTTATGACAAACTTTCAAAAGAAATAAAAGACTGAAAATACAAAAACAAACAATAATCGTCTCCTTCGGGATTCTTTTCTCATCATAATCGCTCACAAACGAGAACTTGCTTCTTCCAACTAATGCAAGACAGTTTGCACCTGAGCCAGACAGGTCATACACTTGAGCATAGATAAGCAAGCAGTTCACCAGTCAATTTATCTTTCAGTCTCTTTGAGTCGAACTACGGTGTTCTGACTTTCTCATTGCACGAGAGGATACGTAGGCATAACTTAACAGTTATCGAACAAAAGTATCTGTATATTCCCCCCTCTTCCAACATTATTCTTTTAGCCTCATGATCTTGAGCATTTCATTTCTATTCTCACACTGACACTTCACTTATACACTTCACTTCCCTTACACTGACACCTGTACATCTTTTTCCAGCTCTTTTATACACAGATTGCACTGACACTACCCCTTTAAAACACAAATCTTTTAAGCGTGGATCCCGTCGAGTACGGTGGACAATCTGGGTGCTAATACCTTCCCAGGTTGTAACCAACCCCCTTTTTTAGTCTCTCTAGTTCACAACCGTCTTATCCATATCTTTCTAGGTCTATGCAGCATTGCCTTTCCTCCGGGATAAAAATGCCTAGCTGACGACTCTTGTCTTTCTGAGTTCACTCCTGTGTGTTCTCATTCCTCTCTTCGCCGACCGTTCACGCTTGTACCGGGATGCAAATCTTTGGGAGCGACACTCATCACTCTTGATCATGTCCCATTATTCAGGGAGCATTATGGAGGCATATTGGACATGATCATGGACCTGGATGCATCCCAGAGGAGCATGATCCACACTTGCTTATGATCCTCCTCTCAGATGTTTTACATTCCCTGATTTTCAGTTGGGACCTCTGCTAGAAGAATTTTCCATGTTATTAGGTGTCCCTGTTAGGAGAAGGATTCCTATCAACCCTAAGATGGTTGCTCCCAAGAATGAAGACATAAATAAGGCCTTGCATTTGGAGCCCACCCTTATTGATCAGAACATGACCACCAAGGCTGGGATTCCAGGCCTTCACTTGGACTTCTTGATTTCCCAGGCCATCCTGCATGCCGCAGCAGGGAAGTGGGATGTTTTTTGTGCACTCTTGGCACTCATCATATATGGAGTTATCTTGTTTGCAGATAAGCCAAAGTTTGTAAGCAATAATGCTATTCACCTGTTCTTACTGAAGAAACCAGTTCCTACTTTGCTTGGAGACTTCTACTACTCAGTGCATCAAAGGAATGAGAAGCAAATAGGAATATTGGTTAGATGCTGTGCACCCCTCTATTATTGTTGGTTGTTAAGACACTTGCCAAAATGAGACACTTTCCTGAACCCTCATCAACCAAGGAATTGGGCTAAGAGATTGATTGCCCATACATCAGAAGACATCAGACGGTGCACTCAGAGCACCAAGGGCAAAGACATCATTACTAGCTGTGGGCAATATCCCAATGTACCTTTGATTGGAGTAAAAGGTTGCATCAACTACAACCCTTTGCTTTTTAAGAGACAATTAGGGTATGCTTTGGTTCATCCCCGAAGAGGGAAAGATTTGACAGAGACCCTCTATTGTGACATCCAACATAACTCAGTTATTGTCATACAAGCTGCCTTGGCTTGGGACAATATTCAGACTAAGGGGACAACCATTCTGGGTAAGTGTAACAATATAGCTTCAGCATATTATCTTGATTGGTCTCGTGCCAGAGCACAGATCATCCGGATTCCATTCACTTTAGAGGATGCACCTGGACCATCAACAGTGCAGCCTGCAGCTACTGTCAGCTTGGAGGAGTTTGAGAAACTAAAGGAGACAAATGCTCAGCTCTCTGCAGGCTTGAAGAAGACCCTCTGGGAGAGGAATGATAGTCGTCTAGATAATGAGAGGTTAGAGAAGCTCCGAATTGAGCACTTGACCAAGATTGAGAAGACGGACGACTACATCAGAAAGGCTAGAGCAGGGGAGTTAGTGCTGAAGAATGCTTGCAAGGAAGCTAAGACTCAGAAGGCTAGGGCAGAGCATTACTTAGAGGAGATCTAGGCTAGGTGGATCAGGATCACCGAGGCTCGTGCACATGAAGATCAAAGAACCCAAGCTAAGACAGAGCAGCTGGAGGCTAGTGAGAAGAAGCATCAGGAGGCATTATTAGCAGCACAGAAGGAGATCTCTGAATTGAAACCCGGGCAGGGTTAAAGAGGTCAAAGGATCAGGATAAGCATAAGAAGTTGACCAGTGCCATTTCCACAAGGAACCTCCTCATCGGGACTATCACAGAACACCTAGTAGGTCCAGTGACTGAGGCTCTCCTGAAGGAAGTCAGAGGAGATGACTTTGGATTGGATGTTTGACTCCTTTTGTTTGTACTTCATTTTGATTGTATTTCTGCTGTTATTGTATTTTGACCCACCATGGGGATTTTATTGTAATCAAACTATGTATCTTCACTCTTTGTAATATATATGGTTTGTATTATTTTTGTGGGCTTAATCTCTTTCAACATCAACATTTCCTCGAGGTCTGGAAAGATCAAAATCAAAGAACTAAACTGGATACCCTTGGAAGACAAATAAGCATCTTGCATTGCATACTAACATAATTTCTTTGTTTTTTAGGTTTCTGTTTTGTTGTTGTTTCTCACTTTGTTGTGGTTTCAGGAAACATTGCTCGCAGAAGAGTGTTCCCTGTCAATAGAATACACCGGTACCCGACTAGAAACAACCTTCTGGGACTACAGATGGATCAGGTTCAACAAGACTTGACTGAAGTGAGGGCCCAGATGGCCAATGAAAGCACATAAATGAGGGCCCAAATGAATCAATTTATGACAGTAATGACTGGTCTAGCTCAAAGCCAGGAAAGACTGAGGGAGTTGGTTGAGCGAAAAACTCCTGAGGAACACCATCCAGGTATAGGGGGTACCAGTAACAACGATCATGTGCAGCCTCGAACTGATCCACCAGAGTTTGGACCTCATATAAACCCCGACATCAATGCCATAAGAAACACCCAAGGTAACACTACTAGAGGAAGAGATTTGCAGGAAGATCCTCAAGAAGAACAGTTCACTGTGGTAGGGGCTGGAGACGAAGTTTACGATCGTCGGTTGGATGAAATTGCAGAGAAGCTAAGGTATCTTGAATCCCAAAACTCTCTAGTTTTTGATGTCATGGACATGGGATTGGTGGAAGGGGTGAGAATTCCTCACAAATTCAAACCCCCTTGTTTTGAAAGATACAATGGCACATCCTGCCCACGTACCCATCTTCAGTCTTTCTTGGGGAGATTGAAAGCTTACACCACGGAAGAGAAGCTGTGGATGTTTTACTTTGAGGATAGCTTAACAGGGACATCCCGGGAATGGTATTCTCACCTGACCAGAGCCACAATAAGAAACTGGAAGGACTTGGCTGAAGCTTTCATCCGTCAGTATCAGTATAATCTGGACATGGCTCCAAACAGGACACTTCTGATGGGAATGTCACAGTCTTCCCGTGAAAGCTTTAGAGAGTATGCCCAAAGGTGGAGGCCTCTTCGCGTCACAAGCTCCAAGAATTAATACTGAGGCAGAGGCTGCTGCCAAAGCCAAAGGGAAGAGTGTGGCACATGAAGAACCTGCATCAAAAGAGACTCATAAATCATCCTTTGATCAGGATGTGGATGAATTTATGAGGATAATTAAAAGAAGTTGTAGATGTTTAGAATTGCCAGAATTTTTGACCAACAAGAAATATTGAATTCAGTTCAGAATGTCCTATCAGATGTTGGGACATTATCAAACAGAGTATAAGAACTTAATTCAGGATGTCACACCAGATGTTGGGACATTGTGTAAATGATTTAAGTTCAGTTTTTCAGGATGTCCCAACAGATGTTGAGACATCTCAAACCTGCTACCAGAATTAATTAATGACTAATTGATCTGAGATATTTAAGGAAAGTTATCTGGAATTAATTATGGATGGACAAAAACAGAATAAGGCGCATATATAGGGAGTATTGTTATGAGGCTTCAGCATAAACAGAAGAACTAAATCACCTAGAATCTAGGAAGTAACAAACCCTAATTCAAGGTGGAAGCTGCATGCGTTTTTAGGACTGGATTAACCTACAGAAAGCCCAAAATACAAACACCTATTTAATGAACAGAAACTCACAGAATTGAGTACGAATTTCAGAAGAAAAAATAGGGTGTTGTGTTTTAATAGCAGGTTGTTTTTATTGTACCACTTTATGAGCTTTTAAGCATAAGTGTATTTGTGACTTGATTGAAACTGTGAAGTAAGATCAAGCTGTTTTGTTTGAAGTATGACTTCAATGTTATTAAACTTGTAAACTAGATCACTGTGTGATTGAGGGGGAGTGAGTTGGTACTCATATCTAAGTTGTGTCTTAGGTAGAAATTGCATTGGGTAGATATTAAGTGAAAGATTAAACTGGGTGGTTTAAGTCTAAGAATTAATATTACTTATAGTGGATTTCCTCCTGGCTTGGTAGCCTCCAGATGTAAGTGTGGTTATACACTGAACTGGGTTAACAAACTACTGTGTTGTTTAATTTTCTTGCACTTTAAGTTTTGGTTAAATCTGTCAAGTGTTGGAACATCTCATAGGACATCTCATACCTGATCACAGAATTTCAATTGGCATCAGAGCAGGCACCCTGCCTGTTTATACTGGGTGAGATCTAGGGAATACAAATTTTGGAAACATGGACAGAGATATAGGATCAGTAAATAGACCACCTATACTGGATGGATCTAATTATGACTACTGGAAGCCAAGAATGATTGCATTCTTAAGATCACTTGACAACAGGGCCTGGAGAGCAGTCAACACTGGATGGGAACATCCTGTCCAAGACACCAAAGATGGATCAAAAGTGTTGAAACCTGAAGAAGAATGGAGTAAGGAGGAAGAAGATTCAGCACTAGGCAACTCCAATGCCTTAAATGCTTTATTCAATGGCATTGATAGGAACATCTTTAGACTTGTGCATCATTGTGAGCTGGCCAAAGATGTTTGGGACACTCTCAAAACAACTCATGAAGGAACATCAAAGGTAAAAATGTCAAGACTTCAACTTCTCACCACCAAGTTTGAAAACTTGAGAATGAAGGAAGATGAGACAATTCATGAATTCTACATGAACATCTTAGATATAGCCAATACTACTGGAGCCTTGGGAGAAAAGATGACTGATGAAAAGCTTGTAAGAAAGATTCTCAGATCTTTGCCAAAAAGATTTGAAATGAAAGTCACAGCAATAGAAGAAGCTCAAGACATATGCACAATGAAAGTTGAAGAGCTCATTGGTTCCCTTCAAACATTTGAGATGGGAATGAATGACACAAATGTAAATGAAATTCTGTGATCAGGTATGAGATGTCCTAAGAGATGTCCCAACACTTAATAGGACATTTGATAGATTTAACCAAAACTTAAACAGCAAGAAAAGTAAACAACACAGAAGTTTGTTAACCCAGTTCAGTGTATAACCACACCTACATCTGGAGGCTACCAAGCCAGGAGGAAATCCACTATTAGTAATATTAATTCTAGACTTAAACCACCCTGTTTAATCTATCACTTAATACTTACCCAATGCAATTTCTACCTAAGACTCACTTAGATAAGAGTACCCTACTCACTCCCCCTCAATCACCCAGTGATCAAGTTTACAAGTTTACAAAAGTTGAAGACATCCTTCAAACAATAACAGCTTGATCTTACTTCACAGTTTCAATCAAGTCACAAATGCACTTTTGCTTAAAAGCTCATAAAGTGGTACATAAAAACAACCTGCTATTAAAACACTAGACACCCTATTTGGTCTTCTGAAATTCGTACTCAATTCTATGAGTTTCTGTTGTTTAAATAGGTATCTGAATTTTGGGCTTTCTGTAGAATGATCCAGCCCTAATGTGCAGCAACTGTCACCTTGAATTTAGGGTTTGTTACCTCCTATATTCTAGGTGCATTAGGTCTTCTGTTTTAATCTGAATCTTCAATTTAAAACTCCCTACAGATGCGCCTTGTTCTGTTTTTATCCAGCATTAATTAATTCCAGATAGTTCTCCTTAAATATCTCTGATCTGTTAATCAATAATTAATTCTGGTAGCAGGTCTGAGATGTCTCAACATCTGTTGGGACATCCTGAAAAACTGAACTTAATTTATTCACACAATGTCCCAACATCTGATGAGACATCCTGAAATAAATTCACATACTCTGTTTGATAATGTCCCAACATCTGATAGGACATTCTGAACTGAATTTAACATTTCTTGTTTGGTCAAAAATTCTGCCAATTCTTAAACATCTACAAACTCCCCCTTTGGCTAATTTTTGGCTAACATCTTTTCTGGTTTTCAGAGTGCAGCAGAAGTTCTTTTTATCAGAGTATATCATTACTTTTCTGTTGATTCTTATTTGAGATTACTCCCCCTCAAACAAATATGAGTCCAGTCTTGTTGCAACAGAAATACACACTGATTCAGTTCAGACAGAAACAAACAGATTTCATTCAAAAATTAAACAGCAGTACAAATTTGTTGTTGTTCTCCCCCTTGGTAGACACAAAATTAAGGGCCAAAGAACTATTATCCAGAATTACAAATTATTGCTGTCATTACAAATGCCTCACATACACAGATCACTCAGATTCATCACTCTCAGTAGCTTCCTCCACTTCAGTGTCTTCATCTTTATCAGCTTCACTTTCAGCTTCATTGTCTTCATCAGATGCAGCTGTCTGATCTTCTTCACTTTCCAACCTCTTAATTATTTCCTCCAGCTTCTTCTTTCTAGCTTCAAGCTCTTTGCAGGTGCACTTTAGCTCAGCAATTAATTCTTTCTTGGAGATTGGATTCTTAGCAGAGGAGGGACCAGCAGATGTCCCAGCAGGTGTTTCAACATCTGCAGCATGGTGACTGAGAAATAATTTGTAGTGAAAAGCCAGGGGGCTCTCTCTTTTGCATGCTGTATCCTTGTCAGTGAGAATGCCAAGGTATTGATTGAGCACAATCCCACACAGCAATGATGGAAAGGCTATTGGAAGCTTTGTTGCTGAGGAGCTGGCATGCTTCATGGTTTGATCAAATATAAAAGCTCCAAAGTCCAGATTGGTTTGAGTTCCCACAGCATAGATGAATCTGGCTAGACCAGTTGAGATTGAGGAAGTGTGGTTGGTAGGCACCCAGTTAGCAGTTCCAATTCTGTTCAGCATGGCATACTTTCTGGTAAGCATGCTCACAGAGAGCTTTCCCTTCACAGGCCATGCCTTGACCTGGTTTGCAGTGATCACTTTACAGACTTGATTATCTGTCTTACCTAATTCATTAGGTCCATCTGTTTCTCTTCCTAGATACTCATTGATGATTTGAGGAGAAAACTGTACACATTTACCTCTAACAAAAACTTTTCTAAACTCAGAAGACTTACCATTTGAGCAATCCTCCTGAAGATTCACAATGAACTCTTTGACAAGTAGTTCATAGCAGGGAGAGAGATCTGAGACTGTTTTGAATAGTCCTGCAGCAGAGATGAGGTCTATCAGTTCTGTGCACTCAAGTGCATTGCTGCTTAGTTCTCTTTCCAAGGCAACCTTTCTTTGATACACATATTTCCATCTGTTGACACTGGAGACATGATGGAAGGATATGTTGTCCAAGGGAGCTTCTGGGACAGCAGTTGAAACTCTAGCTTGTGCTGGTTTCTTCTTGGGAGGAGATGTTGGGACATCTGATCCAACATCTGAATCTGATGATGTTGCAGCTTTTCTCTTCTGGGTTTGAACTTTGCTCCATGGTTTTGTTGGACCAAAGATAGCTTTAGCTTTGCCTTTCTTTGAACTAGCCTTATTTTTCTCAGGGATGACAGGTTCAGCTTGCATCTTTCCTTTCCTGGACCTTAGTCTTTTAGCAATGCTGGGTTTCACAGATGCTATGATCTCTGCATCAGAGTCCTGCTCCAGATTGGCCACTGGAGGAGATTGAGCAGCCTCCTCTTCAGCTGGTTGATCAGCAGGGATTTGATCTTCATTTGAGCCTTGAGCCTGTTCTTCAGAGACCTCTTCATCATTTTCATTTGAGACTTTGTCCTTAGATTGTTCCAGATCAACATCAGATAAGTTCTTTTTCTTATCTTCAGATGTTCCAACATCTGTTGGGACATCTTGTTCTGCAGCAGTGTCCTTTGTAGCTTGAGCTGGTTCTTCTTGAGGTGCAGGAATGGTGTTCAAAGGAACAGAGATTCCTTTCACTACTCTTTGTTCAGAGAAGACTTGGTTGACAATCTCCTTGATGGAATCATCAACATATTTGGAGTATTTAGCATGAGAAGGAATGTCTTTAGCTTTGCTTCTGATTTGATCTTTACCTCTTTTTGGTGTTCTTTCCTTCTTAGTGTGAGAGGCGCTTCCCCTGAGCTCGTCTAATGGTGTTGATTGCATTGATACCATAGAAATAGGAGTAGCATGAACCACGTCTTCCTGGTTGAGAACTTCATCAGCTGTTTTAGGGTTTTGAGACATTGTTGAAGAAGATGAATGTGCAACTTTAGGGTTTATGATTTCTGAAGGATTACTAGTTAATGTGATTTGCTTGCGATGGTGTGATAAGACTCTTGATAGCTGCTTATAAGGAATTACTAAATAAGTAGCCGTTACAGTCCAAATGATTAAGAATGAAATTCCCAAGTATCTAGTCCAGACTAGCTTTGCCATCTGGAACTTATGCCATGCAATGTCATATGACATGTTGGCACATCTCATTAACTGCTAGATATCACATAAACAGATTCCAAGTTTGCCCCTTAAGTTCTCAAATTGTGTAACATCCAATGCCTTGGTAAAGATATCAGCTAACTGCAGATCTGTAGCTACATGCTTCAATGAAATCACCTTTTCTTCTACAAGATCTCTGATGAAATGATGTCTGATATCAATATGCTTTGTCCTGCTGTGTTGGATAGGATTCTTAGATATGTTGATTGCACTTAAGTTGTCACAGTACAATGTCATGACATCCTGTGGGACATTGTACTCAGTGAGCATTTGCTTCATCCAAACCAACTGAGAACAACTGCTACCTGCTGCTATGTACTCAGCTTCAGCTGTAGATAAGGATACACAATTCTGTTTCTTACTGAACCAAGAAATCAGATTGTTTCTTAGAAGGAAGCATCCTCCTGAAGAACTTTTTCTGTCATCAGCACTTCCTGCCCAATCAGCATCACAGAAGCCAGTGAGAATTGATTTGCACCCATGAAAGTACATTATGCCATAGTCACAAGTACCATTAACATATTTAAGGATTCTCTTGACTTGATTGAGATGACTGACTTTTGGATCAGCTTGATATCTTGCACAAACTCCTACTGCAAATGCAATGTCTGGTCTGCTAACAGTCAAGTATAACAAGCTTCCAATCATGCTTCTATATAAACTTTGATCTACATTCTCACCCTTCTCATCTTTAACAAATAGGGTTTTATCAATCCCACCTTTTCTGTATCCTTGCTTGATAAGAAATGTGGTCAGTCTTTCATACCATGCCCTTGGAGCTTGCTTCAGACCATAAAGTGCTTTCTTTAATTTGTATACATGATTTGGACAGCTTGGATCAACAAATCCTTTAGGCTGTTCTACATATACTTCTTCATTAAGATAACCATTAAGAAAGGCACTTTTCACATCCATTTGAAATAGCTTGAACTTTAAGATACAAGCAATTCCCAACAGTAGTCTTATTGATTCAAGCCTTGCTACTGGTGCAAAGGTTTCATCAAAATCTACCCCTTCAATTTGAGTGTATCCTTGAGCCACAAGTCTAGCTTTGTTCTTTGTAACAATTCCTTGTTCATTTGACTTGTTCTTATACACACATTTTGTACCAATCACATTTATGTCATCAGGTCTAGGTACAAGATTCCACACTTCATTCCTTGTGAATTGACCTAATTCCTCTTGCATAGCACAAATCCAGTATTCATCAGTGAGAGCTTCCTTGACATTTTTAGGTTCTATTTTGGAAACAAAACAAGAACCTGAAATCTCTTCTCTTGATCTAGTGCTTACACCTCTGTTGGGATCACCAATTATTAAATCTTTGGGATGATCCTTCTGTATTCTGATGGAGGGAGGTTTGCTTAAATCTTCTAAACTTGTATCATTTTGAGTGAAGTTATATTGATCATTCTTTTCTTCAGGTTCAATCTTGATATCAGCAGATGTTCCAACATCTTCTGGGACATCTGTAGAAGCATCATCAATTATCACATTTATGGACTCCATGATAACCTTTGTTCTGTAATTAAATACTCTATATGCTCTACTGTTTATAGAGTATCCAAGGAAAATCCCTTCATCACTTTTAGGATCCATTTTTCTCCTTTGCTCCCTATCTGCCAGAACATAGCATTTACTTCCAAACACATGAAAGTACTTCACAGTGGGTTTTCTGCCCTTCCAGACTTCATATATTGTGGACAGGGTTCCTTTTCTCAAGGTAGCTCTGTTATGGATGTAGCAGGCAGTGTTCATAGCTTCATCCCATAAATACAGAGGTAACTTTTTAGCATGGACCATAGCTCTTGCTGATTCTTGAATAGTTCTATTCTTCCTTTCAACAATCCCATTCTGTTGAGGAGTGATAGGAGAAGAATACTCATGATTTATTCCTTCTGAAGAGCAGAAATCTAAGAACTTTTGATTCTCAAATTCTTTTCCATGATCACTTCTTATTCTGATCACACAGCTGGATTTTTCCCTTTGCAATCTTTGACATAATTCTTTGAATACATCAAATACATCTGACTTTTCTTTGATGAAGTTTATCCATGAATATCTTGAAAAATCATCAACCACAGCATATGCATACCTCTTACCACCAAGGCTTTCAACTTGCATAGGTCCCATGAGATCCATATGTAACAATTCCAAAACTTTGGAAGTTGTCAGATGTTGGAGCTTTGGATGGGACATCTTGATTTGTTTGCCTATTTGACATTCACCACAGATTTTGCCATCATCAATCTTCAGTTTAGGGATACCTCTTACAGCATCCATAGATATGATCTTCTTTATGCCTCTGAAATGAAGATGACCTAGCCTTTGGTGCCCTAGTTTTACTTCTTCTTCTCTAGCTAGAGAACAAGTTGAAGTGGGACTGAAGTCTAGTGGCTCCCACATGTAACAGTTGTCTTTAGACCTTGCACCTTTCATGACAACTTCTTGCTCTTGGTTAGTCACTATGCATTCAGTTTTTGTAAAGTTTACACTGTATCCTTGATCACATAGTTGACTTATACTGATCAGGTTAGCAGTTAAACCTTTAACAAACAGCACATCATCTAATCTTGGAACATCTTGACAATCCAAGGTTCCAACTCCCTTGATCTCTCCTTTAGCTCCATCTCCAAAGGTAACATACCTGGATGAATATGACTTTAAGTTTACTAGCAAATTCTTCAATCCAGTCATGTGTCTTGAGCATCCACTGTCAAAGTACCAGTCTTCTTTAGCTGATACTTTCAATGATGTATGTGCTATGTATGCAGTACTTTTCTTTGACCAGATGAGTTGAGATTTCTTTTGATGCCTCTGCTCTGAGTGTTGTTCAGCTGATCTCCAAGCTTGATTGTTGATCTTGTTCTTGGGTATGTGACTTTGATCAGTATGAATGTCAGCTTTTGGTCTCCAAGCTTTCTTGATTACTTCTGTCTTTTGCTTAGGAGATTGCTGATTTCTATGCAGCACTTTCTTGGTACCTTCTACTTTCTGCTTGGAAGGTTGCTGACACATCTGATTTGGATATCCATGTAACTTATAACAGTGAGGTTTGATATGCCCAAATCTTCCACAGTGATGGCATCTCCATCTTTGATACTTCTTCTTCATTTTGTTCTTTCCAGAATGTTGAGACATCTGTTGGAACATTATGTTAGTCTTTGTGTTCTGATGTGGAAGCATTTGTTGGGACATCTTGTTTGACTGTGTAATTTTTGAAGTAACTTTGCTAGAGCTGGCTTCATCTCTGTTATATCCCAGTCCACTTTTGTCCCCTGAATGTTTATTATTGCAGAGAATAACATCCAGTGTATTTGAGCTGCTGTTCATCATTCTAACAGATTTGGACATATGTTCCATCTTAGAATTGAGAAGAGTTACTTCACTTTTCAAGGTATCAATGATTACTTGATCACTTGCTTTTTCCTCTTCTAGTACTTCATTCTGCTTCTTTAGCTTTATAACCTCACTGCATATTTCAGAGCTTCTTTTGTATAGATCTTTGAATGCTTGCTCAAGTTGTTCATAAGTAAGCTCTCCACAACTGGAATCACTATCATATTCACACAGTCCAGCTAAAGCAGTAATATGCTTAGCTGATTCTTCTTCTGAATCTCCTCCTGAGTCTTCATCAGACCAGGTTACAGATAGTCCCTTCTTTTGTCTTTTTAAGAAGTTAGGACATTCCTTCTTGATGTGTCCATATCCTTCACATTCATGGCACTTGATTCCTTTTTCTTGACTGGTCTTTTCAGCAAGATTTGATCTTCTGTTAGCATCATAGGTTCTCTTGTTTTCAGAAGAGTTTGTGAATCTTCCACTGGAATTTGATTTACCTTCCATACCTCTGAGAATCTGTTTGAACTGTCTTGTAATCAATGCAAGGTTTTCTGATAAGCTTTTATTATTTGCTAGTTCATCATCTTCTTCTTCATCTGCATTTGAAACCAAGGCAATGCTTTTGTTCTTTTTAGCATGTGTGTCATTCATTCCCATCTCAAAAGTTTGAAGGGAACCAATTAGTTCTTCAGCTTTCATGGAGCATATGTCTTGTGCTTCTTCTATTGCTGTGACTTTCATGTCAAATCTTTTTGGCAAAGATCTGAGAATCTTCCTTACAAGCTTTTCATCAGTCATCTTTTCTCCCAAGGCTCCAGAAGTATTGGCTATATCCAAGATGTTCAAGTAGAACTCATGAATTGATTCATCTTCCTTCATTATCAAGTTCTCAAACTTGGTGGTGAGAAGTTGAAGTCTTGACATTTTTACTTTTGATGTTCCTTCATGAGTTGTCTTGAGGGTATCCCACACATCTTTGGCCAGCTCACAATGATGCACTAGTCTGAAAATATTTCTATCAATGCCATTGAATAAAGCATTTAGGGCTTTTGAGTTGCCTAGTTCTGAATCTTCTTCCTCTTTACTCCATTCTTCTTCAGGTTTCAAAACTATTGATCCATCTTTGGTGTCTTGAACAGGATGTTTCCATCCAACATTTACTGCTCTCCATGCCCTGTTGTCAAGTGACTTTAAGAATGCAATCATTCTTGGCTTCCAGTAGTCATAATTAGAACCATCCAGTATAGGTGGTCTATTTACTGACCCTATATCTCTGTCCATGTTACAGAATTTGTTTTCCCTAGATCTCACCCAGTATAAACAGGCAGGGTGCCTGCTCTGATGCCAATTGAAATTCTGTGATCAGGTATGAGATGTCCTAAGAGATGTCCCAACACTTAATAGGACATTTGACAGATTTAACCAAAACTTAAACAGCAAGAAAAGTAAACAACACAGAAGTTTGTTAACCCAGTTCAGTGTATAACCACACCTACATCTGGAGGCTACCAAGCCAGGAGGAAATCCACTATTAGTAATATTAATTCTAGACTTAAACCACCCTGTTTAATCTATCACTTAATACTTACCCAATGCAATTTCTACCTAAGACTCACTTAGATAAGAGTACCCTACTCACTCCCCCTCAATCACCCAGTGATCAAGTTTACAAGTTTACAAAAGTTGAAGACATCCTTCAAACAATAACAGCTTGATCTTACTTCACAGTTTCAATCAAGTCACAAATGCACTTTTGCTTAAAAGCTCATAAAGTGGTACATAAAAACAACCTGCTATTAAAACACTAGACACCCTATTTGGTCTTCTGAAATTCGTACTCAATTCTATGAGTTTCTGTTGTTTAAATAGGTATCTGAATTTTGGGCTTTCTGTAGAATGATCCAGCCCTAATGTGCAGCAACTGTCACCTTGAATTTAGGGTTTGTTACCTCCTATATTCTAGGTGCATTAGGTCTTCTGTTTTAATCTGAATCTTCAATTTAAAACTCCCTACAGATGCGCCTTGTTCTGTTTTTATCCAGCATTAATTAATTCCAGATAGTTCTCCTTAAATATCTCTGATCTGTTAATCAATAATTAATTCTGGTAGCAGGTCTGAGATGTCTCAACATCTGTTGGGACATCCTGAAAAACTGAACTTAATTTATTCACACAATGTCCCAACATCTGATGAGACATCCTGAAATAAATTCACATACTCTGTTTGATAATGTCCCAACATCTGATAGGACATTCTGAACTGAATTTAACATTTCTTGTTTGGTCAAAAATTCTGCCAATTCTTAAACATCTACAGTAAAGAAGAACAAAAGCATAGCCTTGGTGACAAATACTGATGAAGAAGAAGATGATAAATCAGAAACTGGTGAAAGCTTATCAGACAACATTGCTATGCTTGGAAAACAATTCAAAAAGATTCTCAGAGGGATGGAAGGCAAATCCAAACCCAGTGGAAGATACATAAACTCTTCTGAGAACAAAAGATCTTATGATGCTAACAGAAGGTCAAATTATGATGAAAAGACCAGTCAAGAAAAAGGAATTAAATGCCATGGATGTGAAGGATATGGACACATCAGGAATGAATGTCCTACCTACTTAAAAAGGCAAAAGAAAGGACTCTCTGTAACCTGGTCTGATGAAGACTCAGGAGGTGATTCAGAAGAAGAATCAGCTAAGCATATCACTGCTCTAGTTGGATTATGTGAATCTGAAAGTGAATCCAGTGATGGGGAGCTTACTTTTGAAGAACTTGAGCAAGCATACAAAGATCTATACAAAAGAAGCACTGAAATATGCAGTGAGGTTATAAAGCTAAAGAAGCAGAATGAGGCACTAAAGGATGAAAAAGCAAGTGATCTAGAGATCATTGACACCTTGAAAAGTGAAGTAAGTCTTCTCAACTCTAAGTTGGAACACATGTCCAAGTCTGTTAGAATGCTGAACAGTAGCTCAAGTACACTGGATGTTATTCTAAACAACAATAAGCATTCAGGGGATAAAAGTGGACTGGGATTTAACAGAGTTCATAAGGATGAAGCTAGCTCAAACAAAACTAATTCAAAGTCCATACAGTCAAACAAGATGTCCCAACAGATGTTTCAACATCATGAAAAGAACACAAAGTCAAACATAATGTTCCAACAGATGTCTCAACATTCTGAAAAGAACAAAATGAAGAAGAAATATCAAAGATGGAGATGTCATCATTGTGGAAGATTTGGACATATCAAACCTCATTGCTATAAGTTGCATGGATATCCAAATCAGATGTATCAGCAACCCCCTAAGCAGAAGATAGAAGTTACCAAGAAAGTGCTGCATAGACATCAAAGAGATCAGCAACCTTCTAAGCAGAAGACAGAGGTCATCAAGAAGGTATGGAGACCAAAAGCTAGTCTTCATGCTGATCAAAGCTACATACCCAAGAACAAGATCAACAAACAACCTTGGAGCTCTACTGATGAACAATACACAGGGCAGAGATATCAAAATAAATCTCAACTCAAATGGTCAAAGAAAGGTGTTGCATATATAGCACATACATCACTAAGAGTATCAGCCAAAGAAGACTGGTACTTTGACAGTGGATGTTCAAGACACATGACTGGATTGAAGAATCTGCTAGTAGACTTAAAGTCACATTCATCCAGATATGTAACCTTTGGAGATGGAGCTAAAGGAGAAATCAAGGGAGTTGGAACCTTGGATTGTCAAGATGTACCAAGACTAAATGATGTGCTACTGGTTAAAGGTTTAACTGCTAACCTGATTAGCATAAGTCAATTATGTGATCAAGGGTACATTGTAAACTTTACCAAAACTGAATGCATAGTGACTAACAAAGAACAAGAGGTTGTCATGAGAGGAGCCAGATCTAAAGACAACTGTTACATGTGGGAATCTCAAGACTTCAGTCTCACTTCAACTTGCTCTTTAGCTAAAGAAGAAGAAGTGAAACTATGGCACCAAAGACTAGGTCATCTTCATTTCAGAGGCATAAAGAAGATAATATCTATGGATGCTGTAAGAGGTATTCCTAAACTGAAGATTGATGATGGAAAAATATGTGGTGAATGTCAAATAGGCAAGCAAACCAAGATGTCCCATCCAAAGCTCCAACATCTGACAACTTCCAAAGTTTTGGAACTATTGCATATGGATCTTATGGGACCTATGCAGGTTGAGAGCCTTGGTGGTAAGAGGTATGCCTATGTGGTGGTTGATGACTTTTCAAGGTATACATGGATAAATTTCATCAAAGAAAAGTCTGATGTATTTGATGTATTCAAAGACTTATGCCAAAGAATACAAAGGGAAAAAGCCAGCTGTGTGATCAGAATAAGAATTGATCATGGAAAAGAATTTGAGAACCAAAAATTCTTAGATTTCTGTTCTTCAGAAGGAATCAATCATGAATATTCTTCACCAATCACTCCTCAACAGAATGGGATTGTTGAGAGGAAGAATAGAACTATTCAAGAATCAGCAAGAGCTATGATCCATGCTAAAAAGTTACCTTTGTACTTCTGGGCTGAAGCTATGAACACAGCTTGTTACATCCATAACAGAGTTACTCTAAGGAAAGGAACTTTGTCCACAATCTATGAAGTCTGGAAGGGCAGAAAACCCACAGTTAAGTACTTCCATGTGTTTGGAAGTAACTGTTATATTCTGGCAGATAGGGAGCAAAGAAGAAAAATGGATCCTAAAAGTGATGAAGGGATTTTTCTTGGATACTCTATAAACAGCAGGGCATATAGAGTATTTAATTCTAGAACCAATGTTATCATGGAGTCCATAAATGTGATAATTGATGATGCTCCTACAGATGTCCCAGAAGATGTTGGAACATCTGTTGATATCAAGACTGAAGCTGAAGAAAAAAGTGATCATTCTGACTTCACTCAAACTAATGCAAGGACAAAACAATCCAGCAAACCTCCCTCCATCAGAATCCAGAAGGATCATCCCAAAGATTTGATAATTGGTGATCCCAACAGAGGTGTAAGCACTAGATCAAGAGAAGTGATTTCAGGTTCCTGTTTTGTTTCTAAAATAGAACCTAAAAACATCAAGGAAGCTCTTACTGATGAATACTGGATTTGTGCTATGCAAGAGGAATTAGGTCAATTCACAAGGAATGAAGTGTGGAACCTTGTTCCTAGACCTGATGACATAAATGTGATTGGGACTAAATGGGTGTATAAGAACAAGTCAAATGAGCAAGGAGTTGTTACAAAGAACAAAGCTTGACTTGTAGCTCAAGGATACACACAAATTGAAGGAGTAGACTTTGATGAAACCTTTGCACCAGTAGCAAGGCTTGAATCAATCAGACTACTGTTGGGAATTGCTTGTATCTTAAAGTTCAAGCTATTTCAAATGGATGTGAAAAGTGACTTTTTAAATGGTTATCTTAATGAAGAGGTATATGTAGAACAACCTAAAGGATTTGTTGATCCAAGCTGTCCAAATCATGTATAAAAACTAAAGAAGGCTCTTTATGGTCTGAAGCAAGCTCCAAGAGCATGGTATGAAAGACTGACTACTTTTCTTATCAAGCAAGGGTACATGAAAGGTGGAATTGACAAAACCTTGTTTGTTAAAGATGAAGAAGGAAATGTCATGATTGCTCAAATATATGTAGATGACATTGTCTTTGGTGGGATGTCAGACAGGATGGTTAATCATTTTGTCAACCAAATGGAATCTGAATTTGAAATGAGCCTAGTAGGAGAATTAACCTACTTTCTTGGACTGCAAATAAAGCAAATGGAAGACTCCATGTTCATTTCCCAAAGCAATTATGCCAAGAACATAGTCAAGAAATTTGGAATGGACAGTGCTACTCATAAGAGAACTCCTGCCCCCACACATTTAAAACTGACTAAAGATAAAAAGGGTGAGAATGTAGATCAAAGTATGTACAGAAGTATGATTGGAAGCTTATTATATCTGACTGCTAGCAGACCAGACATAGCATTTGCAGTAGGTGTATGTGCAAGATATCAAGCTGATCCAAAAGTCAATCATCTTAATCAAGTCAAGAGAATTCTGAAATATGTTAATGGTACTTGTGATTATGGCATAATGTACTTTCATGGATGCAAACAATTTCTCACTGGCTTATGTGATGCTGATTGGGTTGGAAGTGCTGATGATAGAAAAAGCACTTCAGGAGGATGCTTCTTTCTAGGAAACAATTTGATTTCTTGGTTCAGTAAGAAACAAAATTGTGTATCCTTATCTACTGCTGAATCTGAATATATTGCAGCTGGAAGCAGTTGTTCACAGTTGGTTTGGATGAAGCAAATGCTCACTGAGTACAATGTCCCACAAGATGTCATGACATTGTACTGTGACAACTTAAGTGCTATTAACATATCAAAGAATCCTATCCAACATAGCAGGACCAAGCATATTGATATCAGACATCATTTCATCTGAGATCTTGTAGAAGAAAAAGTGATTTCACTGGAACATGTAGCTACAAATCTACAGTTGGCTGATATATTTACCAAAGCCTTGGATGCTACTCAATTTGAAAATCTAAGGGGCAAATTGGGAATCTGCTTATGTGAAATTTAGCAGTTAAGGAGATGTGCCAACATGTCATATGACATTGTGTGGCATAAGCACCAGATGGCAACACCAGTCTGGTCAAGGACCTTGAGTATTCCTCTCCTAAAAACTCTCAAAGTAACGGCTACTTATATTATATCAGCTTGCTTTCAGCTATCCATCTTCTCATCATACTCTCAAAAACGAATTGCATTCTCTAACTGCTTTTCAGAACTCATCAAACCTAAAACTCTTCTTCCACTTTCTTCGAAAATGTCTCAAAACCCTAACATTCCTGAAGAAATCCTCAACAAGGAAGATGTGGTTCATGCAACCCCCATTTCTGTGGTACCCATGGATTCAACTCCAATGGACGAAATCAGAGGAAGAGTTCCTATTGCTAAAAAGCCAAGAACTCCAAAAAGAACAAAAGATCAAGTTTGCAGCAAATCCAAAGGCATTCCTTCACCAGCAAACATTCCTCCAAAATCTTCTGAATATGTGGATGATTCCATAAAAGAGTTGGTAAACAGGATTCTTTCTGAGCAAAGAGTGGTAAGTGGCATTTCTATCCCTCTGAGCACCATGCCAGCTCCACAAGAAGATCAACAACCTCAGGCTGCAAAGGACACTCCTGCTCAACAGGATGTCCCAATAGATGTTGAAACATCTGAGGATCAGCAAAAGGCCTCATCTGATGTTGCTGTTGAAACATCTGAGGACCAGAAAAAGGCCTCAAATGATAGTGATGAAGAAGCATCTGAGGACCAGACCAAGGCCTCAACTGAAGAGCACATCTCTGTTGATCCACCAACTGAAGAGGAGACTGCTCAATCCCCTCCTGTTGTGAACCTAGAGCATGATTCTGATACAGAAATCATTGCCTCTGTAAAACCTAGCATAGCCAAAAGGCTCAGAACTAGGAAAGAAAAGATGCATGCAGGACATGCAATTCCTGAGAAGAAGCAAGCTACCCCAAAGAAGGACAAAGCTAAAGCTGTCTTTGATCCTACAAAACAATGGAGTAAGGTGCAAACACAAAAGAGGAAAGCTGTCACTCCTCCAGATTCAGATGTTGAAACAGATGTCCCAACATCTCCTCCAAAGAAGAAATCAGCACCCTTAAGGTCATCAACTGCTGTTCCAGAAGCTCCCTTGGACAACATTTCCTTCCATCATGTTTCAAGTGTGAATAGATGGAAGTTTGTTTATCAAAGAAGGGTAGCACTTGAAAGAGAGCTGAGCAGTAATGCACTTGAGTGCACAGAGTTAATTGATCTCATCTCTTCTGCTGGCCTCTTCAAAACTGTCTCCAACTTTTCTCCCTGCTATGAGTTGCTTGTCAAGGAATTCATAGTCAACCTTCAAGAAGATTGTGCCAATGGTAAGTTTGCTGAATTTAGAAAAGTATTTGTTAGAGGTAGGTGTGTAGAATTCTCTCCTCAGGTCATCAACCAATACCTTGGAAGAGAATCTGATGGTCCAAATGAGTTAGGGAAGACAGATAACCAGGTCTGCAAGGTTATCACTGCTAACCAGGTCAAGGCTTGGCCAATAAAAGGAAAGCTCTCAGTGAGCATGCTGACAAGGAAATATGCCATGCTGAACAGGATTGGTACAGCAAACTGGGTACCTACCAATCATACATCCTCAATATCCACTGGCCTGGGCAGGTTCATTTATGCTGTAGGCACACAAACAAAGCTGGATTATGGAGCTTACATCTTTGATCAGACATTGAAGCATGCTAGCTCATCTGCAACAAAGCTGCCAATTGCCTTCCCTTCCTTGCTATGTGGAATAGTGCTAAGTCAGTACCCTGGGATCCTCACTGAAAAGGACACAATGTGCAAAAGAGAAAGCCCGCTGGCCTTCCACTACAAGTTGTTCCTGAGTCATCATGCAACTGATGTTGAAGCACCCTCTAGGACATCTGCTGGTCCTTCAAATGCAAAGTCTCCAATCTCCAAAGCTGCATTGATTGTTGAACTGAAGAGTACTTGCAAAGAACTGGATGCAAGGAAGCAGAAGCTTGAGGAGATCATCCAAAGGCTGGAGATTGAAAGTGATCAGAAAGCTGCTTCTTCTGATGAGGAAACTGAGGAAGATGAAGAAACTAACTGTGAGGAATCTGAGTGAAAATTGTATGTGAGGATTATGTAATAACAGCCTCTGCATTGTATTTTGAATTAGTCTCTTTGGCCCCAAATTTATGTCTAACAAGGGGGAGAACATCAACAACAACAATGTAAAATGCTGTTTGATTATGAATGAAAAATCTCTGTTTGTTTCTGAACTAAATCTGTAAAATATTTCTGTTGCAACAAGGCTGAACACATGAATGTTTAAGGGGGAGTAATCTCACACATGATTCAACAGAAAAGAAATGTTGCACTCTGATAAAAGAACTTCTGCTGCACTCTGAAAATCAGAAAAGGATGTTAGCCAAAAATTAGCCAAAGGGGGAGTTTGTAGATGTTTAGAATTGGCAGAATTTTTGACCAACAAGAAATATTGAATTCAGTTCAGAATGTCCTATCAGATGATGGGACATTATCAAACAGAGTATAAGAACTTAATTCAGGATGTCACACCAGATGTTGGGACATTGTGTAAATGATTTAAGTTCAGTTTTTCAGGATGTCCCAACAGATGTTGAGACATCTCAAACCTGCTACCAGAATTAATTAATGACTAACTGATCTGAGATATTTAAGGAAAGTTATCTGGAATTAATTATGGATGGACAAAAACATAATAAGGCGCATATGTAGGGAGTATTATTATGAGGCTTCAGCATAAACAGAAGAACTAAATCACCTAGAATCTAGGAAGTAACAAACCCTAATTCAAGGTGGAAGCTGTATGCGTTTTTAGGACTGGATTAACCTACAGAAAGCCCAAAATACAAACACCTATTTAATGAACAGAAACTCAAAGAATTGAGTACGAATTTCAGAAGAAAAAATAGGGTGTTGTGTTTTAATAGCAGGTTGTTTTTATTGTACCACTTTATGAGCTTTTAAGCATAAGTGTATTTGTGACTTGATTGAAATTGTGAAGTAAGATCAAGCTGTTTTGTTTGAAGTATGACTTCAATGTTATTAAACTTGTATACTAGATCACTGTGTGATTGAGGGTGAGTGAGTTGGTACTCATATCTAAGTTGTGTCTTAGGTAGAAATTGCATTGGGTAGATATTAAGTGAAAGATTAAACTGGGTGGTTTAAGTCTAAGAATTAATATTACTTATAGTGGATTTCCTCCTGGCTTGGTAGCCTCCAGATGTAAGTGTGGTTATACACTGAACTGGGTTAACAAACTACTGTGTTGTTTAATTTTCTTGCACTTTAAGTTTTGGTTAAATCTGTCAAGTGTTGGAACATCTCATAGGACATCTCATACCTGATCACAGAATTTCAGAAGTTACTACAAAGTTGTGGATCAACTCCACGAGACTCCTTCTAAGATCTCTATATTATCCCTGCTGCTGTGTTCCGAAGCTCATCGGGATGCACTACTCAAAGTTCTGCCCACTGCCTACGTGCCAGAAGAGATCACAGTGAATCAGCTTGAAACAGTGGTGTCAAATGTCAATACTAGCCATGGGATGGGTTTCATCAATGCTGATTTGACAACAGAAGGACGTCACCACAACAAAGCTTTGCACATCACCCTGGAGTGCAAAGGAGTTGTACTATCTCATGTTCTTGTAGACACTGGGTCCTCCCTCAATGTCTTGCCGAAGAAGGCTCTTGTCAAGCTCGAATATGATGGAATAGCTCTCCGACCAAGCAATCTTGTGGTCAGGGCTTTTGTTGGCTCCAAAAGGTCTGTTCTTGGAGAGGTGGAACTCCCTGTGATAATCGGTCCGCAGGTCTTTAAGACTACTTTCTATGTGATAGACATACAGCCGGCCTACAGCTGTTTGTTGGGTCGACCATGGATTCACGCCGCAGGCGCAGTAACGTCGACCCTTCACTAGAAATTGAAATATGAGTGGGAAGGACAAATTATCACCATCTGTGGTGAGGAGGACATCTTTGTTTGCCATCTGGCTACATACAAGTACATTGAGATGGATGGTGAAATCCATGAAACTATGAGTAAAGGGTTCGAGGTCTTGAATGTCAATGAGGCGACGACTGAAGTATTTGCTGCATCCCAGGAGGATAGGATGGGTACTTCAATTTTCTCCTATCAGCAAGCCCGGAAGGTTGTTGAAGATGGTAATGCCCAAGGCTGGGGCAAGCTGCTTCCAGTGGAGAAGAAGGAAGATAGATTCGGTTTGGGTTACAAACCATTCCTACAAGATCAATCAGAGGCTGCCAAAGAGCCCAAGTTCATCAGTGGGGGGATGCTCACCCCAGATTCTGTTAACAACCTGGAAGATGAGACGGAAAGCGACCGCAACCTGGAGAGCTGGATATGTCCAAGGATCCCGGGGCACCAAGTCCTTAACTGGTCTTCCCAGGAAATTATAAGGGTTACTCCTGCAGAGTAATTATTATTTCCTGTCTTTTTTAGCATGCATCAAGTCCTGCATCTTGCCCAATATGTCAGGATTCATTTTGTAATAGGGCCATATTGTAATTTTATGCAAGTATCATATCATGAATACTGGACATTTTGCAAACGATACAAAAATGTACAAAAAGAGATGTGACTGAAAATTATGATTTTATTAATCTGGGTGCCCTGAATTGGCAAATACAATCTAAGCAACAAATCTCTTGGAATGAGGAGATTGCTAAAAATTGAGAAAATAAAAGTGTTGGCAATGTTGACGACGCTCCGGTGAACTTCCTTTGCTATGACCTGTATGACCTTGACGTTCTTCTTATCTTGCTTTCTGAAGTAGGTTGATTCTGACTGATGCTTTATTCTTTCGAAGCTTGTCATGTTGCGAGCGATACAGACGAATTCAGAATGCAATTGTTGGTTTATTCCCTAATTTTGCGTGGATCACCCTTTAGGGTTTTCAATCCACCGGGATACCCCTTTTTGCCCGAGCTGTCCAATGCGGCTTTTCAACTCAGCGGGTGTACATTTTTTCAATTTCCCCTTATTTTTGCCCGAGTCTTTTATTTTGTTTTTGACTCGTCGGGATGCCCTATTTTTGCCTGGACTTACATTCTGTTTTTATGTCCAGCGGGTCATTTTATGCAAAGTATTTTTTTAACTGCATCTGAATGCACATGGGATAAGAAATCTTCACCATCCATAGTAGAGAGCATCAATGCTCCACCAAAGAAGACCTTCTTTACTATGAATGGACCGTCGTAATTTGGAGTCCACTTGCCCCTGTGGTCTGTATGAGGAGGAAGGAGTCTTTTCAGTACAAGATCTCCTACTTGGTATTCCCGAAGTCTGACTTTCTGATCGAAGGTTTTCTTCATTCTTTTCTGATATAGCTACCCATGACAAATTGCAGCTAATCTCTTTTCTTCGATCAGGTTCAATTGATTGTACTGAGACCGGACCCATTCTGCTTCGTCCAGCTTAACATCCATCATCACCCGTAAGGAGGGTAGCTCAACTTCAACAGGTAGGACAACCTCCATACCATACACCAGCTAATAAGGTGTTTCCCTAGTGGACGTTCTGATTGAGGTTCGATACCCATGCAAGGCAAATGGTAGCATTTCATGCCAGTCTTTGTAAGTAACCACCATCTTTTGCACAATCTTCTTGATGTTTTTGTTAGCTGCCTCAACAACGCCATTCATCTTTGGCCTGTAAGGAGAAGAGTTGTGATGTTGAATTTTGAAGTCCCGACACAGTTCTACCATCATTTTGTTGTTCAAATTGGAACCATTATCAGTAATGATTCGCTCAGGAACTCCATATCGACAGATGATGTCTCTTTTCAGGAATCTGGCTACCACGTGTCTGGTGACGTTTGCATATGAAGCTTCTTAACCCACTTGGTGAAATAATCAATGGCTACCAGGATGAATCTGTGGCCATTTGAAGCAGTTGGTTCGATCTTTCCAATCCAGTCAATGCCCCACATGGCAAAGGGCCAAGGTGAAGACATCACATTCAAGGGATTTGGAGGCACATGCACTTTATCCGCATAGATCTGGCATTTATGGAACTTTTTGGCATATGCACAACAATCTGCATCCATTGTGATCCAATAATAACCTAATCTTAATAATTTCTTAGCCATTGCATGTCCTCCAACATGGGTATCGAAAGATCCTTCATGCACCTCGTGCATCAGCAAGTCTGCTTCTTTTTTATCAACACATCTGAGTAGCACCATGTCAAAGTTTCACTTGTATAATGAACCATCAGCATTAAGGAAGAAACTACAGGTCAGTCTTCTTAATGTCTTCTTATCATTGGATGATGCCCCAGGTGGGTATGTTTGATCCTCTAAGAAGCTCTTGATGTCATGGAACCATGGCTTGTCATCTTTAGCAATGTCCACAGAGAATACGTATACTGGCCGGTCTAGTCTGGATACCGAGATCCACGGCACATAATTGGCAGTTTGAACCTTGATCATGGAGGAAATGTTAGCTAAAGCATCTGCAAACTGATTTTCGTCTCGAGGGATGTACTCAAGTTTGACTGTTCTGAATAAAGTCAATAATCTCCTCATGTAGTCACGGTATGGGATCAAATGCTCTTGGTGAGTATACCATTTGCCGTTAGTCTGATTGATTACCAAAGCTGAATCTCCAAATACATTCAAAATCTTGATCCTGAGGTCAATGGCTTCCTCAAGACCCATGATACAGGCTTTATATTCAGCTTCGTTCTTAGTGCAGGCAAAGGTGAGTTTTGTCGAGAAAGGCATATGAACTCCTTTAGGTGTAATGAGCATTGCACCAACCCCATGTCCATTCATATTGACAGCCCCATCAAACATCATTGTCCACTCTTCTTCTGGGTCAGGCCCTTCAGTGTGAACAAGCTTTTCATGATCTTTTTCTTTTAGGTACATGATGTCTTCATCAGGGAAGTCAAATCTCATGGGCTGGTAATCATCAATGGGTTGCTCAGCTAGATAGTCAGACAGTACACTGCCTTTGATGGTCTTTTGAGATGTATACTGAATGTCATACTCTGTCAGAATCATTTTCCATCCTGCAACCCTTCCGATAGGTAGTATATTGCATACTCTTTTCGACCAGACTCGTCATGCTGGCCCAGCACACACCCCATTGATCCTTCTAATACTATCAGGTACATTATTAGAGGTCTTCCTTCAATCGGAGGCATGAGAATTGGAGGCTCTTGTAAGTACTCCTTGATTTTGTCAAAAGCCTTCTGACAATCTTTGTTCCACCTGACCGTTTGTTCCTTTCTTAGTAATTTGAACAGGGGTTCACAGGTTGCAGTAAGATGAGATATGAACCTTGATATGTAGTTCAATCTACCCAAGAACCCCCGAACTTCTTTTTCAGTCCTAGGTGCATGCATCTCCTGAATAGCTTTGACTTTGTCAGGATCAACCTCAATTCCTTTTTCACTTACAATGAAACCCAACAGTTTACCGGATCGTACCCCGAATGTACATTTGTTGGGTTCAACTTCAACTGATATTTCCTCAGACGCTTGAACAACTTCAGCAGATTTACCAGATGATCTTCTTCAGTGAGGGACTTGGCAATCATGTTATCCACGTAGCATTCAATTTCTTTATGGATCATGTCGTGGAATAACGTTACCATAGCCCGTTGATAAGTGGCACCGGCATTCTTCAGTCCAAAAGGCATTACCTTGTAACAAAAAGTGCCCCAAGGTGTGATGAAGGTAGTCTTCTCCATGTCTTCGGGTGACATCCTGATCTGATTATATCCCGAAAATCAATCCATGAAAGAAAACACTAAGAACTGAGTTGTGTTGTCGACCAATACATCAATGTGAGATAGTGGGAAATCATCCTTTGGGCTAGCTCTATTCAGATCTCGGTAATCCACACACATACGTACTTTGCCATCTTTCTTAGGCACCGGTACAATATTAGAGACCCACGGCGGGTAACTAGTTACAGCAAGGAAATCGGCGTCCCACTATTTTTGCATTTCTTCCTTAATCTTCATTTCCATATCTGGACGAGTACGGCGTAGCTTTTGCTTCATTGAAGGGCAATCTTCTTTCAAAGGCAGCTTGTGCATAACAATATCCGTATCTAGACCTGGCATATCTTGATAGGACCAAGCAAAGACGTCGACGTATTCTCGAAGCATGTTGATAAGCTGTTCTTTTACTGAAGTTTGCCGACTGGCCCCGATCTTTACTTCTTTCAAATCCTCTTCGGTACCAAGATTAACTGTTTCAACCTCCTCCTGATGAGGAGTAATCACTTTCTCTTCTTGCCTCAACAACCTGGCTAACTCTTTCGGTAACTCATATTCTTCTTCAACCCCTTCATCAACTTGATTAATTGGATTGTCGAAGTCATACAAGGTCATAGAAGTGTTGTTGTCGGTGCAATCTGGAGGATAATCTCTGCAAGGGTTGAGATTGGTTCGTTTTAGTGATCAATTTTAATATTGTTTAGAAAAGTGTAAATGAAGTTATTATTTTGAAAACATTGCCATTTTATTGTTTTGTACAAAAGTAAAAAATGAAAAGACAGTGAGAAAAAAAGAGACTCGTTTGCAAAAGATGTCCAATATTCATTGATAATTCATTTGCACAAAATTACAATATGGCCCTATTACAAAATGAGTCCTGACATCTTGGGCAAGATGCAGGACTTGATGCATGCTAAAAAAGACAGGAAATAATAATTACTCTGCAGGAGTAACCCTTATAATTTCCTGGGAAGACCAGTTAAGGACTTGGTGCCCCGGGATCCTTGGACGTATCCAGCTCTCTAGGTTGCGGTCACTTTCCATCTCGTCTTCCAGGTTGTTAACAGCATCTGGGGTGAGCATCCCCCCACTGATGAACTTGGGCTCTTTGGCAGCCTCTGATTGATCTTGTCAGAATGGTTTGTAACCCAAACCGAATCTATCTTCCTTCTTCTCCACTGGCAGCAGCTTGCCCCAGCCTTGGGCATTACCATCTTCAACAACCTTCCGGGCTTGCTGATAGGAGACAATTGAAGAACCCATCCTATCCTCCTGGGATGCAGCAAATACTTCAGTCGTCGTCTCATTGACATTCAAGGCCTCGAACCCTTGGCTCATAGTTTCATGGATTTCACCATCCATCTCAATGTACTTGTATGTAGCCAGATGGCTAACAAAGATGTCCTCCTCACCACAGATGGTGATAATCTGTCCTTCCCACTCATATTTCAATTTCTAGTGAAGGGTCGACGTTACTGCGCCTGCGGCGTGAATCCATGGTCGACCCAACAAATAGTTGTAGGCCGGCTGTATGTCCATCACATAGAAAGTAGTCTTAAAGACCTGCAGACCGATTATCACAGGCAGCTCCACCTCTCCAAGAACAGACCTCTTGGAGCCATCAAAAGCCCTGACCACAAGATTGCTTGGTCGGAGAGCTATTCCATCATATTCGAGCTTGACAAGAGCCTTCTTCGGCAAGACATTGAGGGAGGACCCAGTGTCTACAAGAACATGAGATAGTATAGCTCCTTTGCACTCCAGGGTGATGTGCAAAGCTTTGTTGTGGTGACGTCCTTCTATTGTCAAATCAACATTGGTGAAACCCAGCCCATGGCTAGTATTGACATTTGACACCACTGTTTTGAGCTGATTCACTGTGATCTCTTCTGGCACGAAGGCAGCGTGCAGAACTTTGAGTAGTGCATCCCGATGAGCTTCGGAACACAGCAGCAGGGATAATATATAGATCTTAGAAGGAGTCTGGTGGAGCTGATCTACAACTTTGTAGTCACTTCTTTTAATTATCCTCATAAATTCATCCACATCTTGATCAAAGGATGATTTATGAGTCTCTTTTGATGCAGGTTCTTCATGTGCCACACTCTTCCCTTTGGCTTTGGTAGCAGCCTCTGCCTCAGTATTAATTCTTGGAGCTTGTGACGTGAAGAGGCGTCCGCTTCGGGTGAAGCCACCGCCTTCCCCGACATTGTCCACTTGTGGGATAGGAACTGAAGAATCAAGAAGGACTTTTTCTCCGTTGCAGTAAAGGTCAGCACCATAATGCCATGGTACATCACTATCTTTATCATATGGAATTGGCCCGGCCACCGTGATGGTGACTGGGCTCACTGCAGCAGAAGTTGGAACCGTTATTGTCTGTGGACCATAGAAGATGGTGACATGACTTCTTGTGGATGTTGGAGATGATGAATTGAAGCTTGATTGTTGCTGATACTGTTGCTGAGATTGTTGAAAGTTGCTGGAGTTCGGGACCGTTGTAGGGTCATAATAAATAGTAACAGTGGAGAAATCATTGTTGGAGGTTGCTGAAGTTATAGAAGGAAAAGAAATGGAATTGTTGTTTGTTGAAGTGATGGAAGAGGTGGTTGCTGAAGTTGTAGACGAGTCAGTAGAAACAATTGTTGTTGTAGTTGTAGAAGAATCACTTGTTGTTGTAAAAGGAGTTGTTTGTATTGTAGAAGCAGTTGTTGTTATTTGCAGAATGCTTTCTTTAATCAAATCATTAATTCCATTCCTCAAGCTTGTACACCCATTCTCGAAAAGTTTACATGATTCACAACAGGCCTCACAACCTGGATACACTTGGCATTTCAAAAGCTGGGCTTTAACCTCTGCCAGAGGTGTTTGAATACTTGAAATATCTTCTATTAAACTCATGGGTGAACCTTCCTCTATAGCATTAATCCTTGGACCACTGTGGCTTGGTATAGGATTTTTCATGACATTGGGAGGTGGTGCAAAGTTCAGGGCTTTTGAATCTACTAGATCCTGGACCTTCATATGCAGAGCTCTGCATTTTTCCGTGGAGTGAACAGGTGCGTTAGAATGAAAAGCACACCTAGCATTGACATCATAGTTTCTCATAAGGTTCTGAGGATCAGGTGGAGCCAATGTCCTCAACTCAACAAGATTGAGCTTTAGGAGTTGTGGCAGCAATGTGGCATATGGCATTGGAATAGGGTCAATCACCCTGTTGATCTGAGATGGCCGCTGTTGAAAAGGGTGTTGTTGATTGTTGTTATTGTTGTTGTAGGATCTCTGTTGAGGAAAGTGTGGTTGTTGAGGAAAGTGTTGTGGTTGTTGAGCATACTGAGGAGGTGGAGTAGGAATAGTGACAACAGCAACTGATCTGGGCAGATATTGGGGCCATCCTCTTCCCACATGTACATAATTTGTTTCACCAGATCTACGGGGCCCAGCATATGGCTTCCTTGCACTGCTTGAACTAGCACCGTTGTCGGAGATCTTTCCCATCTTCAGTAGACTCTCAATTCTCTCCCCAGCTATCACCACATCTGCAAAGCTGGTGGAAGAAAATGCAGCATGTCTGTCAATTTAGGTACCCTGGAGAGTATTCATGAACATGTCTTCCATCTCCCTCTCTGACATCGGAGGTTGCACGGCAGCAGCTAGTTGCCTCCACCTTTGGGCATACTCTCTAAAGCTTTCACGGGAAGACTGTGACATTCCCATCAGAAGTGTCCTGTTTGGAGCCATGTCCAGATTATACTGATACTGACGGATGAAAGCTTCAGCCAAGTCCTTCCAGTTTCTTATTGTGGCTCTGGTCAGGTGAGAATACCAATCCCGAGATGCCCCTATCAAGCTATCCTTGAAGTAAAACATCCACAGCTTCTCGTCCGTGGTGTAAGCTTTCAATCTCCCCAGGAAAGAATGAAGAGGGGTACGTGGGCAGGATGTGCAATTGTATCTTTCAAAACAAGGGGGTTTGAATTTGTGAGGAATTCTCACCCCTTCCACCAATCCCATGTCCATGACATCAAAACCTAGAGAGTTTTGGGATTCAAGAGACCTTAGCTTCTCTGCAATTTCATCCAACCAACGATCGTAAACTTCGTCTCCAGCCCCTACCACAATGAACTGTTCTTCTTGAGGGTCTTCCTGCAAAGCTCTTCCTCCAGTAGTGTTACCTTGGGTGTTTCTTATGGCATTGTTGTCGGGGTTTAGATGAGGTCCAAACTCTATTGGATCAGTGCGAGGTTGCACGTGATCGTTGTTGCTGGTACCCCCTATACCTGGATGGTGTTCTTCAGGAGTTTCTCGCTCAACCAACTCCCTCAGTCTTTCCTGGCTTTGAGCTAGACCAGTCATTACTGTCATAAATTGATTCATTTGGGCCCTCATTTATGTCCTTTCATTGGCCATCTAGGCCCTCACTTCAGTCAAGTCTTGTTGAACCTGATCCATCTGTAGTCCCGGAAGGTTGTTTCTTCTCGGGTACCGGTGTATTCTGTTGACAGGGAACACTCTTCTGCGAGCAATGTTTCCTGAAACCACAACAAAGTGAGAAACAACAACAAAACAGAAACCTACAAAATAAAGAAAATATGTTAGTATGCAATGCAAGATGTTTATTTGTCTTCCAAGGTTATCCGGTTTGGTTCTTTGGTTTTGACCTTTCCAGACCTCGAGGAAATGCTGATGTTGAAAGAGATTAAGCCCACAAAAATAATACAAACCATATATATTACAAAGAGTGAAGATACATAGTTTGATTACAATAAAATCCCCATGGTGGGTCAAAATACAACAACAACAGAAATACAATCAAAATGAAGTACAAACAAAAGGAGTCAAACATCCAATCCAAAGTCATTTCCTCTGACTTCCTTCAGGAGAGCCTCAGTCACTGGACCTACTGGGTGTTCAATGATAGTCCTGATGAGGAGGTTCCTTGTGGCAATGGCACTGGTCAACTTCTTATGCTTATCCTGATCCTTTGACCTCTTTAACCCTGCCCGAAGTTTCAATTCAGAGATCTCCTTCTGCACTGCTAATAATGCCTCCTGATGTTTCTTCTCACTAGCCTCCAGCTGCTCTATCTTAGCTTGGGTTCTTTGATCTTCATGTGCACGAGCCTCAGTGATCCTGATTCACCTAGCCTGGCTCTCCTCTAAGTAATGCTCTGCCCTAGCCTTCTGAGTCTTAGCTTCCTTGCAAGAATTCTTCAGCACTAACTCCCATGCTCTAGCTTTCTGATGTAGTCGTCCGTCTTCTCAATCTTGGTCAAGTGCTCAATCCGGAACTTCTCTAACCTCTCATTATCTAGACTGCTGTCATTCCTTTCCCAGAGGGTCTTCTTCAAGGCTTTAGAGAGCTGAGCATTCCTCTCCTTCAGTTTATCAAACTCCTCCAAGCTGACAGTAGCTGCAGGCTGCACTGGTGATGGTCCAAGTGCATCCTCTAAAGTGAATGGCATCCGGGTGATCTGTGCTCTGGCACGAGACCAATCAAGATATTGTGCTGAAGCTATATTGTTACACTTACCCAGAATGGTCGTCCCCTTAGTCTGAATATTGTCCCAAGCCCAGGAAGTTTGTCTGACAATAGCTGAGTTATGCGGGATGTCACAATAGAGGGTCTCTGTCAAATCTTGCCCTCTTGGGGGATGAACCAAAGCATACCCTAATTGTTTCTTAAAAAGCAAAGGGTTGTAGTTGATGCAACCTTTTACTCCAATCAAAGGAACATTAGGATATTGCCCATAGCTAGTAATGATGTCTTTGCCCTTGGTACTCTGAGTACACCATCTGATGTCTTCTGATGTAAGGGCAATCAATCTCTTAGCCCAATTCCTTGGCTGATGATGGTTCAGGAAAGTGTCCGATTTTGGAAAGTATCTTAACAACCAACAGTAATAGAGGGGTGCACAACATCTAACCAATCTTCCTCTTTGCTTCTCATTCCTTTGATGCACTGAGTAGTAGAGGTCTCCAAGCAAAGTAGGAATTGGGTTCTTTAGTAAGAACAGGTGAATAACATTCTTGCTTACAAACTTTGGCTCATCTGCAAACAAGATAACTCCATATATGCTGAGTGCCAAGAGTGAAAAAACATTATCCCACTTCCCTGCTGCGGCATGCAGGATGGCCTGGGAAATCAAGAAGTCCAAGTGAAGGCCTGGAATCCCAGCCTTGGTGGTCATGTTTTGATCAATGAGGGTGGGCTCCAAATGCAAGGCCTTAGCTATGTCTTCATTCTTGGGAGCAACCATCTTAGGGTTGAAAGGAATCCCTCTCCTGACAGGGACACCTAACAACATGGAAAATTCTTCTAGCAGAGGTCCCAACTGAAAATCAGGGAATGTAAAACATCTGAGAGGAGGATCATAAAACTGCAACCAAGTATGGATCATGCTCCTCTGGGATGCATCCAGGTCCATGATCATATCCAATATGCCTCCATAATGTTCCCTGAATAATGGGACATGATGGAGAGAACTGGAAGAATCTCTGGTGAAAATGCTGGTGGGGAGTCACTGATGGAGACAAACTAATGAATGCTGGAGAAGGAACACTGGTGAAGATGCTGGTGCAGATAAATGAAGAAGTCTGAGCAGAAGAACAAGTCAAAACCAAACCAAAGATAATAAGGTGGATACCTTGTAAAACAAATAGGCAAATGTTAAATGATACAAAATGATTTATACAAAATGATATGCAAGGGTTTATGATCAAGTGCTGGATCTGTTATCTGCCTTGATAGGGTCCATGTGTCCATAAGTCCGGATGGAAGCTTAGAAACCCAGTAGCCATGTGGGGGACTCAAATAAAGAGTTACAAGTCCAGGGTTTCACAAGAACTGTCCAAAGTGATGCATTCTTAAACAAAACTGGTAATAGGGTATGATGAGGCTAAGGGTTCCTGCAAACCTGTAAACATCCCAACCCCCTCACATGTATTGTTCTAGAACAAGGATCCTCAGACTTGGATCAATTATGAGAAGTGTAAACACTTTCAACCCGGAGGTACAATGTTAACAATAACCATAAAAGATCCTCCTCTAATTCACCTCAGATGCTGAAGGTCTTAAAAGGTCATCCAGACTTAGCAGGCTTCCTAGATAACCCTAGTACTACAGGAAATCCGTAGCACAAAGTTCTCAAGAAGAAACCCATCTATAAACCGTGTTTCATATTCCCGCACCTGACCGAAATGGAATGGGAAAGAATATGTAGCCACTCTAACCTATGTGTCACTCAGGTCCCCGGTATGGAACCTTAATCACTCAATGATTCCCACCCACCAAAACAGACAAGAGATCCAGCACCAGTGATATGATAATAGTATGAAATGCATAAAACTGTAAATAAAAGCAATAAATAAAGCTGTACAGAAAGCAATAAATAAAGCGATAAGTAAATAAACACAAGTAGCACATAACACCTCCGTAAACACAAATCAAACAAGCGCTAGGAGGAACCTATAAAAAGAAACAGAAGCCCTGGTTGCAATATAAGTTTCCCTAGTAGAGTCGTCAAGCTGTCGCTCCCAAAGATTTGCATCCCGGTACAAGCGCGAACGGTCGGTGAAAAGAGAAATGAAGATGAATTGAATAGAGTTTCCAGCTAGGCATTTTTATTCCGAAGGAAAGGTAATGCTGCATAAACCTAGAAAAAGATGGATAAGACGGTTGCGAACCAGAGAAACTGAGAAAGGGGGTTGGTTACAACCTGGGAAGGTATTAGTCTCTAATTATGAGGTGAGAAGAGAGACACAAAGAAGACTCAAAGGAAAAATTCTAAGGGAAACTATCAATCCTATAAGTTATCATGCTTAGGAATCCTATGGTTTTGTGAGGCTTAAGGAAAGAAGTCTTCAAGGAAGCCACCAAGGAGAAGCAAGATGAAAAGAGAAGGAAGCAGAAGAATAAGTTACTTACTTCCTAAGAAGATAAGTAACTTAAAGGAAGAAATGTACAAGTGAGCAAGCTCATTCAAAGACAAATAAAAATGCAGCAAGGATGCAATATGAAGAGATGAGAAGTGGTGGGAGGTGAAGGCAAATCCACCTCCTAAACAAACTTACCATTAACCTGAAAAGTTAGTACAAGATGCAATATGAAAAGAATGAAATGAAATGATGCATATGCAAGGGAAAATACCAAGATCAGAAGCATAAACATGATGTAAAGGATGCTATGATATGATGCAAATACATATAAGATGCATATGTGTGTTCATACAAGAGAATGAATGCAAATGAAGCATGTAAACACATGGATGTTCATGAAATGAAATGAATGCAAAGCATAGCAAATGTGTGAATAAACGATCAAGCAATGTCTTAAGATATCTAAGATGGCATACAAATGCTTAGAATGGCATGGCAAGTTCATATGTTCATGCAATGCAATGTAAGATGCAAGTGAGGATGCAAAATTAGGGTTACATGAAAGAATGAGATGCAAATGGCAAAGACAGAAGAAAATGACATTATAAAAAATTGAAAATGTATTCAAAGAAACCCTAAACCTATACTAGGTTACCATCCAAAGGGGGAGGTCAGAAGCTAAACCTAGAAGGAGTTATGAATTTCCTAAGTTTCTAGGGTTTTTTGGGTGATCTTCAATGTAAAATGCCAAACAAATTGAAAATGCAAGATAAATTCATGCCAAAAATATCCTAGATACTACATGATATGTGTAAAATAATGCAAAAAGAACCATCTTCAAACCCTTCATGGTTAGGCAGGAAAGATTTTTAAAAGCTAGGGTTAGAAAAATATGATTTTAAGAACCCTAAATTCAAAGAAAATTGTGACAAAGTGATCAAAACCAAAAAGAAATTTGTATGAAGGGTTTGAGAATGTTTCTAAATGTGTTAGAATGCTCTCTGAATTTTTTTGTGATTTTTAAATACTTAAATGTATTTTTATTTAATTAAAATCAATTAGCTAATTAAATAAAACATTTAAATGATTTAAAAATATATTTTTAATATCAATCGGACCAACAGAAAATGGTACACTCACCAAGAGCATCCGATCCCATACCGTGACTACACGAGGAGATTATTGACTTTCTTCACAACAGTCAAACTTGAGTACATCCCTCGAGACGAAAATCAGTCGCAGATGCTTTAGCTACCATTTCCTCCATGATCAAGGTTCAAACTGCCAATTATGTGCCTCGGATCTCGATATCCAGACTAGACCGACCAACATACATATTCTCTGTGGACATTGCTAAAGATGACAAGCCATGGTTCCATGACATCAAGAGCTTCTTAGAGGATCAAACATACCCACCTGGGGCATCATCCAATGATAAGAAGACATTAAGAAGACTGGCCGGTAGTTTCTTCCTTAATGTTGATGATTCATTATACAAGCGAAACTTTGACATGGTGCTACTCAGATGTGTTGATAAAAAAGAAGCAGACTTGCTGATGCAGGAGGTGCATGAAGGATCTTTCGGTACCCATGCTGGAGGACATGCAATGGCTAAGAAATTATTAAGATTAGGTTATTACTGGATCACAATGGATGCAGGTTGTTGTGCCTATGCCAGAAAGTTCCATAAATGTCAGATCTATGTAGATAAAATGCATGTGCCTCCAAATCCCTTGAACGTGATGTCTTCACCATGGCCCTTTGCCATGTGGGGCATTGACATGATTGGAAAGATCGAACTAACTGCTTCAAATGGCCACAGATTCATCCTGGTAGCCATTGATTATTTCACCAAGTGGGTTAAAGCAGCTTCATATGCAAACGTCACCAGACAAGTGGTAGCCAGATTCCTGAAAAGAGTCATCATTTGTCGATATGGAGTTCCCGAGAAAATCATTACTGATAATGGTTCAAATTTGAACAACAAAATGATGGAAGAATTGTTTCGGGACTTCAAAATTCAACATCACAACTCTTCTCCTTACAGGCCAAAGATGAATGGCGCTGTTGAGGCAGCTAACAAAAACATCAAGTAGATTGTGCAAAAGATGGTGGTTACTTACAAAGACTGGCATGAAATGCTACCATTTGCCTTGCATGGGTATCGAACCTAAATCAGAACGTCCACTGGGTCAACACCTTATCAGCTGGTGTATGGTATGGAGGTTGTCCTACCTGTTGAAGTTGAGCTACCCTCTTTATGGGTGATGATGGATGTTAAGCTGGACGAAGCAGAATGGGTCCGGTCTCGGTACAATCAATTGAACCTGATCGAAGAAAAGAGATTAACTGCAATTTGTCATGGGGGCAGCTATATCAGAAAAGAATGAAGAAAGCCTTCGATCAGAAAGTCAGGCTTCGGGAATACCAATTAGGAGATCTTGTGCTGAAAAGACTTCTTCCTCCTCATACAGACCACAGGGGCAAGTGGACTCCAAATTACGACGGTCCATTCATAGTAAAGAATTTCTTCTCTGGTGGAGCATTGATGCTCTCTACTATGGATTGTGAAGATTTCTTATGCCCTGTGAATTCAGATGCAGTTAAAAAATACTTCGCATAAAATGACCAGCTGGACATAAAAACAGAATGTAAGTCCAGGCAAAAATAGGGCATCCCGATGAGTCAAAAACAAAATAAAAGACTCGGGCAAAAATAAGGGAAAATTTAAAAAATGTACACCCGCTGAGTTGAAAAGCCGCATTGGACAGCTCAGGCAAAAATGGGTATCCCGGTGGATTGAAAACCCGAAAGGGTGATCCACGTAAAATCAGGGAATAAGCGAACAAATGCATTCTGAATTCGTCTGTATCGCTCGCAACATGACAAGCTTCGAAAGAATAAAGCATCAGTCAGAATCAACCTTCTTCAGAAAGCAAGATAAGAAGAACGTCAAGGTCATACAGGTCATAACAAAGGAAGTTCACCGGAGCGACGTCAACATTGCTAACACTTTTATTTTCTCAATTTTTAGCAATCTCATCATTCCAGGAGATTTGTTTCTTAGATTGTATTTTCCAATTCAGGGAACCCATATTAATAAAATCAGAATTTTCAGTCACATCTCTTTTTGTACATTTTTGTTTCGTTTGTAAAATGTCCAGTATTCATGATATGATACTTGCATAAAACAAATGAGCCATTCTTAAAAAAATGCTTGTAGGAAATATATTTACTTTCAGGAATATCTAATTCCTATGACGGAATCCGGTAAGGGATACCTCGGGATACTTGTGTGTTTCTCTTGTCTTAACAGGTTGCAGGAATTCAATACGCGACATGGGGCATGCCAAGTACACTTCCCCATCATACCTCCTCCCCAAGCAATATCTGGAATGCTTTTCCCCAGCGGAGTTGTCAAAGCCTCCTCATCCCTAGCACAAGTCTACTCAACAGGAGCATCCCCAGCCAAGCTCCCCACAGAATTTCCAGCTTCTCCTCAGACGAGCAATGCCTGAAACTCTTACACAACAAAGTGACGAAAATCTCCTTCTACCTAGCTGAGTTCTCCTTACGGATAGATCTACCAATGATCTATTTCCCCAAGCAGAACTATATCTCCCAACAGATCTACCAATGATCTCTTCCCCAGCTGGGATATCCCTCTAAGCAAATCAGCCAGAGATCTTTATAACAGCGGGATCCGAATCCCGGATCGGTTTCTCTTTTGCATAATCATAGCATTTGTATCATATTCACAAAATAAGCGTAGCATTCTGTCGAATACGGAGCATTACGGCAAAAAAATCAAACATTTGCATGATCACAAGCCAGGTTTGAGCCAATCACCTGTAACCACCATCAGTATTTCATCAGCAATATAAACACACTTACTCCCCGCAGGTCGCCTGAATACCCTTGACACTCTCAAACACATATACCTATACATGCTCTTTTGACACTCGTCCGTGTCACCCTTCCCCAGCACGTTTGCCAAATCATTTGTTGCAAACCAAACACTTGTTTATAACACACTCTTTTCGACACCCGTCCGTGTCATCTTACTCCCCACAGGTCGCCGAAATACCTTTTACAACCTCACATACAAATATTTGTTCATAACTTATACATATTTGACACTCGTCCGTGTCATACATTCCTCAGCAAGTCGAACACTCGTCCGTGACTTGTTCATATTTCACTAACAAATCAATACTCACTCATACTTATACATAAGTTTTTGATACTCGCCTGTATCTTGTATATATATCATTCCTCAAACAGATTCGACACTCGTCTGTGTTCTTTGTTAACCAGTTGGTACTCGTCCGTATCATCATCTTTGAACATGCGTCAGCGTTTGTTTCTACCGATACTCGTCCGTATCATAGTCTTAAGGATGCTCGTCCGCATCTTTAATCTACACACAGCGTCAAACACTTATACCTTTTATTCTTAAGCATAAGCCCTCGTCCGTGTTTACCATTTCCAGGCAGACAACTTTTCTTCTATCCGACATTTGTCCTATGTCGTGATACTTTCGGCAGCCGTACCCTGCCAGGTGATTGTCCTTCACCTTTGGATGACCGTCCCTCATCTTTTCCCCAACGGAGTCTCCATTATTGGAACCCTTTCCTATCCGGCATTCGTCCTATGTCGTGATATTTAGCAGCCGTCCCCTGCTAGCTGATCGTCCTTCACCTTTTGATGATCGTCCTTCATCATTTTATCTGATGGTCTTCCCCATCATTGATTTTGTTATCCGACATTCGTCCTATGTCGTGATAAACCCCGAGAGCATCCGTACCCTGCTAGGTGATCGTCCCTCACCTCTTGATGATCAACCTTCATCATGCTTATCCGATGGCCGTCCCCATCGTCAACCTTTTCTATCCGACATTCGTCCTATGTCGTGATAAAGAGCAGTCGTCCCCTGCTAGCTGATCGTCCTTCACCTATGATAACCGTCCATCATCATTATTTCATTTATTCTTTAAAACCGATGGCCGTCCCCCTCGGTGTTTACGTTACTTTGCAAGCCTGATGGTCGTCCCCATTGTTTCCTGTTTTTTTAATCCCCAGAGAATCTTGTATCTTTACTTGATGGCCGTCCCCATCATGATCCCTTTATTCCCCCAGCATGTCGGTCGTCCCCGTCATTGCTTTACTTATAACTTCGTCCCCAGCAGTCGTCCTCTACTCGATGGTCTTCCTCCATCGTCTTCATTTGATACACATACTATACTATCCTTTACAATTTATATCCATTTTCTTCTTCTCCCTAGTGAGCGCAAATTTTGGACTATCTTTGGTATTCAACCACAAGTTATCTTGTTTGTCTGTTAAGCCGGGCGCTTACATCCTGCACAACTAACTTATGTTTGAATAGGGGCAGCTGTAAACACCCCAAATTTTCCCTCACTAATTTCACACCATGGCTTGTGATCTTTCATGTTTGCATTAGCATAGACATACCACCTCACATTGCATATTTGCTTCATCTGCATAGTTCAAGTTCAGCTGCATCTAGGGTTTGTGATCTGAGCAATCCAAGGATCCATCTGAGCCATCCCAAAGGTCTCAAAGCTTACCAAGAGGGTCCATGTGTATTCTATCATCATATTATATCCCTCAAAGTTCAAGGAAGTCAAGAAACCACAAGAACTGGCAAGGCATGGAGGCAGAGCTAGGGTTTTCACTACATAGATGACCAAAATTAGGGGTTTGGTTTCAGAGGCCTTAACTCCAAATTTTTGGGCCATTCTTGTTTCTAATGTTCTTAAGATGTTATAAAGATCATGTGTACCAAGTTTTATGAAGAAATTCATTATGGAAGTCATCTGTTCACTGGGTAGCTTCTTGAGCAAGTCAGAGCAAAGTAAGGGCATCTGAGGCCCCCAACAATGGAACCAAAGGGGTATTTTCATCAAATTAAAGTTCAATGATCTTTATTTGATCATTTAATTGCTTGGAAGTTCACAAAATTGAAGAAATTTGACCTAAACCAAAAGTTGCCAAAAATGGAAATGACTTGTAATGGAAACTTTCCATTTTGGGAAAGTTCTTCAACCTCCTCTTTCTTAATAAAAAATGCTTCAAATGAAAAATTCTTGGTCATGAATATTTTAGATTAGGTCTTTCCCTTTTCAAAAAGTACAAGAACATGTTCTAATTCATTATGGAACTCAAGTTATGATCCTTCAAAGTTGACAAAAATCCTATAATTTTCACATTCATGCCAAAGAGGGCATTTTGCAATTTCTCATGCCAAGCCATTTCTTGACCTCTAATGCATCTCTAAACATCATACCATCATAGTCCTACTCATTTTGATCAGAATTGGCCCAAGAATTATGCATTTTCATGCCTTGAACTTCAAGAAATTCCAAAGGGGCCAAGACTTCCCAAAATTGCAAAATGGTATAGATCTGTCCATCCACTTGTGCCAGCTCACACAATCTGTTTCCATGGTCCTCCTTGAACTCAGCTGAGGCCAGACACCCCTTGAAACCAGACATGCCATGACCCATACCTCAAGTACAACCAAACTTGATTTTTTGCAAATGAAGCCATACCAATCAGCATAGCCCACAACAACTCTTCTGACCTATCACATCTTCACATACATGCCCTAAGGATCACATTTCATAACATCTTGGAGCCTGAATCATCCCACACACTCAGATTGCCAAAATCCCTCTCAAACTTCATCTCTTCAAAATTCATAAACCAGCCATCAAAACTTCAAGCAAACTTCACCAATCATCTCCATACACCCTCCAGATCATTTCCCAACCATTAAACAAGCCTAAAACCTCAAGAATCAAAAACACGATTTCACCCCCTCTGAACTGAAACTTCAAAAACAGCCCAAATAAATTCATTCCAAGCATCAAAGCACCCTCAGGAGGTCCATTGGAGTTGTTTGGCACCAAGGAGAGGCCCAGATAGCTCAAATTGAGAAAGCTTAAGCTCAGGTATCATCAAGAACAAATTTTCCAGAACTTGTATTTTTTGTTATAAAAATGTTCTACATGCTTCACTAATCACACTGCACCTTTTACTTTTACAAATGATTGAGTATTGAGTTTGTATCGTGCTTCTGAAATTTTTGCAGTTTTTATGTTTTGATTCGTATCTGGATTTTCATGCATGGTAAATGTGGTTTGAGGGTTGATTCTTGTTTAGGATGAGTAGGAGAGTGAATCTGGAAAGTTAGAGCTCCTAATTTAGCCTAGGGAAGAAGTTGGGATTTTGCTATTGCCGGAGAAGATGACTGGAGCTTGCTCCGGTCACCTGAAAGTCATTAGGGCACTAATTAGGGTTTAGGGGGTCAGTTTGAATTTGAGCCATTGGATCTTGCTTAGCGCATTTTTTAAGGGTCCAGATCACTTCAGTTAACCCTAATTTTCAATTAATTAATTTAATTAAGTAATTAACCCAGTTTGAATGCTAGTCGTTGGATAGCGCGCGCAGTTAATTCCCTCTCTCTCCAGTTTGAATATGGACCACTGGATCAACATACTTTCCCATTTATTTGATTTTTAATTCATTTTCTTGCATTTTCTTTCTACATTTATTTTAAAATAGCAAAAATAATCAAAAATTTCTGAAAATTTTTATCAAACCTTTTATTAATTTTCAGAAACCAAAAATATTTTTATTTTTATTTTTTGCATTAAAAATATATTTTTAAATCATTTAAATGTTTTATTTAATTAGCTAATTGATTTTAATTAATTAAAAATACATTTTAGTATTTAAAAATCACAAAAAAATTCAGAGAGCATTCTAACACATTTAGAAACATTCTCAAACCCTTCATACAAATTTCTTTTTGGTTTTGATCACTTTGTCACAATTTTCTTTGAATTTAGGGTTCTTAAAATCATATTTTTCTAACCCTAGCTTTTAAAAATCTTTTCTGCCTAATGAAGGGTTTGAAGATGGTTCTTTTTGCATTGTGTCGCTCCCGGGATTTTCATCCTAGTACAAACACGAAAGTGGTGCGGAAAAGGTAGAGTCGCCAGCCATGCATTTTTATCCCGAAAGAATGGGAAAGGTAATGCTGCACAAACCTGAGGAAGAAGGAAAGGACAAGGTCCTGCGAACCAAAGATCTGGGTTCGGGAGTCAGTTACGACCTGGGAAGGTATTAGTACCCCAGACCGTCTGCCGTACCCGACGGGATCCACGCTTGCTTGTTTTGTTTCAAAGGGTGAGAAAATAAAGTGCTGCTGAATAAAATTACTACCTGGAACTAGAACTGGGATGAGAAAGGAATAAGAAAAGAGAATGGAAGGGGAAAATGTAGGGAAAATAAAGAAAACGCTCGAACGGGCCCTACCCCGCTGCCTACGTACCTCATCGGGAAAATGAGGATCAGAGTCGACGTAGTTTGGCTAACTAAGGCGGGAACTATTTGTTTGTGTTTTTTTATAGCTGGAACTACTTATGTCTATGCTCAGGTGTTGCAGGCTCGTCTGATACGAGTGCATTTACCGTCTTGCATACGAGACAAGTCGTCGCGAGTTCGCGTTATGAGTGAATGAGATGAGAAAAGAAGTTTCCGCAGGAAAGCCGCTTATTGTTTGTTTTTGTCTTTTATGAGAAATGTTTTGAATTTGTTTGTGAACATTCTCATACTAAGACCTATCCATCGCGGGAAGTACTTACACCTCGCCCCGAAACAGGACGCGTATAAGCACTCCGCAACAAAGTCTCGTGTCGTACAAGAAAGTTCGGTTTTTATTAGGTACTTTATTATTTTTCTTTATGAGGTGAGAAAGAAAGACTCAAGTTGCAAAAGGACGAACTAAGGGGGACTAAAACACAACCCTAAGTTATTTATTATATACAAAAGGTGATCCTAATGGTTTGTGAGGTTTTCTAATCCTAAGGAAGAAAAGGAATAGAATGCAACTTACTTCCTAGAGAAGTTAAGTTGATTCTACAAAAGAGGGGGAAATCCTACCAAACACAAGTATGAAAAGTAAAGGAAATTAAATGCATAAAGAAAATGCATAAAAATAAAATAAAGGATAAGGTAAGGAAACTTACCTCAATCTTCCCCTCTACAAAACAAAGGTTAATATGCATTTTTATTAAAAAAGGAATGAGGTAAAAACACACCAAACAATTCCTAAGGCAACTTGGACCTAAACTAGACTCAATCTTAAGTTTAAGGGTGCCTACACTATGCTAAGCTAAAATTCAGCCACTATTTACATCACTCAAACACACAATCAGCTATGAAAACAATGCATAACACAAATCAGTTTTTTACAGCCAGCATGCAGCATGAAAAGGTAGGTGTAAAAAGTCACAAACAACATGCACTACACAACACACATCATACATTTTACAACACCTATATGCAAAAACAGCTATGAAATGCAAAATCCAGAATTGATTATTTTCATTTTATGTACAAAGTGAATGATAAACAACACATTAATGTCACTTAACATGAATCTACATGCATCACAAAATAAACTCAAACATGTGAATTTATTTACATCATTTATTTGATTAAAAATGACAATGATCAATCAAGAACAAACATACTTTTTCATGTTGCACAAATGAACATTTTATCATGAGATTGAACAAGTATCACTACAAGCATCAATTGTTACACATGCATGGCATAAAAATCAGAATTGAACTCATGTTAAGATATGATCAATTAAGCACAGGAAACTTGCATGAACATGTGAAGTATTTAATCACTTTTGGCAAAAATCAACATGGTATTTAATCACTTTATCAATCAAGCAAGCAATGACAATAATCATGAAGCATATGTTGAATTTAAGCAAGCAATTAACATGTGAAACAAATGATTAAAGTGTAGCAAAACAACATCAAGAATCACTTATATCACATTTGCACATTTAACACAAAACATAGAAAAGTGAACGGAATCATGTCGAAACGACTCGAAACAAATGAATTGGCTACTGGAAATAGACTCAAAAATTCCCTAAAATCAATACCTAAACATACATGAACCATAGGAGCATTAGGAAGCAAGATTGAGCAAGAAAATAAGCTAAAAATCCAAAAATTAACAGCAAGAAAATAAGCTAAAAATCCAAAAACGCATGCGTTAACCGGTTAACCAAATGCGTTAACCGGTTAACGCTGAACAGAAAGTGAAAAATGCTTTTGAAATAAGTGCTTTTGGCCACAATCTTCCTTCTTAACAAACCTAACCCCCACCTAATCATGCTAACACTAATTTCTACTCAATTAGGACTTATTAACACATGCTAGAATCTATAACAAGCTACAATCCTAACTTCTAATCCATCAAAACCACAAATCGCAAGCAAAACTTAACGAACACGTATTCAAACATAAGCAATATGAAAAGCACTTAAAGAATGTCGAAATGGCGAGATGAAGAGAATAACTTAAAGGAAAAGTGATTTAGATCACCAACCTACGAAGCGGAGAAGTGCTTCGGTGAATGTTGCAAGAATCAGAGCTTGATCGAAGAGAAAACCAAGAAAACCACGAAACCGCAAAATAAATGCGTTTTTGACGCTTGAACCTTCGTGTGCTTCCGATAAGTCCAAACCTTCACCAAAATTCAGTAGCTTCTTCTTCCACAATTCACAAAAATCAATGGAGGTTGGGGCTAAGCTTCAAGATCTTCAAGTTTCAATGTGAAACTTGAAGAGCTTATTCAAAAAAAGCTTTAGTGAATGGAGGGAAAAAGGAGGAAAAGTGAGAAAAAAAGTGATTATGAGAGAATGAGAAATTTGGAAATGAAAATTGTGTGTGTCATCCTCTTTGGTTTGGATGAAAAAGGATTAAATATGGCTTAGGTTTGGGGCCCAAAAATTAGGCTTGGGATCCAAAATTATTGTTTGGTAATGAGGTTAGGATTTAGCAATGGAGCTAGGTTAGGAGAAGGAACATTCTAGAAGATAGTAGAACATGGTAGAAGTTTCCATGGGAAATGGAGGGGAATTGAAATGGAAAAACAAGAGAGAAAGAATGAAAGGAAGTGTGGAAGGAAAAGTGGAGGGAAATGTAAAACCAACCACTTTTCAAATGATTTTCTCATTTGATTTTTTTATGATTCCTCCATCATTTCTTGACTAAATTTGAACCATAGGATCATTGTAACCCTAATTTCATGATTTCGATCTTAAAAGTCCGGAATCGACCCTTTTTACCTAGCTCGGTTGTCGTTTCCCCGATTCCTCGGTTTTCAGTCGTCTGGCCAGTCGAACCCCTTCCAAAATGCATTTGTGGACGAGATTTGAACCTTAGGCACTTGAGATCATATATGAGACAAAGGAATCCTCTTGGAATCGCAACTTCATGCAGAAGCCCCGTAGAAGTGAAACCCTAATTTGGCCCTTTTCATCAGGAGATACTGCACTGCTTGCTTCCTGTGATCAACTCCAAATCTTTCCATGGCTCGTGGCTTCAAGTGAAGACTTGTGAGATGTTGTGAACCCTTTGCACCAGGTTGAGAAGCTTTGTGACCCTTTAATTACCTTTGTATAGCTTTCAGTTGCTCCACCCATTTATCACATACCTATGCCTCAACTATGCCATACATGATGCAATGTTTTTTGTTATTTTATGAAGCTATGTATGCAAAATGCTATGCAAAATGTTGAGGAAATGAGAGGGCAACTTTTGAGGTATTACAGTTACCCCTATTCAATCATCTGCAGACCTGAATGAATAATTACGAGAGCTTTTAGACGTTCAAGGTATGGAGTGATTGAATACTTGAATAAAACCTGGAAATTTGAACTCGGTGGATAGCAGGAATGCCATCTGCCTCTTTTTTTATTTAGTATTTTTTGTTATTATTTTTTTTGGCCTCTGAATAGGTATCGGAAATAGAACTTGACAATGTATCTGCTGGGCAGGACTAAGCCACAAAGAAAACACGCGACTGCTGGGCAGGACCAAGCCACGGAAAGTGCCTGTTGGCGAAACAGGACTTAACGAGACAATTAGCGGAATGGAACTCAATCAATATGACTGCTGGGTAGGACCAAGCCATAAAGAAAACACGCGACTGCTGGGCAGGACCAAGCCACGGAGGATGCCTGTTGGCGAAACAGGACTTAACAAGACCATTAGCGGAATGGAACTCAATCAATATGACTGCTGGGCAGGACCAAGCCATAAAGAAAACACGCGACTGCTGGGCAGGACCAAGCCACGGAAGGTGCCTGTTGGCGAATAAGGACTTAACGAGACCATTAGAGGAATGGAACTCAATCAATATGACTGCTGGGCATGACCAAGCCATAAAGAAAACACGCGACTGCTGGGCAAGACCAAGCCACAGAGGATGCCTGTTGGCGAAACAGGACTTAACGAGACCATTAGCGGAATGGAACTCAATTAATATGACTGATGGGAAGGACCAAGCCATAAAGAAAACACGCGACTGCTGGACAGGACCAAGCCACGGAAGATGCCTGTTGGCGAAACAGGACTTAACGCAACATCAACCGATTTGCGACTCAAATAAGATCAACCAATCTATCATAGAGATGGTATCAACCAATCCACCCCGGAAAGTGAGAATGTAATATTGTCTGATTTACAACTCGAAGAGAAATGATATCAACCCATTCATAACTCAAATAAGATCAACCGATCTATCAAGGAGATAGTATCAACCGATCCATAACCAGGAAATGCGAGAATGTACCATCATCCGATTTACAACTCAAAGAGAAATGATATCAACCGATTCATAACTCAAATAAGATCAACCAATCCAACCAGGAAATGGTATCAACCGATCTATAACCCGGAAAACGAGAACGTAATATCATCCGATTTACGGCTCGAAGAGAAGTAATATCAACCGATTTACAACTCAAATAAGATCAATCGATCTAACATGGAGATGGTATCAACCGATCCATAACCATGAAAACGAGAACGTAATATCATCCGATTTACGGCTTGAAGAGAAGTAATATCAACCGATTTACAACTCAAATAAGATCAACCGATCTAACATGGAGATGGTATCAACCAATCCATAATCAGGAAAACGAGAACATAATATCATCTGATTTACGGCTCGAAGAGAAGTAATATCAACCGATTTACAACTCAAATAAGATCAACCGATCTAACGTGGAGATGGTATCAACCAATCCATAATCATCATACTGATACGAGACCAAAAAGAACAGGATCATTGTACTTAAATGATAACCTGACATGAAACCGCTGTACCGAAACGGGGACGCGAAAAAATGAGACTGTTGTACCGAAACAAGACCCCAAAGACGAGACTATTGTACTTAAATGGAGACTCGAAAGAAACGGGATCGTTGTACTTAAACGAGAGCCCGAGACGCGACTGTTGTACTTAAACAGAGACGCGAAAAAATGAGATTGTTGTACTGAAACAAGACTCAACTGGGGATAACAACAAGACTTGGTAGAAATAACCACCCTGGGAAACGAAGTTGCATTCTGTGGGGAATACTTCAGTCTGATTGGAGATGTAACGGGTCTTATGTAATATACCTCAAAACTGGCCCATGCTGGTATGCATATGTTTGGATTTATGGCGTAATGCTCCATAATGATGGAAATGCTACGCTTTGGAGCATGCAAATGTAATGATGATTACTAAATGCAAATGCAAATGCAAAAGGGGTCTCCTGACAAGGAGACTGCAAGTATCCCAGGTGGCTTGACTGGGGAGAAATGATGATCACTGCATTGATCTGGTTAGTCCTTGTGAGGAGAAGACAACTCTGCGGGGAATGTTGTTGATGATACACAGGCTCTGAACTGCCGTTATTGCCAAAAATAAATTGGACTTTGAGATTGGAACACCAAGACCCTGCTGGAGATGGACCCTTCTTGCACTCTGGTGGGGAAATGGAGACCTCCTGACTAGGTTGGGAACCAGAGGTATGATACTGCTGAAGTAGCAATCTCATTTGCTTCTATCTTTGCCATTTTCATCTCATTCTTTCATGTAACCCTAATTTTGCATCCTCACTTGCATCTTACATTGAATTGCATGAACATTTGAACTTGCCATGCCATTCTAAGCATTTGTATGCCATGTTAGACATCTTAAGACATTGCTTGAACATTTCTTGATCATTTATTCACACATTTGCTATGCTTTGCATCCATTTCATTTCATGAACATCCATGTGTTTACATGCTTCCTACATGCTTCATTTGCATTCATTCTCTTGTATGAACACACATATGCATCTTATATGTCTTTGCATCATATCATAGCATCCTTTACATCATGTTTATGCTTCTGATCTTGGTCTTTGCCCTTGCATATGCATCATTTCATTTCATTATTTTCATATTGCATCTTGTACTAACTTTTCAAGTTAATGGTAAGTTTGTTTAGGAGGTGGATTTGCCTTCACCTCCCACCACTTCTCATCTCTTCATATTGCATCCTTGCTGCATTTTTATTTGTCTTTGAGTGAGCTTTCTCACTTGTGCTTTTCTTCCTTTAAGTTACTTATCTTCTTAGGAAGTAAGTAACTTATTCTTCTACTTCCTTCTCTTTTCATCTTGCTTCTCCTTGGTGGCTTCCTTGAAGACTTCTTTCCTTAAGCCTCACAAAAACATAGGATGCCTAAGCATGATAACTTCTAGGATTGATAGTTTCCCTTAGAATTTTTCCTTTGAGTCTCCTTTGTGTCTCTCTTCTCACCTCATAATTAGAGACTAAACCTTTAAGGTTTTAGGACTTTGGAATTAGGGTTATGCCTGCATCCTTCTCTTAGGATGGAGTGTATAACTTTAATCCTAAGTGTTAAACCCTTAATCTGTTTAAACCTCTTAATCAATCCATCTAATAATCACTAAGACATCAACTTGTAACTTGGGCCTTACATCAGGGTTCTAATTCTTCCTTTATGGTTAAGAAGGACTAACCTTAGCGTTTAATGGACAAGTCCCCCTCAAGTTGTCTTACAAACTTAAAATCCACTTCTTAATCTTATTCCTTAATTAAAATCCATTTAATAAAGGCTTTTTTTGTCATGAATTTAATCCCTAACCATGGATTAAGTTGAGGTATCTTCCTCAGCTTAAGTGTTCTCATCTATTATCCTTCTATTAGGATGGTGTAAGGAGTTCACTAATATGTGATTAGAGATTAAACTCATTACTTAACACCGAACAAAAAAACCCAAAAACATCTAAATAATCACAAGTAGGTTAATGATCCTAATCCTACATCATCATGGCAATTAAGTTGAGATGCTTATCTCATACTTAAGTACTCTCATTATCCCTAATCAGGGAGGATATAATGAGTTTACAAGCCTTTGATTTAGGCTTAAGCTCATTAACTTATGCAAAACACCAAAAAAAACAATAAAAGACTGAAAATACAAAAACAAACAATAATCGTCTCCTTCGGGATTCTTTTCTCATCACACTCACTCATAAACGAGAACTTGCTTCTTCCGTCTAATGCAAGACAGTTAGCACTCGAGCCAGACGAGTCATACACTTGAGCATAGACAAGAAAGCAGTTCACAGTCAATTTTATCCTTCTGTCTCTTTGAGTTGAACTACGGTGTTCTGAATTCCTCATTTCACGCGAGGATACGTAAGCATAATTTAACTGTTATTGAACAAAAGTCTTTGTGTCTTCGCCCTCTTTCAGCATTCTCTTTTAAGCCTCGGCTTCTGAGCATTCACCTTTTGCACTGACACTTGTATATTATTTTCCAGCTTTTGCACACAGATAACACATACACTACCCCTTTAAGCACAATCTTCTAAGCGTGGATCCCGTCGAGTACGACGGACAATCTGGGTGTTAATACCTTCCCAGGTTGTAACCAACCCCTTTCTCAGTTTCACTGGTTCGCAACCGTCTTATCCATATTTTTCTAGGTTTATGCAGCATTACCTTTCCTTCGGGATAAAAATGCCTAGCTGGCGACTCTATTCAATTCACCTTCATTTCTCTTTTCACCGACCGTTCGCGCTTGAACCGGGATGTAAATCTTCGGGAGCGACACTAAAGTCTTGCAAACATAAAAAAAACACTTCTTCATCCAACCTTTAATTAAAATCCACTTAATAAAGGCTTGTTATATAATGAATTTAATCCCTAACCATGGATTAAGTTGAGGTATCTTCCTCATCTTAAGTGTCCTCATCTATCATCCTTCTCATAGGATGGTGTAATGAGTTCACTAGTCCCTAATTAGAGATTAAACTCATTACTTAACACAAAACAAAAATCCAAAGACACTTAATAATCACAAGTAGGTTAATGATCTTAATCCTGCATCATTAGGTTAATTAAGTTAAGATTTTTCATCTCATACTTAAGTGGACTCATTATCCCTAATCAGGGATGATATAATGAGTTTGCAAACCCTTGATTAAGGCTTAAGCTCATTATCTTATGCAAAACATCATAAACAATAAAAAACTGGAATCATAAAAACAAACAATAAACGTCTCCTCCGAGATTCTTTTCTCATCTTACTCATTCAAAAATGAGAACTTGCTTCTTCCGTCTAATGCAAGACAGTTAGCACTCGAGCCAGACGAGTCTTGCACTTGAGCATAGACAAGCAAGCAGTTCACATCAAAATCATCTAAGTCTCTTTGAGTCGAACTACATTGTTCTGACTTCCTCATTGCACGAGAGGATACGTAGTCATAACTTAACAGTTATCGAAAAAAAGTCTCTTTGTCCTCCCCCCTCTCCTCTTTCCAACTTTCTTTCTTTTAGCCTCAGTTTTGAGCACTCACTTTCTTTTTTCACTGACACTCTGTACATTCCTTTCCCCTAGCCTTTTATACACAGTTTAGGATATACACTATCCCCTTTTAAAACACAATCAAGTAAGTGTGGATCCCGTCGAGTACGACGGACAATCTGGGTGCTAATACCTTCCCAGGTCGTAACCAACCCCCTTTCTCAGTCTCTTTGGTTCGCAACCGTCTTATCCATATCTTTCTAGGTTTATGCAGCATTACCTTTCCTTTGGGATAAAAATGCCTAGCTGGCGACTCTATTCAACCTCAACCTCCAACATCGCCGACGGTTCGCGTTTGGACCGGGATGAAAATCCGGAGAGCGACAACAAGTCTTGGATAAATTCTCCTTACTTGGTGTGCTTGTTCTATTATTCCATCTTGGAATGTAGTAGCAAGTGCACATTCCATGGAAAAGAACTTGAGTTCATTCTCTTGTGCCACACTCCTTAAAGACTTCTAAAAAACACAAACAAACAATAAGCGTCTCTCCTTCGGGACTTCTTTTCTCATCCCACTCACGCTTTACGTGCGAACTTGCTCCTACTTGTCACTGTCGCTCCCGCTAAGTGACACCAGGTCAGATAGGGTACAAACGTGAACGGTTGGCGAAAGGAGAGAATGAAGGTGAAGTGAAAAGAGTTGTCAGCTAGGCATTTTTATCCCGGAGGAAAGGTAATGCTGCATAAACCTGGAAAGATATGGATAAGACGGTCGCGAACCAGAGAAACTGAGAAAGGGGGTTGGTTACAACCTAGGAAGGTATTAGCACCCAGATTATCCGTCGTACTCGACGGGATCCACGCTTGAAAGTTTGTGTTTAAAGGGGTAGTGTTTGTGCTATCTGTGTGCAAAAGCTGGAAAAAGAATATACAAGTGTCAGTGTAAGAAAGTGAAGTGAGGTGCTCAGGAATGAGCCTTAAAAGATAATGCTGAAAGAGGGGGAAGATACAGAGAATTTTGTTAGATAACAGTTAAGTTATTCCTATTTATCCTCTCGTGCAATGAGGAAGTCAGAACACCATAGTTCGACTCAAAGAGACTGAAAGGTAAATTGACTGATGAACTACTTGCTTATCTATGCTCAAGTGTATGACCTATCTGGCTCAGGTGCTAATTGTCTTGCATTAGACGGAAGAAGCAAGTTCTCGTTTGTGAGTGAAGATGATGAGAAAAGAATCCGAAGGAGACGATTATTGCTTGTTTTTGTGTTTTCAATCTTTTATTGATTTTTGGAGTTTGTCATAAGTTAATGAGCTTAAGCCTAAACCAAGGGTTAGTAAACTCATTATATCCTCCCTCTGATTAGGGATAATGAGAATACCTTAAGTATGAGATAAGCACCTTAAACTTAATTACCATGATGTAGGATTAAGATCATTAACCTACTTGTGATTATTTAGATGTTTTTGTTTAGTGTTAAGTAATGAGTTTAAGCCATAATTAAGGATCTAATGGACTCATTACACCATCCTAATAGAAGGATAATAGATGAGAACATTTAAGCTGAGGAAGATACCTCAACTTAATCCATGATTAGGGATTAACCTCATGACAAAACAAGCCTTTATTAAAGTGGATTTTAGTTAATGGTAAGGTTAAGAAGTGAATTTTATGATTTGTAAGACAACTTGAGGAGGACTTGTCCATTAACACTAGGGTTAGTCCTTCTTAACCAATTAAGGAAGAATTAGAACCCTAATACAAGGCCCAAGTTACAAGCTATTGTCTTAGTGATTATTAAGGTGTATTGATTAAGAGGTTTAAACAAATTAAGGGTTTAACACTTAGGATTAAAGTTATACACTCCATCCTAATAGAAGGATGCAGGCATAACCCTAATCACAAAGCCTTAAAACCTTAAAGGTTTAGCCTCTGATTATGAGATGAGAAGAGAGACACAAAGAAGAAACAAAGGTAAATTCTAATGGGGGACTAATCAAAACCCTAATTATTGTCATGCTTGGAAGTTCTTATGGTTTGTAAGGCTTGCAAGAAATCTTCAGAGAAGCCACCAATGGAAGAAACAGATGAAAGGAGGAGAAGCAGAAGAAACAAGTTAACTTACTTCACTGAAGAAGATAAGTTACTTGAAGAAAGAAAGTGAATGAAGAACATGAATGAGCAAGCTCACTCTAAAGCAAAAGAAAATGCAGCAAGGATGCATAAAAAATAATGAGAAGAGAAATGAGAATTGAAGGCAAATTCACTTCTCAAAGTACTTACCACCTGAAATGGTTAGCATAAAGAAAGGAATGAAATGAAAATGGAATGTATGCAAAGATGCAAACCAAAACCAGAAGCATATTTATGATACAAATGATGCTATGAGATGATGCAAATACATGTCAAGTGTTGTGAATGATCATACAAGAGATGAGAATGCAAATGAAGCATGTAGGAAGCATGAAAGCTCATGAAAGTTCATGGAATGAAATGAATACACATCATGGAAAATGGATGAAAAAATGATCAAGCATGATTCTAATGTGTCCCATGATGTCTTAGATGTCATGTGGATGCATGAAATGTCATGGAAAGTTTATGTATGGATGCATATGCAAGATGTATGCAAATGAACATGAGAAATTAGGGTTTTAATGCAACATGAGATGCAAAAGTCAAAAACAGAAGCAAATCATAAGATAAAAAATTGAAAATGAACTCAAAGGAACCCTAACCCCATATGATATCACACCCCAAAGGAGAAGGTCTAACTCTTAACCTAAAGAAAGTTGTGAATTTTCTAAGTTATCTAGGGTTTTAAGGTACCTTAAGAGGGAAAATGCAAATCAAATAGAAAATGCAAGATCAATTTGTGACAATAATATGCTAGACACTAAATGCTATATGAAGATCAATGCAAAAATAATCAATTTCATACCATTCATGGTTAGGCAGAAAAGAATTCTTGAAGTTAGGGTTCAAAAATAGGATTTTTATGAACCCTAAATTCAAGAAAAATGTCAAAATTGATTCAAAACTAAAATGAAATTTGTATGAATGGTTTGATAATGTTTCTAAATGTCCTAATATGCAATGTGAATTTTTTTGGAATTTTCAGAAACCTAAATGATATTTTAATTAATTAATTTCCATTAATTAATTAAAATAAACATTTAAATATTTTTAAAATGGTTTTTTAATGCAAAAAATAAAAATAAAAATGTTTTATGGTTGAGAAAACTATTTGAATTAAAAATGCAGAAGGAAAATATTTTTAGGGTTTTCTAAGTATTTTAAATAAATTATGCAAAACAAATGGATTAAAATGAATTAAAAATGAAATAAAACAAAAGTATGTTGATCTGAGGGTTCACATTCAAACTGAGGGTGGAGGGAAAGACCTGACGTGCATCTCAACGGCCAGAATTCAAACTGAGCTAAACTCAATTAAATAATTAATTAATCCATATTTAAAGTTAATGAACTAATCTGAGCCCTTCGTAACCTAACCCTAATCCAAATCCTACGACCCAGATTCAAAATCTGCCCTAAACACGTCATTAGCCCTAATCTTTTTCAGGTGACCAGAACATATTTCCGGTCATCTTCTCCGGCAGCACCCCAAGAACAAAATCTTCCCTAGGCCATTTCTAGAGCTCTAAAGCTCCAGATCAACTCCTCTCACCTTCCTAAACACGAATCCACACTAAAAACAAATTTTTCATGGCTCATACTAAAGATTCGAAGGAAAACATAAAAATGGTGAAACTTTCAGAAGTTCATGGAATCCTTAATACGCAACCATTTTCAAAAATAAAAGTATCAGCATGATCAGCACAACATAAGGAACATTTCTATAACCTAAAATCACATTTTTGGAAAATTTGTTCTTGAGGTTACCTGAAGTGAAGCTTTCTCAAACTGAGCTGTCTGGCCTCCTCTCTTGTGCAAAAACACTCCAATGATCCTTCTGATGAAGCTTTGATGCTTGGAGGAAGTTTTTTATGGCTGGTTTGAGAGCTTACACTCTTGCTGGTCAGAAATCGTGTTTTGGTTGTGGGGTGTTTTTGGTTGCAATGAAGGGTGGGAAATGATCCTCTTGTGTTGCTGAGTTGTTTGGTGAAAAGAGTTTGAAGTTTGAGTGTGTGAGCAGAGAGTTTCAAATGCTTTTGCAAAATGGAGTAATTTTGGGAACTTGGGCAATCTGAGGTTTCAGGCTGGCTTATTGTGTGTTATGGCTTGGGTTTGATCCACATAACAAGTTGTGATAGGTCAGAGAAGTGGTTGTGGCCTATGGTGATTGGTATGGGCTTCTTGCAAAAAAGTCAACAAAGCTTGTCCTTGAGGTATGGACTGGTTCAGAGGTGGTACAAGGGCATGTCTGGCCTCAGCTTTGATCAAGGAGAGCCATAGAATTGAAATTGAGGTGCTGCAACAAGTTGAGGTATGGTTGTATGAGTTTTTGCAAGTTTGGTTCATTTTCCCCCTTTTGTGATTTCTTGATGTGCAAGGCATAAAAACTTGAGATTCTTGGGCCAATTATGACTTTAAGGCAATGCACTATGTTTTTATGATGCATAGAAGTGTATTAGTAGTCACAAAATGGCTTGGCAAGTGGTTTTGCAAAAAATCCTCTTTGGTGCATTCTTGAAAATTATAGGATTTTTGCCAACTTTGAAAGGTCATAACTTGAGTTCCATGATGAATTAGAACTTGTTCGTGTACTTTTTGAAACAGGAATGATCCAATCTACAACTTTCATGACCAACAATTTTTCATTTGAAGCATTTTTGGTTGAGAAAGAGGAGGTTGAATACTTTCCCAAAATGGAAAGCTTACATTACAAGTCATTTCCATTTTTGGCAACTTTTGGTTTTGCTCACTTTTCTTCAATTTTGTGAACCTCCAAGCACTTCAATTATCAAATAAAGATCATATAACTTCAATTTGATGAAAAATTCACTTTGGTTCCATTGGTAGGGGCCTCAGATGCCCTGATTTTGCTCTGACTTGCTCAAGAAGTTATCCAGTGAACAAATGACTTCCACAATGAATTTCTTCATCAAACTTGGTAGACATGATCCTTATAACATATTGAGACTATTAGAAACAAGAATGACCAAAACATTTGGAGTTATGGCCTCTGAAACCAAAACCCTAATTTCAGGTCATATGTGCAGTGAAACCCTGGCTATGCTTCCATGCTTTCCCAATTCTTGTGATTTCTTGACTTCTTTGATCTTTGAGGGATATAAAATGATGATTGAATATACATGGACCCTCTTGGAGTGATTGGAAACCTTTGGAGGGGCTCAGATGGATCCTTGGATTGCTCAGATCATAAACCCTATATGCAGATGAATTTGAACTAATGCAGTGAAACAAAATGCAATATGAGATGATATGCTTAAACTTAAGCAAAAATGAAAGATCACAAGCCATGGTGTGAATTTAGTGAGGGAAAATTTTGGGAGTTTACAGCTGCCCCTATTCAAACATGGGTTAGCTGTGCATGATGTAAGCGCCTGGCTTATCAGACAAACAATATAACTTGTGGTTGAATACCAAAGACAGTCCAAAATTTGCACTCACTGGGGAGAAGAAGAAAAGGTATATAAATTGTAAAAGAAAGTAAACCATGATTATCAAATGCGGGCGATGGAGGACGAATGCTAGAGATAAAGCAATGACGGGGACGACCGACATGCTGGGGAAATAAGAAATCATGATGGGGACGGCCATCAAGCAAAGTAACAAGATTCTATGGGGATTAAACAAAGGTAATGATGGGGACGGCCATCAGGTTCATAAAGTAAAGATAAACAACGATGGGGACGGCCATCGGTTCAAAGAATAAATGAAATATTGATGAAGGACGGTCATCAAAGGTGAAGGACGATCACCTAGCAGGGGACGACTGCTCTTTACCACGACATAAGACGAATGTCGGATAGAAAAAGGTCGACGATGGGGACGACCATCGGATAAGCATGATGAAGGACGATCATCAAGAGGTGAAGGATGATCACCTAGCAGGTACGACTGCTCTCGGGGTTTATCGTGACATAGGACGAATGCCAGATAACAAGATCAACGATGGGGACAACCATCGGATAAAGTGATGAAGGACGATCATCAAAAAGGTGAAGGACGATCACCTAGCAGGGGACGGCTGCTCTATATCACGAAATAGGACGAATGCCGGATAGAAAAAAGGGGTTCCAATAATGGAGACTCCGTTGGGGAAAGGATGAAGGATGGTCATCCATAGGTGAAGGACGATCACCTGGCAGGGTACGGCTGCCGAAAGTATCACGACATAGGACGAATGTCGGATTGGAGAAAGTTATTCTGCTGGGGACTTACTGGGGAATGGTAAACACAGACGAGTGCTTACGCTTAAGAAATAAAAGGTATAAGTGTTTTGACGCTGTGTAGATTAAAGATGCGGACGAGCATCCTTAAGACTACGATACAGATGAGTATCGGTAGAAACAAACGCTAACGCGTGTTCAGAGATGATGATACGGACGAGTACCAACTGGTTAACAAAGAACACGGACAAGTGTCGAATAGGTGTATGTATACAAAATACGGATGAGTATCTGTATAAGTATGAACAAGTATTGTGAAGTATGAGCAAGACACAGACGAGTGTTCAACTTGCTGGGGAAGAGTATGACACGGACGGGTGTCAGAAGAGAAATTGTATAAGTTATGAACTTATGAGTGTAAAAAGGGTATTCTGGCAACCTGTGGGGATAGGATGACACGGACGGGTGTCGATGAGAGTGTATTATAAACAAGTACTTGGTTTGTAACAAGTGTTTGGGCAACCATGCTGGGGAGTGGTGACACGGACGGGTGCCAAGAGAGTGTATAGATATTTGTAAGTGTAAACAACCCAAATTTTCCCTCACTCATTTCACCATGGCATGTGATTCTTTTCATTTACATAAATTCAATCATGTCATCTCATGTTGCATTTTTGCTTCATTGCATTGGTTCAAAGTCATCTACATCTATGGTTTGTGATCTGAGCAATCCCTGAGCCATCTGAGCCATTCCAAGGGTATTCAATCATCTCAAGAGGGTCCATGTATGTTCAAACATCATATTATATCCTCCCAATATCAAGAAAGTCAGAAAATCACAAGAACTGAGGAAGGCATGGAAGCAGAGCCAAGCTTAACCGCACAGATGACCTAAAATTAGGGTTTTGATTTCAGAGGCCATAACTACAAATTTTTTGGTCATTTTTGTTTCTATTGGTCTCTATATGATATGAGGATCATGCATACCAATTTTCATGAAGAAATTCAATGGGGAAGGCATATGATCAATAGATGACTTCTTGAGGAAGTCAGTGCAAAATCAGGGCATCTGAGGCCCCCAATCATCCAACCAAAGGGTCTTCCCCATAATTTTGGATGTGTTTGATCTTTATTTAATCTTAGAAGAGGTTATAAGGTCACAAATTTGAAGAATTTCAAGCCATTTGCAAAGTTGCCATTTTGGGAAAGTGACTTGTAATGCAAACTTGCCATTTTGGGAAAGTTTTTCAACCTCCTCTTTTTGATTCAAAAATGCTTCAAATGAAAAATTCTTGGTCATGAAAGTTGTAGATTGGATCATTCCCTTTTCAAAAAGTACAAGAACTTGATCTAATTCATCATAGAACTCAAGTTATGGCCATGCAAAGTTGGGAAAAATCACTTAAATTTCACTTATGCACCAAAAAGGGAAACTTGCAAAAGCTCTTGCCAAAGCATTTTGTGACTTCAAACACACTTCTAACCATTACACAAACATAGTACATGACCTATAATTCAGAATTGCCCAAAGAATTGCATCATTCTATGCCTTGATCATCAAGATTTCTCAAAGGGGACAAAACTTCCATAATTTGCAAAACATCACACAAACTTCATCCCACTTGCTAGCTTGCCTCAATCTGAATCCTATGGACCTCCCTAAGGCCAGCTGCGCAGGACACCCCATTGTCCTTGGCCTGCCATTAGCCCATACCTCCAAAGACAACTTTGTGGACTTTGTGCAAAATGAGCCATACCAATCACACTGCTCCACAACAACTCTCTGACCTATCAGGGATTGATATGTGGACCTCAAGCAACCCAACACATAACACAACACAAGCTGAAACCTCCAAGAACTCAGCATTCACCAAAATCCTCTCTTATGCATTTTTCTTCGAAACACACAACTCAGCCAACAAATCTCTAAACTTTTTCCACCATTCAACTCCACATTCATCATTGATCATTTCCCACCTTTCATTTTGCCTTGAAACACCTTGTATCAAAAACACGATTTTCACATTTCTTGAACTGAACTTCATCCAACTTCACATAGAGGCCCTTTAAGCTCCAACCAAGCATTGCAAACTCTTCAGGGGAGTCATTAGAGTTGATTTGAGGCAAGGAACTGGTTAGAAAGCTCCTGGGTTGAAAGCTTCACTTCAGGTAGCCATGGAATTTATTTTTCCAGAACTTCTTTTTTATGTTATAGAATGATTCTATGTGTTCCCCTGATTACCATGATATGTTTTGTTTCGAAAATGGTTGAGTTTTAAGCATTTCACAAGCTTCTGAAATTTCTGTTTACTTTTCCGTTTTGCTTCGATTCAAGTTTGTCATGTGAAATAAATGAAATTTGTTGGTTGATTCTTGTTTAGAGTGAGGTGAGGATCATTTCTGGAGAGTTTGATGCGTTTATTTTACGGATTGAGTGAGTTAGCTAGTTTGAGTGGTCGGAGAAGATGACCGGAACACTGTTCCGGTCACCTGAGTGTGCTTAGGGCATAATTAGGGTTAACTGAGTAATTAGGCTGAGTTTAAATTCTGGCCATTAGATCTTAGGTTTAGCGCGTTTTTGAAAGGTCCAGATTAAATCACTTAACCCTAATTTCCAATTAATTAAATTAATCATATAATTAAGCCAGTTTGAATCTCCACCCTTGGATCTGGCGTGCAGTCAACTCCCTCCTTTTTTCATTTAAACCTGGACCACTGGATCAGCATACTTCCATTTAAACTCATTTTTATTTCATTTTTATCCATTTATTTTGCATCATTTCTTTAAAATAGTTAGAAAATCTTAAAAATATTTTCCTTTTGCATTTTCATTTCAAATATTTTTCTCAACCTGAAAATAATTTTTATTTTTATTTTTGCATAAAATTTGTATTTTTAAAATATTTTAATGTTTATTTTAATTAATTAATGGAAATTAATTAATTAAAATACCATTTAAGTTTCTAAAAATCACCAACAAAATCACATTGCATCTTGACACATTTAGAGACATTATCAAACCATTCATACAAATTTCTTTTTGGTTCTTGATCCATTTTGACATTTTTCTTTTGATTTAGGGTTCTTTAAAAATCAATATTTTGACCCTAACTTAGAAAAATCTTTTCTGCCTAACCATGAAGAGTTTGATAATGGTTCTTTTTGCATTGCATTCCACATATCATGTAGTTTCTAGGATAAAATTGGCATGAATTTATCTTTCATTTTTTATTTGTTTTGCATTTTTCTTTTAGAGGTGCCTTAAAACCATAACAAACTTAGGAAAATCATAAGTCCTTTAGGGTTAAGATTTAGGTCTCCTCCTTTGGGGTGTTATATCATGTGGGGTTAGGGTTCCTTTGAATGCCTTTTCAATTTTTATCTTGTCATTTTCCTCTAGTTTTGAATTTTTGCATTGCATATTGTATGTGAACCCTAATTTTGCCTTCATTTGCATTCATTCTTCAAATGCTTTCATACATGAATATGCCATGTGTTGCACCCAAAAATTTTCCCTCCACAAGACAAGTAATTGTGTACTAATAGGCTCACAAGGTTCATAAGGTTCACAAGACATTTCATGAGCTTCACAAGGTTCACAAGGTTCATAATTAGTCAGGAAGTTTGACAATTCCCTCAGACAATGCATCCTCCTAAGCAATGCATCCTAAACTAGGGTTTTGACTTTAATCAGGCTAAATGGACTTCCAAGACTTCAAGTGAGCTTCATAGCATCATATATGTGTTCAAGAATCCCCATGTCAAGTTTCAAGACTTTCCCAAAGGATTTGCTCAATCAAATGATCAGATAGGTTAAAACTAGTCAAAGCAGTTAAAACGTCAAACTAAGGTCAACTGTGGTCAAACCAAAGTCAAAATTCATGATTGTTTGCCAACATCAAGTATGTGAAGTTAAGATCATCATTTGATCAAGGATTGATCATGATTCATCAAGGAGATTTCAGATCATCAAGAATCAAGAGTTTCTAAATTAGGGTTTTCATAGGAAAAGTCAACTGAACTTTGACCAGCCATAACTTTCACATGCTTCATCAAAATTTTTCCATCCAAAGCTCATTTTGAAGGAAATTGAATTCTATACAACTTTGTGTCTCACAAGCCAAGCCCAAAAATGCTTCATTTGGATGGTATGAGCTAAGACATTATAGGTCCTTTTAAAAGTCAACAAAAAGTCAACAACTTCCAAAGAGCATAACTTGAGAATGGTAAAAGATATGGACATGAGACCAAAGAGGTTGGTTAGAGGACTCTTTAATCTTTCCAAAATGTCCAAGAACACCCTCATAGCATTAAAATTGAAGGATTTGTGCCCTTTCAAAGTTGGGAAATTTTTGAGTGGTTTATGAAGTAATTGGGGTCTTAAAACCAAAATTCTTCAAATGGGCTGACTTTTTTGTGATCCAATATGTTCCATGACATCATGCACGAAATTTATTTAATATTTTCATATTTTATTCATTTTATTTTTATTTATTATGATTTTTTATATTAAAAATCATTTTAAATTCAAATAAAATATAAAATGGTGAAAATTTAAAATTATTTTGCTTCCAGAAAGTCATAAAGGTTATTTGGATCTAATTGATACAAAAATTATGAAGATTGTCTTAAAATAGCAAGTTTATATCAAGAGTATTCAAATTTTTAAAACTAATCTTTTTCAATCTTCAATGATCCAAATATCCATCAAATTGGTGAAGTCTTTGACCTAATTCATTCACTCATATATAATGAACATTTAGAAAACCATAGGGCACGAATTCACAGCCTCCTCATATCATCTTCAAGCTTCAAAAATCTCATCAAAAACTCCAATTCGGTTTGGTACTTTTAGCCCCTTTCAAGACAAACTAAAGGTTGCAAATTGTTCCTTGAAGGTCACTTAGTGTTTCTGGATCATAAAACCATTCATCCCTGCACTAAATCATGGAAACCGAATCTGTGTTTATGTTCATATTGAAATTTTTTGTTTTTACATATTAACTCATGATTAATCATATTTGACTGGTGTTTTGTGTTTGTTATGATACAAGGAACGTTTCTGGATGAATCAATTGGAGTTTAGGGACATGAATGAGGATTCACCATTATTAGGGTTTTTTCGGCCAAATTAGGATTCAATGATTTAATCAATATAAATAATTTCTAAAGATGTAGATTAGTTGCAAATCTCCTCAGGAATTCAATGATGGTCTCAATTTTGTGAAATCTTGTTGTTTTGTTGATGTTTGAGTTTTGTAAGGTTTGCTGCAACTTGAAATTCGCAGGAAATATGGTAGCAAAATTCGCAAGTCAGGAGGAAGAAGATGAAGTCCAGCGTGCCAACTCCTTATTTCAAATTTTGATATTATATTTTATGATATTGTTGTTATTATTATTTCAGAAGAACAAGCTAGCTCAGTTGGTTAGCATGCGCGTGTGATATAGAAAGGGTCCTGGGTTAAAACCTTCCCCAGGCCATTTTGTGTTGTTTTGTTTTTTCATGAATTTTGCAGGTTAGAAACAAAAGGTCTTGCTGCTCATTCAATATCACCAACGCGCGCATAACCCAGTGGAAGGCAGGCTAGTCCAAGATGCATAAAGCCTAGGGCCTGGGTTCGAATCCCAGCCCCAGGTAACCTATTTTCTTCTCTTATTTTTATTATTACTAACTGATCGTACCTGGAGATCAGGATCCGATGCGGCTGGCCTCGAGAGCTGATGGAGACGGTCGTTGAGGTGAAAAAGGGGTTGTACTTGCAAGGCACTCCGATGCCAAAGTAAGTGACCGAGCAAAGAGCGGGCAAGTACAAGTATAAAGGTCAGAGAAAATGAATACCTGACCCTCTCAAATAAGAGGGTTTATATAAGGGACTAACTGGAAGATTATTGGTTCATTCTGTGAGGCGCGGATCGAGGGATCCGTGAAAATAGGCAACGATCAATACTAGCCGTTAGGGAGCTTCATCGTGATCGGACCGTTTGTGGTCGACTGAAGACCACTTTTCATGATTGTGCTCGACGTCAAAAAGGCTTATTGGATTGGTCTTCTTGGCCCAATTGGAGGGATTGGGCCGGTCCAGAACAGGAGCCCCCCCAAGTCATTTCTCGTGCTGTAGAGCAGTGACTTAAGAGTGATGTTGTGCTCGGCGATGCATAATTTTAATGTCAGGGTCTAGGATGTCGATCTTCTGGGAACGGGTAGATGATGCGTTGCTCGGCAGAAGAATGTGAAACAAAAAGCTGGAATATCTGGGAATTCGCGCCTATTAATGATTTGATGGCTAGTCTAGGGGCTAGCGTGTAGGGGTCACGCGTGTGTGCACGTGTTCCCCTTCCTATAAATAGGATTCTCAGGGCCCATCTTGACCTTTTCGTTTCATCTTCTTCCTCAAGACTCTGCTCGCTTAACCGCCACCGTCTCAGCCGTCGACCACCGCCTTTCTTTGCCGACCACCATTTTCAGAAGCTCATTTTCTTCAAGAATGTCTTCTCAAGCGCAAGGTACGGCTCTTTTTCTTCTCTCTAGGTGTTTATAACTTAGATTTTGTAGAAATGTATGTGGTTTAGGATGATTTTAACGGTAGGTTTTAGATTTGGAATCGGTAAACCTTAGGACTTCTGCCACCGTAGCCAGTCGGTTGCAAACCCTAACTTAGGGTCGACGTAGGTATTGGTCGACTTAGACTTGGGTTTTGATGGATATTAGGTTAGATCCTTGACATATATAATATTGGGCGTAAGCCGTCGCTCCGAGCGATGGTCAGCCAGGGCTACAGCTCGGGACATAGTCTTTGAGCTGATGCGCGCCCTTTCACTTGTCGAGCGGTGGAAGGGTGGATTTGATATTCTTAATCGAATTCACTGACGCCTTTCCTCTGCTTTTCAGGTGAAAACTCGCTCGTGAATCCGCTGGACGTGCTTTCTGAGGAGACGTCCTCGGGAGATTCAGGGTCGTCTACGTCCATTCCTTCAGGTTCTGGGAGCTCCTCGGAGAGTTCGGATACAAGCACTACAGGGGCGTCGACAGACTCGCCTCAGTGTCCTGACCAGACAAGGGTCTCGCCCGAAGAATGGGTGGTGGAAGATTTGCTGGACAAGGTGTCCTCATTCTCAAGACCTCGAACGGAGCCACTGCCAGTTGTTGGTGATCCTGCTGATTGGGTTGTAACCTGCCCGGGAGACGACGATCGTATCTTCTCAGATTTTCGTGGTCGGGCGTTCTCCATGTACGAATATGCGACTTCAGTCCTGGGGGTGACATTGCCTTTCAGCGACTTTGTGAGTGTTGTGCTCGGGCATCTCTGTGTCGCTCCTTCCCAGTTACACCCCAACTCGAATGCATTTCTAAGAGCGTTCGAGATGACGTGCGCCCATCTGGGTGTTGGTGCCACGCTTCCCCTCTTCTTCCGCCTCTTCTCCTTACAGCGCCAAGTTAGGCGAGGAACTGATGGAAAGGGGTTCGTGTCCTTCAAGCAGCGGACCAAGATTTTTAAGGCCCATTCAGAATCCATCCGGGCCTTCAAAACTGACTACTTCCTGATAAAACCCGCGAGCGCGGCGGCCGTGAGAGCTATGAACTTTCTCGGAATAGACACTGACGAGAATGACGAGCCTAAGCTCGACGACCAAGGTCAGGTGATTCCGAGGAGATTATGGTTGTTCCCCTTTTCTTGGAGTCATGCTCACTATGAAAAACCTGTGGGGGAGTTCGTTCAAGTGGGGGACACATTGAATGATGACGATGCGGCCAGTTTCGAGGCCTTCAGAAAATTAATAGCCTCCTTCACTCCGACCCCTCTATTGGACGGAGATGGGAAGGTTATAGTTGATCAGGATGGGGGGGAAGCTGTGGAGCATCCCTTGATCAACGTTACTGAGTTGCTGGCTTGTCGTAACGGGCAGGAAGTGTTCGACTTCTTTGGAATCCATTTATTTGCGTTCGTTAAATTTTTGGTTTAATTTTGTTGCTTATGACTAACTTGATCCTTTTCCTTTTTCAGGCTCCCTGACGAATCCTTTGGACAAAATTCAAGAATGTTTGGTCCAGCAGCAGAGGAAACGATCAAGGGTCGTGCAGACCAAGCTGACTGAGATGAGTGGCTCGGGGTTGGGCCCCTTGGTCTAGGGTTCGCTGAGCGCATCGACTGGCTCCTTGATGAAGAAGCACAAATCAACGGCCACTGTAGATTTAACGGCCAGCGCTCCTCCAAAGCCAAAGCACGGGCTAGCTCCATGTTTTGTGATGCGCAATTTCTTTGAGGGAACAAGCATGGAGGTGGACCGTGTGGATTCTCTATTCTTGGAGGGGATGGACCGTCCTGCTCGGCGACTATCTCTGGCTCAGGACGCGAGCGCAGTCATGCGGGTCCTGACAATGGCCTGGCTGACGGCCGAAGGGAGTCCCGGACTGGAGCGGGAGAATAGCAGGCTTAAGGAGCAGCTGGCTGCTTCTGAGGCTAAGCTGATAGCGGCCACTGAGGAGGCGAAAGATGCTACCAAAGAGTCAACCGAACGAGCTGCCATCATCGCCAAACTGGAGGTCGACAAGAAGAGGGTGCTTAAGCAAAATAAGAAGCTGAAGGACGCCTTTTGCCCCAAGGATGATGAGGATGAAGAGACCAAAAATCTGGTGACTAGGGCTCAGCTGCTTGCTCGGATCGACCAAGATATGGACGATCTGAATTCATCAACTGAGCTCAGCTTCCAGAATGTGGTGGATCAAATGAAAGCTCTTCACCCTGATATGGATTTGGACGTTGGTCGCATGAGCTACCTGTACAAGGTCGTGGATGGTCGGATCGTGGTCCCCTCAGACTTGGTGGTGGACGACTCTCAGCCGGGGTCGACTGATCAGCTTGGCCTACCTGAAGCGCAGCTGGACCAGGAAGGCGCTCGTGAAGATGAAGGCCGCCCGGGAGGCGAGGATAATTAATTTATGGCCTGCGTGCCTTTGTAATTTATGATGTATTTTCTGTTTTGGGGGGCGTGGCCCCCTTTGTATGTAACCCTGAACAAGTCGGCCCTTTGGTGTCGCATTTTTTAATGTCATGTGTTCGACTTTGATGGTCGGTTTCATATTTTGTTTGCTCGTAACAATGCGTCCGTCGGAGGACATAGTTTACTTGTTATTTTTACTAAGTGTTTGGTGTGCGTCTTTGCATTAATTAGATGTGATTGAATGGATACGGGGTGTGTAAGTGATCTGTTGGTTAGGGGGACCAATCAGTAATTAAAAGTCTTACTTCCGATCGGTGCCCGAGCCAAGATAATGGCATGGGCTGCGTGGCGTGAACATCCCATCGCGAGCTGGGGTTCTACCTGGTCGTGGTACTTAGGCGACGTCAGACTCGTTTGAGTATCCATTCGTGCGGCAAGCTTCTCTTTTGCTCGAAAGGAGATCTTGCTTGACTGTTATATTTGGGCTGTCGTGCTCGTACCTAGGCACGCAGTTTTCCGTCGGTCTCCCTTTCTCCTTGCTTGGAAGTTGAGTAAGGTGACTTTGTGATTTAGCTATAGTATTGTTTGAGTTTCTCGGCGTTCCAAGGCCAAGCGAGCTCTTCCCCGTGTAGATTTTCCAAATAATAAGCTCCGTTCTCGGTTTTTGCTCGGACGTGATACGGGCCTTCCCAATTGGGCGTTAGTTTTCTCTCGCGGGGGTCTCTGTGGTTTCTTCTAAGGACAAGGCTGCCTACCTCAAACGTCCGCCTTATGACCTTAGAATCATACCGAGCGGCTATTTTTTGTTTGAGAATGATTTCTCGAAGAGCGGCCTCCGATCGAACTTCTTCGACCATGTTGAGCTCGTCTCTTAAGGCTTCGGAATTGGTATCTTGTTCCATGGGGGATTATGTGCGCCTCGATCGGACGTGCATTTCTATAGGGATCACCGCTTCGGTTCCATATGCTAATCGAAATGGGGATTCCCCGGTTGTTGAGTGGGGTGTGGTCCTATATGCCCATAGTACGCTATGTAGCTCCTCGACCCAGTGCTTCTTATGCTCGTCCAATCTTCGTTTCAAACCTCTTAGGATTACCTTGTTCGCGGCCTCTGCTTGCCCGTTAGTTTGGGGATGCTCGACTGAAGCGAAATGTTGTTTCGTTCCCATTGATGCAACGAATTCTTTGAAGTGTTTGTCTGTGAACTGAGTGTCGTTGTCGGTCACGATGGCAAGGGGCACCCCGAATCAGGCAAGGATGTTTCTCTTGAAGAAACGTAGTATGTTGAGCGCCGTGATTTTGGCTAAGGCCTCAGCTTCTATCCACTTGGTAAAATAGTCAACACCTACAATTAAGTATTTATTCTGACCGGACCCGACGACGAATGGTCCCAAGATATCCATTCCCCACCACGCGAACGACCAAGGTGACGATAATGATTTTAACTCGGATGGGGGTGCTGCGTGCACGTCTCCGTGTCGTTGGCATTTGTCGCACCTCTTTATGTGCTCTTTCGCATCGTGTTGGAGGGTGGGCCAATAGTATCCTGCCCGTAAGATTTTTCGAGCCAACGACTGTCCGCCAGGGTGTTGTGCATTGATTCCTTCATGGACTTCCCTTAGTATGTGTGGGATGTTTTCTTCTTCTACGCATCTGAGGAGGGGTGTAGAGAATCTTCGACGATACATACGTCCACCTACTAGAGAATATGAGCATGCTCTTCATCGTATAGTACTAGCTTCTTTTGGGTCGGTCGGTAATTCTCCTTTAGTTAAATAGTTGAATACTGGGGTCATCCAACGGCTCGTGTCGCCCACGACGTTAATGTCTACTTGAGCCGATGATTGTCCGATACTTGGTCGGGGAAGCATTTTCTGTACGACGGACTTGTTGTTTCCTTTCCTTTTAGTGCTTGCTAATTTGGACAGGATGTCTGCGCGGGTATTGTTTTCCCTCGGAACGTGTTTGACTTCCACACTTTTGAACCGTTTTAGTTCACCTTTTACGAGGGCCAAATATTCGGCCATGTTATCATTTTTGGCCTGAAAATCTCCTCGGACCTGGCTTGCGACCAACTGAGAATCCGTGCAGATTGTGATCTCTTCTGCTTCCAGATCGGTCGCGAGCCGTATGCCCGCTAGAAAAGCTTCGTACTCTGCTTGGTTGTTAGAAGTGGGGAAAGATAGGGTTAGGGACATTTCGATGACGTCCCCCTCTTCGTTTTCCAAGATAATGCCGGCTCCGCTACCCGTCGGGCCAGATGCACCGTCCACGAAAATAACCCACCTGGATGAAACTTTCGGATCTTGCTCGGTGAAGGTAAGTTCAGCCACGAAGTCGGCCAGCGCTTGAGCTTTGAGAGCTTGTCTTCCTTCAAATTTGACGTCAAACTCAAATAGTTCTAATGACCACTTTAGCATTCGTCCGGCCATGTCTGGTCGACCGAGCAACTGTCTTATGGGCTGATCGGTCCTTACGATGATGGTGTGAGCCAGAAAGTAATGGCGTAGCCTTCTAGCCGAGAGAAGGAGGGCCAAAGCAACCTTTTCTATCTGGAGGTATCGAATTTCTGGGCCATGGAGTGCTTTACTTGTGAAATATACAGGTTTTTGCCCTTCGGGTAGGTCGCGCACGAGTGCCGCGCTTACTGCTTCGTTTGCAACTACAAGGTAGAGATACAGTACCTCCCCTTCTTCAGGTCTGGATAAGACTGGGGGTTCACTTAGTGCCTTTTTTAGGTGGGATAGTGCTAGCTCGCACTCCACCGTCCACTCGAAAGTTGCCTCTTTGCGGAGGAGTTTGTAAAAAGGGAGAGCGTGTTGAGCGGACTTTGCTACGAACCGAGCGAGGGAGGTAAGGACTCCGTTTAATGATTGTATGGATTTTTTAGAAGTGGGAGTTGGGAGCTCCGCGAATGCCCGACACTTGTCGGGGTTGGCCTCGATGCCTCGTTCGGTTAAGTAGAATCCGAGGAATTTTCCTGCTCGGACACCAAACGTGCATTTTTCAAGGTTGAAGCGCATTTTGCACTTTCGTGCTTGATCGAACACTTTTCGTAAATGGGACGCGTGGTCCGTTTCTTGTTGAGATTTGACGATCATGTCATCCATGTATACTTCGAGCATGTCTCTGATTTCAGCTCGGAAAACCTTATTCATCATGCGCTGGTATGTTGCGCCCGCGTTTTTTAGACCGAAGGGCATAACGTTGTAAAAGTAATTTCCCGATTCGGTCATGAAGGCCGTGTATTTTTGTCAGACACGGCCATGGGTATTTGATTGTACCCTGAATATGCGTCCATGAAGGACAGCAGCTTGAAACCGGACGAATTGTTGACCAATTTATCGATGTTAGGTAAAGGGTAGGCATCTTTCGGGAATGCCCGATTGAGATCGGTATAATCAACGCACATCCTCCATTTTCCACTAGATTTTTTCACAAGTACAACATTCGAGAGCCAGGTCGTATACCTGGTCTCGGTTACAAATTTAGCCTATTGGAGGTCTTTAACAGCAGATTCAGCAGCTTCGGTCTTCTCGGTCGACTGCTTCCTCCTACATTGAGCGACCGCCTTGTGTGTTGGGTCGATGGAGAGGTGGTGGCAAGCTGTCTCGGGGTCGATCCCTGGCATTTCTACGGCGCTCCAGGCAAATAAATCTGCGTTCCCTTTGAGGCAAGCTTCCAACTGTCGCTTCACCAATTCAGGCATATGTGCTCCGATTTTAACACACCGGGCTGGGTCCTCTCCCAGAGGAATCAGCTCGAAGTCTCCATCTGGTATTGGTCGGGATAACGACTATGTTGGCCTTTGGATGCCCTCGCTACTATCCGAAAATCTGCAGTCTAGGTCGATCGAGTCTACCTGAGGGAAAGCCCTGGGAATATCTAGCGAATTCGATGTCAGGGGACTTGGTTGGTATGATATCGAGCTGAGACCTTTTGATGCTGCTTCGAAACATCTGCGGGCAGCGTCGACGTCTCCGTGCAATGTGGCGACTTTACCTGAAGTAGTGTAATACTTCATCTTCAGGTGGACGGTGGATGGCAGAGCGATTAGCTCGGCTAAGGTTGGTCGTCCTAGGATGCATTGGTACAGCGATGGGCAGTCCACGACTAGGAACTGGACTCTAACCGTCCTGGCCGTCTCGCCCACCCCGAAGGTAACAAATAGGTCGACATATCCCTATGGTCGGGATACTGCTCCGTTGAAACCCTGCAGGTCTGATCCGACGTATGGAGTTAAGTGTGTCTCGTTTAGCTGAAGTGTCGAAAACAGCTGGGAGTACATGATGTCGTAGGAGCTACCTTGCTCCACGAGGATCCTCCTCACATCGAAGTTCGCCATGCGCGCTCGGATGAGCAGAGGAATGCTAGCGTTGGGCGCCCCTCCTAGGAGTTCCTCCCGATAAAATGCAAGGGGTACGGAGCCCTCTCTTGGTGGGTCCAGGGTGGCATTTTGCGCGGGCCCTTTGGCAATTAGCTGGTCGAATTTTCGTTTCACGGACCCGACCGTGATTTTGTTGAATCCTCCTCCCGATATGACCATTGCCAAAGGAAAAGCTTTCCATGGTCTGTGGGAGGAGAGGTACCCCGAACTCTCGGCGTGATCCGGTAGGAAGAAGTCTTCCGGGCGATAAATGCTTAGAGCGACCTGCATGTTAGCATCTGCAGGGATGGGTACGGCTTCCTCGACTTTCTGGGTCTCCTGTGTATCCTGTCGAGGAGTGTCTCTGGACTTGGTGAACTGCTTCAGGTGCCCGTCTTTGATGAGGATTTCGATCGTGTCCTTGAGGTGGATGCAATCCTCTGTGTTGTGTTCGTGACTCTTGTGGAATCTGCAGTATTTCGTTTTATCCGTGCCGGGCTTGCTAGGTTGTTGCCTCGGAAAACATACCCCTGCCTGTTTGAATTCCGAATTGGCGCACTCAGACAAAATTTTCTCCCTGGAGGCCAGGAGAGGTGTGTATTCGTGGAACTGACCGATAGGTCCCCGGTGCTCCCGCGGTTCACGGGAGCGATCATCCTTTCTTTTGTCTCCTCCTCGACGAGATGTCGAAGGTTCATCGACCCGATGTGGTTTGGCGTCTTCACGGCGTCGGGCGTCTCTTACTGAACTGGCCGCTTGCTTTTCTTCATATTGGATGTAAGCTTGGGCTTTCAGTAGGAACGCATCGAGGGTGGCCAGGGTTTCAATGCCGACCGCCCGATGAAAATCAGTTGAGGGGCGTAGCCCTCGTTCCAGCAAGTACTTTTTCATGTCGTCGGTCGTGGATACTTGGACCGCTTCTTTATTGAACCTTTCGATGTAAGTTCGTAAGGGCTCGTCCCTCCCCTGGATTATCGCTTCGAGCGAAGCCTCTGTCTTTGGGTGTCGTCTTGATGTGGTAAAGCGCCTGGAGAACGTGCGTCCAAGTTGTTTCCATGATGTGATAGATTCAGCCTCAAGGCTTTTGTACCATGTCATTGCTCCTTTCCTCAATGTTGTAGGAAAGAGTCGACATTTGATTTCCCCTCGTACACCCCGATAGTCGAGCAGTGCATCGATATTCTCGATGTGCTCGTCTGGGTCGGTGGTCCCATCGTACGAGCCTAACGGAGGGGGTTTCTCTAAGCCTCTTGGAAGCTTGGCCGCCATGATTTCAGACGAGGGGGGACCCCGAGCGTCCTCGTCGTCGCTGGAATTGAGCGATGAAGACCTGTGAGCGTGTTTCTTTGTTCGTCGGGGAGAGGCAGATCTTGATCTGCTCCTTCTTGATTTTCTTCTAGGAGAGGGTCGTAGGGAAGACTGACGAAAACGTTTATCGCCTGTTGATTCGTCGGTGTGTCCTCTCCTCTTCTTCCTAGCAGGAGACGGAGTATGCTCCCTTTGGGGTCTCGTGGGAGATTGTGGCCAACGAGAATTATCTTCAAGAGGGGCGATTTTCTCGCCATGGGTGAGGAGCAGCAAGTTTGTTTGATTCAGGATCTCGGCCAATGCGGCGAAATCTGACCCTGAAGGAGTCGAAGGAAAAGGAGTTTCCGGGCGACTTTCCAAAGGTTGGTCGTGATCGGGCGAAGGTGATGCCGCCTTCCCGTCCAGATGATCTTGCAATGTTTTGTTATGTAGAGGAGGATGGATGTTGCTCTCACGTTGTGTGAGAATCATACCATCGTTCGATCGATTTTCCTGGTTGTCCCGAGCAGCCATGGATCATGTTAAAACTTTGGTTCTTTGAGGATTTTGAAAGAAGAACGGGGAAATCAATTTCCCACAAACGGCGCCACCTGATCGTACCTGGTGATCAGGATCCGATGCGGATGGCCTCGAGAGCTGATGGAGACGGTCGTTGAGGAGAAAAAGGGGTTGTACCTGCAAGGCACTCCGATGCCAAAGTAAGTGACCGAGCAAAGAGCGGGCAAGTACAAGTATAAAGGTCAGAGAAAATGAATACCTGACCCTCTCAAATGAGAGGGTTTATATAAGGGACTAACTGGAAGTTTATTGGTTCATTCTGTGAGGCGCGGATCAAGGGATCCGTGAAAATAGGCAACGGTTAATACTAGCCGTTAGGGAGCTTCATCGTGATCGGACCGTTTGTGGTTGACTGAAGACCACTTTTCATGATTGTGCTCGACGTCGAGCAGGCTTATTAGATTGGTCTTCTTGGCCCAATTGGAGGGATTGGGCCGGTCTAGAACACTAACCTTTTACTTATTTATTATAATTGTTATTTAAATTGTTTTATTATAATGTAACTGTACAAGCTATGTAATAGTGGTAGAATTTTTATTGTTTATTTAAATTGCTATGGTTAGTAAATTAGGGAGTGAAAACATGTTTGTGTTTAAAAATTGAATTTAGATCACTAATTATAAGATAAATACTTGAATTTGTACACGCACACACGTAAGTCGATCTTGGATCACCATCTCACTTCTTAAGGGTTACCTCTCATGTTGCCTAAACAAAAAGGTCAAGTAAGGTGTATAAAGCAAAGTCCCTTCTCTTATTAACATCATCTAGTCCCTTTTAAAGATTATAAGATCAAGTCCCTTCATGGTTGCCTTCGTAAATGATCTTGTCCCTTTCGAATAAAAGATGATAAGTCCCTTCGAATTGCTATTACCCCTTACAGTTGCCTAATCACAGATATCCCTTCACATGTCCCTTACACATCCAAGGTAATGACTACCTATTCCTTAATAATAGGGATAGTCTTACCATTGAAAGAACATTCAAGAATAGAAAAGATTTAACTTAGGGTAGGTCCTCTTATGTACTTGCTCACTCTTTCAAAAACATTTCATAAACATTTCACATTTTCAAACAAATTTTCAAAACAAAGTCTTTATATATATTCGTACATGGATCATTATAAAGTACTTAAGAAAATTTCTAATCACACACTACACTTCTCAAAAACATTTTAAAGTGAGCTAAGTAACTAAGAGCCCATGGATAACCATGGATGTAAAGGGTGCTAACACCTTCCCTTTACATAACCTACCCCCCGAACCCAAAAATCTTTTAAGGTCTTTCCTGTTCTTTTATGCCCTTTCCTTTGGATAAAATAAAAGTCGGTGGCGACTCTTGCTATCCGCAACATTTAACTAAAGTCAGTTCTCCCACCGTGTTATAAAACTGGCGACACTGCTGGGGATTTAATAAAAGAGGGGTACCCTTAGGAATTAGATCACTTTAGACTTGTTTGCTTTGTTTGCTTTACTTTACTTGTTGGGTGCTCTTATGTGTGAAAGATCCTAACCCGGATCTAGTGTACCTTAGGTAAATGGAAATAGACCAAGGAAACTGTACGGCGTATACCGATATGGTTGATCTGGTGGCCATAGTTAGTGTGACTTCTTGGTTGGTGCTTATGTTCCTTAAGCAAGTTGAGGATAATATGAGGCTGCCATATATTGTCAATACACTAACTGACTTTTAGAACCCTAGTTATCCCATCTTGGCCTTTTAGAAAAGTAGTGAGATAACCGGCTTTGGTGAAGACTGAAGTTGGTTGATACTCGATGCTACACTCATTGAGATCTTAAACTTGGAGGGTTTTGGTTGGCAAGTAAGTTGCCTACTGAACAACCACCCTTGTGAAGGATCAATGATATTGAGATCCCTTAGAACCTGGTTACTTTATAGGACAGGATGAACCAACTGAACTTCAGGGGAGGGTACTTAACTTTAAACCTCATGCAAGCCTTCAAACCTAGGGCTATTGTGTGACTTGTTTGTGTGTGCCACATGTTTGTGATTGAGCATAACATCATAGCATCATCATGCATCATAAGCATAGCATTTTCACTAACCATTTCAAGGACCAAAGGATTTATCTTTGTTCTTTGTTGCAGGTCATGGCTTCTGCTCGTAGGAATACCATTAATATCAACTTTGTAGGAATACCTTCTAAGCTTAAGGAATTGGTTTCTCAAGTTTCTGAAAACTCCCAGTTCATCAAGAGACATGGTCACCTACTGGATCTAGTCACTTTAGGGTTCAATGAAGACATGATGAGTGTTTTGTTTCAGTTCTTTGATCCTAAGCACCATTGCTTCACATTCCCTGATTATCAGCTGGTTCCTACAATGGAAGAGTTCTCCAAGCTTCTGGGTATACCTATCCTTGATCAGAAACCTTTCACAGGCTTAGAGAAAGAGCCTAAAACTGAGGTCATTGCTGCAGCTCTACATCTGAAGAAGTCAGACATTGTTCTAGAAATGAGAAGCGGAGTTAAGGGTATTCTTTCTAAGGTATTAATGGAGAAAGATCAAGTGTTCCTGAAAGCTATGAGTTATGATGCTTTTGAGGAGATCTTAGCCCTATTGATCTATGGCTTAGTATTATTCCCCAATCCAGACCAGTTCATAGACGTACATGCCATCAACATATTTTTGACTCATAACCCAGTGCCTACATTACTTAGAGACATCTTACACTCTCTTCATACGCGTACTACAAAGGCACGAGGAACTCTGATGTGCTGCATACCTCTATTGTCTAGGTGGTTTATTTCTCACCTTCCTCGATCAGTGATGAAGAATGAACAAGGGTTCAGGTGGTGCAAGAGGATTATGTCACTCTCTCATTCAGATATTCATTGGTGCTCTCGATCTATGGAGAATGTTACTATCATTGACCGTTGTGGGGAGTTTCCTAATGTGCCACTTCTAGGCATAAGAGGGGGCATTACTTACAACCCTTCCTTAGCTTTATGACAGTTTGGTTACGCTCGGAGTGATGGTCCTCATGACATGTTGATTCAGGGTATTGTGTTCGACTACGACAACGATATGCAAGGTTATTGTCAAAGGTTTATACGAGCATGGGGGAAAGTGAACAAGGTTGACAGCAAGACTCTGGAGCCCAAGTACACTATTCCTATGGAAGCTTATCTTAGATGGATGCGATCTCGTGCTCAGACTCTTATGATGCCATATCATGTCGTCCTGCAGTTACTATGGAGCCAGTTGCTGAAGGAGATACTTCTTATATCATCCTTCACCCATACATGCCCACTGAAATGGAAGACTTTAAGAGGTCCTGGATCCAATTGAAGGAGCAAAGGGATACTTTTGAGGCTCATTACAAAGCAAGTCAAGAAATAATCCTGGAGCTAACAAAGCAACTTCACGAGGAGCACAATCTCAACTCATACCTCAACACAAAGAGGAAACGTCCATGGGAGACTTAAAACCCCATTTTTTGTATTCATTTTATTTTTATTGTAAGCCCAAGGGGCAAGCAAATTTATTACTAATAAAAGTTTACTTTCTTGATTGTTTAAGCAAATTTAAATCCTGCGGTCCTTGAAAACATTGCATACGCATTTGCATACCATATCACTGCATCACAGGTTTCTTATGTACAGGTATCTTATCTTCTCGCTGTTTATTTCAACAACAATGGCTCTTGAACAAACAGTGAAAGATCTCCAGGCACAGAATGCCCAGTTCCAAGAGCTGATCCTGAACTTGTCCAAGGGGCAGGATGAATTGAAGACACTGTTGGCCAAGAAGACTAAGAAGACTAGAAGGTCAGGAGGCCTAATCAACATGGGAAGAAGGTTCAGAGGTCCTGTCAAGACCAAGGAACAGGTTGAAGAATATGAGTCTGAAGAGTCTGAGAAAGAGGGAGGCAGTCTCCATAATACAATGGGGGATTCGGATTTTGAAGCTAACCACTATCATGATCCTAATGAAGATAAGTTCAAGATGCTGGTGGATAGAATGGATGCTATGGAATTGCAAAAGTCTTCTGGGTTGGATTTTGAAGATCTGAGTTTGATATCTGGGGTGGTTATACCCATTGGTTTCAAAGTCCCTGCTTTTGTAGTGTATGATGGTGTCTCGTGTCCCAAGCTGCATCTGAGGTCCTCTGTACGGAGGATCCAACCCCATACTGCTAATAAGAAGTTGTGGATCCATTTCTTCCAAGAGAGCTTGTCTGGAGCTCAGTTGGAATGGTACTATCAGTTGGAGAGTGTCAACATCCGGGATTGGAATGATCTGGCTGAGGCCTTTTATAAGCAATATCAGTACAATGTTGATCTAGCCCCTACTCGCATGCAACTACAAAGCATGTCTATGGGTGCTAAAGAAAATTTCAAGGAGTATGCCCAGAAGTGGAGAGATTTGGCTGGTAGAGTACAACCTCCTCTAACTGACAGGGAGTTAGTGGATATGTTCATGTGTACGTTGAATGGTCCTTTTTATAGTCATCTCATTGGAAGCTCATCATCTGGCTTCACTGAGTTGATAATGACGGGAGAGCGTGTAGAAAGTGGCATAAGAAGTAGCAAGATCCAAGTGGGTGCTTCTTCATCCAGTACTACAAAGAAGCCCCCTAGTGGGAAGAAAGAGTCAAATGCTGTTTATGGTCAACCTGATCGTAATAGGAGGCATCAATCTGTGAGTGCAGTTCATATCTCCAATCCTACTCCTGCAACACCAGAGCCACCACAGGGCAATCAACAGAGGCCTAGAAGACAATTCACCAAGCTCAACATGTCAATGGCCCAAGCCTTGCAACACTTGTTGAAGGGTGAACTCATTACTTTGAAGGACCCTCCTCAGAACCCCAATGTTACCTCTCCCAGGTACAATCCTAATGCACGATGTGCATATCATTCTAATTGTCAGGGACATGATACCGATAATTGCTGGATATTGAAGAATAAAATTCAGGATATGATTGATGCTGGACAGATTGAGTTTGACCCTCCGAGTACTCCAAATGTGATTACTGCTCCCATGCAAAATCATGAAAAGACTGTTAATGCCATTGATGAAGTTTCACATATTTCCTCAGTTGCAGATGTGACTACACCATTGTCTGTTATTAAGAAGAAGTTGGTACAAGATGGGTTCTTTCCAGGTTGTAACGAAGATTGTTTCTATTGTGCTTATAAACCGGATAGTTGCTGGAAGTTGAAGGACGATATTCAATGCCTCATGGACAATTACACCATATTGTTTGAGAGGACACCTTCTGTAGAAAGCATGGTTGAACATATAACTCAAGGTGCGAAGGTTGAAGAGGTGGATATGGTTGATAAGGTTCCAGTAAGGATCACTTCCAAGGGCCCTGTCAAAATCACTCATAAGGGTCCAATTAAGATTACTGTTGAAGGCCCTGTGAAGATTGTTGTTGAAGCTAGAGTGGCTCCTATGATCATTACCACTCCTGGTCCTATTCCATATACTTCTGATAAAGCGATGCCTTGGCATTATGGCTCCGATGTTTATATTCATGGTGTTAAGCAGGAATCCTTAGCTGATACACTTGTTGTTGATGAAAATCTTGATGTTGATAATATTGCTGGATCTAGCAAGATCATGAGAAGTGGAAGAATTTTCTCTCCTCCGATTACCTCCAAGAATATAGTTATTCCAACCACTACCTCCACTGCTGATGCTCGGGGCAAAGGTCCTGTCATTGAACCTATAACTGATGTACCAACTGCTGATGATCTTTCTAAGCAGATGGAAGAAGTACTGAAGATCATTCGCAAGAGTGATTATGATGTTGTTGATCAATTGGGGCATACTCCCTCCAAGATTTCCATGTTGTCTTTACTGTTGTGTTCTGAGGCTCATGCTAAAGCCTTAATTAAATTTTTGAAGACTGCTCATGTGCCAAATGAGATTTTTGTAGATCAGTTTGAAAATTGTGTTGCACACTTGACCTATGATAATGGGTTAGGTTTCTCCGATGCTGATTTGACTCCTGCCAAGAGGGATCATAACAGGGCTCTACATATCTCTATTGAATGTAGGGGCACTACCCTGTCACATGAGTTAATAGACAATGGTTCTTCGCTGAATGTGTTACCCAAAGAGGTTCTGAATAAGCTTAGTCCTGAAGATGTTGTGTTAAGGCCCAGTAATATAGTGGTGAAGGCCTTTGATGGTTCGAGAAGAGTAGTGCACGGAGAAATATATCTCCCAATAAAAGTAGGTTCTCAGGTCTTCAATGCTACCTTTTATGTAATGGATATTCGTCTCTCATACTCTTGTTTGCTTGGGCGCCCCTGGATCCATGGGGCAGGTGCTGTGACATCCACCTTACATCAGAAGCTGAGATATCCAGTAGAGGGAAAGGTTGTCACTGTTTACGGAGAGGAAGGATATATGATTAGCCATGTGAACACATTTAAATATCTTGAAATGGAAGGGGAATATGTTGAGACTCCGTGCCAGATGTTTGAAGTAGTTCCTTGGGTTGTTCCTAATGTTGAAGCTCCTCCTGTTGTCAAGAGAGTTCATGTGGTCACTAGAGTGCCTCCCACAATGGCCTCCCTCTAGGATGCTAGAGCTGTGGTGGATGAAAGTGGTTTTACTATTTGGGGTCAGCTTCCTGACATTCCTTACAAGTCTGACAAATTTGGTTTGGGTTTCACTGCAGAGTCCCAGAAGGCTGTTCGTCGTGCTCGTGCTGTTCGTATCACCAATCAAGGGATTATGAGAGATCAGATCAATGTTGTGGGTGACTATGATGAAGACTACAACTTGGATGCTTGGATTTTTCCTACTGTGGGTGATGGGCTCAATAATTGGAAAGCTGAAGATGTTATTCCTATCTCCTTTAGTCAGGAGTAAATACTATTACTGTGTTGTTACTTTTAAGTTTTTAATTTTTGAACAATTGAACTCTTAAGCCTTGTGCCTTACCCGAGGCATAATGGTATGCTTGTTTCGGGATGTCATTTCATTTACATACTTAATTCAATAAAAATCAGTGGATGTTTCGTTTTCGTAAATATTGTGTTCCTTGTCTTTCTTTTTTATTTATTTTTATCAGTTATGTGTTCTTACACACACCCACATCACTAAAATGCAGATCCTCATCCATTTTGGATCCTGTTGATAATAGTTCTACTATTGCCAATTATAATTTCGAGAATCTGATCTATCAAGCTGTAGATGGAAATGAGGACGATTGTGAAGTACCTGTAGAGCTTGCTAGGTTGTTACAACAAGAAGAGAAAGCTATACAGCCACATGAAGAGCCAATCGAAGTTGTGATCTGGGAACTGAAGAAAACAGGAAAGAAGTCAAGATAGGGGCTGAATTAGAGGATGGTATCAAGAGCAGGCTGATTCAGATGTTACATGATTATGTGGAGATCTTTGCTTGGTCCTACGAAGATATGCCAGGTTTGGATACAGACATTGTGGTTCACCGTTTACCAGTAAAAGAAGATTGTCGTCCAAAGAAGCAGAAGGTTCGCCGCATGCGTCCTGAAATGTCAGAGAAGATTAAAGCCGAGGTGATGAAACAGTTTGATGCAGGGTTCTTAGTTGTGACTTCTTATCCTCAATGGGTTGCAAATGTGGTACCGGTACCTAAGAAAGATGGTAAGGTACGTATGTGCGTAGACTACATGGATTTAAACAAAGCCATCCCCAAAGATGACTTTCCACTTCCTCATATTGATGTTCTGGTAGACAACACTGCTCAACATAAAGTATTCTCTTTCATGGATGGTTTCTCTGGTTACAATCAAATCAAGATGGCACCTGAAGATATGGAGAAGACAACATTTGTTACACAGTGGGGTACTTTTTGTTATAAAGTAATGCCATTTGGTTTGAAGAATGCAGGGGCAACATATCAGCGTGCTATGGTGGCTTTGTTTCACGATATGATTCATCATGAGATAGAGGTATATGTGGATGATATGATAGCCAGGTCCCAGAATGAAGAGCAACATCTTGATCATCTGCATAAGTTGTTTGAGAGGTTGAAGAAATACAAGTTGAGATTGAACCCAAACAAATGTACTTTTGGAGTAAGGTTTGGTAAACTCCTGGGTTTCATCGTCAGTGGAAAAGGTATTGAAGTAGACCCTGTAAAAGTGAAAGCTATACAAGAGATGCCAGCTCCCCGTACTGAGAAGGAAGTTAGAGGTTTCTTGGGACGATTGAATTACATTGCAAGATTTATTTCCCAATTAACTGCTACCTGTGAGCCAATATTCAAGTTGTTGAAGAAAGATCAGGTAATGGAGTGGAATGATGAGTGCCAGACAGCCTTTGATGAAATTAAAAGATATCTTCTAGAACCTCCAATTTTGATGCCACCAGTTGATGGAAGGCCCTTGATTATATACTTAACAGTATTAGACAACTCAATGGGGTGTGTGTTGGGGCAACATGACGAGTCTGGTCGAAAAGAGCAGGCAATCTATTACCTTAGCAAAAAGTTTACCGACTGTGAAACAAGATACTCACTACTCGAGAAAACTTGCTGCGCTTTGGCATGGGCTGCTCGCCGACTAAGACAGTATATGTTGACTCATACTACCTTATTGATTTCAAGGATGGACCCAATTAAGTACATATTCGAGAAACCTGCTCTCTCCGGAAGAATAGCAAGATGGCAAATGATCTTAACAGAATATGATATACAGTACACTACTCAGAAGGCCATTAAAGGAAGTGTTGTAGCTGATCATTTGGCTCATCAAGCAGTGGATGATTATCAGTCAATGAGTTTTGAGTTTCCAGATGAAGACATTATGATTATTACCAAAGAACCTGGACAATATGACGGACCTGAACAAGGATCCCGATGGACTATGGTTTTTGATGGAGCTTCTAATGCACTTGGTAATGGTGTTGGTGTTGTGATTAGTTCCCCTGAAGGTTATCATACCCCGATTACTGCCAGACTTTGTTTCTATTGTACTAATAACATGGCTGAGTATGAGGCATGTATCCTGGGTATCAAAGCTGCCATTGATATGAAGATTCAGTTCCTTGACGTGTATGGGGATTCAGCCCTGGTAGTGAGTCAGATCAAAGGAGATTGGGATACCAAGCATGATAATCTCATTCCTTATAGAGAGCATGTGTTGTCTTTAATCCCACATTTCAAAGAGATTACCTTTGGACATATTCCACAAAGAGAGAATCAGTTGGCAGATGCACTAGCCACCATGGCATCTATGTTTGAGATTAGCTGGGATGATGAAGCTCCCAAGATTACTATTGATAGATTTGAGAAGCCTGCATACTGCAATGAGATTGATACTGAAGAATCAGAAGAGAAGCCTTGGTTCTATGAAGTGAAAAGATATCTTGAAGATCAAGAGTTCCCTGAAGGGGCATCTGTCAAAGATAAGAAGTTTCTGAGGAGGTTTTCTGCTAAATTCTTGTTGAGTAATGGAATTTTGTATAAGCGCAATCATGATTCAACTTTGCTTCGTTGTGTGGATAAGAAGGAAGCAACAAAGATTATGGAAGATATGCATGATGTGATCTTTGGAACTCATTCTAGGGGTCATACCATGGCAAAGAAGATATTGAGAGCAAGTTACTATTGGTCTACCATGGAAGCTGACTGCTATCAACATTCTAGAACATGTCACAAGTGTCAAATCTATGCTGATAAAGTACATATACCTCCATCACCATTGAATGTGTTGACTGCTCCTTGGCCTTTTGCCATGTGGGGCATTGATATGATTGGTGAGATCAAACCTACTGCTTCTAATGGGCATCGTTTCATCCTGGTTGCTATTGATTACTTTACTAAGTGGGTGGAGGCAGCTTCATTTGCATCTGTTACTAAGAATGTGGTGGCTCGATTCATTAAGAATAATCTCATATGTAGGTATGGCATCCTTGAAAGGATTATTACTGACAATGGCTCTAATCTGAACAACACTATGATTACTGATCTCTGCATGCAGTTCAATATTAAGCATCACAACTCTTCTCCGTATCGTCCAAAGATGAATGGGGCAGTAGAAGCTGCTAATAAGAACATTAAGAAGGTTCTACAGAAGATGACTGTTACTTACAAGGATTGGCATGGGATGTTGCCATTTGCTCTTCATGGTTATCGTACTACAATACGTACTTCAACAGGGGCAACCCCATTCTCCTTAGTCTATGGTATGGAAGCAGTTCTGCCCATTGAAGTTCAGATACCCTCCTTAAGAATCATGAAGGATGCAGGCTTGGATGAAGATGAGTGGATTCAAACTCGACTTGACCAAATAAATTTGATTGATGAGAAGAGGTTAGCAGCTGTTTTTCATGGCCAGATGTACCAGAAACGGATGATCAAAGCTTTTAACAAGAAGGTTAAGCCAAAAGTATAGCAGGTTGGTGACTTGGTAATCAAGCGTATCATATTACCACAGGGTGATCCTAGGGGCAAGTGGACTCCTACATATGAAGGACCATTTGTGGTCAAAACAGTATTCTCAGGAGGTGCCATGATGCTTACTACTATGGATGGTGAAGACTTCCCACAGCCTGTAAACGTAGACATAGTTAAAAAATACTACGCATAAAAAGAGACCCGCTAGGTTGACTGGCCTAGGCAAAAATAAAGGCATCCCGACAAACCAAAAGGGTTCGGGCAAAAATTAGGGATATATATAAAAAAATTATACACCCGGCAAGTCGAAAACCTGAAAAGGCGGCTTGGGCAAAAAAGGTATCCCGGTGGATTGAAAATCTGAAAGGGCAATCCAGGCAAAAGTTAGGGATTAAAGCGTATGACTATGTCTCGTTTAGATCACCCATGTAACTCCAACCAGTTGTGCTACTTAACCCAAGTTCGAACAGATAAAGATCAATCCAATCGTTTCCGTCTCGACAACAGAAGATGAGATACTTGAAGATAATGGCAATAGTAGAATTGAAACTCAATAGGATTATTTCCCACATAGCTGATTTTCTTTGTTTTGTAAAAAAAAATTACGACGAATTCCTCTTACTAGGATTTTTATCTCCTTGTACAAACTTGCCTATGTATAGGTCACTTTGTGATATAAATAAAATCTTTGAATCCAGATTTACTTTTACCCTATTTACATAAGCGAAACGTCCATTGGTTGTGTTTGAATGTATGTATGCTTTTGAATATGATTGATGTTTACCAGAAATGCATAAAATGCTTAATATGATTGATGTTTACCAGAAATGCATGAAAATGCAGTAATAGTATTTACTAAGGACGAACAAAGGTAGGAATTCAACGAAGCTTTGCCGGTTCATCCCCACAAGATAACTACAAGTCCCCAGCAGGGAAAATCTATCTTTATAGATACTTCAAGTTATATCTCCCCTTGAATTTATGTCCATCTCTTTTATCCTCAGTCGGGATACTCAGAAACTTATTCCCTCAGTAGAAATACGACAAACAAAGACGGGAGATTATAAATACTATACTATTAAACAAGACGGGAACGAGTTCCTCATATTCTTCAGCAACGAATCGGGATTTATTTTCCCTAGCCAGCAGTTGTTATACGAAGATATCCAGACGCTTCAGATTGCATGATTCATACATACATCATTTACATCATACCATAACATACATATCCATAAATGCATAATACATTTACTTAGGTGCATCATACTATGCATGCATATATATTGCATAAACTAACATTCTCCTTGCAGGATAGTTATATGCAGATAAATCAATGTCAACAATTCACAACAGGTTAGAAATGATCCATACATTACTCAAGATGTCCTCAGAGAGTAGGCAAACGGTCTGTAAGAAGATCCATTCCCTAATCCAGGATATTTCCAGAAGATTTCATCTATCTGATCTTGAATAACAGGCAAACGGTCTGTAAAAAGATCCATTCCCTGGTTCAAGATATTTTCAGAAGATTTAATCTATTGGCCCTTGAATAGCAGGCAAACGGTCTGTAAAAAGATCCATTCCCTGGTTCAAGATATTTTTCAGAAGAACAAATCCTGACGTTCTTTTGGCCCTTGAATAGCAGGCAAACGGTCTGTAAAAAGATCCATTCCCTGGTTCAAGATATTTTTCAGAAGAACAAATCCTGACGTTCTTTTGGCCTTTGAATAGTAGGCAAACGGTCTGTAAAAAGATCCATTCCCTGGTTCAAGATATTTTTCAGAAGAACAAATCTTGACGTTCTTTTGACCCTTGAATAGCAGGCAAATGGTCTGTAAAAAGATCCATTCCCTGGTTCAAGATATTTTTCAGAAGAACTAATCCTGACGTTCTTTTGACCTTGGAGAGTAGGCAAACGGTCTGTACAAAGATCCATTCCCTAATCCAAGATATTTCCAGAAGAGATAATCGCCACGAAGATTTATTTCTATTGGTCCATTCAACAATTCAAACTATGTTGCATAAACAATTCAGAGACGGCCTATACGAAGACCTAGTACTGATATCCAGTATCAACATAAAGACATCATCACATCCTGATATTTTAGATGGCATCTCTAAGCCCATCTCCAGTTCTTCCATGGCATCTATAAGCCCATCTCCAGTTCTTCCATGGCATCTATAAGCCCATCTCCAGTTCTTCCAAGTGGCATCTTCAAGCCCACTCAAGCATATACAATTAATCATTAGTGTTACTTTACGCACCAGCGAGTGCAAATTTTTGGGCTTTTGTGTTCAATCCCCTTCAACCTTCCAGGACACGACTGGCACATATACCAATCTAACCCCTCAGGTTTCAGAAAATTGAACAGGGGCAGCTGTTGACCCCAAAATTTTCCCTCTACAAGACAAGTCATTGTGTACTAAGAGGCTCACAAGGTTCATAAGGTTCACAAGACATTTCATGAGGTTCACAAGGTTCACAAGGTTCACAATTAGTCAGGAAGTTTGACAATTCCCTCAGACAATGCATCCTCCTAAGCAATGCATCCTAAACTAGGGTTTTGACTTTAATCAGGCTAAATGGACTTCCAAGACTTAAATTGAGCTTCATAGCATCATATATGTGTTCAAGAATCCCCATGTCAAGTTTCAATACTTTCCCAAAGGATTTGCTCAGTCAAATGATCAGATAGGTTAAAACCAGTCAAAGTAGTTAAAAAGTCAAACTAAGGTCAACTATGGTCAAACCAAAGTCAAAATTCATGATGTTTTGCCAACATCAAGTATGTGACGTTAAGATCATCATTTGATCAAGGATTGATCATGATTCATGAAGGAGATTTTAGATCATCAAGAATCATGAGTTTCTAAATTAGGGTTTTCACAGGAAAAGTCAACTGAACTTTGACCAGCCATAACTTTCACATGCTTCATCAAAATTTTTCCATCCAAATATCATTTTGAAGTAAATTGAATTCTCTACATCTTTGTGTCTCACAAGCCAAGCCCAAAAATGCTTCATTTGGAAGGTATGAGCTAAGACATTATAGGTCCTTTTAAAAGTCAACAAAAAGTCAACAACTTCCAAAGAGCATAAATTGAGAATGGTAAAAGATATGGACATGAGACCAAATAGGTTGGTTATAGGACTCTTTAAGCTTTCCAAAATGTCCAAGAACACCCTCATAGCATTAAAATTGAAGGATTTGTGCCCTTGCAAAGTTGGGAAATTTTTGAGTGGTTTATGAAGTAATTGGGGTCTTAAAACCAAAATTCTTCAAATGGGCTGACTTTTTTGTGATCCAATATGTTCCATGACATCATGCACGAAATTTATTTAATATTTTCATAATTTTATTCATTTTATTTTTATTTATTATGATTTTTTATATTAAAAATCATTTTAAATTCAATAAAATATAAAATGGTGAAGATTTAAAATTATTTTGCTTCTAGAAAGTCATAAAGGTTATTTGGATCTAATTGATACAAAAATTATGAAGATTGTCTTAAAATAGCAAGTTCATATCAAGAATATTCAAATTTTTAAAACTAATCTTTTTCAATCTTCAATGATCCAAATATCCATCAAATTGGTGAAGTCTTTGACCTAATTCATTCAATCATATATAATGAACATTTAGCAAACCATAGGGAACGAATTCACAGCCTCCTCATATCATCTTCAAGCTTCAAAAATCTCATCAAAAACTCCAATTCGGTTTGGTACTTTTAGCCACTTTCAAGACAAACTAAAGGTTGCAAATTATTCCTTGAAGGTCACTTAGTGTTTCTGGATCATAAAACCATTCATCCCTGCACTAAATCATGGAAACCGAATCTGTGTTTATGTTCATATTAAAATTTTTCATTTTTACATATTAACTCATGATTAATCATATTTGACTGGTGTTTTGTGTTTGTTATGATACAAGGAACGTTTCTGGATGAATCAATTGGAGTTTAGGGACATGAATGAGGATTCACCATTATTAGGGTTTTTTCGGCCAAATTAGGATTCAATGATTTAATCAATATAAATAATTTCTAAAGACGTAGATTAGTTGCAAATCTCCTCAGGAATTCAATGATGGTCTCAATTTTGTGAAATCTTGTTGTTTTGTTGATGTTTGAGTTTTGTAGGGTTTGCTGCAACTTGAAATTCGCAGGAAATATGGTAGCAAAAATCGTAGCAAAATTCGCAAGTCAGGAGGAAGAAGATGAAGTCCAGCACGCCAACTCCTTATTTCAAATTTTGATATTATATTTTATGATATTGTTGTTATTATTATTTCAGAAGAACAAGCTAGCTCAGTTGGTTAGCATGCACGTATAGCCAACGCGCGCATAGCCCAGTGGAAGGCAGGCTGGTCCAAGATGCATAAAGCCTAGGGTCTGGGTTCGAATCCTAGCCCCAGGTAAGTTGCAATTTTTCTTTTTATTTTTTGATTTGTCTTATTTAATTCTTTTGTTTAACTATTTTATTATAAATAAAAAAATATAATTATGTTTAATATGTAAATAATTCTAAATTAATATTTATATGTTCTAAAAAAATTCTAAAAAATATTTTCTAAAACTAATTTCTTATTTATTTGAATTAAAATATGTTTATATTTGTTTAATAATTAAATTAGTATTAGGTATTAAATTAAAATATTTTTGCACTTAAAACCCTAATTATATTTAAACCCTAATTTATTTTCTAACAATTCAAAACCCTAATTTTCTTTTATAATTTTAATTTCTTATTTTTTAATTATACTTAATAAATACTTATAATATGTATATAATTGAATTATTAATTATGTTTATAAATTAGTATATAATAATTATTATTATTCACATCTTAAAATTATTTAAAAAATTGCTTATCTAAAAAAAAATCTAAATTTTTTTTGATTTATATATTATGGTGCTAACCTATTTTCTTCTCTTATTTTTATTATTACTAACCTTTTACTTATTTATTATAATTGTTATTTAAATTGTTTTATTATAATGTAACTGTACAAGCTATGTAATAGTGGTAGAATTTTTATTGTTTATTTAAATTGCTATGGTTAGTAAATTAGGGAGTGAAAACATGTTTGTGTTTAAAAATTGAATTTAGATCACTAATTATAAGATAAATATTTGAATTTGTACACGCACACACGTAAGTCGATCTTGGATCGCCATCTCACTTCTTAAGGGTTACCTCTCATGTTGCCTAAACAAAAAGGTCAAGTAAGGTGTATAAAGCAAAGTCCCTTCTCTTATTAACATCATCTAGTCCCTTTTAAAGATTATAAGATCAACTCCCTTCATGGTTGCCTTCGTAAATGATCTTGTCCCTTTCGAATAAAAGATGATAAGTCCCTTCGAATTGCTATTACACCTTACAGTTGCCTAATCACAGATATCCCTTCACATGTCCCTTACACATCCAAAGTAATGACTACCTATTCCTTAATAATAGGGATAGTCTTACCATTGAAAGAACATTCAAGAACAGAAAAGATTTAACTTAGGGTAGGTTCCTCTTATGTACTTGCTCACTCTTTCAAAAACATTTCATAAACATTTCACATTTTCAAACAAATTTTCAAAACAAAGTCTTTATATATATCCGTACATGGATCATTATAAAGTACTTAAGAAAATTCTAATCACACACTACACTTCTCAAAAACATTTTAAAGTGAGCTAAGTAACTAAGAGCCAATGGATAACCATGGATGTAAAGGGTGCTAACACCTTCCCTTTACATAACCTACCCCCCGAACCCAAAAATCTTTTAAGGTCTTTCCTGTTCTTTTATGCCCTTTCCTTTGGATAAAATAAAAGTCGGTGGCGACTCTTGCTATCCGCAACATTTAACTAAAGTCAGTTCTCCCACCGTGTTACACCATGACATTTTGTGCATCCATATGACATATAAGACATCTTAGGACATATTGAAATCATGTTTGATCATTGCATCATCCATTTGCCATGTCTTGCTTTCATTTCATTTCATGTGCATCCATGAACTTTCATGCCTCTCATATGCTTCATTTGCATTCTCATCCTTTGTATGATCATCTCCATCTCATGACATACATTTATGTCATCTCTTTGCATCATTAGCATCATAAACATGCTTCTGGATTTGGTTTTCACCTTTGCATTTCATCTCATTTTCATTTAATTTCATTTCCTTTTGCTAACTTTTCAGGTGGTAAGTGTTTGAGAAGTGAATTTGCCTTCTGTAACAGCCCGGGCCCCTCGCAAGGCAATCCCGACACTGCCACCTCACGATCTTCTCTACTCCCCTCACTAGTAGAGTTTTTACCTTCCGTGGGAATCGAACCTTGTACCCTGGGGTTCAAGTACATGTTCATTCCATTCCCACTACCAATTGAGCTACTAGCTCAAGTGGTAGTGGGAATGGAATGAACATGTACTTGAACCCCAGGGTACAGGGTTCGATTCCCACGGAAGGAAAAAACTCTACTAGTGAGGGGAGTAGAGAAGATCGTGAGGTGGCAGTGCCGGGATTGCCTTGCGAGGGGCCCGGGCTGTTACATAAAAAGCTCAAGTGGTAGTGGGAATGGATTGAACATGTACTTGAACCCCAGGGTACAGGGTTCGATTCCCACGGAAGGCAAAAACTCTACTAGTGAGGGGGGTAGAGAAGATCGTGAGGTGGCAGTGTCGGGATTGCCTTGCGAGGGGCCCGGGCTGTTACAAAAAAAAAGGCGCCTTTTTTTGTAACAGCCCGGGCCCCTCGCAAGGCAATCCCGGCACTGCCACCTCACGATCTTCTCTACCCCCCTCACTAGTAGAGTTTTTGCCTTCCGTGGGAATCGAACCCTGTACCCTGGGGTTCAAGTACATGTTCAATCCATTCCCACTACCACTTGAGCTAGTAGCTCAATTGGTAGTGGGAATGGATTGAACATGTACTTGAACCCCAGGGTACAGGGTTCGATTCCCACGGAAGGCAAAAACTCTACTAGTGAGGGGGGTAGAGAAGATCGTGAGGTGGCAGTGCCGGGATTGCCTTGCGAGGGGCCCGGGCTGTTACTCCTTCACTTCTCATAATCTCTCCTCATCTTTCTTATGCATCCATTGTTGCATTTTCCTTGTGATTTAGAGTGAGCTTGCTCATTCATGCTCTTTCTCCTCCTTCTTTCTTCAAGCAACTTGCCTTCTCAAGTGAAGCAAGTTGTCTTGCTTCCTGCTACTTCCTTTCATCTGCTTCTTCCTTGGTGGTTCCTCTGAAGATCTTCTTGCAAGCCTCATTAACCCTAGGAACACCCAAGCATGTTAACAATTAGGTTTTGATTAGTCCCCCATTAGTTTTACCTTTGTGTCATCTTTGAGTCTTCTCTTCTCACCTCATAATCAAGGACTAAACCTTAAAGGTTTTGAGGCTTTGTGATTAAGCTTATGCTTGCATCCTTCTATTAGGATGGAGTGTATAACTTTAATCCTAAGTGTTAAACCCTTAATGTGTTTAATTCCTTTAATCAATCCACTTAATAATCACCAAGACATCAAACTTGTAACTTGGGCCTTGCATTAGGGTTCTAATTCTTCCTTAATTGGTTAAGAAGGACTAACCCTAGTGTTAATGGACAAGTCCCCTTCAAGTTGTCTTACAAACCATAAAATTCACTTCTTAATCTTACCATTAACTAAAATCCACTTTAATGAAGGCTTTGTTTTGTCATGAGGTTAATCCCTAATCATGGATTAAGTTGAGGTATCTTCCTCAGCTTAAATGTTCTCATCTATTATCCTTCTATTAGGATGGTGTAATGGGTCCATTAAATCCTTGATTATGGCTTAAACTCATTACTTAACACTAAACAAAAATTCCACAAACATCTAAATAAATGCAAGTAGGTTAATGATCTTAATCCTACATCATGGTGATTAAGTGTGAGGTGTTTACTTCATACTTAAGGTATTCTCATTACCCCTAATCAAAGGGAGGATGTGATGAGTTTACTAACCCTTGGCTTAGGCTTAAGCTCATTTTCTTATGACAAATCCCAAAACCAATAAAAGATTGAAAATACCAAAAACAAACAATAATTGTCTCCTCCGGGATTCTCTTCTCATCTCATTCACTCACAAACGATAACTTGCTTCTTCCGTCTAATGCAAGACAGTTAGCACCTGAGCCAGACAGGTCATACACTTGAGCATAGACAAGTAAGCAGTTCACAAGTCAATTTATCTTTCAGTCTCTTTGAGTGAACTACGATGTTCTTACTTCCTCATTGCACGAGAGGATACGTATGCATAACTTAACAGTTATCGAACAAAAGTCTCTGTCTATTCCCCCCTTCTTCCAGCATTATTCTTTTAAGCCTCATAATCTTGAGCTTCACATTCTTTTTCTGACACTGACACTTCTTTTATTCACTTCACACTTTCTTCCAGTACTGACACTTGCTTTCTTTTCCAGCTTTTTGCACACAAAATAGCACTGACACTACTCCTTTAAACACAAACTTTCAAGTGTGGATCCTGTCGAGTACGACGGACAATCTGGGTGCTAATACCTTCCCAGGTTATAACCAACCCCCTTTCTCAGTTTCTCTGGTTCGCGACCGTCTTATCCATATCTTTTCTTAGGTTTATGCAGCATTACCTTTCCTTCGGGATAAAAATGCCTAGCTGGCGACTCTTTTCATTTTTGAAATTCTGTGATCAGGTATGAGATGTCCTATGAGATGTCCCAACACTTGACAGATTTAACCAAAACTTAAAGTGCAAGAAAATTAAACAACACAGAAGTTTGTTAACCCAGTTCAGTGTATAACCACACTTACATCAGGAGGCTACCAAGCCAGGAGGAAATCCACTATAAGTAATATTAATTCTAGACTTAAACAACCCAGTTTAATCTTTCACTTAATATCTACCCAATGCAATTTCTACCTAAGACACAACTTAGATATGAGTACCAACTCACTCCCCCTCAATCACACAGTGATCTTGTTTACAAGTTTAATAAAATTGAAGACATTCTTCAAACAATACAGCTTGATCTTACTTCACAGTTTCAATCAAGTCACAAATGCACTTTTGCTTAAAAGCTCATAAAGTGGTACAATAAAAACAACCTGCTATTAAAGACACAACACCCTATTTTGTCTTCTGAAATTCGTACTCAATTCTGTGAGTTTCTATTGATTAAATAGGTGTTTGTAATTTGGGCTTTCTGTAGGTTAATCCAGTCCTAAAAGCATGCAGCTTCCACCTTGAATTTAGGGTTTGTTACTTCCTAGATTCTAGGTGATTTAGTTCTTCTGATTAATCTGAATCCTCATAATAAAACTCCCTACAGATGCGCCTTGTTCTGTTTTTATCCATCCATAATTAATTCCAGATAACTCTCCTTAAATATCTCAGATCAGTTAGTCATTAATTAATTCTGGTAGCAGGTTTGAGATGTCTCAACATCTGTTGGGACATCCTGAAAAACTGAACTTAAGTCATTTACACAATGTCCCAACATCTGGTGTGACATCCTGAAATAAGTTCTTATACTCTGTTTGATAATGTCCCAACATCTGATAGGACATTCTGAACTGAATTCAATATTTCTTGTTGGTCAAAAATTCTGCCAATTCTAAACATCTACAAACTCCCCCTTTGGCTAATTTTTGGCTAACATCTTTTCTGGTTATCAGAGTGCAGCAGAAGTTCTTTTATCAGAGTATAACATTACTTTTCTGTTGAATCATATTTGAGATTACTCCCCCTCAAACATACATGTATCCAGTCTTGTTGCAACAGAAGTTTTTTTTTAAAAAAAACACTTATTCAGTTCAGAAGCAAACAGATTTTTCATTCATAGTTAAACAGCATTACATTGTTGATGTTCTGTTGTTCTGTTGTTCTCCCCCTTGTTAGACATAAATTTGGGGCCAAAGAGACTAGTTCTAAATTACAATGCTACTGTCATACAATTTTCTTCACATACAATTATTCACTCAGATTCCTCACATTCAGTTTCTTCATCATCCTCAGTTTCTTCATCAGAGGCAGCCTTTTGATCACCTTCACTCTCCAGCCTTTGGATAATCTCCTCAAGCTTCTGCTTTCTTGCTTCAAGTTCTTTGCAAGTGCTCTTCAGTTCAGCAATCAATGCAGCCTTGGAGATTGGAGTCTTGGCAGTTGAAGGACCTGCAGATGTCCCAGAGGGTGCTTCAACATCTGCTGCATGATGACTTAGGAACAGTTTGTAGTGAAAGGCCAGAGGGCTTTCTCTTTTGCAGACTGTGTCCTTCTCAGTGAGGATCCCAGGGTACTGACTTAGCACTATACCACACAGCAAGGAAGGAAAAGCTATTGGCAGCTTTGTTGCAGATGAGCTAGCATGCTTCAAGGTCTGATCAAATATGTAGGCACCATAATCCAACTTAGTTTGAGTGCCCACAGCATAAATAAACCTGCCCAAGCCAGTTGATATTGAAGATGTGTGATTGGTAGGCACCCAGTTTGCTGTACCAATCCTGTTCAGCATGGCATATTTTCTTGTCAGCATGCTCACTGAGAGCTTTCCTTTAACTGGCCAAGCCTTGACCTGGTTTGCAGTGATAACCTTGCAGACCTGGTTATCAGTATTCCCTAGTTCATTTGGACCATCAGTTTCTCTTCCAAGGAATTGGTTGATGATCTGAGGAGAGAACTCTACACACCTGCCTCTAACAAAAACTTTTCTAAATTCAGCAGACTTACCATTGGCACAATCTTCCTAAAGATTGACTATGAATTCTTTGACAAGTAGCTCATAGCAGGGAGAGAGATTGGAAACTGTTTTGAAGAGGCCAGCAGCAGATATGAGGTCAATTAATTCAGTGCACTCAAGTGCATTACTGCTCAGCTCTCTTTCAAGTGCTACCCTTCTTTGGTACACAAACTTCCATCTGTTTACACTTGAAACATGATGAAATGAGATGTTGTCCAAGGGAGCTTCTGGAACAGCAGTTGAAGCCCTAGAGGGTGTTGATTTCTTCTTTGGAGGAGATGTTGGGACATCTGCTTCAACATCTGAGTCTGAGGGAGTGACAGCTTTCCTCTTTTGAGTTTGGACTTTGCTCCATTGTTTTGTAGGACCAAAGACAATTTTGGCTTTGTCTTTCTTTGGGGTAGCTTGCTTCTTCTCAGGAACTGCATGTCCTGCTTGCATCTTTCCTTTCCTAGTCCTGAGCCTTTTGGCTATGCTAGGTCTTACAGAGGCAATGATCTCTGTATCAGAATCCTGCTCTAGGTTCACCACAGGAGGAGATTGAGCAGTCTCCTCTTCAGCTGGTTGATCAGCAGAGATATGTTATTCAGTTGAGGCTTTGGTCTGATCCTCAGATTCTTCTTCATCACTTTCATTTGAGGCCTTTTTCTGGTCCTCAGATTCTTCTACAGCAGCATCAGATGAAACCTTTTGTTGATCCTCAGATGTTTCAACATCTATTGGGACATCCTGTTGAGCAGGAGTGTCCTTTGCAGCCTGAGTTTGTTGATCTTCTTGAGGGGCAGGCATGGTGTTCAGAGGAATAGAAATGCCACTAACCACTCTCTGTTCAGATAGGATCTTGGTAACCAACTCCTTTATGGAAGCATCCACATATTCAGAAGATTTTTGAGGCATGTTTGCTGGTAAAGGAATGCCTTTGGATTTGCTGTAGACATGATCTTTTGCTCTTTTTGGAGTTCTTGGCTTTTTAGCATGAGGAACACTTCCTCTTATTTCATCCAATGGGGTTGACTCCATGGGTACCACAGAAATAGGGGTTGCATGAACCACATCTTCTTTGTTGAGAATTTCTTCAGGAATGCTAGGGTTTTGAGACATTTTCAAAGAAGATGGATGAAGAGTATTAGGGTTGATGATTTCTGAAGAACAGCTAGATAATGCAATTCGCTTTTGATAGTATGATGAGAATATGGAAAGCTGAATATAAGCTGTTATTATATAAGTAGCCGTTACATTGAAAATTATTAGGAATGGAATACCCAAGGTTCTTGACCAGACTGGTGTTGCCATCTGGTGCTTATGCCACACAATGTCATATGACATGTTGGCTCATCTCCATAACTGCTAAATCTCACATAAACAGATTCCCAATTTGCCCCTTAAGTTCTCAAATTGTGTAGCATCCAATGCTTTGGTGAAGATATCAGCCAACTGCAGATTTGTAGCTACATGTTCCAATGAAATCACTTTTTCTTCTACAAGATCTCTGATGAAATGATGTCTGATATCAATATGCTTGGTCCTGCTATGTTGGATAGGATTCTTTGATATGTTAATTGCACTTAATTTGTCACAGTACAATGTCATGACATCTTGTGGGACATTGTACTCAGTGAGCATTTGCTTCATCCAAACCAACTGAGAACAACTGCTTCCAGCTGCTATATATTCAGCTTCAGCTGTAGATAAAGATACACAATTTTGTTTCTTACTGAACCAAGAAATCAAATTGTTTCCTAGAAAGAAGCATCCTCCTGAAGTGCTTTTTCTGTCATCAGCACTTCCAGCCCAATCAGCATCACAGAAGCCAGTGAGAATTGGTTTGCATTCATGAAAATACATTATGCCATAGTCACAAGTACCATTAACATATTTAAGAATTCTCTTGACTTGATTGAGATGACTGACTTTTGGATCAGCTTGATATCTTGCACATACACCTACTGCAAATGCTATGTCTGGTCTGCTAGCAGTCAAATATAACAAGCTTCCAATCATGCTTCTGTATATGCTTTGATCTACATTCTCACCCTTTTCATCTTTAGTCAGCTTTAAATGTGTGGGGGCAGGAGTTCTCTTATGAGTAGCATTTTCCATTCCAAATTTCTTGACTATGTTCTTGGTATACTTGCTTTGGGAAATGAACATGGAGTCTTCCATTTGCTTTATTTGCAGACCAAGAAAGTAGGTTAACTCTCCTACTAGGCTCATTTCAAATTCAGATTCCATCTGGTTGACAAAATGTTTGACCATCCTGTCAGACATCCCACCAAAGACAATGTCATCTACATATATTTGAGCAATCATGACATTTCCTTCTTCATCTTTAACAAACAAGGTTTTGTCAATTCCACCTTTCCTGTATCCTTGCTTGATAAGAAAAGTAGTCAATCTTTCATACCATGCCCTTGGAGCTTGCTTCAGACCATAAAGAGCCTTCTTTAGTTTGTATACATGATTTGGACAGCTTGGATCAACAAATCCTTTAGGCTGTTCTACATATACTTCTTCATTAAGATAACCATTTAAAAAGGCACTTTTCACATCCATTTTAAATAGCTTGAATTTTAAGATACAAGCAATTCCCAAAAGTAGTCTGATTGATTCAAGCCTTGCTACTGGTGCAAAGGTTTCATCAAAATCTACTCCTTCAATTTGTGTATATCCTTGAGCTACAAGTCTAGCTTTTTTCTTTGTAACAACTCCTTGTTCATTTGACTTGTTCTTATACACCCATTTTGTTCCAATCACATTTATGTCATCAGGTCTAGGAACAAGATTCCACACTTCATTCCTTGTGAATTGACCTAATTCCTCTTGCATAGCACAAATCCAGTATTCATCAGTAAGAGCTTCCTTGATGTTTTTAGGTTCTATTTTAGAAACAAAACAGGAACCTGAAATCACTTCTCTTGATCTAGTGCTTACACCTCTGTTGGGATCACCAATTATCAAATCTTTGGGATGATCCTTCTGTATTCTGATGGAGGGAGGTTTGCTGGATTCTTCTGTCCTTGTATCAGTTTGAGTGAAGTTATAATGATCATTCTTTTCTTCAGCTTCAATCTTGATATCAGCAGATGTTCCAACATCTTCTGGGACATCTGTAGGAGCATCATCAATTATCACATTTATGGACTCCATGATAACCTTGGTTCTAGAATTAAATACTCTATATGCTCTGCTGTTTATAGAGTATCCAAGAAAAATCCCTTCATCACTTTTAGGATCCATTTTTCTTCTTTGCTCCCTATCTGCCAGAATATAACAGTTACTTCCAAATACATGGAAGTACTTAACTGTGGGTTTTCTGCCGTTCCAGACTTCATATATTGTGGACAAAGTTCCTTTCCTTAGAGTAACTCTGTTATGGATGTAACAAGTTGTGTTCATAGCTTCAGCCCAGAAGTACAAAGGTAACTTTTTAGCATGGATCATAGCTCTTGCTGATTCTTGAATAGTTCTATTCTTCCTCTCAACTATCCCATTCTGTTGAGGAGTGATTGGTGAAGAATATTCATGATTGATTCCTTCTGAAGAACAGAAATCTAAGAACTTTTGGTTCTCAAATTCTTTTCCATGATCACTTCTTATTCTGATCACACAGCTGGCTTTTTCCCTTTGTATTCTTTGGCATAAGTCTTTGAATACATCAAATACATCAGACTTTTCTTTGATAAAATTTATCCATGTATACCTTGAAAAGTCATCAACCACCATATAGGCATACCTCTTGCCACCAAGGCTTTCAACCTGCATAGGTCCCATAAGATCCATATGCAATAGTTCCAAAACTTTGGAAGTTGTCAGATGTTGGAGCTTTGGATGGGACATCTTGGTTTGCTTGCCTATTTGACATTCACCACATATTTTTCCATCATCAATCTTTAGTTTAGGGATACCTCTTATAGCATCCATAGATATTATCTTCTTTATGCCTCTGAAATGAAGATGACCTAGTCTTTGGTGCCATAGTTTCACTTCTTCTTCTTTAGCTAAAGAGCAAGTTGAAGTGAGACTGAAGTCTTGAGATTCCCACATATAACAGTTGTCTTTAGATCTGGCTCCTTTCATGACAACCTCTTGTTCTTTGTTAGTCACTATGCATTCAGTTTTGGTAAAGTTTACACTGTACCCTTGATCACATAATTGACTTATGCTGATCAGGTTAGGAGTTAAACCTTTAACTAGCAGCACATCATCTAGTCTTGGAACATCTTGACAGTCCAAGGTCCCAACTCCCTTGATTTCTCCTTTAGCTCCATCTCCAAAGGTTACATATCTGGATGAATGTGACTTTAAGTTTACTATCAGATTCTTCAATCCAGTCATGTGTCTTGAACATCCACTGTCAAAGTACCAGTCTTCTTTAGCTGATACTCTTAGTGATGTATGTGCTATATATGCAACACTTTTCTTTGACCATTTAAGTTGAGATTTCTTTTGATGCCTCTGCCCTGTGTATTGTTCATTAGTAGATATCCAAGATTGATTGTTAATATTGTTCTTGGGTATGTAACTTTGATCAGCCTGAATGCTAGCTTTTGGTCTCCATACCTTCTTGATGACTTCTGTTTTCTACTTAGGAGGTTGCTGATTTCTTTGATTTCTATGCAGCACTTTCTTGTTAACTTCTATTTTCTGCTTAGAAGATTGCTGATACATCTGATTTGGATATCCATGCAGCTTATAACAATGAGGTTTGATATGTCCAAATCTTCCACAATGATGACATCTCCATCTTTGATACTTCTTCTTCATTTTGTTCTTTTCAGAATGTTGAGACATCTGTTGGAACATTATGTTTGACTTTGTGTTCTTTTCTTGATGTTGAAGCATCTGTTGGGACATCTTGTTTGACTGTATGGATTTTGAAGTAGTTTTGCTAGAGCTAGCTCCATATTCATGTACTCTGTTAAATCCCAGTCCACTTTTATCCCTTGAATGCTTATTGTTGTTGAGAATAACATCCAGTGTACTTGAACTGCTGTTCAGCATTCTAACAGATTTGGACATGTGTTCCAACTTGGAGTTGAGAAGACTTACTTCACTTTTCAAGGTGTCAATGATCTCTTGATCACTTGCTTTTTCATCTTCTAGTGCCTCATTCTGCTTCTTTAGCTTTATAACCTCACTGCATATTTCAGTACTTCTTTTGTATAGATCTTTATAGGCTTGCTCAAGTTCTTCAACAGTAAGCTCCCCATCACTGGAATCACTTTCAGATTCACATAGTCCAGCTAAAGCAGTGATATGCTTAGCTAATTCTTCTTCTGAATCACCTCCTGAGTCTTCATCAGACCAGGTTACAGAGAGTCCTTTCTTTTGCCTTTTTAAGTAGGTAGGACATTCATTCCTGATGTGTCCATATCCTTCACATCCATGGCATTTGACTCCTTTTTCTTGACTGGTCTTTTCATCATAGTTTGACCTTCTGTTAGCATCATAAGGCCTCTTGTTCTCAGAAGAGTTTGTGTATCTTCCACTGAGTTTGGATTTGCCTTGCATCCCTTTGAGAATCTTTTTGAATTGTCTTCCAAGCATAGCAATGTTGTCTAATAAGATTTTACCAGTTTCTGATTCATCATCTTCTTCTTCATCAGTATTTGTCACCAAGGCTATGCTTTTGTTCTTCTTAACATTTGTGTCATTCATTCCCATCTCAAATGTTTGAAGGGAACCAATGAGTTCTTCAACTTTCATAGTGCATATGTCTTGAGCTTCTTCTATTGCTGTGACTTTCATGTCAAATCTTTTTGGCAAAGATCTGAGGATCTTTCTTACAAGCTTTTCATCAGTCATCTTTTCTCCCAAGGCTCCAGAAGTATTAGCTACTTCTAAGATGTTCATGTAGAATTCATGAACTATCTCATCTTCCTTCATTCTCAAGTTTTCAAACTTGGTGGTGAGAAGTTGAAATCTTGACATATTTACCTTTGATGTTCCTTCATGAGTTGTTTTGAGAGTATCCCACACATCTTTGGCTAGCTCACAGTGATGCACAAGTCTAAAGATGTTCCTATCAATGCCATTGAATAGAGCATTTAAGGCCTTGGAGTTGCCTAGTGCTGAATCTTCTTCCTCCTTACTCCATTCTTCTTCAGGTTTCAACACTTTTGATCCATCTTTGGTGTCTTGGATAGGATGTTCCCATCCAATGTTGACTGCTCTCCAGGCCCTGTTGTCAAGTGATCTTAAGAATGCAATCATTCTTGGTTTCCAGTAGTCATAATTAGATCCATCCAGTATAGGTGGTCTATTTACTGATCCTATATCTCTGTCCATGTTCCCAGAATTTGTATTCCCTAGATCTCACCCAGTATAAACAGGAAAGGTGCCTGCTCTGATGCCAATTGAAATTCTGTGATCAGGTATGAGATGTCCTATGAGATGTCCCAACACTTGACATATTTAACCAAAACTTAAAGTGCAAGAAAATTAAACAACACAGAAGTTTGTTAACCCAGTTCAGTGTATAACCACACTTACATCTGGAGGCTACCAAGCCAGGAGGAAATCCACTATAAGTAATATTAATTCTAGACTTAAACAACCCAGTTTAATCTTTCACTTAATATCTACCCAATGCAATTTCTACCTAAGACACAACTTAGATATGAGTACCAACTCACTCCCCCTCAATCACACAGTGATCTTGTTTACAAGTTTAATAAAATTGAAGACATTCTTCAAACAATACAGCTTGATCTTACTTCACAGTTTCAATCAAGTCACAAATGCACTTTTGCTTAAAAGCTCATAAAGTGGTACAATAAAAACAACCTGCTATTAAAGACACAACACCCTATTTTGTCTTCTGAAATTCGTACTCAATTCTGTGAGTTTCTGTTGATTAAATAGGTGTTTGTAATTTGGGCTTTCTGTAGGTTAATCCAGTCCTAAAAGCATGCAGCTTCCACCTTGAATTTAGGGTTTGTTACTTCCTAGATTCTAGGTGATTTAGTTCTTCTGATTAATCTGAATCCTCATAATAAAACTCCCTACAGATGCGCCTTATTCTGTTTTTATCCATCCATAATTAATTCCAGATAACTCTCCTTAAATATCTCAGATCAGTTAGTCATTAATTAATTCTGGTAGCAGGTTTGAGATGTCTCAACATCTGTTGGGACATCCTGAAAAATTGAACTTAAGTCATTTACACAATGTCCCAACATCTGGTGTGACATCCTGAAATAAGTTCTTATACTCTGTTTGATAATGTCCCAACATCTGATAGGACATTCTGAACTGAATTCAATATTTCTTGTTGGTCAAAAATTCTGCCAATTCTAAACAACTACAACTTTATTTCTCTTTCACCGAACGTTCACGTCTGTACCCCTCTTGGCCAGGTGTCATTTGGCGAGAGCGACAGCTTGGCGACTCTGCTGGGGATCCTTATATTGTAACCAGGGCTTCTGGTTCTTTTTGTGGGTTCCTCCTAGCGCTTATTTGATTTGTGTTTACTGGGGTGTTATGTGCTAATTGTGTTTATGTATTTGCTTTATTGCTTTATGTACAGTTTTATTTACTGCTTTCTTTACAACTTTATGCATCATACTGTCATTGTTGGATCTGGTTTGTTGTTGTGATGGGTAGGGTTCCATTGAGAGTTTAAGGTCCTATACCTGGGACCTGAGTGACACCTAGGCTAGAGTGGTTCATGTTCTTTCCCATTCCATTTCGGTCTGGTGCGGGATATGAAACACGGTTCAGATATGGGTTTCTTCTTGAGAACTCTGTGCTACAGATTTCCTATAGTGCTATGGCTATCTGGGAAGCCTGCTAAGTCTGGATGACCTTTATTATGACCTTCAGAAACTGAGGTGAATTAGAGGAGGATCTTTTATGGTTATTGTAAACACTGTACCTCCGGGTTAGAAGTGTTTACACTTCTCATAACTAATCCAAGTCTGAGGATCCTTGTTCTAGAACACTACCTATGAGGGGGCTGGGCTGTTTACAGGTTTGCAGGAACCCTTGGCCACATCATACCCTGTTACTGTTTCGTTTAAGAATACTCCACTTTGGACAGTTCTCGTGATTAACCCTGGACATGTGACTCTTTATTTGAGTCCCCCACCCTGGTTACTGGATTTCTGAGCCTTCATCTGGACTTTTGAATATACATGGACTTTATATCAAGGCAGATAATCAGATCCAGCTTGATCACAAACCCTTGCATATCATTTGCATATATCATCATTGCATCATTTAACATTTGCTTATTTTCTTTTCAGGGTATCCACTTCATTGTATCTTGGTTTTGGTTTTGACCCCTTCTTCTGCATAGACCTTTGCTTCAGCTATCTTCATCAGTTATCTGCTTCAGTTATCTCCAGCACCAGTCTGTCAGTGGTTCACCTTCAGCATATTAGTCTGTGAATCTTCATCAACACTTATCTTCAGCTTCTTCAACAAGCACTTATGGCTACTCCCAGGAAAAGCAACATATCCTACCACTTCTTTGAGCCTGTGTTGACTGGTATCAGGCAGGTCCAGTCACTTATCACCCCTGGCCACATCCCATTGTTTAGAGAGCATTATGTAGGTATCCTGGATATGGTTATGGACCTTGATCCTTCTCAGAGGAGCATGATCCACACTTGCTTGCAGTTTTATGACCCTCCTTTGAGATGCTTCACCTTTCCAGACTTCCAGTTAGGGCCTCTACTGGAAGAGTTTTCTTTATTGATTGGAGTATCTATCAGGGGTGGAATCCCCTTCAATTCAGAGATGTCTGCTCCTAGAAATGAAGAGATAGCAAGGGCACTGCACTTGGAGCCTGCCCTGATTGAGCAAAGCATGACAACAAAAGCTGGGATCCCTGGTTTACATCTAGACTTCTTGATTTCTCAAGCCATCCTAAAGGCTGCAGTGGGAGAGTGGAGGGCAGTCTGTGCACTGTTAGCCCTCAGCATATATGGGGCTATACTGTTTGTAGATGAGCCCAAATTTGTCAGCAAGAATGCCATCCATCTGTTTCTTCTGAAGAACCCAGTACCTACATTGCTAGGAGATTTCTATTATTCCATTCACCAGAGGAATGAGAAACAGAGGGGGAGGTTGGTAAGATGTTGTGCTCCTTTGTTTTACACCTGGCTGCTCAGACACCTGCCTAAGTCAGATGCTTTCTTGAATCCCCACCAGCAGAAGAATTGGGCTAATAGATTCATTGCTTTGACTTCAGATGATATTAGATGGTGCACCCAGAGCACCAAAGGCAAGGACATTATCACCATCTGTGGACAATACCTAAATGTACCTCTGATAGGAGTAAAGGGTTGCATCAACTACAATCCTTTACTGTTTAAGAGACAACTGGGTTATGCCTTGGTTCACCCTCCCAGAGGACAGGATTTAGCTGAGACCCTGTATTGTGAAGTGCAATCTAATTCAGCTGTTGTCAGAAAAGCATCCTGGGCTTGGGACAACATCTAGACAAAAGGAGTGGCTATTCTTGGAAGGTGTAATAATGTTGCTTCAGCTCAGTACTATGACTGGTCCCGTACTAGAGCTCAGATTACCAGAATGCCTTTCATCTTGGAAGACATACCTGGGCCATCCACACTACAGCCTGCAGCAACAGTGAGCCTGGAGGAATTTGAAAAGTTGAAGGAAAGGAATGAGAAGCTATCACAGGCCTAGAAGAAGACTCTTTGGGAAAGAAGTGATGGTCTTCTGGACATTGAGAGATTGGAAAAGCTCAGGGTGGAGCATCTTGCCAAAATTGAGAAGACAGAAGACTAAATAAGGAAAGCAAGGGCTGGAGAACAATATTGAAGAATGCATGTAAGGAGGCCAAGATTCAGAAAGCTAGGGTTGAGCACTATCTGCAAGAAAGCCAGGCTAGGTGGGTCAGGATCACTGAAGCCCGTACACAAGAAGACCAGAAGACTCAGGCCCAGATTAAGCAGTTAGAGGCCAATGAGAAGAAGCAGCAGGAAGCCCTGTTGGCTGCACAGAAAGAGATATCAGAGTTAAAGCTCAGAGCAGGATTGAAGAGATCAAAGGATCAGGACAGGCATAAGAAGCTGACCACTGCCATTGCTACCAGGAACCTCCTCATTAGGACCATTACAGAGCACCCAGCTGGTCCAGTGACTGAGGCACTCCTGAAGGAGGTCAGAGAAGATAAATTTGGACTGGATGTCTGATTCTTTGTTTGTTGTTTGTTTCTGTTTGATGTACTTTTCCTTTTGTTGTATTTTGACCTTCCATGGGCATGTGTTGTAAAAAAAACTATGTATTGTTCACCATTTGTAATATATTTTAGTTTGTTTCCATTTGGGTTTTTCTCTCAACAACATCAAGCATCTTCCTCGAGGTCTGGAAAGGTCAAAACCAAGAACCAAACCGGATACCTTGGAAAAAAATAAGCATACTGCATTGCATACTAACTTTTTTTTGTTCTGTAGGCTTTGTTATTATTGTTTCTAACTTTGTTGTGATCTTAGGAAACATTGCTCGTCGCCGAGTGTTCCCTGTCAACTGCGCACACCGATACCCGACTCGTAACAACCTTCCCGACATTCAAATGGAACAAGTACAGCAGGATCTGACCGAGGTCAGAAATCAGATGACCAATGAGAGATTGGAGATGAGAAATCAGATGTCTCAGTTCATGGCAGTGATGACTGGCCTAGCCCAGAGCCAGGAGAGGTTAAGAGAGCTGGTGGAGAGGCAAACTCCTGAAGAGCCTCATCTTGGGACAGGAGGAACTAGCAACAATGAAGGAGGCCAGCCTCGTATTAACCCACCGGAGTTTGGACCTCACCTAAATCCAAAAGTTAATATCCTAAGGAATGGTCAAGGTAATGCTACTGGGGGCCCAATCCTGCAGGAAGATCCCCAGGGAGAACAGTTTACTGTTATAGGGGTTGGAGATGAGGTATATGACAGAAGATTGGACGAGATTGCCGAAAAGTTAAGATCTTTGGATTCTCAGAATTCTTTGGGCTTCGATGTGATGGACATGGGATTAGTAGATGGGGTGAGAATTCCCCACAAATTCAAGCCCCCATGTTTTGAAAAGTACAATGATACCTCCTGTCCTCGCACTCATCTGCAGTCTTTCTTGGGAAGGCTCAAAGCTTATACTATGGATGAAAAGTTGTGGATGTTCTACTTTGAAGACAGTCTGACTGGGGCTTCGAGAGATTGGTATTCACACTTGTCTAGAGCCACCATAAGATGTTGGAAGGATTTGGCCGAGGCTTTCATTCGTAGTACAACTTGGACATGGCTCCCAATAGAACTCTTCTAATGGGCATGTCTCAGTCCTCTAGAGAGAGCTTCCGGGATTATGCTCAAAGGTGGAAACAGCTTGCTGCTGCTGTCCAACCACCCATGTCAGAAAGGGAAATGGCTGACATGTTCATGAACACATTGCAAGGGACGTATATTGATATACTGGCTGCTTTCTCCTCTACCAGTTTTGCTGATGTGGTCATAGCTGGTGAAAGGATTGAAAGTCTCTTGAAGATGGGCAAAATCTCCGACAGTGGTGCAAGTTCCTCCAGCAATCCCAGAAAATCTTTTGCGGGACCCCGAGGGCAGGTGAAACAAACTCCATTCATACAAGCAGAGGCAGGCCTCAATATGCTCACCGGTCAGTAGCAGCTGTTACTATCCCAGCTCCTTTGCCACAACAATCATCATATCCTCAACAACAACCATAGTATCAACAACAAGTTCATTATCCGCAACAAAGGTCATACAACAACAACAATAACAACCAACAACAACGTCCCTTTCAACAAAGACCATCACAGGCAAACAGGGTAATTGACCCAATTCCAATGCCGTATGTTGCACTCTTGCCACAACTCCTGAAGCTCAACCTAGTTGAGTTAAGGACATTGGCACCTCCAGATCCTCTTAATATGCCAAAGAACTATGATGCAAATGCCAGGTGTGCATTCCACTCAAACGCACCGGGGCATAATACTGAAAAATGCAGGGCCCTGCAGATGAAAGTCCAAGATCTAGTGGACTCAAAAGCTCTCAACTTTGCGCCTCCTCCGAACGTTACAAGGAATCCAATGCCTAGTCACAACGGGCCTAGGATTAATGCTATTGAGGAGGGTAAACCATCCACATTAATTAACAGTGTTGCACAAATCCGAACACCCTTGGTTGAAATCAAAGCTCAGCTGTTAGCATACCAAGTGTTCCCTGGGTGTGAGGTCGGCTATGGATATTGCAACATTGCCGTTAATGGATGTGAGAGACTGAGAAACGACATAGATGGCCTCATTAGAGATGGCACTCTTTAGATTACAACAACAACAACTACAACTCCAACATTTCCTTCATCAACAATCACAGATACTCCTACATCGTCAGCAACCCTTGTTCCAACAGATTCTACTACAACTCCAACAATTACTCAATCAATCACTTCAACGGATACAAGTTCAGTCACAATTCCTTCTACAATAACAACACCCATTACTCCATCAGTTCCTGCTACAACTTCAACACCAGTACCATCTACAACATCAGCAACAGTTAATGAAAGCGTCTCAATGGTTACGATATACTACGATCCCGCAAATGTTCCTTCCAACAACTCACAACAAAATGCTACTCCTGTCAGAGCTCCGGTTACCATATATTATGATCCACACACTATTGTTGTCCCTTCTGTAGCTGCTATCAGTCCGGTCACTATCACAGTGCCTGGGCCAGTTCCTTACAAAAGCAATAATGCCATCCCTTGGCATTATGGCTCAGATCTATACTGCGGGGGGCAGAAAATCACTTTAGAATCATCAACTTCTTCACCTCAGATAGACAATGTGGGGGGAGGCGGAGGCTTCACTAGAAGCGGACGTCTCTTTGCCTCACAAATACCAAGACCCATTGCTGAAGCAGAAGCTGCTGCTAAGGCAAAAGGGAAGAGCCTGGTGCAAGAAGAAGCAGTTGCTAAAGAAGCTTTGAAGACTCCTTTTGATCAAGAGGTTGATGAATTCATGCGAATCATCAAAAGAGTGATTATAAGGTGGTGGACCAGCTTCACCAAACACCTTCCAAAATCTCCATACTATCATTGCTAATGTGCTCCGAGGCTCATCGGAACGCACTATTAAAAGTCTTGCACGCAGCTTATGTGCTGGAGGAGATTACTGTCAATCAGTTAGAGGATGTGGTTGGGAATGTCAACACTAGTCATGGACTAGGATTTACCAACGCTGATCTGACAACGGAAGGTCACAATCACAACAAGGCTTTGCACATTACCTTGGAGTGTAAGGGTGCAGTTCTTTCTCACGTATTGGTGGACACAGGGTCATCACTCTATGTCCTGTCCAAGAAAGCCCTTGTGAAGCTGGAACATGATGGATTGGCACTACACCCTAGAAACTTGGTAGTGAGAGCCTTTGACGGTTCTAAAAGATCAGTTCTGGGAGGGATAGAGTTACCAATAATGATTGGCCCACAGGTTTTCAAAACGACCTTCTTTGTGATGGATATACAGCCTGCCTACAGCTGTCTATTGGGTAGACCATGGATACACGCCGCTGGCGCCGTGACGTCAACCCTTCACCAGAATTTAAAATTCGAGTGGGAGGGTCAAGTCATTACCATTTGTGGGGAAGAGGATATCTTCGTTAGCCAGCTGGCTACTTTCAAATACATTGAAATGGATGGGGAGATCCATGAGACCATGAGCCAAGGGTTTGAGGCCCTTAATATTAATGAAACATCTGCTATGTCTGGGACCTCCATCACATCATATCAATAAGCCCGGGAGGTTGTTGAGGAAGGTACCGCCCAAGGTTGGGGCAAGCTGCTGCCCGTGGAGAAGAAAGAGGACCGATTCGGGTTGGGTTACAGACCAAATCGACAAGATCAACCAGAGGCTGCAAAGGAGCCCAAGTTTGTCAGCGGGGGAATGCTCACCCCAGATGCAGTGAATAGCTTGGAAGATGAGTCAGAAGACGAGCACAACCTGGAAAGCTGGATACGTCCAAGGATCCCGGGGAGCCGTGTCTCAAACTGGTCTTCCCAGGAAATTATAAGAGTTACTCCCGCAGAGTAATTATTATTTCTTGTTTTTAAAGCATGCATCAAGTCCTGCATCTTGCCCAAGATGTCAGGACTCATTTTGTAATCGGGCCATCTTGTATTTTGTGCAAACGATCAATTAATGAATATCAGGACATCTTTTGCAAATGAGTCTCTTTTTTTTCTCGCTCACTGTTTTTCATTTTTCATTTTTTGTACAAAAATAAAATGGCAATGTTTTTCAAAATAATAACTTCATTTTCACTTTTCCTAAGCAAGATAAAATTGATCACTAAAATGAACAAATCTAAACCCTTGCAGAGAGTGCCCTCCAGACTGCACCGACGACAACACCGCTATGACTTCGTATGACTTTGATAATCCAATTAATCAAGCCGATGAAGGGGTTGAAGAAGATTATGAGCTACCTGAAGAACTAGCCAGGTTGTTAAGGCAAGAGGAGAAGGTTATCACTCCTCATCAGGAGGAAGTTGAGACGGTTAATCTTGGTACAGAAGAAGACTTGAAAGAAGTCAAGATCGGGGTCTGCCTGCAAGATTCAGTAAAAGAGCAACTGATTGACATGCTTTGGGAGTATGTGGATGTTTTTGCTTGGTCTTATCAGGATATGCCAGGGTTGGACACCGACATTGTTTTGCATAAGCTACCTCTGAAAGAAGATTGTCCACCGGTAAAACAAAAGTTGCACCGTACTCGCCCAGATATGGCAATAAAGATAAAAGAAGAGGTACAAAAACAGTGGGACGCCGGTTTCCTTGATGTGACTAGTTACCCGCCGTGGGTTGCTAACATTGTACCTGTGCCTAAGAAGGATGGCAAGGTGAGGATGTGTGTGGATTACCGGGACCTGAACAGAGCCAGCCCGAAAGATGACTTCCCATTACCTCACATTGATGTATTGGTCGACAATACGGCTCAATTCTCGGTGTTCTCCTTCATGGATGGATTTTTAGGATATAATCAGATCAAGATGTCACCTGAAGACATGGAGAAGACAACTTTCATCACACCCTGGGGCACATTCTGTTATAAGGTAATGCCATTCGGACTGAAGAATGCTGGTGCCACTTATCAACGGGCTATGGTAACATTATTCCATGACATGATCCACAAAGAAATTGAATGTTATGTGGATGACATGATTGCCAAGTCCCTCACATAAGAAGACCACCTAGTGAATCTGTTGAAGTTATTCAAGCGTCTGAGGAAGTACCAATTGAAGTTAAACCCCAACAAATGCACATTCGGGGTGCGATCCGGTAAGCTGCTAGGATTTATTGTAAGTGAGAAAGGGATTGAAGTTGACCCTGATAAAGTCAAAGCCATTCAAGAAATGCCTGCACCAAAGACTGAAAAAGAAGTTCAGGGGTTTCTAGGTAGATTGAACTACATTTCACGGTTCATATCTCACCTTACAGCAACCTGTGAGCCTTTGTTCAAGCTGTTAAGAAAAGAGCAAACAGTCAGGTGGAATGAAGACTACCAAAGGGCTTTTGACAAAATCAAGGAATACTTACAAGAGCCTCCGATCCTTATGCCCCCAGTGGAAGGAAGACATCTAATCATGTACTTAACAGTATTAGAAGAATCAATGGGGTGTGTGCTGGGCCAACATGACGAGTCTGGTCGAAAAGAGTATGCAATATACTACCTAAGCAAAAAGTTTACTGACTGTGAACAACGTTATTCACTGCTCAAGAAAAGTTGTTGTGCTTTAGCGTGGGCTGCTTACCGACTAAAGCAGTATATGTTGACTCACACTACCTTATTGATCTCAAAGATGGATCCAGTCAAGTACATATTTGAGAAGCCAACACTTACCGGACGGGTTGCCAGATGGCAAATGATTCTCACAGAATATGACATTCAGTACACATCTCAGAAGGCCATCAAAGGAAGTGTATTGTCTGATTATCTTGCTGAGCAACCCATTGATGATTACCAGCCTATGAGATTTGACTTCCCTGATGAAGACATCATGTTCATAAAAGCAAAAGATCATGAAGAGCCTATTCACACTGAAGGGCCCGACCCAGAAGAAGAATGGACTATGATGTTTGATGGGGGTGTTAATATGAACGGTTGTGGTGTTGGTGCAGTACTCATTACACCTAAGGGAGTTCACATGCCTTTCTCGGCAAAGCTCACCTTTAACTGCACTAACAACGAAGCTGAATACGAAGCTTGTATCATGGGTCTTGAGGAAGCCATTGACCTCAGGATCAAGACTTTAACTGTGTTCGGAGATTCAGCTCTGGTAATTAATCAAACCAACGGAACTGGTATACTCACCAGGAGCATCTGATTCCTTACCGGGATTATACAAGGAGGTTACTTACATTCTTCACAACAGTCAAGCTTGAGTATATCCCTCGAGATGAAAATAAGTTTGCGGATGCTCTGGCTACCATTTCATCCATGATCAAAGTTCAAGCTGCCAACTTTGTGCCTCGGATTTCAGTGTCCAGGCTTGACAGACCAGCATATGTATTCTCAGTAGACATTGCTAAAGATGATAAGCCTTGGTTCCATGACATCAAATGCTTCTTGGAGGATCAAACATACCCACCTGGGGCATCTTCCAATGATAAGAAGACATTAAGAAGGTTGGCTGGTAGTTTCTTCCTGAATGCTGATGGTTCCTTGTACAAGAGAAACTTTGATATGGTACTTCTCAGATGTGTTGATAAGAAGGAAGAAGACTTGTTGATGCACGAGGTGCACGAAGGATCTTTTGGTACCCATGCTGGAGGGCATGCAGTGGCTAAAAAGTTGTTGAGATCAGGCTATTATTGGATCACAATGGATGCAGACTGTTGTGCTTATGCCAGGAAGTGTCATAAATGCCAGATTTATGTAGATAAAATGCATGTGCCTCCGAATCCTCTGAATGTGATGTCTTCACCTTGGCCCTTTGCCATGTGGGGCATTGATATGATTGGGAAGATTGAACCGACTGCTTCAAATGGCCACAGATTCATCCTGGTTGCCATTGACTATTTTACCAAGTGGGTTGAAGCAACTTCCTATGCCAATGTCACCATACAAGTGGTAGCCCGATTCCTGAAGAAAGACATCATTTGTCGGTATGGAGTACCCGAGCGAATCATTACTGATAATGGTTCCAACTTGAACAATAAAATGATGGCAGAATTATGTCGGGACTTCAAGATCCAACACCACAATTCTTCTCCTTACAGGCCAAAGATGAATGGCGCTGTTGAGGCAGCTAACAAGAATATCAAGAAGATTGCGCAGAAGATGGTGGTCACCTATAAAGACTGGCATGAAATTCTACCATTTGCCTTACATGGGTACCGTACCTCAATCAGAACATCCACTGGGGCAACACCGTATCAGCTTGTTTATGGTATGGAAGCAGTCCTACCTGTTGAAGTTGAATTACCCTCCTTGCGGGTACTAATGGATGTTAAACTAAATGAAGCAGAATGGGTCCGATCCCGATACGAACAAATGAATCTGATCGAAGAAAAAAGATTAGCTTCAATCTGTCATGGGCAGTTGTATCAGAAAAGAATGAAGAAAGCCTTCGATCAGAAAGTCAGACTTCGGGAATACCAAGTAGGAGATCTAGTGCTGAAAAGACTCCTTCCTCCTCATACAGACCACAGGGGCAAGTGGACTCCGAATTATGATGGTCCATTCATAGTAAAGAAAGTCTTCTCCGGTGGAGCACTGATGCTCAGTACTATGGATGGTGAAGACTTCCTGTCTCCTGTGAATTCAGATGCAGTTAAAAAATACTTCGCATAAAATGACCCGCTGGACATAAGAACAGAATGTAAGTCCAGGCAAAAATAGGGCATCCCGGCGAGTCAAAAACAGAATAAAAAGACTCGGGCAAAAATAAGGGAAAATAAATAAAAAATGTACACTCGCTGGGTTGAAAAGCCGCATTGGACAGCTCAGGCAAAAATGGGTATCCCGGTGGATTGAAAACCCGAAAGGGCGATCCACGCAAAATAAGGGAATAAGCGAACAACTGCACTCTGAATTCGTCTGTATCACTTATAACATGGCAAGTTTCGAAGGGATCGAGCGTCGGTCAGAATCAGCCTTCTTCAGAAAGCAGGATGAGAAGAACGTCAATGTCATACAAGTCATAGCAAAAGAGAAGCTCACTGAAGCGTCATCAACATTGCCAACATCTTTTTGTTTCTCAATTTGTAACAATCTCCTTATTTCAGGGGATCTGTTTCTTTGATTGTATTTGCCAATTCAGGGCGCACAAATTAATAAAACCAGATTTTCAGTCATACTTAGTCTCGTACATTTTTCTTTCATTTTGCAAAAATGTCTGATGTCCTTAAAATATTGATTGCATAAATACAGATGCACCTTTTCTAATCACATGCTTACAGGAAATAGATTTACTCCCGGGAGTTGTCTAAACTCCTATGATGGAATCCGGTAAGGGATACCTCGGGATACTTGTACGTTTCTTTGTTATAACAAGGTTGCAGGTATTCAAAGTGCAACATGGGGCATGAAAGCTTCTCCCCATCAAGCTGCCCAATCATTATTTCCTCAACATGTCTTCCAAACAACATCAGAAGGGGCCCATCTCCCCGGTTAATTTCATCATCCTCAGCAGGATCCCCACAGAAATCTCTAGGAAGATCGTATAGTGATTATTCCTCCCCAGCCAAGTGTCAGGCAGGGAATCACATAGAGGCCCTTTAAGCTCCAACCAAGCATTGCAAACTCTTCAGGGGAGTCATTGGAGTTGATTTGAGGCAAAGAACTAGTCAGAAAGCTCCTGGGTTGAAAGCTTCACTTCAGGTAGTCGTGGAATTTATTTTTCCAGAACTTCCTTTTTATGTTATAGAATGATTCTATGTGTTCCCCTGATTACCATGATATGTTTTGTTTCGAAAATGGTTGAGTTTTAAGCATTTCACAAGCTTCTGAAATTTCTGTTTAATTTTCCGTTTTGCTTCGATTCAAGCTGTTCATGTGAAATAAATGAAATTTGTTGGTTGATTCTTGTTTAGAGTGAGGTGAGGATCATTTCTAGAGAGTTTGATGCGTTTATTTTACGGATTGAGTGAGTTAGCTAGTTTGAGTGGCCGGAGAAGATGACCGGAACACTGTTCTGGTCACTTGAAAGTGCTTAGGGCATAATTAGGGTTAACTGAGTAATTAGGCTGAGTTTAAATTCTGGCCATTAGATCTTAGGTTTAGCGCGTTTTTGAAAGCTCCAGATTAGATCACTTAACCCTAATTTCCAATTAATTAAATTAATCAGATAATTAAGCCAGTTTGAATCTCCACCCTTGGATCTGGCGCACAGTCAACTCCCTCCTTTTTTCATTTAAACCTGGACCACTGGATCAGCATACTTCCATTTAAACTCATTTTTATTTCATTTTTATCCATTTATTTTGCATCATTTTTTTAAAATAGTTAGAAAATCATAAAAATATTTTCCTTTTGCATTTTCATTTCAAATATTTTTCTCAACCTGAAAATAATTTTTATTTTTATTTTTGCATAAAATTTGTATTTTTAAAATATTTAAATGTTTATTTTAATTAATTAATGGAAATTAATTAATTAAAATACCATTTAAGTTTCTAGAAATCACCAAAAAAATCACATTGCATCTTGACACATTTAGAGACATTATCAAACCATTCATACAAATTTCTTTTTGGTTCTTGATCCATTTTGACATTTTTCTTTTGATTTAGGGTTCTTTAAAAATCAATATTTTGACCCTAACTTAGAAAAATCTTTTCTGCCTAACCATGAAGAGTTTGATAATGGTTCTTTTTGCATTGCATTCCACATATCATGTAATTTCTAGGATAAAATTGGCATGAATTTATCTTTCATTTTTTATTTGTTTTGCATTTTTCTTTTAGAGGTGCCTTAAAACCCTAGCAAACTTAGGAAAATCATAAGTCCTTTAGGGTTAAGATTTAGGTCTCCTCCTTTGGGGTGTGATATCATGTGGGGTTAGGGTTCCTTTGAATGCATTTTTAATTTTTTATCTTGTCATTTGCCTCTGGTTTTGAATTTTTGCATTGCATATTGTATGTGAACCCTAATTTTGCCTTCATTTGCATTCATTCTTCAAATGCTTGCATACATGAATATGCCATGACATTTTGTGCATCCATATGACATATACGACATCTTAGGACATATTAAAATCATGTTTGATCATTGCATCATCCATTTGCCATGTCTTGCTTTCATTTCATTTCATGTGCATCCATGAACTTTCATGCCTCTCATATGCTTCATTTGCATTCTCATCCTTTGTATGATCATCTCCATCTCATGACATACATTTATGTCATCTCTTTGCATCATTAGCATCATAAACATGCTTCTGGATTTGGTTTTCACCTTTGCATTTCATCTCATTTTCATTTCATTTCATTTCATTTTGCTAACTTTTCAGGTGGTAAGTGTTTGAGAAGTGAATTTGCCTTCAATTCTCATAATCTCTCCTCATCTCTCTTATGCATCCATTGCTGCATTTTACTTGTGATTTAGAGTGAGCTTACTCATTCATGCTCTTTCTCCTTCTTCTTTCTTCAAGCAACTTGCCTTCTCAAGTGAAGCAAGTTGTCTTGCTTCTTGCTGCTTCCTTTCATCTGCTTCTTCCTTGGTGGTTCCTCTGAAGATCTTCTTGCATGCCTCATTAACCCTAGGAACACCCAAGCATGTTAACAATTAGGGTTTGATTAGTCCCCCATTAGTTTTACCTTTGTATCATCTTTGAGTCTTCTCTTCTCACCTCATAATCAAGGACTAAACCTTAAAGGTTTTGAGGCTTTGTGATTAAGCTTATGCCTGCATCCTTCTATTAGGATGGAGTGTATAACTTTAATCCTAAGTGTTAAACCCTTAATGTGTTTAATTCCTTTAATCAATCCACTTAATAATCACCAAGACATCAAACTTGTAACTTGGACCTTGCATTAGGGTTCTAATTCTTCCTTAATTGGTTAAGAAGGACTAACCCTAGTGTTAATGGACAAGTCCCCTTCAAGTTGTCTTACAAACCATAAAATTCACTTCTTAATCTTACCATTAACTAAAATCCACTTTAATGAAGGCTTTGTTTTGTCATGAGGTTAATCCCTAATCATGGATTAAGTTGAGGTATATTCCTCAGCTTAAATGTTCTCATCTATTATCCTTCTATTAGGATGTGTCGCTCCCACCAAATGACACCTGGTCAGAAGGGGTACAGACGCGAACGGTCGATGAAAAGAGAAAGGGATGAATAGAGTCGCCAGCTAGGCATTTTTATCCCGAAGGAAAGGTAATGCTGCATAAACCTAAGAAAAGATGGATAAGACGGTTGCGAACCAGAGAAACTGAGAAAGGGGGTTGGTTACAACCTGGGAAGGTATTAGCACCTAGATTGTCCGCCGTACTCGACGGGATCCACGCTTAAAAGATTTGTGTTCTAAAGGGGTAGTGTCAGTGCAATTTGTGTATCAAAGCTGGAAAGAATGCAAGTGACAGTGTAAAAATAAATGTGAAGTGTATAAGAGAAGTGTCAGTGTAAGAACAGGAGTAAACTCAAGATTTTGAGGCTAAAAGAATAATACTGGAAGGAGGGGGAATATACAGAGACTTTTGTTCGATAACTGTTAAGTTATGCCTACGTATCCTCTCGTGCAATGAGGAAGTCAGAACACCGTAGTTCGACCCAAAGAGACTGAAAGATAAAATTGACTTGTGAACTGCTTGCTTGTCTATGCTCAAGTGTATGACCTGTCTGGCTTAGGTACAAACTGTCTTGCATTAGACGGAAGAAGCAAGTTCTCGTTTGTGAGTGAATGAGGTGAGAAAAGAATCCCAAAGGAGACGATTATTGTTTGTTTTTTGTGTTTTCAGTCTTTTATTGCTTTTGGAGTTTGTCATAAATTAATGAGCTTAAGCCTAAACCAGGGGTTAGTAGACTTATCACATCCTCCCTCTGATTAGGGGTGATGAGAATACCTTAAGTATGAAGTATGCACCTCACACTTAATCACCATGGTGTAGGATTAAGATCATTAACCTACTTGCAATTATTTAGATGTTTTTGGTGTTTTTGTTTAGTGTTGAGTAATGAGATTAAGCCATAATCAGGGATTTAATAGACCCGTTACACCATCCTAATAGAAGGATAATAGATGAGAACATTTAAGCTGAGAAAGACTCCTCAACTTAATCCATGATTAGGGATTAACCTCATGACAAAACAAAGCCTTTATTAAAGTGGATTTTAGTTAATGATGAAGATTAAGAAGTGATTTTTATGGTTTGTGAGACAACTTGAGGGGGACTTGTCCATTAACACTAGGGTTAGTCCTTCTTGACCAATTAAGGAAGAATTAGAACCCTAATGCAAGGCCCAAGTTACAAGCTTGATGTCTTGATGATTATTAAGTGAATTGATTAGAGGATTTAAACACATTAAGGGTTTAAAAATTAGGATTAAAGTTATACACTCCATCCTAATAGAAGGATGCAGGCATAAGCTTAATCACAAAGCCTTAAAACCTTTAGGGTTTAGTCCTTGATTATGAGGTGAGAAGAGAAGACTCAAAGAAGACTCAAAGGTAAAAATAAATGGGGGGGACTAATCAAACCCTAATCATGATCATGCTTGGTTGTTCCTAGGGTTTATGAGGCTTGCAAAAGATCTTCAGGAGAAAAGCCACCAGGAAAGAAGCAGATGAAGCAAGAAGGAAGCAGAAAGAAGCAAGACAACTTGCTTCACTTAAGAAGGCAAGTTGCCTAAAGGAAGAAGGTAAGATATGAACATGAATGAGCAAGCTCACTCAAAGTCAAGATAAAATGCAGCAATGATGCATAAGAGAGATGAAAAGAGATTGTGAGAAGTGAAGGCAAATTCACTTCTCAAAACAACTTACCACTTGAAAAGTTAGTAAAAGAAATGAAATGCAATGCAAATGAGATGAATTGACATGGTGCAAACCAAAACCAGAAGCATGAAAATGGTGTTAATGATGCTAAGAGATGATGCAAACACATGACAAGAGATGAGAGTGATCACACAAGGGTGAGGATGCAAATGAGGCATGTATGAACCATAAAGACTCATGAATGTTTATGAAATGAAATGAACATATAACATGGCAAAGGAATGATGCAATGATCAAACATGATTCTAATATGTCTTAAGATGCTTTATGAATCATGTGGATGCACAAGATGTCATGGCAAGCTCTTAAATGCAAGCAAAGATGAAGTGGATGCAAAGGAAAGCACAAATTAGGGTTTACATACAACATGCAATGCAAAAATTCAAAACCAGAAGCAAATGATGTGACAAAAAATTGAAAATGGGATGAAAGGAACCCTAACCCTACACAAGTTCACTGCCCAAAGGAGGGGACCTAACTCTTAACCTAGTGAAAGTTATGAATTTTCTAAGTTGGCTAGGGTTTTAAGGTACCCCACAATGAAAAATACAAAACAAATTGAAAATGAAAGATAAGTTCAAACCAATTTAATTCTATAAACTAAATGCTATTAAGGATGCAATGCAAGAAGAACCATCATCAAACTCTCAATGGTTAGGCAGAATGGATTTTTCAAATTTTGAACCAAAATATTGCCCTTAAATGAAATTAATTCCAATAAAAATTGTTAAAAGGGATCAAGAACCAAAAAGAAATTTGTTTTGAGAGTTTGATAATGTTTCTTAATGTTTTAAAATGTAATGTGAATTTTTTTGTGGTTTTAAATACCTAAATGTATTTTTAATTAATTAATTTTCATTAACTAATTAAAAATAAACATTTAAATGATTTAAAAATAATTTTTAATGCAAAAAATAAAAATAAAAATATTTTTGGATTCTAAAAATTAATGAAATGCTTGACAAAACTTTTCAGAATTTTTAAATGTTTTTTACTATTTTAAATAATTCGTAAAAGATAAAACAAATTAAATGAAATAAAAATTGAATTTATGAGAAGTATGCAGATCCAAGGGCTGTGGTTTAAACTAGTTTTGGAGGGAGTTGACCCGCGCGCATATCTTGTGGTCCACATTCAAACTGACTAAATTAAACTAAACCTAATTAATTAATTTAATAAATTAGGATTAGGGTTTTAATGAGAGATCTGGTCCATTCAAACGCGCGGGAGTCAACCCTGGTCAACTAAATCCACGGCTCACATTCAAACTGAACCCTAAACGTGATTAATGAATTAATGACTTTCAGGTGGCCGGAAATGACCTCCGGTCATCTCCTCCGGCCACACCCCTCCCTGAAAATTGCTAACTTCTTCCCTAGGCCACTAATATCCAATCCCTCTCCCTAGAAATGATCCCCATACGTCATACATCAAGAATCAACAAACAAACAAACATTTAAAACACATCAACAATGAGAATCAAATCAAAACAGTTTTAGGTAAAAAAGTTTCAGAACACGAATACATACTCATTTCTCAACCATTTTCAAAACAAAACACATCAACATGACCAGTGAAGCATAAAGAATCATTTGGTAACTTAAAAACAAGTTTCTGGAAAAATTGTTCTTGAGCTCACCTAAACTGGAGGTTTGATCTTTGGAACTTTTTGGCTGCTTCTTTGGTCCAAAACGCCTCTAATGAACCTCCTGAGAAGCTTGCAATGCTTGTTTGGAATTTCTTTTGGCTGGTTTGAGAGATTGATAAAGTTCTGTTCAGGAGGGGTGAGAAATCGTATTTCTGCTTGGGGTGGTTTCAAGGACAAATGAGGATTGGGAAATGATCAGAGGAACATGGTGAATAGTTTTGTGAAGTTTGTTTTGATGTTTGAAGCCTGTGTGATGAGTTTCGAAACAAAATGCATAAGAGGTGAGTTTTGGGAACTATGGCTTGTGTGATGTTTCAGGCTGTGTTGTGTTATGTGTTGAGTCTCATTTTGTCCATGTATCAAGTTGGGATAGGTCAGAGAGTTGTTGCTGGCCTAGCTTGATTGGTATGGGTCATTTTGCATAAAGTCAACTTTTTGTGTAAGAGAGGTATGGGCTAGTGCAGTCAAGGTACAATGGCATGGATTGGCTCAGCTGTGATCAAGGAGAACCATGGAAATGAATTAGAGGCAATGCAGCAAGTGGATTAGGGTTTGTGTGATGTTTTGCAATTTTCACAAAGTTTGGCCCTTTTGTGATTACTTGAAGCATAAGTCATGAAAATGGGCAATTCTTTGGTGCATTCTGATTATCAAGTCATGGTTCATGTTTGTGTAATGCATAGAAGTCACATTGAAGTCACATTTTGCCTTGGCATGAGGTTTTGCAACTTTGCCTCTTTGGTGTAAAACTTGAAATTATGTGATTTTATCCAACTTTGCAAGGCCATAACTTTTGATCCAAAATGAATTAGAATGAGTTCTTGTACTTTTTGAAAAGGGAATGATTCAATCTACAACTTTTATGACCAAAGTTTTCTCATTTGAAGCATTTTTGAATCAATTTGAGGAGGTTGAAAAACTTTCCCAAAATGGCAAGTTTACATTACAAGTCACTTTCCCAAAAAGGCAATTTTGCAAATGGCTTGAAATTCTTCAACTTTGTGAACTTATAACATCTTCTATGATCAAATAAAGATCATACACATTCAAAATGATGGAGAACACCCTTTGGTTGGGTCATTGGGGGCCTCAGATGCCCTGATTTTGCACTGACTTGCTCAAGAAGTCAACTCTTGATCAGATGCCTTCCCCATGGAATTTCTTCATGAAAATTGATATGCATGATCCATATACCATATAGAGACAAATAGAAACAAGAATGACCAAAAATTTTGGAATTATGGCCTCTGAAACCAAAACCCTAATTTTAGGTCATCTGTGCAGTTAAACCTGGCTCTGCTTCCATGCCTTTCTCAGTTCTTGTGATTCTTTGACTTCCTTGACTTGGTGAGGATATGATATGATGTTTGAACATACATGGACCCCTTTGAAGTGATTGAAGACCTTTGGAGTGGCTCAAATGGCTCAGGGATGGCTCAGATCACAAACCCTAGATGCAGATGGTTTAGAATCAATGCAATGAAACAAATATGCAATATGAGATGATGTGATTGAACTTATGCATATGAAAAGGTCACAATCCATGGTGAAATGAGTGAGGTAAAATTTGGGGTGTTTACAGCTGCCCCTATTCAAACATGAGTTAGCTGTGCAGGATGTAAGCAACGGCTTAACAGGCAAACAAGATAACTTGTGGTTGAATACCAAAGACATTCCAAACTTTGCACTCACAGAATGAAGAAGAAAAGGGATATAGATTGTTAAAGAAAATAAAGTATATTTATAAAGTGCGGGCGACAGAGGACGACCGTCGGGCAGAGGACGACTACTGGAGATAAAGCGATGACGGGGACGACCGACATGCCGGGGATAAGAGATTATGATGGGGACGGCCATAAAGACTTTCTGGGGATTATAGGTAAATGATGGGGACGGCCATCGGGTCCAAGGCATAAATGACATAAATGATGAGGTACGGTCATCAAAGGTCAAGGACGATCACCTAGCAGGGGACGACTGCTCTGTTGGGAATAAGATGAGGGACGGTCATCTAAGGTGAAGGACGATCACCTGGCAAGGTACGGTTGCCAAAAGTATCGCGACATAGGACGAATGCCGGATAAAAAGGTCGACGATGGGGACGGCCATCGGATAAGCACGATGAAGGACGATCATCAAGAGGTGAAGGACGATCACCTAGCAGGGTACGGCTGCTCTTGGGGTTTATCACGACATAGGATAAATGTCAGATAACTAGATCAACGATGGGGACGACCATCGAATAAAATGATGAGGGACGATCATCAAAAGGTGAAGGACGATCACCTAGCAGGGGACGGCTGCTCTGTTGGGGATAAGATGAGGGACGATCATCTAAGGTGAAGGACGATCACCTGGCAAGGTACGGTTGCCAAAAGTATCGCGACATAGGATGAATGCCGGATAAAAAGGTCGACGATGGGGACGGCCATCGGATAAGCACGATGAAGGACGATGATCAAGAGGTGAAGGACGATCACCTAGCAGGGTACGACTGCTCTTGGGGTTTATCACGACATAGGATAAATGTCGGATAACTAGATCAACGATGGGGACGACCATCGAATAAAATGATGAGGGACGATCATCAAAAGGTGAAGGACGATCACCTAGCAGGGGACGGCTGCTAAAAATGTCACGACATAGGACGAATGCCGGATAGAAAGGGGTTCTAATGAATAGAGACTCCACTGGGGGTGATGAAGGTCGATCATCAAAAAGGTGAAGGACAATCACCTGGCAGGGTACGACTGCCGTAAGGTATCATGACATAGAATGAATGTCAGATAGAAAGGAAATAATTCACTGGGATTTGTTGGGACTCTTCTAGGGAATGGTAGACACAGACGAGTGTCTAATTTCAAGAAAGAAAAAGCATAAGTGTCTGACACGGTGTGTAGATTAAAGATGCGGACGAGCATCCTTAAGACTATGATACGGACGAGTATCAGTAGAAACAAACGATTGACGCATGTTCAGAGATGATGATATGGACGAGTACCAACTAGTTAACAAAGAACACGGACGAGTGTCGACTCTGAGGGGATTTAAGTGATGTATACAAGATACGGACGAGTATCTGTATGAGTAAAAAGTGAAGAGTGAGACATAGATGAGTGTCCAACTTGCTGTGGAGAGCACGACACAGACGGGTATCAGAAGAAGTGTATTATAGAAAAATATTTAGGCAACCCTGCTGGAGGAGGTGACACGGACGGGTATCAGGGAAGTGTGTATATATGTATCTGTCTGTATAAGACGTTCGGGTGACTCTACTGGGGAATGATGACACGGACGAGTGCCAAAAGGGGCATGTATTTGTATTTGTGAGTGTAAAGAGGATGTTTTGGCTTTCTGCTGGGGATATGGCACAGACGAGTGTCAAAAGTATCTGTTTGTTGTATTTGTGGGTGTAGTACTTTGGCTTTCTGGTGGGGAATTTGGGAAATATTCTGCATATTGTTGACGGATGAGCATTTTTACGAGTGTTCAGTTCAACACATGGCTTATGATTATGCAATATGTTTGATTTTTGCCGTAATGCTCCGTATTAGACGGAATGCTACGCTTTGCGGGGAAAATATGATGTGAATGCTATGATTATGCAAAGATACCGATCCGGGATTTGGATCCCGCTGCTGTGGAGATCTCTGGCTGATCTGCTTGGAGTGGATTTCCCAGCTGGGGATGAGATCACTGGTTGATCTGACATATGTGACTCTGCTTGGGGAAATAGATCACCGATAGACCTATCTTGGTAATGAGGGACCCAGCTGGGGTTTGTAGAAGCTTTCGTCACTCTGTTGTGCGATCTTCAGGCATTGCTCCTCTGGATAGAGGCTGAAACTCTGTGGGGAGATGGTTCCCGGTCTTTGCACTTGGCTGAGGAGAAATGATGACTGGCAACTCAGCTGGGGAGAAAGCACCTCTGGTGCTAATCAGAAGATAGACTGAGTAGATAATGATTTGACAGCTTTCTGGGAAGAAGCCTTCATGCCCCATGTTGTGCTCTGAACACCTGCAATCCTGTAAAGACAAAGAAAAGTACAAGCATCCCGAGATATTCCTTATTGGATTCCGTCATAGGAGTTTAGGCCATCCTAGGAGCAAATATATTTCCTGTAAGCATGTATTATTTAGAAAGGAAGCATCTGTATTTATGCGAATCAATATCTTAAAGACATCAGACATTTTTGCAAACGAAAATAAAATGTACGAGACGAAACATGACTGAATATCTGATTTTATTAATTCATGTGCCATGAATTGGCAAGATACAGTCAGAGAAACAGATCCCCTGAAATGAGGAAATTGTTACAAATTGAGAAACAAAAAGATGCTGGCAATGTTGATGACGCTTCAAGGAGCTTCCCTTGGGCTATGACTTGTATGACATTTGACGTTCTTCTCGTCTTGCTTTCTGAAGAAGGCTGATTCTGACCGAATGCTCCAACCCTTCGAAGTTTGCCATGTTGCAAGCGATACAGATGAATTCAGAATGCAGTTGTTCGCTTATTCCCTTATTTTGCGTGGATCGCCCTTTCGGGTTTTCAATCCACCGGGATACCCATTTTTGCCTGAGTTGTCCAAGGCGGCTTTTCAACTCAGCGGGTGTACATTTTTTCATTTTATTTTCCCTTATTTTTTCCCGAGTCTTTTATTCTGTTTTTGACTCGCCGGGATGCCCCATTTTTGCCTGGACTTACATTCTGTTTTCATGTCCAGCGGGTCATTTTATGCGAAGTATTTTTTAACTGCATCTGAATTCACAGGGGACACGAAGTCTTCACCGTCCATAGTACTGAGCATCAGTGCTCCACCAGAGAAAACTTTCTTTACTATGAATGGTCCTTCATAGTTCGGGGTCCACTTGCCCCTGTGGTCTGTATGAGGAGGGAGGAGTCTTTTTAGCACAAGATCTCCTACTTGGTACTCTCGGAGCCTGACTTTCTGATCGAAGGCTTTCTTCATTCTTTTCTGGTACAGCTGCCCATGACAAATTGCAGCTAATCTCTTTTCTTCGATCAGACTCAGCTGTTTGTATCGGGATCGGACCCATTCCGCTTCATTCAGTTTAACATCCATCAATACTCGCAGGGAGGGTAATTCAACTTCGACAGGTAGGACTGCCTCCATACCATAAACAAGCTGATACGGTGTTGCCCCAGTAGACGTTCTGATTGACGTACGGTACCCATGTAAGGCAAATGGTAGCATTTCATGCCAGTCTTTATAGGTAACCACCATCTTCTGCACAATCTTCTTGATATTCTTGTTAGCTGCCTCGACAGCGCCATTCATCTTTGGCCTGTAAGGAGAAGAATTGTGGTGTTGGATCTTGAAGTCCCGACACAGTTCTGCCATCATTTTGTTGTTTAAATTGGAACTTATTATCAGTAATGATTCGCTCGGGCACTCCATACCGACAGATGATATCTCTCTTCAGAAATCGGGCTACCACTTGCCTTGTAACATTTGCATAAGAAGCCACTTCAACCCACTTGGTAAAATAGTCAATAGCAACCAGGATGCATCTGTGGCCGTTTGAAGCAGTCGGTTCAATCTTGCCAATCATATCAATGCCCCACATGGCAAAAGGCCAGGGTGAAGACATCACATTCAAAGGATTCGGAGGCACATGCACTTTATCCGCATAAATTTGACATTTATGACATTTTCTGGCATAAGTACAACAGTCTACGTCCATTGTGATCCAGTAATAGCCTGATCTTAACAACTTTTTATCCATTGCATGCCCTCCTGCATGGGTACCAAAGGATCCTTCATGCACCTCGTGCATCAACAAGTTTGCTTCTGCCCTATCAACACATCTGAGGAGTACCATATCAAAGTTTCTCTTGTACAGGGAACCATCAGTATTCAGGAAGAAACTGCCAGCAAGCCTTCGTATTGTCTTCTTATCATTGGAAGATGCCCCAGGCGGGTATGTTTGATCCTCCAAGAAGCATTTGATGTCGTGGAACCAAGGCCTATCATCTTTGACAACATCTGCTGAGAACATATATGCTGGTCTGTCAAGTCTGGACACTGAAATTCGAGGCACAAAGTTGGCAGCTTGAACTTTGATCATGGATGAAATGGTAGCAAGAGCATCCGCAAACTGATTCTCATCTCGAGGGATATACTCAAGCTTGACTGTTGTGAAGAAAGTCAATAACCTTCTTGTATAATCCCGGAAAGGTATCAGATGATCTTGGCGGGTGTACCATTTGCCGTTGGTTTGATTGATTACTAGAGTTGAATCTCCGAACACAGTCAAAGTTTTGATCCTGAGGTCAATGGCTTCCTCAAGACCCATAATACAGGCTTCGTATTCAGCTTCGTTGTTAGTGCAGTTAAAGGTGAGTTTTGCCGAGAAAGGCATGTGAACTCCCTTAGGTGTAATGAGTACTGCACCGACACCACGACCATTCATATTAACAGCCCCATCAAACATCATAGTCCATTCTTCTTCCGGGTCAGGCCCTTCAGTGTGAATAGGCTCTTCATGATCTCTTGCTTTTATGAACATGATGTCTTCATCAGGGAAGTCAAATCTCATAGGATGGTAATCATCAATGGGTTACTCAGCGAGATAATCAGACAATACACTGCCTTTGATGGCCTTCTGAGATGTGTACTGAATGTCATATTTCGTGAGGATCATTTTCCATCTTGCAACTCGCCCGGTAAGTGCTGGCTTCTCAAATATGTACTTAACTAGATCCATCTTTGAGATTAATAAAGTAGTGTGGGTCAACATATACTGTCTTAGTTGGCGAGCAGCCCACGCTAAAGCACATCAAGTTTTCTCGAGCAGTGAATAACGTTGTTCACAGTCGGTAAACTTTTTGCTTAGGTAGTAAATCGCATACTCTTTTCGACCAGAGTCGTCATGCTGGCCCAACACACACCCCATTGACTCTTCTAATATTGTCAAGTACATGATTAGAGGTCTTCCTTCAACTGGAGGCATAAGGATTGGAGGCTCTCGTAAATATTCCTTGATTTTGTCAAAAGCCCTCTGGCAATCTTCGTTCCACCTGACCGTTTGTTCTTTTCTTAATAGCTTGAACAAAGGTTCACAGGTTGCTGTAAGGTGAGATATGAACCTTGAAATGTAGTTCAATCTACCTAGAAACCCCCGAACTTCTTTTTCAGTCTTCGGTGCAGGCATTTCTTGAATGGCTTTGACTTTATCAGGGTCAACTTCAATCCCTTTTTCACTTACAATAAATCCCAGCAGCTTACCAGATCGCACCCCAAATGTGCATTTGTTGGGGTTCAACTTCAGTTGGTATTTCCTCAAACGCTTGAATAACTTCAACAGATTTACCAGGTGGTCTTCTTCTGTGAGGGACTTGGCAATCATGTCATCCACATAACATTCAATTTCTTTGTGGATCATGTCATGGAATAATGTTACCATAGCCCGTTGATAAGTTGCACCCGCATTCTTCAGTCCGAATGGCATCACCTTATAACAGAACGTGCCCCAGGGTGTGATAAAAGTTGTCTTCTCCATGTCTTCAGGTGACATTTTGATTTGATTGTATCCTGAAAATACGTCCATGAAGGAGAACACCGAGAACTGAGCCGTATAATCCACCAGCACATCGATGTGAGGTAAAGGGAAGTCGTCTTTTGGATTGGCTCTGTTCAGGTCCCGGTAGTCCACACACATCCTCACCTTACCGTCTTTCTTAGGCACTGGTACAATGTTAGAAACCCATGGTGGATAGCTAGTTACAGCAAGGAATCCGGCGTCCCACTGCTTTTGTACCTCTTCTTTAATCTTCATTGCCATATCTGGGCGAGTACGGCGCAGCTTCTGTTTCACTGGTGGGCAGTCTTCTTTCAAAGGCAGCTTGTGCATGACAATATCGGTGTCCAACCCTGGCATATCCTGATAAGACCAAGCAAAAACATCCACATACTCCCGAAGCATGTCAATCAGCTGTTCCTTTACTGAATCTTGCAAGCAGGCCCCGATCTTAACCTCTTTCACGTCTTCTTCCGTACCAAGATTAACCGTTTCAATCTCCTCCTGATGAGGAATGATAACCTTCTCCTCTTGCCTTAACAACCTGGCTAGCTCTTCAGGAAGCTCATAATCTTCTTCAACCCCTTCTTCGGCTTGATTGATTGGATTGTCAAAGTCATACGAAGCCATAGCTGTGTTGTTGTCGGTGCAGTCTGAAAGGCACTCTCTGCAAGGGTTTAGACTGTTTATTTTAGTGATCAATTTTTAATCTTGTTTAGAAAAAGTGAAAATGAAGTTATTTATTTTGAAAAAAAACATTGCCATTTTATTATTTTTTGTACAAAAAGAAAAATGAAAAGACAGTGAGCGAAAAAGAAACTTGTTTGTAAAAGATGTCCGATATTCATTGATTAATCCATTTGCACAAAATTACAAGATGGCCCGATTACAAAATGAGTCTTGTCATCTTGGGCAAGATGCAAGACTTGATGCATGCTTAAAAATACAGGAAATAATAATTACTCTGCAGGAGTAACCCTTATAATTTCCTGGGAAGACCAATTAAGGACTTGGCTCCCCGGGATCCTTGGACGTATCCAGCTCTCCAGGTTGCGGTCGCTTTGCTCCTCGTCTTCCAAGTTGTTTACAGCATCCGGGGTGAGCATCCCCCCGCTGACAAAGTTGGGCTCTTTTGCAGCCTCTGATTGATCTTGTTGAGTTGGTTTGTAACCCAACCCCAATCTGTCTTCTTTCTTTTCCACGGGTAGCAGCTTGCCCCAGCCTTGGGCAGTACCCTCTTCAACAACCTTTCGGGCTTGCTGATAAGACGTCATGGAAGTTCCCAGTACAGCGGATGCTTCATTAATGTTCAGGGCCTCAAACCCCTGGCTCATGGTTTCATGGATTTCTCCATCCATTTCTATGTACTTATACGTAGCCATATGTTTAACAAAGATGTCTTCTTCCCCACAGATGGTGATGATCTGGCCTTCCCACTCGAATTTCAGCTTCTGGTGAAGGGTAGACGTAACAACGCCAGTGGCATGGATCCAGGGTCTACCCAACAAACAGCTGTAGGTCGGCTGAATGTCCATCACATAGAAGGTAATTTTAAAAGTCTGCGGGCCAATCATCACAGGCAGATCAATCTCCCCAAGCACTGATCTTTTAGAGCCATCGAATGCTCTCACCACCAAATTGCTCAGACGTAATGCCAAGCCATCATACTCCAGCTTCACTAAGGCTTTCTTTGGTAGAACATTGAGTGACGACCCAGTGTCCACCAGTACATGAGATAAAACAGCACCCTTGCATTCCAAGGTGATATGTAAAGCCTTGTTGTGGTTACGTCCCTCAGTTGTTAAGTCAACATTGGTAAAGCCCAGTCCATGACTGGTATTGACATTTGCCACCACAGTTTCTAGCTGATTAACGGTAATCTCCTCTGGCACGTATGTTGCGTGCAGGACTTTCAATAATGCATTCCTGTGAGCTTCAGAACACATCAATAGTGATAATATGGAGATTTTTGAGGGAGTTTGGTGAAGCCGATCCACCACCTTGTAATCACTTCTCTTTATGATTCTCATAAACTCGTCTACATCTTGTTCAAAAGATGTCTTCTGAGTTTCTTTGACAGTTGGCTCTTCAGGTACCACACTCTTTCCCTTTGCTTTGGCAGCAGCTTCTGCTTCGGCATTAGGTCTTTGCACTTGTGAGGCAAAAAGGCGTCCGCTTCTGGTGAAGCCTCCGCCTCCCCCAACATTATCAATCTGTGGAGAAGAGGTTGATGAATCCAGAGTGATTTTCTCCCCGTTGCAGTAAAGATCAGAGCCATAATGCCAAGGTATGGCATTACTACTTTCATAAGGAACGGGTCCAGGTACCGTAATAGTAACTGGACTGACTGCTGCAGAGGAGGGTACTGTAATGGTGTGTGGATCGTAGTAAATTGTGACTGGTGATCTGGTAGGAGGTGCCATGATTTGTTGTTGAAAATTGCTGTTGGGAGGAACCTCTGACGGGTCATAGTAAATTGTAACTGCGGAGACATCTTCATTAAGTCTTGCTGGTGTTGTAGAAGATTCTACTGAATAAATGGATGATGATGTTGTAGAAGGAATGGTTGTTGAAATCTGACTTGTTGAAGTGATGGATGGAGCCATTGTTGATGATATTGATGAATCGGTAGGAATGATTGTTGCTGTTGTTGTAGAAGAATCAGGAATTGTTGTTAAAGGAATTGCTGGATTTGTGGGCGCCGTTGTCGAGATCTGAAGGATTCCATCCTTGATAAGACCATCTATGCCGCTTCTCAAATTATCACACCCGTTGACTGCAATGTTGCAATACCCACAACCGAGCTCACACCCGGGAAACACCTGGCACTCTAGAAGTTGAGCTTTAATTTCGACCAAGGGCGTTCGAATTTGTGCAACACTGTTGATCAAAGTAGATGGTTTGTCTTCCTCAATGGCATTAATCCTCGGCCCTCCATGGTTAGGCATAGGATTCTTGTTGACATTTGGAGGGGGTGCAAAGTTGAGGGCTTTAGAATCCACCAGATGTTGGACTTTCATTTGTAAGGCCCTGCACTTTTCAGTATTGTGACCAGGTGCATTGGAGTGGAAAGCACACCTGGCGTTGACATCATAATTCCTTGGGAGATTGGAGGGATCTGGCGGTGCCAATGTCCTTAACTCAACCAAGTTAAGCTTCAGGAGTTGTGGCAATAAGGCAGCATAAGGCATAGGGATAGGATCAATCACCCTATTTGCCTGTGATGGTCTTTGTTGGAAGGGTCGTTGTTGTTGATTGCTATTGTTGTTGTTGTAGGTTCTTTGTGGCGGATACTGAACTTGCTGTTGATAATGTGGTTGTTGTTGTGGTTGATATGCTGATTGTTGAGGAATCGGAGCTGGAATAGTGACAGCTGCTACCGATCTGTGAACATACTGAGGTCTGCCCCTGCTGGCATGAATGGCATTTGTCTCACCGGTCCTTCGACGTCCCACAAAAGGCTTCCTGGGATTACTGGACGAACTTGCACCATTATTAGAAATTTTGCCCATTTTCAAAAGGCTTTCGATCCTTTCCCCAGCTATGACTACGTCAGCGAAACTGGTGGAAGAAAAGGAAGCTAGCCTATCAATATATGTTCCTTGCAAGGTATTCATGAACATGTCGGTCATTTCTCTTTCCGACATGGGTGGTTGGACAGCAGCAGCAAGTTTTCTCCACCTCTGGGCATACTCCCTGAAGCTTTCTCTGGAGGACTGAGACATTCCCATTAGGAGGGTCCTGTTGGGAGCCATGTCCAGATTGTATTGGTACTGTCTGATGAAGGCTTCAGCTAAGTCCTTCCAGCAACTAATAGTAGCTCTGGTCAAATGTGAATACCACTCTCTTGAAGCTCCAGTCAAGCTATCTTCAAAGTAGAACATCCACAGTTTTTCATCCATGGTATATGCTTTAAGTATCCCCAGAAAAGACTGCAGGTGAGTTCGTGGACAGGAGGTTCCATTGTATTTCTCGAAGCACGGGGGTTTGAATTTGTGGGGAATTCTCACCCCATCCACTAACCCCATATCCATTACATCGAAGCCTAAGATATTTTGAGACTCCAGAGACCTCAACTTCTCAGCAATTTCATCAAACCTCCTATCATAAACTTCATCTCCAGCTCCCATTACAGTAAACTGCTCCTCTTGAGGATCTTCTTGCAAGATCCTGCCTGCAGCAGTGTTGCCCTGTACATTCCTTGGGATGTTGACTTCCGGATCTAGATGAGGTCCAAATACTGGCGGGTTAACATGAGGTTGACCTCCCTCATTATTACTAGTCCCTCCAGTCCCAGGATGAGGTTCCTCGGGAGTTTGCCTTTCTACCAATGCCCTTAACCTTTCTTGGCTCTGGGCCAGGCCAGTCATCACAGTCATGAATTGAGCCATTTGGTTCCTCATCTCCACTCTTTCATTAGCCATCTGAGTTCTGACCTCAGTCAGGTCTGTCGCTCCCGACAAATGAAACAAGGGTCAGATAAGGGTACTGACGCGAACGGTCGGCGAGAGGGACAATGAGAACACACAGCCGTGAACTCACTGGAGATGAATAGAGTCGCCAGCTAGGCATTTTTATCCCGGAGGAAAGGCAATGCTGCATAAGCCTAGAAAGAGATGGATAAGACGGTTTGCGAACCAGAGAGACTGAGAAAGGGGGTTGGTTACAACCTGGGAAGGTATTAGCACCCAGATTATCCGCCGTACTCGACGGGATCCACGCTTAAAAGATTTGTGTTTTAAAGGGGTAGTGTCAGTGCAATCTGTGTATAAAATAGCTGGAAAGAGATGTACAGGTGTCAGTGTAAAAGAATGTGAAGTGTGTAAATGATGTGCCAGTGTGAGATCAAGAATAAAATGCTCATGACCATGAGGCTTAAAAGAATGAAACTGGAAGGAGGGGGGATGTACAGAGACTTTTGTTCGATAACCGTTAAGTTATGCCTACGTATCCTCTCGTGCAATGAGGAAGTCAGAACACCGTAGTTCGACCCAAAGAGACTGAAAGATGAATTGACTGATGAACTGCTTGCTTGTCTATGCTCAAGTGTATGACCTGTCTGGCTCAGGTGCTAACTGTCTTGCATTAGACGGAAGAAGCAAGTTCTCGTTTGTGAGTGAATGAGATGAGAAAAGAATCCCGGAGGAGACGATTGTTGTTTGTTTTTGTATTTTCAGTCTTTTATTGCTTGTGAAGGTTTGTCATAAGTTAATGAGCTTAAGCCTAAACCAATGGGTTAGTAAACTCATCACATCTTCCCTCTGTTTAGGGGTAATGAGAATACCTTAAGTGTGAAGTCAGATTCTCACACTTAACCACCTTTGGTGTAGGATTAAGATCATTAACCTACTTGTGATTAATTAGATGTTTTTGGTGTTTTTGTTTAGTGTTGAGTAATGAGGTTAAGCCATAATCAAGGATTAAACAGACTCATTACACCATCCTAATAGAAGGATAATAGATGAGAATGTTTAAGCTGAGGAAAGCTCCTCAACTTAATCCATGATTAGGGATTAAACTCATGACAAAACAAGTCTTTGATTAAGTGGATTTTATTTTAATGATATGATGATGAAGTGAGTTTTATGATTTGTAAGACAACTTGAGGGGGACTTGTCCATTAACACTAGGGTTAGTCCTTCTTAACCAATTAAGGAAGAATTAGAACCCTAATGCAAGGCCCAAGTTACAAGTGTGATGTCTTGATGATTATTAAGTGAATTGATTAAGAGATTTAAACACATTAAGGGTTTAACACTTAGGATTAAAGTTATACACTCCATCCTAATAGAAGGATGCAGGCATAAGCTTAATCACAAAGCCTTAAAGCCTTTAGGGTTTAGTCCCTGATTATGAGATGAGAAGAGAGGACTCAAAGAGACACAAAAGTAAAAACTAAGTGGGGAGACTAATCAAAACCCTAATCATTGTCATGCTTGGATGGTCCTAGGTTAGTGAGGCTCACTATCCTAATGAAGGAGAAGAAATAAGAAGAGAAAAAGAAGCACCAAGGTGGCCTAAGCACACCTCAAATCGAGAATGAATAAGAGAAGAAGATGAGGAAAATGAATTAAGATGAATAAGAAATAAGATAAAAATGAATAATGAATAAGATAAGGAGATGAGAATGCGAAATGGAGATAAGACGAATAATGAACAAACAGAGCCTACACCAGTAGGACTTCCAGATGCAACAGCATGCGATAATTAAAATCGGGCCTTAGTGTTACCTAACGGAGACGGTCCGTTGCCTCTTCAATATGTGCAAGAAGAAATATCAAAAAGAAATATCAAACGGAATTAACAGTTCAAACACAATTGTCCATTGTCAAGATACCAGACCAAAGCCAACTGTAGGCTTCCCGCACCCAAAATTAAGACCAAGAATTAGTCTACGCAAAACAAAAGTCTAAGTGCAAATTGTATCCATGGATCTCATTATTCCGGAATGATAATAATAAACCACAAGGCCATCATCGAGCAGTGTCCGCCCTCATCGAAATCGAACAATAACCTGCAAATCTCTTAAGCACGAACTAAAACCAAAATTTATTAAATCAAATTAAATCAAGACTAAATATATAAGCTAAAAAAATTATCTCAAAGATAAAAATATTGAAAATCTTAACTAAACCTTTAAACTAATTGAGATCAAAATCTAAAAAAAAAAAATATAAACAAACACCAACAAAATTAAAATAGAACCTTAATTTAAACTTAAATCTAAATATCAACAAAAATAATAAGCACAAATTAACAAGTTAAAAGAAGAAAAGAACTATTATCAAAATAAAATAGAAACAAATAAATGAAAAAAAGAAAGAAAAGAGGAATGGTCCGCTGGCATTGGGGAGGGGATCAGCAGAATCAAGAGATCCAACAGGCCTTTTTCGGCCCATCCACACTAACTGGGCAAACCCTAATCATAAACAAACCAAAAGTGAAAATTGGGGGAGGGTTTGCGAAACGGGACAGCCAGAAATGATCTCCATCTTCTCCAAACGATTCACCGCCGAACAAAACAGCGTCGCCCTCCTGTTCATCAACGCGTGGTCGCTTCTCCTCTCAACAACTCTCGCTTCGTTCTTCATCAAATCGCACCACCGACTGCAAAGCGAAATCGCCGGCAAAACAAAGAAGGTCCGCCGTGGTCCGTCTCGCCGTCTCAGCTTCTCGAATCGACGCACCAACGACAACCGCGCCGCCACAAACGCGTCATCGTCCCTCTGTCTTCAAGCAACATCAACGGTGAAGTCGCCCCTTCATCGCGAAATCGCAACCGAACACTAATAATGGTGAGTGTTTTTGTTTGAATGCTTCGAACGTCCCTTAAACTCGGACTCATTCTTCTTCATCTTCGTCTTTTTCTCATTTTCTGTATTTGTTTCAGCTCTGTTGTTGTTGTGGTTTGATGTGGTGAAGAAAAGGTTCGGTGAGTTGAGGTGAAAGAAGTTTGATCAAGGGTGATTTCGTGAGTTTTTCAAGGGAAGGTGATGGCGTTGAGTGATGAAAATTTGAGATGGAGAAAGGTTAAATGTTGCCGTTTCTGTTTTTTGCAGGTGAAAGATTTTTGAGTTGTGCTGTGTGGTGTTGTTGATGAAGGGTTGAAGCTGGGCGAAATCAAAGAAGAGGTTTAATGGTGGAGTTTGTTGAGGGTTGTTGTTGAAGATGGAGAAGGTGTTTGGTGTTGTTGTTTTGTTGTAACAGAAGGTTGAGAAGAGTTTGTATGTTAAGTGTTTATGATGAGGTGACGGCGGCGAGTTGTTGTGAGAAGAAGATTAGGAAAGTGTTGGTTTTTTGTTATTTTCTGTGAGTAGAGGAAGAGTGATTATTCGCGTGTGCTGCTGATGATGAGTGTAATGTTTGGTGCTGAAAGGTGATCTATATTGAAGACGAAAGGGGTAGGTTCGGTGATGGTGTATTGCTTCTGTGTTGCTGTTGTTTTTGAAGTTGACAGTTGCTTTTTTCGCAGGTTGTTGTTGAGGGTAACAAGACGCCGTCGGATCAGATGCAGCAGGTAGTAGGTCTGCTCATCTTCTTTCAACTTTTTCAAATGCTTGTACCTTCTGCTTTATGTCAAACTTTCTGTCCTTGTTGTTGACAATCTGGTTTAAATTAGTTTGAAAGGAACTGAATAAACTTTCTGCAGAAAACTTTTTTGATGTAATCTTGACATTGTGATTTTGCAGGCCTTGAGACATTGTGATGTGAGCTTAGCAGCTGACCTTTGGGCATTTGTGTATGCTGCCAGCAAGTAGGTGCAGCTATATAGCTCTTCCCGTGTATTCTCATCTTCAGGACATTGTACCCTTTTGTGTGCTGACCTTGATTTAAAGGTATTTCTTTGTCCTTTCATTTAGATTTAATGATGCCAAATGCTATTTCTCCTTCTTATTTCTCTTTATTGTACAAAATCCTGCTGGTGCTCAAAGTTGAGATTTGGTCATGTTGTGATACAGTTATGTCTAATATGCTAATGCCCATGAAACTGTGTTGAAATACGCCGTAGAACTCATTCAAATTGAGACAGCAAGAGACCATGGAATAAATGTTTCTTTCCTTTTTTGTCTAATTGAGATTTTATTTGGAAAAAGATGCTTGTTGTTGACCAATTTCAGCTTATGATTCTTTGTTTCTTTTTTCATGTTCAAACGCGTTTGGAGCCTAAGATTGGGGTCGGTGAAGGCTAGGATGGACGACTTGATACGAAGTCGTCACTTGCAAACTGCTTGGAAAAGATGAGCTACGGATAGGTGATACACAGCTATGCCACGCGGCTGAAAGTTTTTCTTTGTAAATTGTATGCCGTTGGCCGTGTAACTGATGTACTTGTAATGATTCCAACTTGTTTGTAATTTCAGTTTTTCATTTCTCTTGTAGCATTTGGACTCATTCTTTGAGATTGAAAGTAACGACATGAATCTTGGATTTGAACAAACCCTTTTTTATGAGTGTTATTCCATCTTGAAGAAATTAATGGTGGATCATGACAGTGAGCACATGGTTTGTGAATCTGTTTAATGGAGAGATTAAATAGGTGGGATAATAACTAATAAACATGAATGGGCTAATGAAATAAAATGTGAATTCAAAAAATAGAAATGAATATGAAAAAAAATGACGATGATAATGGGTATGAACTGAATCGGGAGTACTTGGATTTGGAAATAAAAATATTGCTATAAGGGTTCTAGAAAGATGAAATGGGCTATAAAATGGACGATGATAAATGGAAGAAAAAAGGATAAAATATGGAACATCAGTTTAAAGGGATAATGAATAAATATTAAAATGTGGTTAATAATCGGATATTGGATGAGAATACATAAACTTGAGAATTGGATAAGAAAAACGGCTACGATCTGCACTTAAATGGAATGGACCGACTACCACCCATGCGCGCACTGTCATAAAACAACTTGCACCATTTCGCACGCCCTTGATAAAACATGAAGCCCAACTACCATTGTAATTAAAACAAACCACTTGAAGCCAGTCAACCTTTCAATTTCTAATCCAATGAACCCTTAACTTTCAAACTTATCTGAATCGTTTTCTTGAGAAAATAAATTCACATTTGACCATAATGAGCAGATAAACCGATAATCAGGACCAAAACCTCTTATGAACCATAAGTAGATAATCTGATGAATTCCATGCACCATCCAACTTGACTTTGAACGCTCATTGCCTGAGAAATAGCCCTGTGAATAGTTCTTGTGAATGAAACCCTTGAAGTCCACTAAACCAGGGAAATAAACCCTAATTCAGTAATAGGAGTCTAAGAATATGACGTCATTGATGACTGCAAAGCCAAGGCGTTGAATTCCTCTGATAATCCACAAATAGGAACGTGAAAACCTAAATTCTTCAGAAAATGTGATCCCATGTCATTTGAGCTTATGCAAATGGTATGCAAAATGCGTATGTATGCAAAATGAAAAGTCAGAAAACCAGAGGGCAAATTTAGGGTGTCTACAGCTGCCCCTATTCAAGAAACTGTTAATCTGAAAAGGATGAGAGCAACGGCTATTAGACGTTCAAGATAAACAGTGATTGAATACCAAAAAGACCCCGAAATTTACACTCACAGAATGAAGAAGAAAAGGGATATAGATTGTAAAGGAAAATAAAGTATATTGTAAAGTGTGAGCGACGGAGGATGACCGTCAAGCAGAGGACGACTGCTGGGCAAATAGCAATAACGGGGACGGCCGACATGCTGGGAAAAGAATTATGATGGGGACGGCCATCAATATAAAGTTGTAAGATTCTCTGGGGATTAATGAAACATGACGGGGCCGGCCATCAAGTTCACAAAGCAAAGTAACCGACGATGGGGACGGCCATCGGGCTAAAAAGAAAAGAGACCACGACGGGGACGGCCATCGGGTTAAAGAATAAATGAAAAAACAAATGATGGGGTACGGCCATCAAAGGTGAAGGACGATCACCTAGCAGGGGACGGCTGCTCCGTTGGGAATAAAAGAAATATGATGGGGACGGCCATCAAAGGTGGAGGACGACCACCTGGCAGGGTACGGCTGCTGAAAATATCACGACACAGGACGAATGCCGGATAGAAAGGGGCAACGATGGGGACGGCCATCGGACGAGCATGATGGAGGACGACCATCAAGAAGTGGAGGACGACCACTCAGCAGGGTACGGCTGCTCTCGAGGTTTATCATGACATAGGACGAATGCCAGATAACCGAAATCAACAATGGGGACGACCATTGGATAAAGATGATGAAGGTCGATCATCAAAAGGTGGAGGACGACCACCTAGCAGGGGACGGCTGCTAAAATCAACGATGGGGACGGCCATCGGATGAGCATGATGGAGGACGACCATCAAGAAGTGGAGGACGACCACTTAGCAGGGTACGACTGCTCTCAGGATTATCATAACACAGGACGAGTGTTAGAAAAATTGCTTTGTTGGCGATCTACTGGGGATATAGTAAACACGGACGAGCGTTTACAACCAAGAAAAGAAAGTATAAGTGTTTAGATGTTGTGTATAGATTGGAGATGCGGACGAGCATCCTTAAGACTGCAATACGGACGAGTATCGAGTAGAAACAAATACTGACACGTGTTCAGAGATGATGATACGGACGAGTATCAACGGGTTAACAGAGAACACGGACGAGTGTTGAATCTGAGGATTCTTCTGGGGAATAGTAGACACAGGCGAGTATCTATATTCAAGAAGACATGAGTGTTTGACACGGTGTATGGATTAAAGATGCGGACGAGCACCCTTAAGATTATGATACGGACGAGTATCATGTAGAAACAAACGCTTGACACATGTTCTGAGATGATGATACGGACGAGTACCAACGGGTTAACAAAGAACACGGACTAAATGTCGAATCTGTGGGGATATAAGTGATATACACAAGATACGGACGAGTATCTGTATGAGTGTAACATGAGTAGTGAGCCTGAGTATTGTATAGATGAGTGTTTTATCTACTGGGGAGAGTGACACGGACGAGTGTCAAGAGAGAAAAGTATAATATGAACAAGTATCTGATATACAAAGTGTTTATGTTACTGTGCTGGGGAAAGTGACATGGACGGATGTCAAGAAATTGTATATATATGAGTATCTGTGAGTGCAAAGGGGACACTTTGGCTTTCTGCTGGGGATATGACACGGACGGGTGCCACAAGGAGTATATGCTGATGTTTGGGGGTGTAAGGCAACTGTTTTAGCTTCAGCTCTCCGCTGGGGAATTTGGGAAGCATTATGTATACTGCTGACGGGTTGAAAGCTTTTAACTCTGATGGGAGCGAAGTGTTGGCAACCTGATGCATGTTGGAGAGGTTTTCACTGGAGGAAAGACGACTCTGTGTGAGGTATACTTCGTTTAACTGCTTTGAACATCTGCTGAGGATCTGATCATCCTGATCTGACTCCACTGGGGAGAATTTCTTCTTGCTCTGCTGGGAAATCCCTTGGAAATGAGAATCCCGATGACTCTATGGGGAAAGATCATCTTTAGACTTGGCTAGGGAAGATGCTTGATCACACAATCCTGCTGAGGAGGGAATTCTGATAATTCTAACTTTGTGGGGAAGCAAGGCCTTCAGCTGCCTGTTGGGAAAACTTCACTGTGGAAAGATAAGTCCGCTTGGGGACGAGAACGATTCAATTAGCCTTGAAGTTCTGTTGGGGATATCGTCTGTTCCAACTCAGCTGGGGATGTCAACCTTCATGGTTGAGAAAAGATTTGGCAATGCTCTGCTGAGGAGAGACTTTGCTGGAGAATCAAGTAAGTCAAAATATGCCCCTAAGTATAGTATGACGACTGTGCTGGGAAGATGTGCCAATGAAAATTGGATTTGACTGAATGCGAACAACCAACTCCTCATGAGGGAATCTTGTCGGCTGAAAGAAGATCTTTATGCTCGGGGAAGAAATAAACTTCCGATGCCCTGCTGGTAAAATAAATACCAGACATTCCCTGGGAATTAACACTGTGCTTCAAACTTCTGAGCTCAACAAAAGCATTACTGATCTTCCTGAGTGAACTATCATTCCCTTAACTCCTCAATTATACCATACTGCATCATCCATAAAAAGATCGTCTTCAGAGGATTTTACAGAAGACTTGGCATCCAGAATTGCCCCAGTGTCTTCAAACTCTCGCAGAAATTCAACGAGTCTTGAGATAACTGCCTCAGATCACGTCTTGAAACGATTCTTGCCCCACATCAGAGCTAAAACAGAAACCATGCGGTATGAAGATGCAATGCAAATGATGTACAATGCAGACGTATGCTCATAACCAAAGATATGAAACAAGGATGGTTGGGCGCTAGGGCCAGGTTGATAGATATATATATATTTTTTTGGTTGCCAAGCAATTGGACTTTTGAAGGTGAATTACCAGACGAGAACTGGTTTATTAAAGGTAGGCCAACAGACGAGAACTGATGGGCAAAGAATAAGTCGTCAGACGAGAACTGACTACTTGGGGTTCATTGTCAAACGAGAATTGACTCCGAAAACGAATGACTACCAGACGGGAATTGGCGTTCAACAGGCTAAATGAAAGGGTGACCAGACGAGAACTGGTAAAAAGATTCGCCTACCAGACGAGAACTGGTATTTGAAATTGGTTTGCCAGACGAGAACTGGACTTTGGGTTTGTCTGCCGGACGAGGACTAGACTCTGAAAAGTTTGCCAGACGGGAACTGGACTTTGAAAAGGCTTGCCAGACGAGAACTGGACTTTGAAAGGTTGATAAGCTGGGGTTACGAGGCCCTGGATGTGAGATCTGATGTTTGTGGGGTTGGATGCCCAATGCACTTATGATGCAAATGCTCTATATGCGACATGAATAACGTATGCAAATGACTTATGCAATGCTTATGAAAGGCTATAAGAAATCCCGAGGATGGGGAAAAAGGTCATAGGTGACAAGGCTTCTGGTTGAGAAGGGTGACAAAGGTGACGGTGGGTAGCATGATTTCCCAATACTCATCTTGAACTTGGAAATTACTGATACCAATTGCTCTGTGTAGCCAAAATTTGCCCCTGCTGGGCGAGTCTCTGAACAGACTGTTGCTGATTATCCAATTTCTGGAATAGAAAACTTGGATGCTCGAGGAGAATTGCATCTAGTGAACTCCGGAATTATTCTGCCCCGGTGAGCGTGGAAGCGACTTGACCCATTCTGACTGAGCATTGGAAGAATTCATCCTTGGTTCACAGAAAATTAGGGTGGCCTACTCCTGCTTGGTAGACTCAGCTCTGATCAACTGACTTTGAATGACGTTCCTCGATCAACTGATGCTTGGGAACTTTCTTCACCCTGACAGATTCCTTGGTCATCAAAACCACTGGATAACATGCCCCTGATTCATAGGCCGACAAGATGCACTTGATTCTGGTCATCATTGTTGAATGATCAAGTTCCCTCGCGATTGCTCTTTGTAGGAATTTCCCTGGTGTCACAAACTAAACTTGCAATTAAAACTGTACATTCACAAATGGTAATTTTAATGCAGTACACATGCAAGTTTTTGAAAATTTATTTATTTTGATGCTTGTGACAGTGTGTGACGAAAGGACGATTAGTCCAAACGTAGTGTTGAATTAGTAAATCATTAGGAGTCAGTTTACGCAACCTTGTCGTAGTATGCTTTCAGAACTGAACCTGATTCAATTAGGACTTTCAAGGGTTATGACGTGGTCTGGTTCACGGTTTTAAAAAGAAGGTTTTATGGCTCAAAATTTATATGTGCCCACCCATTCTCCTTGATGTTCTCCAGTCCTATGTTCAGCCAATTCGACTTAAGCGCTCGCTTCTCACAAGGGTTTGGTAATGATTGAGGAACCAATGACGTTGATGGTTTACGCACCAATGATGTTTCTTGGAGTGACAGTCACCCATTCTGACTTTGTGTCTGGTCACACGACTTTGTTCTTATGGAATATATTTTTTAGATTTTTTTATTCCCTAACTTTTGCCTGGACTGATTCTTTTGAATTTTTTCGATTTCGAAGTCCAGCGGGATGCCCTAACTTTTGCCTAAGTCATATGTTTTCACACATTTTTTCGACTTAGCGGGCTTTATTTCTTTTTTCTTTGATTTTTGTTGAACAAATCGTGTGACACTGGCTTGTCATGACTTGCTGAAAGGGTTGACTGCCTCATCCCTTTGTGGGTGAGGGATAACCATTGTGGTTTCACGTCCCTTGACCTCTTGAGGTGTAATGAATAAAGGTAATGGATCCTCGGATGCACACTCCTTTGGAAATTTGAACGCTCGGTCAAATTAACTGATAACTACCCTGCCCTGGGTTGAATGTGAGGGTTTTTTTTTTGTTTAGAAAAGAAACTCCTACTTCAAGGCTCAAAGGGGTTGACGAGGGTCTATCTCCCTTATATCTCCGGTGTTTGGGAATTGAAGCAATGCCTGCACATCATCAACAGGTTCTACCCTGAAAGCATACCTTGAGCAATTATGGGTATTCAGTTGTCATCATCCTCCCTCAAACCTGCTAAACAACAGTGAAAAAAATGGGAGGTAAATGGATGCAATTTTTTTTATTTCTTTTTTCAATGCAAGTAAAGAAAAATGAGCGAATGCGACATAATTGATTCAAAAGTGCAAGATCACTACATTAACATTACCATTTAAAATAACAATGCTTAAAAGACAAGTAGCTGCTAACAGGAAAGAAACTACAATGCAAATGATGAAAGGATACAGCGATCACCAACTCTGATGACATACTGTTGTCTGAGCCACTGAAATCAAGATACGCTTCTTCTGAAGTCTTTGAACTCAATCAGGCGAGAGGTTGACGTGCACAACCAAGCTTCCTTCTGGAAAGGAGATGTAGCCTTTGTCGATCAATTGTTGTACTTTGGCTTGAAAAGCTTTGCAATCTTCAGTTGAATGCCCCATTGATCCACCATGATACCCGCACTGCTCATGAGGATTGTACTCTGGAGGGTACGGTCCTGGCAACGGCTTGAGAGGCTTAGGAACCACCAAAGAGCTCTGAATTAGATGCGGCAAGAGTTCACTGTATGCCACGGGGACTGGATGAAGAGGAGCAATCCTTCTTTCCAGATTGTTACGAGGCCTAGGCTGGCTCTGCAGTTGATTCTGAGGTCTTCGACCATGAGCTTGTAGATTTGGACGAGGAGGAGTCCAAGGCTTCTGATACGGTGCTCTGAGCATTGCCGGATGCCCATAAGAGTAATCAGATTCAGGAAAAGATAATCTCTGAGAAGATGTTGTCCTAGAATATTCGATATTTGCCATGACTGCACTGACGTCATTCCATTCTTCCTCTTGGGAGCTAACAACAGACTCTCCTTCACTAGCTGGGATATTCGAAAAGTCCTGGATCTTTCCACTTTTGAGCAGGCTCTCAATGCGTACTCCAACTATCATCAAATCAGAGAAGCTTGTCATCCCAATACTACTCATTCTTTCCAAGTATGGACCCTGCAAGGTGCCCACGAACAGGTCAATTAATTCTCTGTCTGAAAGTGGTGGTTGCACTTGGGCTGCCAATTCTCTCCACCGCTGTGCGTATTCTCTGAAAGATTCACCACTCCTCTGGGATAGGCTCTGCAAGTGCGTGCGATTGGGCGCCACGTCCATATTGTACTGGTATTGCTTTACGAAAGCTCTGGATAAATCATTCCAAGATCGAATATGACTGCTTTCCAAATTCAAGTACCAACTTAAAGATGCCCCACTTAAACTGTCCTGAAAACAGTGAATCATCAATTTATCATTGTGGGCATGAGAAGTCATTTTTCTACAGAACATCACCAAATGACGCTTCGGGCAACTGACACCAGTGTACTTCTCGAACTTAGGAGTCTTGAAATCTGGAGGAATGACAAGACCAGGTACCAAACACAGGGTTAGAGCATCAAAACCGAAGGCATCAGGATCCGCTAAGGCTTTGAGTCGCTCGTCCAACACACGAAATCTTTCAGCACGATCAATAACTTGAGGATCCTTGGTTTTCACAAGAGGGATTGCCCCTTGGGAGTCTGGCATGGGGAAGGCAAAACCCTGATAATCTGTAGTATCAGTCGAAGATGAAGGTCCACCTCGGACAACAGATGGTTCAGGTACACCCTGATTCACGATCGGGGTCTGTGCAGGCTGAGCCTGAGCAAGATTGTTCACTTGTGGAAGATCCTCATCAGGAGAAAGACCATACAATGGATTGGTCATCAAAGTGAAACCAAGTGGAAACTCAACATTCTGACGGTTGTTCTCTGACATAACTACTGATGGCTTCCAATCTGACCCTTTACCTCTTGACACTGTTCAGTCTAGCTTCACACACTCTGTCGTCTTCCCACAGTTAACACTTGTTCAAACTGAGTACCGGGAAATCAGCTGGCTGGTCATGGACAAAAGAGGAAGGATGAGCTCTCTAGAGGAGGAAAATGCAATGCAGATGCAAATGCAAAATGCAATATGATGATGCAAAAGATGCAAAGACATGGGATCACATCTGGAAACTGCCTGGAATCTGGGATACTGCCAAGAATCAAGTGTCTGTAACCACAAGATCTCTGAATAATAACCCAAAATAGTAACTGAGAACCGAAGGTCAAGAACTTCAGGATCATAGTGACCGGATCAAACAATTGTACTGGTAATGAGGGTATGTTGAGGTCAAGGGTTCCTGCAAACCTGTAAACAGCCCAACCCCCTCACAGGTGGTGTTCTAAAACAAGGATCCTCAGACTTGGATCAGTTATGAGAAGTGTAAACACTTCTAACCCGGAGGTACAGTGTTTACAATAACCATAAAAGTTCCTCCTCTAATTCACCTCAGTTTCTGAAGGTCAATACTAAAGGTCATCCAGACTTAGCAGGCTTCCCAGATAGCCCTAGCATTGCAGGAAATCTGCAACACAAAGTTCTCAAGAAGAAACCCACATCTGAACCGTGTTTCATATTCCCGCACCAGACCGAGATGGAATGGGAAAGAATATGATTCACTCTAGCCTAGGTGTCACTCAGGTCCCAGGTATAGGACCTTAACTCTCAATAGAACCCCACCCACCAAAGCAAAACCAGATCCAGCCAGACAGCATGACAGTATGATGTATATAAAGCTATAAAGAAAGCGATAAACAAAACTGTACATAAAGCAATAAATGAGATATACAAACACAAATAGCACATAACACCCCAGTAAACACAAATCAATCAAGCGCTAGGAGGAACCCACAAAAAGAACCAGAAGCCCTGGTTGCAGTATAAGGGTCCCCAGCAGAGTCGCCAAGCTGTCGCTCCCGACAAATGAAACAAGGGTCAGATAAGGGTACTGACGCGAACGGTCGGCGAGAGGGACAATGAGAACACACAGCCGTGAACTCACTGGAGATGAATAGAGTCGCCAGCTAGGCATTTTTATCCCGGAGGAAAGGCAATGCTGCATAAGCCTAGAAAGAGATGGATAAGACGGTTTGCGAACCAGAGAGACTGAGAAAGGGGGTTGGTTACAACCTGGGAAGGTATTAGCACCCAGATTGTCCGCCGTACTCGACGGGATCCACGCTTAAAAGATTTGTGTTTTAAAGGGGTAGTGTCAGTGCAATCTGTGTATAAAATAGCTGGAAAGAGATGTACAGGTGTCAGTGTAAAAGAATGTGAAGTGTGTAAATGATGTGCCAGTGTGAGATCAAGAATAAAATGCTCATGACCATGAGGCTTAAAAGAATGAAACTGGAAGGAGGGGGGATGTACAGAGACTTTTGTTCGATAACCGTTAAGTTATGCCTACATATCCTCTCGTGCAATGAGGAAGTCAGAACACCGTAGTTCGACCCAAAGAGACTGAAAGATGAATTGACTGATGAACTGCTTGCTTGTCTATGCTCAAGTGTATGACCTGTCTGGCTCAGGTGCTAACTGTCTTGCATTAGACGGAAGAAGCAAGTTCTCGTTTGTGAGTGAATGAGATGAGAAAAGAATCCCGGAGGAGACGATTGTTGTTTGTTTTTGTATTTTCAGTCTTTTATTGCTTGTGAAAGTTTGTCATAAGTTAATGAGCTTAAGCCTAAACCAATGGGTTAGTAAACTCATCACATCTTCCCTCTGTTTAGGGGTAATGAGAATACCTTAAGTGTGAAGTCAGATTCTCACACTTAACCACCTTTGGTGTAGGATTAAGATCATTAACCTACTTGTGATTAATTAGATGTTTTTGGTGTTTTTGTTTAGTGTTGAGTAATGAGGTTAAGCCATAATCAAGGATTAAACAGACTCATTACACCATCCTAATAGAAGGATAATAGATGAGAATGTTTAAGCTGAGGAAAGCTCCTCAACTTAATCCATGATTAGGGATTAAACTCATGACAAAACAAGTCTTTGATTAAGTGGATTTTATTTTAATGATATGATGATGAAGTGAGTTTTATGATTTGTAAGACAACTTGAGGGGGACTTGTCCATTAACACTAGGGTTAGTCCTTCTTAACCAATTAAGGAAGAATTAGAACCCTAATGCAAGGCCCAAGTTACAAGTGTGATGTCTTGATGATTATTAAGTGAATTGATTAAGAGATTTAAACACATTAAGGGTTTAACACTTAGGATTAAAGTTATACACTCCATCCTAATAGAAGGATGCAGGCATAAGCTTAATCACAAAGCCTTAAAGCCTTTAGGGTTTAGTCCCTGATTATGAGATGAGAAGAGAGGACTCAAAGAGACACAAAAGTAAAAACTAAGTGGGGAGACTAATCAAAACCCTAATCATTGTCATGCTTGGATGGTCCTAGGTTAGTGAGGCTCACTATCCTAATGAAGGAGAAGAAATAAGAAGAGAAAAAGAAGCACCAAGGTGGCCTAAGCACACCTCAAATCGAGAATGAATAAGAGAAGAAGATGAGGAAAATGAATTAAGATGAATAAGAAATAAGATAAAAATGAATAATGAATAAGATAAGGAGATGAGAATGCGAAATGGAGATAAGACGAATAATGAACAAACAGAGCCTACACCAGTAGGACTTCCAGATGCAACAGCATGCGATAATTAAAATCGGGCCTTAGTGTTACCTAACGGAGACGGTCCGTTGCCTCTTCAATATGTGCAAGAAGAAATATCAAAAAGAAATATCAAACGGAATTAACAGTTCAAACACAATTGTCCATTGTCAAGATACCAGACCAAAGCCAACTGTAGGCTTCCCGCACCCAAAATTAAGACCAAGAATTAGTCTACGCAAAACAAAAGTCTAAGTGCAAATTGTATCCATGGATCTCATTATTCCGGAATGATAATAATAAACCACAAGGCCATCATCGAGCAGTGTCCGCCCTCATCGAAATCGAACAATAACCTGCAAATCTCTTAAGCACGAACTAAAACCAAAATTTATTAAATCAAATTAAATCAAGACTAAATATATAAGCTAAAAAAATTATCTCAAAGATAAAAATATTGAAAATCTTAACTAAACCTTTAAACTAATTGAGATCAAAATCTAAAAAAAAAATATAAACAAACACCAACAAAATTAAAATAGAACCTTAATTTAAACTTAAATCTAAATATCAACAAAAATAATAAGCACAAATTAACAAGTTAAAAGAAGAAAAGAACTATTATCAAAATAAAATAGAAACAAATAAATGAAAAAAAGAAAGAAAAGAGGGATGGTCCGCTGGCATTGGGGAGGGGATCAGCAGAATCAAGAGATCCAACAGGCCTTTTTCGGCCCATCCACACTAACTGGGAAAACCCTAATCATAAACAAACCAAAAGTGAAAATTGGGGGAGGGTTTGCGAAACGGGACAGCCAGAAATGATCTCCATCTTCTCCAAACTATTCACCGCCGAACAAAACAGCGTCGCCCTCCTGTTCATCAACGCGTGGTCGCTTCTCCTCTCAACAACTCTCGCTTCGTTCTTCATCAAATCGCACCACCGACTGCAAAGCGAAATCGCCGGCAAAACAAAGAAGGTCCGCCGTGGTCCGTCTCGCCGTCTCAGCTTCTCGAATCGACGCACCAACGACAACCGCGCCGCCACAAACGCGTCATCGTCCCTCTGTCTTCAAGCAACATCAACGGTGAAGTCGCCCCTTCATCGCGAAATCGCAACCGAACACTAATAATGGTGAGTGTTTTTGTTTGAATGCTTCGAACGTCCCTTAAACTCGGACTCATTCTTCTTCATCTTCGTCTTTTTCTCATTTTCTGTATTTGTTTCAGCTCTGTTGTTGTTGTGGTTTGATGTGGTGAAGAAAAGGTTCGGTGAGTTGAGGTGAAAGAAGTTTGATCAAGGGTGATTTCGTGAGTTTTTCAAGGGAAGGTGATGGCGTTGAGTGATGAAAATTTGAGATGGAGAAAGGTTAAATGTTGTCGTTTCTGTTTTTTGCAGGTGAAAGATTTTTGAGTTGTGCTGTGTGGTGTTGTTGATGAAGGGTTGAAGCTGGGCGAAATCAAAGAAGAGGTTTAATGGTGGAGTTTGTTGAGGGTTGTTGTTGAAGATGGAGAAGGTGTTTGGTGTTGTTGTTTTGTTGTAACAGAAGGTTGAGAAGAGTTTGTATGTTAAGTGTTTATGATGAGGTGACAGCGGCGAGTTGTTGTGAGAAGAAGATTAGGAAAGTGTTGGTTTTTTGTTATTTTCTGTGAGTAGAGGAAGAGTGATTATTCGCGTGTGCTGCTGATGATGAGTGTAATGTTTGGTGCTGAAAGGTGATCTATATTGAAGACGAAAGGGGTAGGTTCGGTGATGGTGTATTGCTTCTGTGTTGCTGTTGTTTTTGAAGTTGACAGTTGCTTTTTTCGCAGGTTGTTGTTGAGGGTAACAAGACGCCGTCGGATCAGATGCAGCAGGTAGTAGGTCTGCTCATCTTCTTTCAACTTTTTCAAATGCTTGTACCTTCTGCTTTATGTCAAACTTTCTGTCCTTGTTGTTGACAATCTGGTTTAAATTAGTTTGAAAGGAACTGAATAAACTTTCTGCAGAAAACTTTTTTGATGTAATCTTGACATTGTGATTTTGCAGGCCTTGAGACATTGTGATGTGAGCTTAGCAGCTGACCTTTGGGCATTTGTGTATGCTGCCAGCAAGTAGGTGCAGCTATATAGCTCTTCCCGTGTATTCTCATCTTCAGGACATTGTACCCTTTTGTGTGCTGACCTTGATTTAAAGGTATTTCTTTGTCCTTTCATTTAGATTTAATGATGCCAAATGCTATTTCTCCTTCTTATTTCTCTTTATTGTACAAAATCCTGCTGGTGCTCAAAGTTGAGATTTGGTCATGTTGTGATACGGTTATGTCTAATATGCTAATGCCCATGAAACTGTGTTGAAATACGTCGTAGAACTCATTCAAATTGAGACAGCAAGAGACCATGGAATAAATGTTTCTTTCCTTTTTTGTCTAATTGAGATTTTATTTGGAAAAAGATGCTTGTTGTTGACCAATTTCAGCTTATGATTCTTTGTTTCTTTTTTCATGTTCAAACGCGTTTGGAGCCTAAGATTGGGGTCGGTGAAGGCTAGGATGGACGACTTGATACGAAGTCGTCACTTGCAAACTGCTTGGAAAAGATGAGCTACGGATAGGTGATACACAGCTATGCCACGCAGCTGAAAGTTTTTCTTTGTAAATTGTATGCCGTTGGCCGTGTAACTGATGTACTTGTAATGATTCCAACTTGTTTGTAATTTCAGTTTTTCATTTCTCTTGTAGCATTTGGACTCATTCTTTGAGATTGAAAGTAACGACATGAATCTTGGATTCGAACAAACCCTTTTTTATGAGTGTTATTCCATCTTGAAGAAATTAATGGTGGATCATGACAGTGAGCACATGGTTTGTGAATCTGTTTAATGGAGAGATTAAATAGGTGGGATAATAACTAATAAACATGAATGGGCTAATGAAATAAAATGTGAATTCAAAAAATAGAAATGAATATGAAAAAAAATGACGATGATAATGGGTATGAACTGAATCGGGAGTACTTGGATTTGGAAATAAAAATATTGCTATAAGGGTTCTAGAAAGATGAAATGGGCTATAAAATGGACGATGATAAATGGAAGAAAAAAGGATAAAATATGGAACATCAGTTTAAAGGGATAATGAATAAATATTAAAATGTGGTTAATAATCGGATATTGGATGAGAATACATAAACTTGAGAATTGGATAAGAAAAACGGCTACGATCTGCACTTAAATGGAATGGACCGACTACCACCCATGCGCGCACTGTCATAAAACAACTTGCACCATTTCGCACGCCCTTGATAAAACATGAAGCCCAACTACCATTGTAATTAAAACAAACCACTTGAAGCCAGTCAACCTTTCAATTTCTAATCCAATGAACCCTTAACTTTCAAACTTATCTGAATCGTTTTCTTGAGAAAATAAATTCACATTTGACCATAATGAGCAGATAAACCGATAATCAGGACCAAAACCTCTTATGAACCATAAGTAGATAATCTGATGAATTCCATGCACCATCCAACTTGACTTTGAACGCTCATTGCCTGAGAAATAGCCCTGTGAATAGTTCTTGTGAATGAAACCCTTGAAGTCCACTAAACCAGGGAAATAAACCCTAATTCAGTAATAGGAGTCTAAGAATATGACGTCATTGATGACTGCAAAGCCAAGGCGTTGAATTCCTCTGATAATCCACAAATAGGAACGTGAAAACCTAAATTCTTCAGAAAATGTGATCCCATGTCATTTGAGCTTATGCAAATGGTATGCAAAATGCATATGTATGCAAAATGAAAAGTCAGAAAACCAGAGGGCAAATTTAGGGTGTCTACAACACAAAAGCCCCTGAAGGGTCAGAATACAACACAAAAGAAAAGTACATCAAATGAAAACAACAACAATCAAAAAGTCAGACATCTAGTCCAAACTCATCCTCCTTAACCTCCTTCAAGAGTGCCTCAGTTACTGGACCAGCTGGATGCTCTATGATGTTCCTGATGAGGAGGTTTCTGGTGGCAATGGCAGTGGTCAGTTTCTTGTGTTTGTCCTGGTCCTTTGACCTCTTCAATCCTGCCCTAAGCTTCAACTCTGAAATCTCCTTCTGGGTTACCAACAAAGCTTCCTGTTGCTTCTTTTCCTTGGCCTCTAACTGCTCAATCCTGGCTTGAGTCCTCTGATCTTCTTGTGTCCGGGCTTCAGTGATCCTGACCCACCTAGCCTGACTTTCTTGCAGATAGAGATCAGTCCTAGCCTTCTGAAGCTTGGCCTCTTTACAGGCATTCTTCAATATTTGTTCCCCAGCTCTTGCTTTTTTGATGTAGTCCTCTGTTTTCAATCTTGGCCAGATGCTCCACCTTAAGCTTTTCCAACCTCTCAATGTCCAGACGACCATCACTCCTCTCCCAAAGGGTCTTCTTCAGAGCTTGAGACAGATTCTCATTCCTTTCCTTCAGCTTCTCAAACTCTTCCAGGCTGACAGTTGTTGCTGGCTGTACTGTAGATGGTCCAGGTGTATCCTCAATGGTGAAGGGCATTCCGGTAATCTGAGCTCTAGTGCGGGACCAATCATAGTATTGGGCTGAAGCAACATTATTACATCTCCCAAGAATGGCCATCCCCTTTGTCTGGGTATTGTCCCAAGCCCAGGAGGCTTGTCTGACAGCAGCTAGATTAGGCTTTATCTCACAATACAGGGTCTCAGCTAAATCTTGCACTCTAGGAGGGTGAACCAAAGCATAGCCCAGTTGTCTCTTAAACAGCAAAGGATTGTAGTTGATACAACCCTTTACTCCTATCAGAGGTACATTTGGGTATTGCCCACAGCTGGTGATTATGTCTTTGCCTTTGGTGCTCTGGGTGCACCATCTGATGTCATCTGAAGTCAAAGCAATGAGCCTCTTGGCCCAATTCTTCTGCTGGTGAGGATTCAAGAAGGCATCTGCCTTGGGTAGGTGTCTGAGCAGCCAGGTGTGAAACAAAGGTGCACAACACCTCACTAACTTCCCCCTCTGTTTCTCATTCCTCTGATGAATGGAGTAATAGAAATCTCCCAGTAATGTGGGTACTGGGTTCTTCAGAAGGAAAAGATGAATGGCATTCTTGCTGATAAATTTGGGCTCATCTGCAAACAGTATAACCCCATATATGCTGAGAGCTAGCAATGCACAAACTGCCCTCCATTCTCCCAAAGAGGCCTTCAGGATGGCCTGAGAAATCAAGAAGTCTAAGTGTAAACCAAGGATCCCAACTTTTGTTGTCATGTTCTACTCAATCAAAGTAGGCTCCATGTACAGTGCTTTTGCTACTTCTCCATTGCTGGGAGAAGTCATCTCTGGGTTGAAGGGGATTCCACCCCTGACTGGTACTCCAATCAATGATGAAAACTCCTCAAACAGAGGTCCTAGCTGAAAGTCTGAAAATGTGAAGCATCTCAAAGGAGGGTCATAAAACTGCAAGCATGTGTGGATCATGCTCCTCTGAGAAGGGTCGAGGTCCATAACCATATCCAGGATGCCTCCATAATGCTTTCTGAATAATGGGATGTGGTCAGGTGTGATAAGTGACTGGACCTGCCTGATACCAGTCAATACAGACTCAAAGAAATGGTAGGATATGTTGCTCTTCCTGGGAGTAGCCATGAGTGCTGAAGAGGATGAAGATAGGTGCTGATGAAGATCAAGGCTGATACTGGAGATGAGCCACTGACAGGCTGATGCTGTTGATGATGAAGATGACTGAAATAGACAACTGAAGAGAATAGCTGAAGCAGATAACTGATGAAACAGAGGTCTATGCAGATGAAGGGGTCAAAACCAAGCCAGATATGATGTGGATACCCTGAAAACAAATAAACAAATGTCAAATGATGCAATGATAATGTATGCAAATGATATGCAAGGGTTTGTGATCAAGCTGGATCTGATTATCTATCCTGATATAAAGCCCATGTATTCTCAAGAAGTCCAGATGGAGGTTCAGAAATCCAGTAACCAAGGTGGGGGACTCAAATAAAGAGTCATATGTCCAGGGTTAATCACAAGAACTGTCCAAAATGAGGTACTCTTAATCAAAACAAGTAACAAGGTATGATGTGGCCAAGGGTACCTGCAAACCTGCAAACAGCCCAACCCCCTCACAGGTGGTGTTCTAGAACAAGGATCCTCAGACTTGGATCAGTTATGAGAAGTGTAAACACTTCTAACCCGGAGGTACAGTGTTTACAATAACCATAAAGAATCCTCCTCTAATTCTCCTCAGTTTCTGAAGGTCATAATAAAGGTCATCCAGACTTAGCAGGCTTCCCAGATAGCCCTAGCACTACAGGAAATCTGTAGCACAGAGTTCTCAAGAAGAAACCCACATCTGAACCGTGTTTCATATTCCCGCACCAGACCGAAATGGAATGGGAAAGAACATGAACCACTCTAGCCTAGGTGTTACTCAGGTCCCAGGTATAGGACCTTAAACTCTCAATGGAACCCCACCCACCAAAACAGAAGAACAGATCCAACACAGTGACAATGATAGTATGAAATATGCAAAAAATTGTAAAGGAAAGCAATAAATAAAGCTGTACATAAAGCAATAAATAAAGCAAATACATAAACACAATTAGCACGTAACACCCCAGTAAACACAAATCAAACAAGCGTTAGGAGGAACCCACTAAAAGAACCAGAAGCCCTGGTTACAGCATAAGGGTCCCCAGCAGAGTCGCCAAGCTGTCGCTCCCACCAAATGACACCTGGTCAGAAGGGGTACAGACGCGAACGGTCGGCGAAAAGAGAAAGGGATGAATAGAGTCGCCAGCTAGGCATTTTTATCCCGAAGGAAAGGTAATGCTGCATAAACCTAAGAAAAGATGGATAAGAAGGTTGCGAACCAGAGAAACTGAGAAAGGGGGTTGGTTACAACCTGGGAAGGTATTAGCACCCAGATTGTCCGTCGTACTCGACGGGATCCACGCTTAAAAGATTTGTGTTCTAAAGGGGTAGTGTCAGTGCAATTTGTGTATCAAAGCTGGAAAGAATGCAAGTGTCAGTGTAAAAATAAATGTGAAGTGTATAAGAGAAGTGTCAGTGTAAGAACAGGAGTAAACTCAAGATTTTGAGGCTAAAAGAATAATATTGGAAGGAGGGGGAATATACAGAGACTTTTGTTCGATAATTGTTAAGTCATGCCTACGTATCCTCTCGTGCAATGAGGAAGTCAGAACACTGTAGTTCGACCCAAAGAGACTAAAAGATAAAATTGACTTGTAAACTGCTTGCTTGTCTATGCTCAAGTGTATGACCTGTCTGGCTCAGGTACAAACTGTCTTGCATTAGACGGAAGAAGCGAGTTCTCGTTTGTGAGTGAATGAGGTGAGAAAAGAATCCCAAAGGAGACGATTATTGTTTGTTTTTTGTGTTTTCAGTCTTTTATTGCTTTTGGAGTTTGTCATAAATTAATGAGCTTAAGCCTAAACTAGGGGTTAGTAGACTTATCACATCCTCCCTCTGATTAGGGGTGATGAGAATACCTTAAGTATGAAGTATGCACCTCACACTTAATCACCGTGGTGTAGGATTACGATCATTAACCTACTTGCAATTATTTAGATGTTTTTGGTGTTTTTGTTTAGTGTTGAGTAATGAGATTAAGCCATAATCAGGGATTTAATGGACCCATTACACCATCCTAATAGAAGGATAATAGATGAGAACATTTAAGCTGAGAAAGACTCCTCAACTTAATCCATGATTAGGGATTAACCTCATGACAAAACAAAGACTTTATTAAAGTGGATTTTAGTTAATGATGAAGATTAAGAAGTGATTTTTATGGTTTGTGAGACAACTTGAGGGGGACTTGTCCATTAACACTAGGGTTAGTCCTTCTTGACCAATTAAGGAAGAATTAGAACCCTAATGCAAGGCCCAAGTTACAAGCTTGATGTCTTGATGATTATTAAGTGAATTGATTAGAGGATTAAAACACATTAAGGGTTTAACAATTAGGATTAAAGTTATACACTCCATCCTAATAGAAGGATGCAGGCATAAGCTTAATCACAAAGCCTTAAAACCTTTAGGGTTTAGTCCTTGATTATGAGGTGAGAAGAGAAGACTCAAAGAAGACTCAAAGGTAAAACTAAATGGGGGGACTAATCAAACCCTAATCATGATCATGCTTGGTTGTTCCTAGGGTTTATGAGGCTTGCAAAAGATCTTCAGGAGAAAAGCCACCAGGAAAAAAGCAGATGAAGCAAGAAGGAAGCAGAAAGAAGCAAGACAACTTGCTTCACTTAAGAAGGCAAGTTTCCTGAAGGAAGAAGGTAAGAGATGAACATGAATGAGCAATCTCACTCAAAGGCAAGATAAAATGCAGAAATGATGCATAAGAGAGATGAAAAGAGATTGTGAGAAGTGAAGGCAAATTCACTTCTCAAAACAACTTACCACCTAAAAAGTTAGTAAAAGAAATGAAATGCAATGCAAATGAGATGAATTGACATGGTGCAAACCAAAACCAGAAGCATGAACATGGTGTTAATGATGCTAAGAGATGATGCAAACACATGACAAAGAGATGAGAGTGATCACACAAGGGTGAGGATGCAAATGAGGCATGTATGAACCATAAAGACTCATGAATGTTTATGAAATGAAATGAACATATAACATGGCAAAGGAATGATGCAATGATCAAACATGATTCTAATATGTCTTAATATGCTTTATGAATCATGTGGATGCACAATATGTCATGGAAAGCTCTTAAATGCAAGCAAAGATGAAGTGGATGCAAAGGAAAGCACAAATTAGGGTTTACATATAACATGCAATGCAAAAATTCAAAACCAGAAGCAAATGATGTGACAAAAAATTGAAAATGGGATCAAAGGAACCCTAACCCTACACAAGTTCACTGCCCAAAGGAGGGGACCTAACTCTTAACCTAGTGAAAGTTATGAATTTTCTAAGTTGGCTAGGGTTTTAAGGTACCTCACAATGAAAAATACAAACCAAATTGAAAATTCAAGATAAGTTCAAACCAATTTAATCCTATAAACTACATGCTATGAAGGATGCAATGCAAGAAGAACCATCATCAAACTCTCAATGGTTAGGTAGAATGGATTTTTCAAAGTTTGAACCAAAATATTGCCCTTAAATGAAATTAATTCCAATAAAAATTGTTAAAAGGGATCAAGAACCAAAAAGAAATTTGTTTTGAGAGTTTGATAATGTTTCTAAATGTTTTAAAATGTAATGTGAAATTTTTTGTGATTTTTAAATACCTAAATGTATTTTTAATTAATTAATTTTCATTAACTAATTAAAAATAAAAATTTAAATGATTTAAAAATAATTTTTAATGAAAAAAATAAAAATAAAAATATTTTTGGGTTCTAAAAATTAATGAAATGCTTGACAAAAATTTTCAGAATTTTTAAATGTTTTTTACTATTTTAAATAATTCGTAAAAGATAAAACAAATTAAATGAAATAAAAATTGAATTTATGAGAAGTATGCAGATCCAAGGGATGTGGTTTAAACTAGTTTTGGAGGGAGTTGACCCGCGCCATGTCTTGTGGTCCACATTCAAACTGACTAAATTAAACTAAACCTAATTAATTAATTTAATAAATTAGGATTAGGGTTTTAATGAGAGATCTGGTCCATTCAAACGCGTGGGAGTCAACCCTGGTCAACTAAATCCACGGCTCACATTCAAACTGAACCCTAAACGTGATTAATGAATTAATGACTTTCAGGTGGCCGGAAATGACCTCCGGTCATCTTCTCCAGCCACACCCCTCCCTGAAAATTGCTAACTTCTTCCCTAGGCCACTAATATCCAATCCCTCTGCCCAGAAATGATCCCCATACGTCATACATCAAGAATCAACAAACAAACAAACATTTAAAACACATCAACAATGAGAATCGAATCAAAACAGTTTTAGGTCAAAAAGTTTCAGAACACGAATACATACTCATTTCTGCTTCCATGCCTTTCTCAGTTCTTGTGATTCTTTGACTTCCTTGACTTGGTGAGGATATTATATGATGTTTGAACATACATGGACCCCTTTGAAGTGATTGAAGACCTTTGGAGTGGCTCAAATGGCTCAGGGATGGCTCAGATCACAAACCCTAGATGCAGATGGTTTAGAATCAATGCAATGAAACAAATATGCAATATGAGATGATGTGATTGAACTTATGCATATGAAAAGGTCACAAGCCATGGTGAAATGAGTGAGGGAAAATTTGGGGTGTTTACAGGATGGTGTAATGGGTCCATTAAATCCTTGATTATGGCTTAAACTCATTACTTAACACTAAACAAAAATTCCAAAAACATCTAAATAAATGCAAGTAGGTTAATGATCTTAATCCTACATCATGGTGATTAAGTGTGAGGTTTTTACTTCATACTTAAGGTATTCTCATTACCCCTAATCAAAGGGAGGATGTGATGAGTTTACTAACCCTTGGCTTAGGCTTAAGCTCATTTTATTATGACAAATCCCAAAAGCAATAAAAGATTGAAAATACCAAAAACAAACAATAATCGTCTCCTCCGGGATTCTCTTCTCATCTCATTCACTCACAAACGATAACTTGCTTCTTCCGTCTAATGCAAGACAATTAGCACCTGAGCCAGACAGGTCATACACTTGATCATAGACAAGTAAGCAGTTCACAAGTCAATTTATCTTTCAGTCTCTTTGAGTCGAACTACGATGTTCTGACTTCCTCATTGCACGAAAGGATACGTAGGCATAACTTAACAGTTATCGAACAAAAGTCTCTGTCTATTCCCCCCTTCTTCCAGCATTATTCTTTTAAGCCTCATAATCTTGAGCTTCACATTCTTTTCCTGACACTGACACTTCTTTTATTCACTTCACACTTTCTTCCAGTACTGACACTTGCTTTCTTTTCCAACTTTTTGCACACAAAATAGCACTGACACTACTCCTTTAAACACAAACTTTCAAGCGTGAATCCCATCGAGTACGACGGACAATCTGGGTGCTAATACCTTCCAAGGTTGTAACCAACCCCCTTTCTCAGTTTCTCTGGTTCGCGACCGTGTTATCCATATCTTTTCTTAGGTTTATGCAGTATTACCTTTCCTTTGGGATAAAAATGCCTAGTTGGCGACTCTTTTCATTTTCTTTCTCTTTCGCCGACCGTTCGCGTCTGTACCCCTCTTGGCCAGGTGTCATTTGGCTGGAGCGACAGTAAGCACATGGGATATTTGTGGTTTTATATCTGCAGGGGGATAATATGACACGGACGAGTGTCGGAAGAGTATATATGAACATGTATCTGTTGGAGAGTGCAAAGGGGATGCTTTGGCTTTCTGTGGGGAGATTGAGATGACACGGACAAGTGTCGAGAAGAACATGTTTTTGTACTTGAGAGTGCAAAGGGGACGCTTTGGCTTTTATGTGCAAGGGGTGTATTCTGTATATTGCTGATGAGGTACTATTGGTATTTATAGGTGGCTGGTTCGAACCCGACTGGTGATCATGCAAATGTTTGATTTTTGCCGTAATGCTCCGTATTAGACGGAATGCTACGCTTCGTGGGGAAAATGATGTGAATGCTATGATTATGCAAAAGAGACCGATCCGGGATTCGGATCCCGCTGCTGTGAAGATCTCTGGATGATCTGCTTGAAGGAGAATCCCAGCTGGGGATGAGATCATTGGTAGATCTGATAAGATATAAGGTTCTACTTGGGGAAATAGATCACTGATAGATCTATTCGGTAAGGAGATATCCCATATGGGGATGAGGAAACTTCCGTCACTTTGTTGTGAGAATTTCAAGCATTGCTCTTCTGGGTAGAGGCTGGAACTCTGTGGGGAGATGGTCCCCTTGTCTTTGGGAGACCAGGTACTCTGTTTGGGGAAGGAAAGATCACTGAACGATCTTCCTTGAGATATCTGTGGGGATCCCGGCTGGGGATAAGGATGCTTTGTTAACTCTGTTGGGAAAAAGCATTTCCAGATGCTGCTTGGAGAAGATGTGCTGGGGAAGTGATGCTTGACATGCCCCGTGTTATGTATTGAATACCTGCAATCCGTTAAGACAAAGAAACGCACAAGTATCCCGAGGTATTCCTTACCAGATTCCCTTATAGGAGTTAGATATTCCAGAGAGTAAATACATTTCCTGCAAGCATTTAATTTAGAAAGGCACATCTGTTTTATGCACATATTATATCATGGATATTGGACATTTTGCAAACGAAACAAAAATGTACAAGACGAAGTGTGACTAAAAATCAAGTTTTATTAATCTGGGTGCCCTGAGTTGGCAAATACAGTCATATAAACAAATCCCCTGAAATGAGGAGATTGTTACAAATTGAGAAAAACAAAGGTGTTGGCAATGTTGACGACGCTCCATTGAGCTTCCTTTGCTATGACTCGTATGACCTTGACGTTCTTCTTATCATGCTTTCTGAAGAAGGTTGATTCTGACCGATGATTTATCCTTTCGAAGCTTGCCATGTTGTAAGTGATACAGACGAATTCAGAATGCAGTTGTTCGCTTATTCCCTTATTTTGCGTGGATCACCCTTTCGGGTTTTCAATCCACCGGGATACCCATTTTTTCTTGAGCTGTCCAATGTGTCTTTTCAACTCAGCGGGTGTACATTTTTTTATTTTTTCCCTTATTTTTGCCCGAGTCTTTTATTCTGTTTTTGTCTCGTCGGGATGCCCTATTTTTTCCTGGACTTACATTCTGTTTTTATGTCCAGCGGGTCATTTTATACGAAGTATTTTTTAACTGCATCTGAATTTAGAGGGGATAAGAAATCTTCACCATCCATAGTAGTGAACATCAGTGCTCCACCAGAGAAAACTTTCTTTACTATGAATGGACCATCGTAATTCGGAGTCCACTTGCCCCTGTGGTCTGTATGAGGAGGAAGAAGTCTTTTCAGCACAAGATCTCCTACTTGGTATTCCCGAAGCCTGACTTTCTGATCGAAGGTTTTCTTCATCCTTTTCTAATATAACTGCCCATGTGTAACACGGTGGGAGAACTGACTTTTAGTCATGTTGCGAATAGCAAGAGTCACCACCGACTTTTATTTTATCCAAGTGGAAAGGACATAAAAGAACAAGAAAGACCTATTTTAAAAGACTTGAGTTCGGGGGGTAGGTTATACAAAGGGAAGGTTTTAGCACCCTTTATATCCATGGTTATCCATGGGCTCTTAGTTACTTAGCTCACTTAAATTTTTTTTGAAGAGTGTAGTGTGTGATTAGAAATTTTCTAAGTACTTTATAATGATCCTCGTATGAATGTATATAAAGACTTTGTTTTGAAAATTTGTTTGAAATGTGAAGTGTAAAATGTATTTTGAAATGCGTGAGCAAGTAATTAAGAGGAACCTACCCTATATTAAGTCTTTACTGTTCTTATGTTCTTTCAATGGTAAGACTATCCCTATTATTAAGGAATAGGTAGTCACTACCTTGGATGTGATAAGGGACATGTGTAGGGACATCTGAATATAGGCAACTGTGAGGTGTCTTTAGCAATACGTAGGGACTATCATCATTTATTCGAAGGGACAAGATCATTATTCCGTAGGCAACCTCGAAGGGACTTTATCTTATAAACTGAAGGGACTTGATGATATTGATGGAGGGACTTTGCTTAAGACACCTTACTTGACTTTAGAAATAGGCAACATGAGAGGCAACCCTAGAAAGTGCAAGATGGCGATCAAAGATCGACTTACGTGTGTGAGTGTTCATGTTCAAATATTTATCTTATTTAATTAGCTATTCTAAGTCAATTTTAATCACAAACATGTTATGCACACCCTAGAATTACTAACCATACAGTAAATATTTTCATAATAAAATAAAGTAAAAATATAAACCTAAACTATTACAAAGCTTCGGGACAATTACAATATGATCGGAGAAATAATAATAGAAAATAAATAAGCAATAATTTAAAAGGTTAGTAATAATGAAATACTAATAATAATAAAAGGGTTAGTAAAAATATAAAGAAAATAAAAATTTAAGAGAATATTATTTTTAAGTTGAATAAACATTTAAATTTTTTTAGAAGAAAATAGAATAATTATGATAATAATAAACAAATAATAATTATTTACATAAGAAAAAAATGATTAATTATTTAATTATAGTTTATAACAAAATTAAGTTAAATATTAAAGTTAATAAAATTAGGGTTAATAAAATTAGGGTTAATAAAATTAGGTTTTTAGAAACTAGGGTTTTACTTATTAATTTATAAAATAAATCAATTTATTTAATATATATATATATATATATATATATATATATATATATATATATATATATATATATATATATATATATATATATATATATATATATATATATATATATATATATATATATATATATATATATATATATATATATATATATATATATATATATATATATATATATATATAAAATATGGACATATAATATAATAAATATAATAATTAAGTTTTTTTTTTGGAGAAAATAATTTGAATTAAAAAAAATAAGTTTTTATATAAAAGAAAATAATATATACATTTATTTTATAAATTTTTATTTAAAGAATTAATTGAATTAAACAAATAAAACAAAAAAAATAGTGAAAATAATGGAAAAAAAAAAACATACCTGGGGCTGGGATTCGAATCCAGACCCTAGGCTTTCCATCCACAAGACCAACAACATCACCACCAGGCCAAGCACGCGCTGATGTTAGCATCAGGAGTTCAATTTGTTTTATTGTTAACCTGCAAAAATCCAGAAAAATAAAACAAAACAAAATGGCCTGGGGAGGATTCGAACCCAGGACCATCAACATTACATACACGCACACTAACCAACTGAGCCAACGCACACTTGTTGAAATAAAATATAAACAATTTAATAAAATATTTCATCAATATTTGAATTCCAAACAGGCGCCAGAACTGCATCTTCTTCCTCTGAAATTCGTAGGTTTACCTGCGAATTTTGTTATGAAATTTCCTGCGAGTTTTCCTGCAACCGAAACCTACAAAATGCATACTCTCACAAAAACGTACAATTTCCACAAATTGATCATGCCAACATGATCTATACAATTCATTGGATTCAATTATGGTCTCAAACATCATTTATATGATCTATTTCATGAAACCCTAAAAGCTTGGCCGAAACCCTAGCAATGGCCATTTACGATTCAGGTCATTAATTTTCAATCTAATTATCTAGAAAGCTTGCAAACTTCATTCTAAACACGAATCAACAACAAAAATTAGTAAATGATGCATAAACAATGAAAATCGAAAATCAAAAGTTCAAGAACAATCTTGATTCGGTTACGGCTTATGATCATGCTTTTGATGTATATCATGATTGAAATATGTTCAGTGAGTCTCAAGGAAGCTAAAGCAACCTTCAAAAGTTATTGAAATTTCTCAAAAGTATGAAACCAAATTTGGAATTTTCTTGAATATTTTTTACTCTTGTTCTTGTTCTTGGAGGCTGGATTTTTCGTCCCCTAGCATTGTGATGTATCCATGTATATATAGTGAGTGTAATTAGGTCAAAACTTTGTGGATTTGTGGGCTTTGTCTTGATTGCTTGATCATGAAGTTTTCTCCTTTCAAATATTGAAAAATATCTTATCTAACCTTTCCAAATCAAGCTAGCACGAAATTGGGTCAGATCAATCATCTCTAAATGGTGTTTATGATTTTCTAGAATCACAATCTCATCCAAATATTTGATTTATATATTTGATTTTGATTTAATTTGCATTTTAATGAATAAAATTCAAATAAATACTAAATAAAAAATAAAAAATCAGAAAATACTTGGATTGGATCTTGCTTGATGATATTATGAAGATTGGGTGGCAATTTGGTAGGCCCATTTGGCAAAAATTGGTTTTGAGACTTCATTTGCTTCACAAACCTCCCAAAAAATTCCCAACTTTGCAAAGGCACAAATACCTCAATTTTAAGGCTATGAAGGTGTTCTTGGACATTTTGGAAAGCTTAGAGAGTCCTCTAACCAACCTCTTTGGTCTAATGTCCATATCCTTTACCATTCGCAAGTTATGCTCTTTGGAAGATGTTGACTTTTTGTTGACTTTTAAAATGACCTATAATGTCTTAGCTCATACCTTCCAAATGAAGCATTTTTGGGCTTGGCTTGTGAGACACAAAGTTTTAGAGAATTCAATTTCCCTAAAAATGAGCTTTGGATGGAAAATTTTTGATGAAGCATGTGAAAGTTATGGTTGGTCAAAGTTCAGTTGACTTTTCCTATGAAAACCCTAATTTAGAAACTCCTGATTCTTGATGATCTGAAATATCCTTGATGAATCATGATCAACCCTTGATAAAATGATGAATTTTACTTCATATACTTGATGTTGGCAAAAAAATCATGAAATTTGACTTTGGTTTGACCACAGTTGACCTCAGTTTGACTTTTTAACTGCTTTGACTAATTTTTGCATATCTGATCATTTGACTGAGAAAACTTTTTGGGAAAGCCTTGAAACTTGACATAGGGATTCTTAAAGACATATAGGATGATATTAAGCTCACTTGAAGCCTTGGAAATCCATTTAGCCTGATGAAATCCAAAACGCTAGTTTAAGATGCATTGCTTAGGAGGATGCATTGTCTGAGGGGATTGTCAAACTTCCTGACTAATTGTGAACCTTGTGAACCTCTTGAGATACCTTGTGAATCTCGTGAACCTTGTGAACCTCTTTGGACACCTTAGTACACAATGTCTTGTCTAGGTGAGGACAAATTTTGGGGTGCAACAGCTGCCCCTGTTCAATTTTCTGAAACCTAGGGGGTTAGATTGGCATATGTGCCATTCGTGACCCGAAAGGTTGAAGGGGATTGAACACAAAAGCCCAAAAATTTGAACTCGCCGGTGCGTAAAGTAACACTGATGAGAAGTTGTATATGCTTAAGTGGGCTTGAAGATGCCACTTGGAAGAACTGGAGATGGGCTTATAGATGCCATCCATAATATCAGGAGGTGATAATATCTTTATGTTGATATTGGATATCAGTACTAGTTCTTCGTATAGGCCGTCTCTGAATCATTTATGCAACATGGTTTGAGTTGAATGCTAGCACTAGATCTTCTCATAGATCGTCTCTTCATTATCTCTGGGGAAAAAGAATATCCTTCATTAAGTGTCAGGGCTTAGATCTTCGTATAGATCGTCTCTGAACCATATCTAAGAACATACTTTAATTTAAGTATCAGAACCAAATCTTCGTGGCGATATTTTTTGAATTAAGTATCAGCACTAGACCTTCGTATAGATCGTCTCTGAACTGTTTTGAGTTGTTGAATAGACCAGTAGAAATAAATCTTCGTAGCGACCATTTACCCCTCCAAGGATAACTTGAGTATTGATCATCAGAAATGAATCTTCGTAGCGGTTATCCTTGAATTAAGTATCAGCACTAGATCTTCGTATAGATCGTCTCTGAACTGTTGTGAATTGTTGATAGTGTTTTATCTGCATATAACTATCCTGCAAAGAAAAGGTTAGTTCATGCAATATGTATGCATGTATGGCATGATGTATCTAAGTAAATATTATATGTATTGCGTATGCTGTGATATGATGTAAGTGATGTATGTATGAATCATGCATCCTGAAGTGTCTGGGTATCTCTGCATAACAACTGCTGGCTAGGGAAAATAAATCCCGATTCGTTGCTGAAGAATATGAGGACCTCGTTCCCGTTTTTTTTATAGTATAGTATTTATAACCTCCCATATTCATTCGTCGTACTTCTATTGAAGGAATAAGTTCTTGAGTATCCTGACTGAGGATAAAACAGATGGACATAAATTCAAGGGGAGATGTAACTCGAAGTATCTATAAAGATAGATTTGCTCTGCTGGAGATTTGTAGTTGTCTTGGGGGGATGAACCGGCAAAGCTTTATTGAATTCCTACCCTCGTTCATCCTTAGTAAATACTATTACTGCATTTTATGCATTTATGGTAAACATCAATCATATTCAAAAGCATACATACATTCAAACACAACCAATGGACGTTTTTCGTTTAGGTAAACAGGGTAAAAGTAAATCTGGATTCAAAGACGAGATTTTATTTATATTATAAAGTGACCTATACACAGGCAAGTTTGTACAAGGAGACAGAAATCCTAGTAAGAGGAATTCGTCGTAAAAGTTTTACAAAACAAAGATAATAGCTATGTGAGAAATAATCCTATTGAGTTTCAATTCTACTATTGCCATTATCTTCAAGTATCTCATCTTCTGTTGTTGAGACGGAAACGATTGGATTGAACTTTATCTTTTTGAACTTGAGTTAGGTAGTACTGACAGTTGGAGTTATATGGGTGATCCAACGAGACATAGTCATACGCTTTAATCCCTAACTTTTTCCTGGACTGCCTTTTCAGGTTTTCAATCCACCGGGATACCCTTTTTTGCCCAAGCCGCCCTTTCAGGTTTTCGACTTGCCGAGTGTACATTTTATATATATATATATATATATATATATATATATATATATATATATATATATATATATATATATCCCTAGTTTTTGCCCGAACCCTTTTGGTTCGCCGGGATGCCCTTATTTTGCCTAGGCTAGTCAACCTAGCGGGTCTCTTTTTATGCGTAGTATTATTTAACTATGTCTGCGTTTATAGGTTGTGGGAAGTCTTCACCATCCATAGTAGTAAGCATCATGGCACCTCCTGAGAACACCCGCTTGACTACAAATGGTCCTTCATATGTAGGAGTCCACTTGCCCCTAGGATCACCCTGTGGTAGTATGATACGCTTGATTACTAAGTCACCAGCCTGATATACCTTTTGCTTAACCTTCTTATTAAAAGATTTGATCATCCGTTTCTGGTACATCTGACTGTGACAAAGAGCTGCCAGCCTTTTCTTATCAATCAAATTTATCTGGTCAAGTCGAGTCTGAATCCACTCATCTTCATCCAAGCCTGCATCTTTCATGTTTCTTAAGGAGGGGATCTGAACTTCAATGGGCAGAACTGCTTCCATACCATAGACTAAGGAGAATGGGGTTGCCCCTGTTGAAGTACGTATTGTAGTACGATAACCATGAAGAGCAAATGGTAACATCTCATGCCAATCTTTGTAAGTAACAGTCATCTTTTGTAGAATCTTCTTAATGTTCTTATTAGCAGCTTCTACCGCCCCATTCATCTTTGGACGATATGGAGAGGAGTTGTGATGCTTAATCTTGAACTGCGTGCAAAGATCAGTAATCATGGTGTTGTTCAGATTAGAGCCATTGTTTGTGATAATCCTTTCAGGGATGCCATACCTACATATGAGATTATTCTTAATGAATCGAGCCACCACATTCTTAGTAACAGATGCAAATGAAGCTGCCTCTACCCACTTTGTAAAGTAATCAATAACAACTAGGATGAAACGATGCCCATTAGAAGCAGTAGGCTTGATCTCACCAATCATATCTATGCCCCACATAGCAAAAGGCCAAGGAGCAGTCAACATATTCAATGGAGCTGGAGGTATGTGCACTTTATCAGCATAGATTTGACACTTGTGACATGTTCTGGAATGTTGATAGCAGTCAGCTTCCATAGTAGACCAATAGTAACCTGCTCTCAATATCTTCTTTGCCATGGTATGACCACTAGAATGAGTGCCAATGATCCCATCATTCATGTCTTCCATAATCTCTGCTGCTTCTTTCTTATCCACACAACGAAGCAAAGTTGAATCATGATTGTGCTTGTACAAAATTCCATTACTCAAAAGGAACTTAGCAGAAAACCTCCTCAGAAACTTCTTATCTTTGACATATGCCCCTTCAGGGAACTCTTGAGTTTCAAGATATCTTTTCACCTCATAGAACCAAGGATTTTCCTCTCCTCCTTCAGTATCAATCTCATTACAGTATGCAGGCTTCTCAAATCTGTCAATAGTAATCTTGGGAGCTTCATCATCCCAGCTAATCTCAACAATAGATGCCATGGTGGCTAATGCATCTGCCAACTGATTCTCTCCTCGTGGAATATGTCCAAAGGTAATCTCTTCAAAATATGGGATCAAAGACAACACATGCTCTCTGTAAGGAATAAGATTTTCATGCTTGGTATCCCAATCTCCTTTAATCTGACTCACTACCAGGGCTGAGTCTCCATATACGTCTAGGAACTGAATCTTCATCTCAATGGCAGCTTTGATACCCATGATACATGCCTCATACTCAGCCATGTTATTGGTACAGTAGAAACAAAGTCTTGCAGTAATTGGGGTATGACAACCTTCAGGGGAAGTGATCACAACACCAACACCATTACCAAGCGCATTAGAAGCTCCATCCAAAACATAGTCCATCGGGATCCTTGTTCAGGTCCGTCATATTGTCTAGGTTCTTTAGTAACAATCATAATGTCTTCATCAGGGAACTCAAAACTCATTGATTGATAATCATCCACTGCTTGATGAGCCAAATGATCAGCTACAATACTTCCTTTAATGGCCTTCTGAGTAGTGTATTGTATATCATATTCTGTTAAGATCATTTGCCATCTTGCTATTCGTCCGGAGAGAGCAGGTTTCTCGAATATATATTTGATTGGATCCATCTTTGAAATCAACAAGGTAGTATGAGTCAACATATACTGTCTTAGTCGGCGAGCAGCCCATGCCAAAGCGCAGCAAGTTTTCTCGAGCAGTGAGTATCTTGTTTCACAATCGGTAAACTTTTTGCTAAGGTAGTAGATTGCCTGATCTTTTCGACTAGACTCGTCATATTGCCCTAACACACACCCCGTTGAGTTGTCTAACACTGTTAAGTACATGATCAAGGGTCTTCCATCAACCGGTGGCATCAAGATTGGAGGTTCTAGAAGATATCTCTTGATTTCATCGAAGGTTGTCTGGCACTCGTCATTCCATTCCATCACCTGATCTTTCTTCAACAATTTGAAGATTGGATCACAGGTAGCAGTTAGTTGGGAAATAAACCTTGCAATATAATTCAGGCGTCCCAAGAAACCTCTAACTTCCTTTTCAGTACGGGGAGCTGGCATCTCTTGTATGGATTTCACTTTTGCAGGATCTACCTCAATACATTTTCCACTGACGATGAAACCCAGGAGTTTACCAGATCTAACTCCAAAAGTGCACTTATTTGGGTTCAATCTGAGCTTGTATTTCTTCAACCTTTCAAACAGCTTATGCAGATGATCAAGGTGTTGTTCTTCATTCTGGGACCTGACTATCATATCATCCACATATACCTCTATCTCATGATGAATCATATCGTGAAACAAAGCCGCCATAGCACGCTGGTATGTTTCCCCGGCATTCTTCAAACCAAATGGCATCACTTTATAGCAAAAGGTGCCCCACTGTGTAACAAACGTAGTCTTCTCCATATCTTCAGGTGCCATCTTGATTTGATTGTAACCAGAGAAACCATCCATGAAAGAGAATACTTTATGCTGAGCAGTGTTGTCTACCAGAACATCAATATGAGGAAGTGGAAAGTCATCTTTAGGGCTGGCCTTATTCAAATCTCTGTAATCCACACACATGCGTACCTTACCATCCTTCTTAGGTACTGGTACCACATTTGCAACCCATTGGGGATAAGAAGTCACAGCTAAGAACCCTGCATCAAATTGTTTCATTACCTCTGCTTTAATCTTTTCTGACATTTCAGGACGCATGCGACGAACCTTCTGCTTCTTTGGACGACAGTCTTATTTTACTGGTAAACGGTGAACCACAATGTCTGTATCCAACCCTGGCATATCTTCATAGGACCAAGCAAAGATTTCCACATAATCACGTAACATCTGAATTAATCTGCTCTTAACACCATCCTCTAGTTCAACCCATATTTTGACCTCTTTCCTGTTTTCTTCAGTTCCCAGATTCACAACTTCGATTGGCTCTTCATGTGGCTGTATAGCTTTCTCTTCTTGTTGTAACAACCTGGCAAGCTCTACAGGTACTTCACAATCTTCCTCCTTTCCATCTTCAGCTTGATAGATCAGATTCTCGAAATTATAATTGGCAATAGTAGAACTGTTATCAACAGGATCCAGAGTGGATGAGGATCTGCATTTAGTGATGTGGGTGTGTGTAAGAACACATAGCTGATAAAAAAGAAATAAAAAAAATAAAAGAAAGACAAGGAGCACAATATTTACGAAAACGAAACGTCCATTGATTTTTATTGAATGAAGTATGCAAATGAAATGACATCCCGAAACAAGCACACCATTGTGCCCCGGGTAAGACACAAGGCTTGAAAGTTTAATTGTTTAAAATTACAAACTTAAAAATAAAACACAATAATAGTATTTACTCCTGACTAAAGGAGATAGGACTAACGTCTTCGGTCTTCCAATTGTTGAGCCCATCACCCATGGTAGGAAAGATCCAATCATCCAGGTTGTAGTCTTCACTATAGTCACCCATATCATTAATTTGATCTCTCATGACCCCTTGATTGGTGATACGAACAACACGAGCACGACGAAAAGCCTTCTGGGATTCTGTCGTGAAACCCAAACCAAACTTGTCAGACTTATAAGGGATGTCAGGAAGCTGACCCCAAATAGTACAACCACCTTCTTCAACCACAGCTCTAGCATCTTTGAGGGAGGCCATTGTAGGGGGTACCCTGGTAACCACAGGAACGTTTTTAACAACAGGGGGAGCTTCATTAGTAGGAACGACCCAAGGAACTACCTCAAATGTCCGGCAAGGAGTCTCAACAAATTCTCCCTCCATCTCAACATATTTGAAAGTATTCACATGGCTAATCATGTATTATTCTTCACCATAAACAGTGACGATCTTTCCTTTCACCGGATATTTCAACTTCTGATGTAAAGTGGAAGTTACAGCACCTGCCCCAAGGATCTAGGGGCGCCTAAGCAAATAGGAGTACGCAGGACGAATATCCATTACATAGAAAGTAGAGTCGAAGACTTGAGAGCCTACTTTGATCGGGAGATCTACTTCTCCATGTACCACTCTTCTTGATCCATCATAGGCCCTCACCACTACATCACTTGGTCTTAACACAGCATCATCGGGACTGAGCTTGTCCAGAACCTCTTTGGGGAGCACATTTAATGAAGAGCCATTGTCCACCAGCACATGAGACAAGGTAGTGCCCCTACATTCAATGGAGATATGCAAAGCTCTGTTATGGTTTCTCTTGGCAGGAGTCATGTCAGCATCAGAAAAACCTAACCCATTATCATATGTCAGATGTGCAACACAATTCTCAAATTGATCCATAGAAATTTCATTTAGTACGTGAGCAGTCTTCAGGAACTTAATTAAGGCTTTAGCATGAGCCTCAGAACACAGTAACAAAGATAACATGGAGATTTTGGAGGGAGTATGCCCCAACTGGTCAACAATATCATAATCACTCTTGCGAATGATCTTCAGAACTTCTTCCATCTGTTTAGAGAGATTTTCAACAGTCGGTGCCTCAGCTTGCATAGGTTCAACCACAGGACCTTTGCCCCGAGCATCAATACTTGGCCCAGAATTAGAGGTAGTAGTTGGAGTAACTGCATCTTTGGAGGTAGCCTGAGGAGAGAAAATTCTTCCACTTCTGGTGATCTTACTAGATCCAGCAATATTATCAACATCAAGATTATCATCAGTAACAGGTGCATCAGTCAGAGGTTCTTGCTTGACACCATGGATGTAAACATCAGAACCATAATTCCAGGGTATAGCTTTATCAGAAGTATAAGGAACAGGGCCAGGAGTGGTAATAATCATGGGAGCCACTCTAGCTTCATCAACAGTCTTCACAGGGCCTTCAGCAGTAATCCTGACAAGACCCTTAGAGGTGATCCTGACAGGGCCTTTGGAGGTAATCTTCACTGGAACTTTATCAACCATTGCTACATCTTCATGCTTCATACTTCGAGTTAGATGTTCACACATACTTTCCACAGAAGGTGTCCTTTAAAACAATATAGTGTAATTGTCCATGAGGCGTTGAATACCATCTTTCAACTTCCAGCAACTATCAGGTTTGTAGGCACAATAAAAACAGTCTTCATTACAACCTGGAAAGAAACCAGCCTGCACCAACTTCTTCTTGATAATGGATAAGGGAGTAGTCATATCTGCTACTGAGGAAACATATGAAACTTCATCAACAACATTAACAGTCTTCTCATGGTTGGGCATAGGAGCAGTGATAACATTTGGAGTCCCGAGAGGATCAAATTCAATCTCCCCAGCTTCAATCATATCTTGAATCTTGTTTTTCAACACCCAACAGTTGTTGGTGTCATGTCCCGGACTATTAGAATGATAGGCACATCTTGCATTAGGATTGTATCGAGGAGAGGAAGTATTAGGATTCTGAGGAGGGTCCTTCAAAGTAATGAGTTCCCCTTTCAACATGTGTTGCAAGGCTTGGGCCAATGACATGTTGATCTTGGTGAATTTTCTTCTAGGCTTTTGTTGATTGTTTTGTTGTGGTTCTGGTGCTGTAGGAGTAGGATTGGAAATGTGAACTGCTCCCAAAGATTGGTGACTCCTGTTACGACTATGTTGACCATACACAACATTAGACTCTTTCTTTCCACTAGGGGGCTTCTTAGCAGTGTTTGATGAAGAGGCACCCACTTGTATTTTACCACTTCTTATACCATTTTCCACATGTTCTCCAGTCATTATCAGCTCGGTGAAACTAGATGATGAGCTTCCAATGAGGTAACTATAGAAAGGACCATTCAGCGTACTCATAAACATATCCACTAGCTCCCTGTCAGTTAGAGGAGGTTGAACTCTGCCAGCCAGGTCTTTCCATTTTTGGGCATACTCCTTGAAACTCTCCTTAGCATCCATTGACATGCTTTGGAGCTGCATGCGAGTAGGTGCTAAATCAGCATTATATTGGTATTGCCTATAGAAGGCCTCCGCAAGATCATTCCAATCATGAATATTGACACTTTCCAGTTGGTAGTACCATTCCAATTGAGCTCCAAACAAGCTCTCTTGGAAGAAGTGAATCCATAACTTCTTATCAGCAGTATGTGGTTGAATCCTTCGGACATAGGATCTTAAATGTAGCTTGGGACATGAGACACCATCATACACCACAAAAACAGGAACATTGAAACCAATAGGTATAACCACTCCAGAAACTAAACTCAGATCTTCAAAATCAAGCCCAGAAGATTTTTGCAGTTCCATAACATTCATTCTATCTACCAACATCTTGTACTTCTCTTCGCTAGCAGGATCATGATAATAATTTTCCTCAGAATCAGAATCTCCCACAGTATCATGGAGACTACCACCCTCTTTCTCATAATTTTCAGACTTAGAATCCTCAATCTGCTCCTTTGTCTTGATAGGACCTCTGAATCTTCTTCCCAGATTGATAAGGCCTCCTGATCTTCTAGTCTTCTTCTTAGCCAGCAGTGTCTTCAGCTCATCTTGTCCTTTGGACAAGTTCAGAATCAACTCTTAGAATTGTGCATTCTGAGCCTGAAGATCTTTGACAGTCTGTTCAAGAGCCATTTCTGCTGAAATAAACAGCGAGAAGATAAGATACATGTTCATAAGAAACCTGTGATGCAATGGCATGGTATGTAAATGCGTATGCAATGTTTTCAAGGACCGCAGGATTTAAATTTGTTTAAACAACCAAAAAGTAAACTTTTATTAGTAATCAATAAACGTGTTTGCCTCTTGGGCTTACAATAAAAATGAAATGAATACAAAAATGGGGTTTTAAGTCTCCCATGGACGTTTCCTCTTTGTGTTGAGGTATGAGTTGAGATTCCGCTCCTCGTGAAGTTGTTTTGTTAGCTCCGGGATTCTTTCTTGACTTGCTTTGTAATGAGTCTCAAAAGTATCTCTTTGCTCCTTCAACTGGATCCAGGACCTTTCTAACTCCTCCATGTCAGTGGGCATGTCTGGATGAAGAATGATATAAGAAGTATCTCCTTCAGCAACAAGCTCCATGGTAACTGGCAGGATGGCAGAATATGGCATCATAAGAGTCTAAGCACGAGATCGCAACCATCTGAGATAAGGTTCCATAGGAATAGTGTACTTGGGTTCCAGAGTCTTGCTGTCAACCTTGTTCATTTTACCCCATGCTCGTATGAACCTTTGACGGTAACCTTGTAGATCGTTGTCGTAGTCGAACACGATACCCTGAATAAGCATGTCATGAGGACCATCACTCCGAGCATAACCAAACTGACGTAATGCTAAGGAAGGATTATAGGTAATGCCCCCTCTTATTCCAAGGAGTGGCACATTAGGGAATTCCCAACAACGGTCAATGATAGTAACATTCTCCATAGATCTAGAGCACCAATGAATATCTGAATGAGAAAGTGACATAATCCTCTTAGACCACCTGAACCCTTGTTCATTCTTCATCACTGATCGAGGAAAGTGAGAAATAAACCACTTAGATAGTAAAGGTATGCAGCACATCAGAGTTCCTCTCGCCTTCGTAGTACGAGTGTGAAGAGAATGTAAGATGTCTCCAAGTAATGTAGGCACTGGGTTATGAGTCAGAAATATGTTGATGGCGTGTACGTCTATGAGCTGGTCTGGATTAGGGAAAAACACTAGGCCATAGATTAATAAGGCCAAGATCTCCTCAAAAGCATCATGACTCATAACCTTCAAGAACACTTGAGCTTTCTCCATCAATACTTTAGCAAGAATACCCTTAACTCCACTTCTCGTTTCTAGGACAATGTCAGATTTCTTCAGATGTAGGGCTGCAGCAATGACTTCAGGTTTAGGCTCCTTTTCCAAGCCTATGAAAGGTCTCTGATCAAGGATAGGTATACCCAGTAGTTTGGAGAACTCCTCCATTGTAGGAACCAGCTGATAATCGGGGAATGTGAAACAATGATGTTTAGGATCAAAGAACTGAAATAGAACACTCATCATGTCTTCATTGAACCCTGAAGTGACTAGATCCAGTAGTTGACCATGCCTCTTGATGAATTGGGAGTTTTCAAAAACTTGAGAGACTAACTCCTTAAGCTTGGAAGGTATTCCTACAAAGTTGATTCGGATAGTATTCCTACGAGCAGAAGCCATGACCTGCAACAAAGAACAAAGATAAATCCTTTGGTCCTTGAAATGGTTAGTGAAAATGCTATGCTTATGATGCATGATGATGTCATGATGTTATGCTCAATCACAAACATGTGGCACACACAAACAAGTCACACAATAGCCCTAGGTTTGAAGGCTTGCATGAAGTTTAAAGGTAGGTAACCTCCCCTGAAGTTAGATGGTTCATCCTGTCCTATAAAGTAACCAGGTTCTAAGGGATCTCAATATCATTGATCCTTCACAAGGGTGGTTGTTCAGTAGGCAAATTACTTGCCAACCAAAACCTTCCAAGTTTAGAATCTCAATGAGTGTGGCATCGAGTATCAACCAACTTCAGTCTTCACCAAAGCCGACTATCTCACTACTTTCTAAAGGCCAAGATGGGATAACTAAGGTTCTAAAAGTTAGTTAGTGTATTGACAACATATGGCAGCCTCATATTATCCTCAACTTGCTTAAGGAACATAAGCACCAACCAAGAAGTCACACTAACTATGGCTACCAGATCAACCATATCGGTATACGCTGTACAGTTTCCTTGGTCTATTGTCATTTACCTAAGGTACACTAGATCCGGGTTAGGATCTTTCACACATAAAAACCCCAACAAGTAAAGCAAACAAAGCAAAAAATTTAAAGTGATCTAATTCCTAAGGGTACCCCTCTTTAACAAAATCCCCAGCAGAGTCGCCAGTTCTGTAACACGGTGGGAGAACTGACTTTTAGTCATGTTGCGGATAGCAAGAGTCGCCACCGACTTTTATTTTATCCAAGTGGAAAGGACATAAAAGAACAGGAAAGACCTATTTTAAAAGACTTGAGTTCGGGGGTTAGGTTATACAAAGGGAAGGTGTTAGCACCCTTTATATCCATGGTTATCCATGGGCTCTTAGTTACTTAGCTCACTTAAATTGTTTTTGAAGAGTGTAGTGTGTGATTAGAAATTTTCTAAGTACTTTATAATGATCCTCGTATGGATGTATATAATGACTTTGTTTTGAAAATTTGTTTGAAATGTGAAGTGTAAAATGTATTTTGAAATGTGTGAGCAAGTAATTAAGAGGAACCTACCCTATATTAAGTCTTTATTGTTCTTATGTTCTTTCAATGGTAAGACTATCCCTATTATTAAGGAATAGGTAGTCACTACCTTGGATGTGATAAGGGACATGTGTAGGGACATCTGAATATAGACAACTATGAGGTGTCTTTAGCAATACGTAGGGACTATCATCATTTATTCGAAGGGACAAGATCATTATTCCGTAGGCAACCTCGAAGGGACTTGATCTTATAAACTGAAGGGACTTGATGATATTGATGGAGGGACTTTGCTTAAGACACCTTACTTGACCTTAGAAATAGGCAACATGAGAGGTAACCCTAGAAAGTGCAAGATGGCGATCAAAGATCGACTTACGTGTGTGAGTGTTCATGTTCAAATAGTTATCTTATTTAATTAGCTATTCTAAGTCAATTTTAATCACAAACATGTTATGCACACCCTAGAATTAATAACCATACAGTAAATATTTTCATAATAAAATAAAGCAAAAATATAAACCTAAACTATTACAAAGCTTCGGGACAATTACAATATGATCGGAGAAATAATAATAGAAAATAAATAAGCAATAATTTAAAAGGTTAGTAATAATGAAATACTAATAATAATAAAAGGGTTAGTAAAAATATAAAGAAAATAAAAATTTAAGAGAATATTATTTTTAAGTTGAATAAACATTTAAATTTTTTTAGAAGAAAATAGAATAATTATGATAATAATAAACAAATAATAATTATTTACATAAGAAAAAAAATGATTAATTATTTAATTATAGTTTATAACAAAATTAAGTTAAATATTAAAGTTAATAAAAATTAGGGTTAATAAAATTAGGTTTTTAGAAACTAGGGTTTTACTTATTAATTTATAAAATAAATCAATTTATTTACAATATATATATATATAATATGGACATATAATACAATAAATATAATAATTAAGTTTTTTTTTTGGAGAAAATAATTTGAATTAAAAAAATAAGTTTTTATATAAAATAAAAAAATATATACATTTATTTTATAAATTATTATTTAAAGAATTAATTGAATTAAACAAATAAAACAAAAAAAATAGTAAAAATAATGAAAAAAAACATACCTGGGGCTGGGATTCGAACCCAGGCCCTAGGCTTTCAATCCACAAGACCAACAGCATCACCACCAGGCCAAGCACGCGCTGGTGTTAGCATCAGGAGTTCAATTTGTTTTATTGTTAACCTGCAAAAATCCAGAAAAATAAAACAAAATGGCCTGGGGAGGATTCGAACCCAGGACCATCAACATTACATACACGCACACTAACCAACTGAGCCAACACGCACTTGTTGAAATAAAATATAAACAATTTAATAAAATATTTCATCAATATTTGAATTCCAAACTGGCGCCAGAACTGCATCTTCTTCCTCTGAAATTCGTAGGTTTACCTGCGAATTTTGTTATGAAATTTCCTGCGAGTTTTCCTGCAACCGAAACCTACAAAATGCATACTCTCACAAAAACGTACAATTTCCACAAATTGATCATGCCAACATGATCTATACAATTCATTGGATTCAATTATGGTCTCAAACATCATTTATATGATCTATTTCATGAAACCCTAAAAGCTTGGCCGAAACCCTAGCAATGGCCATTTACGATTCAGGTCATTAATCTTCAATCTAATTATCCAGAAAGCTTGCAAAATTCATTCTAAACACAAATCAACAACCAAAATTATTAAATGATGCATAAACAATGAAAATCAAAAATCAAAAGTTCAAGAACAATCTTGATTCGGTTACGGCTTATGATCATGCTTTTGATGTATATCATGATTGAAATATGTTCAGTGAGTCTCAAGGAAGCTAAAGCAACCTTCAAAGGTTATTGAAATTGCTCAAAAGTATGAAACCGTATTTGGAATTTTCTTGAATATTTTTGACTCTTGTTCTTGTTCTTGGAGGCTGGATTTTTCGTCCCCTAGCATTGTGATGTATCCATGTATATATAGTGAGTGTAATTAGGTCAAAACTTTGTGGATTTGTGGGCTTTGTCTTGATTGCTTGATCATGAAGTTTTCTCCTTTCAAATATTGAAAAATATCTTATCTAACCTTTCCAAATCAAGCTAGCACGAAATTGGGTCAGATCAATCATCTCTAAATGGTGTTTATGATTTTCTAGAATCACAATCTCATCCAAATATTTGATTTATATATTTGATTTTGATTTAATTTGCATTTTAATGAATAAAATTCAAATAAATACTAAATAAAAAATAAAAAAAATCAGAAAATACTTGGATTGGATCGTGCTTGATGATATTATGAAGATTGGGTGGCAATTTGGTAGGCCCATTTGGCAAAAATTGGTTTTGAGACTTCATTTGCTTCACAAACCTCCCAAAAAATTCCCAACTTTGCAAAGGCACAAATACCTCAATTTTAAGGCTACGAAGGTGTTCTTGGACATTTTGGAAAGCTTAGAGAGTCCTCTAACCAACCTTTTTGGTCTAATGTCCATATCCTTTACCATTCGCAAGTTATGCTCTTTGGAAGATGTTGACTTTTTGTTGACTTTTAAAATGACCTATAATGTCTTAGCTCATACCTTCCAAATGAAGCATTTTTGGGATTGGCTTGTGAGACACAAAGTTGTAGAGAATTCAATTTCCCTAAAAATGAGCTTTGGATGGAAACAATTTGATGAAGCATGTGAAAGTTATGGTTGGTCAAAGTTCAGTTGACTTTTCCAATGAAAACCCTAATTTAGAAACTCCTGATTCTTGATGATCTGAAATCTCCTTGATGAATCATGATCAACCCTTGATCAAATGATGAATTTTAATTCATATACTTGATGTTGGCAAAAAATCATGAAATTTGAATTTGGTTTGACCATAGTTGACCTCAGTTTGACTTTTTAACTGCTTTGACTGATTTTTGCATATCTGATCATCTGACTGAGAAAACTTTTTGGGAAAGCCTTGAAACTTGACATAGGGATTCTTAAAGACATATAGGATGCTATGAAGCTCACTTGAAGCCTTGGAAATCCATTTAGCCTGATGAAATCCAAAACCCTAGTTTAAGATGCATTGCTTAGGAGGATGCTTTGTCTGAGGGGATTGTCAAACTTCCTAACTAATTGTGAACCTTGTGAACCTCTTGAGATACCTTGTGAATCTTGTGAACCTTGTGAACCTCTTTGGACACCTTAATATACAATGTCTTGTCTACGTGAGGGCAAATTTTGGGGTGCAACACCATGACATATTGCAGTTAATCCCTTTTCTTCGATCAGATTCAACTGATTGTACCGAGAACGGACCCATTCTGCTTCATTCAACTTGACATCCATCAGTACCCGTAAGGAAGGTAATTCAACTTCAACAGGTAGGACTGCCTTCATACCATACACAAGCTGATACGGTGTTGCCCTAGTGGTTGTTATGATTGAGGTCTGATACCAATGCAAGGCAAATGGTAGCATTTCATGCCAGTCTTTGTATGTAACCACCATCTTTTGTACAGTCTTCTTGATATTCTTGTTAGCTGCCTCAACAGCGCCGTACATCTTTGGCATGTAAGGAGAAGAATTGTGATGTTGGATATTGAAGTCTCGATACAGTTCTGCCATCATTTTGTTATTCAAATTGGAACCATTATCAGTAATGATTCGCTTGGGTACTCCATATCGACAGATGATGTCTCTTTTCAGGAATCTGGCTACCACTTGTCTGGTGACGTTTGCATACGAAGCTGCTTCGACCCATTTGGTGAAGTAATCAATGGCTACCAGGATGAATCTGTGGCCATTTGAAGCAGTCGGTTCGATCTTTCCATTCATGTCAATGTCCCACATGGCAAAGGGCCAAGGTGAAGACATCACGTTTAAAGGATTTGGAGGCACATGCACTTTGTCTGCATAAATCTGGCATTTACGACACTTTCTGGCATAGGCACAACAGTCTGCATCCATTGTGATCCAGTAGTAACCTGATCGTAACAGCTTCTTAGCCATTGCATGGCCTCCAACATGGGTACCAAAAGATCCTTCATGCACCTCATGCATTAGCAAGTCTGCTTCTTTCTTATCAACACATCTGAGAAGAACCATGTCAAAGTTTCTCTTGTATAATGAACCATCAGCATTCAGGAAGAAACTACCAGCCAGTCTTCTTAATGTCTTCTTATCATTGGATGATGCCCCAAGTGGGTATGTTTGATCCTCTAAGAAGCTCTTGATGTCATGGAACCAAGGCTTATCATCTTTAGCAATGTCCACGGAGAATACGAATGCTGGTCGGTCAAGTCTGGATACCGAAATTCGAGGCACAAAATTGGCAGTTTGAACCTTGATCATGGAGGAAATAGTAGCCAAAGCATATGCGAACTGGTTTTCGTCTCGAGGGATATACTCAAGTTTGACCGTTGTGAAGAAAGTCAATAACCTTCTCGTGTAGTCATGGTATGGAATCAGATGCTCTTGGTGAGTGTACCATTTGCCATTGGTCTGATTGATTACCAGAGCTGAATCCCCGAATACAGTTAAAGTCTTGATCCTGAGGTCAATGGCTTCCTCAAGACCTATGATACAAGCTTCGTATTCAGCTTCGTTTTTAGTACATGCAAAGGTGAGTTTTGCCGAGAAAGGCATATGAACTCCTTTAGGTGTAATGAGCACTGCACCAACTCCACGACCATTCATATTGACAGCCCCATCAAACATCATTGTCCATTCTTCTTCTGGGTCAGGCCTTTCAGTGTGAACAGGCTCTTCATGATCTTTTGCTTTCAGGAACATGATGTCTTCATCAGGGAAGTCAAATCTCATTGGTTGGTAATCATCAATGGGTTGTTCGGCTAGGTAGTCAGACAATACACTGCCCTTGATGACCTTTTAAGATGTGTACTGAATGTCATATTCTGTCAGAATCATTTGCCATCTTGCAACCCTTCCGGTAAGTGCTGGCTTCTCAAATATGTACTTAACTAGATCCATATACTGCCTTAGTCGGCGAGCAGCCCACGCTAAAGCACATCAAGTTTTCTCGAGCAGTGAATAACGTTGTTCACAGTGGGTAAACTTTTTGCTTAGGTAGTATATTGCATACTCTTTTCGACCAGACTCGTCATGCTGGCCCAACACACACCTCATTGATCCTTCTAATACTGTCAGGTACATTATTAGAGGTCTTCCTTCAACTGGAGGCATAAGGATTGAAGGTTCTTGCAGGTACTCCTTGATTTTGTCAAAAGCCTTCTGACAATCTTCGTTCCACCTGACCGTTTGTTCCTTTCTTAACAGTTTGAACAGGGGCTCACAGGTTGCAGTAAGATGAGATATGAACCTTGATATATAGTTCAATCTACCTAAGAACCCCCGAACCTCCTTTTCAGTCTTAGGTGCAGGCATCTTCTGAATGGCTTTGACTTTGTCAGTATCAACTTCAATTCCTTTCTCACTTACAATGAACCCCAGCAGCTTACCGGACCGTACCCCGAATGTGCATTTATTGGGGTTTAACTTCAACTGGTATTTTCTCAAACGCTTGAACAACTTCAGCAGATTTACCAGATGGTCTTCTTCAGTGAGGGACTTGGCAATCATGTCATCCACGTAGCATTCAATTTCTTTGTGGATCATGTCATGGAATAACGTTACCATAGCCCGTTGATAGGTAGCACCGACATTCTTCAGTCCAAATGGCATCACCTTATAGCCGAAGGTGCCCCAAGGTGTGATGAAGGTAGTCTTCTCCATATCTTCAGGTGACGTTCTGATCTGATTATACCCTGAAAAACCATCCATGAAGGAAAACACCGAGAACTGAGCTATGTTGTCGACCAATACATCAATGTGAGGTAATGGGAAATCATCCTTTGGGCTAGCTCTGTTCAGATCTCGGTAATGTACACACATCCGTACTTTGCCATCCTTCTTAGGCACTGGTACAATATTAGCAACCCACGGCGGGTAACTAGTTACAGCAAGGAAACCGGCGTCCCACTGTTTTTGTACATCTTCCTTTATCTTCATTGCCATATCCGGACGAGTATGGCGTAGCTTTTGTTTCACTGGAGGACAATCTTATTTCAAAGGCAGCTTGTGCATAACAATGTCAGTGTCTAGACCTGGCATGTTTGGATAGGACCAAGCAAAGACATCAACGTACTCTCGAAGCATGTCAATAAGTTGTTCTTTCACTGAAGCTTGCAGACTGGCCCTAATCTTCACTTCTTTCAAGTCTTCTTCGGTACCAAGATTAACTGTCTCAACCTCCTCCTGATGAGGGGTGATCACTTTCTCTTCCTCCCTCAACAACCTGACTAACTCTTCAGGTAACTCATAGTCTTCTTCAACCCCTTCATCAGCTTGATTAATTGGATTGTCGAAGTCATACAAGGTCATAGCAGTGCTGTTGTCGGTGCAATCTGGAGGATAATCTCTGCAAGGGTTCTGATTGGTTCATTTTAGTGATCAATTTTAATCTTGTTTAGAAAAAGTGAAAATGAAGTTATTTATTTTGAAAACATTGCCATTTTATTGTTTTGTACAAAAGTGAAAAATGAAAAGACAGTGAGCAAAAAAGAGACTCGTTTGCAAAAGATGTCCTGATATTCATTGATTAATCATTTGCACAAAATTACAATATGGCCCTATTACAAAATGATTCCTGACACCTTGGGCAAGATGTAGGACTTGATGCATGCTAAAAAGATAGGAAATAATAATTACTCTGCAGGAGTAACCCTTATAAATTCCTGGGAAGACCAGTTAGAGACTTGGTTCCCTGGGATCCTTGGACGTATCCAGTTCTCCAGGTTGCGGTCGCTTTCCTCCTCGTCTTCCAGACTATTCACAGCATCTGGGGTGAGCATCCCCCACTAACAAATTTGGGCTCCTAGGCAGCCTCTGATTGATCTTGTCGGATTGGTCTGTAACCCAACCTGAATCTATCTTCCTTCTTTTCCACTGGCAGCAGCTTGCCCAAGCCTTGAGTAGTACCTTCTTCAACAACCTTTCGAGCTTGCTGATAAGAGATGATTGAAGTACCCAACTTGTCTTCCTGGGTTGCAGCCAAAACTCCAGTAGCCTCATTAACATTCAGGGCCTCAAACCCTTGGCTCATCGTCTCATGGATTTCACCATCCATCTCAATATACTTATATGTAGCCAGATGGCTAACAAATATATCTTCCTCACCACAGATGGTGATAACCTGTCCTGCCCATTCATACTTCAGTTTCTGGTGAAGGGTCGACGTTATTGCACCTGCGGCGTGAATCCAGGGTCGACCTAGCAAACGGCAATATGCTGGTTGTATGTCCATAACATAGAAAATGGTCTTGAAGACTTGTGGACCGATTATCACTGGCAGCTCCACCTCTCCCAAAACAGATCTTTTAGAGCCATCAAAAGCCCGAACCACAAGATTACTTGGTCGGAGAGCTATCCCGTCATACTCTAGCTTGACAAGGGCTTTCTTAGGTAAGACATTGAGTGAGGACCCAGTGTCTGCAAGCACATGAGATAAGACAGCTCCTTTGCACTCCAAAGTTATATGCAAAGCTTTGTTGTGGAGACGTCCTTCTGAAGTTAAATCAGTATCAGTGAACCCTAACCCATGGCTAGTGTTGACATTTGATACCACTGTTTCCAGCTGATTCACAATGATCTCTTCTGGCACGTAGGCAGCATGCAGAACTTTGAGAAGTGCATCCCGATGGGCTTTGGAACACAGCAACAATGATAGGATTGAGATCTTTGAAGGAGTCTGGTGGAGCTGGTCCACAACTTTATAGTCACTTCTTTTGATGATTCTCATAAACTCATCCATATCTTGATCTAAGGATGACTTCTGAGTTTCTTTCGACGCAGATTCTTCCGGTATCACACTCTCCCCCTTGGCTCTGGCAACAACTTCTGCCTCTGAGTTGGTTCTAGGGACTTGTGATGTGAAGAGACGTCCGCTTCGGGTGAAGCCTCCGCCTCTCCCAACATTACCCACTTGGGGAGTGAGAACTGGAGAATCAAGAAGGAATTTCTCTCCATTGTAGTATAGATCAGCACCATAATGCCATGGTATAACACTGTCTTTGTCATATGGGATCGGCCCGGGCACTGTGATAGTGACTGGGCTTACTGCTGCAGTTGTTGGGACTACAATGGTCTGTGGATCATAAAAGATTGTTACAGGACCTCTGGTGGATGTAGGTGAAGGTGAATTAAAGCTTTGTTGAGACTGTTGTTGAGGTTGAAAGTTGTTGGAACTCGGGACCGTTGTCGGGTCATAATAGATTGTGATAGTGGAAACATCATTATTGGTTGTTGAAGTTGTAGTAGCCGGTGCGAATGAATTGTTGTATGTTGAAGTGACAGATGGAATGATTGCTGAAGTTGTAGCTGAATCGGTTGGAACAATGGTTGTTGCATTTGTAGAAGAAACACTTGGACAGATGGTTGTTGTATTTGTAGAAGAAACACTTGGACATATGGTTGTTGTATTTGTAGAAGAATCAGTTGGTGTTGATAAAAGGGTTGCTGGTGTTGTAGAAGTTGTGGTTGTAATTTGCAGAATGCCTTCATTAATCAAATTACTGATGCCTTTCCTCATGTTGGCACACCCATTCTCAGAAAGTTTGCATGATTTGCAACAGGCCTCACAACCTGGAAACACTTGGCACTTTAAAAGTTGGGCTTTGACCTTGGCCAGAGGTGTTTGAATACATGCAATGTCTTCTATCAAACTCAGGGGTGATCCATCCTCTACAGCATTAATCCTTGGCCCACTGTGGCTTGGCATAGGATTCTTCATTACATTTGGAGGAGGTGCAAAGTTCAGGGCTTTTGAATCTACCAGATCCTGAACCTTCATATGCAGGGCTCTGCATTTTTCTGTAGAATGACCAGGTGCGTTGGAATGAAAAGCACAACTAGCATTGAAATCATAGTTTCTTGGAAGGTTTTAAGGATCAGGTGGAACCAATGTCCTCAACTCAACAAGATTGAGCTTTAGGAGTTGTGGCAGGAGTGTAGCATATGGCATATGAATGAGGTCAATCACTCGGTTGACCTGAGATGGTCGTTGTTGAAACGGGCGTTGTTGTTGATTGTTGTTATTGTTGTATGATCTTTGTTGTGGAAATTGTTGTTGCGGAAAGTGTTGCGGTTGTTGAGCATACTGAGGAGGTGGAGCAGGGATAGTAACAACATCAACTGTTCTGGGCATGTATTAGGGTCTCCCTCTTCCCATGTGCACAGAGTTTATCTCACCAGATCTACGGGGCCCAGCAAATGGTTTTCTTGCACTGCTTGAACTGGCACTGTTATCGGAGATCTTTCCCATCTTCAATAGGCTCTCTATTCTTTCCCCAGCTATCACCACATCTGCAAAGCTGGTAGAAGAAAATGCAGCCAGTCTGTCAATATATGTACCCTGGAGAGTATTCATGAACATGTCTGCCATTTCCCTTTCAGACATGGGTGGTTGAACTGCAGCAACAAGTTGCCTCCACCTTTGGGCTTATTCCCTGAAGCTTTCACGGGAGGATTGAGACATCCCCATCAGGAGGGTCCTGTTTGGGGCCATGTCCAAGTTATATTGATACTGTCGGATGAAAGCTTCAACCAAGTCTTTCCAGTTCCTTACTGTGGCTCTAGTCAGGTGGGAATACCATTCTCGGGATTCCCCTGTCAGACTATCCTCGAAGTAAAACATCCACAGATTTTCGTCCATGGTGTATGCTTTTAACCTTCCCAAGAATGATTGAAGGTGGGTGCGTGGACAAGATGTGCCATTATACTTTTCAAAACACGGGGGTTTGAACTTGTGAGGAATTCTCACCCCTTCCACCAGTCCCATATCCATTAGCCTAGGGAATTCTGGGATTCAAGAGACCCTAGCCTACGGTCATAAACTTCATCCCCAGCACCAACAACTGTGAACTGCTCTTCTTGAGGATCCTCTTGCAAGATCCTACCTCCAGCAGTGTTACCCTGAGTATTCCTTATGACATTAACTTCTAGGTTTAGATGAGACCCAAACTCTGGTGGATCAGTGTGAGGCTGCCCGTGATCGTTGTTACTAGTTCCTCCTGTACCGGGATGATGTTCTTCAGGAGTCTGCCTTTCAACCAACTCCCTTAGTATTTCCTGGCTCTAAGCTAAGCCAGTCATTACAGTCATGAATTGGGTTATCTGATTCCTCATCTCAACCCTCTCGTTTGCCATTTGAGTCCTTACTTCATTCAAGTCTTGCTGTACTTGATCCATCTGGAGTCCCTGAAGGTTGTTTCTCGTCGGGTACCGGTGTATTCTGTTGACAGGGAACACTCTTCTGCGAGCAATGTTTCCTGAAACCACAACAACGTGAGAAATAACAATAAAAAAAAACCTACAAAACAAAGAAAATGTTAGTATGCAATGCAATATGCTTATTTGTCTTCCAAGGGTATCCGATTTGGTTCTTTGGTTTTGACCTTTCCAGGCGTCGAGGAAATGCTAATGATGAAGAGAGATAGATAAAGCCCACCAATAATGAATAATACAAACCACATATATTACAAAGGATGAAAATACATAGTTTGATTACAATACATCCCCATGGTGGGTCAAAATACAACAACAAAAGAAAAAGTACAACAAAAGAAAGAAGTACAAGCAAAAGGATCAGACATCCAATCCAAAATCATCCTCTCTGACTTCCTTCAGGAGGGCCTCAGTCACTGGCCCTACTGGGTGCTCTGTAATAGTCCTGATGAGGAGGTTCCTGGTAGCAATGGCACTGGTTAACTTCTTATGCTTATCCTGATCCTTTGACCTCTTCAACCCCGCCCGGAGTTTCAATTCAGATATCTCCTTCTGAGCTGCCAACAAAGCCTCATGATGCTTCTTCTCACTAGCCTCCAACTGCTCTATCTTAGCCTGAGTCCTTTGATCTTCTTATGCACGGGCTTCAGTGATCCTGATCCATCTAGCCTGGCTTTCCTCCAGATAATGCTCTGCCCTAGCCTTCTGAGTTTTTGCTTCTTTGCAAGCATTCTTTAGTACTAACTCCCCTGCTCTTGCCTTCCTGATGTAGTCATCCATCTTCTCAATCTATGTCAAGTGCTCGATACTCAGCCTTTCCAATCTCTCATTATCCAGACGGCTGTCATTTCTCTCCCAGAGAGTCTTCTTCAAGGCTTCAACTAGCTGAGTGTTCCTCTCTTTCAGCTTTTCAAACTCTTCCAAACTGACAGTTGCTGCAGGTTGTACTGTAGAAGGTCCAGGTACATCTTCCAAAGTGAAGGGCATCCGGGTGATCTGGGCTCTGGTACGGGACCAATCAGAATACTGTGCTAAAGAAATGTTGTTGCACTTTCCAAGGATGGTTGTCCCTTTGGTCTGGATGTTATCCCAAGCCCAGGCAGCTTGTCTGACAACAGCAGAGTTAGGTTGGATTTCACAGTAAAGAGTTTCAGCCAAATATTGTCCTCTGGGAGGATGAACCAAAGCATATCCCAATTGTCTCTTAAACAGTAAAGGGTTGTAATCGATGCAACCTTTCACTCCTATCAAAGGCACATTAGGATATTGTCCACAGCTGGTAATGATGTCCTTGCCCTTGGTTGAGTGCGCCATCTGATGTCATCTGATGTCAAGGCAATGGACCTCTTAGCCCAGTTCTTCTGCTGATGGGGGTTCAAGAAGGTATCTGATTTTGGTAAGTGTCTTAGCATCCAAGAGTAATAGAGAGGAGCACAACATCTGACCAGTCTTCCTCTTTGCTTCTCATTCCTCTGATGTACTGAGTAGTAGAAGTCTCCAAGCAAGGTAGGAACATGGTTCCTCAACAAGAACATGTGAATGGAATTCTTACTCATAAACTTGGGCTCATCTACAAACAAGATAACCCCATATATACTGAGGGCTAAAAGTGCACAGACAACCTTCCATTCTCCTACTGCAGCCTTCAGGGTAACCTAGGAAATCAAGAAGTCTAGGTGGAGGCCTGGAACTCCAGCCTTGGTTGTCATGTTCTGATCAATGAGGGTAGGTTCCAAATTCAATGCCCTGGCTATGTCTTCATTTATGGGAGCAATCATCTATGGGTTGAAAGGGATCCCTCTCCTGATAGGAACTCTTATCAACAAGGAAAACTCTTCTAGCAAAGGTCCCATCTGGAAATCAGGAAAAGTGAAACATCTGAGTGGAGGATCATAGAGGTTACCTGAAGTAAAGTTTTCTCAAACTGAGCTGTCTGGCCTCCTCTCTTGTGCAAAAACACTCCAATGATCCTTCTGATGAAGCTTTGGTTCTTGGAGGAAGTTTTTTATGGCTGGTTTGAGAGCTTACACTCTTGCTGGTCAGAAATCGTGTTTTGGTTGTGGGGTGTTTTTGGTTGCAATGAAGGGTGGGAAATGATCCTCTTGTGTTGCTGAGTTGTTTGGTGAAAAGAGTTTGAAGTTTGAGTGTGTGAGTAGAGAGTTTCGAATGCTTTTGCAAAATGGAGTGATTTTGGGAACTTGGGCAATCTGAGGTTTCAGGATGGCTTGTTGTGTGTTATGGCTTGAGTTTGATCCACATAAGAAGTTGTGATAGGTCAAAGAAGTGGTTGTGGCCTATGGTGATTGGTATGAGCTTCTTGCAAAAAAAGTCAACAAAGTTTGTCCTTAAGGTATGGGCTCGTTCAGAGGAGGCACAAGGGCATGTCTGGCCTCAGCTTTGATCAAGGAGAGACATAGAATTGAAATTGAGGTGCTGCAGCAAGTTGAGGTATGGTTGTATGAGTTTTTGCAAGTTTGGTTCATTTTCCCCCTTTTGTGATTTCTTGATGTGCAAGTGTTGCACCCCAAAATTTGCCCTCACAATACAAGACTTTGTGTGCTTATGAGGTACACAAGGTTCACAAGACCTTTCATGAGGTTCATGAAGTTTACAAGACACTTTATGAGGTTCACAAGGTTCACAAGACCTTTCATGAGGTTCATGAAGTTTACAAGACACTTTATGAGGTTCACAAGGTTCACAAGACCTTTCATGAGGTTCATGAAGTTTACAAGACACTTTATGAGGTTCACAAGGTTCACAAGACCTTTCATGAGGTTCATGAAGTTTACAAGACACTTTATGAGGTTCACAAGGTTCACAAGATCATTCATGAGGTTCACAAGGTTCACAAAGTTCATCATGGGTCAGAAGATTTGACAAATCCCTCAGGCAAGGCATTCTCCTAAGCAGTGCATCCAAAACTAGGGTTTTGACTTTAATCAGGCTAAATGGATTTCCAAGACTTCAAGTGAGCTTCATAACATCTTATATGTGTTTAAGAATCCCCATGACAAATTTCAGAACTTTTCTCAAAGGTTTGCTCAGTCATATGATCAGATAGGTCAAAAACAGTCAAAGTAGTTAAAAAGTCAAACTGAGGTCAACTGTGGTCAAACCAAAGTCAAACTTCATGATTTTTTGTCAACATCAAGTATATGAAGTAAAATTCATCATTTGATCAAGGGTTGATCATGATTCATCAAGGATATTTCAGATCATCAAGAATCATAGGTTTCTAAATTAGGGTTTCCTCAGGAAAAGTCAACTGAACTTTGACCAGCCATAACTTTCCCATGATTCATCACATTTTTTCCATCCAAAGCTCATTTTGAAGGAAATTGAATTCTCTACAACTTTGTGTCTCACAAGCCAAGCCCAAAAATGCTTCATTGGGAAGGTATGAGCTAAGACATTATAGGTCCTTTTGAAAGTCAACAAAAAGTCAACAACTTCAAAAGGGCATAACTTGAGAATGGTAAATGATATGGACATGAAACAAATGGGGTTGGTTATAGGACTCTTCAAGCTTTCCAAAATGTCCAAAATCACCCTCATAGCATTAAAATTGAAGGATGTGTGCCCTTGCAAAGTTGGGAAATTTTTGGGTGGTTTATGAAGAAAATAGGGTCTTAAAACCAAATTTTTCTAAATGGGCTGAACTTTTTGTGACCCAAAGTGTTCCATGACATCATGCACGAAATTTATTTGATATTTTCATAATTTTATTTTATTTAATTTATTTATTATGATTTTTATATTAAAAAATCATTTTAAATTTAAATAAAATATCAAATGTGAAAATTTAAAATATATTTCTATTCTAGAAGGTCATAAATATAATTTGGATTGAATTGATACAACATTGATGAAGATTGGCTTGAAATAGAAAGGTCTTATTCAAGAATATTTGAAATTTAAGCTCTAATCTTTTTCAATCTTAAAAAATCAAAAAGTCCACACAAGGATCCAATCTTTTGACCTAATTCCATTGTACTATAAGTATACAAGAGATCTCAATGCATAGGAGACGAATTTTCTGCCTCAAAGAGTAAGTTTGCATATTCAAAAAAAGTCACCAAAATTCAAATTCGGATTCCATCATCCAAGCCCTTTCAAGACAATTTGAAGGTTGCAACTTGTTCCTGGATGTTCATAGAATGATTTTGGATCATTACATTGCATCTTCATGACCTAAATTGCATAAACCGAATCATGGCTTCAAGCTTATTTTTTAAATTTCGATTTCGTTGATTGGCTGGATTTAAATTGTTTTTGATTGCTTGATGATGTTTGTGATGACCCCTAGATTGATTCTGGGTAGTTTAATTGAGTTTTTCGTACAGGTATCATGATTCACCATGGCTAGGGTTTCGGCCAAGCAATTAGGGTTTTACTTTAAACCTAATATAAATGAATTCTAAGAACATAGAACGATCATGTGAACTCTGGGGATCATAATGCACCAATTAATTTTGAGAAATTTCACTGTTTTGATGGTATTCTAATTTCGTAGGTTTCTGTTTTGAAAAATTCGCAGGAAACTTCGTAAGAGATTTTGCAAGTGTTTTCGCAGGAAAAAGGTTGAAGACGAAGGCCTTTGGCGCCAAGTGCTTCATTCAAATACTGGACATAATATTTTTTGTTTTATTACTGATGTTATTTCACATATGGCTGCCTAGCCCAGTGGTGAGAGACACACGCGTATGACCTTAGAGCCTTGGTTCGAATCCTGGGCTCAGCAACTTTTTCTTATTTTTTCATTTAATTATTAAACTTAATATATTATGCAATGTTGTGAATTGTACATCAGTTGCACCCTCCCGGCTGGATGGTAAGTGTGCTTGTGTATTGCGTGAAGGTCCTGGGTTCGAATCCCCCCAGGCCTTTTGTGTTATTTGTTTTGCTTTTTTTTCATGATTTTCCAGGATAAACAACAAAACCTGATGGTGCTTACTCTCTATCACATGCGCGCGCATGGCCCAGTGGTTGGAATGCTGGTCTTGAAGGTTGAAAGCTTAGGGACTGGGTTCAAATCCCAGCCCAGGCAGGTTTTGGCTTTTTCATTCTTTTCTATGATTTTTGTTATTTAATTAATTTCTATTTAAATAAATTCAAGTAATAAAATAAATAGAATGCTTATATTATTTTAGAACTCATCCTTTTTTAATTTAATCTCATAAGAAAAATTATTTATGTTTTTTTCAAATTTATTAATATTGTAAAATTTTATGTAATTATTAATTAATCCTAATTTATTTTAAAAAAAGCATATAAACCCTAATTTTCTAAAAACCTAAAATATTTTGTAAAAAAAACCTAATTAATTTTTTATAAACCCTAATAGTACTTTTAAACCCTAATTATTTCATGTAAATGTTAATTATGTCCATATTTTTATTATTTAATATAATTCTTGTATATACATAATTAATTAAAACTTGATAATTTAATTTCGTAAATATAATAATATGATTATTCAATTATAATTAACTTTATTTTCATAATATGTACATATTTTATAATAATTTAATTCTTGTATGTAAATAATTTTTAGGATATGCTTAAAAATAATTAAAATTTTGTAAATATAATTTATTTTCATAATATGTTTATAATTAACCTAATTTCTATAACTTATATGTAATTTAAAATTTTATAATAATTAGTATATAATTGTTTATATTTTCTCCCTAATCCTAAATAATGATTGTTTATAAAAAATTGAACTTTTTAATTATTAAACTAATATTCTTGTTTATTTTATTATTTTCATATGATATTTATTTTTACTAACCCCATTTATATATTGTGATTTATTATTATTCTTTTTACTAACCCAATTATATTATTATTATTTATTTTTGCTTATTTATTTAATTTGCTTTAATTATTATTATGTAATTGTTTCCTTTATGTGATATTTTAGTAATAATGTTTAATATTTATTTTAACTGTTATGGTTAGTAAAATAGGGAGTGAAACATGTTTGTATTTTAAAATTAATTTAGATCACTAATTTAAAAAAGAAATATTTAAAACTGTACACTCACACACGTAAGTCGATCTTTGATCGCCATCTCACTTCCTTAAGGATACCTCTCATGTTGCCTAAACAAAAAGGTCAAGTAGGGTGTATAAAGCAAAATCCCTCATCTCACATCATCTAGTCCCTTAAACAGATAAAAAGATCAAGTCCCTTCGAATGTTGCCTTCGTAATGATCTTGTCCCTTTCGAATAAAGATGATAAGTCCCTTCGAATTGCTTATACACCCACAGTTGCCTCAATAACATATGTCCCTTACTTGTCCCGTCACATCCAAGGTAATGACTACCTATTCCTTAATAATAGGGATAGTCTCACCATTTAAAGGATTCAAGAACAGAAAAGACTTAAACTTAGGGTAGGTTTCTCTTAGATACTTGCTCACTCTTCAAAATATTTCAAATACTTCATACATTTCAAACAATTTTCAAAACAAAGGTTTTATACGCATCCGTACATGGATCATTATAAAATACTTAAGAAAATTTCTATTCACACACTTCACATTTCAAAAACATTTTAAAGTGAGCTAAGTAACTAAGAGCCCATGGATAACCATGGATGTAAAGGGTGCTAACACCTTCCCTTTACATAACCTACCCCCCGGACCCAAAAATCTTTTAAAAGGTCTTTCCTGTTCTTTTATGCCTTTCCTTTGGATAAAATAAAAGTCGGTGGCGACTCTTGCTATCCGTAACATAACTAAAGTCAGTTCTCCCACCGTGTTACAGAACTGGCGACTCTGCTAGGGATTTAATAAAAGAGGGGTACCCTTAGGAATTAGATCACTTTAAAATTGTTTGCATTGTTTGCTTTATACTTATCTGTTGGGGTGCTCTTATGTGTGAAAGATCCTAACCCGGATCTAGTGTACCTTAGGTAAATGGCAATAGACCAAGGAAACTGTACGGCGTATACCGATATGGTTGATCTGGTGGCCATAGTTAGTGTGACTTCTTGGTTGGTGCTTATGTTCCTTAAGTCAAGTTGAGGATAATATGAGGCTGCCATATGTTGTCAATGCACTAACTAACTTTTAGAACCCTAGTTATCCCATCTTGGCCTTTAGAAAGTAGTGAGATAACCGGCTTTGGTGAAGACTGAAGTTGGTTGATACTCGATGCTACGCTCATTGAGATTCTAAACTTGGAGGGTTTTGGTTGGCAAGTAAGTTTCCTACTGAACAACCACCCTTGTGAAGGATCAATGATATTGAGATCCCTTAGAACCTGGTTACTTTTGTAGGACAGGATGAACCAACTAAACTTCAGGGGAGGGTACTTACCTTTAAACCTCATGCAAGCCTTTAAACCTAGGGCTATTGTGTGACTTGTTTGTGTGTGCCACATGTTTGTGTTTGAGCATAACATCATGACATCATCATGCATCATAAGCATAGCATTTTCACTAACCATTTCAAGGACCAAAGGATTTATCTTTGTTCTTTGTTGCAGGTCATGGCTTCTGCTCGTAGAAACACTATCAGGATCAACTTTGTAGGGATACCTGCTAAGCTTAAAGAGTTGGTTTCTCAAGTGTCTGAACACTCCCAGTTCATCAAGAGACATGGTCACCTACTGGATCTAGTCACCTCAGGGTTCAATGAAGACATGATGAGTGTCCTGTTTCAGTTCTTTGATCCTAAGCACCATTGCTTCACATTCCCTGACTATCAGCTGGTTCCTACAATGGAAGAGTTCTCTAAACTTCTGGGTATACCTGTACTTGATCAGAAACCATTCACAGGCTTGGAAAAGGAGCCTAAATCTGAGGTTATTGCTGCAGCTCTACATCTGAAGAAATCTGACATTGTTCTAGAAACGAGAAGTGGAGTTAAGGGTATTCTTGCCAAGGTATTGATGGAGAAAGCTCAAGTGTTCTTGAAGGCTATGAGCTATGATGCTTTTGAGGAGATCTTAGCCTTGCTGATTTATGGTTTAGTGTTGTTTCCCAATCCTGATCAGTTCATAGACGTTCATGCCATCAACATATTCCTGAGTCACAATCTAGTGCCTACATTGCTTGGAGACATTCTGCACTCTCTTCATACTCGTACTACCAAGGCACGAGGAACTTTGATGTGCTGCATACCTTTGCTTTCTAGGTGGTTTATTTCTCACCTTCCTCGCTCAGTAATGAAGAATGAGCAAGGGTTCAGGTGGTCCAAAAGGATCATGTCACTCTCGCATTCAGATATTCATTGGTGCTCCAGATCTATGGAGAATGTCACTATCATTGACCGTTGTAGGGAGTTTCCTAATGTTCCACTTCTAGGCATAAGAGGAGGCATTACTTACAACCCCTCTCTAGCTTTACGACAGTTTGGTTACGCTCGGAGTGATGGTCCTCATGACATGTTGATTCAAGGTATTGTGTTTGACTATGACAATGATCTTCAAGGTTACCGTCAGAGATTCATACGAGCATGGGGAAAAGTGAACAAGGTTGACAGCAAGACTCTAGAGCCTAAGTACACTATTCCTATGGAAGCTTATCTCAGATGGGTGCGATCTCGTGCTCAAACTCTCATGATGCCATATCCTGCTATCCTGCCAGTTACCATGGAACCTGTTGCTGAAGGAGATACTCCTTATACCATCCTTCACCCAGACATGCCTACTGACATGGAAGATTTACAGAGGTCCTGGATCCAGTTGAAGGAGCAAAGGGATACCTTCGAGGCTCATTACAAAGCAAGCCAAGAAAGAATCCTGGAACTAACAAAGCAACTTCACGAGGAACGGAATCTCAACTCATACCTCAACACAAAGAGGAAGCGTCCATGGGAGACTTAAAACCCCATCTCTTGTATTTATTACATTTCATTTTCTGTAAGCCCAAGAGGCAAAACAAATTTATTACTAATAAAAGTTTACCTTCTTGTTTGTTTAAGCAAATTTAAATCCTGCGGTCCTTGAAAACATTGCATATACATTCACATATCATATCATTGCTGTTGGTGTAAGCCCTAGAGGCCAATACTTTTTGGTACTTGTATCGGATTATTCGTTTGATAATAAAAGGCATTTCTTTATTATGTTTGCCTTTCAGAATAATAAAGTCCCTAGAATAGTTAGTCTGTTTAATGAAATGTTAAGTGTGACTTAATCATGAGATCCCATTAAACATAAAGACATTATTCTTAAAATATCCGTAGTCAAGCTTTATTGCAAAGTGGGATAACATTAAAGCTGAGACTATTATGAAGATAGACTGATGATCACATCTCATGGATCATGGATAAAGAGTTATCAAGTCTTGACATAGGTATAAATATTAGGAGTAATATTTATACCGGATTGACCCGCTATGAGAATACTACATAGTATGTTATGCAAAGTGTCATAAGTTATTCTCATGGTGATAATGGTGTATTACCACCCTTCGACCTGAAACCACTATGGACCCTAGATGTAGAGTCGGGTGCTTTATTGCTGATCAAACATTATCCGTAACTGGATGATCATAAAGACAGTTGATGGGCACTCCACGAAGCATGCTGAGGGACATGAGTGTCCTAGATGGAATTTGCCAATCCTGCATAACAGGAGAAATGTCTAAGGGCCCAATATTGAACTGGACAAGGATGACACAGTGTATGCCTTGTGTTCAATATAGACATAGGGGCAAAAGGGTAATTGTACAAACATATATTATCACGAAAAAGGTTTTGTCAGATCACATGACATTTTCGTGACTTGGGTAGCAGTGATGTGTTGCTAGATACCGCTCACTGTTTATTATGTTAAATATATAATTTAATATAATTACCAACGTTACGAAATCCTACAGGGTCACACACATAAGGACAGTTTGATGAGAGATAGAGAAATCAAAGGAACACCGTAAGGTACGGTGCACTTAAGTGAAAATAGAAATTCGGATAATATAATAATAATTATTGTTATTTTATAATGGTTATAAAATAATAATAAAATAAATATATTTATTATAATAATAGTTATTATAATAATATATAATATTATTATGGATCATGTGAATTGGGCTTTTAGCCCGCAGCCCACAAGAGAGTCTATAAAAGGAACCCTTGTGATGAAGCTTTCACTTGATGCAATTTCGTTTTTGATTCTCTTTTCTCACTCAAATAATTTCGTTCGTAAGCAGCTAGCACTGTGACCGGAAGCTGTTCGTGTGGACTGAGTAGAGGCGTTGCACTTCATCAACGCTTGTGATCGCTGCATCAAAGATCTGAATCGCCACAAAGAGGTAACGATTCTATCACTGACCATGCTCATTCGTAAGGATCACTAAAGGAAAATTTTGTTTTCCGCTGCGTTTAGATCACAATTTTCCTTCAATTGCATCACAGGTTTATTGTGCACAGGTTTCTTATCTTCTCGCTGTTTATTTCAACAATGGCTCTTGAGCAAATAGTTAGGGATCTCCAGGCACAAAATGCACAGTTTCAAGAGCTGATTCTGAACTTGTCCAAGGGGCAGAATGAATCGAAGACACTGCTGGCCAAGAAGACTAAGAAGACTAGAAGGTCAGGTGGCCTGATCAACATGGGAAGAAGGTTCAGGGGTCCTGTCAAGACCAAGGAACCAGTTGAAGATTATGAATCTGAGGAGTCTGAGAAAGAGGGAGGCAGTCTCCACAACACAATGGGAGACTCTGATTCTGAAGCTAATTACTATCATGAGCCTAATGAAGATAAGTTCAAGATGCTGGTGGATAGAATGGATGCTATGGAATTACAGAAGTCTTCTGGGCTGGATTTTGAAGACCTGAGTTTGATATCTGGGGTGGTTATACCCATTGGTTTCAAGGTTCCTACTTTTGTTGTTTATGATGGTGTCTCTTGTCCCAAGCTGCATCTGAGGTCTTATGTCTGGAGAATCCAACCCCATACTGCTGATAAGAAGTTGTGGATCCATTTCTTCCAAGAGAGCTTATCTGGAGCTCAATTGGAATGGTATTATCAGTTGGAGAGCGTCAACATCCGTGATTGGAATGATCTTGCTGAAGCCTTCTATAAGCAATATCAATACAATTCTGATTTAGCCCCTACTCGCATGCAGCTTCAGAGCATGTCTATGGGTGCTAAAGAGAGCTTCAAGGAGTATGCTCAGAAGTGGAGAGATTTGGCTGGAAGAGTGCAACCACCTCTAACTGACAGTGAGTTAGTTGATATGTTCATGTGTACGTTGAATGGTCCTTTTTACAGTCATCTCATTGGAAGCTCATCATCTGGCTTCACTGAGTTGATAATGACAGGAGAGCGCGTAGAAAGTGGTATAAGGAGTGGCAAGATTCAAGTGGGTGCTTCTTCATCAGGTGCTGCAAAGAAACCTCCCAGTGGGAAGAAAGAGTCAAATGCTGTTTATGGTCAACCTGATCGTAATAGGAGGCATCAGTCTGTGAGTGCAGTTCATATTTCCAATCCAACTACTGCAACAACAGAGCAGCCACAGGGAAATCAACAGAGGGCTAGAAGGAAGTTCACTAAGATCAACATGTCAATGGCCCAAGCCTTGCAACACTTGTTGAAGGCTGAACTTATCACTCTGAAAGATGATCCTCAGAATCCTAATGTTACCTCTCCCAGGTATAATCCTAATGCACGATGTGCATATCATTCAAACTGTCAGGGACATGATACCAATAGTTGCTGGGTATTGAAGAACAAAACTCAAGATATGATTGAGGCTGGAGAAATTGAGTTTGACCCTCCGGGTACTCCAAATGTGATTACTGCTCCCATGCCAAATCATGAGAAGACTGTCAATGCCATTGATGAGGATTCACATATTTCTTCAGTTGCAGATTTGACTACACCATTGTCTGTTATCAAGAAGAAGTTAGTACAAGCTGGGTTCTTTCCAGGTTGTCGTGAAGATTGTGTCTATTGTGCTTATAAGCCGGATAGTTGCTGGAGGTTGAAGGACGGAATTCAACGCCTCATGAATAATTATACCATAGTGTTTGAAAGGACTCCATCTTCTGTAGAGAGTATGGTTGATCATATAACTAAACGTGTGAAAGTTGAAAAGGTGGATATGGTTGATAAAGTACCGATAAGGATTACTTCCAAGGGACCTGTCAAAACCACTCATAAGGGCCCAATTAAGATTACTGCTGAAGGCCCTGTGAAGATTGTTGCTGAAGCTAGAGTGGCTCCTATGATCATTACCACTCCGGGTCCTATTCCATATACTTCCGATAAAGCTGTGCCTTGGCATTATGGATCCGATGTTTATATCCATGGTGTTAAACAGGAACCCTTAGCTGATACGCCTGTTGTTGATGCGAATCTTGATGTTGATAATATTGCTGGATCTAGTAAGATCACACGAAGCGGAAGAGTTTTCTCTCCTCCAATTACTTCCAAGAATGCAGTTACTCCAGCTGCTACCTCCACCACTGATGCTCGGGGCAAAGGTCCTGTTATTGAACCTATACCTACTGATGTGCCAGCTGCTGATGATCTCTCTAAGCAGATGGAAGAAGTATTGAAAATCATTCGCAAGAGTGATTATGACATTATTGATCAATTGGGGAATACTCCCTCCAAGATTTCCATGCTGTCTTTGTTGTTATGTTCTGAGGCTCATGCCAAGGCCTTGATTAAGTTTCTGAAGATTGCTCATGTACCAAATGAAATTTTTGTTGACCAGTTTGAAAATTGTGTGGCACACTTGACCTATGATAATGGGTTAGGTTTCTCCGATGCTGATTTGACTCCTGCCAAGAGGGATCATAACAGGGCTCTACATATCTCAATTGAATGCAGGGGAACTACCCTGTCACATGTATTGATAGACAATGGTTCCTCTCTGAATGTGTTTCCCAAAGAAGTTCTGAATAAGCCGAGTCCTGAAGATGCTGTGTTGAAGCCCAGTAACATAGTGGTGAAGGCTTTTGATGGCTCGAGAAGAGTGGTGCATGGAGAAATTGATCTCCCAATCAAAGTTGGTTCTCAGGTTTTTAATGCTACCTTTTTTGTAATGGATATCCGTCCGTCGTATTCTTGTTTGCTTGGGCGTCCCTGGATCCATGGGGCAGGTGCTGTAACCTCTACCTTACATCAAAAGCTGAGGTATCCAGTAGAAGGGAAGGTTGTTACTGTCTACGGAGAGGAAGGGTATATGATTAGCCATGTGAACACCTTTAAGTATCTTGAAGTGGAAGGTGAATACGTTGAAACTCCATGTCAGACATTTGAAGTGGTTCCTTGGATTGTTAATGATTATGAAGCCCCTCCTGTTGTCAAGAAAGTTCATGTGGTCACCAGAGTACCTCCTACAATGGCCTCCCTTAAAGATGCTAGAGTTGTGGTGGATGAAGGTGGTTGTACTATTTGGGGTCAACTTCCTGACATTCCTTACAAGTCTGACAAATTTGGTTTGGGTTTCACTGCAGAATCCCAGAAGGCTGTTCGTCGTGCTCGTGCTGTTCATATCACCAATCAGGGGATTATGAAAGACCAGATCAATGTTGTGGATGACTATGATGAAGACTACAACTTGGATGCTTTGATTTTTCCTACTGTGGGTACTAGACGCAATAACTGGAAGGCTGAAGATGTTATTCCTATCTCCTTTAGTCAGGAGTAAATACTATTACTGTGTTGTTGTTTTTTAAGTTTGTAATTTCTTGAACAATTGAACTTTTAAGCCTTGTGCCTTACCCGGGGCACAATGGTGTGCTTGTCGGGATGTCATTTCATTTGCATACTTCATTCAATAAAAATCAGTGGACGTTTTATTTTCGTATATATTGTGTTCCTTGTCTTTCTTTTCTTTTATTTTTGTTTTATCAAGCTATGTGTTCTTACACACACCCACATCACTAAAATGCAGATCCTCATCCACTCTGGATCCTGTTGATAACAATTCTACTATTGCCAATTATAATTTCGAGAATCCGATCTATCAAGCTGAAGATGGAAATGAGGACAATTGTGAAGTACCTGTAGAGCTTGCTAGGTTGTTACAACAAGAAGAGAAATCTATACAGCCACATGAAGAGCCAGTCGAAGTTGTGAATCTGGGAACTGAAGAAAACAGCAAAGAAGTCAAGATAGGGGCTGAATTAGAGGATAGTGTCAAGAGCAGATTGATTCAGATGTTACGTGACTATGTGGAGATCTTTGCTTGGTCTTATGAAGATATGCCAGGGTTGGATACAGACATTGTGGTTCACCGTTTACCAGTAAAAGAAGATTGCCGTCCAAAGAAGCAGAAGGTTCGTCGCATGCGTCCTGAAATGTCAGAGAAGATTAAAGCAGAGGTAATGAAACAGTTTGATGCAGGGTTCTTAGCTGTGACTTCTTATCCTCAGTGGGTTGCAAATGTGGTACCGGTACCTAAGAAAGATGGTAAGGTACGTATGTGTGTAGACTACAGGGATTTGAACAAGGCCAGCCCCAAAGATGACTTTCCACTTCCTCATATTGATGTTCTGGTAGACAACACTGCTCAGCATAAGGTATTCTCTTTTATGGATGGTTTCTCTGGATACAATCAGATCAAGATGGCACCTAAAGATATGGAGAAGACAACATTTGTTACACAGTGGGGCACTTTTTGCTATAAGGTGATGCCATTTGGTTTAAAGAATGCAGGGGCAACATATCAACGTGCTATGGTGGCTTTGTTTCATGATATGATTCATCATGAGATAGAGGTGTATGTGGATGATATGATAGCCAGGTCTCAGAATGAAGAACAACATCTTGATCATTTGCATAAATTGTTTGAGAGGTTGAAGAAATACAAGTTGAGATTAAACCCAAACAAGTGTACTTTTGGAGTTAGGTCTGGTAAACTCCTGGGTTTCATCGTCAGTGGAAAAGGTATTGAAGTAGATCCTGCAAAAGTGAAAGCTATACGAGAGATGCCAGCTCCCCGTACTGAGAAGGAAGTTAGAGGTTTCTTGGGACGATTGAATTATATTGCAAGATTTATTTCCCAATTAACTGCCATCTGTGAGCCAATCTTCAAGTTATTGAAGAAAGATCAGGTGATGGAATGGAATGATGAATGCCAGACAGCCTTTGATGAAATCAAGAAGTATCTGCTAGAACCACCAATTTTGATGCCACCAGTTGATGGAAGACCCTTGATTATGTACTTAACAGTGTTAGACAATTCAATGGGGTGTGTTTTGGGGCAACATGACGAGTCTGGTCGAAAAGAACAGGAAATATACTACCTTAGCAAAAAGTTTACCGACTGTGAAACAAGATATTCACTGCTCGAGAAAACTTGCTGCGCTTTGGCATGAGCTGCTCGCCGGCTAAGACAGTATATGTTGACCCATACTACCTTGTTGATTTCGAAGATGGATCCAATCAAGTACATATTCGAGAAACCTGCTCTCTCCGGAAGAATTGCAAGATGGCAAATGATCTTGACAGAATATGACATATAGTATACCACTCAGAAGGCCATTAAAGGGAGTGTTGTAGCTGATCATTTGGCCCATCAAGCAGTGGATGATTACCAGTCAATGAGTTTTGAGTTCCCTGATGAAGACATTATGATTATTACCAAAGAACCTGGACAATATGACGGATCTGAACAAGGATCCCGATGGACTATGGTTTTTTGATGGAGCTTCTAACTCACTTGGTAATGGTGTTGGTGTTGTGATCAGTTCCCCTGATGGTTGTCATACCCCGATTACTGCCAGACTTTGTTTCTATTGTACTAATAATATGGCTGAGTATGAGGCATGTATCCTGGGTATTAAAGCTGCTATTGATATGAAGATTCAGTTCCTTGATGTGTATGGAGATTCAGCCCTGGTAGTAAGTCAGATTAAAGGAGATTGGGATACCAAGCATGATAATCTCATTCCTTACAGAGAGCATGTGTTGTCTTTGATGCCACATTTTAAAGAGATTACTTTTGGACATATTCCACGAAGAGAGAATCAGTTAGCAGATGCCTTAGCCACCATGGCATCCATGTTTGAGATCAACTGGGATGATGAAGCTCCCAAGATTACTATTGATAGATTTAAGAAGCCTGCATACTGCAATGAGATTGGCACTGAAGAAGCAGAAGAAAAGCCTTGGTTCTATGAGGTAAAAAGATATCTTGAAGCTCAGGAGTTCCCTGAAGGGGCATCTGTCAAAGATAGGAAGTTTCTGAGAAGGTTTTCTGCTAAGTTCTTTTTGAGTAATGGGATTTTGTACAAGCGCAATCACGATTCAACTTTGCTTCGTTGTGTGGATAAGAAGGAAGCAACTGAGATTATGGAAGATATGCATGATGGGATCTTTGGCACTCATTCTAGTGGTCATACTATGGCAAAGAAGATATTGAGAGCAGGTTACTATTGGTCTACCATGGAAGCTGATTGCTATCAACACTCCAGAACATGTCACAAATGTCAAATTTATGCTGATAAAGTCCATATACCTCCATCACCATTGAATGTGTTGACTGCTCCTTGGCCTTTTGCCATGTGGGGCATTGATATGATTGGTGAGATCAAGCCTACTGCTTCTAATGGGCATCGTTTTATCCTGGTTGCTATTGATTACTTCACGAAGTGGGTAGAGGCAGCTTCATTTGCATCTGTTACCAAGAATGTTGTGGCTCGATTCATTAAGAATAATCTCATATGTAGGTATGGCATCCATGAAAGGATTATTACTGACAATGGCTCTAATCTAAACAACACTATGATTACTGACCTCTGCACGCAGTTCAAGATTAAGCATCACAACTCTTCTCCGTATCGTCCAAAGATGAATGGGGCAGTTGAAGCTGCTAATAAGAACATTAAGAAGATTATACAGAAGATGACTGTGACTTATAAGGATTGGCATGAGATGTTACCATTTGCTCTTCATGGTTATCGTACTACAATACGTACTTCAACAGGGGCAACCCCATTCTCCTTAGTCTATGGTATGGAAGCAGTTCTGCCCATTGAAGTTCAGATCCCCTCCTTAAGAATTATGAAGGATGCAGGCTTGGATGAAGATGAGTGGATTCAGACTCGACTTGACCAGATAAATTTGATTGATGAGAAGAGGCTAGCAGCAGTTTGTCATGGCCAGATGTACCAGAAACGGATGATCAAAGCTTTTAATAAGAAGGTTAAGCCAAAGGTATATCAGGCTGGTGACTTGGTAATCAAGCGTATCATATTACCACCGGGTGATCCCAGGGGCAAATGGACTCCTACATATGAAGGACCATTTGTAGTCAAGACAGTATTCTCAGGAGGTGCCATGATACTTACTACTATGGATGGTGAAGACTTCCCGCAGCCTGTAAACGCAGACATAGTTAAAAAATACTACGCATAAAAAGAGACCCGCTAGGTTGAAGGCCTAGGCAAAAATAAGGGCATCCCGGCGAACCAAAAGGGTTCGGGCAAAAATTAGGGATATATATATAAAAAATGTACACCCGGCAAGTCGAAAACCTGAAAGAGCGGCTTGGGCAAAAAAAGGGTATCCCGGTGGATTGAAAACCTGAAAGGGCAATCCAGGAAAAAGTTAGGGATTAAAGCGTATGACTATGTCTCGTTTGGATCACCCATGAAACTACAACCAGTTGTACTACTTACTCAAGTTCGAACAGATAAAGCTCAATTCAATCGTTTCCATCTCGACAGTAGAAGATGAGATACTTGAAGATAATGGCAATAGTAGAATTGAAACTCAATAGGATTATTTCCCACATAGCTGATTTTCTTGGTTTTGTAAAAATTTTATGACAAATTCCTCTTACTAGGATTTCTGTCTCCTTGTACAAACTTGCCTATGTATAGGTCGCTTTGTGATATAAATGAAATTCCATCTTTGAATCCAGATTTACTTTTACCCTATTTACATAAGCGAAACGTCCATTGGTTGTGTTTGAATGTATGTATGCTTTTGAATATGATTGATGTTTACCAGAAATGCATAAATGCTTAATATGATTGATGTTTACCAGAAATGCATAAAATGCAGTAATAGTATTTACTAAGGACGAACGAGGGAAGGAATTCAACGAAGCTTCACCAGTTCATCCCTACAAGACAGCTACAAATCCCCAGTAGGACAAATCCATCTTCATAAATACTTCGAGTCACATTTCCCCTGGAATTTATATCCATCTCTTTTATCATCATACGGATAGTCGGGAATTTATATTTCCAATAGGAATACGACGAACGAAGACGGGAGGTTATGTATACCCTACTATCAAACGAAGACGGGAGGTTATGTATACCTTACTATTGAACAAAGACGGGAGGCTAGGAATACTATATTATCAAACGGGAACAAGTTCCTCATATTCTTCAGCAACAAACCGGGATTTATTTTCCCTGGCCAGCAGTTGTCATACAAAGATATCCAGACGCTTCAGGCTGCATGATGCATACATCATTTACATCATACCATAACATACATATACATTAGTACATAATACATTACTTAAGTGCATCATATTATACATGCATACATAATGCATAAACTAATATTATCATACAGAGTGTTATAATCTTGTTTTTCAGATTAATTCTCCAGCAGACAAACTTCATCAACAACTTGTGACTATTGGGCCGTTGTTTATCTTCCCAAAAGTTATATCATTACCTCAGGACGTTGTTTATCCTCCTGAAAGCTATCATTTCCTCGGGACGTTGTTTATCCTCCTGAAAGCATATCATGACTTTGGGCCGTTGTTTATCCTCCCAAAAGTTATACTTTATTCCCTCAGGACGTTGTTTATCTTTCTGAAAGCTATCATCATACCTCAGGACGTTGTTTATCTTCCTGAAAGAAATCATTCCCTCAGGACGTTGTTTATCTTCCTGAAAGCTATCATCATACCTCAGGACGTTATTTATCTTCTTGAAAGCAATCATTCCTTCAGGACGTTGTTTATCTTCCTGAAAGCTATCATGACCTTGGGCCGTTGTTTATCTTCCCAAAAGTTATACTTATACCTCAGGACGTTGTTTATCCTCCTGAAAGCATATCATTTCCTCGGGACGTTGTTTATCCTCCTGAAAGCATATCATGACTTTGGGCCATTGTTTATCTTCCCAAAAGTTATACTTATACCTCAGGACGTTGTTTATCCTCCTGAAAGTTATCATTATATCTTCATATTTTGGACTGCTTTATCCTCCAAGAAATGTATCTGAAGAACTTTTCTCCAAGTGGCATCTTTAAGCCCACTCAAGCATATACAACTAGTCATCAGTATCACTCTACGCACCGGTGAGTGCAAATTTTTGGGCTTTTATGTTCAATCCCCTTCAACCTTCCAGGCCACGACTGGAAAATATACCAATCTAACCCCTCAGGTTTCAGAAAATTGAACAGGGGCAGCTGTTGCATCCCAAAATTTGCCCTCACAATACAAGACTTTGTGTGCTTATGAGGTTCACAAGGTTCACAAGACATTTCATGAGGTTCATGAAGTTTACAAGACACTTTATGAGGTTCACAAGGTTCACAAGACCTTTCATGAGGTTCATGAAGTTTACAAGACACTTTATGAGGTTCACAAGGTTCACAAGACCTTTCATGAGGTTCATGAAGTTTACAAGACACTTTATGAGGTTCACAAGGTTCACAAGACCTTTCATGAGGTTAATGAAGTTTACAAGACACTTTATGAGGTTCACAAGGTTCACAAGATCATTCATGAGGTTCACAAGGTTCACAAAGTTCATCATGGGTCAGAAGATTTGACAAATCCCTCAGGCAAGACATTCTCCTAAGCAGTGCATCCAAAACTAGGGTTTTGACTTTAATCAGGCTAAATGGATTTCCAAGACTTCAAGTGAGCTTCATAACATCTTATATGTGTTTAAGAATCCCCATGACAAATTTCAGAACTTTTCTCAAAGGTTTGCTCAGTCATATGATCAGATAGGTCAAAAACAGTCAAAGTAGTTAAAAAGTCAAACTGAGGTCAACTGTGGTCAAACCAAAGTCAAACTTCATGATTTTTTGTCAACATCAAGTATATGAAGTAAAATTCATCATTTGATCAAGGGTTGATCATGATTCATCAAGGATATTTCAGATCATCAAGAATCATAGGTTTCTAAATTAGGGTTTCCTCAGGAAAAGTCAACTGAACTTTGACCAGCCATAATTTTCACATGCTTCATCACATTTTTTCCATCCAAAGCTCATTTTGAAGGAAATTGAATTCTCTACAACTTTGTGTCGCACAAGCCAAGCCCAAAAATGCTTCATTGGGAAGGTATGAGCTAAGACATTATAGGTCCTTTTGAAAGTCAACAAAAAGTGAACAACTTCAAAAGGGCATAACTTGAGAATGGTAAATGATATGGACATGAAACCAATGGGGTTGGTTAGAGGACTCTTCAAGCTTTCCAAAATGTCCAAAATCACCCTCATAGCATTAAAATTGAAGGATGTGTGCCCTTGCAAAGTTGGGAAATGTTTGGGTGGTTTATGAAGAAAATAGGGTCTTAAAACCAAATTTTTCTAAATGGGCTGAACTTTTTGTGACCCAAAGTGTTCCATGACATCATGCACGAAATTTATTTGATATTTTCATAATTTTATTTTATTTAATTTATTTATTATGATTTTTATATTAAAAAATCATTTTAAATTTAAATAAAATATCAAATGTGAAAATTTAAAATATATTTCTATTCTAGAAGGTCATAAATATGATTTGGATTGAATTGATACAACATTGATGAAGATTGGCTTGAAATAGAAAGGTCTTATTCAAGAATATTTGAAATTTAAGCTCTAATCTTTTTCAATCTTAAAAAATCAAAAAGTCCACACAAGGATCCAATATTTTGACCTAATTCCATTGTACTATAGGTATACAAGAGATCTCAATGCATAGGAGACGAATTTTCTGCCTCAAAGAGTAAGTTTGCATATTCAAAAAAAGTCACCAAAATTCAAATTCGGATTCCATCATCCAAGCCCTTTCAAGACAATTTGAAGGTTGCAACTTGTTCCTGGATGTTCATAGAATGATTTTGGATCATTACATTGCATCTTCATGACCTAAATTGCATAAACCGAATCATGGCTTCAAGCTTATTTTTTAAATTTCGATTTCGTTGATTGGCTGGATTTAAATTGTTTTTGATTGCTTGATGATGTTTGTGATGACCCCTAGATTGATTCTGGGTAGTTTAATTGAGTTTTTCGTGCAGGTATCATGATTACCCATGGCTAGGGTTTCGGCCAAGCAATCAGGGTTTTACTTTAAACCTAATATAAATGAATTCTAAGAACATAGAACGATCATGTGAACTCTGGGGATCATAATGCACCAATTAATTTTGAGAAATTTCATTGTTTTGATGGTATTCCAATTTCGTAGGTTTCTGTTTTGAAAAATTCGCAGGAAACTTCGTAAGAGATTTTGCAGGTGTTTTCGCAGGAAAAAGGTTGAAGACGAAGGCCTTTGGCGCCAAGTGCTTCATTCAAATATTGGACATAATATTTTTTGTTTTATTACTGATGTTATTTCACATATGGCTGCCTAGCCCAGTGGTGAGAGACACACGCGTATGGCCTTAGAGCCTTGGTTCGAATCCTGGGCTCAGCAACTTTTTCTTATTTTTTCATTTAATTATCAAACTTAATATATTATGCAATATTGTTAATTGTACATCAGTTGTGCCCTCCCGGCTGGATGGTAAGTGTGCTTATGTATTGCGTGAAGGTCCTGGGTTCGAATCCCCCCCAGGCCTTTTGTGTTATTTGTTTTGCTTTTTTTCATGATTTTCCAGGATAAACAACAAAACCTGATGGTGCTTACTCTCTATCACATGCGCGCGCATGGCCCAGTGGTTGGAATGCTGATCTTGAAGGTTGAAAGCTTAGGGACTGGGTTCAAATCCCAGCCCAGGCAGGTTTTGGCTTTTTCATTCTTTTCTATGATTTTTGTTATTTAATTAATTTCTATTTAAATAAATTCAAGTAATAAAATAAATAGAATGCTTATATTATTTTAGAACTCATCCTTTTTTAATTTAATCTCATAAGAAAAATTATTTATGTTTTTTTCAAATTTATTAATATTGTAAAATTTTATGTAATTATTAATTAATCCTAATTTATTTTAAAAAAAGCATATAAACCCTAATTTTCTAAAAACCTAAAATATTTTGTAAAAAAACCTAATTAATTTTTTATAAACCCTAATAGTACTTTTAAACCCTAATTATTTCATGTAAATGTTAATTATGTCCATATTTTTATTATTTAATATAATTCTTGTATATACATAATTAATTAAAACTTGATAATTTAATTTCGTAAATATAATAATATGATTATTCAATTATAATTAACTTTATTTTCATAATATGTACATATTTTATAATAATTTAATTCTTGTATGTAAATAATTTTTAGGATATGCTTAAAAATAATTAAAATTTTGTAAATATAATTTATTTTCATAATATGTTTATAATTAACCTAATTTCTATAACTTATATGTAATTTAAAATTTTATAATAATTAGTATATAATTGTTTATATTTTCTCCCTAATCCTAAATAATGATTGTTTATAAAAAATGAACTTTTTTATTATTATACTAATATTCTTGTTTATTTTATTATTTTCATATGATATTTATTTTTACTAACCCCATTTATATATTGTGATTTATTATTATTATTTTTACTAACCATATTATATTATTATTATTTATTTTTGCTTATTTATTTAATTTGCTTTAATTATTATTATGTAACTGTTTCCTTTATGTGATATTTTAGTAATAATGTTTAATATTTATTTTAAATGTTATGGTCAGTAAAATAGGGAGTGAAACATGTTTGTATTTTAAAATTAATTTAGATCACTAATTTAAAAAAGAAATATTTAAAACTGTACACTCACACACGTAAGTCGATCTTTGATCGCCATCTCACTTCCTTAAGGATATCTCTCATGTTGCCTAAACAAAAAGGTCAAGTAGGGTGTATAAAGCAAAGTCCCTCATCTCACATCATCTAGTCCCTTAAACAGATAAAAAGATCAAGTCCCTTCGAATGTTGCCTTCGTAATGATCTTGTCCCTTTCGAATAAAGATGATAAGTCCCTTCGAATTGCTTATACACCCCACAGTTGCCTCAATAACAGATGTCCCTTACTTGTCCCGTCACATCCAAGGTAATGACTACCTATTCTTTAATAATAGGGATAGTCTCATCATTTAAAGGATTCAAGAACAGAAAAGACTTAAACTTAGGGTAGGTTTCTCTTAGATACTTGCTCACTCTTCAAAATATTTCAAATACTTCATACATTTCAAACAATTTTCAAAACAAAGATTTTATACGCATCCGTACATGGATCATTATAAAATACTTAAGAAAATTTCTATTCACACACTTCACATTTCAAAAACATTTTAAAGTGAGCTAAGTAACTAAGAGCCCATGGATAACCATGGATGTAAAGGGTGCTAACACCTTCCCTTTACATAACCTACCCCCCGGACCCAAAAATCTTTTAAAAGGTATTTCCTGTTCTTTTATGCCTTTCCTTTGGATAAAATAAAAGTCGGTGGCGACTCTTGCTATCCGCAACATAACTAAAGTCAGTTCTCCCACCGTGTTACAGCAAGGCATAAAAACTTGAGTTTCTTGGTCCAATTCTTACTTTAAGGCAATTCTCACTTTTCTTCAATTTTGTGAACCTCCAAGCACTTCAATGATCAAATAAAGATCATATAACTTCAATTTGATGAAAAATCCACTTTGGTTCCATTGGTAGGGGCCTCAAATGCCCTGATTTTGCTCTGACTTGCTCAAGAAGTTATCCAGTGAACAGATGACTTCCATAATGAATTTATTCATCAAAATTTGTAGGCATGATCCTTATAACATATTGATACTATTATAAAAAATAATGACCAAAAAATTTGGAGTTATGGCCTTTGAAACCAAAACCCTAATTTCAGGTCATCTATGCAGTGAAACCCTGGCTCTGCTTCCATGCTTTCCCAGTTCTTGTGATTTCTTGACTTCTTTGATCTTTAAGGGATATAAAATGATGATTGAATATACATGGACCCTCTTGGAATGATTGGAGACCTTTGGAGTGGCTCAGATGGATCCTTGGATTGCTCAGATCACAAACCCTAGATGCAGATGAATTTGAACTAATGCAGTGAAACAAAATGCAATATGAGATGATATGCTTAAACTTATGCAAACATGAAAGATCATAAGCCATGGTGTGAATTTAGTGAGGGCAAATTTGGGGTGTTTACAATCACTTTGCAGGATGGTAATGCACTCGTTGTCCGAGCCTGCAACACCTGAGCATTGACATAGGCAGTTCAAGCCTTAAGACACAGGAAATCCTTTTCCACCCCTAGTTAGGGGAACTACGGCGACTCTGATCCTCATGTCCAGTAAGGTACATAGGCAGTGGGGTCGGGCCCGTTCGAGTACAATCCTTATTTTCCCTACATTTTTCCTCTTTGTTTCCTTTTTCTGTTCTTTTCTCATTCCAGTTTCAGTTTCAGTTTTGCAGCAGCTTTCATTTTCTCACCCTTTGAAATAGTTTCTTTGCAAGCGTGGATCCCAATAGGTATGGCGGACGATCTGGGGTGCTAATACCTTCCTAGGTCGTAACCGACTTTCGAACCCAAATTCTATGGTTCGCAAGACCTTTGTCCTTCCTTTTCTTTTCTTCTGGTTTGTGCAACATTACCATTCGCGTACTTTCAGGATAAAAATGCCTGGCCGGTGACTCTAACCTCTTTGCGCGCCACTTTCGCGTTTGTACCAGGATAGAAATCCAGGGGAGCGATAGCTGGAGACTCTGTTGGGGATCTCCTAACCATAGAATCTCTGGTTTCCTCGAGAGTCTCTCCTAGCGCTTGTTTGTTTCTGTTTTATTGGGTGTTGATTGTTTGTTGATGTGTGTTTATATTATTTCTGTTTATTTACAGTTTACTTTACAACATTTATTTACTGCTTTCAATATTTATTTTCACATGCATTATATTATACTGGACTGTCTGGCTATACTGGTTTTCTGTTTGGTGGGATTGGGAACTGTTACTGTGAGATGCGCTCGTAACCGGGGCTCGAGTGTGTAAACACCCCAAATTTGCCCTCACTTTTTCTTACACCATGGCTTGTGATCTTTTAATTTTGCATTGCATAAGCATATCATCTCACTGTATAGTTTATATCACTGCATAATATGGTCTTAATATGTTATAAGGAGCATGTGTACCAAATTTGATGAAGAAATTCATTGTGGAAGTCATCTGATCAACTGGTAACTTATTATGCAAGAAAAGTCAGAATTAGGGCATCTGAGGCCATCACCAATGGTACCAAAGGGCCATCTTCATCATTTTGAGGTTCTATGATCTTTATTTGATCTTAGAAGTGGTTAGAAGTTCACAAGATTGAAGAATTTCAAGCCATTTGCAAACTTTCCATTTTTGGACATGACTTGTAATGAAAACTTTGCATTTTGGGAAAAATTTTCAACCTCCTCTTTCTTGATCAAAGATACTTCAAATGAAAAATCTTAAAACATGAAAGTTGTAGATTGGATCTTCCCATTTTCAAAAAGTACAAGAACTCCTCTTGATTCATCCTAGAACTCAAGATATGATGTTTCAAAGTTGGAAAAAATCACATAATTTTTCAAGACATGCCAAAGAGGGAATTTTGCAGATTCAAGTTTTAAGACTTCTTGTGACCTCTAATTGACCTCTAAGAATCACAACAACATCACATAGCTTGCCTTGATCAGAATTGTGCCAAGAATCACAAGTTTTCATGCCTTGCACTTCAAGAAATTTCAAAGAGGGAAATTTGCAAAATCCATGCTATCACATGAATCAAGTCATCGAGCTCACAAAATCTGATCCAAGGGCCATCCTTGAATGAAGCTGAGGAAGGACACGCCTTGTGATCTCCTCTAATCCGTGCCATACTCATAGTTTCCAAACATTGACTTTTTTTTTGCAAAATGGCCCATACCAATCACACTATGCCACAACAACTCTCTGACCAATCACAACCTCTTATGCAAACATCAAGCAACTCATTTCACACAACATTCAAGCCTGAATCCATTGATACACTAAGAATCACAAAAACCTCAAGAAACCTTCCTCTCTTCGAATTTCAACACACAACCATCAAAACTCAAAACTCTTTGCACCATTTATCTCAAAATCACTCAAGGATCACAAACCAACCATTACAATGGCCTGAAACACTCCATAACCAAAACACGATTTCTGAGTTATCAGAACTGAACCACACAACCAGCCCATATAAACTCCATCTAAGCCTTTCAGAAGCATCAGGGGGATCATTGGATTGGGTTTGCACAAGGAAGAGGTCCAGAAAGCTCAAAGTTGCAAAACTTCAACTCAGGTAGTCACCAAGAACTTTTTGTCCAGAACTTTCATTTTAAGTTATAAATTGATTCTATGTGATGTGCTAATCATTTTGAGCTTTGAATCATTGAAAATGGTGGAGTGTGTAGGATGTATTTAACTTCTGAAATTTTTGCACTTTTTCCGTTTTGCTTCGATTCATGAGTTTGATGTAATATAAATGGATTTTGTTGCTGGATTCGTGTTTAGGGTTGTTTAATGGTTGATTATGGAGATTTAGGGAGTTTGGGGTGGCCTAGGGAGTGAGATAGAGTGAGGAGATGGCCGGAGAAGACGACCGGAACACTGTTCCGGTCGCCTGAAAAGGATTAGGGTCTAATTTAGGGTTAATTAGCCAGGTTTGAATTCTGACCTTAGGATCTTGTTTCCCGCGTGCGTGAATCGCCCAGATTAATCCACTTAACCCTAATTCATAATTAATTAAATTAATTAATTTAATTAGTCAGATCCAATCCTAGCCTTAGAAACACACCCGCAGTCACCCCAAGTTCAAATATGGGCCTTTGATCTTGCATACTTTCATTTTTCTTTTTCTTTTTTTCATATTTCTTTCCATATATTTATTTAAAATAGCAAAAATACTTTTAAAAATCTCATTTTCTGCATTTTCACTACAAATATATTTCTAAACTCAAAAATATTTTAATTTTTAATTTTTGCATTAAAAAAGTATTTTTATATCATTTAAATGTTTTATTTAATTAATTAATTGATTTTAATTAATTAAAAATACATTTAGGTATCTAAAAATCACAAAAAAAATGCATGAAGCATTCTTAGGCATTTAGAACAATTTACAAACTCACCATACAAATTTATTTTTTAGGTTTGATCATATTTTCACAATTTTCTTTGAATTAGGGTTCATAAATTCACATTTTTCTAACCCTAACTTGAAAAAATCATTTCTGATCAACCATGGTGAGTTTGAACTTGGTTCTTTTTGAATTCTTTCATACATTGCATCTAGTATCTAGGTTATTTAACTCATAATTTTGAATTGTATTTTCAAATTTTTTGGCATTTTTCCTTTAGAACCATCCAAAAACCCTAGTTAACTTAGAAAATCCATAACTTCCTATAAGTTTAGCTTCTGACCCTCATCCTTGTGGGGTGATCTTGTATGTGTTTAGGGTTTGTTTGATTTCATTTTCAATTTTTTATCATGATGTATGCTTCTGTTTTGGTCATGTGCATCTCATACATTCATAAAACCCTAATTTTCCCATGTTCATTTGCATTCATCTTTGCATATCCTCATCATATGAACTTTCCATGACATTACAAGCATTTGTATACCATCTTAGACATCTTAGAACATATTTGAACATTGCTTGATCATTTCTTAATTCATTTGGTATGCTTTGCATTCATTACATTTCATGAACATCCATGTGTTTTCAAGCTTCTTACATGCTTCTCTTTGCACCTCATCCTTTGTATGATCATTCATATGCATCATGTATGTCTTTACATCATCTCATGACACATTTTCACCATATTTACACTTCTGGTTTTGGTCATTGCACTTTCATTTGCTTTATTTCTTTTCTCTTTGCATCTTATGCATTCATACTAACATTTCAGGGGCTTATGGTAAGTTGTTTGGGATGTGGATTTGCCTTCACATCCCACCTCTTATCATCTTTTCATTTGCATATCTTATTTGTCTTTGAAGTGAACTTGCTTCACTTGTGCTCTCTTGCTCCTTCTCTTTCTCTTAGGTTACTTATCTTCTTCAGAAAGTAAGTAACTTATTCTTTCTTTCCCTCCTCTTTTCATCTGCTTCACTTCCTTGGTGGCCTCCTAAAGATCTTTCTTTAAGCCTCAGAAACCATAGGAACATCCAAGCATGATAATTTTAGGGTTGTATATAGTCTCCCATAGTCTTTTACCTTTGAGTCTCCTTGAGTCTCTCATCTCATCTCATAATCAGAGGCTAAACAATTAAAGCTTTAGGACTTTGAATTAGGGCTATGCCTACATCCTTATCTTAGGATGGAGTGTATAACTTTAATCCTTAGTGTTAAACCTTTAATTTATTTACACCTCTTAATTAAAACATCTAATAATGATCAAGACTTAAGCTTGTAACTTTGGCCTTACATTAGGGTTCCATCTCTTCCTTTTGGTTAAGAGGGACTAACCCTAGTGTTTAATGGACAAGTCCCCCTCAAGCCAGTCTTACAAACATAAAACTCACTTCTTAATCTCACCCTTTAATTAAAACCCATTTAATAAAGGCTTGTTATCTAATGAATTTAGTCCCTAACCATGGATTAAGTTGAGGTATCTTCCTTAGCTTAAGTGTTCTCATCTATCATCCTTCTCTTAGGATTGTGTAATGAGTTCACTAATCCCTGATTGGAGATTAAACTCATTACTTAACACTAAACAAAAACCCAAAAAAATCTTAATAATCACAAGTAGGTTAATGATCCTAATCCTATATCATCATGGTAATTAAGTTGAGATGCTTATCTCATGCTTAAGTAGGCTCATTATCCCTAATCAGGGAGGATATAATGAGTTTACAACCCTTGGTTTAGGCTTAAGCTCATTATCCTATGCAAAACACCAAAAACAATAAAAAATTGAAAACACAAAAACAAAAAATAATCATCTCCTCCGGGATTCTTTTCTCATCACACTCACTCTGAAAGCGAGAACTCGCTTCTTCCGTCTAATGCAAGACAGTTAGCACTCGAGCCAGACGAGTCATACACTTGAGCATAGACAAGTAAGCAATTCACAACAAATCATCCAGTCTCTTTGAGTCGAACTACGGTGTTCTGACTTCCTCATTGCACGAGAGGATACGTAGGCATAACTTAACAGTTATCGAACAAAAGTCTCTTTGTTATCCCCCTCTTTCAACTTTCTTTTCTTAGCCTCAGTCTTGAGCATTTCACCATTTCATTTGCACTGGCACACATTCTTTTCTCCCTAGATTTTATGCATAGTCAGCACATACACTACCCCTTTTAAACACAATCTTGTAAGCATGGATCCCGTCGAGTACGACAGACGATCTGGGTGCTAATAGCTTCCCAGGTCGTAACCCAACCCCCTTTCTCAGTTTCTTTGGTTCGCAACCGTCTTATACATACCCTTCCAGGTTTATGCAGCATTACCTTTCCTTCGGGATAAAAATGCCTAGCTGGCGACTCTATTCATCCTCAACCTCCAACATCGCCGACGGTTCGCGTCTGCACCGGGACGAAAGTCCGGGGAGCAACAGCTTGGCGACTCTGTTGGGGATCTTTGCAACCAGGGCTTCTGGTTCTCTTGTGGGTTTCTCCTAGCGCTTGTTTGTTTGTTTTTATTGGGGGTGTTATGTGCTATGTGTGCTTTTGTTTTTGCTTTATTTATTGCTTTATGTACAACTTTATTTATTGCATTTACTTTATCGCTTTCATTTACTGCTTTATGCATTTCATTTTATTATCATATCATGTGCTGGTTTGTTGGTTTGCTTTGGTGGGAGGGGTATTCCAGTGAGAAAGGTCCAACACAAAGTCCTTAGTGACAAACATAGGATTAGAGTGGATTCATGTTCTTTCCCATTCCATTTCGGTCTGGTGCGGGAATATGAAAACACGGTTCAGACATGTGTTTCTTCTTGAGAACTCTGTGCTACAGATTTCCTGTAGTGCTAGGGCTATCTGGGAAGCCTGCTAAGTTTGGATGACCTTTTTAGATGACCTTCAGCATCTGAGGTGAATTAGAGGAGGATCCTTTATGATTAGGGTAAACACTGTACCTCCGGGTTAGAAGTGTTTACACTTCTCATAATAGATATGAACCTGGGGATCCTTGTTCTAGAACAATACCTGTGAGTGGGTGGGGTTGTTTACAGGTTTGCAGGAACCCTTGACCTCATCATACCTTGCTACTGGAATGTTATAAGGTTGTGTTATTTTGGACTGATCCTTTGAAACCCTGGACTTTTGACTCTTTATTTGAGTCTCCCACCCGGTTACTGGTTCTCAGACCTTCATCCGGAATTATGAACACTAATGGACCCTATCAAAGCAACTGACAATCCAGCACCTGATCACAAACCCTTGCATATCATAAGCATACATCATATTGCATCATTTAACATTTGTCTATTTGTTTTACAGGGTATCCAAATCTTCTTTGGTTTGGTTTTGACTGTTCTTCTGCTTCAACCATCTTCATCAGATATCTTCTTCAGTTTTCTTCTTCAGCTATCTTCTCCAGTTATCTTCATCAACATATCTTCAGTATGGATTCAACCAGAAAGAGCAACATCACATACCATTTCTTTGAGTATCCCCTGGCAGGCATCAGGTAGATACATGCCCTTATCACTCCTGATTATGTCCCTTTATTCAGAGAACATTATGGTGGCATCCTGGACATGATCATGGACTTGGATGCATTACAGAGGAGCATGATTCATACTTGTCTTCAGTTCTATGACCCTCCTATCTGTTGCTTCACTTTCCCGGATTTTCATATATGTCCTCTATTGGAAGAGTATTCTATGTTGTTGGGTATCCTTATCAGAAGAGGAATTCCTTTCAACCCTGAGATGACTTCTCCAAGGAATGAGGACATAGCCAAAGCTTTACATTTAAAAGCCACCATCATTGATCAACATATGACTTCCAAGGCTGGAATCCCATGCCTTCATCTGGATTTCTAGATCACTCAGGCTACAAAAGCAAGCTGCAACAGGGAATTGAGAAACTGTCTGTGCTCTCCTAGCCCTCAGCATTTATGGTATCATCTTGTTTGCGGACTAGCCTAAGTTTATAAGCAAGAATTACATTCACATCTTTATGCTCAAGAATCCAGTACCTACCTTGTTGGGAGATTTCTATTACTCAGTGCATCAGAGGAATGAGAAGCAGATGGGAAGACTGGTAATATGTTGTGCACCCCTTTTCTACAGTTGGTTGGTAAGACATATGCCGAAGACCGAAGCTTTCCTGAATCCACATCAGTCAAGGAATTGGGCTAAGAGGATGATTGTCCTCACATCAGAAGATATCAGATGGTGTACTCAGAACACCAAGGGCAGAGACATAATTACAAGTTGTGGACAATATCCTAATGTACCTCTTATTGGAGTAAAGGGTTGCATCAATTATAATCCTTTGCTATTCAGAAGACAGTTAGAGTATGCCCTGGTACACCCACCTCGAGACCAAGACTTAGCAGAGTCTCTTTACTGTGCTATTCTGAACAATCATGCCATTATCTGACAAGCAGTCTGGGCTTGGGACAACATACAGGCTAAAGGGACTGCTATTTGGGGGGAAGTGTAACAACATAGCTTCAACTCAGTACATTGAATGGTCGCGCATCAGAGGACATATCACTCGCATGCCATTCACCCTGGAGGATGTACCAGGGCCATCAGTAGTAGAGCCCATAGCCACAGTGAGCTTGGAGGAATTTGAGAAGCTGAAATAGAGGAATGCCCAGCTTGCTGAAGTCTTGAAGAAGACCCTTTGTGAAATGAATGACAGTCATCTGGATAATGAAAGGTTAGAGAAGCTCCGTATCGAGCATGTGACTAAGATTGAGAAGATAGAGGATTTCATCAGAAAAGTCCGAGCAGGAGAACTGGTATTGAAGAATACTTACAAAGAAGCCAAGATTTAGAAAGCCAGAGCTAAGCACTACCTAGAAGAGAGTCATGCTAGATGGATCAGAATCACTGAAGCTCGTTTTCAAGAAGATCAGAAGACACAGGCTAAGATAGAGCAGCTAGAAGCCAATGAGAAGAAGAGTCAGGAAGCCTTGTTAGCATCACAAAAGGAAATCTCCGAGCTGAAACTCCGGGCGGGGTTGAAGAGATCAAAAGAATAAGACAAGTACCAAAGGTTGACAAGTGCCATTGCAACCAGGAACCTTCTTATCAGGACCATCACAGAGCATCCAGTTGGACCAGTGACTGATGCTCTCCTGAAGGAAGTCAAAGAGGATGACTTTGGGCTGGATGTTTGATTTCTCTTTTTCCTGTATTTTATTTTGTTGTATTTTAATTCTCCATGGTGATTTTGTCTGTATTCTTGACTTGATTGTATTTTGACCCACCATGGGAGCTTGTTATAATCATAAACTATGTATTTTGGCATTTTGTAATATTATGGTTTATGTGTTACCTGGATTTTCTCTTGGACTTCATTTACTTCAGCATCTTCATCATTCCCAGAGGTCTGAAAGGTCAAAAGCAAAGAACCAAACCAGGATACCCTCTGAAGACAAATAGACATACTGCATTGCATGCTAACCTCATTCTCATTGTTTTGCAGGTTTTTTGTTGTTGTTTTCTCACTTTGTTGTGTGTTTCAGGAAATATTTCTCGCAGGAGAGTCTTTCCCGTCAATCGCATCCACAAATATCCGACCCGTAACAACCTTCCGAGTCTGCAAATGGATAAGTTATAACAAGAACTGACAGATGTGAGGACTCGGATGACTGATGTGAGGACAAAAGTAAGGACCCAGATGAACCAGTTTATGGCTGTGATGATTAGGCTAGCACAGACCCAAGAAAGATTGAGGGAGTTAGACGAGCGACAAACTCTAGAAGATAACCATGCAGGCACTGGGGGTACTAGTAACAACGCGCGAGATCAGCCGCAAACAAATCCACCAGAGTTTGAGCCCCACATCAACCCTGAAGTCAATGTCATTGGAAATACCCAGAGAAACACTGGAGATCGTTTTCTACAGGAAGATCCTCAGGACGAGCAGTTTACAGTGTTGGGTGCTGAAGCTGATGAAGTTTATGATCGTCATCTGGAAGAGATATCTGAGAAGCTGAGATCCCTGGAATCACAAAACTCTTTGGGATTTGATGTGATGGATATGGGTTTAGTGGAAGGAGTTAGGATCCCCCACAAGTTCAAACCTCCTTGCTTTGAGAAGTATAACGGTACATCCTGTCCTCGTACCCACCTTTAATCTTTTCTAGGGAGATTGAAAGCATACACCATGGATGAGAAACTGTGGATGTTTTACTTTGAAGATAGCTTGACCGAGGCATCCCGTGAATGGTATTCTCACCTATCAAGGGCTACTGTCAGAAATTGGAAGGACTTGGCCGATGCCTTTATACGCCAATATCAATACAACCTGGATATGGCTCCCAATAGGACCCTCCTGATGGGTATGTCTCAATCTTTAAGAGAACGTTTCTGTGAATATGCTCAAAGGTGGAGACAACTTGCTGCTGCTGTCCAGCCACCTATGTCTGAAAGGGAAATGGCTGACATGTTTATGAACACCCTGCAAGGAACCTACATTGATCGGCTTGTTGCTTTCTCTTCTACCAGTTTTGCTGATGTGGTTATAGCTGGTGAGATAATTGAAAGTCTTTTAAAAATGGGAAAGATCTCTGACAACGGTGCTGGTTCCAGTAGTACAAGGAAACCCTTCCTAGGACCTAGTGTAACACGGTGGGAGAACTGACTTTGTATAAATGTTGCGGATAGCAAGAGTCACCACCGACTTTTATTTTATCCAAAAGGAAAGGACATAAAAGAACAGGAAAGACCTTAAAAAGATTTTGAGTTCGGGGGGTAGGTTATACAAAGGGAAGGTATTAGCACCCTTTATATCCATGGTTATCCATGGGCTCTTAGTTACTTAGCTCACTTTGAATTGTTTTGAGAAAGGTGTAGTGTGTGATTAGAAACTTTATAAGTACTTTGTAATGACCCTCGTATGGATGTATACAAAGCCTTGTTTTTTTTGAAAATTTGTTTGAAAAGTGTGGTGTGAAGAGTATTTTGAAAGGTGAGCAAGTAATTAAGAGAAACGTACCCTATATTAAGTCTTTACTGTTCTTATGTGTTCTTTTAATGGTAAGACTATCCCTATTATTAAGGAATAGGTAGTCATTACCTTAGATGTTAAGGGACATGTATAGGGACATCCGAATATAGGCAACTGTAAGGTGTCTTTCGCAATTCGTAGGGACTTATCATCTTTTATTCGAAGGGACAAGATCATTTATCGTAGGCAACCTCGAAGGGACTTGATTTTATAAACTGAAGGGACTTGATGATATTTATGAAGGGACTTTGCTTAAGACACCCTACTTGACCTTTTGAAATAGGCAACTGAGAGGCAACCATAGGAAGTGCAAGATGGCGATTAAAGATCGACTTATGTGTGTGCGTGTTCATATTCAAATATTTTCTTATTTAAGTTAATTATTCTAAGTTAATTTTAATTACAAGTATGTTATTCACACCCTAGAATTACTAACCACACAATAAATATATTCATAATAGAAATAAAGAAAAAAATATAAATCTAAACTATTACAAAGCTTCGGGACAATTACAATATAATCGAGAAATATAATAAATATAAACAATAATAAATAAACAAGAATAATAAGAATTAAGATAAAAGGTTAGAAAAATAAAAATAATAGAAATAAGAAATTAGTAAAAAAAAAACAAATTAATATTAGAAAAGATTTTCTTTAGATTTAATTAAGAAAATAGAATTTAACAATAATAAATAAATATTGAATTATTCACATATTTAACAAATGATTAATGATTAATTATAATTTATTAAAAAATATTAGGTTAAACTTCAAGGTTAAGAAAAATTAGGGTTAGGGTTATAACAATTAGGGTTAGGGTTATAATCATTAGAATTAGGGTTTTTAATTATTAATTTAAATATAATCAATTTATTTACAAAATATATACAATATTAATCAATATAAAATAAAATAAATATAACAATTTGATTTTTGGAAAATAAAGTTTGAATTTTTAAAATATGAGTTTTTTGTATAAGAAAATAATATAAAACATTTGTTTTAGGAATGATTATTTAAGAAATTAATTTGATTAAATAAATATAAAATAAACAAAACGAAATAATGAAAAAAATTGAGAAAAAGAACATACCTGGGGCTGGGATTCGAACCCAGGCCCTGGGCTCTCCTCACTCTGGACCAGCAGCATTACCACCAGGCCAAGCACACCTTGGTGTTTATGATGTGAGCAGCAATTCTTTTATTATCACCTGTAGAAAATCAAATAAAATACAACAAAACAAAATGGCCTGGGGGGAATCGAACCCAGGACCATCACATTCACAAGCAAACACACAAACCAGCTGAGCCACATGGGGTGCGTTCAATATACATCCAACAATAAAACATTTTATTTTAAAAAAAAAATTGGATCTGATTTTGGCGCCACTGGACTTCATCTTCTTCAGAATACCTGCGAAAATTAATACGATTTTAACTGCAGTTTTTCCTGCGAGTTCTTCCATGTTCATAACCTACGAAACTCAAACATCAATCAAATGGTACAATTTCATCAAATTAACTATGCCAATGAATTCCTTATGATTTATACAGTCTATCCATGTTCTTTGAATCCATTTATATTTGGTTTTTTAGGAACCCCTAATTTGGTACCCGAAACCCTAATAATGGCAGTTCATGTTATAGGCTATGCTTCTTCAAGAAAATGTCCAGAAATCATCTATAGGTCATGACTAACACCAATCAAACAACAAAATTAGTTTATGTTAGCTAAATAAATGGAATCGAAAATTTCAAATTCAAGAGCAAAAGAGGTTTGATTTATGCATTCAGGGATGATTTTGATGATGTAAAGCATTGAGATCGTATAAATGATGTTCAAGGATCATGTTTATGTCCTTAGATTACCTCAATTCAACCTGCAAATAAGAATCCGAAAATTGAAATTTCAATGAAATTTTTGAATGTCAAAAGTGTTCTTGGAAGCTGCCAAAATTCGTCCTTGTACTTGTGATCAGTTGTATGTATATATTGGAATCAAATTAGGTCAGAAAATTGTAGGTTTATGGGCCTTGTAAGGATTACTTGATCATGAAGATTCAACTTGCTATTCTGGTCAAAAAAATCACACAAATCCTTTCCTCTTTGGTCTAGCACGAATTTAAATCTCCCAATCAACTTTAAATCATGTTTATGAATTTCTAGAATGAAAATCATATCAAATATTGAGCCTTTCATATTTTATTTTGATTTAAAATGATTTTTAATGTATAAAATCAAAATAAATAAAATAAAATAAATAAAAATCTGAATAAATGATTTTTGGTTCGTGCATGATGTCATGGTAGTGATTGGGTCATAAAAATGCAAGCCCATGTGGAAAGAATTGGTTCTAAGACCCAATTTGCTCAATAAACCCCTCAAAAATTTCCCAACTCTGCAAATACACAAATCCCTCAATTTTAAGGCTATGAAGGTGTTCTTAGACATTTTGGAAAGCTTAAAGATTCCTTTAACAAACAACTTTGGTCTCATGTCCATATCTTTTACCATTTTCAAGTTATGCCCTTTGGAAGATGTTGACTTTTTGTTGACTTTTGAAATGACCTATAATGTCTTAGCTCATACCTTCCAAATGAAGCATTTTTGGGCCTGGCTTGTGATACAAAAAGTTGTAGAGAATTCAATTTCCTTCAAAATGAGCTTTGGATGAGATTTTATTGATGAAGCATGTGAAAGTTATGGCTGGTCAAAGTTCAGTTGACTTTTCCTGTGAAAACCCTAATTTAGAAACTCCTGATTCTTGATGATCTGAAATCTCCTTGATGAATCATGATCAACCCTTGATCAAATGATGAATTTTACTTCATAAACTTGATGTTGGAAAAAAATCATGAAGTTTGACTTTGGTTTGACCACAGTTGACCTCAGTTTGACCTTTTAACCACTTTGACTGATTTTAGCCTATTTGATCATTTGATTGAGTAAACCTTTTGGGAAAGCCTTGAAACTTGACATAGGGATTCTTGAATACATATAGGATGCTATGAAGCTCACTTGAGGCCTTGGAAGTCCATTTAGCCTGATGAAACTCAAAACCCTAGTTTAGGATGTATTGCTTAGAAGGATGCTTTGTCTGAGGGAATTGTCAAACTTTCTGACTAATTGTGAACCTTGTGAACCTCTTGAGATACCTTGTGAACTTTGTGAACCTTGTGCACATCTTGGGACAACTTAGTACACAATTTCTTGTCTAGGTGAGGGCAAATTTTGGGGTGCAACAGCTACCCCTGTTCAATTTTCTGAAACCTGAGGAGTTAGATTGGCCTGTGTGCCATTTGTGACTTGGAAGGTTGAAGGGGATTGAACACAAAAGTAACACTGCTGATTGGATGTATATGCTGGAGTGGGCTTAAAGATGCCACTCAGAGGAATTGGAGATGGGCTTATATATGCCATCCATAATATCAGAAGGTGATAGTATCTTCATGTTGTCACTGGATATTAGTACTAGGTTTTCGTATAGGTCGTCTCTGAATCATTCCTGTAACATGGTTTGAGTTGAATGCCAGCACTAGATCTTCGTATAGATCGTCTCTGCATTATCTCTGGGGAAAAATATCCTTTATTAAGTGTCAGTGCTTAGATCTTCATATAGATCGGCTCTGAACCATCTTTAGGAACATACTTTAGTTTAAGCATCAGAATCAAATCTTCGTGGCAATCTTTTCTGAATTGCTTCTGGTGATATCTTGGGCTAAGTACAAAATCTTCGTATCGATCATTTACGTACCATCCCACAGATAAACTATTATATATACTATTAAGAATAAATCTTCGTAGCGATTACCTCTTCTGGAAACATCCCGGATTAGGTAATAGATCTCCGTATAGACCATTTATATACCCTCCCAAGGATAGAAAGAATATTATGATTAAATCTTCGTGACGATTACTCCTGAACTTCTTCTGAAAGACTCTCTTGGATTAAGTGTTAGATCTTCGTATAGATCATTTTCACATTATCCCAAAGATAGTTGACCATTGGAAATAAATCTTCGTAACGATTATCTCCTCTGGAAATGTCCTGGGTTAAGCACTAGATCTTCGTATAGATCATTTACTTACCCTTCCAATGACAACTTGAGCATTGATTATCAGAAATGAATCTTCGTAGCGATTATTCCTGAATTAAGTATCAGTACTAGATCTTCGTATAGATCGTCTCTAAACTGTTTTGAGTTGTTGATAGTGTTTATCTGCCTGCAACTATCCTGAAAAGAAAAGGTTAGTTTATGCAACATGTATGCATGTATGGCATGATGTACTTAAGTAAATGTCATATGGGTTATGGATGCGTATGCCATGATATAATGTAAATGATGTATGTATGAATCATGTAGCCTGAAGTGTCTGGATATCTCTGTATAACAATTGCTGGCTAGGGAAAATAAATCCTGGTTCGTTGCTGAGGAATATGAGGACTTCGTTCCCGTCTTGTTTGATAATATAGTACTTATAACCTCCCGTCTTCATTCGTCGTACTCCTTATTGAAGGAATAAATTCCTGAGTATCCTGACTGAGGATAAGAGAGATGGACATAAATCCGAGGGGAGATGTTACTTGAAAAGATTATTCTGTGGGGATGGACCGGCGAAGATTCGTTGAATTTCTACCTTCGTTCGTCCTTAGTAGATACTATTACTGCATTTTATGCATTTATGGTAAACATCAATCATATTCAAAAGCCACATACATTCAAAAATAACCAATGGACGTTTTCACTTAAGTAAACAGGGTAAAAGTAAATCTGGATTCAAAGACGAGATTTTATTTATTTTTAGAAAATAACCTATACACAGGCAAGTTTGTACAAGGAGACAGAAATCCTAGTAAGAGGAAATCGTCACAAAAGTTTTACAAAAACAAAGAAAAACAGCTATGTGAGAAATAATCCTATTGAGTTTCAATTCCAGTATTGCCATTATCTTCAAGTATCTCATCCTTTGCTGTTGAGACGAAAACGATTGGATTGATCTTTATCTGCTTGAACTTGATTTAGGTAGCACCAACAGTTGGAGTTACATGGGTGATCCAACGAGACATAGTCATACGCTTTAATCCCTAACTTTTTCCCGGATTGCCTTTTCAGGTTTTCAATCCACCGGGATACCCTTTTTTGCCCAAGTCGCCTTTTCAGGTTTTCGACTTGCCGGGTGTACATTTTTTTAATATATATATCCCTAATTTTTTCCTGAACCTTTTTGGATCGCCGGGATTGTCGCTCCCCGGATTTCCATCCTGGTACAAACGCGAAAGTGGCGCGGAAAAAGAATAGAGTCGCCAGCCAGGCATTTTTATCCCGAAGGAACGGGAATGGTAATGCTGCACAAACCAGAAGAAAAGAAAAGGAAGGACACGGGTCCTGCGAACCAAAGAGACTATGTTCGGGAGTCGGTTACGACCTGGGAAGGTATTAGCACCCAGATCGTCCGCCGTACCCGACGGGATCCACGCTTGCAAATAAATTTGTTTCAAAAGGTGAGGGAATGAAAGCTGCTCCGGAAAGAAAATGAACTGAACTGGATAAAAGAAAAGAAAAGGGAACTGAAAAAGAAATGAAAAGGAAAAATGTAGGGAAAATAAAGATTGTGCTCGAACGGGCCCTACCCCGCTGCCTACGTACCTCATCGGGAAAATGAGGATCAGAGACGCCGTAGTTCCCCTAACTAGGGGTAGAAAAGAAATTGCTTGTAAATTAAGGCTTGAACTTCCTATGCCAATGCTCAGGTGTTGAGGGCTCGGACGACGAGTGCGTTACCGTCTTGCAAAGTGACAAGTAGGAGCAAGTTCGCGTACGGAGCGAAGGAGATGAGAAAAGAATTCCCGAAGGAAAGACGCTTATTGTTTGTTTGTGTTTTTTATGAAGCTTTTTATGAGTGTGTCACAAGGAAGTGAACTCAAGCTCTTTTCCATGGAATGTGCGCTTGCCACTACATTCCAAGATGGAATAATAGAACAAGCACACTCAAGTAAGGGGAAGATCCCCAAAACTTGAATCCAGAGATTAGGGCCTAAGCTCACTAACTCATTAACTTATTAAGTGTTTTTGTTATTTACAGTGAAGAAGTGTGTTTTATGGTTTTCTTGGTGAAGATGATATCTTGATCAGACTTGTGCATCACAAGATAAACTTGTACTATCCCAAGATGGGAAGACTACAACTATCTCATGGGATAAGGCTATTGCTCAAGGTATCACTTCAAACTTTATTAAGTGTTTTCTTTAGAGTCTTGATATGAGAAGAGAAAAGAAACCAAAAGGATCACAAAGGAAAAAGTCTAATGGGGGACTAAAGAATCCTAAGAGTTGTCATGCATGGATATCCTAAGTTAGTGAGGTTTACTATCCTAAAGAAGAAAGAATGAAGAAGAGAAGAAGAAGAAAGAAGAAGAGAGGAGGGAAGTAAGGCCTAAGCCCAACAATCAAAGGTTAGTACAAATAAGAATAAGAAGAGAAGAGATGAGACTTGGAGATGTGGGAATCACTTCCACACCTATCACTTACCATAGCCCCTGAAAAGGTTAGTGACATAAACATAAAAGCAAAATGAAATGATAACAATGCCATACCAACATCATACAAACAAAAGTGAAGTCATACATACAAAAGTTCAATGCAAATGCAAGTCACAAGAATGAGAAAAGAAGCATACAAGTCAATATGAGACAACATGAAACACATGGCAAAGCAAAGTAAACTTAAGAAGATGCAAAGCAAAAATACACAAAACATGAACTCAATGCACAAGACTAGAACCAAATCAAGTTAAAGAAGTGTTTAAGAAGCAAGAGAGATGAAGAGAAGAGAAGCACAAAGCTAAACAATCACATTATGGGAAGAAAGAAGCAAAGAATTGAGATGGATGCACATAAGAAAGGAAGAACTTCAAAGGTAAACCAAATGCAAAAATTCCAAAGCACAAACCCCCTACCAAGATCAAAAAGGTATCAATACCTTAAAGAGACCCCAAATGAGATGAAGAAGTTGGCAAAAGTGCCCTTCTAAGCTAAGGAGAGGACTTATGATCAAAAGGAAGCAAAATGGGACAAGTTGAGAACCAAAATTCAAATCAAATCAACAATGAACCCAAAAATTCCATAACCTTGGACAAAAGACCTTAAATCATGATATAACAACATGCCAAAAGGATAGAAGGAAATTCAGAAGCTATACAAGTCAAATGGGGATACAAACAACAACCAGGGTTAAGAAACTTCCCTCACAAGTCAAAGGCCAAAACCCAATAAACAAGTTTCTAAAAATCAGGGCAAAAATCACACATGAACGACATCTTCTTATGAATCCAGAGCAAAAAGAACCAACAAGAAATTCAAAATGAGGATCAATGTGAAAAATGGACAAGACAGCTTGCTCAAAAAGGAATTAAAATGAATTAATTAAATGGGGGAATTAATTTACACGTGTCAGCATAAAATAAATGACATATAAAAATATTGTAAGATCAGAATGCGCCTAAGAGGGTGGGGGGTGAATTAGGTGTTATCAATATTTTCTCGATTCTTTTTCTTCGATGGATAGATTTTGCTTTTACGGTTTAAGTAACAAAAATGTAAAGCAGAAAAGTAAAGAAGACACATAGATTTATCCTGGTTCCCTTCACAATCTGAAGGTACATACAGTCCCCTTTCAACACGAAAGAGATTTCCACTAATTTCTTTAGAACAGTACAACCTATCACACCTTCAATGGTGAGGCCTACTTTCTAGCAAACTATACAAACAAGTGTGCAAGAACAATCCTCTTGCCACACTTACCCTTATGTCCAAACAATCCTTGGAACACAAGTCACAAATAGAAATAACTTTCTATACTTATTGTTTTGAGTGAGAGTACAATGAAAGGTATCAATAAAAATTGATCTTCTCCTATAATCAAGAATTCACTACTTAATATTCAACACAAGTGTCCAAGACAAGTATGAAAATGATGAACTTATGAACACTTTTCAAAGATGAAAAATATTTGAATAAAGTGAATTTGATTGTATGAAAATATTTGAAAAATCTAGGAGGTGTTTATGAATTTGAAATTTTTAGAATTTATAATAGTTGAAAACACCTATTCAAAAAGGTGTGAAATTTTAAAAAGAATTTCTTTGAAAAGGTATAAAAAAACTTATGAAATAAAATTATGAAAAGGTATAACACTTAGAAATTATTTGAATTTGAAGAGAAACAATTTTTCAAAATTTCTACAGTGTTAACCAGTTAACCAAATGGGTTAACCGGTTAATGCCTAGAAACGTTACCACAGAATTGAAAAATTGCTTCCGTTAACCGGTTAACCCATATGGTTAACCGGTTAACACTATTAAAATACAGAAAAATATTTCTGTTTAAAGTGTTAAACCAGTTCCAATATCTTTTCTAAAAATATGCATATGCTTTTAAAAAATATGATGAGAATGTTGAACACTTGTATATCATATTTAAGAAGTAATTATTGATATACCTAAGCCTTGAGACAAATCTTGAAAGTGTTGCACAAAAGCTTGAATTGATTGGAAGCATTCCATTGATGATGCATAGCCATGATCTTGATCGTTTGTTGTCATCTCGACTTTTTGCAATCTGGAATGAGCTTGGATAATGTTGACGTCATAAAAAACAATGAGCTTGAAGTATGGTTCTACATTCTCCCCCTTTTTGATGATGACAACCGAGCGAATTTTGTGTACAAGCTTTGATCGATCAATGATGTTCTAGGCTTGCTTCTCCCCCTATGTTCAGCAGCTCCCCCTATCTAAAACAGAGGCAAATTTCTGCACAGAGAGATATTAGAAACCAAAGCTCTTCTCCCCCTTTGATATTAGCAAAAAGGAAGAGAGTATCAAGCATAAATATGAAAAATATAGCATAGAACTCAGCATGATGCAAATTAGTATGAAAGCATATATGAACACACACATATAACAAAAACATAATTGAATTAAAAACGGATAAGAGTACGAAAACATAACCGAAACGAAATCAAAATTGCCTAAAAAAACGTAGGACTTATAACAGAATTTTTAAAACTAAAATAATAAAAACATCAAGACAAGCATGTTGATTCTTCTTCCGACATATCATCACTTCTATCTTCACCATCTTCACTACCGGCTTCACTTTCATCTTCCTCTTCGGTTTGGTTTTGAGAACCGATAATCAATTTCCGAAGACTTTTGAGAGTGCGTTGGGTTTCACGGTGGTTTTTTTGAGCTTCTCGGTGGTGTGTCATGATGGTGGTGTAAAGGAAGTCATTGGTTATGCCACCTTCTGTCGCTCCCGACAAGTGACACCGGGTCAGATGAAGGTACAGACGCGAACGGTCGGCGAAGGGAACAGTGAGAACACACAGCCGTGAACTCACTGGAAATGAATAGAGTCGCCAGCTAGGCATTTTTATCCCGGAGGAAAGGCAATGCTGCATAGACCTAGAAAGATATGGATAAGACGGTTGCGAACCAGAGAGACTGAGAAAGGGGGTTGGTTACAACCTGGGAAGGTATTAGCACCCAGATTGTCCGCCGTACTCGACGGGATCCACGCTTAAAAGATTTGTGCTTTAAAGGGGTAGTGTCAGTGCAATCTGTGTATAAAATAGCTGGAAAAGAATGTACAGGTGTCAGTGTATAGTGTATAAGTGATATGAAGTATGAGAGTGTCAGTGTAAGAACAGAATGAAATGCTCAAGATCATGAGGCTAAAGAATGAAGCTGGAAAGAGGGGGAATATACAGAGACTTTTGTTCGATAACTGTTAAGTTATGCCTACGTATCCTCTCGTGCAATGAGGAAGTCAGAACACCGTAGTTCGACCCAAAGAGACTGAAAGATGAATTGACTGATGAACTGCTTGCTTGTCTATGCTCAAGTGTATGACCTGTCTGGCTCAGGTGCTAACTGTCTTGCATTAGACGGAAGAAGCGAGTTCTCGTTTGTGAGTGAGGATGATGAGAAAAGAATCCCGGAGGAGACGATTATTGTTTGTTTTTGAGTTTTCAGTCTTTTATTGCTTTTTGAAGTTTGTCATAAGATAATGAGCTTAAGTCTAAACCAATGGATTTAGTAAACTCATCACATCTTCCCTCTGATTAGGGGTAATGAGAATACCTTAAGTGTGAAGTCAGATTCTCTCACTTAATCACCTTTGATGCAGGATTAAGATCATTAACCTACTTGTGATTATTTAGATGTTTTTGGTGTTTTTGTTTAGTGTTGAGTAATGAGGTTAAGCCATAATCAAGGATTAAACAGACTCATTACACCATCCTAAAAGAAGGATAATAGATGAGAATGTTTAAGCTGAGGAAGACTCCTCAACTTAATCCATGATTAGGGATTAAACCCATGACAAAACAAGCCTTTATTAAGTGGATTCTAGATTAATGATATGATGATGAAGTGTTTTTTATGATTTGTAAGACAACTTGAGGGGGACTTGTCCATTAACACTAGGGTCAGTCCTTCTTAACCACTTAAGGAAGAATTAGGACCCTAATGCAAGGCCCAAGTTACAAGTGTAATGTCCTGATAATTATTAGATGGATTGATTAAGAGATTTAAACACCTTAAGGGTTTAATACTTAGGATTAAAGTTATACACTCCATCCTAAGAGAAGGATGCAGGCATAACCCTAAGCACAAAGTCTTAAAGCCTTTAGGGTTTAGTCCCTGATTATGAGGTGAGAAGAGGAGACTCAAAGAGAGACACAAAGGTAAAACTATGGGGGGAACTAATCAAAACCCTAATTCATTGTCATGCTTGGATGATCCTAAGGTTTGTGAGGTTTTCAAGAACAATCTTCAAAGGAGCCACCAGGAAGCAGATGAACAGGATCAAGAGAAGCAAAATGACTTGCTTCATTCAAGAAGTCAAGTCACTTGAAGAAAGAAAGTGGGGAGGAGAAGAATGAGCAAGCTCAAACTCAAACACAAATAAGAATGCAGCAATGGATGCAAGAGAGATGAAAAGAAAAGGTATGAGAAGTGAAGGCAAATCCACTTCTCAAGTTACTTACCACCTGCAATGTTAGAAAGAAATGCAATGCAATGCAAGATGAGATGAAATGATATGATGCAAAGCAAGACCAGAAGCATGTTGATGATGATTATGATGTTATGAAGTGCTGCAAACATGAGGCAAGACAATGGGAATGTTCATACAAGATCATGAATGCAAATGATGCAAGCTAAGGAGCATGAACAAGCATGAAAAGTTATGAATCATACAAGACAAATGACATGGCAAATATGTAATGCAATGATCAATGATGCTTCCTACATGTCTTAAGATGTCAAATGAATCACAAGAATGCACAAAATGCAAAGACAAGTCATGTTATGCAAGAGAATGCAAGAAGGATGCAAATGAAAGCCCAAATTAGGGTTTATGGATCAAGCATCAAACACAAACCAAAAACAGAAGCAAAACCCTAAAGCAAAAATGGAAAATGGCACCCAAAGAAACCCTAGACCTATAATAAACCACTGCCCAAAGGGGAGCTCTCAACTCTCAACCAAACTCAAGATATGATTTTTGCAAGTTATTAGGGTTTTTTAGGGTTCTTAACAAAACAAATGCCAAACAATTTGAAAATACAAGAACAAATCATGGCCTTTTTATCCTTGAAAACACATGCTAAACAAAAAACAATGCAAGAAGAACCAATGTATCAACCTTCACCAATAGGCAGAAATGATTTTTGGAACTTACGATCAAAATAATGCACAAAATATGATTTAATTCAATGAAAAATTCTTAAAATGCATCAAGATCAAAAAAGAAATTTGGTTTGAAGGTTGGACAATGTTTCTAAATGTCTTAGAACATTTCATGAATTTTTGTGTAATTTTTAAATACCTAAAAGTATTTTTAATTAATTAATTCTCATTAATCAATTAAAAATAACCTTTTAAATATTTAAAAATACTTTTTTAAATGATAAAAATAAAATAAAAATGTTTTTGTGTCTTAAAAATTAATTAAACTTTTAAGAAAAAGTTTCATAATTTTTAAGAATTTTTTACTATTTTAAATTAATTATGCAAGTTAATTGGAAAGAAAATGAATAAAAATAAATAAAATGAAAAGGTAAACAGAATGGATGGATGAGATGCGTCCTGGATTTAAATTGGTTGACCAGCGCCAGATCTTGTGGCCAGGATTGGTTCTGAGTTAATTACAATTAATTAAAACTAAAAAAAGAATTAGGGCTAATCAGAGTGATCTGAGCCCTCTATCCGCGCGCGAAGTCAAACATTCAACCCCATCCAACGCCCAAGATTCAAACTGGCTTAATGACTGTAATTAGGGCAAAACAGATTCAGGCGACCGGAGGGGAGCTCCGGTCGTCTTCCCCGGCGACCCCAAAACCCTAAAACAAGATTCAGACCACCCCAAACCAAATTAAACGCCCAGAATCAATCCCCACACTTCTAGCAACTCAAATCAATAGTCAAACATCATTTTACTAGCAAGAACAAGCTGAATCGAAACAAAATAGAAATGGGGCCAAACTTTCAGACACTCACAAAATGTTCATTTCTCCACCATTTTAGATTCTAAACACATCACAATGATCCACAGAGTATGCACTTTCAGTTTATAACAAAAAATCAAAGCTTTGAAAAGCTTGAAGTTTGGAGCTACCTGAGGTGAAGAACTGTGAATATGAGCTCTCCTGGCCTTGCTTTGATGCAGAACAACTTCTCTGAACCCCTTGAAGCCAATGGAAAGCCTGGAATGAGCTTAGGCAAGCTGCTTTGAGAGATTCACTTCTGGTGTAGCAGGAAATGCACTTTGTGTACAGGCTGTTTTAAGTCAATGTAAAGGGTGGTTTTGACTCCTTGTGGTATGTCTGACTTATTGGTGAAGAAAGATGAGGTGTTTGATGGCTGGCTGGTGAGATTCGAAGAGAACTGGTTCTGAGGGTGGGGAATGGTGAAGCTCAGGTCAGGCTTGTTTCAGGCTTGAACTTTGGTGGTTTGAGGTCTATGAAATGTGTTGAGTTGGATGATGAAGTTAGCTTGAGTGTTTGATGGCTGTGTGAGCAGATTCGATAGAAAATGCCATGTGTGATGATTTTGTGAATGCTGTCTTCTTGTATGTTTCAGCCTTGCCTCTCTTATGTTTTGGCCAGCATTTGGATAGTATAAACAATTGCAAGTGGCTGGGAGATGTGACATGTCCTGCTGTGATTGGGATGTCTACTTTTGCATAAAGTCCACCTTTTGTGTAAGTGAGGCATGGCTCAAAGTATAGGCAAGTACAAGGTTGGTTCTGGTGCAGCATGGTGAGAGAGAGGTCTAGCAAAGCTCAGTACTCAAGGCTGCAAGTTGGTGAGAGGTGATCATGAGTTTTTGCAACTTGTTGCTTTTTGAACTTTCATGAGAAAAGTCAAGTTACATGAACTATAACCATGGGCATTCTTGGTTCAATTCTGAATTTTATGACTTGTAGAATGTTGGCACATTGGTTAGAGGTGAACTTGAGGCTGCAAAAGTCATTGATCCATGATTTTGCAAAATTCTCATTTAGGGCATGCCTTGAAAATAAGTGATTTTAGCCAACTTTGCATTGTGTTGCGGTGAGAATCGGATACCAAGCTATTAATTGAGCTTGAATCGCAAAACTTTTATGTTCACCACCGACTTTAATTTAATCCAAAGGGAAAAGGGAAAAAGATCGTAAAAACCCTAAATGAGGAGAAACTAGGTTCGGGGGTTGATTATACCTAGGGAAGGTGTTAGCATCCTAAGCATCCGCAGTATCCTACGGGAACCTCTTGTTAATATTTGCATTATTGTTGTTTATTGCTTGTTAAAACTATGGGAACCTAAGGTTTCATTTCTAATGGTGCTCGCACAACATCGCATCGATGCCTACGTATCGGGTATAGAATCAGAGCACTCGTAGTTCTCCTAAGGATTAACGAACACTTGGTTACGCTCAAGGTTCGCGGGGGAAAGTAAGTGTTATGGCAAACACTCACGTGACTTTAGCAAAGTCACAAAAAGTTGTAAAATAAAAAGCTAAGGACCTAATGGCTAAGGACCTAAGGATAAGGGATGGCTAAACTTCCTATGACATTGAGTCAACTGCAGGAGTATTTCCCTTTTTGGATTTAAATGCAAAGAAAGTAAAGTAGATAAATGAGGGTGCAAGCTCCTAAGACTAGGCAAAGGCTGCTACTTGCAAAAATAAATGACAGCAAATGAAGTAAGTGGAAATGCGAGGATAAAGGGCTTGGTAACTGGCTATGGCTCGATATGTGGATCGAGAATGCGGGGGTGGAAAGCAAGCGCAGTGCATCAAATTGCTTAAGTTGAAAAGCTGTGCAGTGTAAGGAACTGTGCAGATGGCGATCGTAAACGACCGACTTACGTGTGTGAGTGTATGTGAAGTGAAGTTCACTTGGCGTTGGACCAAGGAATCATTATCTTGAAAATTAATGTGCGCTTTCAATTTTATTTTAACAGGTATATGGTCGTGATGCGAAATAAATATAAACATAGTGTGCGTACTACCAAGACATCGGAAGATTAAATTTAAACTCTCGCTAAGGGATCTAAGACTAAGTCAAACAAAATTTGTCTTAAGCGAAGAAGAATTAAACAATTTTTGGCCTTTTTTATAAATAAATGACTCAATTAAGTATGTACTAAAAAGAAGAGAAGAAAATGAATTTGAAATATGTTTTAGTATTATTTTTTTTATGTATATATAAAAATATCTAACTAAGTATATATAAAAAAAATAAAAATAGAAAAGAAAAAATTTAAAAGTTTTTATACTTATTTTTCTAACCAAACAATAATAAAATAGAAATAAAAGTTTTGAAATAAAAGTTTTTTATTTTTTATTTTTCTAACTAAATATCATAATAAAATAGAAAAGAAAGCTTTGAAAATAAGAGTTTTTATTTTATTTTTCTAAATAATATAGTAATAAAATAGAAAAGAAATAGTGGAATAAATATAAAGAAAAAGGGGGGATGCGCTGGAACTGAAGGGTGAGAGGCAAGAAGCATGACCAATAGGTCTGCTTTTGATCTAAATCATGAAGAGTTTATTAAATAAAATAAAAAAAATAATAAATAGATAAATAAAATTAAAAACAAACAGTAAAAGGAAAATTGAAACACGAGTCAGAAGAAATCCCAATTCTTCTTCATCGCACAAATGCCCAAACAGAGAGAAAGCAAAAAAACTACCCTAAAGCAATCCTAACGGCGGCGACTCTCTCTCTGTCAGTTTTCTCTTCGCTCTCTCTCAGTCAATCTCGCTCTCGTTCTGCATTTTGGTTCGGTGGCTGAAGGTGTTTGGTGCTTTCTGAAGAGGGTGGTTGTCGGATGAAGGTGGCGGCTTGTGTGAAGGTGGTTCGGTCGGCAGGTTTCAGTTAGGTGAGTTCTGTGGATTCGTGAAGGTTTTGAGAGTTTGCGGCGGCTACAAGTTATGGACGGATTTCGTGAAAGGTGGTTTGCGGCTGGTTTGCTTCTGTTTCAGGTATACTGTGATTTACGGTGATGGATTCTGGATTTTGTGCGATGATGTGGATAGCCGGCGGGTTGAGAGTTCCGATGGGTTTCGAAGTGGTTTGTTTTCAAGGTTTTGGCCGGTGAATGGAGGATTTGGAGTGAGTCGTGGCAGCTCGGTGATGGACATTCGCGGCTAAGGGTTTTATGTGCAGTAGAGGGTGTGATACGTGAACAGGTTAAAGGGTGGTTTTGATGGTGGCTTGTTTCTTGGTAATGATTTTGCAGAAAGGGGCGAAGGTTGTTGGTGAAGATGCGGTTTCGTTGGTTTGCACCGTGGTGGCTGATGGTTTAGTTTCGTGGCCGGTTTGTGATGGGTTATTTTCTTTTACAGTGGTGAGAGTGGTGAAATGGTAAGGATTGTGTTTCTTTCTGTTCCGAGGTTTGGTTTGTGGTTTGATATCGCAGTTTTACGGTTGCGTTTTGATCTGTGGCTGAAGGTTTTGAGAGTTTGAGGCTTATGGTTTTTTAACAGGTTTGTGTTTGTGTTGAAGTTTAAGAAAAGGAGATTTGGTTTCTCAGTGTTTTTGTGGTAAGGGTGGACAGTGGTGATTTTCGGATTTGGGTGGTTTTTGGTGGAAAGGATTTAACGAAGGTGGGGGAAGATGGTCACGGATGGATTAAAGGTGGGAGGTCCGTTTGGATGATGACGGTGTTTGCGGTTCGTGGCTGTTGGCGGAAGGAAAGTGATGGTTTCACAGCAAGGTTTGGTTTGGCAAGATTGGGAAAGAGGTTGTTTCGGATTCGTTTCGAAAGGGCTGGCAGTGGTGAAGGGTTACGGAGGCTGGTGGTTCCAATTTGGGACACAGTGAATTGGGTCTGAGAGAAAAGATTTTGTTTATTGTTGTTGTATTTTGTGATGAATGGTGGGTTCTGTTTTATCTCACAGGTTAGAAAAGAAGGGTGTAGAGGTTAAGGGAACAAGTGATTCTAACACACACACATTACAAAAAACGCAGCAAAGCAAGTCTAAATGGGAGCAACACACAAACAGAATTCTAAGGCAAGAAAACAAAAAGTATCAAGACAAACCAAAGAAAAAGAAAAGAAGACTCACAAAGCGGAACTAGTCCGAACGATGCTTCCGATGACACTGCACAGGTGATTCTATTCTCTTTATGCTTTGAATTCCTCTCCTCCTCTTCTGATATTCTCCTATTCTTCTGAGTTTTTCCGGCTGCTATGAAGTTTTTTTTTGCTGTTCTGGTTTTGGTTTTTGATGCTGAGTTTGGTTGTTTCAGGGTTGTTTGTATGTTTTTCGTTGAGACTGTTTGTAGTGTGTGTTGAGGCTGATTTTTTGTGTGTGTTTTGGACTGTTTTTCAGTGTAAAAGTGCTGGATTTTTGTGTGTAGTTGTGCTGCACTGGTGTGAGTTTTGATGCTGATTTTTTTTGTTGATAACAGTGTGGTTTTTGTAGCTGAATTTTGTGGTTGCTTGTAGGTGAACTGATGTTCTTTGTGCTCTGCTTTGTGGTATTTTTATTGGCAGATTTTGTTGTCCTTGTTGCTTGCAAATGAAGGGTTGGAGGAAGGGAGACAAGTGCTGAATTTTGCAGCAGTGGAGTGGAGCAGGAAAATGCAGCTGTTGGTGGCTGCATGCTTGTCTTGGGGCAGATTTGGAGCTGTTGCATTTTGTCTTGGAGCTGAATTTTTTTGTATTCTTTTTTCTTGTAATTTTCTATGTAATTGTAACAAAATAATATGCTTGGAATAAAATAAAAAAAAAAAATTGATTATTTACATTTGATTGTGATTTGAAATTGAACACTTAATATTAAAAAAAATGGGAACTTTAAATTAAAATCTAAACATAAACTTAAAATTGGAGGTGAATAAAAAAGAAATAAACTTTAAAAATGAAAGTGACTTAGAAACTTAAATAAATTAAACTTGGAACTAAAATGAATAATAATAAAAAAGAAATTGAAATTTAGAAAATAAAAATATGGATATGAATTAAAATGGAATAAATGGTTAAAAATTAAAATTTTGAATTAGAAGTGAATGAAAAGGAATTAAACTTAAACTTGAAATAACTTAGAAACTTAAATAATTGAAATTAAAAAAATTAACTTTAGAATTTGAGAAATAAGTTTGGAATTTAGAAAATAAAAAGGGATTGAAATTAACATTAGATTTAGAAAATAACAACTTGAAAATGGAATAAAATTAAAAATTGAAGAATAAAAAAATAAATTCAAAAAAAAACAATAAAACTTGAAAATGAGATAAAAATTAATTTAAAAATAAGAACTTGAAAATAAATAGAAATAACAAATAAATTTAGAAAAAATTGAAAATTGAGCTAAAGGTTAAAAATAGAAATTTTAAAATAAGAACTTGATAATAACAACGAAAATAGAAATTAAAATTGAAACACAAAATGAATTAAAAGTTATAAATAAGAAAATAAAATTAAATTGAAATGGGAGCTAGAAAATGAGAAAAGAAAGCAACAGAAAAATAAAAATCGGGAAAAAATCCAGCTAAATGCGATAAATGTATGATTATGATATGAGCGATTAGGGGTAAAATTTAGGGTGTGACAGTTGCCCCTATTTAAATAACTTTACCAGATGGCATGAGTGATGGTAATCCTCATGGAATCAGTGTGAAAGGTATTTAAATATAGAAATAACCGGAAATTTTGCCCCTAAATGCAATGCTATGCCGGACTAAAAACTATCCAACTCTGCAACCCTTATGCAATGAAATGATGATTATGATATGAAATGATTAGAAAGAGAATGAAACGACGACCACAAGCCAAGACCCAACTGGGGGTGACAAACACTGGGGACGACAGACACTGGGGATAAAGAAAAGAAAACGGGAAATATTCAAAGTGATAAAACAACAGGTTCAAGTGTAACTGTTGACACTAAGAATAACAAAAGACGGGACAAAAGAAAATCCAAAGCGTTGGATCAACAAACACAGACAAAATAAAATAAAATTCAAAGTGACTGCACAGTGGCACAATGTGACCAACTGACACCAAGAATACAAACAAGACAAGGAAATAAATCGAAGTGGTTGACCAATGGCTCTATGCGACCAAATGACCGTGAGAAGTAAAAGCAACAACATATTCAAAGTGAATGCGCAGCGGCACGATGCGACCAACTGACACTAAGAATACAACAAAATAAACAGTCAAAGGGAAAGTGCAGCGGCTCGATGCGACCAACTAATCACTGGAAATGATAAACAAAAATATTCAAAGTGAATGCGCAGCGGCTCGATGCGACCAACTGACACTAAGAATACAACAAAATAAACAGTCAAAGGGAAAGTGCAGCGGCTCGATGCGACCAACTAATCACTGGAAATGATAAACAAAAATATTCAAAGTGAATGCGCAGCGGCTCGATGCGACCAACTGACACTAAGAATACAACAAAATAAACAGTCAAAGGGAAAGTGCAGCGGCTCGATGCGACCGACTGTCACCGAAAATGATAACATAATATTCAAAGTGAATGCGCAGCGGCTCGATGCGACCAACTGACACTAAGAATACAACAAAATAAACAGTCAAAGAGAAAGTGCAGCGGCTCGATGCGACCGACTGTCACCGAAAATGATAACATAATATTCAAAGTGAATGCGCAGCGGCTCGATGCGACCAACTGACACTAAGAATAACAAAAAGCTTATTCAAGGTGAATGCGCAGCGGCTCGATGCGACCAACTGACACCAAGAATAATCAACAAAAATAAACATTCAAAGTGAAAGTGCAGCGGCTCGATGCGACCAACTGTCACTGGAAATAAAAATCATAATATTCAAAGTGAATGCGCAACGGCTCGATGCGACCAGCTGACACTAAGAGGCTTATTCAAGGCGAATGCGCAGCGGCTCAATGCGACCAACTGACACCAAGAATAACAAAATAAAAATTCAAAAAGAATATGCAGTGGCTCGATGCGACCAACTGTCACTGAGAATAACAAAAGGCCTATTCAAGGTGAATGCGCAACGGCTCAATGCGACCAACTGACACCATGAATAACAAAAATAAATATTCAAAAAGAAAATGCAGTGGCTCGATGCGACCACTGTCACTGAGAATAACAAAAGGCCTATTCAAGGTGAATGCGCAGCGGCTCGAGGCGATCAACTGACACCATGAATAACAATAAAAAAACTTGAAGTAGAAGCACAAGAGGTTCGAAACCTATTGACACTACAAAAAAAAGCCAAGATACACTCAGAGTGAATGCGCAACAGGTTGAAAACCGGTTGACACTAAGAATGATAAAGACAAAGTAGTCAAAGCATTCAAAACGGTAAATTAGCAGGTTCAAATGTAACTGCTGACACTTAGGATAAGGAAGGAAATCACAATGATTTAGTAGCGGCTCTATGCTACCAGCTAGCATTGGGGATAGAATGGAGATCACCCAAAAATGAATCAACGGCTCTAAGCGACCGGCTAACGCAAAAGTAACAACAAAACATGTTGGAGTTTTCAACTAAGATAACACATCCAGCCTCTGGAAATTCCTTCAGGAACCATCAGGAGAAAGGTACAAGTATGTACAAAATCAAATGGACTTGGATTCAAGCAAAAGGTTCCAGGACCTGCTTAAAAGATTTGTGCCAATGACAATTAGACTTCAAGGAGACACGGTGGTCATAAAGACAAAAGCCAAACACAACTAGAAGTCCACTGGGGACACCCGCAATTACTGGGGACAAAAACAAATGGTAAACCACTTCGGGTACCAACAACAATGAAATCTCAAGTCGAACACTAATGATATCTGGACTTGGAAATAGACAAACGACAACTGGGGAAAGACAAATGCTAATGTCAAATGCGCATGATTGAGCATGATGCGAATGATCATGATATGCAAATGTTGACTCTAAAGAGACAAAGAGTTTGACAAGACTCAAAGAGGAATAGGCTCTCAACACTAATACTCAGGCGAGCAACATGAAAAACACTGAGGAGATGTCTTCGAACTGGGAAATCATGCTTGGTCCAAGGATCCAATCAAGAGTATTATAAGTTTTGAACTTCTATGGAGATTTCTGTAATAATAGTATACAAGTGTTGTTGCAAACCAGGACTTCTTGGGGAAACAGAAGTTTTTTCAATTTTCCAAAGTCAAAGAAACTTAAAAGTTTTCCAGTGTGTTCTCAAAAACATTTTCTAAAAAACTTGTCATTTTCAGAGTTAAATTGTAATCAAGTGATGGCATTTTGCATAACAAAAGAAAATAAGAAGCTGAACAATAAAACTCATAGGCAAAGTTTGTATTTTATTCAAGAATGGTAGCTTGCCAATGGCAAAAACTCCATGGGAAATTACAATTTGAAAATGGCAACGGGGAAGGGTCTACATTGAATCCAACGACCACTACAATCCCTAATAACTAAGACTGCCCGACACCTTGCTTCCGACGAGAGCAAATGGATCGATCTTTCAGTATGATTCTTCAGTAATGGTAAACACCATCTGATACAGTCAAATGCCTTTGTCCCTAACTTTTGCCTGGACCGCCCTTTCGGGTTTTCAATCCACCGGGACGCTCTTTTTTGCCTAAGCCGCCCTTTCGGGTTTTCAACTTAGCGAGCTCTTATTTTTATTTTTATCCCTAACTTTTGCCTGGATCTCCTTCATAGGTTTTGATCCACCGGGATACCCATTTTTGCCTAGGTCGCCATTTCTGGTTTTCGACCTATCGGGTTTTATTTAGGCATAATATTTTTTGACTGCATCAGAATTCACCGGGTGCTTCAGCTGTTCACCATCCATAGTTGTAAGGATTAAGGAACCTCCGGAGAATGCCATATTCACAACATATGGGCCTTCATAGTTAGGACTCCATTTTCCACGCATGTCTTTGTGGACTGGCAAGATTTTCTTGAGTACAAGATCTCCTTCTTTAAATTCTCGGATACGGACTTTCTTGTCAAATGCTCTCTTGATGCGCTTCTGGTACATCTGGCCGTGACACATGGCGGTCATTCTCTTCTCATCAATGAGGTTCAGTTGGTCGTATCTGCTCTGGACCCACTCAGCTTCCTCCAGTTTGGTTTCCATCAAGATTCTCAAAGATGGTATCTCTACTTCGATAGGGAGAACTGCATCCATCCCATACACCAGAGAGAAAGGGGTTGCCCCTGTTGAAGTGCGGACTGATGTTCTGTATCCGTGTAAAGCATAGGGTAACATCTCGTGCCAATCTTTGTAAGTCTTTACCATCTTCTGCAGAATCTTTTTGATGTTCTTGTTTGCAGCTTCAACAGCTCCATTCATCTTCGGGCGATACGGAGAAGAGTTATGATGTTCAATCTTGAATGTCTCACACAGCTCTTTCATTGTTTTGTTGTTCAAATTGGTCCCATTATCTGTTATGATTCGGCTTGGGATCCCATAACGGCAGATAATTTGGTTCTTGATGAAGCGGGCAACCACTTGCTTTGTCACATTGGCGTAGGAAGCTGCTTCTACCCATTTGGTGAAATAATCGATTGCGACCAAGATAAACCTATGACCATTGGAAGCTTTAGGTTCAATTGCCCCTATCATGTCAATGCCCCACATTGAGAAAGGCCAAGGCGATGATAGAACATTCAAAAGTGTCGGAGGTACGTGCACCTTGTCGGCATAAATCTGACATTTATGACACTTCCTGGCATACTTGAAACAATCTGATTCCATGGTCAACCAGAAGTATCCAGCTCTCAAAATCTTCCTGGACATGGCATGTCCATTGGCATGTGTTCCAAACGATCCTTCATGGATTTCCCTGATCAATAAGTCTGCTTCACGTTTGTCCACACATCTGAGCAGGACCATATCATGATTTCTCTTGTAAAGCACATTGTTGCTGAGGAAGAACTTGGACGCCAATCTTCTTAAAGTCTTCTTGTCTAAATTTGTTGCATCAGCTGGGTACTCCTGATTCTGCAGATAGTTCTTGATGTCGTAGAACCACGGTTTCTCATCAGTTTCTTCTTCGACCAATAGACAGTAGGCTGGTGCAGTTCTTCGCTCGATTGTAATGAGTGGAGCTTCATTAAGAAATCTAACTTGAAACATAGATGCCAACATAGCCAAGGCGTCTGCAATTTGATTTTCTGCCCTTGGAACATGATGGAAAGTGACTTCATCAAAGTATTTGATCAATTCCACAATGTGGGCACGGTATGGGATCAGCTTCTCATCACGAGTCTCCCATTCACCTTTGACTTGATATATTACCAAAGCAGAGTCTCCATATACATCGAGAATCTTAATTCTAGTATCGATTGCAGCTTCGATACCCAAAATACATGCTTCATACTCTGCGATGTTGTTTGTACATTCAAAACACAATCTAGCCGTGAAAGGAGTATAACCGCCATCGGGGTTCATCAAAACAACCCCCACACCATGCCCCATGTAGTTAGAGGAACCATCAAACATCATCTTCCAACGAGACCCTGGCTCGGGACCTTCATCTGGACCAGGAACTTTGCAGTCCTTTATCAGCATAATATCTTCGTCCGGGAAATCGAATTTCAAAGGTTCATAATCTTCGACAGGATGATCAGCAAGGTATCCAGATAGAACACTGCCTTTGATAGACTTCTGGGTTACATATTGGATGTCGTACTCGGATAACAACATGTGCCAACGGGCGAGTCTTCCAGTCAAAGCAGGCTTCTCAAAGATGTACTTTATTGGATCCATTTTCGAGATCAACAAAGTAGTGTGACAAATCATGTACTGCCTGAGGCGTCTGGCCGCCCATGCCAAAGCACAACAAGTCTTCTCTAAAAGTGAATATCTGCTTTCACAATCTGTGAACTTCTTGCTTAAGTAATAGATGGCGTGCTCCTTACGACCAGTTTCGTCTTGTTGGCCTAATACGCAACCCATAGATCCTTCGAGCACAGTCAGATACATGAAAAGAGGCTTCCCTGGAGTAGGTGGGATCAAGATAGGAGGTTCTTGCAGATAAACCTTAATCTTCTCAAAAGCCAGTTGACAATCAGGACTCCACTCAATTGCTTGATTCTTCCGGAGTAACTTGAATAGAGGCTCACAAGTAGCAGTCATGTTGGAAATGAATCTGGAGATGTAGTTCAATCTTCCGAGGAAACCCCTGACTTGCTTCTCTGTCTTGGGAGCTGGCATCTCTTGAATTGCTCTGACTTTATCTGGATCTACTTCAATTCCTTGCTGACTAACAATAAAACCGAGTAACTTCCCTGATCTGACACCAAAAGTACACTTAGCTGGATTCAGACGCAGTTGGAACTTTCTGAGACGCTCAAATAACTTCAAAAGATGATTCAAATGATCCTCCTCACTCTGTGATTTGGCAATCATATCATCCACATAAACTTCTATCTCTTTATGCATCATATCATGGAATAGGGTGACCATTGCCCTCTGATAGGTGGCTCCTGCATTCCTGAGACCAAATGGCATAACCTTGTAACAATAAGTGCCCCATGGTGTGATGAATGTAGTCTTTTCCATATCGTCAGGATCCATCTTGATCTGGTTGTATCCTGAAAACCCATCCATGAAGGAGAAAACAACAAATTTAGCAGTGTTGTCAACCAAAGTATCAATATGCGGAAGAGGGAAATCGTCCTTCGGACTGGCTTTGTTCAAATCCCTATAGTCCACGCACATTCTGACTTTGCCATCCTTTTTAGGGACTGGCACAATATTAGCTACCCACTCAGGGTACTTTGCAACTGCAAGGAATCCAGCATCAAACTGCCTTTTGACCTCTTCTCGAATTTTCAAAGCCATGTCTGGTCTTGTTCTTCGAAGCTTTTGCTTTACAGGAGGACAATCTGGTCGAAGAGGTAACTTGTGGACCACTATGTCTGTGTCTAACCCGGGCATATCTTGATACGACCATGCAAACACATCTACATACTCTCTGAGAAGCTTGACCACTCTTTCCCTGATGTCTGCCCCAAGTGTTGTACCAATCTTGACTTCCTTCTTGTCTTCATCAGTGCCAAGATTTATGGTCTCTACATGCTCCTTATGTGGCTGAAGATCTGTGTGCTCATTCTCAACCAATCTTGCCAGTTCTTCAGGAATGTCACAATCTTCCTCACTTTCATCTTCCGCTTGGTAGATGGGCGAATCAAAGTTAGGAGAGAATGTAGAGTCATTGGATTCAACAGGGTTTTCGTTTATTCTGCATATGATAATGATTTGCTTTTATTAAAAGTGGAAAATAGAGAAATGCAAGAGAAAAAGCTTTTTATTGGTTTTGAAAGATTGCCATTTTTCTTTTAAAAGTGAAAAGAGAGAAAAACGGTAAATTGATCAAAATAAGAGTTTAACAAAATGCCTTCATTGATAATAACTTTAAAAATGAGAAGGGGCCCTACAAAATACTCCCATAGCCTTGGGCAGAGCTAGGGAACTTTGAAAATACTTAAAAAACAACAAATTACTTTGACCAAGGAAAAAACTCTGGGATCTCAACTGCCTCCCAATTGTCCAAGGCTTCTTCACACTGATACACCAAGTGATTCACATCTTCATCTTCAGAAACTCCATCAATTGCGTTGATCTGATAACCAGCACTGGAAAACACTTCTTGGATGGTCTTCAGACGTCCTTTAGCGGAGGTTGATGCTCCTTCCTTCACATAAGTTGGTTTGTAACCCAACCCGCAGCGATCTAGCTTCTGTTTGACCTCGATGACATCACCCCAACCTTCATAGCTTCTTTCTTCAATGGTGGAAATGGTACTCTTCAGCGATGCAAAAGATGGGATACCCTTCCCTTTTGGTTCCTCTACTTCCAGAAGGACAACATTGGCTATCTCAAGAGCTTGGAAAGAAGTTTCCAAAGCATCTTCATCAGCCTCAATATAACTGAAGGATGAAAGGTTGCTAACCATGAGGTCTTCTTCCCCAGATACGGTTACCAGCTTATTATTGACTACAAACTTCATCTTTTGATGCAGGGTAGAAGTGACTGCCCCAGCCGCATGGATCCAAGGTCTTCCCAGCAAGCAACTGTAGTTAGGATTGATGTCCATAACCTGGAAAGTGATTTTGAAGACCTGTGGCCCGATCAGGATTGGTAGGTCTACTTCTCCAATGACAGTCCTTCTTGACCCATCAAAGGCTTTTACAATCAGTGCACTGGGCCTCATCTCTGCCCCTTGATAAGATATTTTAGCAAGTGTTCTTTTCGGCAAAACATTCAGTGAAGATCCTGTATCTACAAGAACTCTTGCTAAAGTATCCTCTTGACATTTCACTGATATGTGGAGCGCACGGTTGTGGTCCAAGCCCTCCTTCGGAAGATCCTCCATGCTGAAACTGAGGTTGTTACACGCAGTGATATTGGCAATGACTCCGTCAAACTGGTTCACTGTTATATCATGCGTAACATGTGCTTGAGCTAGCAACTTTTGAAGCGCACTTCGATGAGCCGGAGAATGCATAAGCAGTGATAGGATAGATATTTTGGAAGGCGTTTGATGCAGCTGATCAATCACCTTATAATCACTCTTCTTTATGATTCTGAGAAATTCGGCATCTTCTTCCCCCAAGACTACCTCTTTATCTTTGTTGACAACAGCTGGTATGACTTCTTTAGGCGGAGCCGTATTGGCTTGCTGGGTATATACACGACCACTACGGGTCAAACGACCTGCACCCGCTATATCAGTACTTGCAACTTTTGAAACTTCCTTCTGATCAGCTTTATCAATCTTCTGATGAACTTTCCCTGTATCATACTTCCAAGGAACTGCTTTAGTGTCTTCATAACGGAGAGAGTTACTCCTTTGTTCAAATCTCGGCTCAGGTACATTGAAAATTGGCACCACAGATTTTGGAGTATTGAAGACAGGTTGAACTCCTGAAGATTCAGGCAGGTTGAACACTGGCACCCAGGTAGAATTAGATTCCGGCAAGTTGAAGACTGGTTCAATTACTGCCACTTCATTCCTCCTCATATGACCACTCACTTGTAAGACACCTTCATCAATCAAAGCTTGAACATCTTTCAAGATCAGTTCACATCCCCTTGGACTATCAGCACAACCTTCACAATTTTGATGACAGCTCTTCAGTATACCCGCCTCTACTAACTTCGCATGGAAGTCTCTGAGCGGGGTCTTGATCTCGGTGGCATTGAAAATCAAACCTTCTTCGGACTCATCAACGATAGCATTTATAGACCCATGCTTGGGTAAAGGATTATCTTTGACATTCGGACCAGTATTCCCAAATGACAGAATATTCTTCTCCATCAAATCTTTCACTATGTACTTCAAAGCATAACAACCCTCCAAATCGTGCCCTGGAGCACCTTCATGGAATAAACAGCGAGCATTTGCATTGTAATTTGGTGGGAGCGGATTTGGTGGAGGACCCAAAGGCCTGGGAGTAACCAAACCCTTCTTCAGCAGTGAAGGATATAACTCAGTATAAGTTATAGGGATTCGAGGATTAGGAGGCCTTCCACCTGTTCTTCTGTTCTGAAAATTTGGATTTGGATGAGGAGTTGGAGTCCTCGGCTGGTAGGCTGAAGCATTGGGTGCTTGTTGATAGCCCGGATTGTTGATCATTGGTTGATAAGGTTGAATCATTGGAGCCGCTTGTTGGTACATCGGTGCTGCTTGAGCTGGCCGATGCATGGGGACTTGTGGATTAAATGCTGGTTGAACTGCCGCTACATAAGGATGTTGGGCATACTGTTGTTGATGAGCATACTGCTGTTGAGCCATAGGTGAAGGTCTCTGCCAAAGTGGATTTCTTCTTTGACCTGTCATTATGGCGTTTGTCTCACCTTCCTTCTTCTTGTGAAAGTTGCCGGTAAATTTCTTACCAATATTTCCACTGCCAGTGCTAGAACTGCCAGAGGCACTACTCATCTTTCCACTTTTCAAACCGAGTTCTACCTTGATTCCCACAGCCACTAAATCAGAGAAACTAGCAGTTATACTCCCCACCATTCTCTCATAGAATTCTGGTCGCACAGTGTCGACAAACCAGTCAGCTAATTCTTTTTCAGTCAATGGGGGCTCTACTTGAGAAGCGGTCCCTCTCCACCTCTGAGCATACTCTTTAAAGGATTCAGACTCTTTCTGGGACATGCTTAGCAATTGCCTCCTATCGGGAGCGAGGTCCATGTTGTATTTATATTGTTGGATGAAAGCATCGGCCAAGTCTTGGAAACTACGAATCTTTGACTGGTCAAGCGTCAAATACCATTTAGAGGAGATTCCCTTCAGGCTGTCTTGGAAGCAGTGGATCATTAACTTATCATTGTCTACCTGAGCAGCCATTCTTCGATAGTACATCAGGAGATGGTTTTTGGGACAAGTTGCACCCTCATACATATCAAACGTGGGTATCTTGAACTTCGGAGGTATTACCAATCCAGACACCAGGCACATTTCTCTGGCAGCAGCACCAAAGATCTGGTCACCTTCAATCGCTCTTAATCTTTTTTCAAGGGTATCAAAATTCTCCTGCATCTTCACGTGCTTCTCATCTCCGTTTTCAGACATATCTGGCGCTTCATACCCCTGATGGTCATTAAAATACGGTTGGGCACGGGTGTGCACAATGTCCTGTGTAAAATTAGCAACTGCATGATTTTCTTCATTAGTCACAGGAACAGTTTGTTGAGCAGCAAATCCCTGAGGAGGAGGCACAAAACTTTGGAAGGGAAATGCCATACCCTGAGAGGGAGGTGCGAAACTTTGAGAAGCTAGGCCTTGGGACGGAGGGAAGAAACCCTGAGCAGCAAATCCTTGGGAAGGAGGTATAAAACTCTGAGTAGCAAAACCTTGTGAAGGAGGTATAAAACTTTGAGTAGCAAACCCTTGTGAAGGAGGTATAAAACTTTGAGTAGCAAACCCTTGTGAAGGAGGTATAAAACTTTGAGTAGCAAACCCTTGTGAAGGAGGTATAAAACTCTGAGTAGCAAACCCTGAAGAAGAAGGAATAAAACTTTGAGAAGCAAAACCATGAGGAGGAGGGACGAATCCATGAGGAAGTCCAAAAGGAGGCCAGGTCACAGGGGTAATGACTGATGATGTAGGCTGGGTCGTTGCAGTGACAACTTCAGTTGTTGCAGTAACAATTTCTGACACCACAGTCCGTTGGGTATCCATCTTCGCTCGAATGACTTGCAACATTTCCATCATCTGACCCATATCTCCACGAATATCAGAAAGCTCTTCGTTAACTCTGTCCATCTCTACGTCTCTTTCAGCCATCCTCTTTCTGGCTTGAGCTCGAGTGTAGTATTTGCGTGAGAGCCTCAGTGTGAAAGCTGAATTGAGAGCAGATGACGGGAATGAGTTTCATGAAAAAAATGCAAATGCAATGCCAAATGTATGAGTGCAATGCAAAAATGAAATTTTATTCAAGGAACTTAAGAAACAATTTGCAAATACCAAGGAACACATAATAATCAAGGGATATGATTTCATTAAATTCAAAAAGCGATACAAAGTCTTGAGTACACTTTCAAAAATCCCAAACAAAGTTTAATAAAGATAAAGACAAAGTCCTAAGGAGATTCTCCTAAAAGCCTCAAATTGAGCTTCTCGATTTGTGCCTTCATCTGAGCCCTTTCAAGCATAAGTTGATCCACGATCGACTTCCAAGAAGTGTCCTCTTGAGTACTGGAGGAAAATAAATCCTCTGGTGCTTTCCTTTTCTTGCTGGAGAGCTCTTCTTCTTCCTTCATCTTCAGTTGTCTTCTAAGTTCCTCATTCTCACTGCTGATGATCTGATGTCGATTCTTCCATGCATTCTTCTCTCGAACCTCTTTCTCCAAATCAATCTTCAGTTTCTCCGCATCATCCATAAAGACCAGAATGGGTTTCTTGAAGGTCATAGGATCCTGGCGAGGGTAAGGCATCTTCAGACTGATTGCCCTATCTCGTACCCATTGGAGATAGGGTTCCATAGAAACACAATTCGGCTTTCCCAGGCTACTCCTCCCCTTCCTATGGATACACTTCCAAGCTTGCACAATCTGTTTCTTGAGCTCTGGTTCTTCGTCATCCTTAAAGAAAATTCCTTCCACTTCAACACTCTTAGGCTTGTCCTTCAACGGATACCCGAGTTGGCGGCGAGCCAAAACCGGATTATAGCTGATTCCTCCCTTAGTGCCAAGAAGAGGCACATTAGCAAAATCACCACAGCTATCAATAATCAATATTCCATCATAAGCACGATTGTACCAGCTAATGTCAGAGTGGGTAAGAGACATGATCCTTTGTGACCACCACAAACCATCTTTAAGGTTCCAAAATGAAGATGACTTAGGCAAGTGCGAAATAAACCACTCGTACAACAATGATGCACAACAAGTAATCATCCCTCCCTTATGGTGATTCCTCAGATGGATGGAATGATAAGTGTCTCCGAGCAAAGTAGGGACCGGGTTCTTCTTCAGAAAGATCTTGATGGCGTTCAGGTCGACAAAGTCTTCAAAGTTTGGGAAAAGCAGCACTCCATATATCAGCAGAATAAAAGTCGCCTCAAAAGCTTTCATATCCTTCACATCAACAAAATTCTTGGCCCTTTCTATCAGAAACTTTGTAGGGAATCCAAAAATCTTTCCTTTATAGGTCATATTTGCCTTGACCTCAGGAACACTCAAATATGTCGCCTTTGCAATCTCCGCTTCTTCAGGGTCCTTCTCTAGAACAGGGAATGGAAACTCATCCTTAACACGTGATCCCACCAAAACTGAATACTCTTCCAAAGTAGGCGCCAATTGGTAATCAGGGAACGTAAAACAGTGGTAGAGGGGATCATAAAACTGGAGCATCACAGAGAGCAACCTTCCATCCCAATCAGTCTTAAGCAAAGCTAAAAGTCTCCTATGCTTCTCCATGAAGGCTTCTTGATCCAGAACCAAATCTCTTAATTTCCTTAGGTCTTCAAGTTTGGGAGTTTTGAATGTGTACTTGACAGTCTTTCTTCTTCCAAAGTCCATGATGATACCTATGATATTTGCAAAGATAAAGTTTCTGAGTTCCTTGAATAAAAATGGTAAAAATGATGCTTCATGATGCGTGAATGCAACAAACACAAACAAGGCTTAGGTTCAAAGCTTGCATGAGGTCAAAGGTTCAACCCTCCCAAAAAGGTATGTACTATGAGTTTATTTGTACCTGTACAACGGGTTCTAAAAGTTCCCAGAATCATTGTCCCATCTTTCGGATATTACCGACTTCCCAACTCAACTTGGTAATCAATAATATTCTCAAGAGAGTCTCATCCGAGTGCAGTATCGCGTATCAACTATTTCGGATTTGCACCCTCATAGTCATCGCACTACATCCCTAAAAGGCCAAGTGGGGGTAAATGTTCTACGGTCCTCAGCATTAATGGCTCTCAAGTCGAATATAGTAATGTTTTCACGACTGAACTCGATCAACAAAACTACATCCGAGGAGGCCTCCGCTGAGTGGTGGTGTCTCAAGTCAACTTGGTCGGGACTCAACTCCCTACAAGCCTTCTTGAATATACCACCGTCCTAACTTATTTTGCACTCAAGTCCGGGTTAGGACTTATCTCACCACACATGGAACACCCAACAAAAATCCAAAATAATAACAAGCAATACAACAACAAATATACAAATATACAAGGTGGGCTTAACCCTCAAAAATAGTGTCCCCAGTGAAGTCGCCATTTTCTGTTGCGGTGAGAATCGGATACCAAGCTATTAATTGAGCTTGAATCGCAAAACTTTTATGTTCACCACCGACTTTAATTTAATCCAAAGGGAAAAGGGAAAAAGATCGTAAAAACCCTAAATGAGGAGAAACTAGGTTCGGGGGTTGATTATACCTAGGGAAGGTGTTAGCATCCTAAGCATCCGCAGTATCCTACGGGAACCTCTTGTTAATATTTGCATTATTGTTGTTTATTGCTTGTTAAAACTATGGGAACCTAAGGTTTCATTTCTAATGGTGCTCGCACAACATCGCATCGATGCCTACGTATCGGGTATAGAATCAGAGCACTCGTAGTTCTCCTAAGGATTAACGAACACTTGGTTACGCTCAAGGTTCGCGGGGGAAAGTAAGTGTTATGGCAAACACTCACGTGACTTTAGCAAAGTCACAAAAAGTTGTAAAATAAAAAGCTAAGGACCTAATGGCTAAGGACCTAAGGATAAGGGATGGCTAAACTTCCTATGACATTGAGTCAACTGCAGGAGTATTTCCCTTTTTGGATTTAAATGCAAAGAAAGTAAAGTAGATAAATGAGGGTGCAAGCTCCTAAGACTAGGCAAAGGCTGCTACTTGCAAAAATAAATGACAGCAAATGAAGTAAGTGGAAATGCGAGGATAAAGGGCTTGGTAACTGGCTATGGCTCGATATGTGGATCGAGAATGCGGGGGTGGAAAGCAAGCGCAGTGCATCAAATTGCTTAAGTTGAAAAGCTGTGCAGTGTAAGGAACTGTGCAGATGGCGATCGTAAACGACCGACTTACGTGTGTGAGTGTATGTGAAGTGAAGTTCACTTGGCGTTGGACCAAGGAATCATTATCTTGAAAATTAATGTGCGCTTTCAATTTTATTTTAACAGGTATATGGTCGTGATGCGAAATAAATATAAACATAGTGTGCGTACTACCAAGACATCGGAAGATTAAATTTAAACTCTCGCTAAGGGATCTAAGACTAAGTCAAACAAAATTTGTCTTAAGCGAAGAAGAATTAAACAATTTTTGGCCTTTTTTATAAATAAATGACTCAATTAAGTATGTACTAAAAAGAAGAGAAGAAAATGAATTTGAAATATGTTTTAGTATTATTTTTTTTATGTATATATAAAAATATCTAACTAAGTATATATAAAAAAAATAAAAATAGAAAAGAAAAAATTTAAAAGTTTTTATACTTATTTTTCTAACCAAACAATAATAAAATAGAAATAAAAGTTTTGAAATAAAAGTTTTTTATTTTTTATTTTTCTAACTAAATATCATAATAAAATAGAAAAGAAAGCTTTGAAAATAAGAGTTTTTATTTTATTTTTCTAAATAATATAGTAATAAAATAGAAAAGAAATAGTGGAATAAATATAAAGAAAAAGGGGGGATGCGCTGGAACTGAAGGGTGAGAGGCAAGAAGCATGACCAATAGGTCTGCTTTTGATCTAAATCATGAAGAGTTTATTAAATAAAATAAAAAAAATAATAAATAGATAAATAAAATTAAAAACAAACAGTAAAAGGAAAATTGAAACACGAGTCAGAAGAAATCCCAATTCTTCTTCATCGCACAAATGCCCAAACAGAGAGAAAGCAAAAAAACTACCCTAAAGCAATCCTAACGGCGGCGACTCTCTCTCTGTCAGTTTTCTCTTCGCTCTCTCTCAGTCAATCTCGCTCTCGTTCTGCATTTTGGTTCGGTGGCTGAAGGTGTTTGGTGCTTTCTGAAGAGGGTGGTTGTCGGATGAAGGTGGCGGCTTGTGTGAAGGTGGTTCGGTCGGCAGGTTTCAGTTAGGTGAGTTCTGTGGATTCGTGAAGGTTTTGAGAGTTTGCGGCGGCTACAAGTTATGGACGGATTTCGTGAAAGGTGGTTTGCGGCTGGTTTGCTTCTGTTTCAGGTATACTGTGATTTACGGTGATGGATTCTGGATTTTGTGCGATGATGTGGATAGCCGGCGGGTTGAGAGTTCCGATGGGTTTCGAAGTGGTTTGTTTTCAAGGTTTTGGCCGGTGAATGGAGGATTTGGAGTGAGTCGTGGCAGCTCGGTGATGGACATTCGCGGCTAAGGGTTTTATGTGCAGTAGAGGGTGTGATACGTGAACAGGTTAAAGGGTGGTTTTGATGGTGGCTTGTTTCTTGGTAATGATTTTGCAGAAAGGGGCGAAGGTTGTTGGTGAAGATGCGGTTTCGTTGGTTTGCACCGTGGTGGCTGATGGTTTAGTTTCGTGGCCGGTTTGTGATGGGTTATTTTCTTTTACAGTGGTGAGAGTGGTGAAATGGTAAGGATTGTGTTTCTTTCTGTTCCGAGGTTTGGTTTGTGGTTTGATATCGCAGTTTTACGGTTGCGTTTTGATCTGTGGCTGAAGGTTTTGAGAGTTTGAGGCTTATGGTTTTTTAACAGGTTTGTGTTTGTGTTGAAGTTTAAGAAAAGGAGATTTGGTTTCTCAGTGTTTTTGTGGTAAGGGTGGACAGTGGTGATTTTCGGATTTGGGTGGTTTTTGGTGGAAAGGATTTAACGAAGGTGGGGGAAGATGGTCACGGATGGATTAAAGGTGGGAGGTCCGTTTGGATGATGACGGTGTTTGCGGTTCGTGGCTGTTGGCGGAAGGAAAGTGATGGTTTCACAGCAAGGTTTGGTTTGGCAAGATTGGGAAAGAGGTTGTTTCGGATTCGTTTCGAAAGGGCTGGCAGTGGTGAAGGGTTACGGAGGCTGGTGGTTCCAATTTGGGACACAGTGAATTGGGTCTGAGAGAAAAGATTTTGTTTATTGTTGTTGTATTTTGTGATGAATGGTGGGTTCTGTTTTATCTCACAGGTTAGAAAAGAAGGGTGTAGAGGTTAAGGGAACAAGTGATTCTAACACACACACATTACAAAAAACGCAGCAAAGCAAGTCTAAATGGGAGCAACACACAAACAGAATTCTAAGGCAAGAAAACAAAAAGTATCAAGACAAACCAAAGAAAAAGAAAAGAAGACTCACAAAGCGGAACTAGTCCGAACGATGCTTCCGATGACACTGCACAGGTGATTCTCTTCTCTTTATGCTTTGAATTCCTCTCCTCCTCTTCTGATATTCTCCTATTCTTCTGAGTTTTTCCGGCTGCTATGAAGTTTTTTTTTGCTGTTCTGGTTTTGGTTTTTGATGCTGAGTTTGGTTGTTTCAGGGTTGTTTGTATGTTTTTCGTTGAGACTGTTTGTAGTGTGTGTTGAGGCTGATTTTTTGTGTGTGTTTTGGACTGTTTTTCAGTGTAAAAGTGCTGGATTTTTGTGTGTAGTTGTGCTGCACTGGTGTGAGTTTTGATGCTGATTTTTTTTGTTGATAACAGTGTGGTTTTTGTAGCTGAATTTTGTGGTTGCTTGTAGGTGAACTGATGTTCTTTGTGCTCTGCTTTGTGGTATTTTTATTGGCAGATTTTGTTGTCCTTGTTGCTTGCAAATGAAGGGTTGGAGGAAGGGAGACAAGTGCTGAATTTTGCAGCAGTGGAGTGGAGCAGGAAAATGCAGCTGTTGGTGGCTGCATGCTTGTCTTGGGGCAGATTTGGAGCTGTTGCATTTTGTCTTGGAGCTGAATTTTTTTGTATTCTTTTTTCTTGTAATTTTCTATGTAATTGTAACAAAATAATATGCTTGGAATAAAATAAAAAAAAAAAATTGATTATTTACATTTGATTGTGATTTGAAATTGAACACTTAATATTAAAAAAAATGGGAACTTTAAATTAAAATCTAAACATAAACTTAAAATTGGAGGTGAATAAAAAAGAAATAAACTTTAAAAATGAAAGTGACTTAGAAACTTAAATAAATTAAACTTGGAACTAAAATGAATAATAATAAAAAAGAAATTGAAATTTAGAAAATAAAAATATGGATATGAATTAAAATGGAATAAATGGTTAAAAATTAAAATTTTGAATTAGAAGTGAATGAAAAGGAATTAAACTTAAACTTGAAATAACTTAGAAACTTAAATAATTGAAATTAAAAAAATTAACTTTAGAATTTGAGAAATAAGTTTGGAATTTAGAAAATAAAAAGGGATTGAAATTAACATTAGATTTAGAAAATAACAACTTGAAAATGGAATAAAATTAAAAATTGAAGAATAAAAAAATAAATTCAAAAAAAAACAATAAAACTTGAAAATGAGATAAAAATTAATTTAAAAATAAGAACTTGAAAATAAATAGAAATAACAAATAAATTTAGAAAAAATTGAAAATTGAGCTAAAGGTTAAAAATAGAAATTTTAAAATAAGAACTTGATAATAACAACGAAAATAGAAATTAAAATTGAAACACAAAATGAATTAAAAGTTATAAATAAGAAAATAAAATTAAATTGAAATGGGAGCTAGAAAATGAGAAAAGAAAGCAACAGAAAAATAAAAATCGGGAAAAAATCCAGCTAAATGCGATAAATGTATGATTATGATATGAGCGATTAGGGGTAAAATTTAGGGTGTGACACATTGCCATAACTTTTGATCCAAGAAGAGTTTGATCATGTTCTTGTACTTTTTGGAAAGGGAAAGATGAGATCTACAACTTTCATGACCAAAGTTTTTTTCATTTGAAGCATTTTTGGATCCAAAATCATGGCTTGAAAAATGACATAAAATGATGCATTCTTGAAAAGTCAACTATGCCCAAAAAGTCAACATTTGCAAAAAACCCTAAATTCTTGATTTCTATGAACTTCAATCTTCTTCCATGATCAAATAAAGACCATACACACTCAAAATGATGAAGATCACCCATTGGTTGGGTCATTGGGGGCCTCAGATGCCCTGATTTTGCACTGACTTGTCTGAAAAGTCAACCCTTGATCAGATGACTTCCCCATGGAATTTCTTCATGAAAATTGACATGCATACTCCCTATACCATATAGAGATCAATGGAAACAAGAATGACCAAAAAATTTGGAGTTATGGCCTCTGAAACCAAAACCCTAATTTTCAGTCAACTGTGTGGTTCAAGCTGGCCCTGCATCCACTCAAACCCTAGTTCTTGTGATTCCTCTGCATTTTGACTTTGAGGAGATGAAATATGACATAAGAACACACATGGACCCCTTTGAGTTGATTGGTGGCCTTTGGAATGGCTCAAGATGCTTTTGGGATTGCTCAGATCACAAACCCTAGGTGCAGATGCCTTGAAACTATCCAGTGAATCAAAAATGAAATGTGAGATGACATGATTGTGCTTATGCATATGAGATGACCATAAGCCATGGTGTGAATGGGTGAGGGCAAATTTGGGGTGTTTACAGCTGCCCCTATTCAAACATGAGTTAGCTGTGCAGGTTGTAAGCGACGGCTTAGCAGGCGAACAAGATAACTTGTGGTTGAATACCAAAGACAGTCCAAAATTTGCACTCACAGAATAAAAAAGAAAAGGGATATAGATTGTAAAGTATATTGTAAAGTGTGGGCGACGGAGGACGACCGTCGAGCAGAGGACGACTGCTGGGTAAGGTGGTATGTGAAGCAAAGCGATGACGGGGACGGCCGACATGCTGGTAAAGTGTATAAAGCAATGACGGGGACGGCCGACATGCTGGGGATAAAAGGTAAAGCTAAGACGGGGACGGCCGACTAGCTGGGGAAAATAAAATATCATGATGGGGATGGCCATCAAGATAAAACTGCAAAATTCTGAGGATTAATGAAACATGACGGGGACGGCCATCAAGTTCATAAAGGTAAAGTAACCAACGATGGGGACGGCCATCGGGCTAAAAAGGAAAAGGGACCACGACGGGGACGGCCATCGGGTTAAAGAATGAATGAAATAAACAGATGATGGGGTACGGCCATCAAAGGTGAAGGACGATCACCTAGCAGGGGACGGCTGCTCTGTTGGGTATAAAGAAATATGATGGGGACGGCCATCAAAGGTGGAGGACGACCACCTGGCAGGGTACGGCTGCCGAAAATATCAACGATGGGGACGGCCATCGGACAGAAAAGGTCAACGATGGGGACGGCCATCGGACGAGCAAGATGGAGGACGACCATCAAGAAGTGGAGGACGACCACTCAGCAGGGGACGGCTGCTCTCGAGGTTTATCATAACACAGGACGAGTGTTAGATAACTAAAATCAACAATGGGGACGGCCATTGGATAAAGTGATGAAGGACGATCATCAAAAAGGTGGAGGACGACCACCTAGCAGGGGACGGCTGCTAAAATCAACGATGGGGACGGCCATCGGATGAGCATGATGGAGGACGACCATCAAGAAGTGGAGGACGACCACTCAGCAGGGTACGGCTGCTCTCAAAGGTATCATAACACAGGACGAGTGTTAGATAAAAAGAAAATTTGTTGGCAATCTACTGAGGAGATAGTAAACACGGACGAGCGTTTGCATCCAAGAAACAAACGGTATAAGTGTCTGGTATTGTGTATAGATTAAAGATGCGGACGAGCACCCTTAAGACTATGATACGGACGAGTATCATGTAGAAACAAACTGACACATGTTCAGAGATGATGATACGGACGAGTATCAATTGGTTAACTAAGAACACGGACAAGTGTTGCATCTGAAAGGATTCTTCTGGGGAGTAATAGACACGGACGAGTATCTATATTCAAGAAGACAAAGGTGTTTGACACGGTGTATGGATTAAAGACGCGGACGAGCATCCCTAAGACTATGATACGGACGAGTATCATGTAGAAACAAACACTAGACGCAATGTTCTGAGATGGTGGTACGGACGAATACCAACTGGCTAACAAAGAACAAGGACTACTGCCGAATCTGCGGGGATATGAGCGGTGATGTATACAAGATACGGACGAGTACCTGTATAAGCGTACCATGCGTGGTGAGTATTGTATTGATGATGAGTGTTTATCTGCTGGGGAGAGTGACATGGACGAGTGTCAAGAGAGAAAAGTATAATATTAACAAGTGTCTGCTATACAAAGTCTAGGCGACTGCACTGGGGATATGACACGGACGGGTGTCAGGGAAGTGTATATAAGGTATGTGAGTGCAAAGAGGATGTCTTTGGCTTTCTGCTGGGAGTTATGACACGGACGGGTGCCAGAATGTATCTGTAATACGGGTGATTTGTTTGTAAAGGGTGTTCAGGCGACTTTACTGGGGAAAGATGACACGGACGGGTGCCAAAAGGTGTATATACGGGTTTGTGAATATGAGGCAACTGCTTTTGCTGAGACTCTGATGGGGATTCTTGGGGAAAGTAATCTGTATTCTGATGAATGGTTACTAATCACAAGCGTTCAATTCACAACATGACTTATGATTATGCTATGCATTTGATTTTTGCCGTAATGCTCCGTATTAGACGGAATGCTACGCTCTGGGGGGTGAATATGATGTAGATGCCATGATTATGCAAAGGGGCACAGATCCGGGATTCGGATCCCATTGCTGCGAAGATCTCTGGATGATCTGCTTGAAGTGAACATCCCAGCTGGGGGTGAGATCATTGGTAGATCTGATGATGTATCTGCTCGGGGATATAGGTCACTGGTTGACATATCCTTGATAATACGGGACCCAGCTGGGGTTTGCAGAAGCTTTCTTCACTCTGTTGTGATCTCTTCATGCGTTGCTCTTCTGAATAGAGGCTGGGGAAGGTGTGGGGAGATGATTCCCTGATTTCTGTATTCTGTTGAGGAAGAATGGCACCTCGGCTGGGGAATTGCGAGAGGCAACTCAGCTGGGGAGAGCAACAAGAGGCAACCCAGCTGGGGAGAGCAATGGGGAGCAACTCAGCTGGGGACAGAGCATCTCGGATGCTGAGATTGAGTGTATGCTGATTTGGCAGCTCCGCTGGGGAAATGGGCACCTTCTAGTGCCATGTGGAAGATAGACCGAGTTGATAATGATTCGCCTACTTGCTGAGACGTAGCTTGCATGCCCCAGGTTGCGTTCTGGATACCTGCAATCCTGCAAAGATAATGGAACGTACAAAAGGTCCCGAGGTATCCCTTACCGGATTCCGTCATAGGAGTTAAGTACTTTCGAGAATAATCACATTCCCTGTAAGCATGTGTTTTCATCTTTAGAGAAATGCATCTGTACTTATGCAACTGTATTTTTAGAGATATCAGACGACTCTTTGCAAAACGTAAATGTAAAAACGAAACATGACTGAAAATCTGATTTTATTAATTCATGTGCCCTGGATTGGCAAAGATACAGTCAAAGAAACATATCTCCTGAAATGAGGAGATTGTTACAAATTGAGAAAACAAATGCTGGCGGTGTCGACGACGCTTTCAAGGAGCTTCCTCTTCTGCTATGACTCGTATGACAATGACGTTCTTCTCGTCTTGCTTTCTGGAGAGAGTTGATTCTGATTGAAGCTTGATCCTTTGAAGCTTACCAAGTTGTAGGTGATACAGACGAATTCAGAATGCAGTTGTTCGCTTATTCCCTTATTTTGCATGGATCGCCCTTTCGGGTTTTCAATCCATCGGGATACCCATTTTTGCCTGAGCTGTCCAATGAGGCTTTTCAACTCAACGGGTGTACATTTTTTCATTTATTTCCCTTACTTTTGCCCGAGTCTTTTATTCTGTTTTTGACTCGCCGGGATGCCCTATTTTTGCCTGGACTTACATTCTGTTTTTATGTCCAGCGGGTCATTTTATGCGAAGTATTTTTTAACTGCATCTGAATTCACAGGGGACGGGAAATCTTCACCATCCATGGTGCTGAGCATCAGTGCTCCACCAGAGAAAACTTTCTTTACAACGAATGGTCCTTCATAATTTGGAGTCCATTTGCCCCTGTGGTCTGTATGAGGAGGGAGGACTCTTTTCAGCACAAGATCTCCCACTTGGTACTCTCGGTGCCTGACTTTCTGATCGAAGGCTCTCTTCATTCTTTTCTGATACAACTGCCCGTGGCAGATTGCAGCCAATCTTTTCTCTTCGATCAGACTCAGTTGCTCGTATCGGGACTGAACCCATTCTGCTTCGTTTAGTTTAACATCCATTAATACCCGTAACGAGGGTAATTCAACTTCAACAGGTAGGACCGCTTCCATTCCATACACAAGCTGATACGGTGTTGCCCCAGTGGACGTTCTGATTGATGTGCGATACCCATGCAAGGCAAATGGTAGCATTTCATGCCAGTCTTTGTAGGTGACTACCATCTTCTGCACAATCTTCTTGATATTCTTATTTGCTGCCTCAACAGCGCCGTTCATCTTTGGCCTGTAAGGAGAAGAATTGTGATGTTGGATTTTGAAGTCCCGGCACAGTTCTGCCATCATTTTGTTGTTTAAGTTGGAACCATTATCAGTAATGATTCGCTCGGGCACTCCATACCGACAGATGATATCTCTTTTCAGAAATCTGGCTACCACTTGTCTTGTAACATTTGCATATGAGGCTGCTTCAACCCACTTGGTAAAATAGTCAATAGCGACCAGGATGAATCTGTGACCATTTGAAGCAGTCGGCTCAATTTTGCCAATCATATCAATGCCCCACATAGCAAAGGGCCAGGGTGAAGACATTATGTTCAAAGGATTAGGAGGCACATGCACCTTATCTGCATAGATTTGGCATTTATGGCATTTCCTGGCATAGGCACAACAGTCTGCATCCATTGTGATCCAGTAATAGCCTGATCTTAACAACTTTTTAGCCATGGCATGCCCTCCTGCATGGGTACCAAAAGATCCTTCGTGCACTTCATGCATCAGCAAATCTGCTTCCGTCTTGTCAACACATCTGAGAAGTACCATGTCAAAGTTCCTTTTGTATAAAGACCCATCAGCGTTCAGAAAGAAACTACCAGCAAGCCTTCTCAAAGTCTTCTTATCATTGGAAGATGCCCCAGGTGGGTATGTCTGATCCTCCAAGAAGCACTTAATGTCGTGGAACCAAGGCTTATCATCTTTTACAACATCTGCTGCAAATACATATGCTGGTCTATCAAGTCTAGACACTGAAATCTGAGGTACAAAGTTGGCCGTTTGAACTTTGATCATGGATGAAATGGTAGCAAGAGCATCTGCAAACTGATTCTCGTCCCGAGGGATATACTCAAGTTTGACTGTTGTAAAGAAAGTCAGTAACCTTCTCGTATAATCCCTGTAAGGTATCAGATGATCTTGGTGGGTGTACCATTTCCCGTTGGTTTGATTGACTACCAAAGCTGAATCTCCGAATACGGTCAATGTCTTGATCCTGAGATCAATGGCTTCCTCAAGACCCATAATGCAAGCTTCGTATTCAGCTTCGTTGTTAGTGCAGTTGAAAGTGAGTTTTGCCGAGAAAGGCATGTGAACTCCTTTAGGTGTAATGAGTACTGCACCAACACCGCGGCCATTCATGTTAACAGCCCCATCAAACATCATAGTCCATTCTTCTTCCGGGTCAGGCCCTTCAGTGTGAATAGGCTCTTCGTGATCTTTTGCTTTAATGAACATGATGTCTTCATCAGGGAAGTCAAACCTCATTGGCTGGTAGTCATCAATGGGTTGCTCAGCAAGATATTCAGATAGTACACTGCCCTTGATGGCTTTCTGAGATGTGTACTGTATGTCATATTCTGTGAGAATCATCTGCCATCTTGCAACCCGTCCGGTAAGAGCTGGCTTCTCGAAAATGTACTTAACTGGATCCATTTTTGAGATTAATAAGGTAGTGTGGGTCAACATATACTGTCTCAGTCGGCGAGCAGCCCACGCTAAAGCACAGCAAGTTTTCTCGAGCAGTGAATAACGCTGTTCACAGTCGGTAAACTTTTTGCTTAGGTAGTATATTGCATACTCTTTTCAACCAGACTCGTCATGCTGGCCCAGCACACACCCCATCGACTCTTCTAATACTGTCAAGTACATAATCAGAGGTCTTCCTTCAACTGGAGGCATAAGGATTGGAGGTTCTTGCAGATATTCCTTGATCTTGTCAAAAGCCTTCTGGCAATCTTCGTTCCACCTGACCGTCTGTTCCTTTCTTAATAGCTTGAACAAGGGTTCACAGGTTGCTGTGAGGTGAGATATGAACCGTGAGATGTAGTTCAATCGACCTAAGAACCCTCGAACTTCTTTCTCAGTTTTAGGTGCAGGCATTTCTCGTATAGCCTTGACTTTATCTGGGTCAACCTCAATCCCCTTCTCGCTTACAATAAAGCCCAGCAGCTTACCGGATCGCACCCCGAATGTGCATTTGTTGGGGTTCAGCTTCAATTGGTATTTCCTCAGACGCTTGAATAATTTGAGCAGATTCACCAGATGGTCTTCTTCTGTAAGGGACTTGGCGATCATATCATCCACATAGCATTCTATTTCCTTGTGGATCATATCGTGGAATAATGTCACCATAGCCCGTTGATATGTGGCACCAGCATTCTTCAGTCCGAATGGCATCACTTTGTAACAGAACGTGCCCCAAGGTGTAATGAATGTTGTCTTCTCCATGTCTTCAGGTGACATCTTGATCTGATTATATCCTGAAAATCCATCCATGAAGGAGAATACCGAGAACTGAGCCGTATTATCCACCAATACATCAATGTGAGGTAATGGGAAGTCATCTTTCGGGCTGGCTCTGTTCAGATCCCGGTAATCAACACACATTCTTACTTTGCCGTCTTTCTTAGGCACAGGTACTATGTTAGCAACCCACGGCGGGTAGCTAGTCACGGCAAGGAACCCGGCGTCCCATTGCTTTTGTACCTCTTCCTTAATTTTCATAGCCATGTCTGGGCGAGTTCGGCGCAGCTTCTGTTTAACTGGTGGGCATTCCTCCCTCAGAGGCAGCTTGTGCATAACTATATCAGTATCCAACCCTGGCATATCTTGATACGACCAAGCAAACACATCAACATACTCTTGAAGCAGATCTATCAGCTGTCTCTTCACTGAGTCTTGCAGGCAGGCCCCGATTTTAACCTCTTTCACGTCTTCGTCTGTACCAAGATTGATCACTTCAATCTCCTCCTGGTGAGGAGTAATAACCTTTTCCTCCTGTCTTAACAACCTGGCTAACTCTTCAGGAAGCTCATATTCTTCATCAACCCCTTCATTAGCTTGATTGATTGGATTGTCAAAGTCATACGATGTCATAGCCGTGCTGTTGTCGGTGCTGTCAGGAAGGCACTCTCTGCAAGGGTTAAGTTGGTTCATTTTAGTGATTGATTTTAATCTTGCTTTAGAAAAGAGTGAAATGAAGTTATCATTTTGAAAACACCGCCATTTATTTTTTGTACAAAAAGAAAAATGGAAAAACAGTGAGCATAAAAGAAAAAGACTCGTTTGCAAAAAGATGTCTGATATTTCATTAATTTAATCTTGTTTGCACAAAAGTACAGATGGCCCTGGTTACAAAATGAGTCTTGTCATCTTGGGCAAGATGCAAGACTTGGATGCATGCTATATAAAAATACAGGAAATAATAATTACTCTGCATGAGTAACTCTTATAATTTCCTGGGAAGACCAGTTCGAGACACTGCTCCCCGGGATCTTTGGACGAATCCAATTCTCCAGATTGCGCTCCTCTTCCAGCTCGTCTTCCAAACAGTTGATAGCATCGGGGGTAAGCACCCCCCACTGACAAATCCAGGCTCCGCAGCAGCCTTTGCTTGATGTTGAGTTGGTCTGTAACCCAACCCAAACTTGTCCCTCTTCTCCTCCACAGCTAAAACCTTGCCCCAGCCTAGGGCAGTTCCTTCTTCAACAACCTTCCGGGCTTGTTGGTAAGATGACATTGGAGTACCAGATACAGCAGATGCTTCATTGACGTTCAAAGCTTCAAACCCCTGGCTCATTGTTTCATGGATCTCCCCATCCATCTCAATGTATTTATAAGTAGCCAGATGGCTAACAAAGATATCCTCTTCCCCACAGATTGTGACAACTTGACCTTCCCACTCAAATTTTAACTTTTGGTGAAGGGTAGACGTTATTGCGCCGGCGGCGTGAATCCAGGGTCTACCCAACAAACAGCTGTAGGCGGGCTGAATGTCCATCACATAAAAGATAGTTTTAAAGGTCTGCGGGCCAATTGTCACGGGCAGCTCAATCTCTCCCAGCACCGATCTCTTAGAACCATCAAAGGCTCTTACTACCAGGTTGCTGGGTCTCAATGCCAATCCATCATATTCAAGCTTCACCAGAGCCTTCTTTGGTAAGACATTCAGGGAAGAACCTGTGTCCACCAGCACATGAGAAAGGACAGCTCCTTTGCATTCCAGGGTTATGTGTAAGGCTTTGTTGTGATTGCGGCCATCCGCTGTCAAGTCAGAATTGGTAAACCCTAGCCCATTGCTAGCAGTAACATTACCAACCACGGTTTCCAATTGGTTGACAGTAATCTCCTCAGGCACGTAAGCTGCGTGCAGGACTTTAAGTAGTGCATTCCGATGGGCTTCGGAGCACATAAGCAGTGAGAGGATGGAGATTTTGGATGGCGTCTGGTGAAGTTGATCCACAATTTTATAATCACTCTTTTTGATGATCCGCATGAACTCATCAACTTCCTGATCAAATGGAGTCTTCAGGGCTTCTTTGGCAGCTGGATCTTCCTGCACCGGGCCTTTTCCTTTTGCCTTGGCAGCAGCTTCTGCTTCGGCAGTAGGTCTTTGAACTTGTGAAGCAAAGAGACGTCCGCTTCGAGTGAAGCCTCCGCCTCCCCCCACATTATCTATTTGTGGTGCAGGTGCTGTTGTTTCCAGAGTGATTCTTTTTCCTTCGCAATACAAGTCAGAGCCATAGTGCCAAGGGATGGCCCTATTGCTTTCATATGGTACTGGTCCAGGCACCGTGACAGTGACTGGACTGATTGCTGCTGCTGAAGGGACTGTAATTGTTTGTGGATCATAGAAGATTGTAACTGGTGCTCTGGTGGGAGCAGCACCTTCTGAATGGTAAGCGGAATTATTTTCAGGATCATAGAATATGGTAACAGTGGAGACATCTTCATGATTGATTGCTGGTGTTGTAGGAGGTACCGTTGGAAGGACTGTTGTTGTTGCTGATGGAGAGTCGAAATGGAATGAAGCTGAAGTTGTAGCAGGAGAAACTGTTGAAAACTGATCATTTGGGAGAACTGATGAAGTACTTGTTGATGGTGCTGATGAATCGTCGGGAACAATAGTTGCTGTATTTGTAGGAGTGTCTGAAACCGTTGTTGATGAAGTTGCCGGATTTGTCGGAAATGATGTAGTGATCTGTAGCAAGCCACTCTGAATAAGGCTGTCAATGCCATTCCTTAAATCTTCACACCCATTCCATGAAATATTGCAGTATGGGCACCCTAGTTCACACCCCGGAAATATATTGTTTTCACGGAGTTGAGCTTTGATTTCCACCAATGGTGTCCGGATCTGATCCACACTTGTTATTAAATAAGACGGTTGGTCTTCTTCAATAGCGTTAATTCGAGGACCACCATGGTTTGGCATTGGGTTTTTATTGACATTGGGCGGAGGTGCAAAATTCAGAGCCTTGGAGTCTACCAAGTCTTGTACCTTCATATGCAGAGCCCTGCATTTTTCTGTACTGTGACCAGGTGCGTTGGAATGAAAGGCACACCTAGCATTGGAGTCATAGTTTCTTGGTAGACTGTTGGGATCCGGAGGTGACAACGTTCTTAGCTCAACTAGGTTGAGTTTCAGAAGTTGTGGCAGCAAAGCAGCATACGGCATTGGGATCGGGTCGATCACTCGGTTAGCTTGGGATGGCCTTTGTTGGAATGGCCTCTGTTGATTGTTGTTGTTGGAGTTGTTGTTGAAGTTCCTTGGAGGATACTGATTTTGATGATACTGGGGTTGTTGTTGGAAGTTTTGTTGAGGAGGTTGATAGACTGGCTGTGGATGAGCTGGAGCAGGGATAGTAACTGCTGCTATTGACCTCTGAACATATTGGGGCCTACCCCTGTTGGTGTGGATGGCATTGGTCTCGCCAGTTCTTCTCGGGCCTGCAAAAGGCTTTCTTGTACTACTGGACGAGCTTGCACCGTTGTCTGAGATCTTACCCATCTTTAACAGGATTTCAATTCTCTCCCCAGCTATGACAACATCTGCGAAGCTGGTGGAAGAGAAAGCAGCTAACCTGTCAATATACGTTCCCTGAAGAGTGTTCATAAACATGTCTGCCATTTCTCTCTCAGACATAGGTGGTTGAACAGCAGCAGCCAATTGCCTCCACCTTTGAGCATATTCTCGGAAACTTTCCCTTGACGACTGTGACATGCCCATTAGGAGAGTCCTATTGGGTGCCATGTCTAGATTATACTGATACTGTCTGATGAAGGCCTCTGCCAGGTCCTTCCAGCACCTTATAGTTGCTCTCGTCAGATGGGAATACCATTCCCTTGATGCTCCAGTCAAGCTATCTTCAAAATAGAACATCCACAATTTCTCATCCATTGTATAGGCCTTCAGCCTTCCCAGAAATGATTGCAAATGAGTCCGGGGGCATGAAGTCCCATTATACTTTTCGAAACATGGAGGCTTGAACTTGTGGGGAATCCTGACCCCTTCTACTAAACCCATGTCCATGACGTCAAACCCCAAAGAGTTTTGAGATTCTAAGGACCTCAACTTCTCAGCTATTTCTTCCAATCGTCTATCATAAGTTTCCTCTCCGGCACCCATTACTGTATACTGGTCCTCCTGAGGATCTTCTTGAAGTACTCTGGCTGCAGTTGCTGTTCCTTGAACATTGGCAGGAACGTTAATCTCAGGATGTAGATGTGGGCCAAACACAGGGGGGGTAACATGTGGTTGCACCCTTTCATTATTACTGGTGCCTGCAGTTCCTACATGAGGCTCCTCTTGATTTTGCCTCTCCACCATGGCCCTCAGTCTCTCCTGGCTCTGAGCCATGTTGTTCATAACTTCCATGAACTGCGTCATCTGCGTTCTCATCTCTAACCTTTCGTTTGCCATCTGGTTTCTGACCTCCGTAAGGTCTTGCTGCATCTGATCCATCTGGATTCCCGGAAGGTTGTTTCTAGTTGGGTACCTGTGTGGTCTGTTGAGAGGAAATACCCGGCGGCGAGCAATAATTCCTGAACATCACAACAGAGGTTAGCAACAACAAAACAAAAACCTACAAAACAAACAAAAGGGTTAGCATGCAATGCAGTTATGCTTATTTGTTCTCAAGGTATCCGGTTTGGCCTTCAGTTTTGACCCTTCCAGACCCTTGAAGATGATGCTGTTGAAGTTGCTTTTGAAGTAACCCAGATGGAAACTAACACAAATATATTACAAAGGTGAAATAATACAATTTGTTCATTTTACAACACAAACCCTCAAAAGGGCCAAAATACATCACAAAAAAGCAAAAGTACATGGAAAAGGAACAACAACAAGCAAATGATCAAACTCCAAGGCCAAACTCATCCTCACGAACTTCCTTGAGAAGTGCTTCGGTCACAGGATCAGCCGGATGCTCCGTGAGACTTCTGATGAGAAGGTTTCTTGTTGCAACTGCTGCAGCCAATTTCCTGCTCTGACTTTGGTCCTTCGACCTCTTCAATCCTGCTTTGATTTTCAGCTCTGATATTTCCTCCTGGGCTGCTGCCAGGGCTTTTTCCATCTGCTCCATCTTGTCTTGAACTCTCTTGTCTTCTAGAGTACGGGTCTCAGTGATCCGGACCCACCTGGCCTGACTCTCTTTCAAATACAAGTCTGTCCTTGCTCTCTGGAACTGGGCTTCTTTACAAGCATTCTTCAGAATCTGTTCACCAGCTTTAGACTTGTTGATATAATCTCCAGACTTCTCAATTTTAGTCAAGTGTTCTACCCTCAATTTCTCCAATCTCTCAATTTCCCTCACACCTTCACTCCTCTCCCTGAGGGTCTTCTGCAAGGCTTGGGTTAACTTCTCATTTCTTTCCTTCAAGCTCTCAAACTCTTCCAAACTGATAGTGGCAGGGGGTGGTGCTGAAGATGACTCAGGCATATCTTCTATGGTGAAGGGCATTCCAGAGAATTGGGCCCTAGCATGGGACCACTCATAATATTGGACTGATGCCACATTATTGCACTTCCCTAGAATGGTGATTCCTTTGGTTTGAACATGATCCCAGGCCCAGGCAGCCTGCCTAACAACAGCCAAACTAATCTTGTTCTCACAGTAGAGGGTCTCAACCAAATCTTGTTCCCTAGGAGTATGAACCAGTGCATAGCCTAATTGCCTTCTGAACAGCAGAGGGTTGTAGTTGATACTTCCCTTAACTCCTATTAAGGGCACATTGGGAAAGTGCCCACAGCTTGTGATCATATCTCTGCCCTTGGTGCTCTGAGTACACCATCTGATATCTGCTGAAGTGAGAGTAGTGAGCCTCTTAGCCCAGTTGCTTTGCTGATGAGGATTGAGAAATGCATCTGTCCTGGGTAGATGCCTGAGAAGCCAAGCATGAAATAATGGAGCACAAATCCTCACTAACCTTCCCCTCTGCTTCTCATTTCTCTGATGTACTGAGTAATAGAGATCACCCAGTAAAGTTGGCACTGGGTTCTTCTGGATGAACAAATGGATTGCATTCTTGCTGATGAATCGAGGCTCATCTGCAAACAACACAATTCCATATACACTTAAGGCCAACAGAGCACAAACAGCTTTCCAATCCCCCAAGGAGGCCTTCAAACTAGCTTGAGAAATCAGGAAGTCAAGATGAAAACCAGGGATCCCAGCCTTAGAGGTCATATGCTGTTCAATCAAAACAGGCTCCAGGTGCAAAGCTTTTGCTATCTCTCCATTGCTAGGAAAGACCATTTCAGGGTTGAATGGGATTTCCCTCTTGATGGGCAAACCAACCAAATATGAGTATTCTTCCAAAAGAGGACCCAACTGAAAGTCTTGAAAGGTGAAACATCTCAATGGGGGATCATAAAACTGAATGCAGGTGTGGATGAGGCTCCTCTGTGAAGGGTCCAGATCCATAACTATGTCCAGTATATCTCCATAACTCTCCCTGAACAAGGGTATGTGCTCTGGAGTGATCAGGGTTTGGATTCTCCTGATGTCTGACAAGTCTGGTTGGAAGAAATGATAGGTGATGTTGCTTTTCTTTGGAGCCATGATGCTGAAGACTGAGTAGAGTGCTAATGAAGATGCTGAAAGAATGAGCCACTGATTGGCTGGTGCTGGTAACTGAAGTATATGGCTGACAAACTGAAGCAAGTGCTGGTGGAGACAGGTCAATATAACAGATGGGGTCAAAACCAAAACCAGAGATGAAGGTGGATACCCTGAAACACAAATAAGCACATGTTAATATGATGCAATGAGTATGTATGCAAATGATATGCAGGGGTTTGTGACTGAGCTGGATCTGATTAACTGCCTTGGTATAGATCCATGTGTGTTCAAGAATTCCAGATGGAGGTCTAAAAATCCAGTAACCAGGGTGGGGGACTCAAATAAAGAGCCACAAGTCCAGGGTTTAGAATCACAAGAACTATCCAACATGGAGCATTCTTAACAAAGTCAAAGTAACAGGGTGTTCTGAGGTCAAGGTACCTGCAAACCTGTAAACAGCCAAACCCCCTCACAGGTAGTGATCTAGAACAAGGATCCTCAGACTTGGATCAGTTATGAGAAGTGTAAACACTTCTAACCCGGAGGTACAGTGTTTACAATAACCATAACAATTCCTCCTCTAATTCACCTCAGTTTCTGAAGGTCAGTACTAAAAGGTCATCCAGACTTAGCAGGCTTCCCAGATAGCCCTAGCATTGCAGGAAATCTGCAACACAGAGTTCTCAAGAAGAAACCCATATCTGAACCGTGTTTCATATTCCCGCACCAGACCGAAATGGAATGGGAAAGAATATGATTCACTCTAGCCTAGGTGTCACTCAGGTCCCAGGTATAGGACCTTAACTCTCAATGAAACACCCACCCACCAAAACAAGAAACCAGATCCAGCCAGCAGCAATGACAATATGATATATAAATGCAGTAAAGAAAGCAGTAAAGCAACTGTACATAAAGCAATAAACAAAAATAAATATACAAACACAAATAAGCACATAACACCCCAGTAAACACAAATCAATCAAGCGCTAGGAGGAACCCACAAAAAGAACCAGAAGCCCTGGTTGCAATATAACAGTATCTCCCCAGCAGAGTCGCCAAGCTGTCGCTCCCGACAAGTGACACCGGGTCAGATGAAGGTACAGACGCGAACGGTCGGCGAAGGGAACAGTGAGAACACACAGCCGTGAACTCACTGGAAATGAATAGAGTCGCCAGCTAGGCATTTTTATCCCGGAGGAAAGGCAATGCTGCATAGACCTAGAAAGATATGGATAAGACGGTTGCGAACCAGAGAGACTGAGAAAGGGGGTTGGTTACAACCTGGGAAGGTATTAGCACCCAGATTGTCCGCCGTACTCGACGGGATCCACGCTTAAAAGATTTGTGCTTTAAAGGGGTAGTGTCAGTGCAATCTGTGTATAAAATAGCTGGAAAAGAATGTACAGGTGTCAGTGTATAGTGTATAAGTGATATGAAGTATGAGAGTGTCAGTGTAAGAACAGAATGAAATGCTCAAGATCATGAGGCTAAAGAATGAAGCTGGAAAGAGGGGGAATATACAGAGACTTTTGTTCGATAACTGTTAAGTTATGCCTACGTATCCTCTCGTGCAATGAGGAAGTCAGAACACCGTAGTTCGACCCAAAGAGACTGAAAGATGAATTGACTGATGAACTGCTTGCTTGTCTATGCTCAAGTGTATGACCTGTCTGGCTCAGGTGCTAACTGTCTTGCATTAGACGGAAGAAGCGAGTTCTCGTTTGTGAGTGAGGATGATGAGAAAAGAATCCCGGAGGAGACGATTATTGTTTGTTTTTGAGTTTTCAGTCTTTTATTGCTTTTTGAAGTTTGTCATAAGATAATGAGCTTAAGTCTAAACCAATGGATTTAGTAAACTCATCACATCTTCCCTCTGATTAGGGGTAATGAGAATACCTTAAGTGTGAAGTCAGATTCTCTCACTTAATCACCTTTGATGCAGGATTAAGATCATTAACCTACTTGTGATTATTTAGATGTTTTTGGTGTTTTTGTTTAGTGTTGAGTAATGAGGTTAAGCCATAATCAAGGATTAAACAGACTCATTACACCATCCTAAAAGAAGGATAATAGATGAGAATGTTTAAGCTGAGGAAGACTCCTCAACTTAATCCATGATTAGGGATTAAACCCATGACAAAACAAGCCTTTATTAAGTGGATTCTAGATTAATGATATGATGATGAAGTGTTTTTTATGATTTGTAAGACAACTTGAGGGGGACTTGTCCATTAACACTAGGGTCAGTCCTTCTTAACCACTTAAGGAAGAATTAGGACCCTAATGCAAGGCCCAAGTTACAAGTGTAATGTCCTGATAATTATTAGATGGATTGATTAAGAGATTTAAACACCTTAAGGGTTTAATACTTAGGATTAAAGTTATACACTCCATCCTAAGAGAAGGATGCAGGCATAACCCTAAGCACAAAGTCTTAAAGCCTTTAGGGTTTAGTCCCTGATTATGAGGTGAGAAGAGGAGACTCAAAGAGAGACACAAAGGTAAAACTATGGGGGGAACTAATCAAAACCCTAATTCATTGTCATGCTTGGATGATCCTAAGGTTTGTGAGGTTTTCAAGAACAATCTTCAAAGGAGCCACCAGGAAGCAGATGAACAGGATCAAGAGAAGCAAAATGACTTGCTTCATTCAAGAAGTCAAGTCACTTGAAGAAAGAAAGTGGGGAGGAGAAGAATGAGCAAGCTCAAACTCAAACACAAATAAGAATGCAGCAATGGATGCAAGAGAGATGAAAAGAAAAGGTATGAGAAGTGAAGGCAAATCCACTTCTCAAGTTACTTACCACCTGCAATGTTAGAAAGAAATGCAATGCAATGCAAGATGAGATGAAATGATATGATGCAAAGCAAGACCAGAAGCATGTTGATGATGATTATGATGTTATGAAGTGCTGCAAACATGAGGCAAGACAATGGGAATGTTCATACAAGATCATGAATGCAAATGATGCAAGCTAAGGAGCATGAACAAGCATGAAAAGTTATGAATCATACAAGACAAATGACATGGCAAATATGTAATGCAATGATCAATGATGCTTCCTACATGTCTTAAGATGTCAAATGAATCACAAGAATGCACAAAATGCAAAGACAAGTCATGTTATGCAAGAGAATGCAAGAAGGATGCAAATGAAAGCCCAAATTAGGGTTTATGGATCAAGCATCAAACACAAACCAAAAACAGAAGCAAAACCCTAAAGCAAAAATGGAAAATGGCACCCAAAGAAACCCTAGACCTATAATAAACCACTGCCCAAAGGGGAGCTCTCAACTCTCAACCAAACTCAAGATATGATTTTTGCAAGTTATTAGGGTTTTTTAGGGTTCTTAACAAAACAAATGCCAAACAATTTGAAAATACAAGAACAAATCATGGCCTTTTTATCCTTGAAAACACATGCTAAACAAAAAACAATGCAAGAAGAACCAATGTCTCAACCTTCACCAATAGGCAGAAATGATTTTTGGAACTTATGATCAAAATAATGCACAAAATATGATTTAATTCAATGAAAAATTCTTAAAATGCATCAAGATCAAAAAAGAAATTTGGTTTGAAGGTTGGACAATGTTTCTAAATGTCTTAGAACATTTCATGAATTTTTGTGTAATTTTTAAATACCTAAAAGTATTTTTAATTAATTAATTCTCATTAATCAATTAAAAATAACCTTTTAAATATTTAAAAATACTTTTTTAAATGATAAAAATAAAATAAAAATGTTTTTGTGTCTTAAAAATTAATTAAACTTTTAAGAAAAAGTTTCATAATTTTTAAGAATTTTTTACTATTTTAAATTAATTATGCAAGTTAATTGGAAAGAAAATGAATAAAAATAAATAAAATGAAAAGGTAAACAGAATGGATGGATGAGATGCGTCCTGGATTTAAATTGGTTGACCAGCGCCAGATCTTGTGGCCAGGATTGGTTCTGAGTTAATTACAATTAATTAAAACTAAAAAAAGAATTAGGGCTAATCAGAGTGATCTGAGCCCTCTATCCGCGCGCGAAGTCAAACATTCAACCCCATCCAACGCCCAAGATTCAAACTGGCTTAATGACTGTAATTAGGGCAAAACAGATTCAGGCGACCGGAGGGGAGCTCCGGTCGTCTTCCCCGGCGACCCCAAAACCCTAAAACAAGATTCAGACCACCCCAAACCAAATTAAACGCCCAGAATCAATCCCCACACTTCTAGCAACTCAAATCAATAGTCAAACATCATTTTACTAGCAAGAACAAGCTGAATCGAAACAAAATAGAAATGGGGCCAAACTTTCAGACACTCACAAAATGTTCATTTCTCCACCATTTTAGATTCTAAACACATCACAATGATCCACAGAGTATGCACTTTCAGTTTATAACAAAAAATCAAAGCTTTGAAAAGCTTGAAGTTTGGAGCTACCTGAGGTGAAGAACTGTGAATATGAGCTCTCCTGGCCTTGCTTTGATGCAGAACAACTTCTCTGAACCCCTTGAAGCCAATGGAAAGCCTGGAATGAGCTTAGGCAAGCTGCTTTGAGAGATTCACTTCTGGTGTAGCAGGAAATGCACTTTGTGTACAGGCTGTTTTAAGTCAATGTAAAGGGTGGTTTTGACTCCTTGTGGTATGTCTGACTTATTGGTGAAGAAAGATGAGGTGTTTGATGGCTGGCTGGTGAGATTCGAAGAGAACTGGTTCTGAGGGTGGGGAATGGTGAATCTCAGGTCAGGCTTGTTTCAGGCTTGAACTTTGGTGGTTTGAGGTCTATGAAATGTGTTGAGTTGGATGATGAAGTTAGCTTGAGTGTTTGATGGCTGTGTGAGCAGATTCGATAGAAAATGCCATGTGTGATGATTTTGTGAATGCTGTCTTCTTGTATGTTTCAGCCTTGCCTCTCTTATGTTTTGGCCAGCATTTGGATAGTATAAACAATTGCAAGTGGCTGGGAGATGTGACATGTCCTGCTGTGATTGGGATGTCTACTTTTGCATAAAGTCCACCTTTTGTGTAAGTGAGGCATGGCTCAAAGTATAGGCAAGTACAAGGTTGGTTCTGGTGCAGCATGGTGAGAGAGAGGTCTAGCAAAGCTCAGTACTCAAGGCTGCAAGTTGGTGAGAGGTGATCATGAGTTTTTGCAACTTGTTGCTTTTTGAACTTTCATGAGAAAAGTCAAGTTACATGAACTATAACCATGGGCATTCTTGGTTCAATTCTGAATTTTATGACTTGTAGAATGTTGGCACATTGGTTAGAGGTGAACTTGAGGCTGCAAAAGTCATTGATCCATGATTTTGCAAAATTCTCATTTAGGGCATGCCTTGAAAATAAGTGATTTTAGCCAACTTTGCATTGCCATAACTTTTGATCCAAGAAGAGTTTGATCATGTTCTTGTACTTTTTGGAAAGGGAAAGATGAGATCTACAACTTTCATGACCAAAGTTTTTTTCATTTGAAGCATTTTTGGATCCAAAATCATGGCTTGAAAAATGACATAAAATGATGCATTCTTGAAAAGTCAACTATGCCCAAAAAGTCAACATTTGCAAAAAACCCTAAATTCTTGATTTCTATGAACTTCAATCTTCTTCCATGATCAAATAAAGACCATACACACTCAAAATGATGAAGATCACCCATTGGTTGGGTCATTGGGGGCCTCAGATGCCCTGATTTTGCACTGACTTGTCTGAAAAGTCAACCCTTGATCAGATGACTTCCCCATGGAATTTCTTCATGAAAATTGACATGCATACTCCCTATACCATATAGAGATCAATGGAAACAAGAATGACCAAAAAATTTGGAGTTATGGCCTCTGAAACCAAAACCCTAATTTTCAGTCAACTGTGTGGTTCAAGCTGGCCCTGCATCCACTCAAACCCTAGTTCTTGTGATTCCTCTGCATTTTGACTTTGAGGAGATGAAATATGACATAAGAACACACATGGACCCCTTTGAGTTGATTGGTGGCCTTTGGAATGGCTCAAGATGCTTTTGGGATTGCTCAGATCACAAACCCTAGGTGCAGATGCCTTGAAACTATCCAGTGAATCAAAAATGAAATGTGAGATGACATGATTGTGCTTATGCATATGAGATGACCATAAGCCATGGTGTGAATGGGTGAGGGCAAATTTGGGGTGTTTACACCTTCGGGAATAGGAAAGGATGGAGCGGAGGAACCATCGGCATATTCATAAGAACCATCGTTGCGTAACACAATTCCGGTATTCTTCACAATTGTAATCTCATTTATTTCATTCGCCGTAGCCTTCATGGAGATAAAAGGTTCCCTACCAGTAAACCAAGTCGGTTTGCTCAATGATCCGAGAAATGAGCCTAGCATACGGAAGTCTTGTCTTTAAAGAGAGTTGTTGCTTCAAGTGATACATCATAGTAAGCATCCAATTAATCTTTACCATTTTCTTGATAGCAAATAGCACTTGCATCTCTAAGTCGTTGATTTGAGAGTGGTTTGAATCCTTGGGCAGCAGCACATAGCAAATGATATAGTGTAACAACCGATCATCAACGGTCAAATTCTTCGCATAGCATAGAGTTCTTGAAGTGCGCTGTCCCGATGTCACAACATCCTTTGGAAAACGGCAGATTGAGTAATAATACTCCATTTTGTTGTAGCCGGGACAAATATCATCAATGTGATTCACACCTTTGCGGAGAAACACACCGGAAAATGGAATGTTCAAGGATGCAGCCAAAGCACCTAAATCCTCCTTAATTTCACAATTTCTAACAAGAGTATGCAACTTATGTTTACCATGCCTATCCATGTTGAGAGAAAAGTTATGCATAAAGGATTGGACCAAATCCGGGTAAATTCTCCCGTTGTCAGCAACAAAATCAAGCATCCCTTGAAATTCTAGCAATGTCGGAAATCTAAATGTTGGAGGTTTGAAGGATTTCAGAAGAACATATTTACCCTTAAGCAGTGGTCTGACTCTGACTTTGAAATCCAACCTCCTCTTCTTGGTAGATTCCATTGTTTCTACAGCTGGAGCTTCTTCTGACATAGAAGCCGGTTCCTTTCCTTTCCTTTGGGGTGCCATGAACAATGATGAAGTTAGGGTTTATAGAGGAGATGATATTTTCGGATTTTCTATTTGGTGAGTTGAATGTAGTTTGAAAAGTGTTATAAAGATGAAGAGATAGTGGGTTTTAATGGGGGTTTAAGTTGTTGAAGGTTGGAAGTTGGAAGAGGATGATGAATAGTGTTTATGGTAGTCAAAGATTTGAAAAGTTTAAAACATGTGGAAGAGAATGAACCAAACATGCAATACATGTACTAGAATAATACATTAAAAACATAGTAAAACAAATGAAACAAAAAATAATTCAAACAGACAGAAGCTGAAACCTGCGCTGGAAATCCAAGTTTTGGATGTGTTAACCGGTTAACGTAATAGGTTAACCAGTTAACGGTTAAAAAATTTGAATTTTTTGAAAAATCCAGCAGCATGTTTTAGACTAAAAATAGTCTCTTTTTCATAAAAAAAATTTCATAAAGTGTTAGCACTCATCAAGACGCAACTTTCGATCAAAATTTTTTTTGAAACCGATTATTTTCGGGTATACGAAAGTGAGAAAAACGAAAAACGGCGAAAAGGGAGTGCTAGCCTTTTATGACTAAAAAGTGAACAAACATGCATAAAATGCAATAAAGACATACAATAAGCAATTTTAAAGTAAAGGTTAGATGTCACCTTTGTTGAGAATACCAAGTTCTCGTCGAATCTTGTAGAATTGCTCTTTAGCCAACGGTTTAGTGAATATATCGACGAGTTGATTGTGTGTATCCACGAATGTAACATCGACATCTCCATTTAGAACATGATCTCGAAGGAAGTGATGTCGGATATCTATGTGCTTTGTTCTTGAATGCATGACCGGGTTCTTCGTGATATTGATGGCACTTGTGTTGTCACACCGGAGAGGGATACAACCGAGATCTATACCGAAATCGAGAAGTTGTTGTTTAAGCCACAAGATTTGAGCACAACAACTTCCTGCTGCAATGTACTCCGCTTCGACCGTGCTAAGTGCAACGCATGCTTGCTTCTTGCATGCCCACGACACTAGTGCATTCCCGAGAATGTGACAAGTACCACTTGTACTCTTTCTATCGGTCTTACATCCTGCATAATCAGCGTCAGAATAACCAATTAAAGAACATGTACTACCTTTAGGATACCATAGTCCGACGTGCATCGTTCCTTTGAGATACGTCATGATCCTCTTCACGACAGTGAGATGTGATTCCTTCGGATTAGCTTGAAAGCGGGCACACAAACAAACACTAAACATAATGTCAGGACGGCTCGCCGTCAAATATAAGAGTGAATCGATCATACCTCGATACTTTGTAATATCTATTGAAGTGCCGGAAAGATCTTGATCAACATACGTTCCGGATCCCATTGGAGCAGACATTTCTTTGCAATTGTCCATATCAAATCTTTTCAATAACTCCTTGCAATACTTGGATTGGTTGATGAAGATGCCATCCTTTGTTTCCTTGATTTGTAAGCCAAGGAAGTAGTTCATCTTTCCCATCATGGACATCTCGAATTCGCCTTGCATCATAAGAGAGAATTCTTCGCAAAGATCTTTGTTTATTGAACCGAAGATGATGTCGTCGACATAGACTTGAACAAGTAAGGTGTTACCCTTAAGATTCTTGATGAACAAAGTCTTGTCAACCTTTCCTTTCGTAAAACCTTTCTCACATAGGAAGTTGCTAAGGCGATCATACCAAGCCCTTGGTGCTTGCTTTAAGCCATAAAGAGCCTTCTTCAACTTGTAGACATGAGACGGGTTCTTGAAGTCTTCAAAACCCGGAGGTTGTTTTACGTAGACTTCTTCATTGATGTAGCTGTTTAGGAAGGCGCTTTTGACATCCATCTGGTACAACTGAAAATTCATAGAACAAGCGTAAGCAAGTAATAATCTAATTGCTTCTAACCTTGCTACCGGAGCGAATGTTTCATCAAAGTCGATTCCTTCTTCTTGGTTGTAGCCTTGTGTGACCAATCTTTCTTTGTTACGAACTATGATCCCATTCTCGTCAAGTTTGTTCTTGAACACCCATCTTGTGCCTATGATATGTTTGTTGTCCGGTCTTGGTACAAGAGTCCAAACTTGGTTCCTTTCGAATTGGTTGAGTTCTTCTTGCATAGCTATTATCCATTGATCGTCGCCTAAGGCTTCATCGATTTCTGTTGGTTCAATTTGAGACACGAACGCCATGTTGAGGCAAGCATCCTTGAGATTGAGTCGAGTTGCAACGCCTTGGCTAATATCACCAATCACTTTATCTATCGGGTGATCTCTATGAGTTCTCCATTCTTTTGGAAGATCTTGATGTTCTTCAATGGTTGGTGACTTATCTTCTTGTGATATTGCTTGTTCTTTTGATATCTCCTTTTGTTGTTGTGATAGATCTACTACATCATCATCATCATCATCCACAATAATATTATCCTCTTTCAAGGGGTTAGTCTCATCAAACGAAACATGTATGGATTCTTCAATGGTAAGAGTACGTTTATTGAAAATTCTAAAAGCTTTACTTGATAGAGAATATCCAAGAAAAATATCTTCATCGGATTTCTCATCAAACTTACCAAGGTTGTCCTTACCTTTGTTGAGAACGAAGCATTTTCATCTGAATATGTGGAAGAAAGATATGTTGGGTTTCCTTCCCTTGAACAACTCATATGGGGTCTTCTTGAGAATAGGTCGAATATTGACACGGTTACTTACAAAACAAGCCGTGCTAACCGCATCCGTCCAAAAATATTTAGGAAGATTTGAGTCGCTAAGCATTGTCCTTGCAAGTTTCACTAGTGCCCTATTCTTCCTTTCTATGACACCGTTTTGTTGAGGAGTCCTTGGTGCAGAAAAGTTGTGAGAGATTCCATGCTCTTCAAAAAAATCTTCAAATGATGAATTTTGAAATTCGCCACCATGGTCACTTCTTATGGAAACAATTGAGAGTGACTTCTCATTTTGAATTTGCTTGGCATACTTCTTGAATGCTTTAAAGGCATCACTTTTCTGCACTAAAAACAAAGTCCAAGTGTATCTAGAGAAATCATCAACAATAACTAGTGCAAAGACGTTAGCTCCGAAGCTTTTTGTTCTTGATGGACCGAAAAGATCCATATGTAGCAATTGTAGTGGTCTTGTAGAAGATATCACTTTCTTGGTCTTGAAGGATGTTTTGGTTTGCTTCCCCTTTTGACATGCATCATAAAGCTTATTCTTGATAAACTTCATCTTTGGAAGACCAACAACTAGATCATGCTTTAATAATTTATTCAAATGCTCCATGTGAATGTGAGAAATCCTCTTATGCCAAAGCCATGCATCGTTGTTGTTTGCCATTAAGCATTTCACCTTCAAGAGAGAGTCATCAAAAGAAATCATAAAAATGTTATTAAATCGTTTACCTTTTAGCAAGAGTTCATGAGTGACTTCGTGTTCTATCAAACATTCCTCCTTTGTGAAGTTGATTCGGAACCCTTTGTCACACAATTGACTTATGCTAAGAAGGTTGTGTTTAAGGCCTTCCACATAAAGGACATCTTCGATGATTGTATGAGGAGATGCACCAATGGTTCCAACTCCAAGAATTCTTCCTTTATTATCATCACCGTAAATAACGTATCCTTTGGCCTTAAGTGTTAGACTTGAAAATTTGTTGATGTCGCCGGTCATATGCTTTGAACAACCGCTATCGAGATACCATTGCATAGAAGTTGTTTTCACGCATACCTACAAAAAAAAGTCAAGTTTAGTTAGGTAGCCAAATTGCTTTGGGTCCTTGATAGTTAGTACCCTTTTCAACCCACACATAATGCCCTTTAGCAACACCAATGTTGCGCACATAGCAAGCATTAGGTGTATAGCCTTTGATTCCACAATAAAAGCAAATAGGTTGAAATTGACTTTTAAATTTAGGAACATATTTTTGTTTCTTAATAATCCTTTTCCTTTTATGACTTTGATGCATAGTTTTAGCATTGTTAGTCTTTTCCTTAACAATTTGTTCACTAGCTTTTATGAAAACGGTTTCACTTATGCTTGGTTTGGAAAACTTAGAATATCCTAGGCCACTTTTATCATTTGGATATCTTTGGTGCCTAAGAATTTCCTCCAATCCAATTTGACCTTTTTCATATATTTCTAAAAGTCTTTTGAGTTGAACAATTTGAAAGGACAATGACTCACAATTTTTACATGTAAGGCTTTTTTTTTCATCCATTATCTTTTGTTTTTCATTTTCAATGTATTTTTCAAAAGATGCATTTTGTTCTTCTAAAGATAATATTTTCTTCTTTTGGGATAAAATATTTTTGTACAAAGTCTTACATTCCTTTAGAAGTTCATCTATGACTTCTTGTGCATCATTTTCATAAATTGAAAAGTTACTACTAACCTCGTCATTTTCTTCATCGGAGTGATGTGACGCCATTAACGCCATATTTGCACATTTGTCGCTTTCCGATTCCAATGAGGAACTAACTTCATTGTCATCCCACGCGACATAAGCCTTTTTATTCTTGAATTCCTTCTTGCCTTTGAATCCTCCTTTCTTCGCAAGTCTTGGACAATCCGGTTTTATGTGACATTGCTTTCCACATTCATAGCATGTAACTTCTTGATTCGATGTGGATGTATCCTTCTTCCTGAAATGTTTATTCTTTTTAGGAAAAGAAGAATTATTATTTTTGTTAAAAAACTTACCAAGCTTCTTGACAAGAAGCATGAAGTTCTCATCTTCGGAGATCTCGTCATCTTTGTCATCCTTCGTGTCAATCTTCAAGGTAATTCCTTTGGACTTTTCTCTTGACTTTCGTGCTTCTCGAGCCTTCCAAGTTCCAATTTGTGCTCTTAAAGTTTGCCGAATAGAGATGCGGATGTCATTGTTGAGAGACTTTTCTTCTCCTAAATCACGGTCACCTTCGGTTGCCATTCCCTTGTCAAAGACCTTAGAACTTTCAAGTTGAGATCGTCGTTGGTGAAGGTCTTTCCGAGTGCAATCAAATGGTTGGTTAGATGAACAAATCTTTTTTGTAAAGCCACAATAGATTCTCCGGGCTGCATGCGGAACATTTCATATTCTTGACTTAACATGTTAAGCCTTGATCTTTTAACTTCTGTTGTTCCGTCATGTGTTTTTACCAAAGTATCCCAAATCTCCTTCGCCGATTTGCATTGTGATACACGAAAAAATTCGTCCATACTAAGAGCGCTTTGAAGTATGTTGATTGCCTTCTTCTCATTTAGGATCTTCTTTTTATCATCTTCGTCATACATATTCTTCAACTTCGCGGTTCTAACGTCGTTGATCACATTAACAGGATTATGCGGACCTTCTTCGATTGCTTCTCATATGCCTTCTCCTTGGGCTTCAAGATGTGCCCTCATTCTGATTTTCCAGAAATCGAAGTATTCGCCGGATAAAAGCGGAGGCTTCTTGCTACTTCCACCATCTTTGAAAACGGGATTCGAGTTTGCGGAAGCCATAGGATCTTGTAGGAACAGGTTACCTAAACCTGCTCTGATGCCAATTGTAAGATCAGAATGCGCCTAAGAGGGGGGGGGGGTGAATTAGGTGTTATCAATATTTTCTCGATTATTTTTCTTCGATGGATGGATTTTGCTTTTACGGTTTAAGTAACAAAAATGTAAAGCAGAAAAGTAAAGAAGACACGGAGGTTTATCCTGGTTCCCTTCACAATACGAAGGTACATCCAGTCCCCTTTCAACACGAAAGAGATTTCCACTAGTTTCTTTAGAACAATACAACCTATCACACCTTCAATGGTGAGGCCTACTTTCTAACAAACTATACAAACAAGTGTGCAAGAACAATCCTCTTGCCACACTTACCCTTATGTCCAAACAATCCTTGGAACACAAGTCACAAATAGAAATAACTTTCTATACTTATTGTTTTGAGTGAGAGTACAATGAAAGGTATCAATAAAAATTGATCTTCTCCTATAATCAAGAATTCACTACTTAATATTCAACACAAGTGTTCAAGACAAGTATGAAAATGATGAACTTATGAACACTTTTCAAAGATGAAAAATATTTGAATAAAGTGAATTTGATTGTATGAAAATATTTGAAAATTTTAGGAGGTGTTTATGAATTTGAAATTTTTAGAATTTATAATAGTTGAAAACACCTATTCAAAAAGGTGTGAAATTTTAAAAAGAATTTCTTTGAAAAGGTATAAAAAAAACTTATGAAATAAAATTATGAAAAGGTATAACACTTAGAAATTATTTGAATTTGAAGAGAAACAATTTTTCAAAATTTCTACAGTGTTAACCAGTTAACCAAATGGGTTAATCGGTTAACACCTAGAAATGTTACCTCAGAATTGAAAAATTGCTTCCGTTAACCGGTTAACCCATATGGTTAACCGGTTAACACTGTTAAAATACAGAAAAATATTTCTGTTTAAAGTGTTAAACCAGTTCCAATTTCTTTTCTAAAAATATGCATATGCTTTTAAAAAATATGATGAGAATGTTGAACACTTGTATATCATATTTAAGAAGTAATTATTGATATACCTAAACCTTGAGACAAATCTTGAAAGTGTTGCACAAAAGCTTGAATTGATCGGAAGCATTCCATTGATGATGCATAGCCATGATCTTGATCGTTTATTGTCATCTCGACATTTTGCAATCTGGAATGAGCTTGGATAATGTTGATGTCATCAAAAACAATGAGCTTGAAGTATGCTTCTACATTATCCCCCTTTTTGATTATGACAACCGAGCGAATTTTGCGTACAAGCTTTGATCGATCAATGATGTTCTAGGCTTGCTTCTCCCCCTATGTTCAGCAGCTCCCCTATCTAAAACAGAGGCAAAATTCTGCACAGAGAGATATTAGACACCAAAGCTCTTCCCCCCTTTTGATATTAGCAAAAAGGAAGAGAGTATCAAGCATAAATATGAAAAATACAGCATAAAATTCAGCATGATGCAAATTAGTATGAAAGCATATATGAACACACACATATAACAAAAACATAATTGAATTAAAAACGGATAAGTGTACGAAAACATAACCGAAAAGAAATCAAAATTGCCTAACAAAACGTAGGACTTATAACATAATTTTAAAAACTAAAACAATAAAAACATCAAGACAAGCATGTTCATTCCTCTTCCGACATATCATCACTTCCATCTTCACCATCTTCACTACCGGCTTCACTTTCATCTTCCTCTTCGGTTTGGTTTTGAGAACCGATAATCAAGTCAAAGGCCAAAACCCAATAAACAAGTTTCTAAAAATCAGGGCAAAAATCACACATGAACTACATCTTCTTATGAATCCAGAGCAAAAAGAACCAACAAGAAATTCAAAATGAGGATCAATGTGGAAAATGGACACGACAACTTGCTCAAAAAGGAATTAAAATGAATTAATTAAATGGGGGAATTAATTTACACGTGTCAGCATAAAATAAATGACATATAAAAATATGAAAAATTAAAGAAAACTAAAATGAACATCCATGAATTACTCCATAATTTTTTGAAGCTTAGAAGTATTTTTAAAAATTAGAAACAAAAATGATATAAAAAGAAATAAAAGAAAAGAAATAAAAATGAAGAGAGAAGTTGGGGGTGCGAATAGAAAGGAAAGCTAGTTCAAATCAAATGGGCTCAAAAGACAGGGGGTGCAAATAGCCATCCAGGCCCACCCAAACCCTGCGCAGCACACACTACATGGGGTGGATATTCAGGAAAATATGGAAAAACAATAGCCAATGGATTAAACAGACGCATCCAAGCAACCAGTTCATTAATTGACGTGGCCAAATGATAGGCTCAGAGTGAAGGAACACATGAGTTAATATGAGGTGTGCAACATAAAGACTAATCAGAATGAAAATAGAAAATGAAGAGCACGTGAGAGGGAGCAACCTCATTAATTGAGGTGTCACAATCCTGAGCGTCTAGATGAAAAGATCTGAGGGTGAGGAGATCATCTTCTCCATGGAAACCCTAGCAAACACGCAGCCCAGATTCCGGTGACCGGAGCTAGGGCTCTGGCACCGGAAAACACATAACATGAACAAATCTCAATAAAAATGAACAAAATGCTCTAGATCAAGTAAATGAACCATGCTGATTTCAAATATGATGATGAAATTATCAAAAGATCAAAGGATTTTCCAGATCGAAAGCAAACAGGTTGAACTATGAAACTTCAAATCCACAATACATCCTCAATTCTCAAGCATTTTCAGAATTAAAATGTGCAGTGTAATCAGCAAACATCAAAGATCAAAATGCACGCCTCAAAAACCATTTCCAGATCCAAAGATTCAGAGGCTTACCTGAGATGGAGACACCTCAAAAAACCAAGAAAATGCTCCAAAGGCTGCAGATCTATCTCTTGTGATCTCCTCTTGCAAAATAAATGCAAGAGGAAGCTTGATGGAACTTGAATCTGAAGCTTCAAAGCAACCTGCCTTTGAATGGCACCCTTCTATTCTTGCACCTTTAGCTTAAATGAATGGTGGAGTAATGATCTCTGTAACTCATTGAACAAGAATATGGAAGAAGTTTGTGAAGAGAGTGAGAGAATGAAGAGATTCAAAAGAATTTGCTTCTAGTGCAAAAACTTGAGAGTGATGAAATGAGAGAGATCTGGATCCTTCTAAAACCCTAATTTGCTTTTATATGATGTCATGAATCAATGTTGAAAGAATGAGAGGCTTTGCACGTGGGAAGAGAGAGTGTGAGAGATTTTGCAAAATTTGCAAATTTGTGGTGAGAGCATGAAACACTCATGCATTTCCTTGATTCTTGCCCATGTGCATTCCACATCTGACCCTTGATTTCAAACCAAAGAGATCCTGGCCATTGGATGAGAGTGTCACACAATTTTCATGAACATGCACTTTTTGCACTTGGGGAATGAAATTCTCATTATGCACGAATTTGGTGTATTTCTTTGCGAAAAATGAGATATTTGCATTGCATTGTAATATTGGAACACCATTTGGTATGTAACAACACCCAAAAATTAGATTCATGACTTTTTGCTTTGGTGCACAAATGAAAAAATCAAGTTTGCCCTTGTTTTGCCCTAATTTTCGAGGGCCCTATCTCCTTAACCATGAAGGCTATGAAAAAGTACTTGTACTTTTTGAAAATGGGAGGCTTTAATCTCCAACTTTAATGTTTGACTTTGGTCCATTTGAAGAATTTTTCACCAAGTTATGCTCACTTGAATTTTAGGGCAAAAACTTGCTAAAAATGGCATTTTCCATAACCAACTTGACACCAATTTTGCAAAACACCTCAAAACCTCATGATTCTTGATATTTGAACTTTCCAAACCTCTTTTAACATTATAAGAACATCCCTGGGCTAGAAAAATGTGGTTGGACTCCTTGAAATCTCACAGTTGACTTTTCTAAGGCACAGTTGACCAGTTTCTTCATTTACAAGCAACTGAAGAAATGCTTGACTTCCACAAGGAAATTTCTCACCAAATTTCATCCCTAGGATACTATTAACATGTGAAAGACTTTGCCCAAATGAAATGGCCAAATTCTTGAGATTTTCATGCTTGAAACTCAAACCCTAGTTTGGGACCATTGTGTATGAGCTTTGCCCTAGCCTGGATTCCCTTATGATCTTCTAACCTTCTGAGCTTTTGTAAATGAAATTGAACTTGTAAATGCATTGTAGACCCCTCATAAGACTTGTACAAATCCTTTGGGCCCCTTCTCATGGCTTGTTATGCTTCAAGAACCTCCACAGATGATCATATGCCTAATGCTAGGTCATGAGAAATATTATGCCTCATCTTTCCATGCTAGGATGCCAAGAATATGATATGTTCATGATGAATATGATGTGATATGATGCTTAAAAAGAAGAGGGCAAATTTGGGGTGTTACAGGGATGCCCTTATTTTTGCCTAGGCCAGTCAACCTAGCGGGTCTCTTTTTATGCGTAGTATTTTTTAACTATGTCTGCGTTTACAGGCTGTGGGAAGTCTTCAACATCCATGGTAGTAAGCATCATGGCACCTCCTAAGAATACCCTCTTGACTACAAATGGTCCTTCATATGTAGGAGTCCACTTGCCCCTAGGATCACCCTGTGGTAATATGATACGCTTGATTACCAAGTCACCAGTCTGATATACTTTTTACTTAACCTTCTTATTAAAAGCTTTGATCATCCGTTTCTGGTACATCTGACCATGACAAACAGCTTCCAGCCTTTTTTCATCAATCAAATTTATCTGGTCAAGTCGGGTCTGGATCCATTCATCTTCATCCAAACCTGCATCCTTCACGATTCTTAAGGAGGGTATCTGAACTTCAATGGGTAGAACTGCTTCCATACCATAGACTAAGGAGAATGGGGTTGCCCCTGTTGAGGTATGTATTGTAGTACGATAACCATGAAGAGCAAATGGTAACATCTCATGCCAATCCTTGTACGTAACAGTCATCTTTTGTAAAATCTTCTTAATGTTCTTATTAGCAGCTTCTACTGCCCCATTCATCTTCGGACGATACGAAGAAGAAATATGATGCTTAATCTTAAACTGCGTGCAAAGGTTAGTAATCATAGTGTTGTTCAGATTTGAGCCATTGTCCGTGATAATCCTTTCAGGGATGCCATACCTATATATGAGATTATTCTTAATGAATCGAGCCACAACATTCTTAGTAACAGATGCAAATGAAGCTGCTTCCACCCACTTTGTAAAGTAATCAATGGCAACCAGGATGAAATGATGCCCATTAGAAGCAGTAGGCTTGATCTCACCAATCATATCTATGCCCCACATGGCAAAAAGCCAAGGAGCAGTCAACACATTCAATGGAACTGGAGGTATATGCACCTTATCAGCATAAATCTGACATTTGTGACATGTTTTAGAATGTTGATAGCAGTCAGCTTCCATGGTAGACCAATAGTAACCTGTTCTCAATATCTTCTTTGCCATGGTATGACCACTAGAATGAGTACCAAAAATCCCATCATGCATGTCTTCCATATCTCTGTTGCTTCTTTCGTATCCACACAACTAAGCAAAGTCGAATCATGATTGCACTTGTACAAAATTCCATTACTCAAGAAGAATTTAGCAGAAAACCTCCTAAGAAACTTCTTATCTTTGACAGATGACCCTTAAGGGAACTCCTAAGTTTCAAGATATCTTTTCACTTCATAGAACCAAGGCTTTCCCTCTACTTCTTCAATATCAATCTCATTGCAGTATGCAGGCTTCTCAAATCTATCAATAGTGATCTTGGGAGCTTCATCATCCCATCTAATCTCAAACATAGATGCCATGGTGGCTAGTGCATCTGCCAACTGATTCTCTCCTCGTGGAATATGTCCAAATGTAATTTCTTCAAAGTACGGGATCAAGACAACACATGCTCTCTGTAGGGAATGAGATTTTCATGCTTGGTATCCCAATCTCCTTTAATCTGACTAACTACCGGGGCTAAGTCTCTATATACATCCAGGAACTGAATATTCATCTCAATGGCAGCTTTGATACCCATGATACATGCCTCATACTCAGCCATGTTATTGGTACAATAGAAACAAAGTCTTGCAGTAATTGGGGTATGACAACCTTCAGGGGAAATGGTCACAACACCAACACCATTACCCAGCGCATTAGAAGCTCCATCAAAAACCATAGTCCATCGGGATCCTTGTTCAGGTCCATCATATTGTCCAGGTTCTTTGGTAATAATCATAATGTCTTCATCAGGAAACTCAAAACTCATTGACTGATAATCATCTACTGCTTGATGAGCCAAATGATCAGCTACCACACTGCCCTTAATGGCCTTCTGAGTAGTATACTGTAGATCATATTCTGTTAAAATCATTTGCCATCTCGCTATTCGTTCGGAGAGAGCAGGTTTCTCGAATATGTACTTGATTGGATCCATCTTTGAAATCAACAAGGTAGTATGAGTCACCATATACTGTCTTAGTCGCCGAGCAGCCCATGCCAAAGCGCATCAAGTTTTCTCGAGCAATGAGTATCTTGTTTCACAGTCGGTAAACTTTTTGCTAAGGTAGTATATTGCCTGCTCTTTTCGACCAGACTCGTCATGTTTCCCCAACACACACCCCATTGAGTTGTCTAATACTGGTAAGTACATAATCAAGGGTCTTCCATCAACTGGTGGCATCAAAATTGGAGGTTCTAGGAGATATCTCTTGATTTCATCAAAGGCTTTCTGGCACTCGTCATTCCATTCGATTACCTGATCTTTCTTCAACAACTTGAAGATTGGCTCACAAGTAGCAGTTAACTGGGAAATAAACCTTGCAATGTAATTCAGTCGACCCAAGAAACCTCTAACCTCCTTTTCAGTACGGGGAGCCGGCATCTCTTGTATAGCTTTCACTTTTGCAGGATCCACTTCAATACCTTTTCCACTGACAATGAAACCCAGGAGTTTGCCAGACCTAACTCCAAAAGTACACTTGTTTGGATTCAATCTTAGCTTGTATTTTTTCGACCTCTCAAACAACTTATGCAGATGATCAAGGTGTTGTTCTTCATTCTGGGACCTGGCTTTCATATCATCCACATACACCTCTATCTCATGATGAATCATATCGTGAAACAAAGTCATCATAGCACGCTGATAAGTTGCCCCGGCGTTCTTCAAACCAAATGGCATCACCTTATAACAAAAAGTGCCCCACTGTGTAACAAATGTAGTCTTCTCCATATCTTCAGGGGCCATCTTGATCTGATTGTAACCAGAGAAACCATCCATGAAAGAGAATACCTTATGCTGAGCAGTATTGTCTACCAGAACATCAATATGAGGAAGTGGGAAGTCATCTTTAGGGCTGGCCTTATTCAGATCTCTGTAATCTACACACATGCGTACCTTACCATCCTTCTTAGGTACTGGTACCACATTTGCAACCCATTGAGGATAAGAAATCATAGCTAAGGACCCTGCATCAAACTGTTTCATCACCTCTGCTTTAATATTTTCTGACATTTCAGGACGCATGCGACGAACCTTCTGGTTCTTTGGACGACAATCTTCTTTTACCGGTAAACAGTGAATTACAATGTCTGTATCCAACCCTGGCATATCTTCATAGGACCAAGCAAATATCTCCACATAATCACGTAACATCTGGATCAATCTGTTCTTAACACCCTCCTCTAACTCAGCTCCTATCTTGACCTCTTTCATGTTTTCTTCAGTTCCCAGATTCACAACTTCGATTGGCTCTTCATGTGGCTGTATAGCTTTCTCTTCTTGTTATAAAAACCTAGCAAGCTCTACAAGTACTTCACAATCTTCCTCCTTTCCATCTTCAGCTTGATAGATCGGATTCTCGAAATTATAATTGGCAATAGTAGAACTGTTATCAACAGGATCCAGAGTGGATGAGGATCTGCATTTTAGTGATGCGGGTGTGTGTAAGAACACATAGCTGATAAAACAAAAATAAAAAATAAAAGAAAGACAAGGAGCACAATATTTACGAAAACGAAACGTCCATTGATTTTTATTGAATGAAGTATGCAAATGAAATGACATCCCGAAACAAGCATACCATTGTGCCCCGGGTAAGATACAAGGCTTGAAAGTTTAATTGTTCGAAATTACAAACTTAAAATAAAAACACAGTAATAGTATTTACTCCTGACTAAAGGAGATAGGAATAACGTCTTCAGTCTTCCAGTTGTTGAGCCCATCACCCATGGTAGGAAAGATCCAATCATTCAAGTTGTAGTCTTCATGACAGTCCCCCACAACATTGATTTGATCTCTTATGACCCCTTGATTAGTGATACGAACAACACGAGCACGACGAACAGCCTTCTGAGATTCTTTAGCAACCACAGCCTTAGCATCTTTGAGAGAGGCCATTGTAGGAGGTATGTTAGTAACCATAGGAACTCTTTCAGGAACAGGAACAGACTGAGGAACAGGATCAAAGCAAGGAACAACTTCAAATGTTTGACACGGAGTTTCAACCATCTCACCCTCCATTTCTACATTTTTGAAAGTATTCACATGGCTCACCATGTACTCTTCTTCACCATAGACAGTGACAATTTTGTTCTTCACCGGATATTTCAACTTCTGATGCAAGGTGGAAGTTACAGCACCTGCCCCATAGATCAGGGGGCGCCCAAGCAAACAAGAATACGCGGGACGAATATCCATCACATAGAAAGTAGAATTGAAGACTTGAGAGCCTACTTTGATCGGGAGGTCTACTTCTCCATGTACCACTCTTCTTGAACCATCAAAGGCCCTCACCACTACATCACTTGGTCTTAACACAACATCTTCAGGACTAAGCTTGTCCAGAACCTCTTTAGGGAGCACATTTAATGAAGAACCATTGTCCACCAGTACATGAGACAAGGTAGTGCCTTTACATTCAATGGAAATATGCAGAGCTCTGTTATGGTTTCTCTTGGCAGGAGTCAAATTAGCATCAGAAAAACCCAGACCATTATCATAAGTCAGATGTGCAACACAATTCTAAAATTGGTCCACAGAAATCTCATTTGGCACATGAGCAGTCTTCAAGAACTTGATTAAGGCTTAAGCATGAGTCTCAGAACACAACAACAAAGATAACATGGAGATTTTGGAGGGAGTATGCCCCAACTGATCAACAATATCATAATCACTCTTGCGAATGATCTTCAGTACTTCTTCCATCTGTTTAGAAAGATTTTCAGCAGTCGGTGCCTCAGCTTGCACAGGTTCAATTACAGGACCCTTGCCCCGGGCATCAGTACTTGGCCCAGAATTTGAGGTAGTAGTTGGAGTAACTGCACTTTTGGAGGTAGCCTGAGGAGAGAAGATTCTTCCACTTCTGGTGATCTTACTAGATCCAGCAATATTATCCACATCAAGATTATCATCAGTAACAGGTGCATCAGCCAGAGGTTCTTGCTTAATACCATGGATGTAAACATCAGAACCATAATTCCAGGGTATAGCTTTATCAGAAGTATAAGGAACAGGGCTAGGAGTGGTAATGATCATGGGAGCCACCCTAACTTCAGCAACATTCTTCACAAGGCCTTCAGCAGTAATCCTAACAGGGCCTTTAGGAGTGATCTTGACAGGGCCTTTGGAGGTAATCTTCACTGGCACTTTATCAACCATAGCTATATCTTCAAGCTTCGTACTTTGAGTCAGATGTTCACACATACTTTCAACAGAAGGTGTCCTCTCAAACAATATAGTGTAATTGTCTATGAGGCGTTGAATACCATCTTTTAACCTCCAGCAGCTATCAGGTTTGTAAGCACAATAGAAACAATCTTCATTGCAACCTGGAAAGAAACCAGCCTGCACCAATTTCCTCTTGATAATGGATAAGGGAGTAGTCACATCTTCTACTGAGGAAGCATAGGAAACCTCAGCAACAACATTAACAGTCTTCTCATGATTGGGCATGGGAGCAGTGATCACATTTGGGGTCCCAGGAGGGTCAAATTCAATCTCCCCAGCTTCGATCATGTCTTGAATCTTGTTTTTCAACACCCAGCAGTTGTTGGTGTCATGTCCCGGACTATTAGAATGATAAGCACATCTTGCATTAGGATTGTATCGAGGAGAAGATGTATTAGGATTCTGAGGAGGATCCCTCAAAGTAATGAGTTCCCCTTTCAACATGTGTTGTAAGGCTTGGGCCAGTGACATGTTAATCTTGGTGAACTGTCTTCTAGGCTTCTGTTGATTGTTTTGTTGTGGCTCTGGTGCTGCAGGAGTAGGATTAGAGATGTGAACTGCTCCCACAGATTAGTGACTCCTGTTACGACTATGTTGACCATACACAGCATTAGACTCCTTCTTTCCACTAGGGGACTTCTTAGCAGTGCTTGAGGAAGAGGCGCCCGTCTGTATCTTACCATTTCTTATACCACTTTCCACACGTTCTCCAGTCATTATCAACTCAGTGAACCCAGATGATGAGCTTCCAATGAGGTGACTATAGAAAGGACCATTCAGCGTACTCATAAACATATCCACCAGCTCTCTGTCAGTCAGAGGAGGTTGAACCCTGCCAGCCAGGTCTCTTCATTTCTGGGCATACTCTTTGAAACTCTCCTTAGCACCCATAGACATACTTTGGAGTTGCATGCGAGTTGGTGCTAAATCAGCATTATATTGGTATTGCCTATAGAAGGCCTCAGCAAGATCATTCCAATCACGAATATTAACATTTTCCAGTTGGTAGTACCATTCCAATTAAGCTCCAAACAAGCTTTCTTGGAAGAAATGAATCCATAACTTCTTATCAGCAGTATGTGGTTGAATCCTCCGGACATAGGACCTTAAATACAGCTTAGGACATGAGACACCATCATACACCACAAAAACAGGAACCTTGAAACCAATAGGTATAACCACTCTAGAAACTAAACTCAGATATTCAAAATCAAGCCCAGAAGATTTTTGTAGCTCCATAGCGTTCATTCTGTCTGCTAGCATCTTGTATTTCTCTTCACTAACAGGATCATGGTAATAGTTTGCCTCAGAATTAGAATCTTCCACAGTATCATGGGGGTTACCTCCCTCCTTCTCAGAATTTTTAGACTCAGAATCCTCAATCTGTTCCTTTGTCTTGATAGGCCCTCTGAATCTTCTACCCAGGTTGATAAGGCCTCCTGATTTTCTAGTCTTCTTCTTCTTCTTAGCCAGCAGTGTCTTCAACTCATCTTGTCCCTTGGACAAGTTTAGGATCAGCTCTTGGAATTGTGCATTCTGAGCCTGGAGATCCTTGACAGTCTGTTCAAGAGCCATTTCTGCTGAAATAAACAGCGAGAAGATAAGATACTTGTTCATAAGAAAACTTGTGATGCGATGATATGATATGTAAATGAATATGCAATGTTTTCTAGGACCGCATGATTTAAATTTGTTTAAACAACCAGAAAGTAAACTTTTATTAGTAATCATTAAACTTGTTTGCCCCTTGGGCTTACAACAAAATGAAATGAATACAAAGATGGGGTTTTAAGTCTCCCATGTACGTTTCCTCTTTGTGTTGAGGTATGAGTTGAGATTCCGCTCCTCATGAAGTTGTCTTGTTAGCTCTAGGATTCTTTCTTGACTAGCTTTGAAGTGAGTCTCAAAAGTATCCCTTTGCTCATTCAACTAGATCCAGGACCTTTGTAACTCATCCATGTCAGTGGGCATGTTTGGATGAAGAATGATATAAGAAGTATCTCCTTCAGCAACAGGCTCCATGGTAACTGGCAGGATATGGCATCATAAGAGTCTGAGCACGAGATCATACCCATCTAAGATAAGGTTCCATAGGAATAAAGTACTTTGGTTCCAGAGTCTTGCTTTCAACCTTGTTTACTTTACCCCATGCTTGTATGAACCTTTGACGGTAACCCTGAAGATCGTTGTTGTAGTCGAACACAATACCCTGAATAAGCATGTCATGAGGACCATCACTCCGAGCATAACCAAATTGATGTAGAGATAATGAAGGATTGTAGGTAATGCCCCCTCTTATGCCAAGGAGTGGCACATTAGGGAACTCCTCACAATGGTCAATGATAGTAACATTCTCCACAGATCGAGAGCACCAATGGATGTCTGAATGAGAAAGTGACATGATCCTCTTAGACCACCTGAACCCTTGTTCATTCTTCATTACTGATCGAGGAAGGTGAGAAATAAACCACCTAGATAATAGAGGTATACAACACATCAGAGTTCCTCGTGCCTTCGTAGTACGAGTGTGAAGAGAGTGTAAGATGTCTCCAAGTAATGTAGGCACTGGATTGCGAGTCAGAAATATGTTGATGGCGTGTATGTCTATGAGCTGGTCTGGATTAGGGAACAACACTAGGCCATAGATTAATAAGGCCAAGATCTCCTCAAAAGCATCATAACTCGTAGCCTTCAGGAATACTTAAGCTTTCTCCATCAATACCTTAGTAAGGATACCCTTAATTCCACTTCTCGTTTCTAGGACAATGTCTGATTTCTTTAGATGTAGGGCTACAGCAATGACTTCAGGTTTAGGCTCTTTTTCTAAGCCTGTGAAGAGTCTCTGATCAAGGATAGGTATACCCAATAGTTTGGAGAATTCTTCCATTGTAGGAACCAGCTGATAGTCGGGGAATGTGAAGCAATGATGTTTAGGATCAAAGAACTGAAATAGGACATTCATCATGTCTTCATTCAACCCTGAAGTGACTAGATCAAGTGGGTGACCATGCTTCTTGGTAGGAGTTTTTAGAAACTTGAGAGACCAATTCTTTAAGCTTAGAAGGTATCCCTACAAAGTTGATTCAGATAGTATTCCTACGAGTAGAAGCCATGACCTGCAACAAAGAACAAAGATAAATCCTTTGGTCCTTGAAATGGTTAGTGAAAATTCCATGCTTATGATGTCATGATGTTATGATTTTATGTTCAATCACAAACATGTGGCACACACAAACAAGTCACACCATAACCCTAGGTTTAGAGGCTTGCATGAGGTTTAAAGGTAAGTACCATCCCCTGAAGTTTAGTTGGTTCATCCAGTCCTACAAAAGTAACCGGGTTCTAAGGGATCTCAAAATCATTGATCCTTCCCAAGGGTGGTTATTCAGTAGGCAACTTACTTGCCAACCAAAACCCTCCAAGTTTAGGATCTAAATGAGTGTAGCATCGAGTATCAACCAACTTTAGTCTTCACCAAAGCCGGCTACCTCACTACTTTCTAAAGGCCAAGATGGGATGACTAGGGTTCTAAAAGTCAGTTAGTGCATTAACAACATATGGCAGCCTCATATTATCCTCAACTTACTTAAGGAACATAAGCACCAACCAAGAAGTCACACTAACTATGGCCACCTGTAAACACCCCAAATTTGCCCTCACCCAGTTCACACCATGGCTTGTGATCTTTTCATTTGCATAAGTTCAATCATATCATATCATGTTGCATTTTTGCTTCACTGCATTTGGTTCAAAGTCATCTGCATCTAGGGTTTGTGATCTGAGCAATCCATGAGCTATCTGAGCCACTCCAAAGGCCTTCAATCATCTCAAGAGGGTCCATGTATTTTTAATCATCATATTATATCCTCCCAAGATCAAGGAAGTCATAAAATCACAAGAACTTGCAAGGCATGGAAGCAGAGCCAGGTTTAACTGCACAGATGACCTAAAATTAGGGTTTTGGTTTCAGAGGCCATAACTCCAAATTTTTTGGTCATTCTTGTTTCTATTGGTCTCTATATGCTATAAGGATCATACATACCAAGTTTGATGGAAAAATTCATTGTGGAAGTCATCTGATCACTGGATAACTTCTTGAGCAAGTCAGAGCCAAATCAGGGCATCTGAGGCCCCCAACATGGAACCAAAATGGATTTTTCATCAAAATGAAGTTATATGGTCTTTATTTGATCATTGAAGTGATTTTAAGTTCACAAATTTGAAGAAAAGTTGGCTAAACCAAAAGTTGCCAAATATGGAAATGGCTTGTAATGTAAACTTTCCATTTTGGGGGAGTTTTTCAACCTCCTCTTTCTTAACCAAAAATGCCTCAAATGAAAAATTCTTGGTCATGAAAGTTGTAGATTGTATCATTACCTTTTCAAAAATTACAAGAACAAAATCTAATTCATTTTGGAACTCAAGTTATGGCTTTCCAAAGTTGGCAAAAATCACTTAATTTCATGTTTCATGCCAAAAGGGATTTTTTGCAAAACCTCATACCAAACCATTTTGTGACATCTAAATGACTTCTATGCATCATTACAACTTGCCAAAATCAGAAATTGCACAAATTCACAAAGTTTCATGCCTTGGATCACAAACTTCCATAAGGCATTTTTCATAAATTCTCAAAAGAAGGATTTTTGCAAGAAAGACTTATAATGTTTCGTTTGGTTGCTAATTGATCTCAAAGCATCATAACAACTTCATATGGTTCATTTTTCTGCAAATTGTCCAAGAATTCATTAGATTCCTTGCCTTGGTTCACAAGAAATTCCAAAGAGGGAAATATGCAAGAACATTGGGAACTCTTGATCAAGGCCATCCAGCTCACAAAAACTGATCGAAAGGCCTTCCTTGATCCAAGCTGAAGCAAGACAAGCCCTAAGATCTTCTCTGACCCGAGCCATACCTATGGTACACAAAATCTTGACTTTTTCATCTTTGCCCATACCAATCAAACTGTGACATTACCAATCCTCTGGCCAATCAGAACATGTTATGTGGACCTCAAGGACTTAAAACAAACACACACACAAGCCAGAACTCTCCAAAAGGCCAGGATTCACAAAAACTGTAAAATTCTTCATCTCTTCGAAACTCCTCCCACAGCCATCAAACCTCAAATTTTTCTTCACCAACAAGTCACGTATCATCCATAGAACCAGAATCAACCATCAAAACAGCCAAAAACATCACATATCAAAACATCAAAACCTGCTACACCAGAGTTGGAACTTCAAAGCCAGTCACTCTCAAAGCTTTCTAAGCTTCATTTCATCACCAGGAGGTTCATAGGAGTGGATTTGCATCAAAGAAGGATCCAGAAAGCCCAGTATCAGAATGTCCAATCTCAGGTATAGCTCAAGAACTTTTTTCCTAGAAGCTTGTTTTTAAGTTCTTGAATAATTCTCTGTGCTCCCCTGATCATGGGGATGTGATTATTTTTGAAAATGGTTGAGAAACCATGATGTATGCATGTTCTGAAATTTTGCCCGTTCTCACGTTTTGGTTCGAATCTTGTTCATGATGCAAAATAAATGATTTTTGATTGGGGGTTTAGGTTCAGGGATGTTAGGGGATCATTTATGGGCAAGAAATTTGGAGATTAGAGGCTTAGGGAAGAAGTTAGGGTTTGTGCTCGTCGGAGAAGATGACCGGAACAGTGAAAATGTTTATGCCCTAATCCTGTAATTAACCAACTTTGAATATTAGCCTTAGGATCTGAGAAGATAAGTTGCTTGAAGAAAGAAAATGAGGAGGGAACATGAATGAGCAGGATGAAGGAAAGAGAAGTTGCTTGAGGAAAGAGAAGTCGCTTCTTTCTGCTTCTCTTTCCTTCATCCTGCTTCTTCCATGGTGGCTTTTCCTTGAAGATCTCTTGCAAGCCTTATAAACCCTAGGAATACCCAAGCATTATCACAATTAGGGTTTGATTAGTCCCCCCATTAGTTTCACCTTTGTGTCATCTTTGTGTCTTCTCTTCTCATCTCTCAATCAAGGACTAAACCTTAAAGGTTTTGAGGATTTGTGATTAAGTTTATGCCTGCATCCTTCTATTAGGATGGGGTGTATAACTTTAATCCTAAGTGTCAAACCCTTAATGTGTTTAAACCCTTTAATAAATCCATCTTAATAATCACTAAGACAGCAAGCTTGTAACTTGGGCCTTGCATTAGGGTTCTAATTCTTCCTTAATTGGTTAAGAAGGACTAACCCTAGTGTTAATGGACAACTCCCCCTCAAGTTGTCTTACAAACCATAAAATTCACTTCTTAATCTTACCATTAACTAAAATCCACTTTAATAAAGGCTTTGTTTTGTCATGAGGTTAATCCCTAATCATGGATTAAGTTGAGGAGCCTTCCTCAGCTTAAATGTTCTCATCTATCATCCTTCTATTAGGATGGTGTAATGGGTCCATTAAATCTTTGATTATGGCTTAAACTCATTACTTAACACCAAACAAAAATACCAAAAACATCTAAATAAATGAAAGTAGGTTAATGATCTTAACCCTACATCATGGTGATTAGGAGTGAAGTGTTTACTTTATGCTTAAGGTATTCTCATTTACCCCTAATCAGAGGGAGGATGTGATGAGTTTACTAACCCTTGGTTTAGGCTTAAGCTAATTTTCTTATGACAAAATCCAAAAAGCAATAAAAGATTGAAAATACCAAAAACAAACAATAATCGTCTCCTTCGGGATTCTTTTCTCACCTCATTCACTCATAAACGAGAACTCGCTTCTTCCTTCTAATGCAAGACAGTTAGCACTCGAGTCAGACGAGTCATACACTTGAGCATAGACAAGCAAGCAGTTCATCAGTCAATTTATCTTTCAGTCTCTTTGAGTCGAACTACGGTGTTCTGACTTCCTCATTGCACGAGAGGATACGTAGGCATAACTTAACTGTTATCGAACAAAAGTCTCTGTATATTCCCCCTGTTCCAGTTTTATTCTTTAAGCCTCATAGTCTTGAGCTTTGCACTTCTTTCCAGCACTGACACTTCTCTTATCCACTTCACATTTCTTTTGCACTGACACTTGCATTCTTTTCCAGCTTTTGCACACAAAATATCACTGACATCACCCCTTTAAAGCACAAAATTTCAAGCGTGGATCCCGTCGAGTACGACGGACAATCTGGGTGCTAATACATTCCCAGGTTGTAACCAACCCCCTTTCTCAGTTTCTCTGGTTCGCAACCGTCTTATCCATCTTTTCCTAGGTTTATGCAGCATTACCTTTCCTTCGGGATAAAAATGTCTAGCTGGCGACTCTTTTCACCTTCATTTCATGTTCTCTCTTTTGCCGACCGTTCGCGTTTGTACCCCTCTTGGCCAGGTGTCATTTAGTGGGAGCGACACCACAAGATCAACCATATCGGTATACGCCGTACAGTTTCCTTGGTCTATTGCCATTTACCTAGGGTACACTAGATCCGGGTTAGGATCTTTCACACAAAAACCCAACAAGTAATATAAAGCAAACAAAGCAAACAATTTAAGTGATCTAATTCCTAAGGGTACCCCTCTTTTATTAAGTCCCCAGCAGAGTCGCCAGTTCTGTAACACGGTGGGAGAACTGACTTTGTATAAATGTTGCGGATAGCAAGAGTCACCACCGACTTTTATTTTATCCAAAAGGAATGGACATAAAAGAACAGGAAAGACCTTAAAAGGATTTTGAGTTCTGGGGGTAGGTTATACAAAGGGAAGGTATTAGCACCCTTTATATCCATGGTTATCCATGGGCTCTTAGTTACTTAGCTCACTTTGAATTGTTTTGAGAAAGGTGTAGTGTGTGATTAGAAACTTTCTAAGTACTTTGTAATGACCCTCATATGGATGTATACAAAGCCTTGTTTTTTTTAAAATTTGTTTGAAAAGTGTGGTGTGAAGAGTATTTTGAAAGGTGAGCAAGTAATTAAGAGAAACGTACCCTATATTAAGTCTTTATTGTTCTTATGTGTTCTTTCAATGGTAAGACTAACCCTATTATTAAGGAATAGGTAGTCATTACCTTGGATGTTAAGGGACATGTATAGGGACATCCGAATATAGGCAACTGTAAGGTGTCTTTAGCAATTCGTAGGAACTTATCATCTTTTATTCGAAGGGACAAGATCATTTATTGTAGGCAACCTTGAAGGGACTTGATCTTATAAACTGAAGGGACTTGATGATATTTATGAAGGGACTTTGCTTAAGACACCCTACTTGACCTTTTGAAATAGGCAACTGAGAGGCAACCCTAGGAAGTGCAAGATGGCGATTAAAGATCGACTTATGTGTGTGCGTGTTCATATTCAAATATTTTCTTATTTAAGTTAATTATTCTAAGTTAATTTTAATTACAAGTATGTTATTCACACCCTAGAATTACTAACCACACAATAAATATATTCATAATAGAAATAAAGCAAAAAATATAAATCTAAACTATTACAAAGCTTCGGGACAATTATAATATAATCGAGAAATATAATAAATATAAACAATAATAAATAAACAATAATAATAATAATTAAGATAAAAGGTTAGAAAAATAAAAATAATAGAAATAAGAAATTAGTCAAAAAAAAAATTAATATTAGAAAAGATTTTCTTTAGATTTAATTAAGAAAATAGATTTTAACAATAATAAATAAATATTGAATTATTCACATATTTAACAAATGATTAATGATTAATTATAATTTATAAAAAAATATTAGGTTAAACCTCAAGGTTAAGAAAAATTAGGGTTAGGGTTATAACAATTAGGGTTAGGGTTATAATCATTAGAATTAGGGTTTTTAATTATTAATTTAAATATAATCAATTTATTTACAAAATATATACAATATTAATAAATATAAAATAAAATAAATATAACAATTTGATTTTTGGAAAATAAAGTTTGAATTTTTAAAATATGAGTTTTTTGTATAAGAAAATAATATAAAACATTTGTTTTAGGAATGATTATTTAAGAAATTAATTTGATTAAATAAATATAAAATAAACAAAACAAAATAATGAAAAAAATTGAGAAAAAGAACATACCTGGGGCTGGGATTCGAACCCAGGCCCTAGGCTCTCCTCACTTTGGACCAGCAGCATTACCACCAGGCCAATTGCACCTTGGTGTTTATGATGTGAGCAACAATTCTTTTATTATCACCTGTAGAAAATCAAATAAAATACAACAAAACAAAATGGCCTGGGGGGAATCGAACCCAGGACCATCACATTCACAAGCAAACACACAAACCAGCTGAGCCACATGGGGCGCGTTCAATATACATCCAGCAATAAACCATTTTATTTTAAAACAAATTTTTGAATCTGATTTTGGCGTCACTGGACTTCATCTTCTTTAGAATACTTGCGAAAATTCATGCGATTTTAACTGCAATTTTTCCTGCGAGTTCTTCCATGTTCATAACTATGCCAATGAATTCCTTATGATTCATACAGTCTATCCATGTTCTTTGAATCCATTTATATTTGGTTTTTTAGGAACCCCTAATTTGGTACCCGAAACCCTAACAATGGCAGTTCATGTTATAAGCTATGCTTCTTCAAGAAAATGTCCAGAAATCATCTATAGGTCATGACTAACACCAATCAAACAACAAAATTAGTTTATGTTAGCTAAATAAATGGAATCGAAAATTTCAAATTCAAGAGCAAAAGAGGTTCGGTTTATGCATTCAGGGATGATTTTGATGATGTAAAGCATTGAGATCGTATCAATGATGTTCAAGGATCATGTCTATGTCCTTAGATTACCTCAATTCAACCTGCAAATAAGAATCCAAAAATTGAAATTTCAATGAAATTTTTGAATGTCAAAAGTGTTCTTGGAGGCTGCCAAAATTCGTCCTTGTACTTGTGATCAGTTATATGTATATATTGGAATCAAATTAGGTCAGAAAATTGTAGGTTTATGGGCCTTGTAAGGATTACTTGATCATGAAGATTCAACTTGCTATTTTGGTCAAAAAATGACAGAAAATCCTTTCCTCTTTGGTCTAGCACGAATTTAAATCTCCCAATCAACTTTAAATCATGTTTATGAATTTCTAGAATGAAAATCATATCAAATATTGAGCCTTTCATATTTTATTTTGATTTAAAATGATTTTTAATGTATAAAATCAAAATAAAATAAAAAAAATAAAAAAAATCTTAATAAATGATTTTTGGTTCGTGCATGATGTCATGGTAGTGATTGGGTCATAAAAATGCAAGCCCATGTGGAAAGAATTGGTTCTAAGACCCCATTTGCTCAATAAACCCCTCAAATATTTCCTAACTTTGCAAAGACACAAATACCTCAATATTAAGGCTATGAAGGTGTTATTGGACATTTTGGAAAGCTTAAATAGTCCTCTAACAAACCTCTTTGGTCTCATGTCCATATCTTTTACCATTTTCAAGTTATGCCCTTTGGAAGATGTTGACTTTTTGTTGACTTTTGAAATGACCTATAATGTCTTAGCTCATACCTTCCAAATGAAGCATTTTTGGGCCTGGCTTGTGAGACAAAAAGTTGTAGAGAATTCAATTTCCTTCAAAATGAGCTTTGGATGAGAATTTTTTGATGAATCATGTGAAAGTTATGGCTGGTCAAAATTTAGTTGACTTTTCCTATGAAAACCCTAATTTAGAAACTCCTGATTCTTGATGATCTGAAATATCCTTGATGAATCATGATCAACCCTTGATAAAATGATGAATTTTACTTCATAAACTTGATGTTGGCAAAAAATCATGAAGTTTGACTTTGGTTTGACCACAGTTGACTTCAGTTTGACTTTTTAACCACTTTGACTGATTTTAGCCTATTTGATCATTTGATTGAGCAAACCTTTTGGGAAAGCCTTGAAACTTGACATAGGGATTCTTGAATACATATAGGATGCTATGAAGCTCACTTTAGGCCTTGGAAGTCCATTTAGCCTGATGAAACTCAAAACCCTAGTTTAGGATGTATTGTTTAGAAGGATGCTTTGTCTGAGGGAATTGTCAAACTTTCTGACTAATTGTGAACCTTGTGAACCTCTTGAGATACCTTGTGAACTTTGTGAACCTTGTGCACCTCTTGGGACACTTTATTACACAATATCTTGTCTAGGTGAAGGCAAATTTTGGGGTGCAACACCTAGAAGAACGGGTGAAACTAACTCAGTTCACATGGGCAGAGGTAGGCCTCAATACATGCCAAGATCACTAGCTGTTGTCACCATTCTTGCTCCAGCACCTCAGCAACAACACTTCCCACAGCAAAAACAGTTTCCTCAACAACAGAGATCTTATAACAACAACAACCAACAACAATGTCCGTTCCAGCAAAGGACTTCAGAAATCAATAGGGTTATCGATCCCATCCCGATGCCCTATGAAGCTCTACTTCCCCAGTTATTGAAGCTCAACCTGATTGAATTGAGGGCCTTGACTCCACCTGATCCTTTGAATCTTCCGAGGAACTATGATATCAATGCCAAATGTGCCTTCCATTCCAATGCACCTGACCACACAACAGAAAAATGTAGGGCATTGCACATGAAAGTTCATGACTTAGTTGATACCAAAGCTTTGAATTTTGAACCTCCTCCAAATATCACAAAGAATCCAATACCGAATCACGGTGGACCAAGGATTAATGCTATTGAAGAAGACCAACCAGCAATTCTGATTGATGACATTGCAAGTATCCAAACACCATTGGCCGAAGTGAAAGCTCGACTCTTGAAGTGCCAAGTGTTCCCGGGTTGTGAGGCCCATTGTAAGGCTTGCAAAGTCTCTACCAATGGTTATGAAAATCTGAGGGATGGTATCAATGGTCTTATCAAAGAAGGCATCCTGCAGATCACATCAATGGTTCCATCTTCTACAACTCCAACAAACATCTCTCCTACAACATCAGCAGATACCATTTCAAAGATATCTCCTACCACATCAACAAACACCATTTCTGAGGTATCTCCTACAACATCAGCAAACATCATTCCAACGGAGTCTACTACAACAGTAGCAACCATCAATGAAGATATCTCAATGGTCACCATTTACTATGATCCGACAACAGTTCATGTCCCGGATTCTTGCAGCAACTTTCAACATTATTAACAGTCACATCAACAACTCCCTGCACCTGTGTCATCTCCAATCAGACCTCCTGTCACAATCTATTATGATCCACAAACTGTCATAACTCCTTCTTCCGCAACAATCAGTCTGGTTACCATCACAGTGCCTGGACCAGTTCCCTATGACAGCAGCAGTGTCGTGTCGTGGCATTACAGCTCAGATCTTTATTGCAACAGAAAGAAAGTCACTCTTGATTCTTCAACTTCCACACCACAAATTGATAATGTAGGGGGAGGCGGAGGCTTCACTCGAAGCGGACGTCTTTCGCTTCACAGTTCCCAAAAGTTAATGCTGAAGCAAAAGCTGTTGCCAAAGTAGAAGGCAAGAGTATGGTGCCAGAAGAACCAGCTATGAAGGAGACTCAAAAGACATCCTTTGATCAGGATGTGGACGCGTTCATGAGGATTATTAAGAAGAGTGATTACAAAGTTGTTGATCAGCTCCATCAAACTCCCTCCAAGATCTCTATATTATCTCTGCTCATGTGTTCTGAAGCTCATAAGAACACACTTCTCAAAGTCCTGCACGCAGCTTACGTGCCGGAGGAGATTACATTTAATCAGCTAGAGACGGTGGTTTCAAATGTTAATACTAGTCATGGACTAGGTTTCACTGATGTTGATCTGACTACGGAGGGCCGTAATTATAACAAGGCTTTGCATATCACTTTTGAATGTAAAGGTGCGGTACTTTCTCATGTCTTGGTTGACACTGAGTCATCTCTCAATGTTCTTCCTAAGAAAGCCTTGGTCAAGATGGAATATAATGGTCTTGCACTCCGCCCGAGTAACCTGGTTGTGAGAGCCTTCGATGGTTCTAAGAGACCAGGTCTTGGAGAAATTGAGCTGCCTGTGGTAATTAGCCCACAGATTTTCAAAACTACCTTCTATGTGATGGACATTTAGCCTGCTTACAGCTCTTTGTTGGGTAGACCTTGGATTCATGCCATTGCCGCAGTAACGTCTACCATTAACCAGAAGTTAAAATATGAGTGGGAGGGCCAAGTTATCACCATCTCTAGAGAAGAGGACATCTTTGTCAGTCATATAGCTACTTATAAGTACATAGAGATGGATGGGGAGTCCATGAGACGATGAGTCAGGGTTTTGAAGCTCTCAATGTCAATGAAGCAACAACTAAAGTGTCTGGTACTTCAATTGCTTCTTACAAACAGGCTCGTAAGGTTGTTGAATACGGGAATGCCCAAGGCTGGGGCAAGCTACTGCAAGTTCAGATCAAGAAAGACAAGTTTGGTTTGGGTTACAGACCATCCCGACAGGTCCAAGAGGAGGCTGCTGAAGCTCCCAAGTTCATAAGTGGGGGAATGCTGACCCTGGATGCTATCAACAATGTGGAAGACGAGGATGAAAGCGACTACAACATGGAAAGTTAGATTCGTCCAAGAGTCTCGGGCCAACAAGTCCTCAACTGGTCTTCCTAGGAAATTATAAGGGTTACTGCTGCAGAGTAATTATTATTTCCTGTTTAATCATGCATCGAGTCTTGCGTCTTTCCCAAGGTGTCAGGACTCTGTCGCTTCCACCAAATGACACCTGGTAAGAAGGGGTACAGACGCGAATGGTCGGCGAAAGAGAAGGAATGAAAAGAGTCGCCAGCTAGGCATTTTTATCCCGAAGGAAAGGTAATGCTGCATAAACCTGAGAAAGGATGGATAAGACGGTTGCGAACCAGAGAAACTGAGAAAGGGGGTTGGTTACAACCTGGGAAGGTATTAGCACCCAGATTGTTCGCCGTACTCGACGGGATCCACGCTTGAAAGATTTGTGTTTAAAGGGGTAGTGTCAGTGCTATCTGTGTGCAAAAGCTGGAAAAGAATGTAGGTGTCAGTGCATAGAAGTGTGAAGTGGATAGAAGGAGTGTCAGTGTAAGAACAGAGTGAAAAGCTCAAGACTATGAGGCTCAAAGAATAATGCTGGAAGGAGGGGGAATATATAGAGACTTTTGTTCGATAACTGTTAAGTTATGCCTACGTATCCTCTCGTGCAATGAGGAAGTCAGAACACCGTAGTTCGACTCAAAGAGACTGAAAGATGAATTGACTTGTGAACTGCCTACTTGTCTATGCTCAAGTGTATGACCTGTCTGGCTCAGGTGCAAACTGTCTTGCATTAGACGGGAGAAGCAAGTTCTCGTTTGTGAATTAATGAGGTGAGAAAAGAATCCCGGAGGAGACGATTATTGTTTTTTTTATGTTTTCAATCTTTTATTGATTTTTGGAGTTTTTCATAAGAGAATGAGCTTAAGCCTAAACCAATGGTTAGTAAACTCATCACATCCTCCCTCTGATTAGGGGTAATGAGAATACCTTAAGTATGAAGTAAACACCTCACACTTAATCACCATGATGTAGGATTAAGATCATTAACCTACTTGCAATTATTTAGATGTTTTTGTTGTTTTTGTTTAGTGTTAAGTAATGAGTTTAAGCCATAATCAAGGATTTAATGGACTCATTACACCATTCTAATAGAAGGATAATAGATGAGAACATTTAAGCTGAGAAAGGCTCCTCAACTTAATCCATGATTAGGGATTAACCTCATGACAAAACAAAACCTTTATTAAATGGATTTTAGTTAATGGTAAGATTAAGAAATGAATTTTATGGTTTGTAAGAAAACTTGAGGGGGACTTGTCCATTAACACTAGGGTTAGTCCTTCTTAACCAATTAAGGAAGAATTAGAACCCTAATGCAAGGCCCAAGTTACAAGCTTTATGTCTTAGTGATTATTAGTGTGGATTGATTAAAGGGTTTAAACACATTAAGGTTTTAACACTTAGGATTAAAGTTATACACTCCACCCTAATAGAAGGATGCAGGCATAAGCTTAATCACAAAGTCTTAAAACCTTTAAGGTTTAGTCCTTGATTATGAGATGAGAAGAGAAGACACAAAGATGACACAAAGGTAAAACTAATGGGGGACTAATCAAGCCCTAATTGTGATCATGCTTGGGTTTTCCTAGGGTTTATGAGGCTTGCAAAAGATCTTCAAGAGAAAAGCCACCAAGGAAGAAGCAGAATGAAAGAAGGAGAAACAGGAGAACAAGTCAACTTGCTTCACTTAAGAAGACAAGTTGCTTGAAGAAAGAAAGTGGAGAAGGAGCATGAATGAGCAAGATCACTCTAATACAAAAGTAAAATGCAGCAATTATGCATAAGAGAGATGAGAAAAGACTATGAGAAGTGAAGGAAAATTCACTTCTCAATGACTTACCACCTGAAAAGTTAGCAACAAGAAAATGAAATGGAATGAAAATGAGAAGGATGCAATGATGCAAACCAAAACCAGAAACCTAAACATGATGTTAATGATGCTAAGAGATAAAGCAAACACAAGTCAAGAGTTTTGGATGATCATACAAGGATGAGGGTGCAAATGAAGCATGTTTTAAACCATGAAAGTTCATGAAAGTTTATGAAATGCAATGGAGGTATAACATGGAAAATGGAATGATGCAATGATCAAACATGATTCTAATGTGTCCTAATATGTCTTAGAAGTCATGTGAATGTGTAAAATGTCATGGCAAGTTCATGTAGGCAAGCATATGGAAAATGGATGCAAATGAAAGCAAAAATTAGGGTTTATACACAACATGCAATACAAAATTCCAAACTAGAAGCAAATAACATGATAAAAAAATGAAAATGGGATCAAAGGAACCCTAACCCTACATAAACTCACTGCCCAAAGGAGGGGACCTAACTCTTAACCTAATGGGAGTTATGATTTTCTCAAGTTAGCTAGGGTTTTAAGGCACTTCAAAAGGGAAAATGCACAACAAATTGAAAATGAGAGATAAATTCATTCCAATTTTATCCTAGAAACAACATGATATGAAGAATGCAATGCAAAAAGAACCATCATCAAACTCTTCAAGGTTAGACAGAATGGATTTTTCTAAGTTAAGGCAAAAATATTGACTTATAAGAACTTTAATTCCAAAGAAAAATGTCAAAATATGTCAAGAACCAAAAAGAAATTTGTTTGAAGGGTTTGATAATGTTTCTAAATGTATCAAAATGCAATGTGATTTTTTTGGTGATTTTTAGAAACTTAAATGCTATTTTAATTAATTAATTATCATTAAATAATTAAAAGAAACATTTAAATATTTTTAAAATACGAAAATTATGCAAAAAATGAGATTTTTTAGAAGTGATTTGCTATTTTAAATAAATTGGACAAGAAAAATGAATTAAAATGAAAATAAAATTGAATTAAATGGAAAGTAGGCAGATCCAAAGGCCTGGATTCAAAAGGAATGTGCGGGAATTGACTGGCGCGTGTTTGGAGGGTGAGGATTGATTCTGGCAAATTCAAATTTTAATCCTAATTAATTAATGCTAATGATTGGATTAGGGCTAAATCACAAAATCTAGGTCGTTCATAGCGCGCGGGAAGGCCAGATCAAGGGTCCAAATTCAAACTTGACTTAATTACAGGATTAGGGCATAACCACTTTCAGGCGACCGGAACAGTGTTCCGGTCGTCTTCTCCGACGAACACAAACCCTAACTTCTCTCTCAGGCCATTAATCTTCAAATTTCTTGCACAAAAATGATCCTCTAACAATCCTAAACATAAATCCCCACCCAAAACTCATTTATTTTGCATCATAAACACGAATCGAACCAAAACGCAAAAACTGGAAAAAGTTTCAGAGCTTGCATACATGGTGGTTTCTCAACCATTTTCAAAAATAATCATATCCCCATGATCAGGGGAGCATACAGAACCATAAAAGAACTTAAAAGCAAGCTTCTGGAAAAAAGTTCACAAGTTGTACCTGAGATGGAACCTCCTGATGTTGGGCTTTCTGGATCCCTCTTTGATGCAAATCCTCTCCTATGAACCTCCTGATGATGGAATGAAACTTAGAACAAGCTTATGTGTCCTAGTTTGAAGGTTTTGGTTCTGGTGTAGCAGATTTGGAAGTTTATGTATGTGGTGCTTTAGGCTGTTTCAGTGCTTGGTTCTTGATCCATGGGTGATTTGTGACTTATTGGTGAAGAAAAGTTTGAGGTTTGATGGCTGTGGGCAGAGTTTCAAAGAGATCAAGGAATTTGCAATTTCTCTCAATCCTGGCTTATGGGAGAAGGCTGGCTTGTATGAGTGTGTCTTTCAAGTCCTTGAGGTCCACATATGAGGTTCTGATTGGGCAGAGGGTTGGTAATGGCACAGTTTGATTGGTATGGGAAAAATGCAAGAAAGTCCTGACTTTGTGTACTTGAGGTATGGCTCGGGTCAGAGGAAGTTTAGGGGAATGGATGGGCTCAGCATGGATCAAGGAAGGCCCTTAGATTGCTTTTGTGCAGCTGTAATGGCTAGGGCAAGTGGTAGCATGGCTCTTGCAACTTTTCCCTCTTTGGAAGTCTTTGTGAATCAAGGAAAAGGAACCTCTAAACTCTTGGGCAAATTGCAACCAAATAGGCCATATGAAGTTGTCATGATGTCTTGAGCTCACTTAGCAACTAATTCAAACATTAAAAGTCCCTTTTGCAAAAATTCCAATTTTGAAGATTCATGAAAAATGCCTTATGGTGACTTGTAATTCAAGGCATAAAAATGGGAAATCTCTTAGGCAATTCTGAATTATGGATCATGAATGATGTTTTTGTGATGGTTAGAAGTTAATTAGAGGTCACATTTGGCTTTGGCAAGTGTTTTTGCAAGTTTCCTCTTTGGTACAAAAATGAAAATTAAGTGATTTTGTCCAACTTTGCAAAGCCATAAATTGAGTTCTATGATGAATTAGATCAAGTTCTTGTACTTTTTGAAAATGGGAGGATCCAATATACAACTTTCATGACCAAGAATTTTTCATTTGAAGCATTTTTGAATCAAAAAGAGGAGGTTGAAAAACTTTCCCAAAATGACAAGTTTACATTACAAGTCACTTTCCCAAAATGGCAACTTTGCAAATGGCTTGAAATTCTTCAATTTTGTGGAATTCTAACTTCTTATAAGATCAAATAAAGATCATATACACCCAAAATGGTGGAGAAAACCCTTTGGTTGGATGATTGGGGGCCTCAGATGCCCTGATTTTGGACTGACTTGCTCAAGAAGTCATCTATTGATCAGATGCCTTCCCCATTGAATTTCTTCATGAAAATTGGTATGTATGATCCTCATATCATATAGAGACCAATAGAAACAAGAATGACCAAAAAATTTGGAGTTATGGCCTCTGAAACCAAAACCCTAATTTTAGGTCATATGTGCAGTTAAGCTTGGCTCTGCTTCCATGCCTTTCCCAGTTCTTGTGATTCTTTGACTTTCTTGATCTTGGGAGGATATAATATGATGCTTGAAAATACATGGACCCTCTTGAGATGATTGAATACCTTTGGAGTAGCTCAGATGGCACTTGGATTGCTCAGATCACAAACCCTAGATGCAGATGACTTTGAACCAATGTAGTGAAGCAAAAATGCAATATGAGATGCTATGATTGAATCTATGCAAATGAAAAGATCACAAGCCATGGTGAAATGAGTGAGGGAAAATTTGGAGTGTTTACAGTTGTCCCTATTCAAACATGAGTTAGCTGTGCAGGATGTAAGCAGCGGCTTAACAGGCAAACAAGATAACTTGTGGTTGAATACCAAAGATAGTCCAAAATTTGCACTCACTGAATGAAGAAGAAAAGGGATATAGATTGTAAGAGGAAGTGAAGTATGATCATAAAGTGCGGGCGACGGAGGACGACCATTCGGGGATGAAGCAATGACGGGGATGGCCGACATGCTGGGGAAATGAAGAGATTATGACGGGGACGGCCATCAGGCAAAGAGGTAAGACTCTCCGGGGATCAAAGGCAGAGGCAATGATGGGGACGACCATCATGTTGAAAAAATGATGAGGGACGATCATCAGAGGTGAAGGACGATCACCTAGCAGGGGACGGCTGCTTTGTTGGGGATAAGGATGAGGGGCGGTCATCCAAGGTGAAGGACGATCACCTGGCAGGGTACGGCTGCCGGAAGTATCACGACGTAGGACGAATGCCGGATAGAAAAGGTCGACGATGGGGACGGCCATCGGATAAGCGTGATGAAGGACGATCATCAAGAGGTGAAGGGCGATCACCTAGCAGGGTACAGCCGCTCTCGGGGTTTATCATGACATAGGAAGAATGTCAGATAACAAGATCAACGATGGGGACGGCCATCAGATAAAATGATGAAGGACAATCATCAAGAGGTGAAGGACGATCACCTAGCAGGGTACGGCTGCTAAAAAATATCACGACATAGGATGAATGTCGGATAGGGAAAGGTTCCAATAATGGAGACTCCGCTGGGGATGATGAAGGACGGTCATCAAAAGGTGAAGGACGATCACCTAGCAGGGTACGGCTGCTAAAAATATCATGACATAGGACGAATGTCAGATAGAAAGGAAATAATTTATTGGGATTTGCTGAGGACTCTTCTGGGGAGGGGTAGACACAGGCGAGTGTCTAAATTCAAGAAAAAGGTATAAGTGTTTGACATTGTGTATAGATTAAAGATGCGGACGAGCATCCTTAAGACTTTGATACGGACGAGTATCACTAGAAACAAACGCTGACGCATGTTCAGAGATGATGATACGGACGAGTATCAACTGGTTAACAAAGAACACAGACGAGTGTTGAATTTTGGGAAAGATAAGTGGTGTAAACAAGATACGGACGAGTATTTGAAATAAGTAAACATACGAGCGTTCAACTTGCTGGGGAGAGCACGACACGGATGGGTGTCGGAAGAAGTGTATTATAAACAAGTATTGGGTGTACAAAGTGTTTAGGCAACTATGCTGGGGGAGGGTGACACGGACGGGTGTCAGGGACGTGTGTATAAATTTATATGTCGGTGGAGAACGTTCGGGCGACTTTACTGGGGAATGATAACACGGACGGGTGCAAAAAGGAGCATGTATCTGTATTTTGTAAGTGCGAAGAGGATGCTTTGGCTTTCTGCTGGGGGATTTGAGAGGTTTTTACAGGTGACTGGTTCGAACCTGACTTGTGATTATGCAATATGTTTGATTTTTGCCGTAATGCTCCGTATTAGATGGAATGCTACGCTCTGGGGGAAAATATGATGTAAATGCTATGTTTATGCAAAGATACCGATCCGGGATTCGGATCCCGTTGCTTGTGGAGATCTCTGGCTGATCTACTTGGAGGGAATGTCCCAGCTGGGCATGAGATCATTGGTAGATCTGATATAAATGACTTTGTTTGGGAAATAAATCACTGATAGACCTATTCTTGGTGATGAGGAGCCCAGCTGGGATCTGCGGAAGCTTTTCGTCACTCTGTTGTGAAATCTTCAGACATTGCTTTTCTGGATAGAGGTTGAAACTCTGCGGGGAGAAAGTTCCCTGTCTAACATTTGGCTAAGGAGGAATAATCACTGAACGACCTTCCTAGAGATTTTGTGATCCTGTTGAAGATGATTGAAGCCTGGCAACTCAGTTAGGGAGAAGGCATCTCTGGTGCTTTCTGGGAGATGTGCTGAGTAAATAGTGATTTGGCAGCTTGCTGGGGAGAAGCTTTCATGCCCCATGTTGCGCTTTGACTACCTGCAATCCTGTATGACAAAGAAACATACAAGTATCCCGAGGTACCCCTTACTGGATCCCATCATAGGAATTTAGACACTCCTGGAGCGAACATATTTCCTGTAAGCATGTATTTTTAGAAAAGACGCATCTGTATTTATGCAATCAACATCTTAAGGACATCGGACATTTTGCAAATGAAAATAAAATGTACAAGACGAAATATGACTGAAATTCTGATTTTATTAATTTGTGTGCCCTAAATTGGCAAGATACAGTCAAAGAAACAGATCCCCTGAAATGAGGAGATTGTTACAAAATTGAGAAACAAAAAGATGCTGGCAATGTTGATGTCGCTTCAGTGCTTCCCTTTTGCTATGACTTGTATGACATTGACGTTCTTCTCATCTTGCTTTTTGAAGAAAGCTGATTCTGACCGATGCTTTATACTTTCGAAGTTTGCCGTGTTGTAAGTGATACAGACGAATTCAGAATGCAGTTGTTCGCTCATTCCCTTATTTTGCGTGGATCGCCCTTTCAGGTTTTCAATCCACCAGGATACCCATTTTTGCCTGAGTTGTCCAATGTGGCTTTTCAACTCAGAGGGTGTACATTTTTTTTATTTATTTTCCCTTATTTTTGCCCGAGTCTTTTATTCTATTTTTGACTCGCCGGGATGCCCTATTTTTGCCTGGACTTACATTCTGTTTTTATGTCCAGCGGGTCATTTTATGCGAAGTATTTTTTAACTGCATCTGAATTCACAGGGGACAGGAAGTCTTCACCATCCATAGTACTGAGCATCAGTGCTCCTCCAGAGAAAACTTTCTTTACTATGAACGGACCATCATAATTCGGAGTCCACTTGCCCCTGTGGTCTGTATGAGGAGGGAGGAGTCTTTTCAGCACAAGATCTCCTACCTGGTATTCCCGAAGCCTGACTTTCTGATCGAAGGCTCTCTTCATTCTATTCTGATATAACTGCCCATGACAGATTGCAGCCAATCTCTTCTCTTCAATCAGATTCAGTTGTTCATACCGGGATCGGACCCATTCTGCTTCGTTTAGCTTAACATCCATTAATACCCGTAAGGAGGGTAATTCAACTTCAACTGGTAGAACTGCCTCCATACCATAAACAACATGATACGATGTTGCCCCAGTGGATGTTCTGATTGACGTACGGTACCCATGCAAGGCAAATGGTAACATTTCATGCCAGTTGTTGCACCCCAAAATTTGCCCTCACAATACAAGACTTTGTGTGCTTATAAGGTTCACAAGGTTCACAAGACCTTTCATGAGGTTCATGAAGTTTACAAGACACTTTATGAAGTTCACAAGGTTCACAAGATCATTCATGAGGTTCACAAGGTTCACAAGACACTTTATGAGGTTCACAAGGTTCACAAAGTTCATCATGGGTCAGAAGATTTGACAAATCCCTCAGGCTAGGCATTCTCCTAAGCAGTGCATCCAAAACTAGGGTTTTGACTTTAATCAGGCTAAATGGATTTCCAAGACTTCAAGTGAGCTTAATAACATCTTATATGTGTCTAAGAATCCCCATGACAAATTTCAGAACTTTTCTCAAAGGTTTGCTCAGTCAGATGATCAGATAAGTCAAAATCAGTCAAAGTAGTTCAAAAGTCAAACTGAGGTCAACTGTGGTCAAACCAAAGTCAAACTTCATGATTTTTTGTCAACATCAAGTATATGAATTTGATCAAGGGATGATCATGATTCATCAAGGATACTTCAGATCATCAAGAATCAGAGGTTTCTAAATTAGGGTTTCCTCAGGAAAAGTCAACTGAAGTTTGACCAGCCATAACTCTCACATGCTTCATCACATTTTTCCCATCCAAAGCTCATTTTGAAGGAAATTGGATTCTCTACAACTTTGTGTCTCACAAGCCAAGCCCAAAAATGCTTCATTTGGAAGGTATGAGCTAAGACATTATAGGTCCTTTTAAAAGTCAACAAAAAGTCAACAACTTCAAAAGGGCATAACTTGAGGATGGTAAATGATATGGACATGAAACCAATGGGGTTAGTTAGAGGACTCTTCAAGCTTTCCAAAATGTCCAAGAACACCCTCATAGAATTAAAATTTAAGGATGTGTACCCTTGCAAAGTTGAGAAATTTTTGGGTGGTTTATGAAGGAAATAGGGTCTTAGAACCAAATTTTTCTAAATGGGCTGAACTTTTTGTGACCCAAAGTGATTCATGACATCATGCACGAAAATTATTTAATATTTTCATAATTTTATTTTATTTAATTCATTTATTATGATTTTTTATATTAAAAATCATTTTAAATTTAAATAAAATATCAAATGTGAAGATTTAAAATATTTTTTTGTTCTAGAAGGTCATGAATATAATTTGGATTGAATTGATACAACATTGATGAAGATTGGCTTGAAATAGAAAGGTCTTATTCAAGAATATTTGAAATTTAAGTACCAATCTTTTTCAATCTCCAAAATCAAAACAATCCACACAATGAGCCAATATTTTTGACCTAATTCAGTCTAGTATAAGTATACAAGAGATCCATATGCAAAGGACACGAATTCCCTGCCTCAAAGAGTAAGTTCATACATCCAAAAAATCACCAAAAAACTTCAATTCGGTTTCTTCATTACAAGGCTTGTTAAGGTATTTTAAGGACACTATCAGCTTCCTCAAGCATCCCTGAATCAAAACCATCCATCACATTGCTCCATAACATGACATATTGAGAAATCCGAATCGTTTTATTGCTCATATTTGATTTTTTCGATTCCATGAATTTGCTGCATATTAATTGATTTTGATTGTTTAAATTGATTAGTCTCATTGTGTTGAAGCTTTCTGGATCAATGGATTGGAGTTTCACTGCCTAGTGTCGCTCCCGACAAATGAAACAGGGTCATATGAGGGTACAGACGCGAACGGTCGGCGAAGGGAACAGTGAGAACACACAGCCGTGAACTCACTGGAGATGAGAAGAGTCGCCAGCTAGGCATTTTTATCCCGGAGGAAAGGCAATGCTGCATAGACCTAGAAAGATACGGATAAGACGGTTTGCGAACCAGAGAGACTGAGAAAGGGGGTTGGTTACAACCTGGGAAGGTATTAGCACCCAGATTGTCCGCCGTACTCGACGGGATCCACGCTTGAAAGATTTGTGTTTTAAAGGGGTAGTGTCAGTGCTATTTGTGCGTAAAAGAGCTGGAAAAGATGTACAAGTGTCAGTGTAAAGAAATGTGATGTGTATAAATGTACAGTGTCAGTGTGAGATCAGGAATGAAATGCTCAAGAATATGAGGCTAAAGAATGAAGCTGGAAGGAGGGGAAATGGACAGAGACTTTTGTTCGATAACCGTTAAGTTATGCCTACGTATCCTCTCGTGCAATGAGGAAGTCAGAACACCGTAGTTCGACCCAAAGAGACTGAAAGGATTGACTGGTGAACTGCTTGCAGTCTATGCTCAAGTGTATGACCTGTCTGGCTCAGGTGCTTACTGTCTTGCATTAGACGGAAGAAGCGAGTTCTCGTTTGTGAATGAGTGTGATGAGAAAAGAATCCCGAAGGAGACGATTATTGTTTGTTTTTGAGTTTTCAGTCTTTTATTTCTTTTTGGAGTTTGTCGTAAGATAATGAGCTTAAACCTAAATCAATGGATTTGGTAAACTCATCACATCGTCCCTCTGATTAGGGGTAATGAGAATTACCTTAAGTGTGAAGTCAGATTCTCACACTTAATCACCTTTGATGTAGGGTTAAGATCATTAACCTACTTGTGATTAATTAGATGTTTTTGTGATTTTTGTTTAGTGTTAAGTAATGAGGTTAAGCCATAATCAGGGATTTAACAGGCTCATTACACTATCCTAAAAGAAGGATAATAGATGAGGGTGTTTAAGCTGAGGAAGGATCCTCAGCTTAATCCATGATTAGGGATTAAACCCATGACAGAACCAACCTTTGATTAAGTGGATTTTATTAATGATATGATGATGAAGTGTTTTTTATGATTTGTAAGACAACTTGAGGGGGACTTGTCCATTAACTTTAGGGTTAGTCCTTCTTAACCAATTAAGGAAGAATTAGAACCCTAATGCAAGGCCCAAGTTACAAGTGTAATGTCTTGATGATTATTAGATGGATTAATTAAGAGAGTTCAACACCTTAAGGGTCCAAGACTTAGGATTAAAGTTATACACTCCATCCTAAAAGAAGGATGCAGGCATGGTATTAATCACAAAGTCTTAAAACCTTGAGGGTTTAGTCCCTGATTATGAGGTGAGAAGAGATGACTCAAGAAGAGACACAAAGGTAAAAACTATGGGGGAGACTAATCAAAACCCTAATTCATTATCATGCTTGGTTGGTCCTAATGTTTGTGAGGTTTGCAAGAACAATCTTCAGATGAACCACCAGGAAGCAGATGAACAAGATCAAGAGAAGCAAAGTGACTTGCTTCATTCAAGAAGTCAAGTCACTTGAAGAAAGAAAGTGGGAGGAGGAAGAATGAGCAAGCTCAAACTCAAATACAAATAAGAATGCAGCAATGGATGCAAGAGAGATGAAAAGAAAAGGTATGAGAAGTGAAGGCAAATCCACTTCTCAAGTTACTTACCACCTGCAATGTTAGAAACAAATACAATACAAAGCTAAAAATGAGATGAAATGATATGATAAGCAAAAACCAGAAGCATGTTGATGATGATGATGATGCTATGGAGTGCTATGAACATGAGACAAGACAATGAGATGTTCATACAAAGTCATGGATGTAAATGATGCAAGTTAAGGAACATGAATGAACATGAAATGTTATGGAACATACAAGACCAATGACATGGCAAATATGTAATGCAATGATCAATGATGCTTCATACATGTCTTAAGATGTCAAATGAATCATAAGAATGCACAAAATGCAATGGCAAGTCAAATTATGCAAGGAAATGCAAGAAGGATGCAAATGAAAGCCCAAATTAGGGTTCATGGATCAAACATCAAACATAAACCAAAAACAGAAACAAACCTTAACCTAAAAAATGGAAAATGGTACCCAAAGAAACCCTAGGCCTATAACAAACCACTGCCCAAAGGGGAGCTCTCAACTCTCAACCAAACTCAAGTTATGATTTTTACAAGTTATTAGGGTTTTTTAGGGTTTGTAACAAAAGAAATGCCAATCAATTGGAAAATGTAAGATCAAATCTTGGCCTTTTTATCTTTGAAAGTACATGTCAAATGGAAAACAATGCAAAAAGAATCAATGTCTCAACCTTTACCAAAAGACAGAAATGAATTTTCAAACATATGATCAAAATAATGCATCCAAAATGATTTAATTTAATGAAAAATTCTTATAATGCATCAAGATCAAAAAAGAAATTTGGTTTGAAGGTTGGACAATGTTTCTAAATGTCTTAGAACACTTCATGAATTTTTTTTGTAATTTTTAAATACCTAAAAGTATTTTTAATTAATTAATTCTCATTAATCAATTAAAAATAATCTTTTAAATATTTAAAAATACCTTTTTTATGATAAAAATAAAATAAAAATGTTTTTGTGTCATAAAAATTAATAAAACCTTAAAGAAAAAGTTTCATAATTTTTATGATTTTTTAGCTATTTTTAATAAATTGTGCAAATAAAATAGAAAGAAAATGAATTAAATTTAAATAAAGTGAAAAGTAAACAAGGTGGATGGCCAGGATTGCTCCAGAGTTTAAATGAGTTGACTGGCGCGCAATCCTGTGGCTGGGATTTGTCCTGGGCTAATTATAATTAATTAAAAATTAATGGAGAATTAGGGCTAATCAAACACATCCTGACCACTCAATCTGGAGGGAAGTCAATGGGTCAACGCACATCAACGGACCAAATTCAAACTAACATAATTAATGACAATTAGGGCAAACTAAACTCAGGTGGCCGGAGAAGACTTCCGGTCGTCTTCTCCGGCCAGAGGGTCACCTGAAAAATCTCAAAACCTCTCAAAACGTAATGTAAATGAAAACTAAGACATGGGAAATGATCCCCAACACCTCACGAACTAAACCCCTCTCTCAAAACAAATTTATCTAACCTAAATCATCTGAATCGAAGGAAAGAAAAACTAGGGTTCGTAAGCTTCAAACAGCAATTAAATTCTCAAAACACATCCATTTCAAAAACTAAAAGCATCAGCATGATCAGGAGAACATAAGGAACAAGTTTGTAACTAAAAAAGAGATTTCTGGAAAAAATTATTTGGAGCTACCTGAGATTTGCAACCTCTGATTTAGGAACTTTCAGGCCCTTTCTTTAAGTGCAAGCTGCTCCTCTTGGCCCCCCAAAGATGTCTGGATGCTCAAATGGAGTTTAGACTTGCTGGATGATGAGTTTCGAAGAGAACTGCTTCAGTTCAGCCAACAATGGCAGTTGAGATTTTGGCACTTTCAGGCTATGAGAGATGGTTGTTTGTGATCTATGAAGTGTGTGGAGAAGTTTGGCAAAGTTTGTTTTGATGTTTGTGGGCTATAGAGAGAGTTGCAAGTGAAACTGCAAACTGAGGTGAGAGATGGCAGTGAAGTGTTTTGGTTGTTTCAAGCTCTGGTTCTTGATGCTTTGTGTTCTATGGATCAAGGTGAGATGAATGGAGGAAAAAGATTTTGTGTTTGCAGGCTGTGTAATGAGATTCGATAGAACTTGCAAGTTGGGAGGTTTTTGTGTAAGTTATGAGTGATGTTGTTTCAGCCTTGGTTGCTATGTGATATGGCCAGCAAAATGAATGAATAAACAAATGCAAGTGGCTGTGAGATGTGACCTGGCCTGCAGGGATAGGTGAGGCTACTTTTGCTAAAAATCCACTTTTGTGTAAGATAGGGCATGGCTCAAAGTTAAGCAAGTACAAGGCATGGCTGGTGCAGCAAAAGGTGATGGATAGGCCTAGCAAAGCTCAGCAGCCAATGTCATAAGTTGGTGAAGTGGTCATGAGTGAAAATGCAAGTTGGCTAGCTTTATGGATTTTCATGAGAAAAGTCAAATTACATGAACCAAACCATGAGCAAACTTGGTCCATTTCTGATTTTTGTGACTTAGAGGATGTTCACATGCTGGTTTGTCATGAATTTGAGGCAGCAATTTGATTTGGTTCAAGACTTAGCAAAATTCCCACTTGGTGCATGACTTGAAAAACAATGATTTTTGGCAACTTTGCATGGCCATAACTTTTGATCCATGAAGAGTTAGATCATGTTCTTGTACTTTTTGAAAAGGGAAAGATGAGACCTACAACTTTCATGACCAAAGTTTTTCCATTTGAAGCCTTTTTGGATCATGAATCAAGGCTTGAAAATTGACCTAAAATGGTGCATTCTTGAAAAGTCAACAAAACCCAAAAAGTCAACTTTTGCAAAAACCCTAAATTCTTGATTTCCATGAACTTCAAACTTCTTCCATGATCAAATAAAGATCATATACACTCAAAATGATGAAGACCACCCATTGGTTGGGTCATTGGGGGCCTCAGATGCCCTGATTTTACACTGACTTGTCTGAAAAGTCAACTCTTGATCAGATGACTTCCCCATGGAATTTCTTCATGAAAATTGATATGCACACTCCCTATACCATATAGAGATCAATGGAAGCAAGAATGACCAAAAGATTTGGAGTTATGGCCTCTGAAACCAAAACCCTAATTTTCAGTCAACTGTGCAGTTCATCCTGGCTCTGCATCCACTCAAACCCTAGTTCTTGTGATCCCTCTGCAATTTTGACTTTGAGGAGATGGAATATGATATAAGAACACACATGGACCCCTTTGAGTTGATTGGTGGCCTTTGGAATGGCTCAAGATGCTTTGGGATTGCTCAGATCACAAACCCTAGGTGCAGATGCCTTGAAACTATGCAGTGAAACCAAATGAGACATGAGATGATGTGATTGTGTTTATGCATATGAGATGATCACAAGTCATGTGTGAATGGGTGAGGGCAAATTTGGGGTGTTTACAGCTGCCCCTATTCAAGCATGAGTTAGCTGTGCAGGTTGTAAGCGGCGGCTTAACAGGCAAACAAGATAACTTGTGGTTGAATACCAAAGACAGTCCAAAATTTGCACTCACAGAAATGAAGAAGAAAAAGGGATATAGATTGTAAAAGCAAATAAAGTATATTGTAAAGTGTAGGCGACGGAGGACGACCGTCGAGCAGAGGACGACTGCTAGGTAAAGTGGTATGTGAAGCAAAGCGATGACGGGGACGGCCGACATGCTGGTAAAGTGTATAAAGCGATGACGGGGACGACCGACATGCTAGGGATAAAAGATAAAGCTAAGACGGGGACGGCCGACTAGCTGGGAAAATAAAATATCATGATGGGGACGGCCATCAAGATAGAGCTGCAAAATTCTGAGGATTAATGAAACATGACGGGGACGGCCATCAAGTTCATAAAGCAAAGTAACCAACGATGGGGACGGCCATCGGGCTAAAAAGGAAAAGGGACCACGACGGGGACGGCCATCGGGTTAAAGAATAAATGAAATAGACAGATGATGGGGGACGGCCATCAAAGGTGAAGGACGATCACCTAGCAGGGGACGGCTGCTCTGTTGGGGATAAAAGAAATATGATGGGGACGGCCATCAAAGGTGGAGGACGACCACCTGGCAGGGTACGGCTGCCAAAATATCAACGATGGGGACGGCCATCGGATAGAAAAGGTCAACGATGGGGACGGCCATCGGACGAGCAAGATGGAGGACGACCATCCAGAAGTGGAGGACGACCACTCAGCAGGGGACGGCTGCTCTCGAGGTTTATCGTAACACAGGACGAGTGTTAGATAACCACAATCAACAATGGGGACGGCCATTGGATAAAATGATGAAGGACGATCATCAAAAGGTGGAGGACGACCACCTAGCAGGGGACGGCTGCTAAAAATCAACGATGGGGACGGCCATCGAATGAGCATGATGGAGGACGACCATCAAGAAGTGGAGGACGACCACTCAGCAGGGTACGGCTGCTCTCAGAGGTATCATAACACAGGACGAGTGTTAGATAAAAAGGAAATTTGACTGCGATCTACTGGGGATATGACACGGACGGGTGTTTACATCCAAGAAACAAAAGGTATAAGTGTTTGGTATTGTGTATAGATTAAAGATGCGGACGAGCATCCTTAAGACTATGATACGGACGAGTATCATGTAGAAACAAACTGACACGTGCTCAGAGCTGATGATACGGACGAGTATCAACTGGTTAACAAGGAACACGGACGAGTGTTGCATCTGAAAGTATCCTTCTGGGGAATAGTAGACACAGACGAGCATCTATATTCACGAAGACATAAGTGTTTGACACGGTGTATGGATTAAAGATGCGGACGAGCATCCTTAAGACTATGATACGGACGAGTATCATGTAGAAACAAACATTAGACGCAATGTTCTGAGATGATGGTACGGACGAGTACCAACTGGCTAACAAAGAACAAGGACTACTGTCGAATCTGCGGGGATATACATGGTGTATATAAGATACGGACGAGTATCTGAGTAGGTGTACCAATGAGTAGTGAGTATATAATGTATAGGTGAGTGTTTATCTGCCGGGGATATGACACGGACGGGTGTCAGGAAAGTGTATATACAAGTATAGGCGACCACGCTGGGGACATGACACGGACGGGTGTCAAGAAAGCGTATAGGTGTATGTAAGTGCAAAGAGGGTGTCTTTGGCTTTCTGCTGGTGACACGACACGGACGAGTGTCAGGATGTATCTGCAATACTGGTGATCTTGGTTTGTAAAGTGTATTCAGGCAACCTGCTGGGAAATGATGATACGGACGGGTATCAAAAAGGAGATATGCACTGATGTTTGTGATATGGGGCAACTGCTTTTGCTGGGACTCTGATGGGGATGTATTCTGTATGCCGACAGATGGTCAGTATTTACAAGTGTTCAAATCACAACATGACTCATGATTATGCTATGCATTTGATTTTTTTTTTGCCGTAATGCTCCGTATTAGACGGAATGCTACGCTCTGGGGGTGAATATGATGCGAATGCTATGATTATGCAAAGAGGCACCGATCCGGGATTCGGATCCCGTTGCCGCGGAGATCTCTGGTCGATCTGCTGAGGAAGATATCCCAGCTGGGGATGAGATCATTGGTAGATCTGTAGTTGTATCTGCTTGGGGATATACGTCATCGATTGACATATTCTTATAATACGGGACCCAGCTGGGGTTTGTAGAAGCTTTCTCTCTCTCTGTTGTGACTTCTTCGTGCGCTGCTCTTCTGAATAGAGGCCTGAAGCTCTGTGGGGAGATGATTCCTCGATTCTCGCATCCTGCTGAGGAATAATGGCTACTCGGCTGGGGAATTGTGAGAGGCATCACTGAAAGATCTCCCTAGAAAATCTGTTACGGTGACTTCTTGACTCCGCCGGGGATAAGGGCATCTTCTGTGACACCTGCCCATTCTGACGGGGATAAGTAATAAGCGGCCAACTCAGCTGGGGAATTGTGAGAGGCAAATCAGCTGGGGAGAGCAATGGGAAACAACTCTACTGGGGATAGAGCATTTCGGATGCCGATATCTTTTGTAGATTTGCCAGCTTGCTGAGACGTAACTTGTATGCCCCAGGTTGTGTTCCGGATACCTGCAATCCTGCAAAGATAAAGAAACGCACAAATGGTCCCGAGGTATCTTTTACTGAGATTCCGTCATAGGAAAAAAAGTACTTTCGAGAGTAAGTATATTCCCTGCAAGCATGTGTTTTATTTTTAGAGAGAGGCATCTGTACTTATGCAATTGTGTTTTTTAGAGACATCAGACAACTCTTTGCAAAACATAAATGTAAAAACGAGACATGACTGAAAATCTGATTATATTAATTCGTGTGCCCTGAATTGGCAAGATACAGTCAGAGAAACATATCTCCTGGAATGAGGAGATTGTTACAAATTGAGAAATAAAGTGCTGGCGGTGCTGGCGATGCTTTGAGGGAGCTTCCTCTTCTGCTATGACTCGTATGACAACGACGTTCTTCTCGTCTGGCTTTCTGGAGAGAGTTGATTCTGATTGCAGCTTGATCCTTTGGAGCTTACCAAGTTGTAGGCGATACAGACGAATTCAGAATGCAGTTGTTCGCTTATTCCCTTATTTTGCATGGATCGCCCTTTCGGGTTTTCAATCCATCGGGATACCCATTTTTGCCTGAGCTGTCCAATGCGGCTTTTCAACTCAGCGGGTGTACAATTTTTTTTATTTATTTTCCCTTATTTTTGCCCGAGTCTTTTATTCTGTTTTTGACTCGCCGGGATGCCCTATTTTTGCCTGGACTTACATTCTGTTTTTATGTCCAGCGGGTCATTTTATGCGAAGTATTTTTTAACTGCATCTGAATTCACAGGGGACGGGAAATCTTCACCATCCATGGTGCTGAGCATCAGTGCTCCACCAGAGAAGACTTTCTTCACAACAAATGGTCCTTCGTAATTGGGAGTCCACTTGCCCCTGTGGTCTGTATGAGGAGGGAGGATTCTCTTCAACACAAGATCTCCCACCCGGTACTCTCGGTGCCTGACTTTCTGATCGAAGGCTCTCTTCATCCTTTTCTGATATAACTGCCCGTGGCAGATTGCAGCCAATCTCTTCTCTTCGATCAGACTCAGTTGTTCGTATCGGGCCCGAACCCATTCTGCTTCGTCTAGCTTAACATCCATCAGTACCCGTAGGGAGGGTAGTTCAACTTCAACAGGTAGGACTGCTTCCATACCATACACAAGTTGATACGGTGTTGCCCCAGTGGATGTTCTGATTGATGTGCGGTACCCATGCAAGGCAAACGGTAGCATTTCATGCCAATCTTTGTAAGTGACTACCATCTTCTGCACAATCTTCTTGATATTCTTATTTGCTGCCTCAACAGCGCCGTTCATCTTTGGCCTGTAAGGGGAAGAATTGTGATGTTGAATCTTGAAGTCCCGGCACAGCTCTGCCATCATTTTGTTGTTCAAGTTGGAACCATTATCAGTAATGATTCGCTCGGGCACTCCATACCGACAGATGATATCTCTTTTCAGAAATCTGGCTACCACTTGCCTTGTAACATTTGCATATGAGGCTGCTTCAACCCACTTTGTAAAATAATCGATGGCGACCAGGATGAATCTGTGGCCGTTCGAAGCAGTTGGCTCAATTTTGCCAATCATGTCAATGCCCCACATAGCAAAGGGCCATGGTGAAGACATTATGTTCAGGGGATTGGGAGGCACATGCACCTTGTCTGCATAAATCTGGCATTTATGGCATTTTCTGGCGTAAGCACAACAGTCTGCATCCATTGTGATCCAGTAATAGCCTGATCTTAACAACTTCTTAGCCATGGCATGCCCTCCTGCATGGGTACCAAAGGATCCTTCGTGCACTTCATGCATCAGTAAATCCGCTTCCGTCCTGTCAACACATCTGAGGAGTACCATATCAAAGTTCCTTTTGTATAAAGATCCATCAGTGTTCAGAAAGAAACTCCCAGCAAGCCTTCTTAAAGTCTTCTTATCATTGGAAGATGCCCCAGGTGGGTATGTTTGATCCTCCAAGAAGCATTTGATGTCGTGGAACCAAGGCTTATCCTCTTCAGCAATATCTGCTGCAAATACATACGCTGGTCTATCAAGTCTCGATACTGAAATCTGAGGTACAAAGTTAGCCGTTTGAACTTTGATCATGGATGAAATGGTAGCGAGAGCATCTGCAAACTGATTCTCGTCCCGAGGGATATACTCAAGCTTGACTGTTGTGAAGAAAGTCAATAACCTTCTTGTATAATCCCTGTAAGGTATCAGATGATCTTGGTGGGTGTACCATTTTCCGTTGGTTTGATTGACTACCAAAGCTGAATCTCCGAATACGGTCAATGTCTTGATCCTGAGGTCAATGGCTTCCTCAAGACCCATAATGCAGGCTTCGTATTCAGCTTCGTTGTTAGTGCAGTTGAAAGTGAGTTTTGCCGAGAAAGGCATGTGAACTCCTTTGGGTGTAATAAGTACTGCACCAACACCACGGCCATTCATGTTGACAGCCCCATCAAACATCATAGTCCATTCTTCTTCTGGGTCAGGCCCTTCAGTGTGAATAGGCTCTTCATGATCTTTTGCTTTAATGAACATGATGTCTTCATCGGGGAAGTCGAACCTCATAGGCTGGTAGTCATCAATGGGTTGCTCAGCAAGATATTCAGATAATACACTGCCCTTGATGGCTTTCTGAGATGTGTACTGTATGTCGTATTCTGTGAGAATCATCTGCCATCTTGCAACCCGTCCGGTAAGAGCTGGCTTCTCGAATATGTACTTGACTGGGTCCATCTTTGAGATTAGCAAGGTAGTGTGGGTCAACATATACTGCCTCAGTCGGCGAGCAGCCCACGCTAAAGCACAGCAAGTTTTCTCGAGCAGTGAATAACGTTGTTCACAGTCGGTAAACTTTTTGCTTAGGTAGTATATTGCATACTCTTTTCGACCAGACTCGTCATGCTGACCTAGTACACACCCCATCGATTCTTCTAATACTGTCAAATACATAATCAGAGGTCTTCCTTCAACTGGAGGCATGAGGATTGGAGGTTCTTGCAGATACTCCTTGACCTTGTCAAAAGCCTTCTGGCAATCTTCGTTCCACCTGACCGTCTGTTCTTTTCTTAACAGCTTGAACAAGGGTTCACAGGTTGCCGTGAGGTGAGATATGAACCGTGAGATGTAGTTCAATCGACCTAAGAACCCTCGAACTTCTTTCTCAGTTTTAGGTGCAGGCATTTCTTGTATAGCCTTGACTTTATCTGGGTCAACCTCAATCCCCTTCTCGCTTACAATAAAGCCCAGCAGCTTACCGGATCGCACCCCGAATGTGCATTTGTTGGGGTTCAGCTTCAGTTGGTATTTCCTCAGACGCTTGAATAACTTGAGCAGATTTACCAGGTGATCTTCCTCTGTAAGGGACTTGGCGATCATATCATCCACGTAACATTCTATTTCTTTGTGGATCATATCGTGGAACAATGTCACCATAGCCCGTTGATATGTGGCACCAGCATTCTTCAGTCTGAATGGCATCACTTTGTAACAGAACGTGCCCCAAGGTGTAATGAATGTTGTCTTCTCCATGTCTTCAGGTGACATCTTGATCTGATTGTATCCCGAAAATCCATCCATGAAGGAAAATACCGAGAACTGAGCCGTGTTATCCACCAATACATCAATGTGAGGTAATGGGAAGTCATCTTTCGGGCTGGCTCTGTTCAGATCCCGGTAATCAACACACATTCTTACTTTGCCATCCTTCTTAGGCACTGGTACTATGTTAGCAACCCACGGTGGATAGCTAGTCACAGCAAGGAACCCGGCGTCCCATTGCTTTTGTACCTCTTCCTTGATTTTCATAGCCATGTCTGGGCGAGTTCGGCGCAACTTCTGTTTGACTGGTGGGCATTCTTCCCTCAAAGGCAGCTTATGCACAACAATATCGGTATCCAACCCTGGCATATCTTGGTAGGACCAAGCAAACACATCAACATACTCTTGAAGCAGATCTATCAGCTGTCTCTTCACTGAGTCTTGCAGGCAGGCCCCGATTTTAACTTCTTTCACGTCTTCACCTGTACCAAGATTGATCACTTCAACCTCCTCCTGGTGAGGAGTAATAACCTTTTCCTCCTGTCTCAACAACCTGGCGAGCTCTTCAGGAAGCTCATATTCTTCTTCAACCCCTTCATCAGCTTGATTGATTGGATTGTCAAAGTCATACGATGTCATAGCCGTGCTGTTGTCGGTGCTGTCTGGAAGGCATTCTCTGCAAGGGTTTAAGTTGGTTCGTTTTAGTGATTGATTTTAATCTTGCTTTAGAAAAAAGTGAAATGAAGTTATCATTTTGAAAACACCGCCATTTATTTTTGTACAAAAAGAAAAATGGAAAAACAGTGAGCATAAAAGAAAAAGACTCGTTTGCAAAAAGATGTCTGATACTTCATTAATTTAATCTTGTTTGCACAAAAGTACAGATGGCCCTGGTTACAAAATGAGTCTTGTCATCTTGGGCAAGATGCAAGACTTGGATGCATGCTATATAAAAAATACAGGAAATAATAATTACTCTGCTCGAGTAACACTTATAATTTCCTGGGAAGACCAGTTCGAGACACTGCTCCCCGGGATCTTTGGACGAATCCAATTCTCCAGGTTGCGCTCCTCTTCCAGCTCGTCTTCCAGACAGTTGATAGTATCGGGGGTTAGCATTCCCCCACTGACAAATCCTGGCTCTGCAGCAGCCTTTGCTTGACGTTGAGTTGGTTTGTAACCCAACCCAAATTTGTCCTTCTTCTCTTCCACAGCTAAGACCTTGCCCCAGCCTAGGGCAGTTCCTTCTTCAACAACCTTCCGGGCTTGTTGATAAGACGACATTGGGGTACCAGATACAGCAGATGCTTCATTCACATTCAACGCTTCAAACCCCTGGCTCATTGTTTCATGGATCTCTCCATCCATTTCAATGTACTTGTAGGTTGCCAGGTGGCTGACAAAAATGTCCTCCTCTCCACAGATTGTGACAACTTGACCTTCCCACTCAAATTTTAACTTTTGGTGAAGGGTAGACGTTATAGCGCCAGCGGCGTGAATCCAGGGTCTACCCAACAAACAGCTGTAGGCGGGCTGAATGTCCATCACATAAAAGATAGTTTTAAAAGTCTGCGGGCCAATTGTCACGGGCAGCTCAATCTCTCCCAGAACCGATCTCTTCGAGCCATCAAAAGCTCTAACCACCAGGTTGCTGGGTCTCAATGCCAATCCATCATATTCTAACTTCACCAGAGCCTTCTTTGGTAAGACATTCAGGGAGGACCCTGTGTCCACCAGCACATGAGAAAGGACAGCTCCTTTGCATTCCATGGTTATGTGCAAGGCTTTGTTGTGATTGCGGCCATCCACTGTCAGGTCAGAATTGGTAAACCCTAGCCCATTGCTAGCAGTAACATTTCCAATAACGGTTTCCAATTGGTTGACAGTAATCTCCTCGGGCACGTAAGCTGCGTGCAGGACTTTAAGTAGTGCATTCCGATGGGCTTCGGAGCACATGAGCAGTGAGAGGATGGAGATTTTGGATGGAGTTTGGTGAAGTTGATCCACAACTTTATAATCACTCTTCTTGATGATCCGCATAAACTCATCAACTTCCTGATCAAATGGAGTCTTCAGGGCTTCTTTGGCAGCTGGATCTTCCTGCACCGGTCCTTTACCCTTTGCCTTGGCAGCAGCTTCTGCTTCGGCTGTAGGCTTTTGAATTTGTGGGGCGAAGAGACGCCCGCTTCGGGTGAAGCCTCCGCCTCCGCCCACATTATCAATTTGTGGTGCAGGTGTTGATGTTTCAAGAGTGATTCTCTTTCCCTCGCAATACAAGTCAGAGCCATAGTGCCAAGGGATGGCCCTATTGCTTTCATATGGTACAGGTCCAGGTACCGTGACGGTGACTGGACTGATTGCTGCTGCTGAGGGGACTGTTATTGTCTGTGGATCATAAAAGATTGTAACTGGTGCTCTAGTGGGAGCAGCACCTTCTGAATGATAAGCGGAATTGTTTTCTGGATCGTAGAATATGGTAACAGTGGAGACATCTTCGTGATTGTTTGCTGGTGTTGTAGAAGGTTCTGTTGGAAGAACTGTTGTTGTTGTTGATGGGGAGTCGAAGTGGACTGAAGCTGAAGTTGTAGCAGGAGAAACTGTTGAAAACTGATCATTGGGTAGAACAGATGAAGTACTTGCTGATGTTACTGATGAATTGTTGGGAACAATTGTTGCTGTATTTGTAGGAGGATCTGGAACCATTGCTGATGAAGTCGTCGGGTTTGCCGGGAATGATGTAGTGATCTGCAGTAAGCCACTCTGAATAAGGCTGTCAATGCCATTCCTCAAGTCTTCACACCCATTCCAAGAAATATTGCAGTATGGGCACCCTAGTTCACACCCCGGAAATATATTGCTTTCACGGAGTTGAGCCTTGATTTCCACCAATGGTGTCCTGATCTGATCCACACTGGTTACGAAATAAGACGGTGTGTCTTCTTCAATTGCGTTAATACGGGGACCACCATGGTGTGGCATTGGGTTTTTGTTGACATTGGGCGGAGGTGCAAAGTTCAGAGCTTTGGAGTCTACCAAGTCTTGTACCTTCATATGCAGAGCTCTGCATTTTTCTGTACTGTGACCAGGCGCGTTTGAGTGAAAAGCACACCTAGCATTAGAGTCATAGTTTCTTGGTAGACTGTTGGGATCCGGAGGTGCCAACGTTCTTAGCTCAACTAGGTTGAGTTTCAGAAGTTGTGGCAGCAAGGCAGCATACGGCATTGGGATCGGGTCGATCACTCGATTAGCTTGAGAGGGCCTTTGTTGGAATGGCCTCTGTTGATTGTTGTTGTTGGAGTTGTTGTTGTAGTTGTTTCTTGGAGGATATTGATTCTGATGATACTGAGGTTGTTGTTGGAAGTTTTGTTGAGGAGGTTGATAGACTGACTGTGGATGAGCTGGAGCAGGGATAGTGACTGCTGCTATTGACCTTTGAGCATATTGGGGCCTACCCCTGTTGGTGTGGATGGCATTGGTCTCGCCAGCTCTTCTAGGGCCTGCAAAAGGCTTCCTTGTACTGCTGGACGAACTGGCGCCATTATCGGAAATTTTACCCATTTTTAACAGGCTTTCAATTCTCTCCCCAGCTATAACAACATCCGCGAAGCTAGTGGACGAGAAAGCAGCTAACCTGTCAATATACGTTCCCTGGAGAGTGTTCATAAACATATCTGCCATTTCTCTCTCAGACATTGGTGGTTGAACAGCAGCAGCCAATTGCCTCCATCTCTGAGCATATTCTCTGAAGCTCTCTCTTGACGACTGCGACATTCCCATTAGGAGGGTCCTGTTGGGTGCCATGTCCAAGTTGTATTGATACTGTCGGATGAAGGCCTCTGCCAGGTCCTTCCAGCATCTTACAGTTGCCCTTGTCAAGTGGGAATACCATTCCCTTGATGCTCCAGTCAAACTGTCTTCGAAGTAAAACATCCAGAGCTTCTCATCCATTGTATAGGCCTTCAGCCTTCCCAGAAACGATTGCAAATGAGTCCGGGGGCATGAAGTCCCATTATATCTTTCGAAACAAGGAGGCTTGAACTTATGAGGGATCCTGACCCCCTCTACTAAACCCATGTCCATGACATCGAACCCCAAAGAATTTTGGGATTCCAAAGACCTCAACTTCTCAGCCAACTCATCCAATCTCCTATCATAGGTTTCCTCTCCAGCACCCATGACTGTAAACTGATCCTCCTGAGGATCCTCTTGAAGTACTCTGGCTGCAGTGGCTGTTCCTTGAACGTTTGCAGGAATATGAATCTCAGGATGTAGATGTGGACCAAACACAGGGGGGTTGACATGTGGTTGCACCCTTTCATTGTTACTTGTGCCTGCAGTCCCCACATGAGGGTCATCTTGAGTTCTCCCCTCTACCAGAACTCTAAGCCTCTCCTGGCTTTGAGCTAAATTATTCATCACTTCCATGAACTGAGTTATTTGGGTTCTCATCTCCACCCTTTCATTAGCCATCTGGGTTCTGGCCTCATTGAGGTCTTGCTGCAACTGGTCCATCTGGATGCCCGGAAGGTTGTTTCTTGTAGGGTACCTGTGTGGCCTGTTGAGAGGGAATAGCCTGCGGCGAGCAATAATTCCTGAATGTCACAACAGAGGTTAGAAACAATAAAACAAAACCTACAAAACAAACAAAAGGGTTAGTATGCAATGCAGTATGCTTATTTGCTATCAAGGTATCCGGCTTGGTCTTCAGTTTTGACCCGTCCAGACCCTTGAAGATGATGCTGTTGAAGTTGCTTTTGAAGTGAACCCAGATGGAAACAAACACAAATATATTACAAAGGTAAAATAATACAAATTGTTCATTTTACAACACCAGCCCTCAAAGGGGTCAAAATACATCACAAAAAGCAAAAGTACATGAAAAGGAACAACAACAAGCAAATAATCAAACTCCAAGGCCAAACTCATCCTCGCGAACTTCCTTAAGAAGTGCTTCGGTCACAGGATCAGCCGGATGCTCCGTAAGATTCCTGATGAGAAGGTTTCTTGTTGCAACAGCTGTAGTCAACTTCTTGTTCTGGCTTTGGTCTTTGGATTTCTTCACTCCAGCTTTGATTTTTAACTCTGAAATTTCCTCCTGGGCTGCTGCCAGGGCTTTTTCCATCTGCTCCATTTTATCTTGAACTCTCTTGTCTTCTAGAGTACGGGCTTCAGTGATCCGGACCCACCTGGCCTGACTCTCTTTCAAGTACAAGTCTGTCCTTGCTCTTTGGAACTGGGCTTCTTTACAAGCATTTTTCAGAATCTGCTCACCAGCTTTAGACTTGTTGATATAGTCTCCAGACTTCTCAATCTTAGTCAAGTGTTCCACTCTCAGCTTCTCCAATCTTTCAATCTCCCTTACACCTTCGCTCCTCTCCCTGAGGGTCTTCTGCAGGGCTTGGGATAGCTTCTCATTTCTTTCTTTCAAGCCTTCAAACTCTTCCAAACTGACAGTAGCAGGGGGTGGTGCTGATGATGACTCAGGCATGTCTTTGATGGTGAAGGGCAATCCTGAGATTTGGGCCCTGGCATAGGACCACTCATGATATTGGGCTGATGCCACATTATTGCACTTCCCCAGAATGGTGATTCCCTTGGTTTGAACATGATCCCAGGCCCAGGCAGCCTGCCTAACAACAGTCAAACTGATCTTGTTCTCACAGTAGAGGGTCTCAACCAGGTCTTGTTCCCTAGGAGCGTGAACCAGTGCATAGCCTAATTGCCTCTTGAACAGCAGGGGGTTGTAGTTGATACTTCCCTTAACTCCTACCAAAGGTACATTGGGAAAGTGCCCACAGCTAGTGATCATATCTCTGCCCTTGGTGCCTTGGGTGCACCATCTGATGTCTGCTGCAGTGAGAGTAGTGAGCCTCTTAGCCCAGTTGCTTTGCTGATGAGGATTCAGGAATGCATCTGTCCTGGGTAGATGCTTGAGAAGCCAAGCATGGAATAGTGGAGCACAACACCTCACTAGCTTACCCCTCTGTTTCTCATTCCTCTGATGTACTGAGTAATAGAGGTCACCCAACAAGGTTGGCACTGGGTTCTTCAGGATGAACAGGTGGATGGCATTCTTGCTGATGAATCTGGGCTCATCTGCAAACAACACAATTCCATATACACTCAAGGCCAACAATGCACAAACAGCTTTCCAATCCCCCAGGGAGGCCTTCAAACTAGCTTGAGAAATCAGGAAGTCCAGGTGAAAACCAGGGATCCCAGCTTTAGAGGTTATATGCTGCTCAATCAAAGCAGGTTCCAGGTGCAAAGCTCTTGCTATCTCTCCATTGCTGGGAAAGACCATTTCAGGGTTAAAAGGAATTTCTCTCTTGATAGGCAAACCAACCAAAGATGCATATTCTTCTAAGAGAGGTCCCAACTGAAAGTCTTGAAAGGTGAAACACCTCAATGGGGGGTCATAGAACTGAATGCAGGTATGGATTAGGCTTCTCTGAGATGGGTCCATATCCATAACCAAGTCAAGTATATCCCCATAATGCTCCCTGAACAGAGGTATGTGATCTGGGGTCATCAGGGTTTGGACCCTCCTGATGTCTGACAAGTCTGGTTGGAAGAAATGATAGGTGATATTGCTTTTCTTTGGAGCCATGATGCTGAAGACTGGGTAGAGTGCTGATGACAATGCTGAAGTAGAGAAAACCACTGACTGGCTGGTGCTGAAGCAGACAGCTAAACTGAAGCAGATGCTGGTGAAGATGGGTCAAAGCTGCAGATGGGGTCAAAACCAAAACCTGATGAAAATGGATACCCTGAAAAACAAATAAGCACATGTTAATATGATGCAATGAGGATGTATGCAAATGATATGCAAAGGGTTTGTGACTGAGCTGGGTCTGGATAAACTGCCTTGGTATAGATCCATGTGTGTTCAAGAATTCCGGATGGAGGTCTATAAATCCAGTAACCAAGGTGGGGGACTCAAATAAAGAGCCACATGTCCAGGGTTTTAGAATCACAAGAACTATCCAACATGGAGCATTCTTAACAAAGTCAAAGTAACAGGGTATTCTGAGGTCAAGGTACCTGCAAACCTGTAAACAGCCCAACCCCCTCACAGGTAGTGATCTAGAACAAGGATCCTCAGACTCGGATCAGTTATGAGAAGTGTAAACACTTCTAACCCGGAGGTACAGTGTTTACAATAACCATAACAATTCCTCCTCTAATTCACCTCAATTTCTGAAGGTCAATACTAAAAGGTCATCCAGACTTAGCAGGCTTCCCAGATCCCCCTAGCACTACAGGAAATCTGTAGCACAGAGTTCTCAAGAAGAAACCCATATCTGAACCGTGTTTCATATTCCCGCACCAGACCGAAATGGAATGGGAAAGAATATGATTCACTCTAGCCTAGGTGTCACTCAGGTCCCAGGTATAGGACCTTAACTCTCAATGGAACACCCACCCACCAAAGAAAAACCAGATCCAGCCAGCACAGTATGACAGTATGATATATAAAAGCAGTAAAGAAAGCAGTAAAGTAACTGTACATAAAGCAATAAACAAAAATAAATACAAGCACAAACAAGCACATAACACCCCAGTAAACACAAATCAAACAAGCGCTAGGAGGAACCCACAAAAAGAACCAGAAGCCCTGGTTGCAGTATAAGGGTCCCCAGCAGAGTCGCCAAGCTGTCGCTCCCGACAAATGAAACAGGGTCATATGAGGGTACAGACGCGAACGGTCGGCGAAGGGAACAGTGAGAACACACAGCCGTGAACTCACTGGAGATGAGAAGAGTCGCCAGCTAGGCATTTTTATCCCGGAGGAAAGGCAATGCTGCATAGACCTAGAAAGATACGGATAAGACGGTTTGCGAACCAGAGAGACTGAGAAAGGGGGTTGGTTACAACCTGGGAAGGTATTAGCACCCAGATTGTCCGCCGTACTCGACGGGATCCACGCTTGAAAGATTTGTGTTTTAAAGGGGTAGTGTCAGTGCTATTTGTGCGTAAAAGAGCTGGAAAAGATGTACAAGTGTCAGTGTAAAGAAATGTGATGTGTATAAATGTACAGTGTCAGTGTGAGATCAGGAATGAAATGCTCAAGAATATGAGGCTAAAGAATGAAGCTGGAAGGAGGGGAAATGGACAGAGACTTTTGTTCGATAACCGTTAAGTTATGCCTACGTATCCTCTCGTGCAATGAGGAAGTCAGAACACCGTAGTTCGACCCAAAGAGACTGAAAGGATTGACTGGTGAACTGCTTGCAGTCTATGCTCAAGTGTATGACCTGTCTGGCTCAGGTGCTTACTGTCTTGCATTAGACGGAAGAAGCGAGTTCTCGTTTGTGAATGAGTGTGATGAGAAAAGAATCCCGAAGGAGACGATTATTGTTTGTTTTTGAGTTTTCAGTCTTTTATTTCTTTTTGGAGTTTGTCGTAAGATAATGAGCTTAAACCTAAATCAATGGATTTGGTAAACTCATCACATCGTCCCTCTGATTAGGGGTAATGAGAATTACCTTAAGTGTGAAGTCAGATTCTCACACTTAATCACCTTTGATGTAGGGTTAAGATCATTAACCTACTTGTGATTAATTAGATGTTTTTGTGATTTTTGTTTAGTGTTAAGTAATGAGGTTAAGCCATAATCAGGGATTTAACAGGCTCATTACACTATCCTAAAAGAAGGATAATAGATGAGGGTGTTTAAGCTGAGGAAGGATCCTCAGCTTAATCCATGATTAGGGATTAAACCCATGACAGAACCAACCTTTGATTAAGTGGATTTTATTAATGATATGATGATGAAGTGTTTTTTATGATTTGTAAGACAACTTGAGGGGGACTTGTCCATTAACTTTAGGGTTAGTCCTTCTTAACCAATTAAGGAAGAATTAGAACCCTAATGCAAGGCCCAAGTTACAAGTGTAATGTCTTGATGATTATTAGATGGATTAATTAAGAGAGTTCAACACCTTAAGGGTCCAAGACTTAGGATTAAAGTTATACACTCCATCCTAAAAGAAGGATGCAGGCATGGTATTAATCACAAAGTCTTAAAACCTTGAGGGTTTAGTCCCTGATTATGAGGTGAGAAGAGATGACTCAAGAAGAGACACAAAGGTAAAAACTATGGGGGAGACTAATCAAAACCCTAATTCATTATCATGCTTGGTTGGTCCTAATGTTTGTGAGGTTTGCAAGAACAATCTTCAGATGAACCACCAGGAAGCAGATGAACAAGATCAAGAGAAGCAAAGTGACTTGCTTCATTCAAGAAGTCAAGTCACTTGAAGAAAGAAAGTGGGAGGAGGAAGAATGAGCAAGCTCAAACTCAAATACAAATAAGAATGCAGCAATGGATGCAAGAGAGATGAAAAGAAAAGGTATGAGAAGTGAAGGCAAATCCACTTCTCAAGTTACTTACCACCTGCAATGTTAGAAACAAATACAATACAAAGCTAAAAATGAGATGAAATGATATGATAAGCAAAAACCAGAAGCATGTTGATGATGATGATGATGCTATGGAGTGCTATGAACATGAGACAAGACAATGAGATGTTCATACAAAGTCATGGATGTAAATGATGCAAGTTAAGGAACATGAATGAACATGAAATGTTATGGAACATACAAGACCAATGACATGGCAAATATGTAATGCAATGATCAATGATGCTTCATACATGTCTTAAGATGTCAAATGAATCATAAGAATGCACAAAATGCAATGGCAAGTCAAATTATGCAAGGAAATGCAAGAAGGATGCAAATGAAAGCCCAAATTAGGGTTCATGGATCAAACATCAAACATAAACCAAAAACAGAAACAAACCTTAACCTAAAAAATGGAAAATGGTACCCAAAGAAACCCTAGGCCTATAACAAACCACTGCCCAAAGGGGAGCTCTCAACTCTCAACCAAACTCAAGTTATGATTTTTACAAGTTATTAGGGTTTTTTAGGGTTTGTAACAAAAGAAATGCCAATCAATTGGAAAATGTAAGATCAAATCTTGGCCTTTTTATCTTTGAAAGTACATGTCAAATGGAAAACAATGCAAAAAGAATCAATGTCTCAACCTTTACCAAAAGACAGAAATGAATTTTCAAACATATGATCAAAATAATGCATCCAAAATGATTTAATTTAATGAAAAATTCTTATAATGCATCAAGATCAAAAAAGAAATTTGGTTTGAAGGTTGGACAATGTTTCTAAATGTCTTAGAACACTTCATGAATTTTTTTTGTAATTTTTAAATACCTAAAAGTATTTTTAATTAATTAATTCTCATTAATCAATTAAAAATAATCTTTTAAATATTTAAAAATACCTTTTTTATGATAAAAATAAAATAAAAATGTTTTTGTGTCATAAAAATTAATAAAACCTTAAAGAAAAAGTTTCATAATTTTTATGATTTTTTAGCTATTTTTAATAAATTGTGCAAATAAAATAGAAAGAAAATGAATTAAATTTAAATAAAGTGAAAAGTAAACAAGGTGGATGGCCAGGATTGCTCCAGAGTTTAAATGAGTTGACTGGCGCGCAATCCTGTGGCTGGGATTTGTCCTGGGCTAATTATAATTAATTAAAAATTAATGGAGAATTAGGGCTAATCAAACACATCCTGACCACTCAATCTGGAGGGAAGTCAATGGGTCAACGCACATCAACGGACCAAATTCAAACTAACATAATTAATGACAATTAGGGCAAACTAAACTCAGGTGGCCGGAGAAGACTTCCGGTCGTCTTCTCCGGCCAGAGGGTCACCTGAAAAATCTCAAAACCTCTCAAAACGTAATGTAAATGAAAACTAAGACATGGGAAATGATCCCCAACACCTCACGAACTAAACCCCTCTCTCAAAACAAATTTATCTAACCTAAATCATCTGAATCGAAGGAAAGAAAAACTAGGGTTCGTAAGCTTCAAACAGCAATTAAATTCTCAAAACACATCCATTTCAAAAACTAAAAGCATCAGCATGATCAGGAGAACATAAGGAACAAGTTTGTAACTAAAAAAAGAGATTTCTGGAAAAAATTATTTGGAGCTACCTGAGATTTGCAACCTCTGATTTAGGAACTTTCAGGCCCTTTCTTTAAGTGCAAGCTGCTCCTCTTGGCCCCCCAAAGATGTCTGGATGCTCAAATGGAGTTTAGACTTGCTGGATGATGAGTTTCGAAGAGAACTGCTTCAGTTCAGCCAACAATGGCAGTTGAGATTTTGGCACTTTCAGGCTATGAGAGATGGTTGTTTGTGATCTATGAAGTGTGTGGAGAAGTTTGGCAAAGTTTGTTTTGATGTTTGTGGGCTATAGAGAGAGTTGCAAGTGAAACTGCAAACTGAGGTGAGAGATGGCAGTGAAGTGTTTTGGTTGTTTCAAGCTCTGGTTCTTGATGCTTTGTGTTCTATGGATCAAGGTGAGATGAATGGAGGAAAAAGATTTTGTGTTTGCAGGCTGTGTAATGAGATTCGATAGAACTTGCAAGTTGGGAGGTTTTTGTGTAAGTTATGAGTGATGTTGTTTCAGCCTTGGTTGCTATGTGATATGGCCAGCAAAATGAATGAATAAACAAATGCAAGTGGCTGTGAGATGTGACCTGGCCTGCAGGGATAGGTGAGGCTACTTTTGCTAAAAATCCACTTTTGTGTAAGATAGGGCATGGCTCAAAGTTAAGCAAGTACAAGGCATGGCTGGTGCAGCAAAAGGTGATGGATAGGCCTAGCAAAGCTCAGCAGCCAATGTCATAAGTTGGTGAAGTGGTCATGAGTGAAAATGCAAGTTGGCTAGCTTTATGGATTTTCATGAGAAAAGTCAAATTACATGAACCAAACCATGAGCAAACTTGGTCCATTTCTGATTTTTGTGACTTAGAGGATGTTCACATGCTGGTTTGTCATGAATTTGAGGCAGCAATTTGATTTGGTTCAAGACTTAGCAAAATTCCCACTTGGTGCATGACTTGAAAAACAATGATTTTTGGCAACTTTGCATGGCCATAACTTTTGATCCATGAAGAGTTAGATCATGTTCTTGTACTTTTTGAAAAGGGAAAGATGAGACCTACAACTTTCATGACCAAAGTTTTTCCATTTGAAGCCTTTTTGGATCATGAATCAAGGCTTGAAAATTGACCTAAAATGGTGCATTCTTGAAAAGTCAACAAAACCCAAAAAGTCAACTTTTGCAAAAACCCTAAATTCTTGATTTCCATGAACTTCAAACTTCTTCCATGATCAAATAAAGATCATATACACTCAAAATGATGAAGACCACCCATTGGTTGGGTCATTGGGGGCCTCAGATGCCCTGATTTTACACTGACTTGTCTGAAAAGTCAACTCTTGATCAGATGACTTCCCCATGGAATTTCTTCATGAAAATTGATATGCACACTCCCTATACCATATAGAGATCAATGGAAGCAAGAATGACCAAAAGATTTGGAGTTATGGCCTCTGAAACCAAAACCCTAATTTTCAGTCAACTGTGCAGTTCATCCTGGCTCTGCATCCACTCAAACCCTAGTTCTTGTGATCCCTCTGCAATTTTGACTTTGAGGAGATGGAATATGATATAAGAACACACATGGACCCCTTTGAGTTGATTGGTGGCCTTTGGAATGGCTCAAGATGCTTTGGGATTGCTCAGATCACAAACCCTAGGTGCAGATGCCTTGAAACTATGCAGTGAAACCAAATGAGACATGAGATGATGTGATTGTGTTTATGCATATGAGATGATCACAAGTCATGTGTGAATGGGTGAGGGCAAATTTGGGGTGTTTACACCTAGAACGAGTTTAGCCATTTTTAGGGTTTCGGCCAAGCTTTAGGGCTTCTTGATTTATCATAGATAAATGAATTCTGGAAACATGGTTGTGTTGTACGAAGCTTAAGGATCATGATACACTAATTAATTTTGAGAAATTGAACTGTTTTGATGGTGTTTCAAATTCGCAGGTTTCCTGTGTTTAAAAATTCGCAGGAAAATTCATAGTTAATTTTGTAGCAAAAAACGCAGGTACCAAGGAGGAAGACGAAGCCCTGGCACGAATCCCATAATTTGAATATGTGATATAATATTTTATGTAATTGTTTCTGATTTGTTTCACAACAGCAGTGTTGGCCCAGTGGTAAGGAGCGCTTGTGTTATACCTGAAGGTCTTTGGTTCGAATCCTGGGCTCACCAACCTTTTCTTATTTTTTTCAGTTAACTATCAAACTTAATATATAATTAATTGTGTTGGTTGTAACATCAGTTGCGCCCTCCCGTCTGGAATGGTAAGTGTGTTTGTGTATTGTGTAAAGGTCCTGGGTTCGAATCCTCCCCAGGCCTTTTGTGTTATTTGCTTTTGTTTTTTTTCATGATTTTTCCAGGTCAAGCAACAAAACCAAATGGAGTGTGTTTGCTAACACCTGCGCGCGCATGGCCCAGTGGTGGGAGTGCTGGTCTTAAGGGTGAAAGCTTAGGGACTGGGTTCAAACCCCAGCCCAAGCAGGTTTTGCTTTTTCACTCTTTTCTCTGTTTTTTTATTATTTTATTAATTTCTATTATAATTAAAAAAATTTAAATAATAAAAAATGTAGAATGTTTATATTATTATCATATTTTATAATTCATCTTTTTTTAAATCTTATTAGAAAAATTGTTTATTTTTTGTAAAAACCTAATTAATTTAATATAAACCCTAATAATATTTTCAAACCCTAATTTTCTTTTACCTAAAAATTAATTCTATTATAACTTTTTTTTAATTTATTATTTATAAGCCTTAATCATGTATATATTTTATAATTTGTTTATAATATAATTCTTGTATATAAATATGCTTAAAATAATTAAAATTCTTAATTTAATTTTGTAAATATAATAATAAGATTATTTAATATGCATATATTTTATAATGTGTTTATAATTCTTGTATGTAAATAATTTTTAATATATGCTTAAAAATAATTAAAACTTGCTAATTTGACTTTGTAAATATAATTTATTTTCATAATATGTTTATAATTAACCTAATTTTTATAATTTGTACATAATTTAAAATTTTATAATAATTAGTATATAATTGTTTATATTTTCTTCTTAATCTTAAATAATAATTGCTTATATAAAAAAAAATTTCTTTTAATTATTATGCTGATATTCTTATTTATTTTATTATTAATGCTATTTATTTTCATATTTATTTTATTATTACTAACCCCATTTATATATTGTGATTTATTATTATTATTTTTACTAACCCAATTATATTATTATTATTATTTATTTTTGCTTATTTATTTAATTTGCTTTAAATATTATTATTATGTAATTGTTTCCTTTATGTAATATTGTAGTAGTAATATTTAATATTTATTTTAAATGCTATGGTTAGTAAAATAGGGAGTGAAATATGTTTGTATTCTAAAATCAATTTAGATCACTAATTTAAAAGATAAATATTTAAAATTGTACACTCACACACGTAAGTCGATCTTTGATCGCCATCTCACTTCCATAAGGATACCTCTCATGTTGCCTATTACAAAAGGTCAAGTAGGGTGTATAAAGCAAAAGTCCCTCATTTCACATCATCTAGTCCCTAAACAGATAAAAAGATCAAGTCCCTTCGAATGTTGCCTTCATAATGATCTTGTCCCTTTCGAATAAAGATGATAAGTCCCTTCGAATTGCTTATACACCCCACAGTTGCCTACATACAGATGACCTTTCACTTGTCCCTCACATCCAAGGTAATGACTACCTATTCCTTAATAATAGGGATAGTCTTACCATTTAAAGGATTCAAGAACAGAAAAGACTTAAACTTAGGGTAGGTTTCTCTTAGATACTTGCTCACTCTTCAAAACATTTCAAACACTTCACATTTTCAAACAAATTTTCAAAACAAAGGTTTTATACGCATCCGTACATGGATCATTATAAAACACTTAAGAAAATTTTTATTCACACACTTCGCACTTCAAAAACATTTTAAAGTGAGCTAAGTAACTAAGAGCCCATGGATAACCATGGATGTAAAGGGTGCTAACACCTTCCCTTTACATAACCTACCCCCCCGGATCCAAAAATCTTTTAAAAGGTCTTTCCTGTTCTTTTATGCCTTTCCTTTGGATAAAATAAAAGTCGGTGGCGACTCTTGCTATCCGCAACATAACTAAAGTCAGTTCTCCCACCGTGTTACAGAACTGGCGACTCTGCTGGGGATTTAATATTAAAGAGGGGTACCCTTAGGAATTAGATCACTTTAAAATTGTTTGCCTTGTTTGCTTTATACTTACTTGTTGGGTGCTCTTATGTGTGAAAGATCCTAACCCGGATCTAGTGTAACTTAGGTAAATGGCAATAAACCAAGGAAACTGTACGGTGTATACCGATATGGTTGATCTGGTGGCCATAGTTAGTGTGACTTTTTGGTTGGTGCTTATGTTCCTTAAGTCAAGTTGAGGATAATATGAGGCTGCCATATGTTGTCAATGCACTAACTAACTTTTAGAACCCTAGTTAACCCATCTTGGCCTTTAGAAAAGTAGTGAGATAACCGGCTTTGGTGCAGACTGCAGTTGGTTGATACTCGATGCTACGCTCATTGAGATTCTAAACTTGGAGGGTTTTGGTTGGCAAGTAAGTTGCCTACTGAACAACCACCCTTGTGAAGGATCAATGATATTGAGATCCCTTAGAACCTGGTTACTTTTGTAGGACAGGATGAACCAACTAACTTCAGGGGAGGGTACTTACCTTTGAACCTCATGCAAGCCTTTAAACCTAGGGTTATGGTGTGACTTGTTTGTGTGTGCCACATGTTTGTGATTGATCATAACATCATGACATCATCATGCATCATAAGCATAGCATTTTCACTAACCATTTCAAGGACCAAAGGATTTATCTTTGTTCTTTGTTGCAGGTCATGGCTTCTGCTCGTAGAAACACTATCAGGATCAACTTTGTAGGCATACCTGCTAAGCTTAAAGAGTTGGTTTCTCAAGTGTCTGATCACTCCCAATTTATCAAAAGACATGGTCACCTATTGGATCTGGTCACCTCAGGGTTCAATGAAGACATGATGAGTGTCCTGTTTCAGTTCTTTGATCCTAAACACCATTGTTTCACATTCCCCGACTATCAGCTGGTTCCTACAATGGAAGAGTTCTCTAAACTTCTGGGTATACCTGTTCTTGATCAAAGACCCTTCACAGGCTTGGAGAAGGAGCTTAAACCAGAGGTTATTGCTGCAGCTCTACATTTGAAGAAGTCTGACATTGTTCTAGAAACGAGAAGCGGAGTTAAGGGTATTCTTGCCAAGGTGTTGATAGAGAAGGCTCAAGTGTTCTTGAAGGCTATGAGCTATGATGCTTTTGAGGAGATCTTAGCCTTGTTGATTTATGGATTAGTGTTTCTCCCCAATCCCGATCAGTTTGTAAATGTTCATGCCATCAATATATTTCTGAGTCACAATCCAGTGCCTACATTGCTTGGAGACATCATACATTCTCTTCATACCCGTACTACAAGGGCACGAGGAACTTTGATGTGCTGCATACCTTTGCTTTCTAGGTGGTTTATTTCTCACCTTCCTCGCTCAGTAATGAAGAATGAGCAAGGGTTCAGGTGGTCCAAGAGGATTATGTCACTCTCTCATTCAGATATCCATTGGTGTTCCAGATCTATGGAGAATGTCACTATCATTGACCGTTGTGGGGAGTTTACTAATGTGCCACTTCTAGGCATAAGAGGAGGCATTACTTACAACCCTTCTTTGGCTTTACGACAGTTTGGTTACGCTCGGAGTGATGGTCCACATGACATGTTGATTCAAGGTATTGTGTTTGACTACGACAACGATCTTCAAGGATACCGTCAGAGATTCATACGAGCATGGGGAAAAGTGAACAAGGTTGACAGCAAGACTCTGGAGCCTAAGTACACTATTCCTATGGAAGCTTATCTCAGATGGGTGCGATCTCGTGCTCAGACTCTCATGATGCCATATCCTGCTATCCTGCCAGTTACCATGGAACCTGTTGCTGAAGGAGATACTCCTTATACCATCCTTCACCCAGACATGCCTACTGACATGGAAGATTTACAGAGGTCCTGGATCCAGTTGAAGGAGCAAAGGGATACTTTCGAGGCTCATTACAAAGCAAGCCAAGAAAGAATCCTGGAACTAACAAAGCAACTTCACGAGGAACGAAATATCAATTCATACCTCAACACAAAGAGGAAACGTCCATGGGAGACTTAAAACCCCATCTCTTGTATTTATTTCATTTCATTTTTTGTAAGCCCAAGAGGCAAAACAAATTTATTACTAATAAAAGTTTACTTTCTTGTTTGTTTAAACAAATTTAAATCCTGCGGTCCTTGAAAACATTGCATATGTATTTGCATACCATATCATTGCATCACAGGTTTATTGTGCACAGGTTTCTTATCTTCTCGCTGTTTATTTCAGCAATGGCTCTTGAACAAACAGTTAAGGATCTCCAGGCACAAAATGCACAGTTCCAAGAGCTAATCCTGAACTTGTCCAAGGGGCAGGATGAATTGAAGACACTGCTGGCCAAGAAGACTAAGAAGACTAGAAGGTCAGGTGGCCTGATCAACATGGGAAGAAGGTTCAGAGGTCCTGTCAAGACCAAAGAACCAGTTGAAGATTATGAGTCTGAAGAGTCTGAGAAAGAGGGAGGCAGTCTCCATAACACAATGGGGGACTCTTATTCTGAAGCTAACTACTATCATGAGCCTAATGAAGATAAGTTCAAGATGTTGGTGGATAGAATGGATGCTATGGAATTGCAAAAGTCTTCTGGGCTGGATTTTGAAGACCTGAGTTTGATATCTTGGGTAGTCATACCCATTGGTTTCAAGGTTACTACTTTTGTTGTTTATGATGGTGTCTCTTGTCCCAAGCTGCATCTGAGGTCTTACGTCCAGAGAATCCAACCCCATACTGCTGATAAGAAGTTGTGGATCCATTTCTTCCAAGAGAGCTTATCTAGAGCTCAATTGGAATGGTACTATCAGTTGGAGAGTGTCAACATCCGTGAGTGGAATGATCTTGATGAAGCCTTCTATAAGCAGTATCAATACAATGCTGATTTAGCCCCTACTCGCATGCAGCTTCAGAGCATGTCTATGGGTCCTAAAGAGAGCTTCAAGGAGTATGCTCAAAAGTGGAGAGATTTGGCTGGAAGAGTGCAACCACCTCTAACTGACAGGGAGTTGGTTGATATGTTCGTGTGTACGTTGAATGGCCCATTTTATAGTCATCTCATTGGAAGCTCATCATCTGGCTTCACTGAGTTGATAATGACAGGAGAGCGCGTAGAAAGTGGTATAAGGAGTGGCAAGATTCAAGTGGGTGCTTCTTCATCAGGTGCTGCAAAGAAGCCTCCCAGTGGAAAGAAAGAATCAAATGCTGTTTATGGTCAACCTGATCGTAGTAGAAGGCATCAGTCTGTGAGTGTAGTCCATATCTCCAATCCAACTCCTACAACACCAGAGTAGCCACAGGGAAATCAACAAAGAGCTAGAAGGCAGTTCACTAAGATCAACATGTCAATGGCCCAAGCATTGAAACACTTGTTGAAGGCTGAACTTATCACTCTGAAAGATGCTCCTCAGAATCCTAATGTTACCTCTCCCAGGTACAATCCCAATGCACGATGTGCATATCATTCGAATTGTCAGGGACATGATACTAATAGTTGTTGGGTCTTGAAGAACAAAATTCAAGATATGATTGAGGCTGGAGAAATTGAGTTTGACCCTCCCGGTACTCCAAATGTGATTACTGCTCCCATGCCAAATCATGAGAAGACTGTCAATGCCATTGATGAAGATTCACATATCTCTTCGGTTGCAGAGTTGACTACACCATTGTCTGTTATTAAGAAGAAGTTAGTACAAGCTGGGTTCTTTCCAGGTTGTCGTGAAGATTGTGTCTATTGTGCCTATAGGCCGGATAGTTGTTGGAGGTTGAAGGACGGAATTCAACGCCTCATGAATAATTACACCATAGTATTTGAGAGGACACCACCTTCTGTGGAGAGTATGGTGGATCATATAACTAAAAATGCAAAAGTTGAAGAGGTGGATATGGTTGATAAAGTACCGGTAAGGATTACTTCCAAGGGACCTGTCAAAATCACTCATAAGGGTCCAATTAAGATTACTGCTGAAGGCCCTGTGAAGATTGTTGCTGAAGCTAGAGTGGCTCCTATGATCATTACCACTCCTGGTCCTATTCCGTATACTTCTGATAAAGCTGTGCCTTGGCATTATGGGTCTGATGTTTATATCCATGGTGTTAAGCAGGAACCCTTAGCTGATATGCCTGTTGATGTTGATAATATTGCTGGATCTAGTAAGATCACACGAAGTGGAAGAGTTTTCTCTCCTCCAATTACCTCCAAGAATGCAGTTACTCCAGCTGCTACCTCCACCACTGATGCTCGGGGAAAAGGTCCTGTTATTGAACCTATACCCACTGATGTGCCAGCTGCTGATGATCTCTCTAAGCAGATGGAAGAAGTATTGAAAATCATTCGCAAGAGTGATTATGACATTGTTGATCAATTGGGGCATACTCCCTCCAAGATTTCTATGCTGTCCTTATTGTTGTGTTCTGAGGCTCATGCCAAGGCCTTGATTAAATTTCTGAAGACTGCTCATGTACCAAATGAAATTTCTGTTGACCAGTTTGAAAATTGTGTTGCACACTTGACCTATAATAATGGGTTAGGTTTCTCCGATGCTGATTTGACTCCTGCCAAGAGGGATCATAACAGGGCTCTACATATTTCAATTGAATGCAGGGGCACTACCCTGTCACATGTATTGATAGACAATGGTTCCTCTCTGAATGTGTTGCCCAAAGAAGTTCTGAATAAGCTGAGTCCTGAAGATGCTGTGCTGAAGCCCAATAATATAGTGGTGAAGGCTTTTGATGGTTCGAGAAGAGTGGTGCATGGAGAAATTGATCTCCCAATCAAAGTTGGTTCTCAGGTTTTCAATACTACCTTTTATGTAATGGATATTCTCCCGTCGTATTCTTGTTTGCTTGGGCGTCCCTGGATCCATGGGGCAGGTGCTGTAACCTCTACATTGCATCAGAAACTGAGATATCCAGTAGAAGGAAAGTTTGTTACTGTCTACGGAGAGGAAGGGTATATGATTAGCCATGTGAACACCTTTAAGTATCTTGAAGTGGAAGGTGAATACGTTGAAACTCCGTGTCAGACATTTGAAGTGGTTCCTTGGATTGTTAATGATTATGAAGCTCCTCATGTTGTCAAGAAAGTTCCTGTGGTCACCAGAGTACCTCCTACAATGGCCTCCCTTAAAGATGCTAGAGCTGTGGTGGATGAAGGTGGTTGTACTATTTGGGGTCAGCTTCCTGATATTCCGTACAAGTCTGACAAATTTGGTTTGGGTTTCACTGTAGAGTCCCAGAAGGCTGTTCGTCGTGCTCGTGCTGTTCGTATCACCAATCAGGGGATTATAAAGGACCAGATCAATGTTGTGGGTGACTATGATGAAGACTACAACTTGGATGCTTGGATTTTTCCTACTGTGGGTGTTGGGCTCAACAATTGGAAAGCTGAAGATGTTATTCCTATCTCCTTTAGTCAGGAGTAAATACTATTACTGTGTTATTACTTTTAAAGTTTGTAATTTCTTGAACAATGGAACTCTTAAGCCTTGTGCCTTACCCGGGGTACAATGGGGTGCTTGTTACGGGATGTCATTTCATTTGCATACTTCATTCAATAAAAATCAGTGGACGTTTCGTTTTCGTAAATATTGTGTTCATTGTCTTTCTTTTATTTTATTTTTGTTTTATCAGCTATGTGTTCTTACACACACCCACATCACTAAAATGCAGATCCTTATCCACTCTAGATCATGTTGATAACAGTTCTACTATTGCCAATTATAATTTCGAGAATCTGATCTATCAAGCTGAAGACGGAAATGAGGACGATTGTGAAGTACCTGTAGAGCTTGCTAGGTTGTTACAACAAGAAGAGAAAGCTATACAACCACATGAAGAGCCAGTCGAAGTTGTGAATCTGGGAACTGAAGAAAACAGGAAAGAAGTCAAGATAGGGGCTGAATTAGAGGATAGTGTCAAGAGCATATTGATTCAGATGCTACGTGACTATGTGGAGATCTTTGCTTGGTCCTATGAAGATATGCCAGGGTTGGATACAGACATTGTGGTTCACCGTTTATCAATAAAAGAAGATTGTCGTCCAAAGAAACAGAAGGTTCGTCGTATGCGTCCTGAAATGTCAGAGAAGATTAAAGCAGAGGTAATGAAACAGTTTGATGCAGGGTTCTTAGCTGGGACTTCTTATCCTCAGTGGGTTGCAAATGTGGTACCAGTACCTAAGAAAGATTGTAAGGTACGTATGTGTGTAGACTACAGGGATTTGAACAAGGCCAGCCCCAAAGATGACTTTCCACTTCCTCATATTGATGTTCTGGTAGACAACACTGCTCAGCATAAGGTATTCTCTTTTATGGATGGTTTCTCTGGTTACAATCAAATCAAGATGGCTCCTGAAGATATGGAGAAGACAACATTTGTTACACAGTGGGGCACCTTTTGCTATAAGGTGATGCCATTTGGTTTGAAGAATGCAGGGGCAACATATCAGCGTGCTATGGTGGCTTTGTTTCATGATATAATTCATCATGAGATAGAGGTATATGTGGAGGATATGATAGCCAGGTCCCAGAATGAAGAGCAACATCTTGATCATTTGCATAAATTGTTTGAAAGGTTGAAGAAATACAAGTTGAGATTGAACCCAAACAAGTGTACTTTTGGAGTTAGGTCTGGTAAACTCCTGGGTTTCATTGTCAGTGGAAAAGGTATTGAAGTAGATCCTGCAAAAGTGAAAGCTATACGAGAGATGCCAGCTCCCTGTACTGAGAAGGAGGTTAGAGGTTTCTTGGGACGATTGAATTATATTGCAAGATTTATTTCCCAATTAACTGCCATCTGTGAGCCAATCTTCAAGTTATTGAAGAAAGATCAGGTGATGGAGTGGAATGATGAGTGCCAGACAGCCTTTGATGAAATCAAGAAGTATCTGCTAGAACCACCAATTCTGATGCCACCAGTTGATGGAAGACCCTTGATTATGTACTTAACAGTATTAGACAACTCAATGGGGTGTGTGTTGGGGCAACATGACGAGTCTGGTCGAAAAGAGCAGGCAATATACTACCTTAGCAAAAAGTTTACCGACTGTGAAACAAGATACTCACTGCTCGAGAAAACTTGCTGCGCTTTGGCATGGGCTGCTCGCCGACTAAGACAGTATATGTTGACCCATACTACCTTGTTGATTTCGAAGATGGATCCAATCAAGTATATATTCGAGAAACCTGCTCTCTCCGGAAGAATAGCAAGATGGCAAATGATCTTAACAGAATATGACATACAGTATACTACTCAGAAGGCCATTAAAGGAAGTGTGGTGGCTGATCATTTGGCTCATCAAGCAGTGGATGATTATCAGTCAATGAGTTTTGAGTTCCCTGATGAAGACATTATGATTATTACCAAAGAACCTGGACAATATTACGGACCTGAACAAGGATCCCGATGGACTATGGTTTTTGATGGAGCTTCTAATGCACTTGGTAATGGTGTTGGTGTTGTAATCAGTTCCCCTGAAGGTTGTCATACCCCAATCACTGCCAGACTTTGTTTCTATTGTACTAATAATATGGCTGAGTATGAGGCATGTATCCTGGGTATCAAAGCTTCCATTGATATGAAGATTCAGTTCCTAGACGTGTATGGAGATTCAGCCCTGGTAGTAAGTCAGATCAAAGGAGATTGGGACACCAAGCATGATAATCTCATTCCTTACAGAGAGCATGTTTTGTCTTTGATCCCCTATTTTAAAGAGATTACTTTTGGACATATTCCACGAAGAGAGAATCAGTTGGCAGATGCCTTAGCCACCATGGCATCCATGTTTGAGATCAGCTGGGATGATGAAGCTCCCAAGATTACTATTGATATATTTGAGAAGCCTGCATACTGCAATGAAATTGACACTGAAGAAGTAAAAGATAAGCCTTGGTTCTATGAAGTGAAAAGATATCTTGAAGCCCAGGAGTTCCCTGAAGGGGCATCTGTCAAAGATAGAAAGTTTCTGAGAAGGTTTTCTGCTAAGTTCTTTTTGAGTAATGGCATTTTGTACAAGCGCAATCATGATCCAACTTTGCTTCGTTGTGTGGATAAGAAGGAAGCAACAGAGATTATGGAAGATATGCATGATGGGATTTTTGGCACTCATTCTAGTGGTCATACTATGGCAAAGAAAATATTGAGAGCAGGTTACTATTGGTCTACCATGGAAGCTGACTGCTATCAACATTCCAGAACATGTCACAAGTGTCAAATCTATGCTGATAAAGTCCATATACCTCCTTCACCATTGAATGTGTTGACTGCTCCTTGGCCTTTTGCCATGTGGGGCATTGATATGATTGGTGAGATCAAGCCTACTGCTTCTAATGGGCATCGTTTCATCCTAGTCGCTATTGATTACTTCACGAAGTGGGTGGAGGCAGCTTCATTTGCATCTGTTACTAAGAACGTGGTTGCTCGATTCATTAAGAATAATCTCATATGTAGATATGGCATCCCTGAAAGGATTATTACTGACAATGGCTCTAATCTGAATAATACTATGATTACTGATCTCTGCATGCAGTTCAAGATTAAGCATCACAACTCTTCTCCGTATCGTCCAAAGATGAATGGGGCAGTTGAAGCTGCTAACAAGAATATTAAGAAGATTCTACAGAAGATGACTGTGACTTATAAGGATTGGCATGAGATGTTACCATTTGCTCTTCATGGTTATTGTACTACAATACGCACTTCAACAGGGGCAACCCCATTCTCCTTAGTATATGGTATGGAAGCAGTTATGCCCATTGAAGTTCAGATTCCCTCCTTGAGAATTATGAAAGATGCAGGCTTGGATGAAGATGAGTGGATTCAGACTCGACTTGACCAGATAAATTTGATTGCCGAGAAAAGGTTAGCAGCAGTTTGTCATGGCTAGATGTACCAGAAACGAATGATCAAAGCTTTTAACAATAAGGTTAAGCCAAAGGTATATCAGGCTGGTGACTTGGTAATCAAGCGTATCATATTACCACAGGGTGATCCTAGGGGCAAGTGGACTCCTACATATGAAGGACCATTTGTAGTCAAGACAGTATTCTCAGGAGGTGCCATGATACTTACTACTATGGATGGTAAAGACTTCCCACAGCCTGTAAACGCAGACATAGTCAAAAAATACTACGCATAAAAAGAGACCCGCTAGGTTGACTGGCCTAGGAAAAAATAAGGGCATCCCGGCGAACCAAAAGGGTTCGGGCAAAAATTAGGGATATATATATAAAAAAATGTACACCCGGCAAGTCAAAAACCTGAAAGGGAGGCTTGGGCAAAAAAGGGTATCCCGGTGGATTGAAAACTTGAAAGGGCAATCCAGGAAAAAGTTAGGGATTAAAGCGTATGACTATGTCTCGTTTGGATCACCCATGAAACTACAACTGGTTGTGCTACTTACTCAAGTTCGAACAGATAAAGCTCAATTCAATCGTTTCCGTCTCAACAGTAGAAGATAAGATACTTGAAGATAATGGCAATAGTAGAATTGAAACTCAATAGGATTATTTCCCACATAGCTGATTTTCTTTGTTTTGTAAAAAAAAATTTTACAACGAATTCCTCTTACTAGGATTTCTGTCTCCTTGTACAAACCTACTTATGTATAGGTCACTTTTTGATATAAATAAAATTCCATCTTTGAATCCAGATTTACTTTTACCCTATTTACATAAGCGAAACGTCCATTGGTTGTGTTTGAATGTATGTATGCTTTTGAATATGATTGATGTTTACCAGAAATGCATAGATGCTTAATATGATTGATGTTACCAGAAATGCATGAAAATGCAGTAATAGTATTTACTAAGGACGAACGAGGGAAGGATTTCAACGAAGCTTCACCGGTTCATCCCTACAAGACATCTACAAATCCCCCGGTAGGGCAAATCCATCTTCATAAGTACTTCAAGTCACATCTCCCCTGGAATTTATATCCATCTCTTTTATCCTCATACGGATAGCCGGGAATTTATTTTTCCAATAGGAGTACGACGAACGAAAACGGGAGGTTATGTATACCATACTATCAAATGAAGACGGGAGGTTATGGATACCTTACTATCGAACGAAGACGGGAGGTTATGTATACCCTACTATCAAATGAAGACGGGAGGTTATGGAAACCTTACTATCGAACGAAGACGGGAGGTTATGTATACCCTACTATCAAACGAAGACGGGAGGTTATGGATACCTTACTATCGAATGAAGACGGGAGGTTATGTATACTATATTATCAAACAAGACGGGAACAAGTTCCTCATATTCTTCAGCAACAAATCGGGATTTATTTTCCCTGGCCAGCAGTTATTATACGAAGATATCCAAGACGCTTCAAGCTGCATGATACATACATACATCATTTACATCATATCATACATAAATACATAATATTACCTAAGTGCATCATATTATACATGCATACATAATGCATAAACTAATGTTATTGTGCAGGATGTTATAATCTTGTTTTTCAGGTTAATTCTCCAACAGACTTCATCAACAACTTGTGACTTTGGGCCGTTGTTTATCTTCCCAAAAGTTATACCTCAGGACGTTGTTTATCCTCCTGAAAGCATATCATTTCCTCGGGATGTTGTTTATCTTCCTGAAAGCTATCTTGACCTTGGGCCGTTGTTTATATTCCCAAAGGTTACACCATTTCCTCAGGACGTTGTTTATCTTCCTGAAAGCTATCATCATTACCTCAGGACGTTGCTTATCCTCTTGAAAGCATATCATTACCTCGGGACGTTGTTTATCCTCCTGAAAGCATATCATCTCCTCGGGACGTTGTTTATCCTCCTGAAAGCATATCATTTCCTCGGGACGTTGTTTATCCTCCTGAAAGCTATCATGACCTTGGGTCGTTGTTTATCTTCCCAAAGGTTACCTCATTATCATGGGACGTTGTTTATCCTCCCAAAAGTTATACTTATACCTCAGGACGTTGTTTATCCTCCTGAAAGCAATCATTACCTCAGGACGTTGTTTATCCTCCTGAAAGCTATCATTAAATCTTCATATTTTGGACTGCTTTATCCTCCAAGAAATGTATCTGAAGAATTTTTCTCCAAGTGGCATCTTTAAGCCCACTCAAGCATATACAACTAGTCATCAGTATCATTCTACGCACCGGTGTGTGCAAATTTTTGGGTTTTTGTGTTCAATACCCTTCAACCTTCCAGGTCATGACTGGCACATATACCAATCTAACCCCTCAGGTTTCAGAAAATTGAACAGGGGCAGCTGTTGCACCCCAAAATTTGCCCTCAAAATACAAGACTTTGTGTGCTTATAAGGTTCACAAGGTTCACAAGACCTTTCATGAGGTTCATGAAGTTTACAAGACACTTTATGAGGTTCACAAGGTTCACAAGATCATTCATGAGGTTCACAAGGTTCACAAGACACTTTATGAGGTTCACAAGGTTCACAAAGTTCATCATGGGTCAGAAGATTTGACAAATCCCTCAGGCTAGGCATTCTCCTAAGCAGTGCATCCAAAAATAGGGTTTTGACTTTAATCAGGCTAAATGGATTTCCAAGACTTCAAGTGAGCTTCATAACATCTTATATGTGTCTAAGAATCCCCATGACAAATTTCAGAACTTTTCTCAAAGGTTTGCTCAGTCAGATGATCAGATAAGTCAAAATCAGTCAAAGTAGTTCAAAAGTCAAACTGAGGTCAACTGTGGTCAAACCAAAGTCAAACTTCATGATTTTTTGTCAACATCAAGTATATGAAGTAAAATTCATCATTTGATCAAGGGATGATCATGATTCATCAAGGATACTTCAGATCATCAAGAATCAGAGGTTTCTAAATTAGGGTTTCCTTAGGAAAAGTCAACTGAACTTTGACCAGCCATAACTTTCACATGCTTCATCACATTTTTCCCATCCAAAGCTCATTTTGAAGGAAATTGGATTCTCTACAACTTTGTGTCTCACAAGCCAAGCCCAAAAATGCTTCATTTGGAAGGTATGAGCTAAGACATTATAGGTCCTTTTAAAAGTCAACAAAAAGTCAACAACTTCAAAAGGGCATAACTTGAGGATGGTAAATGATATGGACATGAAACCAATGGGGTTAGTTAGAGGACTCTTCAAGCTTTCCAAAATGTCCAAGAACACCCTCATAGAATTAAAATTGAAGGATGTGTGCCCTTGCAAAGTTGGGAAATTTTTGGGTGGTTTATGAAGGAAATAGGGTCTTAGAACCAAATTTTTCTAAATGGGCTGAACTTTTTGTGACCCAAAGTGATTCATGACATCATGCACGAAAATTATTTAATATTTTCATAATTTTATTTTATTTAATTCATTTATTATGATTTTTTATATTAAAAATCATTTTAAATTTAAATAAAATATCAAATGTGAAGATTTAAAATATTTTTTTGTTCTAGAAGGTCATGAATATAATTTGGATTGAATGGATACAAAATTGATGAAGATTGGCTTGAAATAGAAAGGTCTTATTCAAGAATATTTGAAATTTAAGTACCAATCTTTTTCAATCTCCAAAATCAAAACAATCCACACAATGAGCCAATATTTTTGACCTAATTCAGTCTAGTATAAGTATACAAGAGATCCATATGCAAAGGACACGAATTCCCTGCCTCAAAGAGTAAGTTCATACATCCAAAAAATCACCAAAAAACATCAATTCGGTTTCTTCATTACAAGGCTTGTTAAGGTATTTTAAGGACACTATCAGCTTCCTCAAGCATCCCTGAATCAAAATCATCCATCACATTGCTCCATAACATGACATATTGAGAAATCCGAATCGTTTTATTGCTCATATTTGATTTTTTCGATTCCATGAATTTGCTGCATATTAATTGATTTTGATTGTTTAAATTGATTAGTCTCATTGTGTTGAAGCTTTCTGGATCAATGGATTGAAGTTTCACTGCCTAGAACGAGTTTAGCCATTTTTAGGGTTTCGGCCAAGCTTTAGGGCTTCTTGATTTATCATAGATAAATGAATTCTGGAAACATGGTTGTGTTGTACGAAGCTTAAGGATCATGATACACTAATTAATTTTGAAAAATTGAACTGTTTTGGTGGTGTTTCAAATTCGCAGGTTTCCTGTGTTTAAAAATTCGCAGGAAAATTCATAGTTAATTTTGTAGCAAAAAACGCAGGTACCAAGGAGGAAGATGAAGCCCTGGCGCGAATTCCATAATTTGAATATGTGATATAATATTTTATGTAATTTTTTCTGATTCGTTTCACAACAGCAGTGTTGGCCCAGTGGTAAGGAGCGCTTGTGTTATACCTGAAGGTCTTTGGTTCGAATCCTGGGCTCACCAACCTTTTCTTATTTTTTTCAGTTAACTATCAAACTTAATATATAATTAATTGTGTTGGTTGTAACATCAGTTGCGCCCTCCCGGCTGGAATGGTAAGTGTGTTTGTGTATTGTGTAAAGGTCTTGGGTTCGAATCCTCCCCAGGCCTTTTGTGTTATTTGCTTTTGTTTTTTTCATGATTTTTCCAGGTCAAGCAACAAAACCAAATGGAGTGTGTTTGCTAACACCTGCGCGCGCATGGCCCAGATGGTGGGAGTGCTGGTCTTAAGGGTGAAAGCTTAGGGACTGGGTTCAAACCCCAGCCCAAGCAGGTTTTGCTTTTTCACTCTTTACTCTGTTTTTTTATTATTTTATTAATTTCTATTATAATTAAACAAATTTAAATAATAAAAAATGTAGAATGTTTATATTATTATCATATTTTATAATTCATCTTTTTTTAAATCTTATTAGAAAAATTGTTTATTTTTTGTAAAAACCTAATTAATTTAATATAAACCCTAATAATATTTTCAAACCCTAATTTTCTTTTACCTAAAAATTAATTCTATTATAACTTTTTTTTAATTTATTATTTATAAGCCTTAATCATGTATATATTTTATGATTTGTTTATAATATAATTCTTGTATATAAATATGCTTAAAATAATTAAAATTCTTAATTTAATTTTGTAAATATAATAATAAGATTATTTAATATGCATATATTTTATAATGTGTTTATAATTCTTGTATGTAAATAATTTTTAATATATGCTTAAAAATAAATAAAACTTGCTAATTTGACTTTGTAAATATAATTTATTTTCATAATATGTTTATAATTAACCTAATTTTTATAATTTGTACATAATTTAAAATTTTATAATAATTAGTATATAATTTTTTATATTTTCTTCTTAATCTTAAATAATAATTGCTTATATAAAAAAAACTTTCTTTTAATTATTATGCTAATATTCTTATTTATTTTATTATTAATGCTATTTATTTTCATATTTATTTTATTAGTACTAACCCCATTTATATATTGTGATTTATTATTATTATTATTTTTACTAACCCAATTATATTATTATTATTTATTTTTGCTTATTTATTTAATTTGCTTTAAATATTATTATTATATAATTGTTTCCTTTATGTAATATTGTAGTAGTAATATTTAATATTTATTTTAAATGCTATGGTTAGTAAAATAGGGAGTGAAATATGTTTGTATTCTAAAATCAATTTAGATCACTAATTTAAAAGATAAATATTTAAAATTGTACACTCACACACGTAAGTCGATCTTTGATCGCCATCTCACTTCCATAAGGATACCTCTCATGTTGCCTATTACAAAAGGTCAAGTAGGGTGTATAAAGCAAAAGTCCCTCATTTCACATCATCTAGTCCCTAAACAGATAAAAAGATCAAGTCCCTTCGAATGTTGCCTTCATAATGATCTTGTCCCTTTCGAATAAAGATGATAAGTCCCTTCGAATTGCTTATACACCCCACAATTGCCTACATACAGATGACCCTTCACTTGTCCCTCACATCCAAGGTAATGACTACCTATTCCTTAATAATAGGAATAGTCTTACCATTTAAAGGATTCAAGAACAGAAAAGACTTAAACTTAGGGTAGGTTTCTCTTATATACTTGCTCACTCTTCAAAACATTTCAAACACTTCACATTTTCAAACAAATTTTCAAAACAAAGGTTTTATACGCATCCGTACATGGATCATTATAAAACACTTAAGAAAATTTTTATTCACACACTTCGCACTTCAAAAACATTTTAAAGTGAGCTAAGTAACTAAGAGCCCATGGATAACCATGGATGTAAAGGGTGCTAACACCTTCCCTTTACATAACCTACCCCCCGGACCCAAAAATCTTTTAAAAGGTCTTTCCTGTTCTTTTATGCCTTTCCTTTGGATAAAATAAAAGTCGGTGGCGACTCTTGCTATCCGCAACATAACTAAAGTCAGTTCTCCCACCGTGTTACACCAGTCTTTGTAGGTGACCACCATCTTTTGCACAATCTTCTTGATATTCTTGTTAGCTGCTTCCATAACGCCATTCATCTTTGGCCTGTAAGGAGAAGAATTGTGGTGTTGGATCTTGAAGTCCCGGCACAATTCTGCCATCATTTTATTATTTAAGTTGGAACCATTATCAGTAATGATTCGTTCGGGCACTCCATACCGACAGATGATGTCTCTCTTCAGGAATCGGGCTACCACTTGCCTGGTAATGTTTGCATACGAAGCTGCTTCAACCCACTTGGTAAAATAGTCAATGGCTACCAGGATGAATTTGTGGCTGTTTGAAGCAGTCGGTTCGATCTTTCCAATCATATCAATGCCCCACATGGCAAAGGGCCAAGGTGAAGACATTTCATTCAAAGGATTTAGAGGCACATGCACTTTATCTGCATAAATTTGGCATTTATGGCACTTTCTGGAATAAGCACAACAGTCTGCATCCATTGTGATCCAGTAGTAGCCTGATCTTAACAACTTTTTAGCCATTGCATGCCCTCCAGCATGGGTACCAAAAGATCCTTCATGCACCTCGTGCATCAACAAGTCTGCTTCTGCCCTGTCAACACATCTGAGAAGTACCATATCAAAGTTTCTCTTATACAGGGAACCATCAGCGTTCAGGAAGAAACTTCCAGCTAGCCTTCTTAATGTCTTCTTATCATTGGAAGATGCCCCAGGTGGGTATGTTTGATCCTCCAAGAAGCATTTGATGTCATGAAACCAAGGCTTGTCATCTTTAGCAAGGTCTGCCGAGAATACATATGCCAGTCTGTCAAGTCTGGACACTGAAATCCGAGGCACAAAGTTGGCAGCTTGAACTTTGATCATGGATGAAATGGTGGCCAGAGCATCTGCAAACTGATTTTCATCTCGAGGGATATACTCAAGCCTGACTGTTGTGAAGAAAGTCAACAACCTCCTTGTATAATCTTGATAAGGTATCAGATGATCTTGGTGGGTGTACCATTTGCTGTTGGTTTGATTAATTACCAGAGCCGAATCTCCGAACACAGTCAAAGTCTTGATCCTGAGGTCAATGGCTTCCTCAAGACCCATAATACAAGCTTCGTATTCGGCTTCATTGTTAGTGCAGTTAAAAGTGAGCTTTGCCGAGAAAGGCATGTGAACTCCTTTAGGTGTAATGAGTACGGCACCAACACCACGACCATTCATATTAACAGCCCCATCAAACATCATAGTCCATTCTTCTTCCGGGTCAAGCCCTTCAGTGTGAACAGGCTCTTCATGATATTTTGCTTTTATGAACATGATGTCTTCATCGGGGAAGTCAAATCTCATAGGCTGGTAATCATCAATGGGTTGCTCAGCGAGATAGTCAGACAATACACTTCCTTTGATGGCCTTTTGAGATGTGTAATGAATGTCATACTCTGTGAGGATCATTTGCCATCTTGCAACCCGTCCGGTAAGTGCTGGTTTCTAAAAAAATGTACTTAACTGGGTCCATCTTGGATATCAATAAGGTAGTGTGGGTCAACATATATTGTGTCAGTCGGCGAGCAGCCCACGCTAAAGCACAGCAAGTTTTCTCGAGCAGTGAATACCGTTGTTCACAGTCGGTAAACTTTTTTCTCAAGTAGTAAGTTGCATACTCTTTTCGACCAGACTCATCATGCTGGCCCAGCACACACCCCATTGACTCTTCTAATACTGTCATGTACATGATTAGAGGTCTTCCTTCAACTGGGGGCATAAGGATTGGAGGATCTTGTAGGTATTCCTTGATTTTGTCGAAAGCCCTTTGGCAGTCTTCATTCCACCTGACCGTTTGTTCTTTTCTAAACAATTTGAATAAGGGTTCACAGGTTGCAGTAAGGTGAGATATGAACCTCGAAATATAGTTCAATCTACCTAAGAACCCCCGAACTTCTTTTTCAGTCTTCGGTGCAGGCATTTCTTGAATGGCTTTGACTTTATCAGGGTCAACTTCAATCCCTTTCTCACTTACAATAAATCCCAGCAGCTTACCAGATCGCACCCCGAATGTGCATTTATTGGGGTTTAGCTTCAATTGGTACTTCCTCAGACGCTTGAATAACTTCAACAGATTTACCAGGTGGTCTTCTTCTGTGAGGGACTTGGCAATCATGTCATCCACATAACATTCCATTTCTTTTTGGATCATGTCATGAAATAATGTTACCATATCCCGTTGATAAGTGGCACCAGCATTCTTCAGTCTGAATGGCATCACCTTATAACAGAATGTGCCCCAAGGCGTGATGAAAGTTGTCTTCTCCATGTCTTCAGGTGACATTTTGATCTGATTGTATCCTGAAAATCCATCCATGAAGGAGAACACCGAGAACTGAGCCGTATTATCCACCAATACATCAATGTGAGGTAAAGGGAAGTCATTTTTCGGGCTGGCTCTGTTCAGATCCCGGTAATCCACACACATTCTCACCTTGCCATCTTTCTTAGGCACAGGTACAATATTAGCAACCCACGGCGGGTAACTAGTTACAACAAGGAAACCGGCATCCCACTGTTTTTGTACCTCTTCTTTTATCTTCATTACCATATCTGGGCGAGTACGGCGCAACTTTGGTTTTACTGGAGGACAGTCTTCTTTCAAAGGCAGTTTGTGCATAACAATGTCGGTGTCCAACCCTGGCATATCCTGATAAGACCAAGCAAAAACATCCACATACTCCCGAAGCATGTCAATCAGTTGCTCTTTCACTGAATCTTGGAGGCAGGCCCCGATCTTGACTTCTTTCAAGTCTTCTTCTGTACCAAGATTAACCGTTTCGACCTCCCCCTGATGAGGAGTGATAACCTTCTCCTCTTGTCTCACAAACCTGGCTAGCTCTTCAGGTAGCTCATAATCTTCTTCAACCCCTTCATCAGCTTGATTAATTGGATTGTCAAAGTTATACGAAGTCATAGCGGAGTTGTTGTCGGTGCAGTCTGGAGGGCACTTTCTGCAAGGGTTTAGATTGGTTTGTTTTAGTGATCAGTTTTATCTTATTTAGAAAAAAGTGAAAATGAAGTTATTTATTTTGAAAAGCATTGCCATTTTATTTTTGTACAAAAAAAAAATAAAAAAAAAATAAAAAAAATAAAAAAATAAAAAATAAAAACAGTGAGCGGAAAAGAAAAGACTCATTTGCAAAAGATGTCCTGATATTCATTAATTGATCTTTGCACAAAATACAAGATGGCCCGATTACAAAATGAGTCCTGACATCTTGGGCAAGATGCAGGACTTGATGCATGCTTCAAAATACAGGAAATAATAATTACTCTTCAGGAGTAACCCTTATAATTTCCTGGGAATACCAGTTTGAGACATGGCTCCCCGGGATCCTTGGACGTATCCAGCTTTCCAGGTTGCGCTCGTCTTCTGACTCATCTTCCAAGCTATTCACAGCATCCGGGGTGAGCATCCCCCCGCTGACAAACTTAGGCTCCGTTGCAGCCTCTGATTGATCTTGTCGAGTTGGTCTGTAACCCAACCCAAATCGGTCTTCTTTCTTCTCCACGGGCAGCAGCTTGCCCCAGCCTTGAGCGGTACCCTCTTCAACAACCTTCCGGGCTTGTTGATATGATGTGATGGAGGTCCCAATCACAGCAGATGCTTCATTGATATTCAGGGCCTCAAACCCCTGACTCATGGTTTCATGGATCTCCCCATCCATTTCGATGTATTTGAAAGTAGCCAGCTGGCTAACAAAAATATCCTCCTCCCCACAAATAGTATTGACTTGGCCTTCCCACTCGAATTTTAACTTCTGGTGAAGGGTTGACGTCACGGCGCCGGCGGCGTGTATCCATGGTCTACCCAATAGACAGCTGTAGGCAGGCTGTATATCCATCACAAAGAAGGTCGTTTTGAAAACTTGCGGGTCAATCATTATTGGTAATTCTATCTCTCCCAGAACTGATCTTTTAGAACCGTCAAAAGCTCTCACTACCAAGTTACTTGGGCGTAGTGCCAATCCATCATACTCCAGCTTCACAAGGGCTTTCTTGGGCAGGACATTGAGGGATGACCCTGTGTCCACCAGTACGTGAGAAAGAACTGCACCCTTGCACTCCAAGGTAATATGCAAAGCCTTGTTGTGATTGCGACCTTCCGTTGTCAGACCAGTGTTGGTAAATCCTAGTCCATGACTAGCGTTGACATTTCCAACCACAACCTCTAACTGATTGACATTAATCTCCTCCGGCACATAAGCTGCGTGTAGGACTTTCAATAGTGTGTTCCGATGAGCCTCAGAGCACATTAGCAACGATAGTGTGGAGATTTTGGAAGGTGTTTGGTGAAGCTGGTCTACCACCTTGTAGTCACTTTTATTTATGATTCTCATGAATTCATCAACCTCTTGATCAAAGGGAGTTTTCAAAGTTTCTCTAGCAGCTGGTTCATCTTGCACCATGCTCTTCCCTTTTGCCTTGGCAGCAGCTTCTGCTTCAGCAACGGGTCTTGGGATTTGTGAGGCAAAGAGACATCCGCTTCTAGTGAAGCCTCCGCCTCCCCCCACATTGTCTATCTGAGGTGAAGAAGTTGATGTTTCTAAAGTGATTTTCTGCCCCTCGCAGTATAGATCTGAGCCATAATGCCAAAGGATGCCGTTATTGCTTTCGTAAGGAACTGGCCCAGGCACTGTGATAGTGACTGGACTGATAGCAGCTGCAGAAGGGACCACAATGGTGTGTGGATCATAGTATATGGTAACTAGTGCTCTGACAGGAGTAACATTTTGTTTTGAATTGTTGGTAGGAACATTTGCAGGATCGTAGTATATTGTAACCGTTGAGACGCTTTCATCAATTGTTGCTGATGTTGTAGAAGGTACTGTTGACTGAATGGGTGTTGAAGTTGTAGCAGGAATGGTGACTGAACTTGTATCCATTGAAGTGATTAATTGAGCTGTTGTTGGAGTTGTAGTAGAATCCGTAGGAACAATGGTTGCCGACGTTGTAGGAGTACCTGTGATTGTTGATGAAGGAATTGTTGGAGTTGGAGTCGTTGTTGTCATAATCTGAAGGATACCATCCTTGATAAGTCCATCTATGCCGTTTCTCAGCCTTTCACACCCATTGACGACAATATTGCAATACCCACAGCCGAGCCCACACCCGGGAAACACTTGGCATTCTAAAAGCTGAGCTTTGATTTCAACCAAAGGTGTTCGAATTTGTGCAACACTGGTGATTAAGGTGGATGATTTTCCTTCCTCAATAGCATTAATCCTGGGCCCATTGTGACTGGTCATTGGATTCCTTGTGACATTCAGAGGAGGTGCAAAGTTGAGAGCTTTTGAGTCTACCAAATCTTGGACTTTCATCTGTAAGGCTCTGCATTTTTCAGTATTATGCCCTGGTGCGTTTGAGTGGAATGCACACCTGGCATTTGCATCATAATTCTTTGGCATATTGGTGGGATCCGGTGGTGCCAATGTCCTTAACTCAACTAGGTTAAGTTTTAGGAGTTGTGGCAAGAGTGCAGCATACGACATTGGGATATGGTCAATTACCCTGTTTGCCTGTGAGGGTCTTTGCTGGAAAGGACGCTGTTGTTGATTGTTGCTGTTGTTGTAGGTTCTCTGTTGCGGATACTAAACCTGTTGTTGATACTGTGGTTGTTGTTGTACAGGATATGCTGATTGTTGAGGAATTGGAGCTGGAATGGTAACAACTGCTACAGACCGGTGAACATACTGAGGCCTACCCCTGCTTGCATGGATGGAATTTGTCTCACCGGCTCTTCGGGGTCCCACAAAAGGCTTTCTGGAATTGCTAGATGAACTTGCACCACTGTCAGAAATTTTGCCCATCTTTAAGAGGCTTTAAATCCTCTTGCCAGCTATGACCACATCAGCAAAACTGGTAGAGGAGAAGGCAGCAGTCTATCAATATAGGTCCCTTGCAATGTATTCATGAACATGTCAGCCATTTCCCTCTCTGACATGGGTGGTTGGACAGCAGCAGCAAGCTGTCTCCACCTTTAGGCGTATTCCCTGAAGCTCTCTCTAGAAGACTGAGACATTCCCATTAGGAGGGTTCTATTGGGAGCCATGTCCAGGTTGTATTGATATTGACGGATGAAAGCCTCAGCCAAATCCTTCCAGCATCTTATGGTGGCTCTAGACAAGTGTGAATACCACTCTCTTGAGGCCCCAGTCAGACTGTCTTCAAAGTAGAACATCCACAGCTTTTCATCCATAGTATAAGCTTTAAGTCTTCCCAGGAAAGATTGCAAGTGAGTTCGTGGGCAGGAGGTACCATTGTACTTCTTAAAGCATGGGGGTTTGAATTTGTGGGGAATTCTCACCCCATCCACCAGTCCCATATCAATCCCATCGAAGCCCAAAGAATTCTGAGACTCCAAAGATCTCAACTTCTCAGCAATTTCGTCCAATCTCCTGTCATAAACTTCATCTCCAGCTCCCATAACAGTAAACTGCTCTTCTTAGGGATCCTCTTGCAAGATTCTCCCTCCACCAGTATTACCTTGTACATTCCTCGGGATGTTAGCTTCTGGATCCAGATGAGGTCCAAATACTGGTGGGTCAATACGAGGCTGGCCCCGCTCATTATTACTAGTTCCTCCTGTTCCAAGATGAGGCTCTTCAGGAGTTTGTCTTTCCACCAGTTCTTTTAACCTTTCTTGACTCTGGACCAAGTCAGTCATCACGGCCATGAATTGAGACATCTGATTTCTCATCTCCACTCTCTCATTAGCCATCTGATTTCTGACCTCAGTCAGATCCTGTTGTACTTGTTCCATTTGAATACCGGGAAGGTTGTTATGAGTCGGGTACCGGTGCGTGCGGTTGACAGGGAACACTCGGCGACGAGCAATGTTTCCTGAGATCACAACAAAGTTAGAAACAAAAATAACAAAACCTACAAAACAAAAGCAAAGTTAGTATACAATGCAGTATGCTTATTTGTTTTCCAAGGTATCCGGTTTGGTTCTTGGTTTTGACCTTTCCAGACCTCGAGGAAGATGCTTGATGTTGCTGAGAAAAGAAGCCCAATGAAAGCAAACTAATATATTACAAATGGTGAACAATACATATTCTTTAATACAACACATGCCCATGGAGGGTCAAAATACATCAAAAAGACAAAAGCACATCAAATGGAAACAACAACACACAAAGAATCAGACATCCAGTCCAAACTCATCCTCTCTGACCTCCTTCAGCATAGCCTCAGTCATTGGACCAGCCGGGTACTCTGTAATGGTCCTGATGAGGAGGTTCCTGGTAGCGATGGCAGTGGTCAGCTTCTTATGCTTGTCCTGGTCCTTTGATCTCTTCACTCCTGCTCTGAGCTTCAACTCTGAAATCTCCTTCTGGGCTGCCAACAAAGCTTCCTGCTGCTTCTTCTCATTAGCCTCTAGTTGTTCAATCTTGGCTTGAGTCTTTTGGTCTTCTTGCGTACGGGCTTCAGTGATCCTGACCCACCTAGCCTGACTCTCTTGTAGATAGAGCTCAGTCCTAGCCTTCTGAATTTTGGCTTTTTTACAGGCATTCTTCAATATTTGTTCCCCAGCTCTTGCTTTCCTGATGTAGTCCTCTATCTTCTCAATTTTGGCAAGATGCTCCACCCTGAGCTTCTCCAATCTCTCAATGTCCAGACGACCATCACTCCTTTCCCAAAGAGTCTTCTTTAAGGCTTGAGATAGGTTCTCATTCCTTTCCTTCAGCTTCTCAAATTCTTCTAGGCTGACAGTTGCTGCAGGCTGTACTGTAGATGGTCCAGGTATGTCCTCCAAGGTGAAAGGCATTCCAGTAATTTGAGCTCTAGTACGGGACCAGTCATAGTATTGAGCTGAAGCAACATTATTACACCTTCCGAGAATAGCCATCCCTTTTGTCTGGATGTTGTCTCAAGCCCAGGATGTTTTTCTGACAGCAGCTGAATTAGGTTTCACTTCACAATACAAGGTCTCAGCCAAATCTTGCCCTCTGGGAGGGTGAACCAAAGCATAGCCCAGTTGTCTCTTAAACAACAAAGGATTGTAGTTGATGCAACCCTTTACTCCTATTAGAGGCACATTTGGGTATTGTCCACAGCTGGTGATAATGTCCTTGCCTTTGGTGCTCTGGGTGCACCATCTAATATCATCTGAAGTCAAAGCAATGAGCCTCTTAGCCCAGTTCTTCTGTTGGTGAGGGTTCAGGAAAGCATCTGACTTAGGCAGGTGCCTGAGCAGCCAGGTGTAAAACAAAGGAGCACAACATCTCACCAACTTCCCCCTTTGTTTCTCATTCCTCTGATGAATGGAATAATAGAAATCTCCCAGCAATGTGGGTACTGGGTTCTTCCGGAGAAACAGATGGATGGCATTCTTACTGACAAATTTGGGCTCATCTGCAAACAGTATAGTGTCGCTCCCGATAAATGACACAGGGTCAAATAAGGGTACAGACGCGAACGGTCGGCGAAGGGAACAGTGAGAACACACAGCCGTGAACTCACTGGAGATGAAAAGAGTCGCCAGCTAGGCATTTTTATCCCGGAGGAAAGGTAATGCTGCATAGACCTAGAAAAAGATGGATAAGACGGTTGCGAACCAGAGAGACTGAGAAAGGGGGTTGGTTACAACCTGGGAAGGTATTAGCACCCAGATTGTCCGTCGTACTCGACGGGATCCACGCTTAAAAGATTTGTGCTTTAAAGGGGTAGTGTCAGTGCAATTTGTGTATAGAATAGCTGGAAAAGATGTACAGGTGTCAGTGTAAAAGAAAGTGAAGTGTGATATATACAGTGTCAGTGTAAGAACTGGAATACAATGCTCAAGATCATGAGGCTTAAAGAATGATACAGGAAGGAGGGGGAATATACAGAGACTTTTGTTCGATAACTGTTAAGTTATGCCTACGTATCCTCTCGTGCAATGAGGAAGTCAGAACACCGTAGTTCGACCCAAAGAGACTGAAAGGATTGACTGGTGAACTGCTTGCAGTCTATGCTCAAGTGTATGATCTGTCTGGCACAGATGCAAACTGTCTTGCATTAGACGGAAGAAGCAAGTTCTCGGTTGTGAGTGAAGATGATGAGAAAAGAATCCCGAAGGAGACGATTATTGTTTGTTCTGGTGTTTTCAGCCTTTTATTTCTTTTTGGGAGTTTGTCATAAGATAATGAGCTTAAACCTAAATCAATGGATTTGGTAAACTCATCACATCATCCCTCTGATTAGGGGTAATGAGAATTACCTTAAGTGTGAAGTCAGATTCTCACACTTAATCACCTTTGATGTAGGGTTAAGATCATTAACCTACTTGTGATTAATTAGATGTTTTTGTGATTTTTGTTTAGTGTTAAGTAATGAGGTTAAGCCATAATCAGGGATTTAACAGGCTCATTACACTATCCTAAAAGAAGGATAATAGATGAGGGTGTTTAAGCTGAGGAAGGATCCTCAGCTTAATCCATGATTAGGGATTAAACCCATGACAGAACAAACCTTTGATTAAGTGGATTTTATTAATGATATGATGATGAAGTGTTTTTTATGATTTGTAAGACAACTTGAGGGGGACTTGTCCATTAACTTTAGGGTTAGTCCTTCTTAACCAATTAAGGAAGAATTAGAACCCTAATGCAAGGCCCAAGTTACAAGTGTAATGTCTTGATGATTATTAGATGGATTAATTAAGAGAGTTCAACACCTTAAGGGTCCAAGACTTAGGATTAAAGTTATACACTCCATCCTAAAAGAAGGATGCAGGCAGGATCTTAATCACAAAGTCTTAAAGCCTTGAGGGTTTAGTCCCTGATTATGAGGTGAGGGAAGATGACTCAAGGAGAGACACAAAGGTAAAAACTATGGGGGAGACTAATCAAAACCCTAATTCATTATCATGCTTGGTTGTTCCTAAGGTTTGTGAGGTTTCCAAGAACAATCTTCAGATGAACCACCAGGAAGCAGATGAACAAGATCAAGAGAAGCAAAGTGACTTGCTTCATCCAAGAAGTCAAGTCACTTGAAGAAAGAAAGTGGGAGGAGCAAGAATGAGCAAGCTCAATCTCAAACACAAATAGAAATGCAGCAATGGATGCAAGAGAGATGAAAAGAAAAGTTATGAGAAGTGAAGGCAAATCCACTTCTCAAGTTTACTTACCACCTGAAATGTTAGAAACAAATGCAATACAATGCTAAATGAGATGAAATGATATGATAAGCAAAAACCAGAAGCATGTTGATGATGATGATGATGCTATGGAGTGCTATGAACATGAGACAAGACAATGAGAGGTTCATACAAAGTCATGGATGCAAATGATGCAAGTTGAGGAGCATGGATGAACAGGAAAAGTTATGAAACATACAAGACAAATGACATGGCAAATATGCAATGCAATGATCAAACATGATTCATACATGTCTTAAGATGTTAAATGAATCACGAGAATGCACAAAATGTAATGGCAAGTCAAGTTATGCAAGGAAATGCAAGAAGGATGCAAATGAAAGCCCAAATTAGGGTTCATGGATCAAACATCAAGCACAAACCCAAAACAGAAGCAAACCCTAAGATAAAAAAATGGAAAATGGCTTTGAAATATGTTTTTGGAATGAATTGGAAAAATGGTTGTGGAATTGAAACTAGATATAGATAATCGAAAAGTGAGTTGAAATACGAACAAAAATGATTGACCATTCGAAACGCATTTACAAGTGGCAAGTGGATATGAGAAAAAAAACATTGGATAGAAATAAAATGGAATGATGGATATGGATTTTAATGGAAATAAAAAAAATGAGAAAAGGTATGTGGTTTAGAAACAATAGAAATGGGGTTAATGGATAAAAATGAATTATGAATGTATGGATACGGAAATGGGTATGGAGTAAATTGGCTACCACAAGCACGCACAACCATGAAATCCCGTTTTTTCGCCTTGAAACCAAATTTGCACCACTGTCACCAAAAAGAAACCACTAATTGAGAACAGCACAACTACCACTGACAATCCACCATTGAAATAATGACTATCTGAATCAAGCGTCTTCTGAATTTCTGACTAAACAAATCATGAACCACTGCTTAAGACCCTGATAAATTCCTCACAACTTGACATTGGGCACACTTTGACTAACAAATAATCCACCGAAACCAATAACTTGAATTGAAGCAAACTCCTGAGATGCTGAGAAGAGCATAGTGGCCTTGTAACTTGACAAAGAGAAAACCTCTTTATTCAACCTTAATTACTGATGATGGGCAAGATGAATCAGTGAATATTCTTCAGACGTGAAATCCTTGAACATTACCAAACTAGGGAAATAAACCCTAATTAGTGACAGGAGAAAAGAGAAGATGATGCCACTGACGGCTGTAAGCCAAAGCCTTATTTCTTCTGATAATTCGCAAATAAAACGTGAGACCCTAAGTCCTGATGAAAAATGATCCCATGCCTCAGAAGCTTATGCAAATGATATGAATTCTAGATGTTAATGACCAAATGGGAATGTAAATGAGATGCAAAAGAAAGACAGGCGAAGAAAGAAAATCAGAGGGCAAATTTGGGGTGTCTACAGCTGCCCCTATTCAAGCAACTGTTAATCTGAAAAGGATGAGAGCAACGGCTGTTAGACGTTCAGGATAAACAGTGATTGAATACCCAAAAGACTCCGAAATTTGCACTCACAGAATGAAGAAGAAAAGGGATATAGACTGTATAAGAAAGCAAAGTATATTGTAAAGTGTGGGCGACGGAGGACGACCGCCGAGCAGAGGACGACTGCTGGGTAAAGAGGCAATGACGGGGACGGCCGACATGCTGGGGATAAAAGGTAAAGCCAGGACGGGGACGGCCGACTAGCTGGGAAAAATAAGAAATTATGATGGGGACGGCCATCAAGATAAAGCTGTAAGATTCTCTGGGGATCAAATGAAACATGACGGGGACGGCCATCAAGTTCATAAAATAAACCACGACGGGGACGGCCATCGGGCTAAACTGAAAAGGGACCACGACGGGGACGGCCATCGGGTTAAAGAATAAATGAAATAAATAGATGATGGGGACGGCCATCAAAGGTGAAGGACGATCACCTAGCAGGGGACGGCTGCTCTGTTGGGGATAAAAGAAGTGTGATGGGGACGGCCATCAAAGGTGGAGAACGACCACCTGGCAGGGTACGGCTGCCGAAAATATCACGACATAGGACGAATGCCGGATAGAAAAGGTCAACGATGGGGACGGCCATCGGACGAGCATGATGGAGGACGACCATCAAGAAGTGGAGGACGACCACTCAGCAGGGTACGGCTGCTCTCAAGGTTTGTCATAACACAAGACGAGTGTTAGATAACCATAATCAACAATGGGGACGGCCATTGGATAAAGTGATGAAGGACGATCATCAAAAAGGTGGAGGACGACCACCTAGCAGGGGACGGCTGCTAAAAATCAACGATGGGGACGACCATCGGATGAGCATGATGGAGGACGACCATCAAGAAGTGGAGGACGACCACTCAGCAGGGGACGGCTGCTCTCAGGGTTATCGTAACACAGGACGAGTGTTCACAACCAAAAAGGAAAGTATAAGTGTTTAGATACTTGTGTATAGATTAAAGATGCGGACGAGCATCCCTAAGACTATGGTGCGGACGAGTATCGGGTAGAAACAAATACTGACACGTGTTTAGAGATGATGATACGGACGAGTATCAACTGGTTAACGAGGAACACGGACGAGTGTTGATTCTGAGGGGACTCTTCTGGGGAATAGTAGACACAGGCGAGTATCTATATTCAAGAAGACAAAAGTGTTTGACACAGTGTATGGATTAAAGATGCGGACGAGCATCCTTAAGATTATGATACGGACGAGTATCATGTAGAAACAAACACTAGACGCAATGTTCTGAGATGATGGTACGGACGAGTACCAACTGGTTGACAAAGAACAAGGACTACTGTCGAATCTGTGGGGATATAAATGATGTATACAAGATACGGACGAGTATCTGTATAAGTGTACCAATTAGTAGTGAGTATGAGTAATGTATAGATGAGTGTTTAACTGTTGGGGAGAGTGGCACTGACGAGTGCCAAAAGGAGAAAAGTATAGTATGAACAAATATCTGATATACAAAGTGTTTATGTTACTGTGCTGGGGAAAGTGACATGGACGGATGTCAAGAAAGTTGTATATATATGAGTATCTGTGAGTGCAAAGAGGATGTTTTGGATTTCTGCTGGGGATATGACACGGACGGGTGCCACAAGGAGTATATACTGATGTTTGGGAGTGTAAGGCAACTGCTTTAGCTTTAACTCTCTGTTGGGGAATTTGGGAAGCATTCTGTATACTGCTGACGGGTTGAAAGCTCTTAACTCTGATGGGAACGAAGTGTTGGCAACCTGATGCCTGCTGGAGAGATTTTCACTGGAGGAAAAATGACTCTGCGTGAGGTATACTTCGTTTAACTGCTTTGAACATCTGTTGAGGATCTGATCATCCTGCTCTGACTCCACTGGGGAGAATTTCTTCTTGCTATGCTGGAGAAATCCCTTGGAAATGAGAATCCCGATGACTCTATGGGGAAAGATCATCTTTAGACTTGGTTAGGGAAGATGCTTGATCACCCAATCCTGCTGAGGAGGGAATTCCAATAATTCTGACTTTGTGGGGAAGCAAGGCCTTCAGTTGCCTGTTGGGAAAACTTCACTGTGGACAGATAAGTCCGCTTGGGGAATGAGAGCGATTCAATTAGCCTTGAAGTTCTGTCGGGATTATCATTTGTTCCAACTCAGCTGGGGATGTGTCAACCTTCTGGCATGGTTGAGAAAAGATTTGGCAATGCTTTGCTGAGGAGAGACTTTGCTGGAGAATCAAGATATGCCCCAAGTATAGCATAACAGCTGTGTTGGGAAGATATGCCAATGAAGATTGGCTTTGACTGAATGCGAATAACCAACTCCTCATGAGGGAATCTTGTCGGCTGAAAGAAGATCTTTATGCTCGGGGAAGAAATAAACTTCCAATGCCCTGCTGGTAAAATAAATACCAGACATTCCCTGAGAATTAACACAGTGCTTCAAACTTCTGAGCTCAACAAAAGCATTACTGATCGTCCGGAGTAAACTATCATTCCTTTAACTCCTCAATTATACCATACTGCATCACCCATAAAAAGATCGTCTCCAGAGGATTTTACAGAAGACTTGGCATCCAGAATTGCCCCAGTGTCTTCAAACTCTCGCAGAAATTCAACAAGTCTTGAGATAACTGCCCCAGACTACGTCTTGAAACGATTCTTGCCCCACATCAGAGCTAAAACAGAAACCATGCGGTATGAAGATGCAATGCAAATGATGTACAATGCAGACGTATGCTCATAACTAAAGATATGAAAATAAGGATGGTTGGGCGCTAGGGCCAGGTTGATAGATATATATTTTTTTGGTTGCCAAGCAATTGGACTTTTGAAGGTGAATTACCAGACGAGAACTGGTTTATTGAAATTACGCCAACAGACGAGAACTGATGGGCAAAGAATAAGTCGTCAGGCGAGAACTGACTACTTGGGTTCATTGTCAAACGAGAATTGACTCTGAAAAAGAATGACTACCAGACGGGAACTGGCGTTCAACGGGTTAAATGAAAAGGTGACCAGACGAGAACTGGTAAAAGATTCGCCTACCAGATGAGAACTGGTATTTGAAGTTGGTTCGCCAGACGAGAACTGGACTTCGGGTTTGTCTGCCAGACGAGGACTAGACTCGAAAAGGTTTGCCAGACGAGAACTGGACTTTGAACGGCTTGCCAGACGAGAACTGGGCTTTGAAAAGGCTTGCCAGACGAGAACTGGTTAAAAGATTCGCCTACCAGACGAGAACTGGTATTTGAAATGGATTTGCCAGACGAGAACTGGACTTTGGGTTTGTCTGCCGGACGAGGACTAGACTCTGAAAAGGGTTTGCCAGACGAGAGCTGGGCTTAAAAAGGTTTGCCAGACGGGAACTGGGCTTTGAAATGTTGATAAGTTAGGGTTACGGGGCCCTGGGTGTGACTGATGTTTGTGGGGAATTATGCTCAATGCAAATATGATGCATATGCTCTATATGCTCGAGCGAAGCGACATGAATAACATATGCAAATGATTTATGCAATGATTATGAAAAGTTAACAAAACTCCCAAGGAAGGGAAGAAAGGTCTTATGTGACAAGGCTTCTGGTTGAGAAGGGTGACAAAGGCGACGGCGGATAGCATGATTTCCCGACACTCGTCTTGAACTCGGAGATCACTGATACAAATTGCTCTGTGTAGCTGAAATTTGCCCCTGTTGGGCGAGTCTCTGAACAGACTGTCACTGATTATCCAATTTCTGGAATAGCAGACTTGGATGCTCTCGAGGAGAATTGCATCTAGTGAACTCTGGAAGTGTCCTGCCCCGGTATGAGCGTGGAAGCGACTTGACTCACTCTGACTGAGCATTGGAAGAATATATCTTTGGACAACAGAAATTGCGGGTGGCCTGCCCCTGTTTGGCTGATTCAGCTCTGATCAACTGACTTTGAATGACGTTCCTCGATCAACTGATGCTTGGGAACTCTCTTTACCCTGACGGATACCTTGGTCGACAAAGCCACTGGATAACATGCCCCTGATTCATAGGCTGACAAGATGCTCTTGATTCTGGTCATCATTGTTGAATGATCAAGTTCCCTCGCGATTGCTCTTTGTGGGAACTTCCCTGGTGTCACAAACTAACTTGCAATTAAAACTATACATTCACAAATGGTAATTTTAATGCAGTACACATGCAAGTTTTTTTGAAAATTTATTTAATTTGATGCTGTGACAGTGTGTGACGAATGGATGATTAGTCCAAACGTAGTGTTGAGTTAGCAAATCGTTAGGAGTCAGTTTACGCAACCTTGTCGTGGTATGCTTTCAGAATTGACCCTGATTCAATTAGGACTTTCAAGGGTTATGACGTGGTCTGGTTCACGGTTTTAAAAAAAGAAGGTTTTATGGCTCAAAATTTATCTGTGCCCACCCATTCTCCTCGATGTTCTCCGGTCCTATATTCAGCTAATTTGACTTAAGCGCTCGCTTCTCACAAGGGTTTTGTAATGATTGAGGAACCAATGACGTTGATGGTTTACGCACCAATGAGGTTTCTTGGGGTAACAGTCACCCATTCTGACTTTGTGTCTGGTCACACGACTTTGTTCTCATGGAAGATTCTCTTTCATTTTCTTTTACTCCTTAACTTTTGCCTGGACGGATTCTTTCTGAATTTTTTTTGAAATTTTGAAGTCCAGCGGGATGCCCTAACTTTTGCCTAAGTCATATGTTTTCACACATTTTTCGACTTAGCGGGCTTTATTTCTTTTTTTTTCTTTGATTTTGTTGAACAAATCGTGTGACACTGACTTGTCATGACTTGCTGAAAGGGTTGACTGCCTCATTCCTTTGTTGTGGAGGGATAACCATTGTGGTTTCACGTCTCTTGACCTTTTGAGGTGTACTGAAGAAAAGGTAATGGATCCTCGGATGCTCACTCCTTTGGAAATTTGAACGCTCGATCAAATTAACTGATGACTACCCTGCCCCGGGTTGAATGTGAGGGTTTATCTGTTCAGAAAAGAAACTCCTACTTCAAGGCTCAAAGGGGTTGACGAGGGTCTATCTCCCTTATATCCCCGGTGTTTGGGAATTGAAGCAATGCCTGTACATCGTCAGCAGGTTCTACCCTGAAAGCATACCTTGAACAATTATGGGTATTCAGTTGTCATCATCCTCCCTCAAACATGCTAAACAACAGTGAAATAAATGGGAGGTAAATGGATGCAATTTTTGTTTTTTTCTTTTTTCAATGCAAGTAAAGAAAAATGAGCGAATGCGACATAATTGATTCAAAAGTGCAAGATCACTACATTAACATTACCATTTAAAATAACAGTGCTTAAAAGACAAGTAGCTGCTAACAGGAAAGAAACTACAATGCAAATGATAAAAGGATACAATGATCACCAACTCTGATGACGTTTTGTTGTCTGGACCACTGAAATCAGGAGACGCTCCTCCGAAGTCCTTGAACTCAATCAGGTGAAAGGTTGACGTGCACAACCAAGCTTCCTTCTGGAAAGGAGATGTAGCCCTTGTCGATCAACTGCTGTACTTTGGCTTGAAAAGCTTTGCAATCTTCAGTTGAATGCCCCATTGATCCATCATGATACCCGCACTGCTCATGAGGATTGTACCCTGGAGGGTACGGCCCTGGTAACGGCTTGAGAGGCTTAGGAACCACCAAAGAGCTCTGAATTAGATGCGGCAAGAGTTCACTGTATGCCATGGGGACTGGATGAAGAGGAGCAATCCTTCTTTCCAGATTGTTACGAGGCCTAGGCTGGCTCTGAAGTTGATTCTGAGGTCTTCGACCATGAGATTGCAGATGTGGACGAGGAGGAGTCCAAGGCTTCTGATACGGTGCTTTGAGCATTGCCGGGTGCCCGTGAGAGTAATCAGATTCATGAAAAGATGATCTCTGAGAAGATGTTGGTCTAGCATATTCGATATTTGCCATGACTGCACTGACGTCATTCCATTCTTCCTCTTGGGAGCTAACAACAGACTCACCTTCACTAGCTGGGATATTCGAAAAGTCCTGGATCTTTCCACTTTTGAGCAGGTTCTCAATGCGTACTCCAACTATCATCAAATCAGAGAAGCTTGTCATCCCGATGCTACTCATTCTTTCCAAGTATGGACCCTGCAAGGTGCCCACGAACAGGTCAATTAATTCTCTGTCTGAAAGTGGTGGTTGCACTTGGGCTGCCAATTCTCTCCACCGCTGTGCATATTCTCTGAAAGATTCACCACTCCTCTGGGATAGGCTCTGCAAGTGCGTGCGATTGTGCGCCACATCCATATTGTACTGGTATTGCTTTACGAAAGCTCTGGATAAATCATTCCAAGATCGGATGTGACTGCTTTCCAAATCCATGTACCAACTTAAAGATGCCCCACTTAAACTGTCCTGAAAACAGTGAATCATCAGCTTATCATTGCGGGCATGAGAAGTCATTTTTCTACAGAACATCACCAAATGACGCTTCGGGCAGCTGACACCAGTGTACTTTTCAAACTTCGGAGTCTTGAAATCTGGAGGAATGACAAGACCAGGCACCAAACACAGGGTTAGAGCATCAAAACCGAAGGCATCAGGATCCGCTAAGGCTTTGAGTCGCTCGTCCAACACACGAAATCTTTCAGCAAGATCAATAGCTGGTGGATCCTTGGTTTTCACAAGAGGGATTGCCCCTTGGAAGTCTGGCATAGGGAAGGCAAAGCTCTGATAATTTGTTGAGTCAGAAGAAGTTGAAGGTCCACCTCGGACAGCAGATGGTTCAGGTACATTCTGATTCACGATCGGGGTCTGAGCAGGCTGAGCTTGAGTCAGGTTGTTCACTTGTGGAAGATCTTCATCAGGAGAAAGACCATACAGCGGATTGGTCATTGAAGTGAAACCAGGTGGAAACTCAACATTCTGACAGTTGTTCTCTGACATAGCCACTGACGACTTCCAATCTGACCCTTTACCTCTTGACACTGCTCGGTCTAGCTTCACACGCTCTGTCGTCTTCTAACTGTTACCACTTGTTCAAACTGAGTACCGGGAAATCAGCTGGCTGAACATGGACAAAAGAGGAAGGATGAGCTCTCTGGAGGAGGAAAATGCAATGCAGATGCAAATGCAAAATGCAATATGATGATGCAAAAGATGCAAAGACATGGGATCACAGCTGGAAACTGCCTGGAATATGGAATGCTGAACCAAGAATCGAGTGTCTGTAACCACAAGATCTCTGTATAGTAACCCAAAATAGTAACTAAAAACCAGAGGTCAACAACTTCAGGATCATAGTGACCGGATCAATCAATTGTACTGGTAATGAGGGTATGTCGAGGTCAAGGGTTCCTGCAAACCTGTAAACAGCCCAACCCCCTCACAGGTGGTGTTCTAAAACAAAGATCATCAGACTTGGATCAGTTATGAGAAGTGTAAACACTTCTAACCCGGAGGTACAGTGTTTACAATAACCATAAAAAATCCTCCTCTAATTCTCCCCAGTTTCTGAAGGTCATAATAAAGGTCATCCAGACTTAGCAGGCTTCCCAGATAGCCCTAGCACTACAGGAAATCTGTAGCACAGAGTTCTCAAGAAGAAACCCATATCTGAACCGTGTTTCATATTCCCGCACCAGACCGAGATGGAATGGGAAAGAATATGAACCACTCTAGCCTAGGTGTCACTCAGGTCCCAGGTATAGGACCTCAACTCTCAATAGAACACCCACCCACCAAAGCAACAAACAGATCCAGCCAGCACAGTATGACAGTATGATATATGCACAAAGCTATAAAGAAAGCTATAAACAAAACTGTACATAAAGCAATGACATAAATACATAAACACAAATAGCACATAACACCCCAGCAAACACAAATCAAACAAGCGCTAGGAGGAACCCACAAAAAGAACCGGAAGCCCTAGTTGCAGTATAAGGTTCCCCAGCAGAGTCGCCAAGCTGTCGCTCCCGATAAATGACACAGGGTCAAATAAGGGTACAGACGCGAACGGTCGGCGAAGGGAACAGTGAGAACACACAGCCGTGAACTCACTGGAGATGAAAAGAGTCGCCAGCTAGGCATTTTTATCCCGGAGGAAAGGTAATGCTGCATAGACCTAGAAAAAGATGGATAAGACGGTTGCGAACCAGAGAGACTGAGAAAGGGGGTTGGTTACAACCTGGGAAGGTATTAGCACCCAGATTGTCCGTCGTACTCGACGGGATCCACGCTTAAAAGATTTGTGCTTTAAAGGGGTAGTGTCAGTGCAATTTGTGTATAGAATAGCTGGAAAAGATGTACAGGTGTCAGTGTAAAAGAAAGTGAAGTGTGATATATACAGTGTCAGTGTAAGAACTGGAATACAATGCTCAAGATCATGAGGCTTAAAGAATGATACAGGAAGGAGGGGGAATATACAGAGACTTTTGTTCGATAACTGTTAAGTTATGCCTACGTATCCTCTCGTGCAATGAGGAAGTCAGAACACCGTAGTTCGACCCAAAGAGACTGAAAGGATTGACTGGTGAACTGCTTGCAGTCTATGCTCAAGTGTATGATCTGTCTGGCACAGATGCAAACTGTCTTGCATTAGACGGAAGAAGCAAGTTCTCGGTTGTGAGTGAAGATGATGAGAAAAGAATCCCGAAGGAGACGATTATTGTTTGTTCTGGTGTTTTCAGCCTTTTATTTCTTTTTGGGAGTTTGTCATAAGATAATGAGCTTAAACCTAAATCAATGGATTTGGTAAACTCATCACATCATCCCTCTGATTAGGGGTAATGAGAATTACCTTAAGTGTGAAGTCAGATTCTCACACTTAATCACCTTTGATGTAGGGTTAAGATCATTAACCTACTTGTGATTAATTAGATGTTTTTGTGATTTTTGTTTAGTGTTAAGTAATGAGGTTAAGCCATAATCAGGGATTTAACAGGCTCATTACACTATCCTAAAAGAAGGATAATAGATGAGGGTGTTTAAGCTGAGGAAGGATCCTCAGCTTAATCCATGATTAGGGATTAAACCCATGACAGAACAAACCTTTGATTAAGTGGATTTTATTAATGATATGATGATGAAGTGTTTTTTATGATTTGTAAGACAACTTGAGGGGGACTTGTCCATTAACTTTAGGGTTAGTCCTTCTTAACCAATTAAGGAAGAATTAGAACCCTAATGCAAGGCCCAAGTTACAAGTGTAATGTCTTGATGATTATTAGATGGATTAATTAAGAGAGTTCAACACCTTAAGGGTCCAAGACTTAGGATTAAAGTTATACACTCCATCCTAAAAGAAGGATGCAGGCAGGATCTTAATCACAAAGTCTTAAAGCCTTGAGGGTTTAGTCCCTGATTATGAGGTGAGGGAAGATGACTCAAGGAGAGACACAAAGGTAAAAACTATGGGGGAGACTAATCAAAACCCTAATTCATTATCATGCTTGGTTGTTCCTAAGGTTTGTGAGGTTTCCAAGAACAATCTTCAGATGAACCACCAGGAAGCAGATGAACAAGATCAAGAGAAGCAAAGTGACTTGCTTCATCCAAGAAGTCAAGTCACTTGAAGAAAGAAAGTGGGAGGAGCAAGAATGAGCAAGCTCAATCTCAAACACAAATAGAAATGCAGCAATGGATGCAAGAGAGATGAAAAGAAAAGTTATGAGAAGTGAAGGCAAATCCACTTCTCAAGTTTACTTACCACCTGAAATGTTAGAAACAAATGCAATACAATGCTAAATGAGATGAAATGATATGATAAGCAAAAACCAGAAGCATGTTGATGATGATGATGATGCTATGGAGTGCTATGAACATGAGACAAGACAATGAGAGGTTCATACAAAGTCATGGATGCAAATGATGCAAGTTGAGGAGCATGGATGAACAGGAAAAGTTATGAAACATACAAGACAAATGACATGGCAAATATGCAATGCAATGATCAAACATGATTCATACATGTCTTAAGATGTTAAATGAATCACGAGAATGCACAAAATGTAATGGCAAGTCAAGTTATGCAAGGAAATGCAAGAAGGATGCAAATGAAAGCCCAAATTAGGGTTCATGGATCAAACATCAAGCACAAACCCAAAACAGAAGCAAACCCTAAGATAAAAAAATGGAAAATGGCTTTGAAATATGTTTTTGGAATGAATTGGAAAAATGGTTGTGGAATTGAAACTAGATATAGATAATCGAAAAGTGAGTTGAAATACGAACAAAAATGATTGACCATTCGAAACGCATTTACAAGTGGCAAGTGGATATGAGAAAAAAAACATTGGATAGAAATAAAATGGAATGATGGATATGGATTTTAATGGAAATAAAAAAAATGAGAAAAGGTATGTGGTTTAGAAACAATAGAAATGGGGTTAATGGATAAAAATGAATTATGAATGTATGGATACGGAAATGGGTATGGAGTAAATTGGCTACCACAAGCACGCACAACCATGAAATCCCGTTTTTTCGCCTTGAAACCAAATTTGCACCACTGTCACCAAAAAGAAACCACTAATTGAGAACAGCACAACTACCACTGACAATCCACCATTGAAATAATGACTATCTGAATCAAGCGTCTTCTGAATTTCTGACTAAACAAATCATGAACCACTGCTTAAGACCCTGATAAATTCCTCACAACTTGACATTGGGCACACTTTGACTAACAAATAATCCACCGAAACCAATAACTTGAATTGAAGCAAACTCCTGAGATGCTGAGAAGAGCATAGTGGCCTTGTAACTTGACAAAGAGAAAACCTCTTTATTCAACCTTAATTACTGATGATGGGCAAGATGAATCAGTGAATATTCTTCAGACGTGAAATCCTTGAACATTACCAAACTAGGGAAATAAACCCTAATTAGTGACAGGAGAAAAGAGAAGATGATGCCACTGACGGCTGTAAGCCAAAGCCTTATTTCTTCTGATAATTCGCAAATAAAACGTGAGACCCTAAGTCCTGATGAAAAATGATCCCATGCCTCAGAAGCTTATGCAAATGATATGAATTCTAGATGTTAATGACCAAATGGGAATGTAAATGAGATGCAAAAGAAAGACAGGCGAAGAAAGAAAATCAGAGGGCAAATTTGGGGTGTCTACATATAGCCCCATATATGCTGAGGGCTAACAGTGCACAGACTGCCCTCCACTCCCCTAATGAAGCCTTCAGGATGGCCTGAGAAATCAAGAAGTCCAAATGCAAACCAGGGATCCCAGCTTTTGTTGTCATACTTTGCTCAATCAAGGCAGGCTCCAGGTATAGTGCTTTTGCTATCTCTTCATTTCTGGGAGCTGGCATCTCTGGGTTGAAAGGGATTCCACCCCTGATAGGTACTCCAATCAATGAAGAAAACTCTTCCAGCAGAGGCCCTAGCTGAAAGTCTGGAAAGGTGAAGCATCTCAAAGGAGGCTCATAAAACTGCAAGCAGGTGTGGATCATGCTTCTCTGAGAAAGGTCAAGGTCCATAACCATATCCAGGATACCTCCATAATGCTCTCTAAACAATGGGATGTGGTCAGGTGTGATAAGTGACTGGACCTGCCTGATACCAGTCAACACAGGCTCAAAGAAATGGTAGGATATGTTGCTCTTCCTGGGAGTAGTCATGAATGCTGCTGAAGAAACTGAAGATTGGTACTGATGAAGATCACAGACTGATGCTGGAAATGAGCCACTGACAAGCTAATGCTGGTGATGATGAAGATAGCTGAAGCAGATAACTGATGAAGCAAAGGTCTATGCAGAAGAAGGGGTCAAAACCAAACCAGATATGATGTGGATACCCTGAAAGACAAATAAACAAATGTTAAATGATGCACTGATGATATATGCAAATGATATGCAAGGGTTTGTGATCAAGCTGGATCTGATTATCTGTCCTGATATAAGTCCATGTATGTTCAAATGTCCAGATGGAGGTTTAGAAATCCAATAACCAAGGTGGGGGACTCAAATAAAGAGTCACATGTCCAGGGTTAATCACAAGAACTGTCCAAAGTGGAGTACTCTTAAACAATATAGTAATTGGGTATGATGTGGCTAAGGGTTCCTGCAAACCTATAAACAGCCCAACCCCCTCACAGGTAGTGTTCTAGAACAAGGATCCTCAGACTTGGATCGGTTATGAGAAGTGTAAACACTTCTAACCCGGAGGTACAGTGTTTACAATAACCATAAAAGATCCTACTCTAATTCACCTCAGTTTCTGAAGGTCATAATAAAGGTCATCCAGACTTAGCAGGCTTCCCAGATAGTTCTAGCACTACAGGAAATCTATAGCACAGAGTTCTCAAGAAGAAACCCACATCTGAACCGTGTTTCATATTCCCGCACCAGACCGAAATGGAATGGGAAAGAACATGAACCACTCTAGCCTAGGTGTCACTCCGGTCCCAGGTATAGAACCTTAAACTCTCAATGGATCCCCACCCACCAAAACAGAAAACCAGATCCAGCAGATGACAGTATGACAGTATGATGTATAAAACTGTAAAGAAAGCAATAAATAACTGTACATATAGCAAAAACAAATAAACACACAATAGCACAAAACACCCCAGTAAACACTAATCAAACAAACGCTAGGAGGAACCCACAAGAAGAACCAGAAGCCCTGGTTACAAAATAAGGGTCCCCAGCAGAGTCGCCAAGTTGTCGCTCCCACCAAATGACACCTGGTCAGAAGGGGTACAGACGCGAACGGTCGGCGAAAGAGAAGGAATGAAAAGAGTCGCCAGCTAGGCATTTTTATCCCGAAGGAAAGGTAATGCTGCATAAACCTGAGAAAGGATGGATAAGACGGTTGCGAACCAGAGAAACTGAGAAAGGGGGTTGGTTACAACCTAGGAAGGTATTAGCACCCAGATTGTCCGCCGTACTCGACGGGATCCACACTTGAAAGATTTGTGTTTAAAGGGGTAGTGTCAGTGCTATCTGTGTGCAAAAGCTGGAAAAGAATGTAGGTGTCAGTGCATAGAAGTGTGAAGTGGATAGAAGGAGTGTCAATGTAAGAACAGAGTGAAAAGCTCAAGACTATGAGGCTCAAAGAATAATGCTGGAAGGAGGGGGAATATATAGAGACTTTTGTTCGATAACTGTTAAGTTATGCCTACGTATCCTCTCATGTAATGAGGAAGTCAGAACACCGTAGTTCGACTCAAAGAGACTGAAAGATGAATTGACTTGTGAACTGCCTACTTGTCTATGCTCAAGTGTATGACCTGTCTGGCTCAGGTGCAAACTGTCTTGCATTAGACGGGAGAAGCAAGTTCTCGTTTGTGAATGAATGAGGTGAGAAAAGAATCCCGGAGGAGACGATTATTGTTTGTTTTTGATGTTTTCAATCTTTTATTGATTTTTGGAGTTTGTCATAAGAGAATGAGCTTAAGCCTAAACCAATGGTTAGTAAACTCATCACATCCTCCCTCTGATTAGGGGTAATGAGAATAACTTAAGTATGAAATAAACACCTCACACTTAATCACCATGATGTAGGATTAAGATCATTAACCTACTTGCAATTATTTATATGTTTTTGTTGTTTTTGTTTAGTGTTAAGTAATGAGTTTAAGCCATAATCAAGGATTTAATGGACTCATTACACCATCCTAATAGAAGGATAATAGATGTGAACATTTAAGCTGAGAAAGGCTCCTAATCTTAATCCATGATTAGGGATTAACCTCATGACAAAACAAAACCTTTATTAAATGGATTTTAGTTAATGGTAAGATTAAGAAATGAATTTTATGGTTTGTAAGACAACTTGAGGGGGACTTGTCCATTAACACTAGGGTTAGTCCTTCTTAACCAATTAAGGAAGAATTAGAACCCTAATGCAAGGCCCAAGTTACAAGCTTGATGTCTTAGTGATTATTAGTGTGGATTGATTAAAGGGCTTAAACACATTAAGGGTTTAACACTTAGGATTAAAGTTATACACTCCATCCTAATAGAAGGATGCAAGCATAAGCTTAATCACAAAGTCTTAAAACCTTTAAGGTTTAGTCCTTGATTATGAGATGAGAAGAGAAGACACAAAGATGACACAAAGGTAAAACTAATGGGGGAATAATCAAGCCCTAATTGTGATCATGCTTGGGTGTTCCTAGGGTTTATAAGGCTTGCAAAAGATCTTCAAGAGAAAAGCCACCAAGGAAGAAGCAGAATGAAAGAAGGAGAAACAGGAGAACAAGTCAACTTGCTTCACTTAAGAAGACAAGTTGCTTGAAGAAAGAAAGTGGAGAAGGAGCATGAATGAGAAAGCTCACTCTAATACAAAAGTAAAATGCAGCAATGATGTATAAGAGAGATGAGAAAAGACTATGAGAAGTGAAGTCAAATTCACTTCTCAATGATTTACCACCTGAAAAGTTAGCAACAAGAAAATGAAATGGAATGAAAGTGAGAAGGATGCAATGATGCAAACCAAAACCAGAAACCTAAACATGATGTTAATGATGCTAAGAGATAAAGAAAACACAAGTCAAGAGTTGTGGATGATCATACAAGGATGAGGGTGCAAATGAAGCATGTTTTAAACCATGAAAGTTCATGAAAGTTTATGAAATACAATGGAGGTATAACATGGCAAATGGAATGATGCAATGATCAAACATGATTCTAATGTGTCATAAGATGTCTTAGAAATCATGTGAATGCATAAAATGTCATGGCAAGTTCATGTAGGCAAGCATATGGAAAATGGATGCAAATGAAAGCAAAAATTAGGGTTTATACACAACATGCAATACAAAATTCCAAACCAGAAGCAAATGACATGATAAAAAAATGAAAATGGGATCAAAGGAACCCTAACCCTACATAAACTCACTTCCGAAAGGAGGGGACCTAACTCTTAACCTAGTGGGATTTATGATTTTCTCAAGTTAGCTAGGGTTTTAAGGCACTTCAAAAGGGAAAATGCACAACACATTGAAAATGAGAGATAAATTCATTCCAATTTTATCCTAGAAACTACATGATATGAAGAATGCAATGCAAAAAGAAACATCATCAAACTCTTCAAGGTTAGGCAGAATGGATTTTTCTAAGTTAGGGCAAAAATATTGACTTTTAAGAACTTTAATTCCAAAGAAAAATGTCAAAATATGTCAAGAACCAAAAATAAATTTGTTTGAAGGGTTTGATAATGTTTCTAAATGTATCAAAATGCAATGTGATTTTTTTGGTGATTTTTAGAAACTTAAATGCTATTGTAATTAATTAATTCTCATTAACTAATTAAAATAAACATTTAAATATTTTTAAAATACGAAAATTATGCAAAAAAAATAAAATAAAAATTATTTTCAGGAAGAGAAAAATATTTTAAGGTATAATGTAAAAAATGAGATTTTTTAGAAGTGATTTGCTATTTTAAATAAATTGGACAAGAAAAATGAATTAAAATGAAAATAAAATTGAATTAAATGGAAAGTAAGCAGATCCAAAGGCCTGGATTCAAAAGGAATGCGCGGGAGGTGACTGGCGCGTGTTTGGAGGGTGAGGGTTGATTCTGGCAAATTCAAATTTTAGTTCTAATTAATTAATGCTAATGACTGGATTATGGCTAAATCACAAAATCTAGGCCGTTCATAGCGCGCGGGAAGGCCAGATCAAGGGTCCAAATCCAAACTTGATTTAATTACAGGATTAGGGCATAATCACTTTCAGGCGACCGGAACAGTGTTCCGGTCGTCTTCTCCGACGAACACAAACCCTAACTTCTCTCTCAGGCCATTAATCTTCAAATTTCTTGCACAAAAATGATCCTCTAACAATCCTAAACCTAAATCCCCATCCTAAACCTGATGATGGAATGAAACTTAGAACAAGCTTATGTGGCCTAGTTTGAAGGTTTTGGTTCTAGTGTAGCAGATTTGGAAGGTTATGTATGTGGTGCTTTAGGCTGTTTCAGTGCTTGGTTCTTGATCCATGGGTGATTTGTGACTTATTGGTGAAGAAACGTTTGAGGTTTGATGGCTGTGGGCAGAGTATCGAAGAGATCAAGGAATTTGCAATTTCTCTCAATCCTGGCTTATGGGAGAAGGCTGGCTTGTATGAGTGTGTCTTTCAAGTCCTTGAGGTCCACATATGAGGTTCTGATTGGGCAGAGGGTTGGTAATGGCACAGTTTGATTGGTATGGGCAAAATGCAAGAAAGTCATGACTTTGTGTACTTGAGGTATGGCTCGGGTCAGAGGGAGTTTAGGGGCATGGCTGGGCTCAGCATGGATCAAGGAAGGCCCTTAGATTGCTTTTGTGTAGTTGTAATGGCTAGGGCAAGTGGTAGCATGGCACTTACAACTTTTCCCTCTTTGGAAGTCTTTGTGAATCAAGGCAAAGGAACCTCTAAAATCTTGGTCAAATTGCAACCAAATGGGCCATATGAAGTTGTCATGGTGTCTTGAGCTCACTTAGCAACTAATTCAAACATTAAAAGTCCCTTTTGCAAAAATTCCAATTTTGAAGATTCATGAAAAATGCCTTATGGTGACTTGTAATTCAAGGCATAAAAATGGGAAATCTCTTAGGCAATTCTGAATTATGGATCATGAATGATGTTTGTGTGATGGTTAGAAGTTAATTAGAGGTCACATTTGGCTTTGGCAAGTGTTTTTGCAAGTTTCCTCTTTGGTACAAAAATGAAAATTAAGTGATTTTGTCCAACTTTGCAAAGCCATAAATTGAGTTCTATGATGAATTAGATCAAGTTCTTGTACTTTTTGAAAATGGGAGGATCCAATCTACAACTTTCATGACCAAGAATTTTTCATTTGAAGCCTTTTTGAATCAAAAAGAGGAGGTTGAAAAACTTTCCCAAAATGACAAGTTTACATTACAAGTCACTTTCCCAAAATGGCAACTTTGCAAATGGCTTGAAATTCTTCAATTTTGTGGACTTCTAACTTCTTCTAAGATCAAATAAAGATCATATACACCCAAAATGGTGGAGAAAACCCTTTGGTTGGATGATTGGGGGCCTCAGATGCCCTGATTTTGCATTGACTTGCTCAAGAAGTCATCTATTGATCAGATGCCTTGCCCATTGAATTTCTTCATGAAAATTGGTATGTATGATCCTCATATCATATAGAGACCAATAGAAACAAGAATGACCAAAAAATTTGGAGTTATGGCCTCTGAAACCAAAACCCTAATTTTAGGTCATCTGTGCAGTTAAGCTTGGCTCTGCTTCCATGCTTTTCCCAGTTCTTGTGATTCTTTGACTTTCTTGATCTTGGGAGGATATAATATGATGCTTTAACATACATGGACCCTCTTGAGATGATTGAAGACCTTTGGAGTGGCTCAGATGGCACTTGGATTGCTCAGATCACAAACCCTAGATGCAGATGACTTTGAACCAATGCAGTGAAGCAAAAATGCAATATGAGATGCTATGATTGAATCTATGCAAATGAAAAGATCACAAGCCATGGTGAAATGAGTGAGGGCAAATTTGGGGTGTTTACAGCTGCCCCTTGTCGCTCCCGATAAATGGGAATGGCCCAAATAAAGGTACAGACGCGAACGGTCGGCGAAAGGGACAATGAGAACACACAGCCGTGAACTCACTGGGGATGAATAGAGTCGCCAGCTAGGCATTTTTATCCCGGAGGAAAGGTAATGTTGCATAGACCTAGAAAAAAGATGGATAAGACGGTCGCGAACCAGAGAGACTGAGAAAGGGGGTTGGTTACAACCTGGGAAGGTATTAGCACCCAGATTGTCCGTCGTACTCGACGGGATCCACGCTTAAAAGATTTGTGTTTTAAAGGGGTAGTGTCAGTGCAATCTGTGTATAAAGAGCTGAAAGAATGTACAGGTGTCAGTGTAAAAGAAATGTGAAGTGTGTAAATGAGGTGTCAGTGTAAGAGTGAGGATGAATTGCTCAAGATATGAGGCTAAAAGAGTAAAGCTGAAAGAGGGGGAATATACAGAGACTTTTGTTCGATAACTGTTAAGTTATGCCTACGTATCCTCTCGTGCAATGAGGAAGTCAGAACACCGTAGTTCGACCCAAAAAAACTGAAAGATGAATTGACTTGTGAACTGCTTACTTGCCTATGCTCAAGTGTATGATCTGTCTGGCACAGATGCTAACTGTCTTGCGTTAGACGGAAGAAGCAAGTTCTCGTTTATGAATGAAGGTGATGAGAAAAGAATCCCGGAGGAGACGATTATTGTTTGTTTTTGAGTTTTCAGTCTTTTATTGCTTTTCAAAGTTTGTCATAAATTAATGAGCTTAAGCCTAAACCAATGGATTAGTAAACTCATCACATCTTCCCTCTGATTAGGGGTAATGAGAATACCTTAAGTGTGAAGTCAGCTTCTCACACTTAATCACCTTTGGCGTAGGATTAAGATCATTCACCTACTTGTGATTATTTAGATGTTTTTGTGGTTTTTGTTTAGTGTTGAGTAATGAGGTTAAGCCATAATCAAGGATTAAACAGGCCCATTACACCATCCTAATAGAAGGATAATAGATGAGAATGTTTAAGCTGAGGAAAGCTCCTCAACTTAATCCATGATTAGGGATTAAACTCATGACAAAACAAGCCTTTGATTAAGTGGGTTTTATTTAATGGTGAGATGATGAAGTGAATTTTATGATTTGTAAGACAACTTGAGGGGGACTTGTCCATTAACACTAGGGTTAGTCCTTCTTAACCATTTAAGGAAGAATTAGAACCCTAATGCAAGGCCCAAGTTACAAGTGTGATGTCTTGATAATTATTAAGTGAATTGATTAAGAGATTTAAACACACTAAGGGTTTAACACTTAGGATTAAAGTTATACACTCCATCCTAATAGAAGGATGCAGGCATAAGCTTAATCACAAAGCCTTAAAGCCTTTAAGGTTTAGTCCCTGATTATGAGATGAGGAGAGAAGACTCAAAGAGACACAAAGGTAAAACTAAGTGGGGAGACTAATCAAAACCCTAATCATTGACATGCTTGGTTGTTCCTAAGGTTTGTGAGGTTTCACCAAGAAGATCTTCAAAGGAATCATCAGGAAGTAGATGAAAGGATCAAGAGAAGCAAAGTGACTTGCTTCATTCAAGAAGTCAAGTCACTTGCAGAAAGAAAGTGGGAAGAAGAAGAATGAGCAATCTCAAACTCAAACACAAATAGAAATGCAGCAATGGATGCAAGAGAGATGAAAAGAAAAGTTATGAGAAGTGAAGGCAAATTCACTTCTCAACATCACTTACCACCTGAAATGTTAGGAAAGAAATGCAATGCAATGCAAAATGGGATGAGATGACATGATGAGAAACAAAACCAGAAGCATATACATGATGCTAATGATGCTATGAGATGCTATAAACATGAGGCAGCACATAAAAATGATCATACAAGTCATGAATGCAAATGAAACAAGTTAAGAAGCATGGACATACATGAAAAGTTATGAAGTGCACATGGTATACAATAAGGCAAATATGTGATGCAATGATCAAACATGCTTTCAAGATGTCTTATGATGTCAAAAGGATGCTTGAAATGTCATGGCAAGTCATGTTATGTAAGAGAATGCAAGATGGATGCAAATGGAAGCCTAAATTAGGGTTTATGAACCATACATCAAACAAGAAGCAAAATCAGAAGCAAACCCTAAGATAAAAAAATTGAAAATGCCACTCAAAGGACCCCTAATCCTATACTAAACCAATGCCCAAAGGGGAGGCTCCAACTCTTAACCAATTTCAAGATATGATTTTTACAAGTTTATTAGGGTTTTAGGGTTCCTAAACAAAAGAAATGTCAAACAAATTGAAAATGAAAGATCAAATCATGGCCATTTAATCCCACAAACTTCATGCTAAACACAATGCTATGCAAAAAGAATCAATGTCCAACTCTTCATGGATAGGCAGAAATGATTTTTTTGAACCTTGGATCAAATTAATGCATAAAAATGATTTTAATTCAATGAGAAATTCTTAAAATGCATCAAGATCAAAAAATAAATTTGGTTTCAAGGTTGGACAATGTTTCTAAATGTCTTAGAACATTTCATGAATTTTTTGGTGATTTTTAAATACCTAAAAGTATTTTTAATAAATTAATTCTCATTAATCAATTAAAAATAATCTTTTAAATATTTTAAAATACTTTTTAAATGCTAAAAATGAAAATAAAAATATTTTTGTGTCATAAAAATTAATGAAATTCTTGAGAAAAAGTTTCATAATTTTTAGACAATTTTTACTATTTTAAATAAATTATGCAAATTAAATGAAAAGAAATGAAATAAAAATTAAAATAAACTGAAGTAATAAGAAGGAGAGGCTGGGATTGATTCTGGGTTCAAAAATGTTGACCACGCGCCAGATCTAGTGGCCAGGATTGCATTTGAGTTAATTAATTTAATTATAATTAATTAAAACTAATTAAGTGGATTAGGGCAAAGCAAATGGATCTGGGCCACACATGCGCGCGGGAGGTCAATGGGGTCAACTAATCCAACGCCCCACATTCAAATGGAATTAATGACCTGAGATTAGGGCAAAACAAATTCAGGTGACCGGAGGGGAGCTCCGGTCATCTTCCCCGGCGACCCCAAAACCCTAAAACATGATTCAGGCAACCATTCAACAAATTAAACACATCTAAGTGATCCTCTAACATCCTAGGACACGAATCCACCCTCAAACATCATTTAAACACCAAGAATCAAACGAATCGAAAGAAACAAAATCCACGGGTAAAATTTCAGAGAAGCATAAAATGGTCATTCCTTCACTATTTTCAAATCTAAAGACATCCCCATGATCAGCATAACACACACTTTCATTTTATAACAAGAAAAGCAAGCTCTGAGAAAAAATGTTCATGGCCATACCTGAGATGGAGACTCCTGTTTCTGGACTTTCAGAGCTGTTCTTTGGTGCAAGCTTGCTCCACTGACTCCCCTGGTGCTAATGGAAGGCTTGAAATGAGCTTAAACAAGCTGGTTTGAGAATCCCAGTTCTGGTGTATCAGAAAATGGAGTTTGTGTATAGGCTGTTTCAGATCAATGTGAAGGGTGGTTTTGGTTCCTTTTGATGTGTTTGATTTGTTGGTGAAAAGAGTTTGGATGTTTTGTGGCTGTGGAAGGTGATTCGAATGAAAATGCAGATTGGAGTGTTTTTGTGAATGGTGTGCTAGGGCTTGTTTCAGGCTGTTTTGAGTGTTGGTCTGGACTTAATGAAGCATGGTGAGTGGATTAGTGGAATTGTTTTTTGTGTTTGTGGCCTATGGAGACAGATTCGAAGAGAAATGCAAAATGGTGTGTGTTTGTGTATGTGATGCTATGGTGTGTTTCAGCTTGGCTTCTTGTCATGTTTTGCTTGCAAATGGGAAGTATAAACAATTCCAATTGGTCAGATGATGTGACCTGGCCTGCTGTGATTGGGATGTTCACTTTTGCAAAAAAGTCCACTTTGTTGTAAGAGAGGCATGGGCTTGGTTCTAGGCTAGTACAAGCATGGGGCTGGCGCAGCATGGTATGTGAGTGAGGCTAGGGTGGTTCAATGGCCAATGCAGCAAGTTGTAGGAGGCATCATGATGGTTTTGCAAGTTGAACATCTTTTGGTTCATATGGAAAGATCTTGCCATTCAAGTCATGAACATGAGAAATTCTTGGTTCAAATCTGATTTTTAGGTCACATAGAATGTTTATGCATTGGTTTGATATGAACTAGAAGTTACAATTTGCCTTGATACATGATTTTGCAAATTTTCCAATTGGTGCATGTCTTGAAAATTAGTGATTTTTGCCAACATTGTCACACCATAACTTTTGATCAAAAATGAATTAGGTCATGTTCTTGTACTTTTTGAAAAGGGAAAAATGTATTCTACAACTTTCATGACCAAAGTTTTTCCATTTGAAGCATTTTTGGATCAAAAAGTAAGGTTTGAAAAGTGACCTAAATTGACAAATTCCTTAAAAAGTCAACTATGCCCAAAAAGTCAACTTTGCAAAAACTTGTGATTCTTGAATTTTGTGAACTTCAACCTTCTTCCATGATCAAATAAAGATCATATACACTCAAAATGATGAAGATCACCCATTGGTTGGGTCACTGGGGGCCTCAGATGCCCTGATTTTGCACTGACTATTCCAGAAAGTCAACTCTTGATCAGATGACTTCCCCATGGAATTTCTTCATGAAAATTGATATGCATACTCCCTATACCATATAGAGACCAATGGAAACAAGAATGACCAAAAAATTTGGAGTTATGGCCTCTGAAACCAAAACCCTAATTTTAGGTCAACTGTGCAGTCAAACTTGGCTCTGCATCCATACCAATCCCAGTTCTTGTGATTCCCTTGCATTTTTGACTTTGAGGGGATGTAATATGATACTTGAACACACATGGACCCCTTTGAAGTGATTGGTGGCCTTTGGAGTGGCTCAAGAGGCTCTGGGATTGCTCAGATCACAAACCCTAGATGCAGATGACTTTGAATCTATGCAGTGAATCAAAATTGAGATATGAGATGTTATGATTGTGTCTATGCACATGAAATGATCACAAACCATGGTGTGAATGGGTGAGGGCAAATTTGGGGTGTTTACAGCTGCCCCTATTCAAACATGAGTTAGCTGTGCAGGATGTAAGCAACGGCTTAACAGGCAAACAAGATAACTTGTGGTTGAATACTAAAGACAGTCCGAAATTTGCACTCACAGAATGAAGAAGAAAAGGGATATAGATTGTAAAAGGAAAATAAAGTATATTGTAAAGTGTGGGCGACGGAGGACGACCGTCGAGCAGAGGACGACTGCTGGGTAAAGGGCAATGACGGGGACGACCGACATGCTGGAAAAATAAGAAATTATGATGGGGACGGCCATCAAGATAAAGTTGCAAGATTCTCTGGGAATTGATGAAACATGACGGGGACGGCCATCAAGCTCAAAAGCAAAGTAACCGACGATGGGGACGGCCATCGGGTTAAAAAGAAAAGGGACCGCGACAGGGACGGCCATCGGGCTAAAGAATAAACGAAATAAACAGGTGATGAGATACGGTCATCAAAGGTGAAGGACGATCACCTAGCAGGGGACGGCTGCTCTGTAAGGGTTAAGATGAGGGACGGTCATCTAAGGTGGAGGACGACCACCAGGCAGGGTACGGCTGCCGAAAATATCGCGACATAGGACGAATGCCGGATAAAAGGTCAACGATGGGGACGGCCATCGGACGAGCATGATGGAGGACGACCATCAAGAGGTGGAGGACGACCACCTAGCAGGGGACGACTGCTCTCAAGGTTTGTCATGACATAGGACGAATGTCAGATAACCAAAATCAACAATGGGGACGGCCATTGGATAAAATGATGAAGGATGATCATCAAAAGGTGGAGGACGACCACCTAGCAGGGGACGGCTGCTCTCAAGGTTTGTCATGACATAGGAAGAATGTCAGATAACCAAAATCAACAATGGGGACGGCCATTGGATAAAATGATGAAGGATGATCATCAAAAGGTGGAGGACGACCACCTAGCAGGGGACGGCTGCTAAAAAAAATCAACGATGGGGACGGCCATCGGATGAGCATGATGGAGGACGACCATCAAGAGGTGGAGGACGACCACCTAGCAGGGTACGGCTGCTCTTAAGGCTTATCATGACACAGGACGAGCGTCAGATAAAAAGAAAAAGTTCGTTTTGTTGGCGATCTACTGGGGATATAGTAAACACAGACGAGTATTTACAACTAAGAAAAGAAAGGTATAAGTGTTTAGATGTCGTGTATAGATTAAAGATGCGGACGAGCATCCTTAAGACTACGATACGGACGAGTATCGGGTAGAAACAAACTGACACGTGTTCAGAGATGATGATACGGACGAGTATCAACGGGTTAACAGAGAACACGGACAAGTGTTGAATCTGAGGGGACTCTTCTAGGGAATAGTAGACACAGACGAGTATCTATATTCAAGAAGACATAAGTGTTTGACACGGTGTATGGATTAAAGATGCGGACGAACATCCTTAAGACTATGATACGGACGAGTATCAAGTAGAAACAAACGCTTGACGTATGCTCTGAGATGGTGGTACGGACGAGTACCAACGGGTTAACAAAGAACACGGACTAGTGCCGAATCTGCGGGGATATAAATGGCGTATACAAGATACGGACGAGTATCTGTATAGGTATGAGTATTATGAGTATATATAGATGAGTGCTTATCTGCTGGGGAGAGTGACACGGACGAGTGTCAAGAGAGAAAAGTATAATAATATCAACAAGTATATGGGTTGTAAAAGGTGTAAGCGACTGCGCTGGGGATATGAGACGGACGGGTGCCAAGAAAATGAATACAAGTATAGGTGAGTGAAAAGATGATGTCTTTGGCCTTCTGCTGGTGATACGACATGGACGGGTGTCAGGAAGTATCTGTAATACGGATGATCTTGTTTGTAAAGAGTGCTCAGGAGACTTTTCTGGGGAGTGATGACACGGACGGGTGTCAAAAGGAGTATATACTGGTGTTTGTGATTTGCGAGGCAACCGCTTTTGCTGGGGATTCTGGGGGGATTTCTGTACATTGTTGATGAACGGTTATTATTCACAAGTGTTCGATTCACAAAAAGGCTTATGATTATGCTATGCATTTGATTTTTGCCGTAATGCTCCGTGTTAGACGGAATGCTACGCTTTTGTGGGTGAATATGATGCAAATGCCATGATCATGCAAAGATAACGATCCGGGATCCGGATCCCGTTGCTGCGAAGATCTCCGGTCGATCTACTTGAACTGGACCTCCCAGCTGGGGATGAGATCATTGGCTGACCTGGCGAGATGTGTCTGCTTGGGGATATAGGTCACTGACTGACATATCCTTGTAATATAGGACCCAGCTGGGGTTTGTAGAAGCTTTCTTCGCTCTGTTGTGATTTCTTTATGCGTTGCTCTTCTGAATAGAGGCTGAGGATTCTGTGGGGAGATGGTTCCCTGACTTCTGCATTCTGCTGAGGAAGAATCAATAACTCGGCTGGTGGTAGTAACAAGTGGCAGCTTGCTGGGGAAAGCTGTTGGCAACTCAGCTGGGGAGGAAACACCTCCGGTGCCAAGAGTGAGTGTTGATTTGCCAACTCGATAGGATGTAACTCGCATGCCCCAAGTTGCGTTCTGGATACCTGCAGTCCTGCAAAATAAGGAAACGCACAAATGGTCCCGAGTTATCCTTTACTGGATTCCGTCATAGGAGTTAAGCATTTTCGAGAGTAAGTATATTCCCTGCAAGCATGTGTTTTTATTTTCTTAGAGAAGAACATCTGTACTCATGCAATTAGTTTTTTAGAGACATCAGACATTCTTTGCAAATAAAAATGTAAAATCTGATTTTATTAATTCAAATGCCCTGAATTGGCAAGATACAGTCAAAGAAACAAATCTCCTAAAATGAAGAGACTGTTACAAATTGAGAAACAAAGTGCTGGCGATGTTGGCGACGCTTTCAAGGAGCTTCCCCTTTTGCTATGACCCGTATGACTTTTGACGTTCTTCTCGTCTTGCTTTCTGAAGAAGGTTGATTCTGATTGGAAGCTTGATCCTTTCGAAGCTTACCAAGTTGTAAGTGATACAGACGAATTCAGAGTGCAGTTGTTCGCTTATTCCCTTATTTTGCATGGATCGCCCTTTCGGGTTTTCAATCCATCGGGATACCCTTTTTTTGCCTGAGTTGTCCGATGTGGCTTTTCAACTCAGCGGGTGTACATTTTTTTGTTTATTTCCCTTATTTTTGCCCGAGTCTTTTATTCTGCTTTTGACTCGCCGGGATGCCCTATTTTTGCCTGGACTTACATTCTGTTTTTATGTCCAGCGGGTCATTTTCATGCGAAGTATTTTTTAACTGCATCTGAATTTACAGGGGATAAGAAATCTTCACCATCCATGGTGCTGAGCATCAGTGCTCCACCAGAGAAAACTTTCTTCACCACGAATGGCCCTTCATAGTTTGGAGTCCATTTGCCCCTGTGGTCTGTATGAGGAGGAAGGATTCTTTTCAGCACAAGATCTCCTACTTGGTACTCTCGATGCCTGACTTTCTGATCGAAGGCTCTCTTCATTCTTTTCTGATACAACTGCCCATGACAAATTGCAGCTAGTCTTTTCTCTTCAATCAGACTCAGTTGTTCGTATCGGGACCGGACCCACTCTGCTTCGTTCAGCTTAACATCCATCAGTACCCGCAGGGAGGGTAGTTCAACTTCAACTGGTAGGACTGCTTCCATACCATACACGAGCTGATACGGTGTTGCCCCAGTGGATGTTCTGATTGATGTGCGGTACCCATGCAAGGCAAACGGTAGCATCTCATGCCAGTCTTTGTAGGTGACTACCATCTTCTGCACAATCTTCTTGATATTCTTGTTTGTCGCCTCCACAGCGCCATTCATCTTTGGCCTGTAAGGAGAAGAATTGTGATGTTGGATCTTGAAGTCCCGGCACAGTTCTGCCATCATCTTGTTGTTTAAATTGGAACCATTATCAGTAATGATTCGCTCGGGAACTCCATACCGACAGATGATATCTCTTTTCAGAAATCGGGCTACCACTTGCCTCGTGACATTTGCATATGAGGCTGCTTCAACCCACTTGGTGAAATAATCAATGGCGACCAGGATGAATCTGTGGCCATTTGAAGCAGTCGGTTCAATCTTGCCAATCATATCAATGCCCCACATGGCAAAGGGCCAGGGTGAAGACATTATATTCAAAGGATTGGGAGGCACATGCACCTTATCCGCATAAATCTGGCATTTATGGCATTTTCTGGCGTAGGCACAACAGTCTGTATCCATTGTGATCCAGTAATAACCTAATCTCAGCAATTTCTTAGCCATGGCATGCCCTCCTGCATGGGTACCAAAAGATCCCTCGTGCACTTCATGTATCAACAAATCTGCTTCCGTCTTATCGACACATCTGAGGAGTACCATATCAAAGTTCCTTTTGTATAACGACCCATCAGTGTTCAGAAAGAAGCTACCAGCAAGCCTTCTCAAAGTCTTCTTATCATTGGAAGATGCCCCAGGTGGGTATGTTTGGTCCTCCAAGAAGCATTTAATGTCATGGAACCAAGGCTTATCATCTTTAACAATATCTGCTGCGAATACATATGCTGGTCTATCAAGTCTGGACACTGATATCTGCGGTACAAAGTTGGCAGCTTGAACTTTGATCATGGATGAAATGGTGGCAAGAGCATCTGCAAACTGATTCTCGTCCCGAGGGATATACTCAAGCTTGACTGTTGTGAAGAAACTCAATAACCTTCTTGTATAATCCCTGTAAGGTATCAGATGATCTTGGTGGGTGTACCATTTTCCGTTGGTTTGATTAACTACCAGAGCTGAATCTCCGAATACAGTTAAAGTTTTGATCCTGAGGTCAATGGCTTCCTCAAGACCCATGATGCAAGCTTCGTATTCAGCTTCGTTGTTAGTGCAGTTGAAGGTGAGTTTTGCCGAGAAAGGCATGTGAACTCCTTTAGGTGTGATAAGTACTGCACCAACACCACGACCATTCATGTTAACAGCCCCATCAAACATCATAGTCCATTCTTCTTCCGGGTCAGGCCCTTCAGTGTGAATAGGCTCTTCATGATCTTTCGCTTTTATGAACATGATGTCTTCATCAGGGAAGTCAAATCTCATAGGCTGGTAGTCATCAATAGGTTGCTCAGCAAGATATTCAGATAGTACACTGCACTTGATGGCTTTCTGAGAAGTGTACTGGATGTCATATTCTGTGAGAATCATTTGCCATCTTGCAACCCGTCCGGTAAGAGCTGGCTTCTCAAATATGTACTTAACTGGATCCATCTTGGATATCAGCAAAGTGGTGTGGGTCAACATATACTGTCTCAGTCGGCGAGCAGCCCACGCTAAAGCACAGCAAGTTTTCTCGAGCAGTGAATAACGTTGTTCACAGTCGGTAAACTTTTTGCTTAGGTAGTATATTGCATACTCTTTTCGACCAGACTCGTCATGCTGGCCCAGCACACACCCCATTGACTCTTCTAATACTGTCAAGTACATTATCAGAGGTCTTCCTTCGACTGGAGGCATAAGGATTGGAGGTTCTTGCAGATATTCTTTGATCTTGTCAAAAGCCTTCTGGCAATCTTCATTCCACCTGACCGTCTGTTCTTTTCTTAGCAGTTTAAACAAAGGTTCACAGGTAGCTGTAAGGTGAGATATGAACCGTGAGATGTAGTTCAATCGACCTAAGAACCCTCGAACTTCTTTCTCAGTTTTCGGTGCAGGCATCTCTTGAATAGCTTTGACTTTATCAGGGTCAACTTCAATCCCCTTCTCGCTTACAATAAATCCCAGCAGCTTACCAGATCGCACCCCAAATGTGCACTTGTTGGGGTTCAACTTCAGTTGGTACTTCCTCAGACGCTTGAATAGCTTTAGCAGATTCACCAGGTGTTCTTCCTCTATAAGGGACTTGGCGATCATGTCATCCACATAACATTCTATTTCTTTATGGATCATATCGTGGAATAATGTCACCATAGCCCGTTGATATGTCGCACCAGCATTCTTCAGTCCGAATGGCATCACTTTGTAACAGAACGTGCCCCAAGGTGTAATGAAGGTTGTCTTCTCCATGTCTTCAGGTGACATCTTAATCTGGTTGTACCCTGAAAATCCGTCCATGAAGGAGAATACCGAGAACTGAGCCGTGTTATCCACCAATACGTCAATGTGAGGTAATGGGAAGTCATCCTTCGGGCTGGCTCTGTTCAGATCCCGGTAGTCAACACACATCCTTACTTTGCCGTCTTTCTTAGGCACAAGTACTATATTAGCAACCCACGGCGGATAGCTAGTTACGGCAAGGAACCCTGCGTCCCATTGCTTTTATACCTCTTCCTTGATTTTCATAGCCATGTCTGGGCGAGTACGGTGCAGTTTCTGTTTAACCGGTGGGCATTCTTCTCTCAAAGGCAGCTTATGCACAACAATGTCGGTGTCCAACCCTGGCATATCTTGATACGACCAAGCAAACACGTCCACATATTCTTGAAGCAGATCAATCAGTTGTATCTTCACTGAGTCTTGCAGGCAGGCCCCGATTTTAACCTCTTTCACGTCTTCATCTGTACCAAGATTAATCACTTCGACCTCCTCCTGGTGAGGAGTGATAACCTTTTCCTCTTGCCTCAATAACCTGGCTAGCTCTTTAGGAAGCTCATATTCTTCTTCAACCCCTTCATCAGCTTGACTGATTGGATTGTCAAAGTCATACGAAGTCATAGCCGTGCTGTTGTCGGTGCTGTCTGGAAGGCACTCTCTGCAAGGGTTCAGTTTGTTCATTTTAGTGATTGATTTTAATCTTGTTTAGAAAAGTGAAATAAAGTTGTCATTTTGAAAACATCGCCATTTATTTTTTGTACAAAAAGAAAAATGGAACAACAGTGAGCGAAAAAAGAAAAGACCCATTTGCAAAAAGATGTCTGATATTTCATTAATTAATCTTGTTGCACAAAAAGTACAGATGGCCCGATTACAAAATGAGTCTTGTCATCTTGGGCAAGATGCAAGACTTTGATGCATGCTATAAAGATACAGGAAATAATAATTACTCTGCGTGAGTAACTCTTATAATTTCCTGGGAAGACCAGTTTGAGATACTGCTCCCCGGGATCCTTGGACGAATCCAATTCTCCAGATTGCGTTCTTCTTCCAGCTCGTCTTCCAGATTGTTGATAGCATCAGGGGTAAGCATCCCCCCACTGACAAAACCAGGCTTTTCAGCAGCCTCCACTTGATGTTGTTGAGTTGGTCTGTAACCCAACCCAAATTTGTCCTTCTTCTCCTTCACAGATAAAATCTTGCCCCAGCCTTGGGCAGTTCCTTCCTCAACAACCTTCCGGGCTTGTTGATAAGATGACATGGAGATTTCAGACACAGCAGATGCTTCATTGACATTCAAGGCCTCAAATCCTTGACTCATCGTTTCATGGATCTCCCCATCCATCTCAATATACTTATAAGTAGCCAGATGGCTAACAAATATATCCTCCTCCCCACAGATAGTAACAACTTGGCCTTCCCACTCAAATTTTAACTTCTGGTGAAGGGTAGACGTTACTGCGCCAGCGGCGTGAATCCACGGTCTACCCAACAAACAGCTGTAGGCAGGCTGAATGTCCATCACATAGAAGATCGTTTTAAAGGTTTGTGGGCCAATTGTCACAGGTAGCTCAATTTCTCCCAGCACCGATCTCTTAGAACCATCAAAGGCTCTTACTACCAGGTTACTGGGACGCAATGCTAACCCTTCATACTCTAACTTCACCAGGGCCTTTTTCGGTAAGACATTAAGGGATGACCCTGTGTCTACCAGCACATGGGAAAGGACTGCACCTTTACATTCCATGGTGATGTGCAAGGCCTTGTTATGGTTGCGGCCATCCGTTGTCAAGTCAGTATTGGTGAACCCTAGCCCATTGCTAGCAGTAACATTTCCAACCACGGTTTCCAACTGATTGACAGTGATCTCTTCAGGCACGTAAGCTGCGTGCAAGACTTTGAGTAATGCATTCTGATGGGCTTCGGAGCACAGAAGCAATGATAGGATTGAGATCTTGGATGGCGTCTGGTGAAGCTGATCCACTATTTTGTAATCACTCTTTTTGATGATTCTCATGAACTCATCAACTTCTTGATCGAAGGGTGTTTTCAAAGTTTCCTTGACAGCTTGATCTTCCTGCACCGGGATCTTTCCTTTTGCCTTGGCAGCAGCTTCTGCTTCGGCAGTGGGTCTTTGAATTTGTGAAGCAAAGAGACGTCCGCTTCGAGTGAAGCCTCCGCCTCCTCCCACATTATCTATTTGTGGTGCAGGTGTTGATGGTTCAAGGGTGATTTTCTTTCCGTCGCAGTATATGTCAGAGCCGTAGTGCCAAGGGATGGCCCTATTGCTTTCATAAGGTACTGGTCCAGGCACTGTGACAGTGACTGGACTGATGGCAGCTGCAGAAGGGACTGTGATGGTCTGTGGATCATAATAAATTGTGACTGGTGCCCTGATGGGAGCAGCACTTTCTGAGTTGTAGGAAGAGTTGTTTTCAGGATCGTAAAATATTGTGACAGTTGAGACATCTTCATGATTTGTTGCTGGAGTTGTAGGAGACATTGTCGGAAGGATGGACGTTGTTGTTGTAGGAGATTCAAAATGGAGTGATGCTGAAGTTGTAGCGGGAAAATTTGTTGATAACTGATCAGTTGAGAAGACAGATGAAGTACTTGTTGATGAAGCCGAAGAATTGTCAAGAACAATGGTTGTTGTAGTTGTAGGAGCTACAGGAATTGCCGCTGATGAGATTGTTGGATTTGTTGGAAATGATGTGGTGATCTGAAGCTGGCCACTCTGAATGAGGCCATCTATACCATTCCTCAGATTATCGCACCCATTTACTGAGATATTGCAGTAAGCACACCCTAGCTCGCACCCTGGAAACATCTGACATTCCAAGAGCTGAGCCTTGATTTCTACCAACGGTGTCCGAATTTGACCCACACTGGTTATTAAATAAGATGGCTTGTCTTCTTCAATAGCGTTGATTCTGGGACCACCGTGGTTTGGCATAGGGTTCTTATTGACATTGGGTGGTGGTGCGAAATTCAGGGCCTTAGAGTCTACCAGGTCTTGTACCTTCATGTGCAAGGCTCTGCACTTTTCCGTACTGTGGCCAGGTGCGTTTGAATGGAAGGCACATCTGGCGTTGGAGTCGTAATTCCTGGGTAAACTGTTGGGATCCGGAGGTGCCAATGTCCTTAGCTCAACTAGGTTGAGTTTCAGGAGTTGTGGCAGCAATGTAGCATATGGCATGGGGATCGGATCGATCACCCTGTTGGCTTGAGATGGCCTCTGCTGGAATGGCCTTTGCTGGTTATTGTTGTTGGTGTTGCTGTTGTTGTAGTTTCTCGGAGGATATTGATTTTGTTGATGGTACTGAGGTTGTTGCTGATAGTTTTGCTGTGGAGTCTGATAGGCTGGTTGTGGATGAGCTGGAGCGGGAATGGTGACTGCTGCCACAGATCTATGAACATATTGGGGCCTGCCCCTGTTGGTGTGGATAGCGTTGGTCTCACCAGTCCTTCTTGGGCCTACAAAAGGCTTTCTTGCATTACTGGATGAGCTTGCACCGTTGTCTGAGATCTTACCCATCTTCAATAGGCTTTCAATTCTCTCCCCGGCTATGACTACATCTACAAAGCTGGTAGATGAGAAGGCAGCTAGCCTATCAATGTAAGTCCCCTGAAGGGTGTTCATGAACATATCAGCCATCTCCCTTTCAGACATAGGTGGCTGGACAGCGGCAGCAAGCTGTCTCCATCTTTGAGCATACTCTCGGAAGCTCTCCCTAGATGATTGTGACATTCCCATTAGGAGGGTCCTGTTGGGTGCCATATCCAGATTATACTGATACTGTCTGATGAAGGCCTCTGCCAGGTCCTTCCAGCATCTAATTGTTGCTCTTGTCAGATGGGAATACCATTCCCTCGAAGCTCCAGTCAAGCTATCCTCAAAATAGAACATCCAAAGCTTCTCGTCCATGGTATAGGCCTTCAGCCTCCCGAGAAAAGATTGTAGATGGGTTCGGGGACAGGAAGTCCCATTATACTTCTCAAAGCATGGTGGTTTAAACTTGTGGGGAATCCTGACCCCGTCTACCAAGCCCATATCCATAACATCAAAACCCAAAGAGTTTTGAGACTCTAAGGATCTTAATTTCTCAGCTATCTCATCCAACCTTCTATCATAAGCTTCTTCTCCAGCTCCCATCACTGTGAACTGATCTTCCTGGGGGTCTTCCTGCAGTACTCTTCCTGCTGTGGCAGTCCCTTGAATATTGACAGGGATGTTGACCTCCGGATGCTGGTGGGGTCCAAAGACTGGGGGATTGACATGAGGTTGGACTCTTTCATTGTTGCTAGTCCCAGCAGTCCCTGGATGATGGTCTTCCTTATTCCTCCCTTCTACTAATGCTCTTAACCTCTCCTGGCTCTGAGCCAAATTGTTCATCACCTCCATAAATTGCGTTATCTGAGTCCTCATTTCCAATCTTTCATTGGTCATTTGGTTCCTGACCTCTGTAAGGTCCTGCTGCATCTGATCCATCTGTATGCCCGGAAGATTGTTTCGGGTCGGATATCTATGTGGACGGTTGAGTGGGAACACACGCCGTCGAGCAATAATTCCTGAACATCACAACAGAGTTAGCAACAACAAAACAAAAACCTACAAAACAAACAAAGGGTTAGCATGCAATGCAGTATGCTTATTTGTTTTCAAGGTATCCGGCTTGGCATTCAGTTTTGACCCTTCCAGACCCTCGAAGATGCTATTGATGCTGCTTTTGAAGTAAACTCGGATGGAACAAACTAATACATATATTACAAAAAGCCAATGGCACATAGTTTGTTTACAAATACAAGCCCTCTGAGGGGTCAAAATACATTACAAGAAAATAAAAGTACATGGAATGAAAACAACAACAAGCAAATGGTCAAACACCAAGACCAAACTCATCCTCCCGAACTTCCTTGAGAAGTGCTTCGGTCACAGGATCAGCCGGACGCTCCGTGAGGTTCCTGATGAGAAGATTCCTTGTAGCAACAGCTGTAGCTAGCTTCTTGTGTTGACTTTGGTCCTTTGACCTCTTCACTCCAGCTCTGATCTTCAGCTCTGATATCTCCCTCTGGGCTGCTGCCAGGGCTTTTTGTTGCTCTTTTGCACCAGCTTCCATCTGCTCTATCTTGTCTTGGATCCTCTTGTCCTCCAGAGTACGAGCTTCGGTGATCCTGACCCACCTAGCTTGGCTCTCCTTCAGGTACAAGTCAGTCCTGGCTTTCTGGAACTGAGCTTCCTTGCAAGCATTCTTCAGAATCTGTTCTCCAGCCCTAGACTTCTTAATGTAATCTTCAGACTTCTCAATCTTAGTCAAGTGCTCTTTCTTCAACTTCTCCAACCTTTCAATATCCAGTCTTCCATCACTCCTCTCATAGAGGGTCTTCTGCAAAGCTTGAGTCAACTTCTCATTTCTTTCTTTCAACTTCTCAAACTCCTCTAAGCTGACAGTTGCTGGAGGTGGTGTTGTGGAAGGCCCAGGCATATCTTCAATAGTAAAGGGCATCCCAGAGAACTGAGCCCTGGCATGGGACCAATCATAGTATTGTGCTGATGCCACATTGTTACACTTCCCCAGAATGGTTACTCCCTTGGTTTGAACATTATCCCAGGCCCAGGCTGCCTGCCTAACAATAGCCAGATTAAGCTTGTTCTCACAATAAAGAGTCTCAACCAAGTCCTGTGCCTTAGGAGTGTGGACCAATGCATAGCCCAGTTGTCTTTTGAATAGCAGAGGGTTGTAATTAATACTACCCTTAACTCCTACTAGGGGCACATTGGGAAAATGCCCACAACTGGTGATGATATCCCTGCCTTTTGTGCTTTGAGTGCACCACCTGATATCAGCTGAAGTTAGAGTAGTAAGTCTTCCAGCCCAGTTTTTCTGCTGATGAGGGTTCAAAAATGCATCTGTCCTGGGTAGATGCCTGAGAAGCCAAGTATGGAACAAAGGAGCACATCACCTTACTAATCTTCCCCTTTGCTTTTCATTCCTCTGATGCACTGAATAGTAGAGATCCCCCAATAAAGTTGGCACTGGGTTCCTTAGAATGAACAGATGAATTGCATTCTTACTAATGAATCGAGGCTCATCTGCAAATAATACAATCCCATATATACTCAAGGCCAATAAAGCACAGACTGCTTTCCACTCTCCTAAAGAAACTTTCAGGGTAGCTTGAGAGATCAAGAAATCCAGATGCAGGCCAGGGATTCCAGCCTTAGAAGTCATATGCTGCCCAATCAGGACTGGTTCCAGATGCAATGCCTTTGCTACCTCCTCATTACTAGGAAACACCATCTCAGGGTTGAAAGGGACCTCTCTTCTGATAGGTATACCAACTAATGATGAGTACTCTTCCAATAAGGGGCCCAGCTGAAAGTCTTGAAAAGTGAAACATCTCAGTGGGGGATCATAAAACTGAAGGCAAGTATGGATCAGACTTCTCTGTGAGGGGTCCAGGTCCATAACCATATCAAGTATATCTCCATAGTGTTCCCTGAACAGTGCTAACTCTGGTTGGAAGAAGTGGTAGGTGATGTTGCTCTTTTTAGGTGCCATGATGTTGAGACTGAGTAGAGACAAGTGCTGATGATGATACTGAAGAATGGGCCACTGATTGGCAGGTGCAGGTGACTGAAGTAAATAACTGAAAGCTGAAGCAAGTGCTGATGAAGATAGGTCAATACTGAAGATGGGGTCAAAACCAAAACCAAATGAAGATGGATACCCTGAAACACAAATAAGCAAATGTCAATATGATGCAATGACTATGTATGCAAATGATATGCAAGGGTTTGTGACTGAGCTGGATCTGATCAAGTGCTCTGATATAAGTCCATGTGTGTAAGAAATCCAGATGGAGGTCTATAAGTCCAGTAACCAAGGTAGGGGGCTCAAATAAAGAGTCACATGTCCAGGGTTTTAGAATCACAAGAACTGTCCCAACATGGAGTATTCTTTAATCAAATCAAAGTAACAGGGTATTCTGAGGTCAAGGCACCTGCAAACCTGTAAATAGCCCAACCCCCTCACAGGTGGTGTTCTAAAACAAGGATCCTCAGACTTGGATCAGTTATGAGAAGCGTAAACACTTCTAACCCGGAGGTACAGTGTTTACAATAACCATAACAATTCCTCCTCTAATTCACCTCAGTTTCTGAAGGTCAATACTAAAAGGTCATCCAGACTTAGCAGGCTTCCCAGATAGCCCTAGCATTGCAGGAAATCTGCAACACAGAGTTCTCAAGAAGAAACCCATATCTGAACCGTGTTTCATATTCCCGCACCAGACCGAAATGGAATGGGAAAGAATATGATTCACTCTAGCCTAGGTGTCACTCAGGTCCCAGGTATAGGACCTTAACTCTCAATGAATCACCCACCCACCAAAACAAAAACCAGATCCAGCCAGCACAATATGACAGTATGATATATACATAAAGCAATAAAGAAAGCAGTAAACAAAATTGTACATAAAGCAATAAACCAAATAAATATACAAGCACAGATAGCACATAACACCCCAGTAAACACAAATCAATCAAGCGCTAGGAGGAACCCACAAAAAGAACCAGAAGCCCTGGTTGCAGTATAAGGGTCCCCAGCAGAGTCGCCAAGCTGTCGCTCCCGATAAATGGGAATGGCCCAAATAAAGGTACAGACGCGAACGGTCGGCGAAAGGGACAATGAGAACACACAGCCGTGAACTCACTGGGGATGAATAGAGTCGCCAGCTAGGCATTTTTATCCCGGAGGAAAGGTAATGCTGCATAGACCTAGAAAAAAGATGGATAAGACGGTCGCGAACCAGAGAGACTGAGAAAGGGGGTTGGTTACAACCTGGGAAGGTATTAGCACCCAGATTGTCCGTCGTACTCGACGGGATCCACGCTTAAAAGATTTGTGTTTTAAAGGGGTAGTGTCAGTGCAATCTGTGTATAAAGAGCTGAAAGAATGTACAGGTGTCAGTGTAAAAGAAATGTGAAGTGTGTAAATGAGGTGTCAGTGTAAGAGTGAGGATGAATTGCTCAAGATATGAGGCTAAAAGAGTAAAGCTGAAAGAGGGGGAATATACAGAGACTTTTGTTCGATAACTGTTAAGTTATGCCTACGTATCCTCTCGTGCAATGAGGAAGTCAGAACACCGTAGTTCGACCCAAAAAAACTGAAAGATGAATTGACTTGTGAACTGCTGTAAACACCCCAAATTTGCCCTCACCCATTCACACCATGGCTTGTGATCATCCTCATATGCATAAACACAAACATATCATCTCATATCTCACTTTTGTTTCACTGCATAGTTTCTAAGGCATCTGCACCTAGGGTTTGTGATCTGAGCAATCCCAAAGCTTCTTGGGCCACTCCAAAGGCCACCAATCAACTCAAAGTGGTCCATGTGTGTTCATATATCATATTCCATCTTCTCAAAGTCAAAAATGCAAAGGAATCACAAGAACTAGGGTTTGAGGTGATGCAGAGCCAGTTTAGACTGCACAGTTGACTGAAAATTAGGGTTTTGGTTTCAGAGGCCATAACTCCAAATTTTTTGGTCATTCTTGTTTCCATTGATCTCTATATGGTATAGGGAGTATGCATATCAATTTTCATGAAGAAATTCCATGGGGAAGTCATCTGATCAAGAGTTGACTTTTCAGACAAGTCAGTGCAAAATCAGGGCATCTGAGGCCCCCAATGACCCAACCAATGGGTGATCTTCATCATTTTGAGTGTATATGATCTTTATTTGATCATGGAAGAAGGTTGAAGTTCATAGAAATCAAGAATTTAGGGTTTTTGCAAATGTTGACTTTTGGAGCATAGTTGACTTTTCAAGAATGCATCATTTTAGGTCATTTTTCAAGCCATGATTCTTGATCCAAAAATGCTTCAAATGGAAAAATTTTGGTCATGAAAGTTGTAGATCTCATTTTTCCCTTTTCAAAAAGTACAAGAACATGATCAAACTCTTCTTGGATCAAAAGTTATGGCAATGCAAAGTTGGCAAAAATCACTTATTTTCAAGATATGCACCAAGTGTGAAAATTGCAAAATCATGTGCTAAGTCAAATTGCAACTTCTAATTGGTATCAAACCAGCACATAAACATTCTCTAAGCCCTAAAAAATCAGATTTGAACCAAGATCACATGTGTTTAGTTCATGTAACAAGGCATTTTTATCAAGGAAATCACATGTGAACCAAGTTACAACAAGTTGCAAAACTCATGATCATGCTTCCTACCACTTGCAGCCTTGGATGCTGAGCTTTGCTAGCCTCTCACCTCACCTTGCTGCGCCAGCCCATGCCCATGTACTTGCCTAGATCATGAGCCTTACTTCTCTTACACATTATTTGACTTTTTGCAAAAGGCAACTTACCAATCAATAAAGCACATGTCCAATCAACTGACCAATGAGAGAGAGTTATGTGGACAATTTGCAAGCCATTTCATGTACAAGGCAAGGCTGAAGCTCTCTCATTCAACACATTCACAAAATCACCCCACATTGCATAAGCCTTCGAATCTCTCTGTCCAGTTTGCAAACACTTCAACCATTTCCATCATTCAACTCACCTTGCTCCATAGACCACCCAGCACCAAGAACCCAAGCCTGAAACAGCCAGAACATCCCACTGCCATTTCTCACTTCATTTTGCAGTTTCATTCGAAACTCTCACCATAGCTTACAAACACACAAACAAACACCACAGACCTTCTCCATTCATCCTCAGGATCACAAACAACCATTCACCATGACCTGAAGCTCTCTATTTCACCATTGCCATTTCTGACCAAGCTTGAGCAGAAGCTTTCGAATCTCACTATCCAGCCAGCTTAAACTCTCTTTGAGCATTCAAACATCTTCTGGGGATCAAGTGGAGTGGATTGCACAAGGAGAAGTGGCCAGAAAGTCCTCAAACTGAAAGCTCCAAATCTCAGGTAGCTCGAAAATTATTTTTCCAGAAATCATTTTTCTTGTTACAAACTTGTTCTTTGTGTTGTCCTGGTCATGAATATGTCTTTGGTTTTTGAAATGGTGATGAAATAAGCATTTAATTGAACTCTGAAACTGGTTTGCCCTAAAACTTGTTCTGTTCGATTCATGGTTTTGAGGAAGAAGAAATTTGTTTGGACTTAGGGTTTTAGCTCAGGGGGTCATGGGGATCATTTTAGTGTGCTTAGTTTTCATTTTTGAAACGATTTGAGGGATTTGGGGATTTTTCAGGGAGAGAGCTGGCCGGAGAAGACGACCGGAAGTCTTCTCCGGCCGCCTGAGTGATTAAACCCTAATCTCAGGTCATTAATGTTAGTTTGAATATTGAGCGTTGGATGGCCTGACTTGTTTGACTTGCCGCGCGAATGGATGGCCCAGATCTAATCATTATGCCCTAATCTTTTTCATTAGTTTTAATTAATTATAATTAAACTAATTAACTCAGGAGTCATCTGGACCCTTCATTCGCGCGCCAGTCAACGTTTTCAAACTCAGAATCAATCTCGTCCATCCATCCTGATTACTTTCAGTTTTATTTGTTTTTTATTTCATTTTATTTCAATTAACTTGCATATTTATTTTAAAATAGCAAAAATGTCTTAAAAATTATGAAACTTTTTCTTTAAAGTTTTATTAATTTTTAAGACCCAAAAATATTTTTATTTTATTTTTCATCATTAAAAAAGTATTTTTAAATATTTAAAAGATTATTTTTAATTGATTAATGGGAATTAATTAATTAAAAATACTTTTAGGTATTTAAAAATTACAAAAAAATTCATGAAATGTTCTAAGACATTTAGAAACATTGTCCAACCTTCAAACCAAATTTATTTTTGATCTTGATGCATTTTAAGAATTTTTCATTGAATTAAATCATTTTTTATGCATTATTTTGATCATAAGTTCAAAAATTCATTTCTGCCTATTGGAGAAGGTTGAGACATTGATTCTTCTTGCATTGTGTTATGTTTAGCATGTAGTTTCTAGGGTAAAATGGCCATGATTTGATCTTGCATTTTCTATTTGTTTGGCATTTCTTTTGTTAAGAACCCTAAAAAACCCTAATAACTTGTAAAATTCATATCTTGAGTTTGGTTGAGAGTTGAGAGCTCCCCTTTGGGCAGTGGTCTATCATAGGTTTAGGGTTTCTTTGGGTAGCATTTTCCATTTTTTATCTTAGGGTTTGCTTCTGTTTTGGATTTTGGTTTGATGTTTGATCCATGAACCCTAATTTGGGCTTCCATTTGCATCCTTCTTGCATTCTCTTGCATAACATGACTTGTCTTTGCATTTTGTGCATTCTTGTGATTCATTTGACATCTTGAGACATATAGAAAGCATGTTTGATCATTGCATTACATATTTGCCATGTCATTTGTCTTGTATGCTTCATAACTTTCCATGCTTGTTCATGCTCCTTAGCTTGCATCATTTGCATTCATGATCTTGTATGAACATCTCCATGCCTTGTCTCATGTTTGCAGCACCTCATAACATCATAATCATCATCAACATGCTTCTGGTTTTGTCTAGCATCATGCCATTTCATCTCATCTTGCATTGTTTTGCATTTCTTTCTAACATTTCAGGTGGTAAGTAAACTTGGGAAGTGAATTTGCCTTCACTTCTCATAACTTTTCTTTTCATCTCTCTTGCATCCATTGCTGAATTTCTATTTGTGTATGAGATTGAGCTTGCTCATTCTTGTTCTTCCCACTTTCTTTCTTCAAGTGACTTGACTTCTTGAATGAAGCAAGTCACTTTGCTTCTCTTGATCTTATTCATCTGCTTCCTGGTGGCTCCTCTGAAGATTGTTCTTGAAAACCTCACAAACCTTAGGAACAACCAAGCATGATAATGAATTAGGGTTTTGATTAGTATCCCCTCTTAGTTTTGCCTTTGTGTCTCTCTTTGAGTCTTCTCTTCTCATCTCATAATCAGGGACTAAACCCTAAAGGCTTTAAGGCTTTGTGATTAAGCTTATGCCTGCATCCTTCTCTTAGGATGGAGTGTATAACTTTAATCCTAAGTGTTAAACCCTTTATGTGTTTAAATCTCTTCATCAATCCATCTAATAATTATCAAGACATCACTTGTAACTTGGGCCTTGCATTAGGGTTCTAATTCTTCCTTAAGTGGTTAAGAAGGACTAACCCTAGTGTTAATGGACAAGTCCCCCTCAAGTTGTCTTACAAATCATAAAAATCACTTAATCACCATATCATTAAATAAAATCCACTTAATCAAAGGCTTGTTTTGTCATGGGTTTAATCCCTAATCATGGATTAAGTTGAGGAGCTTTCCTCAGCTTAAACATTCTCATCTATCATCCTTCTTTTAGGATGGTGTAATGGGTCTGTTTAATCCATGATTATGGCTTAACCTCATTACTTAACACTAAACAAAAATCACAAAAACATCTAAATAATCACAAGTAGGTTAATGATCTTAACTCTACATCAAAAGGTGATTAAGTGTGAGAATCTGACTTCACACTTAAGGTATTCTCATTACCCCTAATCAGAGGGAAGATGTGATGAGTTTACTAACCCATTGGTTTAGGCCTAAGCTCATTAATCTATGACAAACTTTCAAAAGCAATAAAAGACTGAAAATACAAAAAAAAAACAATAATCGTCTCCTCCGGGATTCTTTTCTCATCATCTTCACTCACAATCGAGAACTTGCTTCTTCCGTCTAATGCAAGACAGTAAGCACCTGAGCCAGACAGGTCATACACTTGAGCATAGGCAAGTAAGCAGTTCACAAGTCAATTCACCTTTCAGTCTCTTTGGGTCGAACTACGGTGTTCTGACTTCCTCATTGCACGAGAGGATACGTAGGCATAACTTAACGGTTATCGAACAAAAGTCTCTGTACATTCCCCCTCTTTCCAGCTTCATTCTTTAGCCTCATATTCTTGAGCATTTCACTCTGTTCTTACACTGACACTTTCATACTTCACATCACTTATACACTTTACACTGACACCTGTACACATTGCTTTCCAGCTATTTTACACACAGATTGCACTGACACTACCCCTTTAAAACACAAATCTTTTAAGCGTGGATCCCGTCGAGTACGACGGACAATCTGGGTGCTAATACCTTCCCAGGTTGTAACCAACCCCCTTTCTCAGTCTCTCTGGTTCGCAAACCGTCTTATCCATCTTTTTCTAGGTCTATGCAGCATTGCCTTTCCTCCGGGATAAAAATGCCTAGCTGGCGACTCTATTCATCTCCAGTGAGTTCACGGCTGTGTGTTCTCACTGTTCCCTTCGCCGACCGTTCGCGCTTGTACCTGGATGCAAATCTTTGGGAGCGACAGCTTGGCGACTCTGCTGGGGATCTTATATTGCAACCAGGGCTTCTGGTTCTTTTTGTGGGTTCCTCCTAGCGCTTGATTGATTTGTGTTTACTGGGGTGTTATGTGCTTATTTGTGCTTGTATTTATTTTGTTTATTGATTTATGTACAATTGCTTCACTGCTTTCTTTATTGCATTTGTATATATCATACTGTCATGTTGCTGGCTGGATCTGTTGTTTGCTTTGGTGGGTGGGTGATTCATAGAGAGTTAAGGTCCTATACCTGGGACCTGAGTGACACCTAGGCTAGAGTGAATCATATTCTTTCCCATTCCATTTCGGTCTGGTGCGGGAATATGAAACACGGTTCAGATGTGGGTTTCTTCTTGAGAACTCTGTGTTGCAGATTTCCTGCAATGCTAGGGCTATCTGGGAAGCCTGCTAAGTCTGGATGACCTTTTAGTATTGACCTTCAGAAACTGAGGTGAATTAGAGGAGGAATTGTTATGGTTATTGTAAACACTGTACCTCCGGGTTAGAAGTGTTTACACTTCTCATAACTGATCCAAGTCTGAGGATCCTTGTTTTAGAACACCACCTGTGAGGGGGGTTGGGCCGTTTACAGGTTTGCAGGTACCTTGACCTCAGAATACCCTGTTACTTTGGTTTGTTAAGAATACTCCATGTTGGACAGTTCTTGTGATTCTAAACCCTGGACATGTGGCTCTTTATTTGAGTCCCCCACCCTGGTTACTGGATTTATAGACCTCCATCTGGATTTCTTACACACATGGACTTATATCAGGGCATTTTGATCAGATCCAGCTCAGTCACAAACCCTTGCATATCATCTGCATACATCCTCATTGTATCATTTAACATTTGTCTATCTGTTCTACAGGGTATCCACATCTTCTTTGGTTTGATTTTGACCGTTCTTCTTTTCAACATCTGCACCTCTTCCAAGGGGTATGGAAGGTCAAAACCAAGAACCAAACCGGATACCCTCGAAGAACAAATAGACATACTGCATTGCATGCTAACCTCATCTCTTTTGTTTTATAGGAGTTTTATTGTTTGTTTCTCACCTCGTTGTGTACCTCAGGAAACATTGATCATATAAGGATCTTTCCCGTCAATCACATCCACAAACATCCGACCCGTAACAACCTTCTGAGCTTACAGATGAATCAGCTTCTAGAAATCACTTCAACAGTTCCCACTCCTACAACTTCAGCAAACATCTCTCCTACAACATCAGCAAACATCATTCCAGTGGAGATTACTACAACAACAGCAACCATCAAGGAGGACATCTTTGTCAGCCACCTGGCTACACATAAGTACATTAAGATGGATGAAGATATCCGTGAGACAATGAGTCAGGGTTTCGAAGCTCTCAATGTCAATGAAGCAACAGTTGAAGTTTCTAGAACCTCAATAGCCTCATACAAACAAGCTCGGAAGGTTGTTGAAGACGGGAATTCCCAAGGCTGGGGCAAGCTGCTGCAAGTTCAGATGAAAAAGGACAAATTCGGTTTGGGTTACAAACCATCCCGACAAGTGCAAGAGGAGGCTGCTGAAGCTCCCAAGTTCATCAGTGGGGGAATGCTAGCCCCAAATGCTATCAATAATGTGGGAGACGAGGCTGAAAGTGACTTCAACCTGGAGAGCTGGATACGTCCAAGGATCCCGGGGAGCCAAGTCCTTAACTGGTCTTCCCAGGAAATTATAAGGGTTACTCCTGCAGAGTAATTATTATTTCCTGTATTTTTAAAGCATGCATCAAGTCTTGCATCTTGCCCAAGATGTCAAGACTCATTTTATAATCGGGCCATCTGTAATTTTGTGCAAACAGATCAATCAATGATAATCAGACATCTTTTGCAAATGAGTCTTTTTTTCTTTTCCGCTCACTGTTTTTCCATTTTTCTTTTTGTAAAAAAAATAAATGGCAATGTTTTCAAAATGACAACTTCATTTCACTTTTTCCTAAACAAGATTAAAATCGATCACTAAAATGAACAATCTAAACCCTTGCAGAGAGTGCCTTTCAGAATGCACCGACAACAGCACGGCTATGACATCGTATGACTTTGACAATCCAATCAATCAAGCTGATGAAGGGGTTGATGAAGAGTATGAGCTTCCTGAAGAGCTAGCCAGGTTGTTGAGACAAGAGGAAAAGGTTATTACTCCTCATCAGGAGGAGATTGAAGTGATTAATCTTGGTACAGACGAAGACGTGAAAGAAGTTAAAATCGGGGCCTGCCTGCAAGACTCAGTGAAGAGACAACTGATAGATCTGCTTCAAGAGTATGTTGATGTGTTTGCTTGGTCGTATCAAGATATGCCAGGGTTGGATACCGACATTGTTGTGCACAAGCTGCCTCTGAGGGAAGAATGCCCGCCAGTTAAACAGAAGTTGCGCCGAACTCGCCCAGACATGGCTATGAAAATCAAGGAAGAGGTACAAAAGCAATGGGACGCCGGGTTCCTTGCTGTGACTAGCTATCCGCCGTGGGTTGCTCACATAGTACCTGTGCCTAAGAAGGATGGCAAAGTAAGGATGTGTGTTGATTACCGGGATCTGAACAGAGCCAGCCCGAAAGATGACTTCCCATTACCTCACATTGACGTATTGGTGGATAACACGGCTCAGTTCTCGGTATTCTCCTTCATGGATGGATTTTCAGGATACAATCAGATTAAGATGTCACCTGAAGACATGGAGAAGACAACCTTCATCACACCTTGGGGCACGTTCTGTTACAAAGTGATGCCATTCGGACTGAAGAATGCTGGTGCCACATATCAACGGGCTATGGTGACATTATTCCACGATATGATCCACAAGGAAATCGAGTGTTATGTGGATGATATGATCGCCAAGTCCCTTACAGAGGAAGATCACCTGGTGAATCTGCTGAAGTTGTTCAAGCGTCTGAGGAAATACCAATTAAAGCTGAACCCCAACAAATGCACATTCGGGGTGCGATCCGGTAAGCTGCTGGGCTTTATTGTAAGCGAGAAAGGGATTGAAGTTGACCCTGATAAAGTCAAGGCTATTCAAGAAATGCCTGCACCTAAAACTGAGAAAGAAGTTCGAGGGTTCTTAGGTCGATTGAACTACATCTCACGGTTCATATCTCACCTCACAGCAACCTGTGAACCCTTGTTCAAGCTGTTAAGAAAGGAACAAACGGTCAGGTGGAACGAAGATTGCCAGAAGGCTTTTGACAAGATCAAGGAATATCTGCAAGAACCTCCAATCCTTATGCCTCCAGTTGAAGGAAGACCTCTGATAATGTACTTGACAGTATTAGAAGAGTCGATGGGGTGTGTGCTGGGCCAGCATGACGAGTCTGGTCGAAAAGAGTATGCAATATACTACCTGAGCAAAAAGTTTACCGACTGTGAACAACGTTATTCACTGCTCGAGAAAACTTGCTGTGCTTTAGCGTGGGCTGCTCGCCGACTGAGACAGTATATGTTGACCCACACCACTTTATTAATCTCAAAGATGGACCCAGTCAAGTACATTTTCGAGAAGCCAGCTCTTACCGGACGGGTTGCAAGATGGCAAATGATTCTCACAGAATATGACATCCAGTACACTTCTCAGAAAGCCATCAAAGGCAGTGTACTATCTGAATATCTTGCTGAGCAACCTATTGACGACTACCAGCCTATGAGATTTGACTTCCCTGATGAAGACATCATGTTCATTAAAGCAAAAGATCATGAAGAGCCTATTCACACTGAAGGGCCTGACCCGGAGGAAGAATGGACTATGATGTTTGATGGGGCTATTAACATGAATGGCCGTGGTGTTGGTGCAGTACTCATTACACCTAAAGGAGTTCACATGCCTTTCTCGGCAAAACTCACTTTCAACTGCACTAACAACGAAGCCGAATACGAAGCTTGCATTATGGGTCTTGAGGAAGCCATTGACCTCAGGATCAAAACTTTGACCGTATTCGGAGATTCAGCTTTGGTAGTCAATCAAACCAACGGAAAATGGTACACCCACCAAGATCATCTGATACCTTACAGGGATTATACAAGAAGGTTGTTGACTTTCTTCACAACAGTCAAGCTTGAGTATATCCCTCGGGACGAGAATCAGTTTGCAGATGCTCTTGCTACCATTTCATCCATGATCAAAGTTCAAGCTGCTAACTTTGTACCTCAGATTTCAGTATCAAGACTCGATAGACCGGCATATGTGTTTGCAGCGGAAGTTGTCAAAGATGATAAGCCTTGGTTCCATGACATTAAAAGCTTCTTGGAGGATCAAACATACCCACCTGGGGCATCTTCCAATGATAAGAAGACTTTGAGAAGGCTTGCTGGTAGTTTCTTCCTGAACACTGATGGATCTTTATACAAAAGAAACTTTGATATGGTACTCCTCAGATGTGTTGACAAGACAGAAGCAGATTTGTTGATGCATGAAGTGCACGAAGGATCTTTTGGTACCCATGCAGGAGGGCATGCCATGGCTAAGAAATTGCTAAGATCAGGCTATTACTGGATCACAATGGATGCAGACTGTTGTGCTTACGCCAGAAAATGCCATAAATGCCAGATTTACGCAGATAAGGTGCATGTGCCTCCCAATCCTTTGAACATCATGTCTTCACCATGGCCCTTTGCCATGTGGGGCATTGATATGATTGGCAAGATTGAGCCAACTGCTTCAAATGGTCACAGATTCATCCTGGTCGCCATTGACTATTTCACCAAGTGGGTGGAAGCAGCTTCATATGCAAATGTTACAAGGCAAGTGGTAGCCAGATTTCTGAAAAGAGATATCATCTGTCGGTATGGAGTGCCCGAGCGAATCATTACTGATAATGGTTCCAACTTAAACAACAAAATGATGGCAGAACTGTGCCGGGACTTCAAGATCCAACATCACAATTCTTCTCCTTACAGGCCAAAGATGAACGGCGCTGTTGAGGCAGCAAATAAGAATATCAAGAAGATTATGCAGAAGATGGTAATCACATACAAAGACTGGCATGAAATGCTACCGCTTGCCTTGCATGGGTACCGCACGTCAATCAGAACGTCCACTGGGGCAACACCTTATCAGCTTGTATATGGTATGGAAGCAGTCCTACCTGTTGAAGTTGAACTACCCTCGTTACGGGTATTAATGGATGTTAAACTGAGTGAAGCAGAATGGGTTCGGTCCCGATTCGAACAACTAAGTCTGATCGAAGAGAAAAGATTGGCTGCAATCTGCCATGGGCAGTTATATCAGAAGAGAATGAAGAGGGCCTTCGATCAGAAAGTCAGGCACCGAGAGTACCGAGTAGGAGATCTTGTGCTGAAAAGAATCCTCCCTCCTCATACAGACCACAGGGGAAAATGGACTCCAAATTATGAAGGACCATTCGTTGTAAAGAAAGTTTTCTCTGGTGGAGCACTAATGCTCAGCACCATGGATGGTGAAGATTTCCCGTCCCTTGTGAATTCAGATGCAGTTAAAAAATACTTCGCATAAAATGACCCGCTGGACATAAAAACAGAATGTAAGTCCAGGCAAAAATAGGGCATCCCGGCGAGTCAAAAACAGAATAAAAGACTCGGGCAAAAATAAGGGAAATAAATGAAAAATGTACACCCGCTGAGTTGAAAAGCCGCATTGGACAGCTCAGGCAAAAATGGGTATCCCGATGGATTGAAAACCCGAAAGGGCGATCCATGCAAAATAAGGGAATAAGCGAACAGCTGCATTCTGAATTCGTCTGTATCACCTACAACTTGGTAAGCTTCAAAGGATCAAGCTTCAATCAGAATTAACTCTCTCCAGAAAGCAAGACGAGAAGAAAGTCATTGTCATACGAGTCTTAGCAGAAGAGGAAGCTCCTTGAAAGCGTCGTCAGCATCGCCAACACTTTGTTTCTCAATTTGTAACAATCTCCTCATTTCAGGAGATATGTTTCTTTGACTGTATCTTGCCAATTCAGGGCACATGAATTAATAAAATCAGATTTTCGGTCATGTTACGTTTTTACATTTATGTTTTGCAAAGAGTTGTCTGATATCTCTAAAAAAAAAAAATGCAATTGCATAAGTACAGATGCCTTTCTCTAAAAATAAAAAAAAATAAAAAAAACACATGCTTACAGGGAATGTGATTATTCTCGAAAGTACTTAACTCCTATGACGGGATCCAGTAAGGGATACCTCGGGACCTTTTGTACGTTTCCTTACCTTTGCAGGATTGCAGGTATCCAGAACGCAACCTGGGGCATGCAGGTTACGTCTCAGCAAGTTGGCGAATCATTATCAACTCGGTCTATCTTCCACGTGGCACTGGAGAGTGCCCACTTCCCCAGCAAAGTTGCCAAATCAACAAACAGGCTTAACACTCCGGATGTTTTCTCCCCAGCCGAGTTGCCTCTCATTACTATCCCCAGCCGAGTTGCCTCTCATTACTATCCCCAGCTGAGTTGTTTCCCATTGCTCTCCCCAGCTGAGTTGCCAACAGCATTCCCCAGCTGTAGCACCAACCATTCTTCCTCAGCAGAATGCAAGAATCAGGGAATCATCTCCCCACGGACCTTCCCCAGCCTCTATTCAGAAGAGCAACGCACGAAGAAGTCACAACAGAGTACAGAAGCTTCTACAAACCCCAGCTGGGTCCCATATTATAAGGATATGTCAATCAGCGACATGTATCCCCAAATAGATACATCAGTAGATCTACCAATGATCTCATCCCCAGCTGGGATGTTCACTTCAAGCAGATCATCCAGAGATCTTCGCAGTAATGGGATCCGAATCCCGGATCTGTGCCCCTTTGCATAATCATAGCATTCGCATCATACTATCCCCTCAGAGCGTAGCATTCCGTCTAATACGGAGCATTACGGCAAAAAAAAAATCAAATGCATAGCATAATCATAAGCCATGTTCTGAAGTAACACTTGTGAATAATAAACTGTTCATCATCATTATACAGAAAAATCCCCATCAGAGTCCCAGCAAAAGCAGTTGCCTCTCCAATCACAAACGCCAATATATATACCTTTGGACACCCGTCCGTGTCAAATCACCAACAGAAAGCCAAAGACATCCGCTTTGCACTCACATATACCTATATATACACTTTCATCATCCATATACTTGTTTATTGTACCTTTCTCTTTTGACACTCGTCCGTGTCACTCTCCCCAGGAGATAAACACTCATCTATACAACACAATACTCACTACTCATGGTACACTTATACAGATACGCGTCCGTATCTTGTATACATCATCACTCATATCCCCACAGATTCGACAGTAGTCCTTGTTCTTCGTTAACCAGTTGGTACTCGTCCGTACCGTCATCTCAGAACATTGCGTCTAGTGTTTGTTTCTACATGATACTCGTCCATATCATAGTCTTAGGGATGCTCGTCCGCATCTTTAATCCATACACCGTGTCAAACACTTATGTCTTCTTGAGTATAGATACTCGTCTGTGTCTACTATTCCCCAGAAGAATTCTTTCAGATGCAACACTCGTCCGTGTTCTTTGTTAACCAGTTGATACTCGTCCGTATCATCATCTCTGAACATGTGTCAGTTTGTTTCTACATGATACTCGTCCGTATCATGGTCTTAAGGATGCTCGTCCGCATCTTTAATCTATACACAATACCAAACACTTATACCTTTTGTTTCTTGGATGTAAACGCTCGTCCGTGTTTACATTATCCCCAGTAGATCACCAACAAATTTTCTTTTTATCTAACACTCGTCCTGTGTTATGATACCTTTGAGAGCAGCCGTACCCTGCTGAGTGGTCGTCCTCCACTTCTTGATGGTCGTCCTCCATCATGCTCATCCGATGGCCGTCCCCATCGTTGTTTTTTAGCAGCCGTCCCCTGCTAGGTGGTCGTCCTCCACCTTTTGATGATCGTCCTTCATCAACTTTATCCAATGGCCGTCCCCATTGTTGATTTTGGTTATCTGACATTCGTCCTATGTCATGAGAAACCTCGAGAGCAGCCGTACCCTGCTGAGTGGTCGTCCTCCACTTCTTGATGGTCGTCCTCCATCATGCTCGTCCGATGGCCGTCCCCATTGTTGACCTTTTCTATCCGATGGCCGTCCCCATCGTTGACCTTTTCTATCCGATGGCCGTCCCCATCGTTGATATTTTCGGCAGCCGTACCCTGCCAGGTGGTCGTCCTCCACCTTTGATGGCCGTCCCCATCATATTTCTTTTATCCCCAACAGAGCAGCCGTCCCCTGCTAGGTGATCGTCCTTCACCTTTGATGGCCGTACCCCATCAACTGTTTATTTCATTTATTCTTTAGCCCGATGGCCGTCCCCGTCGTGGTCCCTTTTCCTTTTAGCCCGATGGCCGTCCCCATCGTTGGTTACCTTTATGAGCTTGATGGCCGTCCCCGTCATATTTCTTTTATCCCCAACAGAGCAGCCGTCCCCTGCTAGGTGATCGTCCTTCACCTTTGATGGCCGTACCCCATCATCTGTTTGTTTCATTTATTCTTTAACCCGATGGCCGTCCCCGTCGTGGTCCCTTTTCCTTTTCCTTTTAGCCCGATGGCCGTCCCCATCGTCGGTTACCTTGCTTTATGAACTTGATGGCCGTCCCCGTCATGTTTCATTAACTCCCAGAGAATTTTACAACTTTACTTGATGGCCGTCCCCATCATGATATCACTTTCCCCAGCTAGTCGGCCGTCCCCGTCTTAGCTTTACCTTTTATCCCCAGCATGTCGGCCGTCCCCGTCATTGCTCTTTACCCAGCAGTCGTCCTCTGCTCGACGGTCGTCCTCCGTCGCCCACACTTTACAATATACTTTATTTGCTTTTACAATCTATATCCCTTTTCTTCTTCATTCCGTGAGTGCAAATTTTGGACTGTCTTTGGTATTCAACCACAAGTTATCTTGTTTGCCTGTTAAGCCTTCGCTTACAACCTGCACAGCTAACTCGTGTTTGAATAGGGGCAGCTGTAAACACCCCAAATTTGCCCTCACCCATTCACACCATGGCTTGTGATCATCCTCATATGCATAAACACAAACATATCATCTCATATCTCACTTTTGTTTCACTGCATAGTTTCTAAGGCATCTGCACCTAGGGTTTGTGATCTGAGCAATCCCAAAGCTTCTTGGGCCACTCCAAAGGCCACCAATCAACTCAAAGTGGTCCATGTGTGTTCATATATCATATTCCATCTTCTCAAAGTCAAAAATGCAAAGGAATCACAAGAACTAGGGTTTGAGGTGATGCAGAGCCAGTTTAGACTACACAGTTGACTGAAAATTAGGGTTTTGGTTTCAGAGGCCATAACTCCAAATTTTTTGGTCATTCTTGTTTCCATTGATCTCTATATGGTATAGGGAGTATGCATATCAATTTTCATGAAGAAATTCCATGGGGAAGTCATCTGATCAAGAGTTGACTTTTCAGACAAGTCAGTGCAAAATCAGGGCATCTGAGGCCCCCAATGACCCAACCAATGGGTGATCTTCATCATTTTGAGTGTATATGATCTTTATTTGATCATGGAAGAAGGTTGAAGTTCATAGAAATCAAGAATTTAGGGTTTTTGCAAATGTTGACTTTTGGAGCATAGTTGACTTTTCAAGAATGCATCATTTTAGGTCATTTTTCAAGCCATGATTCTTGATCCAAAAATGCTTCAAATGGAAAAATTTTGGTCATGAAAGTTGTAGATCTCATTTTTCCCTTTTCAAAAAGTACAAGAACATGATCAAACTCTTCTTGGATCAAAAGTTATGGCAATGCAAAGTTGGCAAAAATCACTTATTTTCAAGATATGCACCAAGTGTGAAAATTGCAAAATCATGTGCTAAGTCAAATTGCAACTTCTAATTGGTATCAAACCAGCACATAAACATTCTCTAAGCCCTAAAAAATCAGATTTGAACCAAGATCACATGTGTTTAGTTCATGTAACAAGGCATTTTTTTCAAGGAAATCACATGTGAACCAAGTTACAACAAGTTGCAAAACTCATGATCATGCTTCCTACCACTTGCAGCCTTGGATGCTGAGCTTTGCTAGCCTCTCACCTCACCTTGCTGCGCCAGCCCATGCCCATGTACTTGCCTAGATCATGAGCCTTACTTCTCTTACACATTATTTGACTTTTTGCAAAAGGCAACTTACCAATCAATAAAGCACATGTCCAATCAACTGACCAATGAGAGAGAGTTATGTGGACAATTTGCAAGCCATTTCATGTACAAGGCAAGGTTGAAGCTCTCTCATTCAACACATTCACAAAATCACCCCACATTGCATAAGCCTTCGAATCTCTCTGTCCAGTTTGCAAACACTTCAACCATTTCCATCATTCAACTCACCTTGCTCCATAGACCACCCAGCACCAAGAACCCAAGCCTGAAACAGCCAGAACATCCCACTGCCATTTCTCACTTCATTTTGCAGTTTCATTCGAAACTCTCACCATAGCTCACAAACACACAAACAAACACCACAGACCTTCTCCATTCATCCTCAGGATCACAAACAACCATTCACCATGACCTGAAGCTCTCTATTTCACCATTGCCATTTCTGACCAAGCTTGAGCAGAAGCTTTCGAATCTCACTATCCAGCCAGCTTAAACTCTCTTTGAGCATTCAAACATCTTCTGGGGATCAAGTGGAGTGGATTGCACAAGGAGAAGTGGCCAGAAAGTCCTCAAACTGAAAGCTCCAAATCTCAGGTAGCTCGAAAATTATTTTTCCAGAAATCATTTTTCTTGTTACAAACTTGTTCTTTGTGTTGTCCTGGTCATGAATATGTCTTTGGTTTTTGAAATGGTGATGAAATAAGCATTTAATTGAACTCTGAAACTGGTTTTCCCTAAAACTTGTTCTGTTCGATTCATGGTTTTGAGGAAGAAGAAATTTGTTTGGACTTAGGGTTTTAGCTCAGGGGGTCATGGGGATCATTTTAGTGTGCTTAGTTTTCATTTTTGAAACGATTTGAGGGATTTGGGGATTTTTCAGGGAGAGAGCTGGCCGGAGAAGACGACCGGAAGTCTTCTCCGGCCGCCTGAGTGATTAAACCCTAATCTCAGGTCATTAATGTTAGTTTGAATATTGAGCGTTGGATGGCCTGACTTGTTTGACTTGCCGCGCGAATGGATGGCCCAGATCTAATCATTATGCCCTAATCTTTTTCATTAGTTTTAATTAATTATAATTAAACTAATTAACTCAGGAGTCATCTGGACCCTTCATTCGCGCGCCAGTCAACGTTTTCAAACTCAGAATCAATCTCGTCCATCCATCCTGATTACTTTCAGTTTTATTTGTTTTTTATTTCATTTTATTTCAATTAACTTGCATATTTATTTTAAAATAGCAAAAATGTCTTAAAAATTATGAAACTTTTTCTTTAAAGTTTTATTAATTTTTAAGACCCAAAAATATTTTTATTTTATTTTTCATCATTAAAAAAGTATTTTTAAATATTTAAAAGATTATTTTTAATTGATTAATGGGAATTAATTAATTAAAAATACTTTTAGGTATTTAAAAATTACAAAAAAATTCATGAAATGTTCTAAGACATTTAGAAACATTGTCCAACCTTCAAACCAAATTTCTTTTTGATCTTGATGCATTTTAAGAATTTTTCATTGAATTAAATCATTTTTTATGCATTATTTTGATCATAAGTTCAAAAATTCATTTCTGCCTATTGGAGAAGGTTGAGACATTGATTCTTCTTGCATTGTGTTATGTTTAGCATGTAGTTTCTAGGGTAAAATGGCCATGATTTGATCTTGCATTTTCTATTTGTTTGGCATTTCTTTTGTTAAGAACCCTAAAAAACCCTAATAACTTGTAAAATTCATATCTTGAGTTTGGTTGAGAGTTGAGAGCTCCCCTTTGGGCAGTGGTCTATCATAGGTTTAGGGTTTCTTTGGGTAGCATTTTCCATTTTTTATCTTAGGGTTTGCTTCTGTTTTGGATTTTGGTTTGATGTTTGATCCATGAACCCTAATTTGGGCTTCCATTTGCATCCTTCTTGCATTCTCTTGCATAACATGACTTGTCTTTGCATTTTGTGCATTCTTGTGATTCATTTGACATCTTGAGACATATAGAAAGCATGTTTGATCATTGCATTACATATTTGCCATGTCATTTGTCTTGTATGCTTCATAACTTTCCATGCTTGTTCATGCTCCTTAGCTTGCATCATTTGCATTCATGATCTTGTATGAACATCTCCATGCCTTGTCTCATGTTTGCAGCACCTCATAACATCATAATCATCATCAACATGCTTCTGGTTTTGTCTAGCATCATGCCATTTCATCTCATCTTGCATTGTTTTGCATTTCTTTCTAACATTTCAGGTGGTAAGTAAACTTGGGAAGTGAATTTGCCTTCACTTCTCATAACTTTTCTTTTCATCTCTCTTGCATCCATTGCTGAATTTCTATTTGTGTATGAGATTGAGCTTGCTCATTCTTGTTCTTCCCACTTTCTTTCTTCAAGTGACTTGACTTCTTGAATGAAGCAAGTCACTTTGCTTCTCTTGATCTTATTCATCTGCTTCCTGGTGGCTCCTCTGAAGATTGTTCTTGAAAACCTCACAAACCTTAGGAACAACCAAGCATGATAATGAATTAGGGTTTTGATTAGTATCCCCTCTTAGTTTTGCCTTTGTGTCTCTCTTTGAGTCTTCTCTTCTCATCTCATAATCAGGGACTAAACCCTAAAGGCTTTAAGGCTTTGTGATTAAGCTTATGCCTGCATCCTTCTCTTAGGATGGAGTGTATAACTTTAATCCTAAGTGTTAAACCCTTTATGTGTTTAAATCTCTTAATCAATCCATCTAATAATTATCAAGACATCACTTGTAACTTGGGCCTTGCATTAGGGTTCTAATTCTTCCTTAAGTGGTTAAGAAGGACTAACCCTAGTGTTAATGGACAAGTCCCCCTCAAGTTGTCTTACAAATCATAAAAATCACTTCATCACCATATCATTAAATAAAATCCACTTAATCAAAGGCTTGTTTTGTCATGGGTTTAATCCCTAATCATGGATTAAGTTGAGGAGCTTTCCTCAGCTTAAACATTCTCATCTATCATCCTTCTTTTAGGATGGTGTAATGGGTCTGTTTAATCCATGATTATGGCTTAACCTCATTACTTAACACTAAACAAAAATCACAAAAACATCTAAATAATCACAAGTAGGTTAATGATCTTAACTCTACATCAAAAGGTGATTAAGTGTGAGAATCTGACTTCACACTTAAGGTATTCTCATTACCCCTAATCAGAGGGAAGATGTGATGAGTTTACTAACCCATTGGTTTAGGCCTAAGCTCATTAATCTATGACAAACTTTCAAAAGCAATAAAAGACTGAAAATACAAAAAAAACAAACAATAATCGTCTCCTCCGGGATTCTTTTCTCATCATCTTCACTCACAATCGAGAACTTGCTTCTTCCGTCTAATGCAAGACAGTAAGCACCTGAGCCAGACAGGTCATACACTTGAGCATAGGCAAGTAAGCAGTTCACAAGTCAATTCACCTTTCAGTCTCTTTGGGTCGAACTACGGTGTTCTGACTTCCTCATTGCACGAGAGGATACGTAGGCATAACTTAACGGTTATCGAACAAAAGTCTCTGTACATTCCCCCTCTTTCCAGCTTCATTCTTTAGCCTCATATTCTTGAGCATTTCACTCTGTTCTTACACTGACACTTTCATACTTCACATCACTTATACACTTTACACTGACACCTGTACACATTGCTTTCCAGCTATTTTACACACAGATTGCACTGACACTACCCCTTTAAAACACAAATCTTTTAAGCGTGGATCCCGTCGAGTACGACGGACAATCTGGGTGCTAATACCTTCCCAGGTTGTAACCAACCCCCTTTCTCAGTCTCTCTGGTTCGCAAACCGTCTTATCCATCTTTTTCTAGGTCTATGCAGCATTGCCTTTCCTCCGGGATAAAAATGCCTAGCTGGCGACTCTATTCATCTCCAGTGAGTTCACGGCTGTGTGTTCTCACTGTTCCCTTCGCCGACCGTTCGCGCTTGTACCTGGATGCAAATCTTTGGGAGCGACAACTGCTTACTTGCCTATGCTCAAGTGTATGATCTGTCTGGCACAGATGCTAACTGTCTTGCGTTAGACGGAAGAAGCAAGTTCTCGTTTATGAATGAAGGTGATGAGAAAAGAATCCCGGAGGAGACGATTATTGTTTGTTTTTGAGTTTTCATTCTTTTATTGCTTTTGAAAGTTTGTCATAAATTAATGAGCTTAAGCCTAAACCAATGGATTAGTAAACTCATCACATCTTCCCTCTGATTAGGGGTAATGAGAATACCTTAAGTGTGAAGTCAGCTTCTCACACTTAATCACCTTTGGCGTAGGATTAAGATCATTCACCTACTTGTGATTATTTAGATGTTTTTGTGGTTTTTGTTTAGTGTTGAGTAATGAGGTTAAGCCATAATCAAGGATTAAACAGGCCCATTACACCATCCTAATAGAAGGATAATAGATGAGAATGTTTAAGCTGAGGAAAGCTCCTCAACTTAATCCATGATTAGGGATTAAACTCATGACAAAACAAGCCTTTGATTAAGTGGGTTTTATTTAATGGTGAGATGATGAAGTGAATTTTATGATTTGTAAGACAACTTGAGGGGGACTTGTCCATTAACACTAGGGTTAGTCCTTCTTAACCATTTAAGGAAGAATTAGAACCCTAATGCAAGGCCCAAGTTACAAGTGTGATGTCTTGATAATTATTAAGTGAATTGATTAAGAGATTTAAACACACTAAGGGTTTAACACTTAGGATTAAAGTTATACACTCCATCCTAATAGAAGGATGCAGGCATAAGCTTAATCACAAAGCCTTAAAGCCTTTAAGGTTTAGTCCCTGATTATGAGATGAGGAGAGAAGACTCAAAGAGACACAAAGGTAAAACTAAGTGGGGGGACTAATCAAAACCCTAATCATTGACATGCTTGGTTGTTCCTAAGGTTTGTGAGGTTTCACCAAGAAGATCTTCAAAGGAATCATCAGGAAGTAGATGAAAGGATCAAGAGAAGCAAAGTGACTTGCTTCATTCAAGAAGTCAAGTCACTTGCAGAAAGAAAGTGGGAAGAAGAAGAATGAGCAATCTCAAACTCAAACACAAATAGAAATGCAGCAATGGATGCAAGAGAGATGAAAAGAAAAGTTATGAGAAGTGAAGGCAAATTCACTTCTCAACATCACTTACCACCTGAAATGTTAGGAAAGAAATGCAATGCAATGCAAAATGGGATGAGATGACATGATGAGAAACAAAACCAGAAGCATATACATGATGCTAATGATGCTATGAGATGCTATAAACATGAGGCAGCACATAAAAATGATCATACAAGTCATGAATGCAAATGAAACAAGTTAAGAAGCATGGACATACATGAAAAGTTATGAAGTGCACATGGTATACAATAAGGCAAATATGTGATGCAATGATCAAACATGCTTTCAAGATGTCTTATGATGTCAAATGAATCAAAAGGATGCTTGAAATGTCATGGCAAGTCATGTTATGTAAGAGAATGCAAGATGGATGCAAATGGAAGCCCAAATTAGGGTTTATGAACCATACATCAAACAAGAATCAAAATCAGAAGCAAACCCTAAGATAAAAAAATTGAAAATGCCACTCAAAGGACCCCTAATCCTATACTAAACCAATGCCCAAAGGGGAGGCTCCAACTCTTAACCAATTTCAAGATATGATTTTTACAAGTTTATTAGGGTTTTAGGGTTCCTAAACAAAAGAAATGTCAAACAAATTGAAAATGAAAGATCAAATCATGGCCATTTAATCCCACAAACTTCATGCTAAACACAATGCTATGCAAAAAGAATCAATGTCCAACACTTCATGGATAGGCAGAAATGATTTTTTTGAACCTTGGATCAAATTAATGCATAAAAATGATTTTAATTCAATGAGAAATTCTTAAAATGCATCAAGATCAAAAAATAAATTTGGTTTGAAGGTTGGACAATGTTTCTAAATGTCTTAGAACATTTCATGAATTTTTTGGTGATTTTTAAATACCTAAAAGTATTTTTAATAAATTAATTCTCATTAATCAATTAAAAATAATCTTTTAAATATTTTAAAATACTTTTTAAATGATAAAAATGAAAATAAAAATATTTTTGTGTCATAAAAATTAATGAAATTCTTGAGAAAAAGTTTCATAATTTTTAGACAATTTTTACTATTTTAAATAAATTATGCAAATTAAATGAAAAGAAATGAAATAAAAATTAAAATAAACTGAAGTAATCAGAAGGAGAGGCTGGGATTGATTCTGGGTTCAAAAATGTTGACCACGCGCCAGATCTAGTGGCCAGGATTGCATCTGAGTTAATTAATTTAATTATAATTAATTAAAACTAATTAAGTGGATTAGGGCAAAGCAAATGGATCTGGGCCACACATGCGCGCGGGAGGTCAATGGGGTCAACTAATCCAACGCCCCACATTCAAATGGAATTAATGACCTGAGATTAGGGCAAAACAAATTCAGGTGACCGGAGGGGAGCTCCGGTCATCTTCCCCGGCGACCCCAAAACCCTAAAACATGATTCAGGCAACCATTCAACAAATTAAACACATCTAAGTGATCCTCTAACATCCTAGGACACGAATCCACCCTCAAACATCATTTAAACACCAAGAATCAAACGAATCGAAAGAAACAAAATCCACGGGTAAAATTTCAGAGAAGCATAAAATGGTCATTCCTTCACTATTTTCAAATCTAAAGACATCCCCATGATCAGCATAACACACACTTTCATTTTATAACAAGAAAAGCAAGCTCTGAGAAAAAATGTTCATGGCCATACCTGAGATGGAGACTCCTGTTTCTGGACTTTCAGAGTTGTTCTTTGGTGCAAGCTTGCTCCACTAACTCCCCTGGTGCTAATGGAAGGCTTGAAATGAGCTTAAACAAGCTGGTTTGAGAATCCCAGTTCTGGTGTATCAGAAAATGGAGTTTGTGTATAGGCTGTTTCAGATCAATGTGAAGGGTGGTTTTGGTTCCTTCTGATGTGTTTGATTTGTTGGTGAAAAGAGTTTGGATGTTTTGTGGCTGTGGAAGGTGATTCGAATGAAAATGCAGATTGGAGTGTTTTTGTGAATGGTGTGCTAGGGCTTGTTTCAGGCTGTTTTGAGTGTTGGTCTGGACTTAATGAAGCATGGTGAGTGGATTAGTGGAATTGTTTTTTGTGTTTGTGGCCTGTGGAGACAGATTCGAAGAGAAATGCAAAATGGTGTGTGTTTGTGTATGTGATGCTATGGTGTGTTTCAGCTTGGCTTCTTGTCATGTTTTGCTTGCAAATGGGAAGTATAAACAATTCCAATTGGTCAGATGATGTGACCTGGCCTGCTGTGATTGGGATGTTCACTTTTGCAAAAAAGTCCACTTTGTTGTAAGAGAGGCATGGGCTTGGTTCTAGGCTAGTACAAGCATGGGGCTGGCGCAGCATGGTATGTGAGTGAGGCTAGGGTGGTTCAATGGCCAATGCAGCAAGTTGTAGGAGGCATCATGATGGTTTTGCAAGTTGAACATCTTTTGGTTCATATGGAAAGATCTTGCCATTCAAGTCATGAACATGAGAAATTCTTGGTTCAAATCTGATTTTTAGGTCACATAGAATGTTTATGCATTGGTTTGATATGAACTAGAAGTTACAATTTTCCTTGATACATGATTTTGCAAATTTTCCAATTGGTGCATGTCTTGAAAATTAGTGATTTTTGCCAACTTTGTCACACCATAACTTTTGATCAAAAATGAATTAGGTCATGTTCTTGTACTTTTTGAAAAGGGAAAAATGTATTCTACAACTTTCATGACCAAAGTTTTTCCATTTGAAGCATTTTTGGATCAAAAAGTAAGGTTTGAAAAGTGACCTAAATTGACAAATTCCTTAAAAAGTCAACTATGCCCAAAAAGTCAACTTTGCAAAAACTTGTGATTCTTGAATTTTGTGAACTTCAACCTTCTTCCATGATCAAATAAAGATCATATACACTCAAAATGATGAAGATCACCCATTGGTTGGGTCACTGGGGGCCTCAGATGCCCTGATTTTGCACTGACTTGTCCAGAAAGTCAACTCTTGATCAGATGACTTCCCCATGGAATTTCTTCATGAAAATTGATATGCATACTCCCTATACCATATAGAGACCAATGGAAACAAGAATGACCAAAAAATTTGGAGTTATGGCCTCTGAAACCAAAACCCTAATTTTAGGTCAACTGTGCAGTCAAACTTGGCTCTGCATCCATACCAATCCCAGTTCTTGTGATTCCCTTGCATTTTTGACTTTGAGGGGATGTAATATGATACTTGAACACACATGGACCCATTTGAAGTGATTGGTGGCCTTTGGAGTGGCTCAAGAGGCTCTGGGATTGCTCAGATCACAAACCCTAGATGCAGATGACTTTGAATCTATGCAGTGAATCAAAATTGAGATATGAGATGTTATGATTGTGTCTATGCACATGAAATGATCACAAACCATGGTGTGAATGGGTGAGGGAAAATTTGGGGTGTTTACACCCCTATTCAAACATGAGTTAGCTGTGCAGGATGTAAGCAGCGGCTTAACAGGCAAACAAGATAACTTGTGGTTGAATACCAAAGACAGTCCAAATATGTATTTTGTGCCATATATGTATTTAGGGCCATATATGTATTTTGTGAAAATGAAAGATTAATGAACAATGGACATCTTTTGCAAACAATCTTTTTCGCTCACTGTCTTTTCATTTTTGTTATTTTCACACAAAATAATAAATGGCAATGTTTTCTTAATAAATTTCATTCACTTTTTCTAAATAAGATAAAATCAATCACTAAAATGAACAACTCCCAACCCTTGCAGAGATAGCTCTCCAGAATGCACCAGACAACGACACTGCTAAAACCTCATATGTCTTCGACAATCCGATTAATCAAGCAGGTGAGGGGGTTGATGAAGACTATGATTTTCCTGAAGAGTTGGTCAGGTTGTTGAGACAAGAGGAAAAAGTGATTGCTCCTCATTAGGAGGAGGTTGAGACTATCAATCTTGGTATCAAGGAAGATATGAAAGAGGTGAAGATCGGGGCTAGTCTGCAAGCTCAAGAGAAAGAACAACTCATCAGTATGCTTCGAGAATATATCAATGTGTTCGCTTGGTCGTATCAAGATATGTCGGGTTTGGATACAGATATTGTCATGCACAAGCTGCCATTGAAGGAGGATTGTCCGCCAGTTAAACAGAGATTGTGCCGTACTCTCCCAGACATGGCCATGAAAATCAAATAAGAAGTACAAAAGCAGTGGGATGCCGATTTTCTCGCTGTAACTAGTTACCTGCCGTGGGTTGCTAACATTGTACCCGTACCTTAGAAGGATGGCAAGGTGCGTATGTGTGTGGATTATTGGGATCTGAACAGAGCTAGCCTGAAAGATGACTTCCCATTACCTCACATTGATGTATTGGTGGATAACACAACTCAGTTCTCGGTATTTTCTTTTATGGACGAATTTTCTGGATACAATCAGGTTAAGATGTCACCTGAAGACATGGAGAAGACAACTTTCATCACACCTTAGGGCACGTTCTGCTACAAGGTAATGCTGTTTGGTCTGAAGAACGCCGATGCAACATATCAACGGGCTATGGTAACATTATTCCACGATATGATCCATAAAGAAATTGAGTGCTATGTGGATGATATGATTGCCAAGTCCCTTACAGGGGAAGATCATCTGGTGAATCTGCTGAAACTATTCAAGCGTCTGAGGAAGTATCAGTTAAGGTTGAACCCCAACAAATGCACATTCGGGGTACGTTCTGGTAAGCTGCTGGGTTTTATTGTAAGTGGAAAAAGAATTGAGGTTGATCCCGATAAAGTCAAATCTATTCAGGAAATGCCTGCACCTAAGATTGAGAAAGAAGTTTGAGGGTTCTTAGGTAGATTGAACTACATCTCAAGGTTCATATCTCATCTCACTGCAACCTGTGAACCCTTGTTCAAGCTGTTAAGAAAAGAGCAAACAATCAGGTGGAACGATGATTGTCAAAAAGCTTTTGACAAGATCAAAGAGTATCTGCAAGAACCTCTAATTCTCATGCCTCCAGTCGAAGGAAGACCTCTAATCATGTATCTGACAGTATTAGAAGAGTCAATGGGGTGTGTATTGGGCCAGCATGACGAGTCTGGTCGAAAAGAGAATGCAATATACTACCTAGGAAAAAAGTTTACCGACTATGAACAACGTTATTCCCTGCTCGAGAAAACTTGTTGTCCTTTAGCGTGGGTTGCTCGTTGACTAAGACAGTATATGTTGACTCATACTACCTTATTGATCTCAAAGATGGATCCAGTCAAGTACATATTTGAGAAGCCAACACTTACCAGAAGGGTTGCAAGATGGAAAATGATTCTAACAGAATATGACATTCAGTAAACCTCTAAGAAGGCCATCAAGGGCAGTGTATTGTCTGACTATCTGGCTGAGCAACCCATTGATGATTACCAGCCTATAAGATTTGACTTCCCTGATGAAGACATCATGTTCTTAAAAGAAAAAGATTGTGAAGAGCCAATTCACACTAAAGGGTCTGGTCCAGAAGAAGCATGGACTATGATGTTTGACGGGGCAGTTAATTGCAATGGTCGTGGGGTTGGGGCAATGCTTATTATACCCAAAGGAGTTCATTTGTCTTTCTCAGCAAGGCTCACCTTTGCCTCCACTAACAACGAAGCAGAATACGAAGCTTGTATCATGGGTCTTGAGGAAGCCATTGACCTCAGGATCAAAACCTTTAATGTATTTGGAGATTCAGCTTTGGTAATCAACCAGACCTACGACAAGTGGTACACTCATCAGGAGCATCTGATTCCCTACCGTGACTATACGAGGAGATTGTTAACCTTCTTCGCAACAGTTAAGCTTGAATGCATCCCTCGAGATGAGAATAAGTTTGCAGATGCTTTGGCTACCATTTCATCCATGATCAAAGTACAAGCTGCCAATTATGTACCTCGGATTTTGGTATTCAGACTAGACCGACCGACATATGTTTTCTCTATGGACACTGCCACTGATAACAAGCCTTGGTACCATGACATCAAATGCTTCTTGGAAACTCAGACATACCCACCTGGGGCATCATCAAATGATAAGAAGACATTAAGAAGGCTAGCCGACAGTTTCTTCCTCAATACTGACGGTTCTTTGTATAAGCAAAACTTCGACATGGTTTTGCTCAGATGTGTTGACAAGAAGGAAGCAGACTTACTGATGCATGAAGTACATGAAGGTTCTTTCGGTATCCATGCCGGAGGACATGCAATGGCAAAGAAGTTATTGAGATCAGGTTACTACTGGATCACAATGGATGCAGATTGTTGTGCCTATGCCAGAAAATGCCATAAATGCCATATCTATGCAGATAAAGTGCATGTGCCTCTGAATCCTTTGAATGTAATGTCTTCACCTTGGACCTTCGCCATGTGGGGGCATTGATATGATTGGAAAAATTGAACCAACTGCTTCAAATGATCACATATTCATCCTGGTAGCCATTGATTACTTCACCAAATGGGTTGAAGCAGCTTCGTATGCAAACTTCACCAGACAAGTGGTGGCTCGATTTCTGAAAAGGGATGTCATCTGTCGATATGGAGTTGCCGAGCGAATCATTACTGATAATGGTTCCAATTTGAATAGCAAGATGATGGCAGAACTTTGTCGGGACTTCAAAATTCAACATCACAACTCTTCTCCTTACAGGCCGAAGATGAATGGCGTTGTTGAGGCATCTAACAAGAATATCAAGAAGATTGTGCAAAAGATGGTAGTCACCTATAAAGACTGGCATGAAATTCTACCATTTGCCTTGCATGGGTACCAAACCTCTATCAGAACATCTAATGGGGAAACACCTTATCAACTTGTGTATGGTATGGAAGCTGTCCTACTTGTTGAAATTGAACTAACCTCCTTACGGGTAATGATGGATGTAAAACGGGATGAAGCAGAATGGGTCCGATATCGATATAATCAACTAAGTCTGATTGAAGAAAAGAGATTAGAAGCCATCTGTCATGGGAAGTTATATCAAAAGCGAATGAAGAAAGCATTTGATCAGAAAGTCAGACCTCGAGAATACCAAGTGGGAGAGCTTGTTCTGAAAAGACTTCTTCCCCCTCATACAGACCACAGGGGCAAATGGACGCCAAACTACGAAGGCCCATTCATAGTAAAGAAAGTGTTCTCTGGTGGGGCACTGATGCTCACTACTATGGATGGCGAGGACTTCTTATCTCCTATCAATTCAGATGTAGTTAAAAAAATACTTCACATAAAATGACCCGCTGGACATGAAAACAGAATGTAAGTCCAGGAAAAAATAGGGCATCCCGGCAAGTCAAAAACAGAATAAAGGACTCGGGAAAAATATAAGGGAAATTGAAAAAAAAAAGTACACCCACTGAGTTGAAAATCCACATCGGACAGCTCAGGAAAAAATGGGTATCCCGGTGGATTGAAAACCTGAAAGGGCGATCCACGCAAAATCAGGGAAAAAGCGAACAATTTCATTCTGAATTCGGCTGTATCACTCACAACATGGCAAGCTTCGAAAGGATAAAGCGTCGGTCATAATCAACCTTCTTCAGAAAGCAAGATAAGAAGAACGTCAAGGTCATACAGGTCATAGCAAAGGAAGCTCACTAGAGCGTGAACTTCAACATTGCCAACATTTTTATTTTCTCAATTTTGTAGAAATCTCCTCATTTCAGGGATTTGCTTCTACACTGTACTTGCCTATTCAGGGCCCATAAATCAATATAATCAGAATATTCGATCACACTTTGTTTTGTACATTTTTGTTTCGTTTGCAAAATGTCCAAAGTTCATAATACAACACTTGCATGAAAATATATAAGCCATTTTAATAAATGCTTGAAGGAAATATGTTGCTCTCAGGCGAATCTAACTCCTATGTCGAAATCCGGTTGAGGATACCTCGGGACACTTGTGCGTTTCTTTTCTTTAACAGGTTGCAGGTACTCAAGACAGACAATCTCACTGCATGGGGTATATCAAGCCTCGTATCCCCAACCAAGTCAGCAATCACCCCATCAGCAGGGTTACTTGACAGGATTTTTCCTCCATGAAGTTGCCATCCGCTCAGAGGATCCTTCGAGAAACTCATTAAATCCCCATCATGTCGCTTGGACGAAGGAGTTACAACATATTACTTCCCAAAAGCTATCTTCCCCAAGTAGGATCTCCCGAGCAATGCCTGAACTGCTCTTCCCCAGCGAAGTTGTCAAGAACTCCTTCTTCCTAGCAAAGTCGTCAGGAACTTCTTTTTCCCCAAAGAGCTGCCAGAGTCTTATTTTCCCTAATGTGGTTGCCAGAATTTTCCTCAGCTAAGTTTCAAAGATCCTCTCATCTCCAGCAAGTTGCCAAGGTTCCCCCCAGTAGATTTGCTAGGATCTTCTTTTCTTCAACGGAGTCGCCATGAATTTCTCATCCTCAGCAAAGTGGGAAGAGTCACCTTCCTCAACCAGTCGCCAGGACTTTCTGTCCCCCATCAGAGTTGCCAGGATTTTCTCATCCTTAGCAGGATCAGCATAATCGCTTTCCCGCAGAGTTGCCAGTTTTCCCCAGTAAAGTTGCCAGGATTTTCTGTTCACAGCGGTTTGCCGAAGTCTCCTCATACCCAGCATGAGTCTCTTCAGCAGAAGCTTCCCTAGCCAAGATCCCCGCATAGTTCCCTAGAAATATCGTTCGGTGATCCTTTCTCCCCACAGATCGGCCAGTGATCTCTTTCCCCAGCGGAGTTCTCCATCCAGACAAATCCCCCAGAGATCTTTCTCCCCGCAGGATCTGGATCTCGGATCGGTTCTCTCATTTTGCATAATCATAAAATTCACATCATTTGTCCCCACGCAGAGCATAGAATTCCATCTAAAACGGAGCATTACGGCAAAAATCAAAAATTTGCATGATCATAATCCAGGTTCGAGCCAATCACCTGCAAACATCAGAATCATTTCACCAGCAATATACAAAACTTATCCCCCGCAGACAAAACCAGGATACTTTTTACACCTTCAATATAGATACTTGTTCATACTTATACATATTCCTTTTGACACTCGCCCGTGTCATACTTCCCCCAACAAGTTAAACACTCGTCCATGTCCCTTGCTCAATCTTTTTGACACTCGTCCGTGTCTTGCACATATTTCCCCAGCAGGTCAAACACTTGTGCATACTTATACACAATCCTTTGATACTCGTCCATATCTTGTATATATCATCTCCTCGGCAGATCAAACACTCGTCTGTGTTCCTTGCTTAACCGATTGATACTCGTCTATATCATTATCCTTAAACACGTGTCAGCGTTTGTTTCTATCGATACTCGTCTGTATCATGGTCCTAAGGATGCTCGTCCGCATATTTAGTCTATACACCCTGTCAAACACGTATACCGTTTATTTTAATGCGTAAGCACACATCCGTGTTTACCATTCCCCAGTAAGTCACCAACAAAACAACTTTTCTATCCGACATTCATCCTATGTCGTGATATTTTCGGCAGCCGTCCCCTGCCAGGTGATCGTCCTTCACCTTTTGATGATTGTCCCTCATCATTTTATCCGATGGCCTTCCCCATCGTTGATCCTCTTATTCGGCATTCATCCTATGTCGCGATACTATCAGCAGTCGTACCCTGCTAGCTGATCGTCCTTCACCTTTGGATTAGCGTCCCTCATCCTTTCCCCACTGGAGTCCCCATTGTTGGAACTTTCTATCTGGCATCCTTCCTATGTCGCGATATCTTTTTAGCAGCCGTCCCCTACTAGGTGACCGTCCTTCACCTTTTGATGACCGTCCCTCATCATTTATCCGATGGCCGTCCCTATCATAGACCTTTGTTATCCGACATTCGTCCTATGTCGAGATAATCCCCAACAGAGCAGTCGTACCCTGCTAGGTGATCGTCCTTCACCTCTTGATGAATGTCCTTCATCATGCTTATCCGATGGCCATCCCCATCGTTGATCTTTTCTATCCGACATTCGTCCTATGTTGTGATATTTTCAGCAACTGTCCCCTGCTAGGTGGTCGTCCTTCACCTTTTGTATGACCGTCCCTCATCATTATTTCATTTATTCTTTTACCCGATGGTCGTCCCCGTCGCGGTTTATTTACCCTTTAACCTGATGGTCGTCCCTGTCAGTGCTTTCCACATTTTGTTAATCCCCAGAGAGTTTTATTTCTTTACCCGATGGTCGTCCCCGTCGCGGTGTGTTTATTTCCTAGCATGATTGTCGTCCCCGTCATTGCTTTACTTACCGTTTTTCATCCCCATCAGTCGTCCTCTGCTCGATGGTCGTCCTCCATCGCTTTCATTTGATACTCATACTATATTTCCTGTTACAATTTATATCCCTTTTCTTTTTCTCCCCAGTGAGTGCAAAATTCGGACTGTCTTTGGTATTCAACCACAAGTTATCATGTTTGTCTATTACGCCAGACGCTTACATCCTGCACAGATAACTCATGCTTGAATAGGGGCAGCTGTAAACACCCCAAATTTTCCCTCACTTTTTCTCACACCATGGCTTGTGATCTTTTCATTTTGCATTACATAAGCATATCATCTCACTGCATAGTTTATATCACTGCATAAGCTGCATAGCTAGGGTTTGTGATCAGGAGAATCCGAGAAGTGATCTGAGCCATCTCAAAAGCCTTGAATCATGTTAAGAGGGTCCATGAGTGATCTATTGTCATATTATATCTCCAAGAAGTTTTTGAAATCACTAAATCTCAGAGCATTTCCTGCACAGATGACCTAAAATTAGGGTTTTGGGTTTGAGGCCCTTAATCTCAATTTTTTGGTCATTCTTATTTCTATTGGTCTTAATATGTTATAAGGAGCATGTGTACCAAATTTGATGAAGAAATTCATTGTGGAAGTCATCTGATCAACTGGTAACTTATTGTGCAAGAAAAGTCAGAATCAGGGCATCTGGGGCCATCACCAATGTTACCAAAGGGTCATCTTCATCATTTTAAGGTTCTATGATCTTTATTTGATCTTATAAGTGGTTAGAATTTCACAATATTTAAGAATTTCAAGCCATTTGCAAACATTCCATTTTTGGACATGACTTGTAATGAAAACTTTCCAGTTCGGGAAAAAATTTTAACCTCCTCTTTCTTGATCAAAGATACTTCAAATGAAAAATCTTCAAACATGAAAGTTGTAGATTGGATCTTCCCATTTTCAAAAAGTACAAGAACTCCTCTTGATTCATCCTAGAACTCAATATATGATGTTTCAAAGTTGGAAAAAATCACATAATTTTTCAAGACATGCCAAAGAGGGAATTTTGCAGATTCAAGTTTTAATTTCCATGACTTGAACTTCAAGAAATTTCAAAGGGGCTAAGACTTCCCAAAATTGCAAAATGGTATAGATCTTTCCATCCACTTGTGCCAGCATGCCAAAACCAATTCCATGGCTCTCCTTGAAACTTGGTGAGACCAGACACCCCTTGAAACCAGACCTGCCATGACCAATCAAACTGAGCCACAAAAACTCTTCTGACCTATCACAGCTTCACATACATGCCCTAAGGATCACATTTCATAACTTCTTGGAGCTTGAATCAACACACACATCAGATTGCCAAAAATCCCTCAAGAACTTCATCTTTTCGAAACTCTCAAACCACCCATCAAAACTTCAAAATTCTTTCACCAATCATCTCCACACATCCCCCAGATCATTTCCCACCCCTCACATTATCCTGAAACTACCTCAAACAAAAACACGATTTTGACATGCTCTGAACTGAAACTTCAAAAACAGCCCATACAGCTTGTTTCAAGCTTGCCAGAAGCATCAATGAGTTCATAGGAGTGGAAAAACACCAAGGAAGTGGCCAAAAAGCTCCAGATAGCAAAGCTTCATCTCAGGTAACCTCAAGAACTTTTTTTTCAGAAATGCTTTTTTAAGTTCCTAAATGATTCTTTATGCTTCACTGATCATGCTGATGTAATTTGTTTTGAAAATGGTTGAGTATTTAACATGTATTGAGTTTCTTAAATTTATGTTCAGTTTCACATTTTACTTTGAATCTTGTTTTTGAGGAATGATAAATGTGTTTTGATGGTTGATTCTTGCTTAGGGGTGTTAGGGGAGTGATTCTGGAGCTTTAGAGCTCTTGATTTAACCTAGGGAAGAAGTTAGGTGTTTTGGTTGGCCGGAGAAGATGACCGGAGGTCTTCTCCGGCCACCTGAAAGTCATTAGGGTTAATTCTGTGATTAATTCCCCAGTTGTGTTTGTGGCCGTTTGATGAAGATTAGGGTTAGCAACAAGTGGCTAGGATCATTTCACGTAGGGTTAATTCAGTTTAATTAATTTTAAAACATAATTAAGGCCAGTTTGAATGCTGACCCTTGATCTGGCGCGCAGTCAATTCCCTCCCTTTTTCTTTTGAACCTCAGCCCTTGATCTTGCTGACTTCCATTTAATTGAATTTTATTTCATTTTTCTTTATTTATTTTGTACATTTTATTAAAAATAGTTAAAAACATCACAAAAATATCATTTACTGCATTTTCATTCTATATATTTTTCTCAACCTAAAACCAATTTTTATTTTATTTTTTGCATTAAAAAAATATTTTTAAAATATTTAAATGTCTATTTTAATTAATTAATTGAATTTAATTAATTAAAATAGCATTTAGGTTTCTAAAAATTACCAAAAAAATCATGTTGCATCTTAACACATTTAGAAACATTTTCAAACCTTCATACAAATTTCTTTTTGGTTTTGATCACCTTGTCACAATTTTCTTTGAATTTAGGGTTTTTAAAATCATATTTTTCTAACCCTAGCTTTAAAAAATCTTTTCTGCCTAACCATGAAGGGTTTGAAGATGGTTCTTTTTGCATTGTTTTACACATATCATGTAGTATCTAGGATATTTTTGGCATGAATTTATCTTGCATTTTCAATTTGATTTTCATTTTTCCTTTTGAAGCACCCAAAAACCCTAGCAAACTTAGAAAAATTATAACTTTCAATAGGTTAAGAGTTAGACCTTCTCCTTTGGGGTGTGATATCATATGGGATTAGGGTTTGTTTGAGCTAATTTGCAATTTTTTATAATGTCATTTTCTTCTGTCTTTGTCATTTGCATCTCATCCTTCCATGTAACCCTAATTTTGCATCTTTACTTGCATCTTACATTTCATTGCATGAACATATGAACTTCCCATGCCATTCCAAACATTTTTATGCCATCTTAGACATCTTAATAAATTGCTTGAACATTGCTTGATCATTTATTCATACATTTGCCATGATTTGCATTCATTTCATATCATTAACTTTCATGTGATTTCAAACTTCAAAGCATTTTTCATTTGCATTCATTCTCTTATATGATCACACATATGCATCTTGTATGTCTTTGCATCATATCATAGCATCATTTACATCATGTGTATGCTTCTGATCTTGGTCTTTGCCCTTGCATATGCATTGTTTCATTTCATTTCTTTCCTTATGCATCTTGTGCTAACTTTTCAGGTTAATGGTAAGTTGTTTGGGAGGTGGATTTTCCTTCACCTCCCACCTCTTCTCATCTCTTCATATTAAATCCTTGCTGAATTTTTACTTGTCCTTGAGTGAGCTTGCTCACTTGTGTTTCTCTTCCTCTCTTTCTCTTCTCATCTCATCTCTTTCCTATCTTGCTTCTCCTTGGTGGCTTCCTTGAAGACTTCTTCTCTTAAGCCTCACAAACCTTAGGACTTCCAAGCATGATAACTTCTAGGATTGATAGTTCCCCTTAGACTTTTTCCTTTGAGTCTTCTTTGTGTCTCTCTTCTCATCTCTTCATTAGAGACTAAACTCTTAAAGTTTTAGGACTTTGGAATTAGGGTTATGCATGTATCCTTCTCTTAGGATGGAGTGTATAACTTTAATCCTAAGTGTTAAACCTTTAATTTGTTTAAACCTCTTAATCAATCCACTTAATAATCACTAAGACTTTGTCTTGTAACTTGGGCCTTACATTAGGGTTCTAACTCTTCCTTTATGGTTAAGAAGGACTAACCCTAGTGTTTAATGGACAAGTCCCCCTCAAGTTGTCTTACAAATCATAAAACTCACTTCTCAATCTCATCCCTTAATTAAAATTCACTTAATAAAGGCTTGTTATATAATGAATTTAATCCCTAACCATGGATTAAGTTAAGGTATCTTCCTCAGATTAAGTGTTCTCAGCTATTATCCTTCTATTAGGATGGTGTAATGAGTTCACTAATCTGTGATTAGAGATTAAACTCATTACTTAACACTAAACAAAAACCCAAAAACATATTAATAATCACAAGTAGGTTAATGATCTTAATCCTACATCATCATTGTAATTAAGTTGAGATGCTTATCTCATACTTAAGTATTCTCATTATCCCTAATCAGGGAGGATATAATGAGCTTACAACCTTTGATTTAGGCTTAAGCTCATAAACCTATGCAAAACACCAAAAACAATAAAAAACTGAAAACACAAAAAACAAACAATAATCGTCTCCTTCGGGATTCTTTTCGCATCATACTCGCTCACAAACGAGAACTTGCTTCTTCCGTCTAATGCAAGACAATTAGCACTCGAGCCAGACGAGTCATACACGTGAGCATGGGCAAGTAAGCAGTTCACAGTCAAATTCATCCAGTCTTTTTGAGTCGAACTACAGTGTTCTGACTTCCTCATTGCACGAGAGGATACGTAGGCATAACTTAACTGTTATCGAAAAAAAGTCTTTGTGTCTTCCCCCTCTTCCAGCATTCTTTTAAGCCTCAGTTCCTGAGCAATTCACACCCCTTTTGCACTGACACCTGTACATTCATTCTCAGTTTTTGCACACAGATAGAACACACCTACCCCTTTAAACAGAATCTTTTAAGCGTGGATCCCGTCGAGTACGACGGACAATCTGGGTGCTAATACTTTCCCAGGTTGTAACCAACCCCCTTTCTCAGTTTCTCTGGTTCGCAACCGTCTTATCCATATCTTTCTAGGTTTATGCAACATTACCTTTCCTTCGGGATAAAAATGCCTAGCTGGCGACTCTATTCATCTTCACCTTTCATCTTCTCTTTTCGTCGACCGTTCGTGTCTGTACCCTATCTGACCTAGGTGGCTTTTCGTGGGAGCGACAAGTACGACGGACAATCTGGGTGCTAATACCTTCCCAGGTTATAACCAACCCCCTTTCTCAGTTTCTCTGGTTCGCAACCGTCTTATCCATCTTTTTCCAGGTTTATGCAACATTACCTTTCCTTCGGGATAAAAATGCCTAGCTGGCGACTCTATTCATTCAACTTCACTTCATTTTCTCTTTTTGCCGACTCGCGTATGTATCCTATCTGACCTGGTGTCTTTTGTGAGGAATTCTAACCCCCTCCACTAGTCCCATATCCATGACATCAAAACCTAAAGAGTTTTGAGACTCCAGGGACCTCAGCTTTTCTGTTATCACGTCCAGCCGACGATCATAGACTTCATCTCCTGCCCCAACTACAGTAAATTGTTCTTCCTGAGGGTCCTTCTGCAAGGCACGCCCTCCAATGTTACCCTGGGTATTCCTTACAGCATTAATGTCTGGGTTAAGATGAGGTCCAAACTCTGGGGGATCAGCACGAGGCTGTACATGATCATTTTTGTTGGTACCCCCTGTACCTGGGTGGTTTTCTTCAGGAGTTTGCCGCTCGACCAACTCTTTCAGTCTTTCTTGGCTTTGGGCCAACCCAGTCATCACTGCCATGAATTGGTTCATCTGGGCCCTCATCTCAGTCCTTTCATTGGCCATCTGGGTTCTCACGTTAGTCAGATCTTGTTGAACCTGGTCCATTTGTAAGCCTGGAAGGTTGTTTCTTGTCGGATACCGGTGAACTCTGTTGATGGGGAAGACTCTTCTGCGAGCAATGTTTCCTGAAACCACAACAAAGTGAGAAACAACAAAAATAAAAACCTACAAAACAAAGAAATAAGGTTAGTATGCAATGCAGGATGTATATTTGTCTTCCAAGGGTATCCGGTTTGGTTCTTTGGTTTTGACCTTCCAGACCTCGAGGAATGATGATGTTGAAGAGATATGAAGCCCATAAAATAACACAAACCATATATTACAAAATGTAAAGATACATAGTTTAATTACAACAAAGTTCCCATGGTGGGTCAAAATACAACAACAAAAGTACAATCAAAATGAAGTACAAGTACAAAGAAATTAAACATCCAATCCATAATCATCCTCTCTGACTTCTTTCAGGAGAGCCTTAGTCACTAGGCCAACTGGATGCTCTGTGATGGTCCTGATAAGAAGGTTCCTGGTGGCGATGGCACTTGTCAACTTCTTATACTTGTCTTGGTCCTTTGATCTCTTCAACCCTGCCCGGAGTTTCAACTCAGAGATTTCTTTATGTGCTGCTAACAAGGCTTCTTGATTCTTTTTCTCATTAGCTTCTAGTTGCTCTATCTTAGCTTGGGTCCTCTGATCTTCCTGTGAACGAGCTTCAATGATTCTAATCTATCTAGCCTGACTCTCCTCCAAGTAGTGCTCGGCTCTGGCCTTATGAGTCTTGGCTTCCTTGCAAGCGTTCTTCAATACCAACTCCCCTGCTCTAGCCCTTCTGATGTAATCATTTGTCTTCTCAATCTTGGTCATGTGCTCGATCCGGAGCTTCTCTAACCTTTCATTGTCCAGACGACTATCATTCCTCTCCCAAAGGGTTTTCTTTAGAGCTTCAGAAAGCTGAGTATTCCTTTCCTTCAATTTCTCAAACTCCTCTAAATTGACTGTAGATGCAGGCTCTATTGCTGATGGTCCATGCACATCCTCTAGGGTGAATGGCATGCGGGTGATCTGTCCCCTGATACGAGACCAATCAAGATACTGAGCTGAAGTTATGTTGTTACACTTGCCAAGAATAGCAGTCCCCTTTGTCTGAATATTATCCCATGCCCAAGTTGCTTATCTAGCAATGGCAAGGTTGTGCTGAATGTCACAGTAAAGGGCTTCTGACAAGTCTTGCTCTCTTGGTGGATGTACTAAGACATGCCCTAATTGCCTTTTGAACAACAAAGGATTGTAGTTGATGCAACCCTTCACTCCAATCAGGGGTATATTGGGATACTCCCCACAGCTGGTGATGATATCTCTGCCCTTGGTGCTCTGAGTGCACCTTCTGATGTCTTCTGAGGTAAGGGAAATCATTCTCTTAGCTCGGTTTCTTGACTAATTAGGATTCAAGAAAGCTTCTGTCTTTGGAAAGTTCCTCAATAACCAACAATAGAAGAGAGGTGCACAACATCTGACTAATCTTCCCCTCTGCTTCTCATTCCTTTGATGCACTGAGTAGTAAAAGTCCCCAAGCAAGGTAGGGACTGGATTCTTCAATAGGAAGAGGTGGATAGCACTCTTTCTTACAAAATTAGGCTCGTCTACAAACAAGATGATTCCATATATGCTAAGGGCCAGAAGAGCACAAACAGTGTCCCACTTCCCTGCTACAGCATGAATGGTGGCCTGAGTAACCAAGAAGTCCAAATGAAGGCCTGGGATTCCATCCTTGGTGGTCATATTCTGGTCAATGAGGGTGGACTCCAAGTGCAAAGTCTTAGCTATATATTCATTATTGGGAGCAGTCATCTCAGGGTTGAAAGGAATCCCTCTCCTGATGGGGACACCCAACAAAATGGAGAACTCTTCTAGCAAAGGGCCCAACTGGAAGTCTGGAAAGGTGAAATATCTGAGAGGAGGGTCATAGAACTGAAGGCAAGTGTGGATCATACTCCTCTGTGATGCATCCAAGTCCATGATCATGTCCATAATGCCACCATAATGTTCTCTGAATAAAGGGACATGATCAGGAGTGATGAGTGTCTGAATCTGCCTGATACCTGCCAGAGTGGGCTCAAAGAAATGATAGGTAATGTTGCTCTTCCTGGATGGGTCCATGCTGACAATGGATGCTGGTGAAGAAGACTGAGGAGAAGTACTAGAGAAAACTGCTGAAGATAACTCGAGAAGATATTGAAGAGGATCTCTGATGAAGATAACTGATGTAGAAGGCTGATGCAGATGGCTGAAGGAATCTGAGCAGTATAATAGGTCAAAACCAAACCAAAGATAAGATGTGGATACCCTGTAAAACAAATAGACAAATGTTAAAATGATGCAAAATGATGTATGCAGAATGATATGCAAGGGGTTGTGATCAAGTGCTGGATCTGTTAGCTGCATTGATAAGGTCCATGTGTGTTCATAAGTCCGGATGAAGGCTTAGAAAACCAGTAACCAGGTGGGGGACTCAAATAAAGAGTCACAAGTCCAGAGTTTCACAAGAACAGTCCAAAACGATGCCATCTTAACAATATCAGTAACAAGGGTATGATGAGGCCAAGGGTTCCTGCAAACCTGTAAACATCCCAACCCCCACACATGTATTGTTCTAGAACAAGGATCCTCAGACTTGGATCAGTTATGAGAAGTGTAAACACTTCTAACCCGGAGGTACAGTATTTACAATAATCATAAAGGATCTTCCTCTAATTCACCTCAGATGCTGAAGGTCATAAAAAGGTCATCCAGACTTAGCAGGCTTCCCAGATAGCCCTAGTACTACACGAAATCTGTATCACAAAGTTCTAAAGAAGAAACCCATGTCTGAACTATGTTTCATATTCCCGCACCAGATCGAAATGGAATTGGAAAGAATATAAAGCCACTCTATCCTATGTGTCACTTAGGCTCCCGGTATGGAACCTTACTCACTCAATATCCCTCCCACCAAGGCAAACCAAAGATCCAGCACTATGATATGATGATAATATGAAATGTGTAATACCCCATATTTTATTTAAAGCTTTGGACATTATTAATTGGTAATAATATTATTTCGGAATACTCTAAGAAATTTTGACGGAACTAAATAGAGTAATTCATGGGATTATATTTTACTAATTGATATTAGCTGACTCAGAGGTTTTATAAACTATCGGGTTAAGAGACATTTTCGGATACCCTCTAATTTTGACTTATCGGTAAAAATATAAGCTTTTATATTATATATATAGAAAAATTATGAGAGAAAGAAAAAGTTGGTAAGAAAAGAAGAGAAGGAGAAGAGAAGAGATGAAGAAGAGAGAAAAAGCCCTAAAGCTCCAATTCTTCATTCCTGATCATCAGTCCGTCGAATCAACTCAATCTTTCTGCCAATCTTCATCTCTCGAGGTGGGTTCTTAGTTAGAAACTTTTATATTTGATTTTGGTTGAGTCTTAGAAATGTTTGTGGTTAGGGCTTAGTTGGAAATCCAAGAAAAATCGGAAGTTTAACATTTAAAACTCGATTAAAACCTACCTAAAATACTCATCTTATGATTATGGACACGTTTGATCATGTCTTGTTGCATTGGTTGGTGTTTGGGAGTGATTGGGTGTGGGAAGAGTGTTTTCTCGTAAGGCTGGAACTCCCTGAACTGGTGTAGCTCGCTCAGCGAGCATACATCTCTCAGCGAAAGTTCCAGGGCGATTTTCGCTCAGCGAGAAGGAGCTCGCTCAGGGAGACATGTAGTTTCAAATTTTGGTTTTTAATTCGTAACTTATGATTCGGGTATCCGTTTGGAGCGTTCCACATATCGTTTTGAAGCTAATGGCATAATCTATCTATTGGGATCAAGAAACATTAATTTTGAACCGACTTTTACCCGATTATTTTCAAATGACCAAAACTTGATAAAATGGAACTTGTGAGTTAATGAAAATAGAGAAAGGTACGACTTGTGAGGTATCTAGGTTCCCCTTAGACTCGTTTAAATTATGATTTATGTTTGTTTGATTTAGGATCCTCCGTAAGGTCTTGTATAAGTATCAAGTGGTTACTATGTGTTTCACTAGAGCATCCGTAAGGACTTGAGGTATCTGTTGTGTATACATGGTGTCGCTCCCACCAAATGACACCTAGGTCAGAAGGGGTACAGACGCGAACGGTCGGCGAAAGAAGGGAGTACACACAAGGGTGAACTCAGAAGACAAGAGTCGCCAGCTAGGCATTTTTATCCCGGAGGAAAGGTAATGTTGCATAGACCTGAGAAAAATGGATAAGACGGTCGCGAACCAGAGAAACTGAGAAAGGGGGTTGGTTACAACCTGGGAAGGTATTAGCACCCAGATTGTCCGTCATACTCGACGGGATCCACGCTTAAAAGATTTGTGTTTAAAAGGGGTAGTGTCAGTGCTAAAATGTGTATCAAAGCTGGAAAGAATGCAAGTGTCATTGTAACAGAAATGCGAAGTGTATAAGAGAAGTGTCAGTGTAAGAACAAGAGTAAGCTCAAGATTTTGAGGCTAAAAGAATAATGCTGGAAAGAGGGGGAATATACAGAGACTTTTGTTCGATAACTGTTAAGTTATGCCTACGTATCCTCTCGTGCAATGAGGAAGTCAGAACACCGTAGTTCGACTCAAAGAGACTGAAAGATAAATTGACTTGTGAACTGCTTACTTGTCTATGCTCAAGTGTATGACCTGTCTGGCTCAGGTGCAAACTGTCTTGCATTAAACGGAAGAAGCGAGTTCTCGTTTATGAGTGAATAAGATGAGAAACGAATCCCGGAGGAGACGATTATTGTTTGTTTTTGTGCTTTCAATATTTTATTGCTTTTTGATGTTTGTCATAAGAAAATGAGCTTAATCCTAAACCAAGGGTTAGTAAACTCATCACATCCTCCCTCTGATTAGGGGTAATGAGAATACCTTAAGTATGAAGTAAGCACCTCACACTTAATCACCATGATGTAGGATTAAGATCATTAACCTACTTGTGATTATTTAGATGTTTTTGTTGTTTTTGTTTAGTGTTAAGTAATGAGTTTAAGCCATAATCAAGGATTTAACAGACTCATTACACCATCCTAATAGAAGGATAATAGATGAGAATATTTAAGCTGAGGAAGGCTCCTCAACTTAATCCATGATTAGGGATTAACCTCATGACAAAACAAAACCTTTATTAAATGGATTTTAGTTAATGATAAGATTGAGAAGTGATTTTCATGGTTTGTAAGACAACTTGAGGGGGACTTGTCCATTAACACTAGGGTTAGTCCTTCTTAACCAATTAAGGAAGAATTAGAACCCTAATGCAAGGCCCAAGTTACAAGCTTGATGTCTTAGTGATTATTAAGTGAATTGATTAGAGGGTTAAACACATTAAGGGCTTAACATTTAGGATTAAAGTTATACACTCCATCCTAATAGAAGGATGCAGGCATAAGCTTAATCACAAAGCCTTAAAACCTTTAGGGTTTAGTCCTTGATTATGAGATGAGAAGAGAAGACTCAAAGATGACACAAAGGTAGAAACTAATGGGGGACTAATCAAACCCTAATTGTTATCATGCTTGGTTGTTCCTAGGGTTTATGAAGCTTGCAAGAGATCTTCAAGGAAAATCCACCAAGGAAGAAACAGATGAGAGGAGGAAGAAGCAGAAGAAGCAAGACAACTTACTCCACTTAAGAAGATAAGCTGCTTGAAGAAAGAAAGAGGGGAGGGAGCATGAATGAGCAAGCTCACTCTAAGACAAAAGTAAAATGCAGAAATGAATGCATAAGAGAGATGAAAAGAGATTGTGAGAAGTGAAGGCAAATTCACTTCTCAGACACTTACCACCTGAAAAGTTAGCAACAAGAAAATGAAATGACATGAAAATGAGATGAAATGCAATGATGTAAACCAAAGTTAGAAGCATAAACATGATGTTAATGATGCTAAGAGATGATGCAAACACATGTCAAGAGTTGTGGATGATCATACAAGGATGAGGATGCAAATGAAGCATGCTTTGAACCATAAAAGTTCATGAAAACTTATGAAATGCAATGGATGCATAACATGGAAAATGAATGATGAAATGATCAAACATGATTCTAATGTGTCCTAAGATGTCTCATATGTCATGTGGATGCACAAAATCTCATGGCAAGCTCATGAATGCAAGCAAATGAAAGATGGATGCAAAGGAAGGCAAGAATTAGGGTTTATGAACAACATGCATCACAAAAATTCAAAACCAGAAGCAAATGACATGATAAAAAATTGAAAATGGGATTAAAGGAACCCTATCCCTACATAAGTTCACTGCCCAAAGGAGGAGACCTATATCTAAACCTAATGGAAGTTATGATTTTTCTAAGTCAACTAGGGTTTCAAGGTACCTTACAATGAAAAATGCAAAACAAATTGAAAATGGAAGATAAATTCAAACTAATTTTATCCTATAAACTACATGCTATGAAGGATGCAATGCAAGAAGAACCATCATCAAACTCTCAATGGTTAGGCAAAATGGATTTTTTCAAGTTAGGATCAAAATATTGCCTTTAAACAAATTTAATTCCAATGAGAATTGTCAAAATGCATCAAGGACCAAAAAGAAATTTGTTTTGAGAGTTGGATAATGTTTCTAAATGTTTTGAAATGCAATGTGAATTTTTTGGTGATTTTTAAATACCTGAATGCATTTTTAATTAATTAATTTCCATTAACTAATTAAAAATTAACATTTAAATGATTTAAAAATAATGTTTAATGCAAACAATAAAAATAAAAATATTTTTGGGTTCTGAAAATTAATGAAATGCTTGACAAAAAATTTCAGAATTTTTAAATATGTTTTACTATTTTTAATAATTCGTAGAAGTTAAATATAAAATAAATGAAATAAAAATGAAATTATGAGAAGTCAACAGATCTAATGGCTGGCATTCAAATGGTTTTGGAGGGAGTTGACCCGCGCCAGATCCTGTGGCTGTAATTCAAACTGACCAAATTAAATTAAACCTAATTAATTAAATTAATAAAACAGGATTAGGGTTTTAATGAGAGATCTGGGCCACTCATTCACGCGCGGGTCAACCCAAGTCAACATAATCTATGGCTCACATTCAAACTGAGCCCTAATTACCATTAATGCACTAATGACTTTCAGGTGGCCGGAAATGACCTCCGGTCATCTTCTCCGGCCACACCTCCCCTGAGATTTTGCTATTTCTCTCCCCAAGCTTCTAAAACCTAAACTTTCTGCCCAAAATTCATCCCTACGCATCGCTCAACAATAATCACTCACTAAAAAAAATTTATTTTACCTATTCAAGCTGAATCGAAGAAAATTAGTTTTAGGTCAAAAAATTTCAGAGAGCTCATACATGCTTAATACTTAACCATTTGCAAAAATAAACATATCAGCATGATCAGCACATCACAAAGATTCATTTAGGAACTTAAAAACAAGTTTCTGGAAAAAATGTTCTTGAGCTCACCTGAACTGAAGCTTTGATCTTTGAAGCTTTCTGGCTGCTTCTTTGGTCCAAGATGCCTTTAAGGGACCCCCTGAGAAGTTTGCAATGCTTGTTTGTAATTTCTTATGGCTGGTTTAAGAGATTGATGAAGTTCTGTTCAGAAGGGGTGAAAAATCGTGTTTCTGCTTGGGGTGGTTTCAGGGTCAAATGAGGATTGGGAAATGATCAGAGGGCCATGGTGAGTGGTTTTGTGAAGTTTGTTTTGATGTTTGAGACTTGAGTGCTGGGTTTCGAATGAAAATGCAAAGGGGAGAGTTTTGGGGAACTATGGCAATGTTGTGATTTCAGGCTCCAAGATTGTATGAAAAATGATCCATGAGGCATGTATGTGAAGCTGTGATTGGTCAGAGAGTTGTTGCTAGCCTAGCTTGATTGGTATGGCTCAACTTGCATAAAGTCAACTTTTGTGTAAGAAGAGGTATGGGCTGGTTCAGTCAAGGTACAAGGTCATGGCTTGGATCAGCATGCTTCAAGGAGGTCCATGGAAGTCACTTTTGGCAGCTGGCACAAGTGGATGAGAAGCTTTGATCCATTTTGCAATTTTAGGGAAGTTTGGCCCCTTTTGAAATTTGTGAAGTTCATGGCATGAAACTTGAGAAAATCTTGTGCAATTATGAGTTTTGGGTCATGTGTGAGGTTTGTGCAATGCATATAAGTCACTTTGAAGTCACAAATTGGTTTGGCAAGGGTTCTTGCAAATTTTCCCCTTTTGTGCAAAAGTGAAATTTCATGATTTTGTCCAACTTTGACAAGCCATAACTTTTGATCCAAAATGAATTAGAATGAGTTCTTGTACTTTTTGAAAATGGGAGGATCCATTCTACAACTTTCATGACCAAAGTTCTTTCATTTGAAGCATTTTTGAATCAAAAAGAGGAGGTTGAAAAACTTTCCCAAAATGGCAAGTTTTCATTACAAGTCACTTTCTCAAAAAGGCAATTTTGCACATGGCTTGAAATTCTTAAATTTTGTGAACTTCTAACCTCTTATATGATCAAATAAAGATCATACACATTCAAAATGATGGAGAACACCCTTTGGTTGGGTCATTGGGGGCCTTAGATGCCCTGATTTTGCACTGACTTGCTCAAGAATTCATCCCTTGATCAGATGCTTTCCCCATTGAATTTATTCATGAAAATTGATATGAATGATCCTCATATCATATAGAGACCAATAGACACAAGAATGACCAAAAAATTTGGAGTTATGGCCTTTGAAACCAAAACCCTAATTTCAGGTCATCTGTGTAGTTAAACTTGGCTCTGCTTCCATGCCTTTCTCAGTTCTTGTGATTCTTTGATTTTCTTGACTTTGTGAGGATATAATATGATGATTGAACATACATGGACCCCTTTGAAGTGATTGATGACCTTTGGAGTGGCAAAAATGGCTCAGGGATGGCTCAGATCACAAACCCTAGATGCAGATGACTTAGAACCAATGCAATGAAACAAGAATGCAATATGAGATGCTATGGTTGAACTTATGCACATGAAAAGATCACAAGCCATGGTGAAATGAGTGAGGGCAAATTTGGGGTGTTTACAGCTGCCCCTATTCAAGAATGAGTTAGCTGTGCAGGATGTAAGCAACGGCTTAACAGGCAAACAAGATAACTTGTGGTTGAATACCAAAGACAGTCCGAAATTTGCACTCACAGAATGAAGAAGAAAAGGGATATAGATTGTAAAAGAAAATAAAGTATAATTATAAAGTGCGAGCGATGGAGGATGGCCGTCAAGCAGAGGACGACTGCCGGGGATAAAGCGATGGCGGGGACGGCCGACATGCTGGGGAAGATGCGGGAAATAAAGCAATGACGGGGACGACCGACAAGCTGGGGATATAAGAGATTATGATGGGGACGGCCATCAGGTAAAGCTATAAGACTCTCTGGGGATTATAGGTAAATGATGGGGACGACCATCAAGTTCAAGGCATAAATGAAATAAATGATGAGGTACGGTCATCAAAGGTGAAGGACGGTCGCTCAGCAGGGGACGGCTGCTCAGTTGGGGATTAGATGAGGGACGGTCATCTATCGGTGAAGGACGATCACCTGGCAGGGTACGGCTGCCGAAAGTATCATGACATAGGATGAATGTCGGAAAAAAAGGTCGACGATGGGGACGGCCATCGGATAAGCATGATGAAGGACGATCATCAAGAGGTGAAGGACGATCACCTAGCAGGGTACGGCTGCTCTCAGGGTTTTATCATGACATAGGACGAATGTCAGATAATCGAATCAACGATAGGGACGGCCATCGGATAAAATGATGAAGGACGATCATCAAGAGGTGAAGGACGATCACCTAGCAGGGGACGGCTGCTAAAAATATCAAGACATAGGACGAATATCGGATAGGAAGGGGTTCTAATGAATAGAGACTCCGCTGGGGATGATGAAGGACGATCATCAAAAAGGTGAAGGACGATCACCTGGCAGGGGACGGCTGCCGAATGGTATCATGACATAGGACGAATGTCAGATAGAAAGGAAATAATTTAATAAAATTTGCTGGGAATTCTTCTGGGGAATGGTAGACAAAGACGAGTGTCTATATTCAAGAAGACATAAGTGTTTGACACGGTGTATAGATTAAAGATGCGGTCGAGCATCCTTAAGACTATGATACGGACGAGTATCGGTAGAAACAAACGCTTGACGCATGCTCAGAGATGATGATACGGACGAGTATCAACTGGTTAACAAATAACATGGACGAGTGTTAAATCTGATGGGACATAAGTGGTATATACAAGATACGAACGAGTATCTGTATGAGTAAAAGAGAGTGAGACACACGTGAGTGTTCAATTTGCTGTGGAGAACACGACACTGATGGGTGTCGAGAGAAAGTGTATTATAAATAGGTATATGGTTCCCGAAGTGTTTAGGAAACCGTGCTGGGGTAGGTGACACGGACAGGTGTCAATGCTTTGGCTCTCTACTGGGGATATGACACAGACGGGTGTCGGGAAGTATCTGTAATGTATAGGCATTTGTTTGCTCGGGAAATTTACTGGGGAATGATGACACCGACGAGTGCCAAAAGGAGTGTATATCTGTATCTGTAAGGGAACTGCTCTGGCTCTCTGGTGGGGAACCAGGAAATACTCTGTATATTGTTGACGGATTATCAGTATTTACAAGTGTTCAGTTCGACACATGGCTTATGTTTTATGCAATATGTTTGATTTTTGCCGTAATGCTCCGAATTAGACGGAATGCTACGCTCTGTGGGAAAAAATATGATGCGGATGCTATGATTATGCAAAGATACCGATCCGGGATTCGGATCCCGTTGCTGTGGAGATCTCTAGCTGATCTGCTTGAAGTGGATTTCCCAGCTGGGGTTTGAGATCATTGGTAGATCCGATATATATGACTCTGCTTGGGGAAATAGATCACTGATAGATCTTTCTTAGTAATGAGGGACCCAGCTGTGGTTTGTAGAAGCTTTCGTCACTCTGTTGGGAGATCTTCAGGCATTGCTTTTCTCGATAGAGGCGGAAACTCTGTGGGGAGCTAGTTCCCTGTCTAACACTCGGCCGGGGAAGAAGAAAGATCACTGAAAGATCTTCCTAGAGATTTCTGTGGGGATCCTGTTGAGGATGATACTTGACAACTCAGCCGGGGATATGAGCACCTTCTGGTACATGCTCTAAAGTAAATGTTGGAGAAGTGATGCCTGGCAACCCTGATGGGGAGAAAGCATCTTTGGTGCTGTTTGGAAGATATGCTGAGGAAATAATGATTTGGTAGCCTACCGGGGAGAAGCTTTCATGCCCCATGTTGTGCTTTGAACACCTGCAATCCTGCATGACAAAGAAACGTACAAGTTTCCCGAGGTATCCCTTGCTGGATTCCGTCATAGGAGTTTTAGACACTCCCGGGAGCAAATATATTTCCTGTAAGCACGTATTTTTAGAAGGGAAGCATCTGTATTTATGCAATCAATATCTCAAGGACATCGGACATTTTGCAAATGAAAATAGAATGTACGAGACGAAACATGACTGAAAATCTGATTTTATTAATTCGTGTGCCCTGAATCGGCAAGGTACAATCAAAGAAACGGATCCCCTGAAATGAGGAGATCGTTACAAATTGAGAAACACAAAGACAGTGGCAATGTTGATGACGCTTCAAGGAGCTTCCCTTTTGCTATGACTCGTATGACTTTTGACGTTCTTCTCATCTTGCTTTTGAAGGAGGCTGATTCCGACCGACGCTCGAACCTTTCGGAGCTTGCCATGTTGTAAGTGATGCAGACGAATTTAGAATGCAGTTGCTCGCTTATTCCCTTATTTTGCGTGAATCGCCCTTTCAGGTTTTCAATCCACCGGGATACCCTTTTTTTCCTGAGCTGTCCATTGTGGCTTTTCAACTCAGCGGGTGTACATTTTTTTAATTATTTTCCCTAATTTTTGCCCGAGTCTTTTATTCTGTTTTTGACTCGCCGGGATGCCCTATTTTTGCCTGGACTTACATTCTATTTTATGTCCAGCGGATCATTTCTACGCGAAGTATTTTTTAACTACATCTGAATTCACAAGGGACAGGAAGTCTTCACCATCCATAGTACTGAGCATCAGAGCTCCACCTGAGAACACTTTCTTTACTATGAATGGACCATCGTAATTCGGAGTCCACTTGCCCCTGTGGTCTGTATGAGGAGGGAGGAGTCTTTTCAGCACAAGATCTCCTACTTGGTACTCTCGGAGCCTAACTTTCTTATTGAAGGCTTTCTTCATTCTTTTCTGATACAGCTGCCCATGACAGATCGCAGCTAATCTCTTTTCTTCGATCAGACTCAGTTGTTCGTATCGGGATCGGACCCATTCTGCTTCATTCAGTTTAACATCCATTAGTACCCGCAAGGAGGGTAGTTCAACTTCAATAGGTAGGACTGCCTCCATACTGTACACAAGCTGATACGGTGTTGCCCCAGTGGATGTTCGGATTGACGTACGGTACCCATGCAAGGAAAACGATAGCATTTCATGCCAGTCTTTATATGTGACTACCATCTTCTGCACAATCTTCTTGATATTCTTGTTAGTTGCCTCAACAGCGCCATTCATCTTTGGCCTGTAAGGAGAAGAGTTATGGTGTTGGATCTTGAAGTCCCGGCACAGTTCTGGCATCATTTTGTTGTTCAAGTTGGAACCATTATCAGTAATGATTCGCTCGGGCACTCCATACCGACAGATGATATCTCTCTTCAGAAATCGGGCTACCACTTGCCTTGTAACATTTGCATAAGAAGCCGCTTCAACCCATTTGGTAAAATAGTCAATAGCAACCAGGATGAATCTGTGGCCGTTTGAAGCAGTTGGTTCAATCTTGCCAATCATATCAATGCCCCACATGGCAAAGGGCCAGGGTGAAGACATCACATTCAAAGGATTCAGAGGCACATGCACTTTATCCGCATAAATTTGGCATTTATGACATTTTCTGGCATAAGCACAACAGTCTGCAACCATTGTGATCCAGTAATAGCCTGATCTTAGCAACTTTTTAGCCATTGCATGCCCTCCTGCATGGGTACCAAAATATCCTTCAAGCACCTCGTGCATTAACAAGTCAGCTTCTGTCTTATCAACGCATCTGAGGAGTACCATATCAAAGTTCCGCTTGTACAGGGAACCATCAGTATTCAGGAAGAAACTACCAGCTAGCCTTCTTAATGTCTTCTTATCATTGGATGAAGCCCCAGGTGGGTATGTTTGATTCTCCAAGAAGCACTTAATGTCATGGAACCAAGGCTTGTCATCTTTGACAACATCTGAGGAGAATACATATGTCGGTCTGTCAAGTCTGGACATTGAAATCCGAGGCACAAAGTTGGCAGCTTGAACTTTGATCATGGATGAAATGGTAGCCAAAGCGTCTGCAAACTGATTCTCATCTCGAGGGATATACTCAAGCTTGACTGTTGTGAAGAAAGTCAACAACCTTCTCGTATAATCCCGATAAGGTATCAGATGATCTTGGTGGGTGTACCATTTGCCGTTGGTTTGATTGATTACTAGAGCTGAATCTCCAAACACAGTCAAAGTCTTGATCCTGAGGTCAATGGCTTCCTCAAGACCCATAATGCAAGCTTCGTATTCAGCTTCGTTGTTAGTGCAGTTAAAGGTGAGTTTTTCCGAGAAAGGCATGTGAACTCCTTTAGGTGTAATGAGTAATGCACCAACACCACGACCATTCATATTAACAGCCCCATCAAACATCATAGTCCATTCTTCTTCTGGGTCAGGCCCTTCAGTGTGAACGGGCTCTTCGTGATCTTTCGCTTTTACGAACATGATGTCTTCATCAGGGAATTCTAATCTCATAGGCTGGTAATCATCAATAGGTTGCTCAGCAAGATAATCAGACAATACACTGCCCTTGATGGCTTTTTGAGATGTGTATTGGATGTCATATTCTGTGAGGATCATTTGCCATCTTGCAACCCGTCCGGTAAGTGTTGGCTTCTCAAAAATGTACTTAACTGGGTCCATCTTTGAGATCAATAAAGTAGTGTGGGTCAACATATATTGTCTCAGTCGGCGAGCAGCACACGCTAAAGCACAATAAGTTTTCTCGAGCAGTGAATAACGTTGTTCACAGTCGGTAAACTTTTTGCTTAGGTAGTATATTGCATACTCTTTTCGACTAGACTCATCATGCTGGCCCAACACACACCCCATTGATTCTTCTAATACTGTCAAGTACATAATTAGAGGTCTTCCTTCAACTGGAGGCATAATGATCGGAGGCTCTTGTAAGTATTCCTTGATTTTGTCAAAAGCCCTCTGGCAGTCTTCGTTCCACCTGGCCGTTTGTTCTTTTCTCAACAGCTTGAACAAAGGCTCACAGGTTGCTGTAAGGTGGGATATGAACCTTGAAATGTAGTTCAATCTACCTAGAAACCCCCGAACTTCTTTTTCAGTTTTCGGTGCAGGCATTTCTTGAATGGCTTTGACTTTGTCAGGGTCTACTTCAATCCCTTTTTCACTTACGATAAATCCTAGCAGCTTACCAGATCGCACCCCGAATGTGCATTTGTTGGGGTTTAACTTCAATTGGTACTTCCTCAGACGCTTGAATAACTTCAACAGATTCACTAGGTGGTCTTCTTCTGTGAGGGACTTGGCAATCATGTCATCCACATAACATTCAATTTCCTTTTGGATCATGTCATGGAATAATGTTACCATAGCCCGTTGATAAGTGGCACCAGCATTCTTCAGTCCGAATGGCATCACCTTATAACAGAACGTGCCCCAGGGTGTGATGAAAGTTGTCTTCTCCATGTCTTCAGGTGACATCTTGATCTGATTGTATCCTGAAAATCCGTCCATGAAGGAGAACACCGAGAACTGAGCCGTATTGTCGACCAATACATCAATGTGAGGTAAAGGGAAGTCATCTTTTGGGCTGGCTCTGTTCAGGTCCCGGTAGTCCACACACATCCTCACCTTGTCGTCTTTCTTAGGTACTGGTACAATATTCGCAACCCACGGCGGATAGCAGGTCACAGCAAGGAAGCCGGTGTCCCACTGTTTTTATACCTCTTCTTTAATCTTCATTGCCATGTCTGGGCGAGTACGGCGCAATTTCTGTTTTACTGGCGGGCAATCTTCTTTTAAAGGCAGTTTGTGCATGACAATGTCGGTGTCCAACCCTGGCATATCTTGATAAGACCAAGCGAAAACATCCACATACTCCCGAAGCATATCAATCAGTTGCTCTTTTACTGAATCTTGCAGGCAGGCCCCGATCTTAACTTCTTTCACATCTTCTTCCGTACCAAGATTAACAGTTTCAATCTCCTCCTGATGAGGAGTGATAACCTTCTCCTCTTGCCTTAACAACCTGGCTAGCTCTTCAGGTAGCTCATAATCTTCCTCAACCCCTTCATCGGCTTGATTGATTGGATTGTCAAAGTCATACGAAGTCATAGCCGTGTTGTTGTCGGTGCAGTCTGAAAGGCACTCTCTGCAAGGGTTTAGATCGGTTCATTTTAGTGATCAATTTTATCTTATTTAGAAAAAGGTGAAATGAAGTTATCATTTTGAAAAACATTGCCATTTTATTTTTGTACAAAAAGAAAAAGGAAAAACAGTGAACGGAAAAGGAAAAGACTCATTTGCAAAAGATGTCCGATATTCATTTATTGATCTGTTTGCACAAAATTACAAGATGGCCCGATTACAAAATGAGTCTTGACATCTTGGGCAAGATGCAAGACTTGATGCATGCTTAAAAATACAGGAAATAATAATTACTCTGCAGGAGTAACCCTTATAATTTCCTGGGAAGACCAGTTAAGGACTTGGCTCCCCGGGATCCTTGGACGTATCCAACTCTCCAGGTTGCGGTCGCTTTCCTCCTCGTCTTCCAAGTTGTTCACAGCATCCGGGGTGAGCATTCCCCCGCTGACAAAATTGGGCTCCTTGGCATCCTCTGATTGATCTTGTTGAGTTGGTCTGTAACCCAACCCAAATCTGTCTTCTTTCTTTTCCACGGGCAACAGCTTGCCCCAGCCTTGGGCAGTACCCTCTTCAACAACCTTCTGGGCTTGCTGATACGACGTCATGGAAGTTCCCAGTATAGCAGATACTTCATTAATGTTCAGGGCCTCAAACCCTTGGCTCATGGTTTCATGGATTTCTCCATCCATTTCTATGTACTTATACGTAGCCAGATGGCTAACAAAGATGTCTTCTTCCCCACAGATGGTGATGATTTGGCCTTCCCACTCGAATTTCAGCTTATGGTGAAGGGTAGACGTAACAGCGCCAGCGGCCTGGATCCAGGGTCTACCCAACAAACAGCTGTAGGCCGGCTGAATGTCCATCACATAGAAGGTAATTTTAAAAGTCTACGATCCAATCATCACAGGCAGATCAATCTCCCCAAGCACTGATCTTTTAGAGCCATCGAATGCTCTCACCACCAAGTTACTCGGACGCAGTGCCAAGCCATCATACTCCAGCTTCACTAAGGCTTTCTTTGGTAGGACATTGAGTGATGACTCAGTGTCCACCAGTACATGAGATAAAACAGCACCCTTGCAGTCCAGGGTGATGTGTAAAGCCTTGTTGTGGTTACGTCTCTCAGTTGTTAAGTCAGCATTGGTAAAGCCCAGTCCATGACTGGTGTTGACATTTGCTACCACAGTTTCTAGCTGATTAACGGTAATCTCCTCTGGCACGTATGCTGCGTGCAGGACTTTCAGTAATGCATTCCTGTGAGCTTCAGAACACATCAACAGTGATAATATGGAGATCTTTGAGGGAGTTTGGTGAAGCTGATCCACCACCTTGTAATCACTTCTTTTTATGATTCTCATTAACTCTTCTACATCTTGTTCAAAAGATGTCTTCTGAGTTTCTTTGACAGTCGGCTCTTCAGGTACCACACTCTTTCCCTTTGCTTTGGCAGCAGCCTCTGCTTCGGCATTAGGTCTTTGCACTTGCGAGGCAAAAAGGCGTCCGCTTCTGGTGAAGCCTCCGCCTCCCCCAACATTATCAATTTGTAGAGAAGAGGTTGATGAATCCAGAGTGATTTTCTCCCCGTTGCAGTAGAGATCAGAGCCATAATGCCAAGGTATGGCATTACTGCTTTCATATGGAACTGGTCCAGGCACCGTAATGGTAACTGGACTGACTGCTGTAGAGGAGGGTACTGTAATGGTGTGCGGATCATAGTAAATTGTGACTGGTAACCTGGCAGGAGGTGCCACTGTTTGTTGTTGGAAATTGTTGCTGGGAGGGACCTCTGATGGGTCATAGTAGATTGTAACTGCTGAGACGTCTTCATTAATTTTTGCTGGCGTTGTAGATGATTCTGCTAATGAAATGGATGCTGATGTTGTAGAAGGAACGGTTGTTGAAATATGACTTGTTGAAATGATGGACGAAGTAACTGCTGATGATATTGAGGAATCAGTAGGAATGATTGTTGCTGCTGTTGTAAAAGAATCAGGAATTGTTGTCAAAGGAATTGCTGGATTTGTAGGCACCGTTGTTGAGATCTGAAGGATTCCATCCTTAATAAAACCATCTATGTCGCTTCTCAAATTATCACACCCGTTGACTGCAATGTTTCAATACCCACAACCGAGCTCACACCCGGGAAACACCTGGCACTCTAGAAGCTGAGCTTTAATTTCGACCAAAGGTGTTCGAATTTGTGCAACACTGGTGATCAAAGTAGATGGTTTGTCTTCCTCAATGGCATTAATCCTCGGCCCTCCATGATTAGGCATGGGATTTTTGTTGACATTTGGAGGGGGTGCAAAGTTGAGGGCTTTAGAATCCACCAGATCTTGGACTTTCATTTGTAAGGCCCTGCATTTTTCAGTATTGTGACCAGGTGCATTGGAGTGGAAAGCACACCTGGCGTTGACATCATAATTCCTTGGGAGATTGGAGGGATCTGGTGGTGCCAATGTCCTTAACTCAACTAAGTTAAGCTTCAGGACTTGTGGCAATAAGGCAGCATAAGGCATAGGGATAGGGTCAATCACTCTATTTGCCTGTGACGGTCTTTGTTGGAAGGGTCGTTGTTGTTGATTGCTATTGTTGTTGTTGTAGGTTCTCTGTGGCGGATACTGAACTTGCTGTTGATATTGTGGTTGTTGTTGTTGTTGTTGATATGCTGATTGCTGAGGAATCGGAGCCGGAATAGTGACAGCTGCTACTGATCTGTGGACATACTGAGGTCTGCCCCTGCTGGCATGGATGGCATTTGTCTCACCGGTTCTTCGAGGCCCTACAAAAGGCTTCCTGGGATTACTGGACGAACTTGCACCATTATCAGAAATTTTGCCCATTTTCAAAAGGCTTTCAATCCTTTCCCCAGCTATAACTACGTCAGCAAAACTGGTGGAAGAAAAGGCAGCCAGCCTATCAATATATGTTCCTTGCAAAGTATTCATGAACATGTCGGCCATTTCTCTTTCCGACATGGGTGGTTGGACAGCAGCAGCAAGCTGTCTCCACCTTTGGGCATATTCTCTGAAGCTTTCTCTGGAAGATTGAGAAAGTCCCATCAGAAGGGTCCTGTTAGGAGCCATGTCCAGATTGTATTGATATTGTCTGATGAAGGCCTCAGCTAAGTCCTTCCAGCATCTGATGGTAGTTCTGGTCAGGTGTGAATACCACTCTCTTGAAGCCCCAGTCAAACTATCTTTAAAGTAGAACATCCACAGCTTCTCATCCATAGTATATGCTTTAAGTCTCCCCAGGAAAGACTGTAGGTGAGTTCGTGGACAGGAAGTTCCATTGTATTTCTCAAAGCACGGGGGCTTGAACTTGTGGGGAATTCTCACCCCGTCTACTAACCCCATATCCATTACATCGAAGCCCAAGGAATTTTGAGACTCCAAAGATCTCAACTTCTCAGCAATTTCATCAAACCTCCTATCATAAACTTCATCTCCAGCTCCCATTACAATAAACTGCTTTTCTTGAGGATCTTCTTGCAAGATCCTGCCTGCAGCAGTGTTGCCTTGCACATTCCTTGGGATGTTGACTTCCGGATCTAGATGAGGTCCAAATATTGGTGGGTTAACATGAGGCTGGCCTCCCTCATTATTACTAGTTCCTCCAGTGCCAGGATGAGGTTCCTCGGGAGTTTGTCTTTCTACTAATGCCCTTAACCTTTCTTGGCTCTGGGCCAAGCCAGTCATCACAGTCATGAATTGAGACATTTGGTTCCTCATCTCCACTCTTTCATTAGCCATCTGAGTTCTGACCTCAGTCAGGTCCTGCTGTACTTGATCCATTTGGATACCAGGAAGGTTGTTGCGAGTAGGGTACCGGTGCGTCCGGTTGACAGGGAACACCCGGCGGCGAGCAATATTTCCTGAAGCACAACAGAGTTAGAAACAAACAAAATAATGGCAAAACCTACAAAACAAAACAAAAGTTAGTATGCAATGCAGTATGCTTATTTGTTTTCCAAGGTATCCGGCTTGGTTCTTGGTTTTGACCTTTCCAGACCCCGAGGAAGATGCTTTTGACTTTGTTGAGAAAAGAAAACCCAAAATGGAAACAAACTAAAGTATATCATGAATACTGAACAATGCATAGTTTGCTTTTACAACACATGCCCCTGAAGGGTCAAAATACAATACAAAAGAAAAGTACATCAAATGAAAACAACAACAATCAAAAAGTCAGACATCTAGTCCAAACTCATCCTCCTTAACCTCCTTCAAGAGTGCCTCAGTCACTGGACCAACCGGATGCTCTGTAATGGTCCTGATGAGGAGGTTTCTGGTGGCAATGGCAGTGGTCAGCTTCTTGTGCCTGTCCTGGTCCTTTGATCTCTTCAATCCAGCCCTAAGCTTCAACTCTGAAATCTCCTTTTGGGCTGCCAGCAAAGCCTCCTGTTGCTTCTTCTCATTAGCCTCTAGCTGTTCAATCTTGGCTTGAGTCCTCTGATCTTCTTGTGTCCGGGTTTCAGTGATCCTGACCCACCTAGCCTGACTCTCCTGCAGATAAAGCTTAGTCCTAGCCTTTTGAAGCTTGGCCTCTTTACAAGCATTCTTCAATATTTGTTCCCCAGCTCTTGCTTTTCTGATGTAGTCCTCTGTTTTCTCAATCTTGGTCAGATGCTCCACCCTAAGCTTCTCCAATCTTTCAATGTCCAGACGACCATCACTCCTTTCCCAAAGGGTCTTCTTCAGAGCTTGAGACAGATTCTCATTCCTTTCTCAGTTTCTCAAATTCCTCTAGGCTGACAGTTGCTGTTGGCTGAGCTGTAGATGGTCCAGGTATGTCCTCAATGGTGAAAGGAATTCAAGTAATTTGAGCTCTAGTACGGGACCAGTCATAATACTGAGCTGAAGCAACATTATTACAACTCCCTAGAATAGCCATCCCTTTTGTCTGGATGTTGTCCCAAGCCCAAGATGCTTGTCTAACAGCAGCTATATTAGGTTTTATTTCACAATACAGGGTCTCAGCTAAATCTTGCACTCTAGGAGGGTGAACCAAAGCATAGCCCAGTTGTCTTTTGAACAACAAAGGATTGTAGTTGATGCAACCCTTTACTTCTATCAAAGGTACATTTGGGTACTGCCCACAGCTGGTGATTATGTCTTTGCCTTTGGTGCTCTGGGTGCACCATCTGATATCATCTGAAGTTAAAGCAATGAGCCTCTTAGCCCAATTCTTTTGCTGGTGAGGATTCAAGAAAGTATTTGTCTTAGGTAGGTGTCTGAGAAGCCAAGTATGAAACAAAGGAGCACAACATCTCACTAACTTCCCCCTCTCTTTCTCATTCCTCTGATGGATGGAATAATAAAAGTCTCCCAGCAATGTGGGTACTGGGTTCCTCAGAAGGAAAAGATGAATGGCATTCTTGCTGATAAATTTGGGCTCATCTGCAAACAGTATCACCCTATATATGCTTAGGGCTAACAATGCACAAACTGCCCTCCATTCTCCCAAAGAGGCCTTCAGGATGGCCTGAGAAATCAAGAAATCCAAGTGCAAACCAGGGATCCCAGCTTTTGTTGTCATGCTTTGCTCAATCAAGGCAGGCTCCAAGTATAGTGCCCTTGCTATTTCTCCATTGCTGGGAAAAGTCATCTTTGGGTTGAAGGGGATTCCCCCCCTGACAGGTACTCCAACCAATGATGAATACTCCTCCAGCAGAGGTCCTAGCTGAAAGTCTGAGAATGTGAAGCATCTCAAAGGAGGATCATAAAACTGCAAGCACGTGTGGATCATGATCCTCTGAGAAGGGTCCAAGTCCATAACCATATCTAGGATACCTCCATAATGCTCTCTGAATAATGGGATGTGGTTAGGGGTGATAAGTGACTGGACCTGCCTGATACCAGTCAACACAGGCCCAAAGAAATGGTAAGATATATTGCTCTTCTTGGGAGTGGTCATGAGTGCTGCTGAAGAAACTGAAAGTAAGTGTTGATGAAGGTCACAGACTGATGTTGGAGATGAGTCACTGATAGGCTGATGCTGGTGATGATGAAGATAGCTGATGAAGATAGCTGAAACAGAGGTCTATGCAAAAGAAGGGGTCAAAACCAAACCAGATATGATGTGGATACCCTGAAAAACAAATAAACAAATGTCAAATGATGCAATGATAATGTATGCAAATGATATGCAAGGGTTTGTGATCAAGCTGGATCTGATTATCTGTCTTGATATAAGGCCCATATATGTTCAAGAAGTCCAGATAGAGGTCTAGAAGTCCAGTAACCAGGGTGGGGGACTCAAATAAAGAGTCACATGTCCAGGGTTAAATCACAAGAACTGTCCAAAATGAGGTACTCTTAATCAAAACAAGTATCAGGGTATGATGTGGCCAATGGTACCTGCAAACCTATAAACAGCCCAACCCCCTCACAGGTGATGTTCTAGAACAAGGATGCTCAGACTTGGATCAGTTATGAAAAGTGTAAACACTTCTAACCCGGAGGTACAGTGTTTACAATAACCATAATAGATCCTCCTCTAATTCACCTCAGATTCATAAGGTCATAATAAAGGTCATCCAGACTTAGCAGGCTTCCCAGATAGCCCTAGCACTACAGGAAATCTGTAGCACAGAGTTCTCAAGAAGAAACCCATATCTGAACCGTGTTTCATATTCCCGCACCAGACCGAAATGGAATGGGAAAGAACATGAACCACTCTTGCGTAGGTGTCACTCAGTTCCCAGGTGTAGGACCTTAAACTCTCAATGAAAACCCCACCCATCAAAACAGCAAACCAGATCCAGCAACGACAGTATGACAATATGATGTATAAAACTGTAAAGAAAGCAATAAACAAGACTGTACATAAAGCAATAAAATAAATACATAAACACATATAGCACATAACACCCCAGTAAACACAAATCAAACAAGCGCTAGGAGGAACCCACAAAAAAAGAACCAGAAGCTCTGGTTACAGTATAAGGGTCCCCAGCAGAGTCGCCAAGCTGTCGCTCCCACCAAATGATACCTAGGTGAGAAGGGGTACAGACGCGAACGGTCGGCGAAAGAAGGGAGTACACACAAGGGTGAACTCAGAAGACAAGAGTCGCCATCTAGGCATTTTTATCCAGGAGGAAAGGTAATGCTGCATAGACCTGAGAAACGATGGATAAGACGGTCGCGAACCAGAGAAACTGAGAAAGGGGGTTGGTTACAACCTGGGAAGGTATTAGCACCCAGATTGTCCGTCGTACTCGACGGGATCCACGCTTAAAAGATTTGTGTTTAAAAGGGGTAGTGTTAGTGCTAAAATGTGTATCAAAGCTGGAAAGAATGCAGGTGTCAGTGTAACAGAAGTGCGAAGTGTATAAGAGAAGTGTCAGTGTAAGAACAAGAGTAAGCTCAAGATTTTGAGGCTAAAAGAATAATGCTGGAAAGAGGGGGAATATACAGAGACTTTTGTTCGATAACTGTTAAGTTATGCCTACGTATCCTCTCGTGCAATGAGGAAGTCAGAACACCGTAGTTCGACTCAAAGAGACTGAAAGATAAATTGACTTGTGAACTGCTTACTTGTCTATGCTCAAGTGTATGACCTGTCTGGCTCAGGTGCAAACTGTCTTGCATTAAACGGAAGAAGCGAGTTCTCGTTTATGAGTGAATAAGATGAGAAAAGAATCCCGGAGGAGACGATTATTGTTTGTTTTTGTGCTTTCAATATTTTATTGCTTTTTGATGTTTGTCATAAGAAAATGAGCTTAAGTCTAAACCAAGGGTTAGTAAACTCATCACATCCTCCCTCTGATTAGGGGTAATGAGAATACCTTAAGTATGAAGTAAGCACCTCACACTTAATCACCATGATGTAGGATTAAGATCATTAACCTACTTGTGATTATTTAGATGTTTTTGTTGTTTTTGTTTAGTGTTAAGTAAAGAGTTTAAGCCATAATCAAGGATTTAATAGACTCATTACACCATCCTAATAGAAGGATAATAGATGAGAATATTTAAGCTGAGGAAGGCTCCTCAACTTAATCCATGATTAGGGATTAACCTCATGACAAAACAAAACCTTTATTAAATGGATTTTAGTTAATGATAAGATTGAGAAGTGATTTTCATGGTTTGTAAGACAACTTGAGGGGGACTTGTCCATTAACACTAGGGTTAGTCCTTCTTAACCAATTAAGGAAGAATTAGAACCCTAATGCAAGGCCCAAGTTACAAGCTTGATGTCTTAGTGATTATTAAGTGAATTGATTAGAGTGTTAAACACATTAAGGGCTTAACACTTAGGATTAAAGTTATACACTCCATCCTAATAGAAGGATGCAGGCATAAGCTTAATCACAAAGCCTTAAAACCTTTAGGGTTTAGTCCTTGATTATGAGATGAGAAGAGAAGACTCAAAGATGACACAAAGGTAGAAACTAATGGGGGACTAATCAAACCCTAATTGTTATCATGCTTGGTTGTTCCTAGGGTTTATGAAGCTTGCAAGAGATCTTCAAGGAAAAGCCACCAAGGAAGAAACAAATGAGAGGAGGAAGAAGCAGAAGAAGCAAGACAACTTAATCCACTTAAGAAGATAAGCTGCTTGAAGAAAGAAAGAGGGGAGGGAGCATGAATGAGCAAGCTCACTCTAAGACAAAAGTAAAATCCAGAAATGAATGCATAAGAGAGATGAAAAGAGATTGTGAGAAGTGAAGGCAAATTCACTTCTCAGACACTTACCACCTGAAAAGTTAGCAACAAGAAAATGAAATGACATGAAAATGAGATGAAATGCAATGATGTAAACCAAAGTTAGAAGCATAAACATGATGTTAATGATGCTAAGAGATGATTCAAACACATGTCAAGAGTTGTGGATGATCATACAAGGATGAGGATGCAAATGAAGCATGCTTTGAACCATAAAAGTTCATGAAAACTTATGAAATGCAATGTATGCATAACATGGCAAATGAATGATGAAATGATCAAACAAGATTCTAATGTGTCCTAAGATGTCTCATATGTCATGTGGATGCACAAAATCTCATGGCAAGCTCATGAATGCAAGCAAATGAAAGATGGATGCAAAGGAAGGCAAGAATTAGGGTTTATGAACAACATGCATCACAAAATTTCAAAACCAGAAGCAAATGACAGGATAAAAAATTGAAAATGGGATTAAAGGAACCCTATCCCTACATAAGTTCACTGCCCAAAGGAGGAGACCTATGTCTAAACCTAATGGAAGTTATGATTTTTCTAAGTCAACTAGGGTTTCAAGGTACCTTACAATGAAAAATGCAAAACAAATTGAAAATGGAAGATAAATTCAAACCAATTTTATCCTATAAACTACATGCTATGAAGGATGCAATGCAAGAAGAACTATCATCAAACTCTCAATGGTTAGGCAAAATGGATTTTTTCAAGTTAGGATCAAAATATTGCCTTTAAACAAATTTAATTCCAATGAGAATTGTCAAAATGCATCAAGGACAAAAAAGAAATTTGTTTTGAGAGTTGGATAATGTTTCTAAATGTTTTGAAATGCAATGTGAATTTTTTGGTGATTTTTAAATACCTGAATGCATTTTTAATTAATTAATTTCCATTAACTAATTAAAAATAAACATTTAAATGATTTAAAAATAATTTTTAATGCAAAAAATAAAAATAAAAATATTTTTGGGTTCTGAAAATTAATGAAATGCTTGACAAAACATTTCAGAATTTTTAAATATGTTTTACTATTTTTAATAATTCGTAGAAGTTAAATATAAAATAAATGAAATAAAAATGAAATTATGAGAAGTCAACAGATCTAATGGCTGGCATTCAAATGGTTTTGGAGGGAGTTGACCCGCGCCAGATCCTGTGGCTGTAATTCAAACTGACCAAATTAAATTAAACCTAATTAATTAAATTAATAAAACAGGATTATGGTTTTAATGAGAGATCTGGGCCACTCATTCACGCGCGGGTCAACCCAAGTCAACAAAATTTATGGCTCACATTCAAACTGAGCCCTAATTACCATTAATGCACTAATGACTTTCAGGTGGCCGGAAATGACCTCCGGTCATCTTCTCCGGCCACACCTCCCCTGAGATTTTGCTATCTCTCTCCCCAAGCTTCTAAAACCTAAACTTTCTGCCCAGAATTCATCCCCACGCATCGCTCAACAAGAATCACTCACTAAAACAAATTTATTTTACCTATTCAAGCTGAATCGAAGAAAATTAGTTTTAGGTCAAAAAATTTCAGAGAGCTCATACATGCTTAATACTTAACCATTTGCAAAAATAAACATATCAGCATGATCAGCACATCACATAGATTCATTTAGGAACTTAAAAACAAGTTTCTGGAAAAAATGTTCTTGAGCACACCTGAACTGAAGCTTTGATCTTTGAAGCTTTTTGGCTGCTTCTTTGGTCCAAGATGCCTTTAAGGGACCCCCTGAGAAGTTTGCAATGCTTGTTTGAAATTTCTTATAGATGGTTTAAGAAATTGATGAAGTTCTGTTCAGAAGGGGTCAAAAATCGTGTTTCTGCTTGGGGTGGTTTCAGGGTCAAATGAGGATTGGGAAATGATCAGAGGGCCATGGTGAGTGGTTTTGTGAAGTTTGTTTTGATGTTTGAGACTTTAGTGCTGGGTTTCAAATGAAAATGCAAAGGGGAGAGTTTTTGGGAACTATGGCAATGCTGTGATTTCAGGCTCCAATATTGTATGAAAATGATCCATGAGGCATGTATGTGAAGCTGTGATTGGTCAGAGAGTTGTTGCTGGCCTAGCTTGATTGGTATGGCTCAACTTGCATAAAGTCAACTTTTGTGTAAGAAGAGGTATGGGCTGGTTCAGTCAAGGTACAAGGGCATGGCTTGGATCACAATTCTTCAAGGAGGTCCATGGAAGTCACTTTTGGCAGCTGGCACAAGTGGATGAGAAGCTTTGATCCATTTTGCAATTTTAGGGAAGTTTGGCCCCTTTTGAAATTTGTGAAGTTCATGGCATGAAACTTGAGAAAATCTTGTGCAATTCTGAGTTTTGGGTCATGTGTGAGGTTTGTGCAATGCATAGAAGTCACTTTGAAGTCACAAATTGGTTTGGCAAGGGTTCTTGCAAATTTTCCCCTTTTGTGCAAAAGTGAAATTTCATGATTTTGTCCAACTTTGACAAGCCATAACTTTTGATCCAAAATGAATTAGAATGAGTTCTTTTACTTTTTGAAAATGGGAGGATCCATTCTACAACTTTCATGACCAAAGTTCTTTCATTTGAAGCATTTTTGAATCAAAAAGAGGAGGTTGAAAAACTTTCCCAAAATGGCAAGTTTTCATTACAAGTCACTTTCTCAAAAAGGCAATTTTGCACATGGCTTGAAATTCTTCAATTTTGTGAACTTCTAACCTCTTCTATGATCAAATAAAGATCATACACATTCAAAATGATGGAGAACACCCTTTGGTTGGGTCATTGGGGGCCTTAGATGCCCTGATTTTGCATTGACTTGCTCAAGAAGTCATCCCTTGATCAGATGCCTTCCCCATTGAATTTCTTCATGAAAATTGATATGCATGATCCTCATATCATATAGAGACCAATAGAAACAATAATGACCAAAAAATTTGGATTTATGGCCTTTGAAACCAAAACCCTAATTTCAGGTCATCTGTGCAGTTAAACCTGGCTCTGCTTCCATGCCTTTCTCAGTTCTTGTGATTCTTTGATTTTCTTGACTTTGTGAGGATATAATATGATGATTGAACATACATGGACCCCTTTGAAGTGATTGATGACCTTTGGAGTGGCTCAAATGGCTCAGGGATGGCTCAGATCACAAACCCTAGATGCAGATGACTTAGAACCAATGCAATGAAACAAGAATGCAATATGAGATGCTATGGTTGAACTTATGCACATGAAAAGATCACAAGCCATGGTGAAATGAGTGAGGGAAAATTTGGGGTGTTTACACATGGGTGTTCATTTGAGAAGTGTAGACTATAAGTCCCCCGTAAGGTCTTGATTAAGCCTTGAGGTGGGTTGTCCTTAGTCCCACGTGAAGCATCCGTAAGGACTTGGGGCAAGTGCTATGCTAGTTGTGTCAATATTGAGTAAGTCTTGAGGTGGGTTATCTTTAGTCCTACGGGAAGCATCCGTAAAGATTGAAGCGCGTGTTATGTCAATTCCTCCGTAAGGTCTTGTATAAGTCTCAAGTGGTTACTATGTGTTTCACTAGAGCATCCATAAAGACTTGAGGTAGACATTTCCCTTTGTGTTTTTTTTTGAAATCGTGTGTGGACCCTAGTTTCCCTTATGTCCTTTTTCCTTGTGTAAATTGGTTGGTGAAGCATGCGAGTTTCATTGGAAATGACCCTTAGAGTCGAGAGAACTCTAAGATAGAGAACCCACTGAGATGTTTTATCTCACCCCATGTTGATGTTGTTATTTCAGGTACTTCAGATTCCACTAAGGGTAAGGATAAGGTGACTTGATTATCTTTACTAGTTGATGGCTTAGTCATCCGCTGTGGACTTTTGAGATCTTCGGATCTAGTTCTTAGATCCTTTTGTAGTTGAACATCTTGTACTATTATATAGCCTTGTTTAGTACCTTAAGTTGTAGTGGCTATATTTATGCAATGTGTTGCTAAGAACTTATTTGTATTCAAGTACCAAATCATTAATATTATATATGAAAAATATGCTTTATGTATGTCTTTTGTATATGGGTATTACAGTTGGTATCAGAGCAGGTCGTATCCTCGACCTAGCCTTGAAATATTATGAGTATTTCCTTCCGTTCATACACGTTGACTTGCGATAGGACTAAATGTTATTGTAACACCCCAAATTTGCCCTCTTCTTGTTTAGCATCGTTATCATATCATAATCATCATGAGCATACCATAGCCTTATCATTTCAGCATAGAAAAATGAAGCATAACACTCACATGTTCTAGCATAAGGCATACGATCGGTCATCTGGGAAAATCTGAATCTGCAAGTCAAAATCAAGAGCATGGTGATCTGGCAAGAATCTCACAGGATCATTTTGCACAAGCCTGGTATCATGTTCAGAGCCCTAGAAAGAGGAAGATGGATCAAAATTTGCTTGAAACGGTTGGTGCAGGTCTGTTTTTGAAGGTTCCCACCAAAGGGAGGGAAATTCAAATTTTTCATGCGTTAACCGGTTAACGCATATGGTTAACCGGTTAACAGCTGCGAAATTTGAATTTCCAGCAGCATTTTCAGCATGTGTGTTTTGTTTCCATTTTCCAATTTTCTGATTTTTATTCATTTGAATTGATTTGAATTTGAGAGAAGGATCTAGAGCATTTATCCAAGCCTAATTCCATTGCTACATCCTAATCTCATTACCCAAACCATAATTTTGGATCCCAAACCAAAATTTTGGGCCCCAAACCTAAACCCTATTTAATCATTTCTCTCCAAACCAAAGGGGCTCTCACTCATTTTTTTTCACTCTCATTTCTGAATTTTCATTCCTCTCACTCACAATTCTCTCACTTTTCTCTCCCAATTTTCCAAATCACTCAAAGTTCCTCTTTGAAGATCACACAACCTTGCCTTGAGGTGTGTAGATCTTGGAACTAAACCTCCATTCATAGCTTCTTTGCATCTTTTTGCTGGTTTTATTGGAGATTCAGATCTGGTTTGAGATCTAGAAGTGCTTTTGGATCCAAAATTCTGCATCAAGAGCTTGTTCTTGCATTTATTTTGCATGGAGTGTGGAGCTTAGCATCGGATCTTCAAAGTTTTGCGCGAGATCTACTGTTTTCAGCTCAATCAACAATTACCAAAGCATACCTCAGCTTTGTAGGTTGGTTAATTTCAGATCTAGCTCTGTTTTTAGCTTATTTGCATGCTTGTGCTTTAGATCCACCATGTGTTTGTGTATTTGATTGTGTTGTTTGATTTGATTGGTTGATTTGTATTCGGATCCGAATGTTATTGTTCATGAGCTTAATGATATGGATTAATGTGAATTGATCTAATTTTCCATGTGTAATTGATTGCTGGTCTGGTGCAAGCTTATTTGAATAAGCTGTTTTGAGATGCTGTTTTCTGCAGGATTTGCTGCTGTTTTATCAGTGTTAACCGGTTAACGTATATGGTTAACCGGTTAACGCCCCTGTTTTGTGCGTATTTTGTGCAGGTTTGAGCTGGTTAACCGGTTAACGCATATGGTTAACCGGTTAACACTGGAGCAGATTGGTTTTTTAGTGTTGTTTTGAGCTTGTTTGATCCCTTTGCTTGTTCTAATGGCCTTGGATCATTGCATGATCATTAAGCATGATATTTTAGGGTGATTTGCTTGCTGGTTGATGTATGCTTTCATGTTTTCGACGCGTAAGTCGTGTATTTGCAATGCTTGGCATGTTGTTTGTCTCTTGTTCACAAGAACCTTTGAGCATGACTAATTCCATGATTGTGTTGGTCAATTTGCTGGATTTTTGCTAACATTGCAGGGGCTATGGTAAGTGAGAGATGTGGGAATTGAGTTCCACATCTCCAATTCTCATCTTCCTCTTATGTTTATGTTACTAACCCTTTGTTGTTGGGCTTAGGCCTTTCTCATCTCTCCTTCTATCTTCTTCTTCTTCATTAGGATAGAGACCTCACTAACCCTTAGGGCATCCATGCATGTGAATACTTAGGATTATTTTAGTCCCCTTTTAGAATTTTTCCTTTAAGATCCTTTGGTGCTCTCTCTCTTCTCATCTTCAAACTTAATTCTAATTCATTTAATAAAGGTTGAGTACTTTCATGTGACATGAGACTTTGCTATGAGATGCTCACATGCGTTCCATTTCGGGGCGAGGTGTGAGTCATCACTCGTGGTGGATAGGTCTTAACATGAGTACCTCACAAAGAAAAGCTAAAAAACACTTCTTAATCAAAACCACAAAAACACTTAATAATGATAATATGTTAGTGTGCTTGAGCCTTCACTTGTGGGACTAGCTTTGGGGATTTCCTCCATAGATAGGTGTGCCTCTTGCGCATTCCATTTCGGGATGATGTGAGATGTACACATCCCATTGAGTAAGACTTAAGTACACTCACCTATGCAAACTTTCATTCATAAAAGCTTCTAAAAAACACCAAACAAACAATAAGCGTCTTTCCCTCGGGAATTCTTTTCTCATCTCCTTCGCTCCATACGCGAACTTGCTCCTACTTGTCATTTTGCAAGACGGTTACGCACTCGTCGTCCGAGCCTGCAACACCTGAGCAATGGCATAGGCAGTTCAAACCCTAATTCACAAGCAATTTCCTTTTAGTACCCCTAGTTAGGGGAACTACGGCGTCTCTGATCCTCATTATCCCGATGAGGTACGTAGGCAGCGGGGTAGGGCCCGTTCGAGCACAATCTTTATTTTCCCTACATTTTTCCTTTTCTTTTCTTATTTCATTTCTTTTCCATTTCCAGTTTCTTTTCGTTTTCTTTTCTTTTGCTGCAGTTTTCATACCCTCACCCTTTGAAACAGTATTCTTTGCAAGCGTGGATCCCGTCGGGTACGGCGGACGATCTGGGTGCTAATACCTTCCCAGGTCGTAACCGACTCCCGAACTCAGTCTCTCTGGTTCGCAGGACCTGTGTCCTTCCTCTTTTCTTTTTCTTCTGGTTTGTGCAGCATTACCATTCCCTCTATTCGGGATAAAAATGCATGGCTGGCGACTCTACTCTTCTTCCGCGCCACTTTCGCGTTTGTACCAGGATGGAAATCCCGGGAGCGACAGCTGGCGACTCTGCTGGGGACCGAACCCAGAGTCTCTGGTTCCCCTGTGAGTCTCTCCTAGCGCTTGTGTGTTGCTGTTTCATTGGGTGATGTTTGTTTGTTGTGGCTTGTTGTATTTTATTGTTGTTTGTTTACAGCTTTATTTACAGCTTTATTTACAGTCTTCAGTATTTATTTTCCGCATCATTTATATCATACTGGACTGTCTGGACTGGTTTTCTGTTTGGTGGGATGGGTGATACTGTTTCTGAGAGATAAGCCAAGTACCCGGCTTGAGTGCACCCTAGGATTAGAGTGGACATATTGTACTCGCATGTGGCATGATGAGTGGCGATGTGTTTCACGCCCAGATTGCGACTGTCTTGGAAATATCTTGTGTGGGGATTTCCTCCACTTCGGGATAGGACCTTGATGGTTATGTGCATCTGGGGACCGATCATTGAGAACCTTTGTGGAAACAACCCTCTCCAGTGGTGACAGTGGCAGACCACATTTTGTGGCAAACCCGTTCGCACCCGAGGGTCCACTGGGAACTCGCATAGGATGGCCTGGTTCTCTTATAGGAACTCAGTCAAAGCATCTGGTCGTATGGCATTAGTACTGTATCCTACGGGCTGAATGTACTATTGTTTCTCGATTTCAGCGCTTGAAGCTGGGAACCTGTAAGGGATGCTTGTTTTTCCCGGACTCAGCTGAGGCCTCCCTGCGTAGTATATAATGCCTAACCGATTCCCTGACTTGGTCATGAGCCACTTCTCGGAAATGGTGAAAGTATTATTGCTATTCGGCTTTGAGAGTCCGTGATGTTTGACCCGGAGCACACCCGTGAGATTGGGGATGGGTTTGCAGGTTTGCAGGAACACTTGACCTCATCATACCCTTGTTATCAGTGCAGTTCATGTTATGATGCAGTTACTTTGGTTCCGGAGTTCTGGTTTTCTGGTTCTGGTATTCGTGATACTATGGTCCAGAGATTCTCTTCATAGGGTTGTGGTTATCAAAGAGTGTGACTCATTGGACTTTTGGTGTGTCAGCTATTCAGAGGGATCTTGTCAGTGGCCAGATTCCAGACAGTCCCAGATGACCATATGTCTTTGCATTTGCATCTGCATTGCATCATTGCATCATTAATCATTGTTTTGTTTTCATTCACAGGTTCATATTTCTTGCTTCCGGTTCCGGTATTCTCTTCAAAGATGGAAGATCCTCGCAAGCAGAATATTCACTTCAAGTTCTTTGATGTCAAGATTGGTTTGCTGAAGAAGATGGTAAAGCTGATTACGCCCAACCAGGTAGAGAGATTCAGAAAAGCTTATGGGAGTATTCTTGATGTGGTGATAGAGCTAAATCCTTCAGAGAGGAGTGCCATTCATACATTGCTTCAGTATTATGATCCTCAGCTCCGTTGCTTCACCTTTCCTGATTTCCAGTTGGGCCCTATGCTGGAGGAGTATGCTTTGATCCTGGGTGTGCCAGTTCAAGATCAGGTTCCTTTCAACTCTGAGATGAGTAGACCAGCACCGGAGGCTATTGCTAAGGCTCTTTATTTGAGTCCTTCTACTGTGAAGTCTTTGACCATTATCAAAGGAGGTGTGTCTGGGTTTTCTTTGGAGGTTCTGGTAAAGAAGGCGGAAGAATTGGCTGTTGAAGAAGAATGGGATGCGGTCTGTGCTATCTTGGCTCTTTCTATCTATGGCACCATTTTGTTTGCTGATATGGAGAAGTTCATAGATATAAACGCCATACATCTCTTTTTGCTGAAGAATCCTGTGCCTACCTTACTCGGGGATTTGTATTACTCGGTTCATTACAAGACTGAAAAGAAGAGGGGAGGTTTGGTTCGTTGCTGTGCTCCATTATTTCACATGTGGTTCATGAGGCATTTGCCTAGTACGGGAGTGTTTAGTGACCATAGTCTGATATGGGCTCAGAAGCTGGAAAAGTTGCTTGCCAAGGATGTTAGGTGGTTCACTCAGAGGCTGCAAGGTGCACGTTTCATTACCAGTTGCGGAAGTTATCATAGTGTGCCTTTGTTGGGAATAGCTGGAGGGATTAATTACAATCCAATCTTGTTAAGAAGACAATTAGGATACGCTTTGAGAGATGTGCCTGAAGATTCGAAGCTGACCCCCATTTTCTACTTTTCTGTGAAAGATAATATGCCCTTAGTGAGGAAGGTTGCGGGGGCTTGGAAAAGCATCAAAGGAGAAGGAATAGCTAGTTTCGGGAAGTGCAACAATCAGACGTTCCCAGGGTACGAAGCTTGGTTGAAAGACAGAGCCAGAAGAGTTTTGTTACCATTTTCAGCACCAGTTGCTGAGTCCATTGATACTGTGCCTTTAGAGGAATTCGAGAAGTTAGAAGCCCAGTTACATGCAGTTAGAGTTGAAAATACTGAGATGGTAAGCTTGTATTATCAAGCTAACAGGGCCAAGAAGGAAGCTGAGGAGAAGTTGCTGAAGATACAAACGACTTTGGAGGCTAAGGAGAAAGACTTTGCGGGAAAAGAAGCGCATTTCCGCAGGTTGGGGATGATGGAAGCCCAAAGAGAAGTTGAGCGCAAGAAGAAGTCAAAGACCCTTAGAGATGCTCGTCAGTCTATTGTCTGGTTGAAGGGACAAAGAGAGCAAGAGTTGAAGCAATATAAGGAAAAAGAGGAGTTCTTTGAGACTCAGATGGCTTACAAGAAAGAAGAGGTGGAGCAGGCCCACAAGATTCGCAGAGAGAAGACCCAACAGCTTGCAGACAGTCAACAAGCCCTCGAAGAAGCACTCAAAGAGATTGAAGACCTCAAGTTGATGGCAGGAGTCAAGAAGGTCAGATCTGATGATGGAGTTTCAGGATCCTCAGACGGCGGTTATGCTTCTTAGTTTGTTTTCTTTGTATTTGGATTACCTACGGGCATGTTGTAGGAGTCCCAGTTGTTTGTTTATACTCTGTAAGAACTCGTACTCTATGAGGTATTCTGTTTTTATTGTGCCTAATGGGCTGATCTATGTTAAGATGTTTCTCACTATTTCTTGGTTCGCTTGCTATTATGGTTTGAATGTGGTTTCCCGCAAAGGTTTCTGGAAGTCGAGGATCAGTACCCATTTGGTTTTCTTTGCTAAATACCGGAGCCGGGGCATAAGTGGCTTGTGTTTGGAAACATAAACAACTGCATTGCATCCATATAACCTGTTTGTTGTTTTGCAGGTAGTGTCTCGGTTACTAACGTATTTTGTGTTTCAGGCACTATAGCTCCTCGAAAAGCTCGGGGGCAGCCAATAGTACACAGGTACCCAACCAAGGTTAACAGAGAGAGAGCCATGGATCAAATGCAGGCAGATTTGGCAGACCTAAGACAGAGAATGGATAATTTCATGACGTTAATGACCGGCATGGGGCAGAATCAAGAGCGGCTGCGAGAGTTGGTTGAGAATCAGAACAGAAATGCTGCTGCTGCTGCTAATGCTGATAATCATACCGGTGCGGGCGCACGTCAGGGTGGACCTCATGTTATACAACCAGGGGCGACCGTAGTCAATGACGGGATGCATAACATTCATGTGGACCACCAGGAGGACCAGTTCACTTTACTTGATGAGACCGAGGGTCAAGGGGTCGAAATGAACAAGAGATTCGAAGAGATGGCCGAGCAAATCAAGGCTATTCAGTCCCAAAGTTCTTTGGGATTCGATATAACAGACTTGGGTTTGGTTCCGGGAGTCAGGATCCCGTATAAGTTCAAAGTTCCTACTTTCGAGAAGTATAACGGCACTGCTTGCCCAAAAACTCATCTGCAATCATATGTGGGAAGAATCGCCGCTCATACAGACGATGAAAAGCTATGGATGTATTACTTTCAGGACAGCTTGGTGGGAGCTTCCCTTGAGTGGTACATGAAGCTCAGCAGGGTCAATGTTAAGAGCTGGAAAGATCTCGCTGAGGCCTTCGTGAAGCAGTACCAGTACAACATGGATATGGCTCCGAATCGCACCCAGTTGCAACATATGGCTCAGACAGCAAAAGAAGGCTTTAAAGAATACGCCCAGAGGTGGCGTCAGCTAGCTGCTAGGGTGCAGCCACCCTTGTTAGAGAATGAGATGGCCGATATGTTTATGGGTACCCTCCAGGGGGTATTTCTTGAGAGATTGGCATCAAGTTCTGCTACAAAGTTCAACGATATTGTCATTGCGGGAGAAAGGGTCGAAACGCTGTTGAAAATGGGGAAGATACAAGACCCAGGTGCTAGTAGCTCAAATGGAGCGAGGAAAGCTTTTAGCGGACCTCCAAGAAGGCGAGAGGGAGAGACCAATGCTGTATTCGGCCGAAGCCAGGGCCGTGGTTACAGAAGACCATATGAACATGTGGCTGCTGTCACTATTCCTGCAGCTCCCGTACAACAGATGCCACCTCAACCACAACAACAACAACAACCTAGAGCCAACTACCAGCAAAGACCTTATCAGCCGAGGCAGACTCGTCCTGCTAACAGGGTGATTGAAGCTATTCCGATGACATATGCTGCCTTGTTGCCGAGACTACTAGACTTGAACCTTATTCAATTAAGGACTTTGGCACCACCACCTCCTGGAGAGCTTCCAGCTGGTTATGACGTCAACGCGCGATGCGCTTTTCATTCAGGGGCACCCGGGCACTCAACCGAGAAGTGCAGGGCGCTACATCACAAAGTTCAAGATCTCGTGGATTCAAAGGCAATCAACTTTGCGCCACCACCGAATATCAACTCGAACCCTATACCTAATCATGGAGGGGCAAGAGTTAATGCTGTTGAGCGTGATGACAAGTTGAGTTTGGTACTGAGAATTGATGAAGTTAAGACGCCGTTGAAGGTGGTGAAAGAGAGACTGTTGAAAGGTCAAGTGTTTCCTGGTTGTTCTCTCGATTGTGAAGACTGTATAAGTGTTGTGAATGGCTGCGAGAAATTGAAGACGGGTTTGCAAGAGTTGATTGATGCTGGGTCTCTACAATTTAGCAAGATTAGTAATGAAAAGGCTGATGATGTGTCAACCATTACTATCTTTTACGATGAGGCTGACATGCCCGTTCGACAAGAGCCTGTTACCGTTTACGCTCCTCAGATTAGTCCTGTGACTATAACTGTACCTGGGCCAATGCCGTATAACGATGATAGAGCCATTCCATGGCATTATGGTTCTGATGTCTATGTGGCGGGACAGAAGATGGAAAATAGACCTGTTGCTGACCCGACTATTGAAAATGTGGGAGGTGTTGGGGGATTTACTCGAAGTGGCCGTTTATTTGCTCCCCCTGCACTGAGAAAGGATCTTGAGGCCGAAGCTTCGTCCAAAGACAAAGGAAAGCAGACTGCGAATGATGAGTCAGATACTCCTGTGGCTGGGCAGGGGACATTTGAAAAGGAGGTAGAGGAGTTCATGAAGATCATCAAAAGGAGTGACTATAAGGTGGTTGATCAACTGAACCAGACGCCTTCAAAGATTTCTATTTTGTCACTGTTGATGTGCTCTCCCGCGCACCGAGAAGCCTTGCTGAAAGTACTTCAAATGGCCTATGTTCCTCAAGAGATCACAGTCAATCAACTCGAAGCTGTTGTTGGAAGTGTTAATGCTAGCCATGGCTTAGGCTTCACTGACCGAGATCTCACTTCGGAGGGAAGGAATCACAATAAAGCACTGCATATCACGATGGAATGCAAGGGTGCTGTGCTGTCTCACGTCCTTGTTGACACAGGCTCTTCTTTGAATGTGCTCCCGAAGAAGGCGCTGATGAAGCTTAACATTGATGGGGTTATTCTGACGCCGAGTGATCTGGTGGTTAAAGCTTTCGATGGTTCAAGAAGATCAGTTTTCGGAGAGGTTGAGTTGCCTGTCAAGATAGGCTCTCAAGTCTTCAAGAGTGTCTTCTATGTCATGGATATCCAGCCTGCGTATAGTTGCTTGTTGGGCAGACCGTGGATACACGCAGCTGGAGCCGTCACTTCAACCCTGCACCAAAAGCTTAAATATGTGGTGGATGGCCAGGTCATCACAGTTTGCGGGGAAGAAGATATATTTGTCAGCCACCTGTCGACGTTTAAATATGTGGAAATGGACGGAGAAATTCACGAGACTTTGTGCCAAGCTTTTGAAGCAGATGTCAGTATCTTGACTCCGGTGAAGAAAAACAACGAAGGCACGTCAATTCATTCCTACCAGGAAGCAAAGGAGGTCGTCCAATCAGGCAATGCTCAGGGCTGGGGCAAGCTATTGGAGCTGGAAAAGAAGGATGACAAATTCGGCTTAGGGTATCAGCCTGGGGAGTCTACTCAGAGTGGTAAGGCCATCACATTCACAAGCGCTGGGTTGCTTGACCGCGATCAAATCTGTATGGCAAGCCAAGACGGGGATAGTGACAGAGACTGGGACAACAATTGGATCCGCCCGTGTGCACCCGGCGAGGAGCTAGGAAATTGGTCTGCTGAGGACATTGTTCAAGTCACCTGGCTCTCAAAGTAATTGTTTTGTTTCCTTTTATTAGCATACTGCATTGTCAAATCCAGCATTCTGCCCAAGATGTTTGGATCCATTGTACTGGGCCACCATGTTTTGTATTGCATCGTTATTTTTGCCATGAAATAAAAGGACATTTTCAGACAAATTGTGCTCTCTTTCTTTGTTTTTAAACTTTTTCACAAAAAAAACAATATAAAAATGGCAATGTGTTTTTTCATTTTTTCTGCTTTGTGTTAGCGTCTCTTTTCAAAATAAGCAGATTCTGAATAAGCACATCATTTGTGCAGTATTGATCATCCGGATTCCACGGATAACATTCCTGCTATGACTATGCATGACCTTGATAATCCAGTCTACCAAGCTGATGAAGGGGATGAGGAAGACTGTGACCTCCCTGAAGAGTTGGTCAGATTGTTGAAACAAGAGGAACGAGTTATTCAGCCTCATCAAGAAGAGATTGAGACCATCAACATTGGCAGTGAAGATGCAAAGAAAGAAATCAAGATAGGGGCCAATCTGCAGGCCGACGTCAAACAAGAGCTGATCAGTATGCTGAGAGAGTATGTAGATATCTTTGCTTGGTCATATCAAGATATGCCAGGGTTGGATACCGACATCGTGATGCATAAGCTACCTCTGAGAGAAGACTGTCCTCCTGTGAAGCAAAAGTTGAGAAGAACTCGCCCGGATATGGCGATGAAGATTAAAGAGGAGGTGCAGAAACAGTGGGATGCCGGGTTCCTTGCCGTGACTAGTTACCCACCTTGGGTAGCTAACATCGTACCAGTGCCTAAAAAGGACGGCAAGGTCCGGATGTGCGTTGACTATCGAGATTTGAACAGAGCAAGCCCAAAGGATGATTTTCCGTTGCCACACATTGACGTGTTAGTCGACAGTACTGCTCAATTCTCAGTATTCTCCTTCATGGATGGATTCTCCGGTTATAATCAGATAAAAATGGCGCCGGAAGACATGGAGAAGACAACGTTCATTACCCCGTGGGGAACATTCTGCTACAAGGTCATGCCCTTCGGTTTGAAGAACGCTGGGGCAACTTATCAGCGGGCGATGGTCACGTTGTTCCATGACATGATCCACAAGGAGATCGAATGTTATGTGGATGATATGATTGCAAAGTCCAGAGACGAAGAGGAGCATTTGGTTAATTTGAAGAAGTTGTTTGACAGATTGATCAAGTACAAATTGAGGTTGAATCCGAACAAGTGCACTTTCGGAGTGCGTTCTGGAAAGTTGCTGGGTTTCATTGTAAGTCAAAGAGGAATTGAGGTAGATCCTGCTAAAGTGAAAGCTATTCAAGATATGCCTGCACCAAAGACAGAAAAAGAAGTGCGCGGGTTCTTAGGTAGATTGAACTACATTTCTCGGTTCATATCTCACCTAACTGCCACGTGCGAACCGATATTCAAACTGCTAAGAAAAGAGCAAACAGTCAGGTGGAATGATGATTGCCAAAGGGCTTTCGACAAAATAAAGGAATACTTACAGGAGCCTCCAATTCTGATGCCTCCGGTGGAGGGGAGACCGTTAATCATGTACTTGACCGTGCTAGAAGGGTCGATGGGGTGTGTGCTTGGCCAACATGACGAGTCTGGTCGAAAAGAGTACGCCATTTATTACCTTAGCAAAAAGTTTACCGACTGTGAATCCCGATACTCACTGCTCGAGAAAACTTGCTGCGCTTTGGTATGGGCTGCTCGCCGACTGAGGCAGTACATGTTGACCCATACTACACTTCTCATTTCCAAGATGGATCCTGTCAAGTACATCTTTGAGAAACCAGCATTGACCGGAAGGGTTGCTAGATGGCAGATGATTTTAACTGAATACGACATCCAGTACACTTCTCAGAAAGCCATCAAAGGAAGTGTATTGTCGGAATACCTTGCTCAGCAACCTCTTGAGGATGACTATCAGCCGATGAGATTTGATTTCCCTGATGAGGACATCATGTACCTCAAAACAAACGATTATGAGGAACCACTTCCGGAGGAGGGGCCTGACCCTGAATCCAAATGGAAGTTGATGTTTGATGGGGCTGTCAATATCAATGGTCGTGGAGTTGGTGCCGTACTCATTACTCCTGAAGGTGTTCATTTACCCTTCGCTGCCAAAATTACTTTTGGCTGCACCAACAATGAAGCGGAATACGAGGCGTGTATAATGGGAATAGAGGAGGCAATTGATCTTCGGATTAAGAACCTCGACATATTCGGAGATTCAGCCCTCGTCATTAACCAAATTACCGGCAAGTGGTATACACATCAAGAGCATCTAGTTCCGTACAGGGATTATGCTAGAAAACTGTTGACATTCTTCACGACAGTTGAGCTCAAATACATACCACGTGACGAAAATCAATTTGCCGATGCTTTGGCCACTCTCTCTTCGTCAATTAAAGTCCTATGTTGGAACTTTGTGCCCAGAATTGACATCTCCAGGCTTGACTCTCCGGCTTATGCTTTCTCTGTAGACGCCGTGTCTGACGAGAAACCTTGGTATTTTGATATCAAGTTGTTCCTGGAGAAGCAAGAATACCCAACAGGGGCATCTTCCAAAGACAAGAAGACCTTGAGACGACTTGCTGCTAGTTTCTTCTTGAACACAGACGGGGTTTTGTACAAGAGGAACTTCGACATGGTCTTGCTCAGATGCGTGGATAGACACGAAGCAAGCCTGTTGATGCAGGAAGTCCATGAAGGATCTTTTGGTACCCATGCAGGAGGGCATGCTATGGCAAAGAAACTGCTGAGATCAGGGTATTACTGGATGACAATGGATGCAGACTGTTGTTCATTCGCTCGTAAATGCCACAAGTGCCAAATATATGCAGATAAAGTGCATGTTCCTCCAAATCCGCTCAACGTCATGTCATCTCCTTGGCCTTTCTCTATGTGGGGCATTGACATGATCGGGAAGATTGAACCGACTGCTTCGAACGGTCATCGCTTCATCCTGGTCGCGATTGATTACTTTACCAAGTGGGTAGAAGCAGCGTCTTATGCCAATGTCACTCGTCAAGTGGTGGCAAGATTTCTGAAAAGAGATATCATATGCAGATATGGAGTACCCGAAAGGATCATTACTGATAATGGTTCTAATCTCAACAACAAGATGATGGCAGACTTATGTCGGGACTTCAAAATACAGCATCACAATTCTTCTCCTTACCGACCAAAGATGAATGGTGCGGTAGAGGCAGCTAACAAGAATATCAAGAAGATTGTGCAGAAAATGGTTGTCACCTACAAGGATTGGCATGAGATGTTACCGTTTGCTTTGCATGGGTACCGGACGTCGGTCAGGACGTCAACAGGGGCAACTCCCTTCTCTCTAGTGTATGGCATGGAAGCAGTCCTGCCTGTTGAAGTAGAGATTCCTTCACTGCGCGTGATGATGGATGTCAAACTGGATGAGGCTGAATGGGTGCGTGCTCGTTACAACCAGCTATGTCTAATTGAGGAAAAGAGATTAGCGGCTATCTGTCATGGTCAGCTTTATCAGAGGAGAATGAAGCGGGCATTCGATCAACGAGTACGTACTCGAGAGTATCAAGTGGGAGAGCTTGTATTGAAGAGGATCGTTCCTCCAGGTTCAGATAACAGGGGCAAGTGGACCCCAAACTACGAAGGACCATTCATAGTGAAGAAAGTATTCTCAGGAGGGGCACTGATGCTCACCACTATGGATGGAGAAGACTTCCCATCCCCTGTTAACTCGGACGCAGTTAAAAAATACTTCGCGTAAAGAGGCCCGCTGGACACAAAAACAGAATGTAAGTCCAGGCAAGAAAAGGGCATCCCGGCGAGCTAAAAACAGAATAAAAAGCTCGGGCAAAAATTAGGGAAAATAAACAAAAAAAAATGTACACCCGCTGAGTTGAAAAGCCACATTGGACAGCTCAGGCAAAAAAGGGTATCCCGGTGGATTGAAAACCCGAGAGGGCGATCCACGCAAAATAAGGGAATAAGCGAACAACTGTGATCCAAGTTATCTGAACCACGTCATCGTTTCGTACGGTTTGACAATATCAGAAGGATAGGAAACAGTCCCCTTGTTCTCTCAGAAAGCCAAAGCAGAATGGAGAGTCTTGAAGACATGCAGGTCATAGCAGAAATGGAACTCCTTGGAATGCCGTGTACATTGCCATTAGGATAGTTTCTTTTCTCAATTTTTATAGTGGCTACCTCTTTCCAGGTGGTTGCTTCCTGATGTAAATCTTTGCCTATTCAGAGGCCATTCAATAAAAATAATATTCAGTCGAAAAGCTGTGTGTGTTTATTTTTGTTTGCAAAATGTCCTGAATTTTTGGCAAAAATAGCATTGCATCTAAACATGGTGATAATCTTGAAAAGAAAACTGACATGCAGGGAAACTGTAACCCTCTTTGAGTGTCGGGTGATAATGGATGAACAGATCACGCCATGCAAATCCCCGGGACACACGTGTGTTTTCTGTTGTTGCAGGTTGCAGGATGGCGTCACATCAAGCAATTTACTCTCCCCCAGTAGAGTATCTCTCCAAGCAGAGATTTTTTCTTCTCCAGCAGGTATCTGAAGCCAGACTTGTCTAAGTAGATATTTTCCTCCAACTAAGTCTTGGCAGCAGCCCAAGCAGGTTCTTCTTCCCAAGTGAAGTAGTAGTCCATTCTTCCCCAGCGGAGTGTGCCTAGCAGGTACCTAAGAGCAGGTCATCATCAGAGGTGGAATTGACAGTATTTTATCATCAACAAGATTATTCCCCAGCAAGAGTCCTTGCATGTCAGGTGCTTGAGGGCCTGATATTCCCTCAGAGTCTTGAATCATCGGATGCTCTCCCCAGCCAGAGTATTTGCCCAGGAAGCTTCCCCAGCCCAGTCTGAAGATGATCTGTCCCCCACAGAATTCATATTTGATTTTCACCTCCGTCCGTGAAATATTTCCCAGCAAAGTTGCCCTATTGTTGTTTTATTTGGTGATGCAGACAGGTATTCATCACCTCAGTCGGAGTGGGTATCCAGACCTCTTGACTTTTTCTCCCCTGCAGTGATGTATCATGCTTTATTGTTGCTCGCCTGCATCTTTCAACACTCGTCTGTGTTTGCTCTGTGGTATTGCTCGTTTGCCTTCCCCAGTAGAGTCTATATCTACTAGCACTCGTCTGTGCTCGCATCTTTATTTGATGCTCGTCCTCTTTCAGCGCTCGTCCGTGCCGTTTCCTCAACAGATTCCTCTTTATTTGAAATATTCCCCAGCACTCGTCCGTGCTAGTTTTTTTTTATTTGGTGCTCGTCCGCATCCCTGCAGCACTCGTCCGTGCGTTTTATTTTCGATTCCTCTTTATTTGAGGCATATCCCCAAGAAAGCCGCCAGTACTCGTCTGTGCTCGCATCCTTACTTGAGGCCCGACCGCATCTCTTAGCACTCATACGTGCTGGTTACTCCTTTGAAGGCTGCTCGTCTGCAATCTTCAACACTCGTATGTGTTATCCCTAAGCAAGTTTCCCCAGCAAGGACATATCACTGCTTTATGGCTGCTCGTCTGCATCTTTCAACACTCGTCTGTGTTAGCTCTGTGTTGCTGTTTGCTCGTCTGCAGTTTTCGGCATTCGTCTGTGTTTTGAAGTGATTACCTTATTATTGCTCGTCTGCAATTTCCAACACTCGTCTGTGTCATGATGCCTCCGTTGTTGCTCGTCCGCAACTCCTCAACACTCGTCTGTGTTCTGAGATGATATTTGCTGTTGCTCGTCTGCAACCTTCCAACACTCGTCTGTGTTTGGTATGGGGTCCTTCGTTGCACTCGTCTGTGCCTTGATATGTATTCTCTGTTGTTGCTCGTCTGCAACTGTCCAGCACTCGTCTGTGTGTGTTTGAAGCTCATGCTTTTATCTCCCAGAAGTCGTTTGCGTTCTGAAGCTCGTCTGCTTTGCATGGATACTCGTCTGTATCATCCTCCGCACGCGTCTGTGCTAGCTCGCACCTGAATGTGAAGATTTGTCGTTCATCCTGATATTGCTGTTGCTACTTCAAATGCTCGTCTGTGTTTGAATTTCTGGTATTCGTCTATACCAGTGGCTGATACTCGTCTGTGTCATCGCCTGAAGCACTCGTCTGTGTTTCTCAGATCATCGTCCGATACTCGTCTGTATCTTTGACTATTGGCACTCGTCTGTGTTCTCTTGATGATCATCCAATACTCGTCTGTATTGAAGAGGTTTAAAATCCTGACAGTGGGAATTAAATGTCGAAATGGTTACCGGGCCTGGCGTAACAGGTAAACCCGAGGGAGGCTCGTCTGTCTCAAGCACCAGTTATGGTTGCTGCACCTGGCGTAACAGGTTTGCTCAGAAGACTCGTCTGTCTTATGCCATATATCCGCGGATAATATATGAGGAAGGTTCGTCTACCTTGATTGCATGTCTATCCCACAGACTTATATGCATTCCCGGAGCCTGCGTAAGGGTTATCTGAAGAAGACTCGTCCGTCTTATTCCACTTATCTGCGTAAGGATTAGTGAAGGAGATTCGTCCATCTCAGGTTACTTTGAAGATCCTTAAGGGCTCGTCCGCTCTCTGCACCTGGCGTCACAGGTCATGCGAAGACTCGTCTGTCAGCATGATAGTATTCCAGATATCAGTTTCAACTTGGAAGAAGCTCGTCTGCTTTTTCTCTTCTTCTCATCCCCAGAGCGTCATCTGGTTGGGTTTATTTCCCAGTGTTGCATTCTTCGTCAGAGTGCAAATTTCAGGTCTTTTTGGTATTCAATCACAGTTTATCTCGAATGTCTGATAGCCGTTGCTCTCATCCTTTTCAGATTAACAGTTGATTGAATAGGGGCAGCTGTAACACCCCAAATTTGCCCTCTTCTTGTTTAGCATCGTTATCATATCATAATCATCATGAGCATACCATAGCCTTATCATTTCAGCATAGAAAAATGAAGCATAACACTCACATGTTCTAGCATAAGGCATACGATCGGTCATCTGGGAAAATCTGAATCTGCAAGTCAAAATCAAGAGCATGGTGATCTGGCAAGAATCTCACAGGATCATTTTGCACAAGCCTGGTATCATGTTCAGAGCCCTAGAAAGAGGAAGATGGATCAAAATTTGCTTGAAACGGTTGGTGCAGGTCTGTTTTTGAAGGTTCCCACCAAAGGGAGGGAAATTCAAATTTTTCATGCGTTAACCGGTTAACGCATATGGTTAACCGGTTAACAGCTGCGAAATTTGAATTTCCAGCAGCATTTTCAGCATGTGTGTTTTGTTTCCATTTTCCAATTTTCTGATTTTTATTCATTTGAATTGATTTGAATTTGAGAGAAGGATCTAGAGCATTTATCCAAGCCTAATTCCATTGCTACATCCTAATCTCATTACCCAAACCATAATTTTGGATCCCAAACCAAAATTTTGGGCCCCAAACCTAAACCCTATTTAATCATTTCTCTCCAAACCAAAGGGGCTCTCACTCATTTTTTTCACTCTCATTTCTGAATTTTCATTCCTCTCACTCACAATTCTCTCACTTTTCTCTCCCAATTTTCCAAATCACTCAAAGTTCCTCTTTGAAGATCACACAACCTTGCCTTGAGGTGTGTAGATCTTGGAACTAAACCTCCATTCATAGCTTCTTTGCATCTTTTTGCTGGTTTTATTGGAGATTCAGATCTGGTTTGAGATCTAGAAGTGCTTTTGGATCCAAAATTCTGCATCAAGAGCTTGTTCTTGCATTTATTTTGCATGGAGTGTGGAGCTTAGCATCGGATCTTCAAAGTTTTGCGCGAGATCTACTGTTTTCAGCTCAATCAACAATTACCAAAGCATACCTCAGCTTTGTAGGTTGGTTAATTTCAGATCTAGCTCTGTTTTTAGCTTATTTGCATGCTTGTGCTTTAGATCCACCATGTGTTTGTGTATTTGATTGTGTTGTTTGATTTGATTGGTTGATTTGTATTCGGATCCGAATGTTATTGTTCATGAGCTTAATGATATGGATTAATGTGAATTGATCTAATTTTCCATGTGTAATTGATTGTTGGTCTGGTGCAAGCTTATTTGAATAAGCTGTTTTGAGATGCTGTTTTCTGCAGGATTTGCTGCTGTTTTATCAGTGTTAACCGGTTAACGTATATGGTTAACCGGTTAACGCCCCTGTTTTGTGCGTATTTTGTGCAGGTTTGAGCTGGTTAACCGGTTAACGCATATGGTTAACCGGTTAACACTGGAGCAGATTGGTTTTTTAGTGTTGTTTTGAGCTTGTTTGATCCCTTTGCTTGTTCTAATGGCCTTGGATCATTGCATGATCATTAAGCATGATATTTTAGGGTGATTTGCTTGCTGGTTGATGTATGCTTTCATGTTTTCGACGCGTAAGTCGTGTATTTGCAATGCTTGGCATGTTGTTTGTCTCTTGTTCACAAGAACCTTTGAGCATGACTAATTCCATGATTGTGTTGGTCAATTTGCTGGATTTTTGCTAACATTGCAGGGGCTATGGTAAGTGAGAGATGTGGGAATTGAGTTCCACATCTCCAATTCTCATCTTCCTCTTATGTTTATGTTACTAACCCTTTGTTGTTGGGCTTAGGCCTTTCTCATCTCTCCTTCTATCTTCTTCTTCTTCATTAGGATAGAGACCTCACTAACCCTTAGGGCATCCATGCATGTGAATACTTAGGATTATTTTAGTCCCCTTTTAGAATTTTTCCTTTAAGATCCTTTGGTGCTCTCTCTCTTCTCATCTTCAAACTTAATTCTAATTCATTTAATAAAGGTTGAGTACTTTCATGTGACATGAGACTTTGCTATGAGATGCTCACATGCGTTCCATTTCGGGGCGAGGTGTGAGTCATCACTCGTGGTGGATAGGTCTTAACATGAGTACCTCACAAAGAAAAGCTAAAAAACACTTCTTAATCAAAACCACAAAAACACTTAATAATGATAATATGTTAGTGTGCTTGAGCCTTCACTTGTGGGACTAGCTTTGGGGATTTCCTCCATAGATAGGTGTGCCTCTTGCGCATTCCATTTCGGGATGATGTGAGATGTACACATCCCATTGAGTAAGACTTAAGTACACTCACCTATGCAAACTTTCATTCATAAAAGCTTCTAAAAAACACCAAACAAACAATAAGCGTCTTTCCCTCGGGAATTCTTTTCTCATCTCCTTCGCTCCATACGCGAACTTGCTCCTACTTGTCATTTTGCAAGACGGTTACGCACTCGTCGTCCGAGCCTGCAACACCTGAGCAATGGCATAGGCAGTTCAAACCCTAATTCACAAGCAATTTCCTTTTAGTACCCCTAGTTAGGGGAACTACGGCGTCTCTGATCCTCATTATCCCGATGAGGTACGTAGGCAGCGGGGTAGGGCCCGTTCGAGCACAATCTTTATTTTCCCTACATTTTTCCTTTTCTTTTCTTATTTCATTTCTTTTCCATTTCCAGTTTCTTTTCGTTTTCTTTTCTTTTGCTGCAGTTTTCATACCCTCACCCTTTGAAACAGTATTCTTTGCAAGCGTGGATCCCGTCGGGTACGGCGGACGATCTGGGTGCTAATACCTTCCCAGGTCGTAACCGACTCCCGAACTCAGTCTCTCTGGTTCGCAGGACCTGTGTCCTTCCTCTTTTCTTTTTCTTCTGGTTTGTGCAGCATTACCATTCCCTCTATTCGGGATAAAAATGCATGGCTGGCGACTCTACTCTTCTTCCGCGCCACTTTCGCGTTTGTACCAGGATGGAAATCCCGGGAGCGACAGTTATGTTTATGGTATTGAGCCTGATCAACTTAATCCTGTTTTGATGACATTTAGGAAATATGGATAGTAGACGTAGAACTCGTGCTCGACCCAGTGTCACTCCTCCTGGTAGTGATCAAACAGGTAGCGATGGGAATGCTCCTATGTTCCAATTTATGCAGCAGATGCAGCAACAACAACACCAATTCATGCAATAAATGATGCATCAGATGAGTGGGGGCCTTCACCCTCACGTGGTTTCTCCTGGAGCTGCGGGTGGAACATTTAGAGACTTCTTCCGCATGAACCCTCGGGAGTTTCATGGCGGGTTGGATCCGGTTAAGGCTCATGAATGGGTGACTGGAATGGAGAGGATATTCCAGATTGTGATTTGTAGTGAATAAGACAAGGTGACCTTCGCGTCACATTTACTAAAGGGTCCTGCTGCTAGGTGGTGGGAAAGTGCCTCCAACTTGATGATGGTGCAAGAAATTCCAAGAGTGTGGAAACAACTTAAGACAGTTTTTATGGACAAGTATTTTCTGAGTTCCTTGAGGACGCAAAAAGAGTTTGAATTTCAACAATTTAGGCAAGGGAGCATGACTGTGGCCAGTTATGCTAAGAAGTTTGAGGACATGGTGGCCTACTCTAGGAAGGCTATGTATTCCCCTGATGAAAGGTGGAAAATTGACCAGTTATTGTTTGGGCTAAGGGCCAAGATCTCGCATAGTGTGTCTCAAAGGGAGTTCACTACTTACTCCGAGATGTGTAGGAAATGCTATGTTACGGAACATAGTTTGAAGAAAGTACGAGCAAAAACTAGTACCGGAAGAGTGGTTCAAGGAGATAGGGGGAGGGCTAGTCAATCTTTTAGGCCGAGGCCTCAACCCTTCAAGGGGAAAAAGGTGTCAAGTCCTAGATCCAGTGCTCCTCCTTCTTGATCTCGATGTCGCAAGAATCATTTTGGAAGAACGGTGTATTTTGCTATCATTGTCAAAAGGAAGGACATATTTCTAGGGATTGCCCTCAGAGGAAGGATCTTACTCAAGGGAGAGTTTATTCTATGGACGCCAGGAAGACGAAAGGCGACAATTCCTTGATTCCGGGTAATTGTCTTATTAACAACCATCCTTGTCTTGTTTTATTTGATTGTGGAGCTACGCATTCTTATATATATACTATTTGTGCGAAGCGACTTAGGTTGCGACTTTTTCCCTTGTCCCCTCCAATGGTGGTTATTATTGCTATGGATGAAACTGTCGAGACGCCACTTAAGTGTGAGAACTGTACGTTGTCCGTGGATGGCAGAATCTTTTAGATTGACCTCATTTGTATGCCCCTTAAGAAAATTGATGTTATCCTGGGAATGGACTGGTTGTCTGCTAATTCTGTGTTTATTGGGTGTGAAGAGAAGTTGATCCTTATTCCCTCTGTTGAAGTGCCTCCAGAAGATGTTTTGGCAACGATCTTATAAGGTACGATTGGAATGGTAAATTTTCTGTTTGAGCAAGAGAAATCTGTTTTGCTTATCCTTACTAAAGAGGAGAGTATTGACCAGCAAGTTTTGAACATTCCGATAGTTTGTGAATTTTCCAACGTGTTTCCTGAAGATGTCACTTCCTTTCCTCTAGTGAGGGAAGTTTAATTCTCAGTCGACCTGATACCAGGAATGATTCCTATATCTATTTCCCCTTATCGGATTGCTCCGCTCGAGTTGAAAGAATTGAAGGATCAATCAGAAGATTTGATGGCAAAGCATTTTGTAAGACCTAGTGTCTCGCCGTGGGGAGCTCCGGTGTTATTGGTGAAGAAAAAGGATGGTGGTATGAGGTTGTGCATCGATTATCGAAAGTTGAACAAGGTTACAATCAAGAATAAATACCCCTTACCAAGGATAGACGATCTTCTAGATCAATTGAAAGGAGCCTGCGTGTTCTCGAAGATTGATCTGAGATCGGGCTATCACCAGATTCGTGTGAAGAGTTCAGATGTTCCGAAGACTGTGTTCAGAACCTGTTATGGTCAATACGAATTCTTAGTAATGCCTTTCGGTGTAACGAATGCTCCAACTGTTTTTATGGACTACATGAATCGAATATTTCAGAACTATTTGGATAAATTTGTGGTGATCTTTATCGACGATATTCTTATCTATTCTCGTACTCCGCAAGAGCACGGAGAACATTTGAGGATTGTCCTATCGATGTTGCGGGAAAAGCAACTTTTTGCAAAGTTTAGTAAGTGTGAATTCTGGATGTCAGAAGTCAAGTTCCTTGGACATGTTATATCACAAGGAGGTGTAGCTGTAGACCCGTCAAAGATAGAAGCTTAATTAATTTGGAGAGACCGAAGAATGTTACTGAAGTGAGAAGCTTCCTAGGTTTGGCATGTTACTACAGAAGATTTATTAAAGGTTTTTCCCAGATGGCGTTACCGTTAACTAAACTCACTAGGAAGGACTTCGATTATGAATGGGATTCTGATTGTGACAAAGTTTCGTGTGGTTGAAGGAGAGATTGACAACTGCTACAGTCCTGATTATTCTCGATCCTAACAAAACTTATGAAGTGTTCTGCGATGCTTCAAAGATGGGTTTAGGAGGTGTTCTCATGCAAGAGGGACAGGTAGTGGCGTATGCTTCCAGACAGTTGAGAGTTCATAAGAAGAATTATCCTACGCATGATTTGGAATTAGCGGCCGTAGTGTTTACTTTGAAGGTGTGGCGACACTACTTGTATGGTGTGCGTTTTGAGATGTTTAGTGATCGTAAGAGTTTGAAGTACCTCTTTGATCAGAAGGAACTGAATATGAGACAGAGAAGATGGATGGAGTATTTGAAGGATTATGATCTTGAGTTGAAGTACCACCCCGGAAAAGCAAACAAAGTGGCAGATGCCTTGAGTAGAAAAGTGATTTGTAGTGCCGAATTGATGGTATTAGAGTATGCACTGTTAGAAAAGTTTCGAGATCTTAACCTTCAGTTTGTTTGGACTCCGAATGGCGTAATCATGGGAAACTTGAATATTAGTTCTACATTGAGGAATGATATTCAACAAGCACAAGTTTGGATGAGAAGCTGCAAGGACTGTTATCCCAACCGGGTTTCGTGAGAGCATTAGATGGGATCATCCTATTTAATCAAAGAATTTGTGTTTCGAATGACGATGTTTTAAAGAGAAGGATTCTGGAAGAAGCACATAAAGGTTCTTTTACGAAACATCCGGGTTCTTCGAAGATGTATCAAGACTTGAAGAGAGAGTATTGGTGGTCCGGAATGAAAAAGGACATTGCAGTATTTGTGTCAGAATGTGGAGTGTGTCAGCAAGTGAAAATTGAGCACCAAAGGCCAGGTGGATTGTTACTACCTTTGGACATTCCAATTTGGAAATGGGATAGTATCTCTATGGACTTCGCAGTAGGTTTACCGAGTACTCAGGGTGGCTATGACTCTGTTTGGGTGATTGTGGACCGACTAACAAAATCTACGCATTTCTTAGCCGTGAAGACTACATATAAGGCAAGTCAGCTTGCAAAGTTGTTTATTGCTGAAATTGTGAGATTGCATGGTGTTCCATCCAGTATTGCATAAACGTTGCATTAAAATTGCCAATTTTTGAATAAATAATGTTTATTTGCAAGTCAATTCAGCATCAAGGAAATCCCAACTAATGCAACCAGTTAGGGAATTCAACTTGGTAAGAAAAGCCCATCCAGGGGCAACCACTTCAAGAACCAGTCAACCTGAATCAATCTCTTCAGGAGTCATCCACTCAGAGGTTGAACCGTTCTCAAGACTCAGACTAGATTTGATCTATCACAACAATTGAAGAGTTCAAATGACCAGTCAAGGATCAAATAACCAGGGGGAAAACTCAAATAATCAAGCACCGGGGAAACCATCTCAAAGGCCATGCCATGGCAGGTTAATCCAAAATCTTGTGCGAAGAGGAAAATTTCAAAACCATTGATTAAGGGCAACATGAATCACACAGGGGCAAATCCTCTTCATGCTTACAAGTTTGTTCAAGCAGGCCTTATACAACAACAAATTTTGAGTTCAAGACGGGTGTCGGGAATCATGTTGTCATCTTTGCCTCCTTTTAGAGAGTCGTCTGCAAAAGAACTATTCCATCCTTACCCACGCAGGGGCATTTCTTTTGGAAACCATTGAGTCAGTGCATAACCACTCTCATGCTTTAATCGTGTCGTTTCGCTCATAGCGTTAACCTTGCATATCGTCTTACTCATCTAGCATATGTCCAGGTCAAAACCCAAGTATTCCTGTCCCCGTCTGGTATTTTCATTTGAAATTTATTTCACAGTCAGTTCTCGTCTGACAGTCAGCTTGTATTCCAGTCCCTGTCTGGTATTTTCATTTGAAATTTATTTCACATTCAGTTCTCGTCTGATAGTCAGCTTGTATTCCAGTCCCCATCTGGTATTTTCATTTGAAATTTATTTCATAGTCAGTCCTCGTCTGACAGTCCTTTTACTCCAGTTCTCGTCTGGCATTTCACTTGATTATTTATTTAACAGTCAGTCCTCGTCTGACAGTCTTTTTACTCATGTTCTCGTCCGGTATCTCACTTGAATTTTTTAATAGTCAGTCCTCGTCTGAGAGTGAGTTTTTACTCCCGTTCTCGCCTGGCAGCCCATTTTAAACCAGTTCTTGTCTGGTGTTTTCTTTTTGAAAGTTACCTTAGTCAGTTCTCGCCTGGCTGCCTATTTTGAACCAGTTCTTGTCTGGCATTTTCTTTTGATAGTTACCTCAGTCAGTTCTCGTCTGACAGTCATTCTTTTTCACATCCAAATTAAAACCAATTCTTGTTTGGCAAATCATTTCCAAAGTCAGTCTCCGTCTGACAATGAATCAAAAGAAACCAATTCCTGTCTGGCATGTCAAAAGAAAAATCATTCGTCATTAGCAGCTTTGTCTGAAAAATCCATTGTTGTTGATACCCTTTAGTGTGGTTAATCAAAGTGTTTTCCCAGTAACACTGGTTTCCCCCGCAGAGGTCCTCCTTGTTATTGATATCCACCCTTTTATTGCTAATATTTTTCTTAAGTCCAATTGTCATTGGCACATATCTTCTGACTCTTCATTTAGGGAATTTCTGGAGTTTGGACGTTTATCTTGTTTAAAACTCCAACATTTATTCTTATCTGCCATCCGGTCTCTTAGAACCATTGATTTATATTTGAGTACGTTGCTTTCTACTCCTAGTATCAGTTAGTCGCATAGAGCCACTGCCCAAACATTTTTTTTTCATCTTCTTTATCCTCAGTATCAACAGTTACACTTGAACCTATTGATTTATCACTTTGGATTATTTGAATTTATTTTTCTTAACCGCCATGTTGAACTACTTTCCTGACCACCGTTGTCGATGTCTGTCATTTTATTTTCCCGACCACCGTTGTCGATGTCTGTCATTTTTATTTTCCCGACCACCATTGTCGACGCCTGTTATTTTATTTTCCCGATCACCGTGTCAACGTCTGTTTTTATTTCCCGATCACCGTGTCGATGTTTTGTTTATTCCTGACCGCCGTATCGATGTCTGCTATTTTGTTCTCCTGACTGCCGAGTCAAATGTCATTTCCTTTTTTTCTCAATCACCGAATTGTTGTATTGGGATCCCCAGCGACCACCTTGAGCTTGCTAACTCGTCACTTCAGATAGTCTGTTTTTGTTCATAGTGTCAGTTTTGGTCGCATCAAGCTATTACGTTTTCACTTTGAACCATTTTCATGCTATCATAGGGTATCAGTCTATCTTTATTCCGATGTTCTAGACTTTTGTTTTATTTCCCGTCTTTTGTTATTCTTAGTGTCAGCAGCTACATTTGAACCTGCTGATCTATCACTTTAAATACACCCTGTTTTCGTCTTGTCATCCCCAGCATATTGTTATCCCCAGTGAGTCTTCACCCTCAGTTTGCGTTTCTGTGGATCACCTTCGCATTTATCTTCATCATACCATATTCAGCATATTCATCATTAAAAAAAGCATTCTAGGGTTCATTGCATCTCGTGTGTTATATCACCAGCAAAACAAAAGAGTCTCCCGCCGATTCATTGCATATCATTGCATTTCATCTGCATTCGGTCAAAATTTTAGGTTTTTAATATTTAATCCTCTTCTACCTCGAATGTCCAAAAAACTTTGTAATTCATACATTCAGGTTCAAGATGATTAAATAGGGGCAACTGTCATACCCTAAATTTTGACCAGAAATTTTCAAATTTTTGGTCCTTTTTTGACGCATTTTTGACGATGTATCGAAAATCAATCATTTTTGCTTGTTTCAAGTTAAGCACCTCATAATCATTAACCATACTTTTTTTAGTTAATTTGTTTTTTATTTAGGTAATTATTTTCGATTTATTTAGAATTTAATTTAAATCTTGATTGTTTGTTGTTGTTAACTTTATTTAAACTTTACTTGTTGTGTGCTAATTTTTTGTTTTAAATCAATTTTATTAATTCACTGTTATTAACCTTAGTTTTATTTTATTTGGTTTAATTTGTTTAACTAATTAATTTTTACTTTTAGCTAAATAACTGCTTCCTTTCTCTTATATTTATTAAAATGATTAAAAAATATTTTTATTTTAGTAATTTAAGCTTAATGTTATTTTTGTATTTTAAAATTTAATTTAGTTAGATTTAGAAATTATTTGTTTAAAGTTAGAAAACTCTTTTATAACTTATATTATTATTTAGTTTTTTTATTTTATTTATTTTAAAAAGTTAATTTATTTCAGTTCAGTTATTTTATTCTAATTAGTCATTTAATAGGTTTTGTTTTAGATTAGTAGTTTTCTCTTTTTAGTTAATATTAGTTTTAAAAAAAAAAACACTAGCAAACAAGACAATCTTCAAAAAGCACTTTCTGCCACCTGCTACACATACACTATACTCCAATTTCTGCAGCCTGTGTACTCCCAAAAGCATTCACGAATTTAGCCAAAGGTGAACCTGTATCAAAAGGTTGAAAAAAGACAAGTCAATAGAAAAGAAAAAAGACAACTGGCAACCCCTCTATGGTGCTAGAATCAAAGGAAAATTGGGGAAGAAAATGGTCAAAGGCACAGCAAAAAAAGGGCAGACTTTTGGAACCAAACCAACTCTTCATCTTCGAACCAAAACATTGAAACACCTTCAAAAACCAAATCTGCCCTCACTTCTAAAAAAAAGGATCTGCAGAATACTCCACCACCTTCAAAACTGTAAACCAAACCTATCCTTCAACCAACTGGAACCGTGAACAAACCTGAAAAAAATCCAAACACAGCAGGGCCTGCTTCGAAAAAACAAAAAAAAACGGCTATGTTCTTAAATTCTTTTTTGAGCAACAACCTGCAAATCGCCAAACCATCCTCAAGCGAAAACACCGAAGCCAAATCCATAAACAATCTGAAACCAGCAAGTCACCGAATCCACCGCGAGAACCACAAATCACTTCCACGGAACCATTCGAAACTGAAACTGACCCAACCTATAAACCATGGCTGTGTTGAACCACTTTCAAATCACTCAAATGCAACACACCGCCATCTCCGCCGCAACCCCATCACAGAACGCGAGCGAAAACTGAAAAAAAATATATCGCGAGCCGGAAAACGAAAAGATGAGAGAGATTCAGAAGCAAACCCGTGAGCAAAACTCACAAATGGAAATATTGCGTGAAAGTCGTGATTGCGAGCGAGTTTGCGAACAAGATAGATAACAGATCGGAGAGAACCGCCGTGAGTGAACGTTGAATCGCTGTGAATCATTTGAAAGAGAACATCGTGAATAGGATCGACGCTGTCGACTTTTGAAAAGGGTAGGTCTTTTGTTTTGTGTTCTGAATCGTGTTCTCAAGAGGTTGAAGAGGATACGTTAGTTTCCTTCAAAAGTTAAAAATATCTGAGTTTTGTTTTATTTTATTTTTTTTCTATTTAATCCTTTTTTTTTTTAGAAAATAAAACTGATTATTGATATAGGTCTTTGGGCCATGGACCCCATGATTGAATCACACTTCTTTGCTAAAAACACCACCTTAATCAGCGGACCATCCCTCCTTATCTCTTATCTTGTTTCCCTTTTATACTCTTTTTTATTCTATTGATTTACTAAAATAAGTTTTATATTCAATAATAACTTTATTTTTTTTATTACTTTTTTTTATATATAGAATATTTCAGAAAATATTTTAATGTTTATGTAATTCATTTTTATTTTATTGTTTACTTTCTGGGCCAATAATATGACAAATTCATGATAAATCGTTCCCAATTAATCGTGGCCGATATGAGGCCATCTTATTTATTTTATTTTATTTATTCTAAATTCATAATTTATCTCATATTTATTTAAATTATTTATTTATTTCATTTATTTCACGTACTTTTTTATCATATTAATTTCTAACGGTTTCAATCAATTCAGACATTGCACACACGCTTTCTCTTGGGAAAATTACAACGAGATCCTTTATTTCATCGCATTCTCGTTTAAAATTATTATCGTATCCCTCTCCCGTTTTTGTACGTAATTTATTTCATCCGCCTTTATTTTACCGGTTTCGTTTCCACAAGGAATACCTTTAGGAATTAGGAATCGAATCCACTTCATTTAATTAATTCATACGCCTACATTTTTTGCACACACGTAAGTCGGTCACCATGTGATTGCCGTCTGCACGACTTCTACGTGCCTTAATTAATTTAACAAGGGACAAAGATCCGGAGTCTAGCATTCCGCATGTTCTAGAACAAATCACACCTGGGCTAGCCCCACGCGTAGTGTTTCGTTCACTCCTTTGTTATTAAAACATGTTAATTCTAAAACGTCTAAAAAATATATCTCACTTATTTTACAAAATTTAAATACGAAAAATAGAGCTCCGGAGTCTAGCACTCCGCACGTTCTAGAATGGACCGCTACTGGGCTAGCCTCATGCAACGTGGTTCATTCGCGTTCCGTATTTCGAAATATCTAATCGCACAAATTAACTTACGAAAACAGAGCTCCGGAGTCTAGCACTCCGCACGTTCTGGATTGGATCGTTCCTGGGCTAGCCCCACGCGACGAGGTTCAATCACCGTTCGTATATCAAAATATCTCAATCATTTTATAAATTCAAATAAGAAAGAATAGAGCTCCGGAGTCTAGCATTCCGCACGTTCTAGAATGAATCGTTCCTGGGCTAGTCCCACGCGACGCGCTTCATTCTCTCTTTCATATCTTAGAACAACTTAAAACTCACCAACCAATTTAAATCACTTTCATAATCAATCAGCGAAAGACGGAACTCCGGAGTCTAGCACTCCGCACGTTCTGGAATGGATCGCTCCTGGGCTAGCCCCACGCGACGTGGTTCATTCGCCCTTTCGTTTAAAACACCTTAACAAAAATCAAACACTTTTCTCTAAAACGAACATTGTTTAAATCATTCTATCTCGCCAACAAGATAGCGCTTCAGCCTCCACCGCGAGTATAAGCCAACGCTTAGCAGTAGAATGCGTTTTAAACAACTGTTCAATAAAAATCACAAACCGTAGTCGCACGAACTACGAAGCTCTGACTTTCCCATTGCACAAGGGAATACGTAGGCACGTGGATTTTAATCCTTCGCGAGCACAATAATAAAAAATATTAATCTTTTCTCCGTCATCTCCATAACAATAATAATTTAAAGAACTTATTTCCTTAGAACAAACATATTAACAAATCATTTAGAAGACGAAGACTTAAGATCAAACATTTAATCACATAGATAGCTAAGAGGTTCCCGTTGAGTACAACCAACGTGAGGGGTGCTAATACCTTCCCCTTGCGTAACCGACTCCCAAACTTAGAATTTGGTTTCGTAAACCATTTCTTATCCTTTATTAGGTTGTATCTATATCTCCCTTTTCTCTCGTAGAATAAATAGAATTAGCTGGCGACTCTCTTGTTTGTTTTAGGATCGTATTTTTTTCGAGGTACGACACATATGAAAGAGATAAGAAGAAGTGAGAGGTGAAGGAAAATCCACCTCCCAAAATAACTTACCAAAACTTCCTGAAAAGTTAGTATGGATGCATAAGGTATAAAGCATGAAGAAATGAATTGAAATGAGATGAAATGGGGTGCAAAGACCAAAGTCAGAAGTGTTTATGTAATGCAAATGGAATATGAGATGATGCAATGTCATACAATGTGCATATGGATGATCATACAAAGATGGGATGTCATGAAAGCATGCTTAGAAGTTTGAAAACACATGAAAGTTTATGAAATGAAATGAATGCTAAACAAGGAAAATGAATGAAGAAATGAGCAAGCAAGGTTCTAACATATCCTAAGATGTCTAAGATGACATATGAATGCATGAAATGTCATGGCAAGTTCATGTGATGATGATTATGCAAGGTGAATGCAAATGAACATGAGAAATTAGGGTTTTATGGACATGTGAGATGCAAATGACCAAAACAGAAGCAATCAACATGATAAAAATTTGAAATCAAGCTCAAACAGACCCTAATCCCATATTAGGTTACACCCCAAAGGAGAAGGTCAGAAGCCTAACCTATCAAAAGTTATGATTTTCCTAAGTTTTCTAGGGTTTTTGGGTGATTCTAAAGGGAAAATGAAAATTAATTTGAATAATGCAAGATAAATTCATGAGGAAAATGACCTATAAACTACATGCAATATATAACTCAATGCAATAAGAATCAAGTTCAAACTGTTCTTGGTTAGGCAGAAATGATTTTTCAAAGTTATGGCTTAAAAATGTGATTTTAATGATCCTTAATTCAAAGAAAATTGGGAAACTATGATCAAAACTAAAAAGAAATTTGTGTGAAGAGTTTGAAAATATTTCTAAATGCATTGGAATGATTCATGATTTTTTTTGGTGATTTTTAGAAACCAAAATGCATTTTTAATTAATTAAAATACTTTAATTAATTAAAAATAACATTTAAATATTTTAAAAATACTTTTTTAATGCAAAAAATAAAATAAATTTTTTTTTTGGATTGAGAAAAATATTTAAGGTCAGAATGCAAAAGAAAATATTTTTGTGATGATTTTTGGTATTTTTTAATAATTATGTGAAATAAAATGCAAAGAAAAATAAAATAAAAACAAAAGTATGCAAGATGAAAGGTTGTGATTGGAAGTTGAGGGATCAAGTGGTCAGGATGGAAAGTCCACGTGACTTGTGGTAATCTGATCCTAGGGCCATGATTTAAACTTATTAATTAAATGATATCCAATGGTCACGTTTTAATCTAACTTAAATTAAATAATTAATTAGGTTTAGGGTTTTCATGATCAATCCTGGCCATCCAAAATGCGCGACAAACACACATCCAAGGGTCTACATTTAAACTCAGCTAATTAAATGAGATTAGCCGTAATCACTTTCAGATAGCCGAAACAGTGTTCCGGTCGTCTTCTACGGCAAGGTCCTCTCTCTAACTCTCTCCACGGGCCATTAAAACCTCCCTAACTCTTCAGAATCACTCCCCAAGCATCAATAAGCAAGAATCAACCATCAAAAACAATTTATTTCACGCATACATGATGAATCGAAGCAAGAACAAATTTACGGACAAAGTTTCAGAAAAACAATACATGCTCATTTCTCAACCATTTTCAAAAATAAACATATCACAATGATCAGCTAAACATGTAGAATCATTTAGAAACTTAAAACAAGAGTTCTGTAAAAAATGTTCATCATGGCTACCTGAGTTGAAGCTTTGCAATCTGGAGCTTTCTGACCTCTTCCTTTGTACAAAATGCCTCCAATGATCCCTCTGATGCTTCTGGAAAGCTTGAATGGAGTTTAAATGGCCTCCTTTGTGAGTTTCAGTTCTGAGGAGTGAGAAATCGTGTTTGTGTTGTGGGGTGTTTCAGGCTATGGTGAGGGGTGGAAAATGATCCTTGGGTGTTTTTTAGTTGATTGGTGAAGAAAGAAACAAAGTTTGTTGGTTGTGTAGTGTGATTCGAAGAGATGAAGGTATGAGGTGATTTTTGGCAATCGGGGTGTTGAGAGGTTTTCAGGCTTGTGTCTTGTGATGTTTGAGGTCCATGAGGTTCACATAAGTCATGCTGATTGGTTCAGAGAGTTGGTGTGGCATAGTTTGATTGGTATGGGCCAAAATGCAAAAAGTCAAGATTATGTGTACTTGAAGCACGGCACGAGTCAGAGGTGTTTTCATGGGGTGTCTGGCCTCAGCTTACATCAAGGATGGCCATGGGATTGAATTTGATGAGCTGGAAGGCTAGGATCATGAGATGGCATAGATTTTGCAACTTTCCCTCTTTGGTGTTTCTTGGATCACAAGCCATGAAAACCCTAGATTCAAAGTCCAATTCTGATCTTTTGAAGCTTCTTTGACATGTTATAACATATTTGTGCACATTAGAGGTCATTAAAATGCTTGGAAAGTGAAATTGCAAAATTCCCTCTTTGGCATGAACTTGAAAATTATGTGATTTTTTCCAACTTTGAAAGGCCATATCTTGAGTTCTAGGATGAATCAGGACATATTCTTATACTTTTTGAAAAAGGGAAAGACCTAATATACAACTTTCATGCCCAAGAATTTTTCATTTGAAGCATTTTTGGTCATGAAAGAGGAGGTTGAAAATCTTTCCCAAAATGGAAAGTTTGCATTTCAAGTCATTTCCAAAAATGGCAAGTTTGCAATTGGCTCAAAATTCTTCAATCTTGTGAAATTCCAACCACTTCTAAGATCAAATAAAGATCATTGAACTTTAATTTAATGAAAATACCCCTTTGGTTCCATTGTTCGGGGCCTCAGATGCCCTGATTTTGACTTAACTTGCTCAAGAAGTTACCCAATGATCAGATGACTTCCACAATGAATTTCTTCATCAAACTTGGTACACATGATCCTTATAACATATTAAGAACATTAGAAACAAGAATGACCCAAAAATTTGGATTTAAGGCCTCTGAAACCAAAACCCTAATTTTGGTCATCTATGCAATGAAAACCCTAACTCTGCTTCATTGCCTTTGCCAGTTCTTGTGATCTCTTGACTTTCATGAACTTTGAGGAGCATAATATGATGATAGAACACACATGGACCCTCTTGGAAAGCTTTAAGACCTTTGGGATGGCTCAGATGGATTCTTGGATTGTCCAGATCACAAACCCTAGATGCAGATGAAATTGAACTATGCAGTGAAACAAAAATGCAATATGAGATAGTATGCTTATGTTAAAACAAAATGAAAGATCACAAGCCATGGTGTGACAAAGAGTGAGGGAAAATTTAGGGTGTTTACAAACATCATGTGGATTGATAGCTTGAGCTTGAAGAAATCACCCATGGAAGTCCAATACTTCAAACTATTTTTCTTTTGAGCTAAGGCATTGCAACATGAGGTGATTCAGCTCAGTCAGGTTTGCAGGCATACTTCCATCTTGTTTTGATCTTGTGTCTAATGCTTAGAGGTCCCAATTATCTTATACATCTCCATACATGTTAGCTTCTGTCGCTCCCAAAGATTTGCATCCCTGTGCAGACGCGAACGGTCGGCTAAAAGAGAAAATGAGGTTGAATTGAATAGAGTCGCCAGCTAGGCATTTTTATCCCGAAGGAAAGGTAATGATGCATAAACCTGGAAAGAGATGGATAAGACGGTTGCGAACCAGAGAAACTGAGAAAGGGGGTTGGTTACAACCTGGGAAGGTATTAGCACCCAGATTTTCCGTCGTACTCGACGGGATCCACGCTTACTTGATTGTGTTTAAAAGGGGGTAAGTGTATGTGCTATATGTGTGCAAAATCTAAGGAAAGAAAATACAAGTGTTGGTGCAAAAGGTGTGAATTGATCTGGAACTGAGGCTTAAAAAAATGCTGAAAGAGGGGGATGACAAATAGACTTTTGTTCGATAACTGTTAAGTTATGCCTACGTATCCTCGCGTGCAATGAGGAAGTCAGAACACCGTAGTTCGACTCAAAGAGACTGACAATGAAATTGACTGTGAACTGCTTGCTTGCCTATGCTCAATTGTATGACTCGTCTGGCTCGAGTGCTAACTGACTTGCATTAGACGAAAGAAGCAAGTTCTCGTTTGGGAATGAGTGTGATGAGAAAAGAATCCCGGAGGAGACGATTATTGTTTGTTTTTGTGTTGTTAATTTTTTTTATTGTTTTTGGTATTTTGCATAGGATTATGAGCTTAAGCCTAAATCAAGGGCTTGTAAACGCATTATATCATCCCTGATTAGGGATAATGAGCCTACTTAAGTATGAGATAAGCATCTCAACTTAATTACCATGATGATGTAGGATTAATATCATTAACCTACTTGTGATTATTTAGATGTTTTTGGGCTTTTTGTTTAGTGTTAAGTAATGAGTTTAATCTTTAATCACAAATTAGTGAACTCATTACACCATCCTAATAGAAGGATAATAGATGAGAACACTTAAGCTGAGGAAGATACCTCAACTTAATCCATGGTTAGGGATTAAATTCATTATATAACAAGCCTTCATTAAATGGATTTTAATTAAGGGATGAGGTTAAGAAATGGATTTTAAGTTTGTAAGACAACTTGAGGGGGACTTGTCCATTAAACACTAGGGTTAGTCCCTCTTAACCATAAGGAAGAGATAGAACCTTAATGTAAGGCCCAAGTTACAAGATAAAGTCTTAGTGATTATTAATGTGTTTTGCTTAAGAGGTGTAAATAAATTAAAGGTTTAACACTTAGGATTAGATTTATATACTTCATCCTAAGAGAAGGATGCAGGCATAACCCTAATTCAAAGTCCTAAAGCTTTAAGAGTTTAATCTCTGATTATTGAGATGAGAAGAGAGACTCAAGGAGACTCAAAGGTAAAATACTAAGGGGGACTATATAAAACCCTAAACGTTATCATGCTTGGGTATCCTATGGTTTTTGAGGCTTAAGAGAAAGGATCTTCAAGGCCACCAATGGAAGAAGCAGATGAAAAGAGAAGGAAGAATAAGAGTAAGTTACTTACTTCCTGAAGAAGATAAGTAACTTAAAAGAAAGAAAGTAAGAAGAATGGAACACAAGTGAAACAAATTCAATTCAAAGACAAGTAAATATGCATATGAATGATTAGAAAAGATGGGAAGTGAAGGCTAATCCACCTCCCAAATAACTTACCAAAAGTTCCTGAAAATGTAAGTATGAATGTATAAGACATAAGGCAAAAGAAAATGAAATGAAATGAGATGTGAATACCAAAGTCAGAAGTTAAAATGCAATTTAAATGGCATATGAGATGATTCAAAGTCATACAAGATTCATATGAATGATCATACAAAGATGAGATGCCATGGAAGCATGTTTAGAAGTATGAAAACTCATGGATGTTCATGAAATGTAATGGATGCAAAGCATAGAAAATGAATTAATAAATGATCAAGAAATGTTAAAGCATATCTTAAGATGTCTAAGATGTCATACAAATGCTTGAAATGTCATGGCAAGTTCACATGATGATGATATGCAAAGATGAATGCAAATGAACATGAGAAATTAGGGTTTTATGACAACATGGGATGCATATGACCAAAACAGAAACATACTTCATGATAAAAAATTGAAATCAAACACAAACAAACCCTAATCCCATATAAGATCACACCCCAAAGGAGAAAGTCATAAGCTTAACCTAGTGAGAGTTATGAATTTCTAAGTTTGCTAGGGTTTTTGGGTGATTCTTAAGGGAAAATGAAAATCAAATTGAAAATGCAAGATAAAATCATGAGAAAAATAACCTAGAAACTATATGCAATATGTGAAACAGTGCAAAAAGAATTAAGTTCAAACTCATCATGGTTAGGCAGAAATGAATTTTTCAAGTTAGGGTTAGAAAATGTGATTTTTAAGAACCCTAATTCAAAGAAAATTGTGAAATTATGATCAAACCTAAAATGAAATTTGTATGATGAGTTTGAAAATGTTTCTAAATGTATTGGAATGGTTCATGAATTTTTTGGTGATTCTTAGAAACATAAATGCATTTTCAATTAATTAAAATTCATTAATTAATTAAAAATAACATTTAAATATTTTAAAAATACTTTTAAAATGAAAAAAATAAATAAAAATTATTTTAGTTTTAAGAAAATTATTTGGATCAGAAATGCAAAATATGAGAATTTTTTAATGAGTTTTGCTATTTTAAATAAAATGCACAAAAGAAATGAATAAAAATGAAATAAAAATAAATAAAATGCAAAGTCAAAGCATCCAGTGGCGCATATTCAAACTGGGGTTGACTGGCACGCAGATGGAGGGCCAGGATCAAATTTGCCTAATTAATTATGATTTATTTAATTAATCCAGAATTAAACTTAATGAACTAATCTGAGCCACACACGCGTGCGCGAAAGACAAGATCCAAGGGCCTACATTCAAACCTGGCTAAACCCTAATTAACTAAGCCTAATCACTCTCAGGTGACTGGAGCAAGCTCCGGTCATCTTCTCCGGCCAGTCCCCTCCCCTGAATCCCTCAAAACGCCATGAAACTTCACCAAAATCTCCAGAATGGAACCTCTAACAACCCTAAACACGAATCAAACCTCAAAAATCATTTATCACGCAAGAACATCATGAATCGAAGCAAACAAATTTTACGGGCAAAATTTCAGAGCAAACATACATGGCCATTTCTCAACCATTTTCAAAACAAATTACATCGGCATGCTCAGTGGAACATATAAAATCATTTAAGAACTTAAAACAAAGCTTCTGGAAAAAATTCTTCTTGAGGTTTACCTGAGATGGAGCTTTCTGATTCTGGGCTTTCTGGACCTTTCCTTGATGCAAAATCACTCCAATGGGTCCCCTCAGGCTTCTGGAATTCTTGAAACAAGTTTGTGATGGCTGATTTTTGATGATTCAGTTTTGTTGCGCCAGAAATCATGTTTTGGTTTTGTGTGCTTTTAGGCCAATTTAAGGGTTGCTTTGTGTTCTATGAGTGATACTGAGATGATTGGTGAAGTTTGTTTTGAGGTTTGATGGCTGGTTTTTGAGAATCAAAGAAAGGAATTTTTTGGTGGATTTTGTGAAAGCTGAGTTCTTGGAGCATTCAAGCCAATGTGTTATGAGAAATGAGCTCCATAATGTTTGTATGTAATGTCTTGATTGGTCAGAAAGTTGTTGATGACATAGTTTGATTGGTATGGGTAAGTTGCAAAAAAGTCAATTTTGTGGACTTGGAGGTATGGGCCATGGCAGGAGCTGCTTCAAGGGGTGTCTGGCCTCAGCCTGGTTCATGGAGGGCCATAGGATTGATTTTATGCAGCTGGCACAAGTGGATGGAAGGTTTCCAAGGTTTTTGCAACTTTCCCTTTTTGAGAATTTTGTGAAAATGTCTTGATGAATCTTGCAATCCAAGGAAAACTTTTGGTTCAAATGCATTGCACTATGTTTGTATGATGTTTAGAGATCAATTAGAGGTCATGAAATGGTTTGAAACTTGAATTTGCAAAAAATCCTCTTTGGCATGAACTTGAAAATTATAGGATTTTTGCCAACTTTGAAAGGCCATATCTTGAGTTCTAGGATGAATCAAGACATATTCTAGTACTTTTTGAAAATGGGAAGACATGATCTACAAATTTCATGCCCAAGAGTTTTTCATTTGAAGCATTTTAGGTCATGAAAGAATAGGTTGAAAATCTTTCCCAAAATGGAAAGTTTCCATTACAAGTCATTTCTAAAAATAGCAAGTTTTCATTTGGCTCAAAATTCTTCAACTTTGTGAACTTCAAACCACTTCTAAGATCAAATAAAGATCATAGAGACTCAAAATGATGATGATGACCCTTTGGTGCTCTTGATGGAGGCCTCAGATGCCCTGATTTTGACTTTACTTGCTCAAGAAATTACCCAATGATCAGATGACTTCCACAATGAATTTCTTCATCAAATTTGGTACACATGATCCTTATAACATATTAAGACCATTAGAAACAAGAATGGCCAAAAAAATTGGGATTAAGTCCTCTGAAACCAAAACCCTAATTTTAGGTCATATGTGTAAGAAATCTCTAGCTCTGCCTGGACCTCTGTGCAATCCATTGACATTTTGTGACTTCAAAGACTTCTTGGGGATGTAATAAGACCATAGACCACTCATGGACCCTCTTGGAATGCTTCAAGACCATTGGGATGACTCAGATTGATTCTTGGATTGCTTAGATTACAAACCCTAGTTGTGTAGTCATGCAATGATTTGATGAAGTTGTTTATGCAATATGAGATGCAATAAGGTGTTTATGAAAAATGAGATCATAAGCCATGGTGTGATAAAGAGTGAGGGAAAATTTGGGGTGTTTACAACTTCCATGCACATTAGTGGAAATTCAAGCACATGAGAAGCATTGCAAAGAAACCTCATGCCTTATACACATGCTGCTATGATCAGTTTCATCATACATCACTAACCCTCACTATAAGGACCATGTTCATGACTACATTGCATCACTTTTTCATTTCCAAATGCATAAGACCCAGCTGCACTCGAGTCACACCATAAGCAAAATGAAGCTTGCAGCATTGGATTGATTCTTATTGGAGAAGCTTCTGGATGTTACAGCTGGCATAACTGCCTCACTCATTTAACCTCACTCACTTAGTTAACACAAGGGATGATTAACCATGGTTAAGAGTTCTATAAAGCAAGGTCCTCACCTCAGTGCCAAGTTCAGCTTCATTCTTCACCAAAAATTGCAAAGTGCACTCTGAATTTTCACATTGCAAGAGAATTCGAGCAAGCTCCATCATCACCAATTCATCCTCATTATTCATCAAGCTATCATCTTCATCATCTCAAGAACCATCATCCAGCATTGCACAGTTTGAAAAACTTCAAGATTCATCATTCCACATTGTTGATCTTCACTGCAGTTTGAATTCAAGCTCTTCAAATTGCCACAATCTTGCTTCCATCTACCTCAATTCATCACCTGCATTGTGTTTAGCTTCATTTCCATGGCCTGATCATCTCAAATCATCAAGGATTTAGCACTGCATATCATTGACTATCACTGCATCTTCATCAATTTCCCAAGATCCATGCATCATAGAGTGTTTATTTCACTCTTATTGAACTGAAGCAAGCCCAAGCATTCTAAGGAGTCTCATCTCCGGCCTTCTAGCAACAATTTGACACCTCTGCAACTCAGGTATGTCCTGAATTTTTACTTGCTCGAACTGCATATTTCTAAGTGGTTTTATGTTGCTTGAGGCCTGATAGAGGTTATGGATTGGCTGGCTAGTTGATAGGCATCATAGATGCATAGATTCAATTTTCTCAGGTTTAGTTCTTGCTTTCGATTCTGGAAATTTAAGAACCTTAAATTGGTTTTGAAGCCATATTTATGACCAGTAGTGAGAGGCGAGTGCAATAGTGGTTGTAAAATTCATTTTCATGAAGAATTGAAGAAATCCTAGGCCAAGGGTGACCGGAGAAGATGACCGGAGATCACTTCCGGTCACCTGAATAGTAACCCTAGACCGGAGCTGGAATTATAACATAGTCATTGGATGTGTCTGATCCAAGCGCCCAAAACACGCCAGCACATTAATGAGAACGTGTCATTCACATGTCCAAAAGTCAACACAAAGTCTTCAGTTTCCTACTCACACCCCCTGCATGCGTGTGTTCAGCCCAGTCATGTGTTTTTTTGTCACTTTTGGCACCCCCCAGGCCCAAACCATTTCTTTCCATTTTATTTCTTTTTTCTCACTTTATATCATTTTCGTTTCATATTATTAAAAATACAAAAAAGACACAAAAAATTCTAAAGAACTTCACATAGGATCTTCATAAGTTTCTCTAATTTTACATATTTTTAGATTTTATTTTTGTCCCTTTTTGAAGTCAGAATTAATTTTCACTTTAATTGTTTCTCAATTTTCTCATTTTTAACCAATAAATTTGTTCAATTTTTTCCTCTCAAACAACATAGTATAAATATCCCATTCCTTTTGTGTCATTTTAATAGCTCATTGAATTTGCTCAAAAGATTTTTCTCTGGATTTTTAGGTCATTGTTTGAGTCCTTTTGAGTCCATTCTTCCACCTAGGTTCACATAACCCTAATTGCATTCTAGTGATTCTTTATCCACTCAAAATTAGGAGTTTTCATGAGATTTTTAATACACCTTTTATTCTCTGGAATGTGAGGTTCAATATAAAATTTCATAATTTTTCTAAGTCATTTGATATTTTTCTCAAGTTACTTAAGCCTTAAGTCATTTTTGGTCCTTTTTAAAAGCTTCCTTCATCTCCATTTGAATAAGGCATCCATGCCATTGATCTAAGGTCTTGTTTCTGATTCTTGTAGGTCACATTAGAGGTCCTTAAGTGTAGAATTCAATCATTAGGTCTTTATATTTTAATTTTAGGTTTTGCTTGAGTCATAAGTTGCATTTGCTTCATTTTAACCTAATTCTTCTTCATCCTCCATCTTAACCTTTCAAAACCTATCTTGTGATGATCATTGCATGTTTAAACCACATTTTAACATTTCATCAAGTCCCTGGTCTTTGTATGGGGATTTCAAATCCTCTTATTTATGTTTGAGTTTCTACTTTAAGTTTTTGTTCCTTTAAAGTCTCATATGCATTTCCTTCTTATGTTCACACCTTTCCACATATAGTTGGCATCTCTTTCACTTGAATCTTTTCATCCCATTTTAGTTTTACATCTTAGTGGACTTTAGTTAGATGTTAGCCCCTGGATTTTCTATTCACCTTAAGGTTTATACCATTTCTTGTTTACTTAACCCTTTAAGTTTCTTCATGTAACTTTACCTTAGCTCACATTAGGGTTTAGTATCCTTTTAGGACATAGTTTGAACTTATTCACTCTTGTAGCTTTAGAATACTTAAATTGACTTAGCTACTGACTTTTTAAGTTTGTTATCTTATAAGGTGCTTTAGACTTAAGTATTAGCCTTAGGAGTTCACTAATACCCTTCCTTAACTAGTGTGGTTTGTTTGTGAAATTTGCCATGTCATAATTGTCCATATTTCTTCATCATGCTAATATTGTTTTGTAGGGGGAATATATGGTAATAACTTCATTAATATATCTTATGCATTTGTTTGTCTTTGCCTTAGCACCTTTGTGCTTTGTTCATAAATTTCAACAAGCTAGTGAACTTAAACCTTAATTCATGGAAACAAGTCTTGGATAAATTCTCCTTGCTTGGTGTGCTTGTTCTATTATTCCATCTTGGAATGTAGTAGCAAGTACACATTCCATGGAAAAGAGTTTGAATTCACTTCCTTGTTCCAAATACATACAAAACTCTTAAAAAGCAAACAACAAACAATAAGCGACTTTCATGCGGGAACTTCTTTCTCATCTCATTCATTCTGAACGCGAACTTGCGACGACTATCTCGCATGCAAGACGGTAAACACACTCGTACCAGACGAGCCTGCAACACCTGAGCATAGACATATACAGTTCCAGCTATAAAAAACACAAACAAATAGTTCCCTCCTTAGTTAGGCAAACTACGTCGACTCTGATCCTCATTTTCCTTATGAGGTACGTAGGCAGCGGGGTAGGGCCTGTTCGAGCACATTCTTTATTTTCCCTACATTTTCCTCATTCGTTCTTTCCATTTTCTTTTCCATCCTTTTCTAATCTCCATTCCAGTTCCAGTTAGCAGTTCATTTGTTCAGCAGCAGTTATTTTCTCACCCTTTGAAACAAAACAAGCAAGCGTGGATCTCGTCGGGTACGGCGGACAGTCTGGGGTGCTAATACCTTCCCAGGTCGTAACCGACTCCCAAACCCAGATCTTTGGTTCGCAGGACCTTGTCGTTTCCTTCTTCCTAGGTTTGTGCAGCATTAACTTTCCCATTCATTCGGGATAAAAATGTCTGGCTGGCGACTCTACCTTTTCCGCGCCACTTTCGCGTTTGTACTAGGATGAAAATCCCGGGAGCAACAAAATGCCACCTAAATTAAAGGATCCTGGAAGTTTCTCTATTCCTTGTGTAATAGGAAAGTTCGTCACAGACAAAGCTCTATACGACCTAGGAGCCAGTATAAGTGTTATGCCTTTATCGATTTTTAAGAAGCTCGATATGGGACAACTTAGACCGACCAAGTTGTCAGTTCAGCTACCTGATCGCTCAGTCAAATTCCCAGTTGGTATTTTAGAAAATGTTCATGTACGAATAGGCCATTTCTACATCCCAACTGATTTCATAATCATGGACATCAAAGAAGATGCTACGACCCCTATCATACTAGGAAGACCATTCTTGGCCACGACCGGAGCAATTATAGATGTAAAGAAAGGCAGACTGATATTCGAAGTATGAGAAGAAAAATTCAAATTTATTCTAAACCAATTTATCCAAGCTCCATCCATAAACGATACATGTTATTTCATTGACGTCATTGACGAATGCTGACGAGAAATGGAAAAAGAAGAGATTACCTATTCTGACATAACGAATATCCCATCTCCTTTAATATTCGAAGACGATAATTGGAAAGAACCTTATCAAGATGAAAGCTTAAATGAAAGCTTAGCTCTTACACTTGACCATATGCCATGCCCAAAGAAACCTGATCTTGAACTCAAAACATTGCCTAAAAATCTTAGATACAAATTCCTTAATTTGGAACTTAAAAGACCAGTTATAATAAACATAGACTTAGGACAACTAGAAACAGAAAAACTTTTAGACGTCTTAAGAAAGTACCCAACCGCGTTAGATTATAACATATCTGATCTAAAAGGAATAATCCCTTCGATATGTATGCACCATATTATGCTAGGGGAAAATTGTAAAACCTCTAGAGAACCCCAGAGAAGGATTAATCTGATTCTAAGTATTGTAGTCAAAGATGAAGTAAAGAAGTTGTTAGACATCGGGATTATATATCCAACATCCAACAGTTAGTGCGTCAACCTAGTGCATGTCATACCAAAGAAGGGAGGCATTACAGTCACTAAGAACACCACATGCGAGTCTATAACACAAAGAGTAGTAACTAGGAGTAGAATGTGTATCGATTACCGAAAACTGAACAAAGTTACCCGGAAAGATCATTTTCCTTTGCCCTTCATTGATCAAATGTTAGAAATATTAGCCAAACATTCTTATTTTTTCTACATGGATGGTTACTCAGGATTTTTCCAAATACCTATTCACCCTGATGACAAAGAAAAGACAACATTAAATTTCTTTCATTAAATTTTTGCACTTTAATTTACTGTATGTTTATGTTTATGTTCATCACTTTAAGCACTTTTCCATAAAAACTCTTAAAACAGAATTTTCTTAAAATCAATTAGTTATGTATGTTTCTAAATGTTTTAATGTAATTATGTCAAATTTAAAATCAACTATGATATACTAGATTTGCATGAGCCCATAGTTTGAGGACCATCGTCTCGACGGGACTCTGTAGGATAACCGACATGTTTTAAATGCTTGAAATTCTGGTTTTGTGTTCTAAGTTTAATTTAGGTAGTCTTGTCATGAGAGCGAGAGGTTGCTTACTAGTGTTTTGTCACGAGATTGAGGAATGCACTAAGACGAGTCCAATAGAGAGAGAGTTTGAGATATGCGTCAGATAGTAGGCACAAGACACTGGAACCTAAACACGGCGAGAGCGCTTTAGGTATTTCTTTTCGATCTTATCCACCTTCAAAAAGACGTTCTTTAACTACTGAACAAGCAAGAGCAAAATCTTAGGGTTATTGCTCATGCCTTGGTCAGTAGCGCAAGAGTGTGAGATCGAACCTTTAGGTTGGTATTTTTGTCAAAATAACTTCTGCATTAAATTCAGCCCTGGATCCTATAGAGTCCCGGAAATCATTCTACGGTCTTGTTTCTTTTATTCGTGCAAGTACCCTTTCTTTTCGTAATTATTATTTTATCCTTTTCTTCCATGACAACCTTAGCCTTAGCCTTACCCCGCAATTATAGGACACTCCTTATTGACTATCAATCCATGTGGGTTTGACAATCTTTTAAAACTACGCGATCACCTGTATGCTTGTAGTATCTATCTGACCAAACACATAGAGTCGAGCGATCAAGTTTTTCGCGTTGTTGTCGGGGATTGAATTGTTGTGTTTCTTTCATTGCACAGTAACAACTAAGGCAATTTTTACTTTATTTTCCAATCTGTCGACCATATGCCCAGCACTCGCTCCCAAAGCGAAGAGCCAGTGGAACCGATTGACGAAATCGAGCGCTTTGCTTTATTGAGGCGCCAAATCAATGAATTCCGATTAAGATATAACCTTCAAGAACCTATCGTTTATTACTCTGATACTGATATTGATACCTATACCGAATCAGATCAAAGCATGGCCCAAGGACCGCAAAACCGTCCACTCAAAGATTTCGCTGTCCCATCGCAAGATGAACCGCATAGCAGCATTGCTGCCCCGGAAATTGAAAGACACGATTTCGAGTTGAAACCTTCTTACTACAAGCCGTTCAGCAAAACCAATTTTCAGGAAGTCCTATGGATGATCCTAACCTACATTTATTTGTTTTCGTGCAATATGTTGACACTGTAAAAGCAAATGGAGTTAGCCCAGAAGCAAGAAGACTCCGTCTTTTTCCATTTTCTTTAAGAGATGGAGCTAGAGCTTGGCTTCAGTCTCTACCTGCAAATTGTGTCACCTCATGGGACGATTTAAAAAGAGTCTTTATGATCCGTTATTTCCCTCCAAGTAAGACAGCTATGCTCAAGGCTGAAATTAACAGATTTAATCAAAAAGACAACGAATCTCTTTTTGATGCGTGGGAAAGATATAAAGACATGATAAGGCTCTGTCCACATCATAGACTCGAAAAATGGTTGATAATCCATACTTTATACAATGGTCTGTTGTACAACACGAAGAAGAACCTAAGCGCCGCCGCGGGTGGTGCTTTGATGGATAAACTGTATGAGGTAGTCGTCGAACTCATAGAGAACATGGCCCAAAATCACTTCCAATAGGGAGGAGAATGCGTTTCTACCGAGAAACCAACTTCGAAAGGCGGAATATATGAAGTTAATGTAATAGATCGCATACATGCTAAAGTGGATGCATTAACCCAAAAAATTAAAAGTTTGGCCGTAACACAACCAGCTTCTACACTAGTTGATGTGTCCCATAATTGAGAAGTATGTGGTACACCTAGACACACAAATGATGAATGTCATTTGCTAGCCGATGCTCCCACCGACCAAGTGAACTACACCCAAGGAAACCCGTACTCAAATACCTATAATCCTGGCTGGAGAAATCACCCGAATTTTTCTTACAAAAACAACAATGCCTTGCAACCACCAAGTTCAACACCTGTTGTACCGCCTGGTTTTCATAAAGGAGGACCATCCGCTCCACAGGTACCTAGAAAGTCAAATCTAGAGATTATGATGGAAAATTTCATGAACGTCCAGATACAGCAAAATAAGGAATTTGCGAACCAAAACGCCATGCGAGCGAATTGATGAGGCAGATGACTAGTATGCTTGATGCAATGGCAATGCATAACAAGATGTTAGAAACTCAGATTTCTCAAGTAGCCCAACAACAACCAATCGTACCATCCCCGCCTGGAACATTTCCTGGCCAACCTCAACCTGACCCGAAGGGACAAGCAAACGCCATAACTCTGCGGAGCGGAACCGAATATGATGGTCCGGTGAACCCAAGACTTACAAAACCAGCCATGTACCAAAGCCCAAATAAAAGGACTGAGAAGGAAGATGAACCCAAAGATAATGATACGAATGAAAAGAGTGACGAGGTCGTGGAAAAGGAAACACCATATGTGCCTCCACCTTCGAATAAGCCACATATCCCTTATCTGCAAAGACTAGCCAAAAAAAATGAAGGACAATTTAAGAAATTTGTAGAACTTCTAAAGCAAATAAACGTTACAATACCATTCACAGAAGCCATAACCTAATTGCCTTCATATTTAAAATTCCTACAGGAAATTCTATCCAGCAAGAAAAAGCTCGAAGATAACGAAATTGTTATGCTCACTGCCGAATGTAGTGTTACTCTTCAAAATAACATGCCACCTAAGCTTAAGGACCCAGGGAGCTTTTCAGTACCCTGCGTAATAGGAAAATACATTATAGACAATGGTCTATGCGCTTTAGGAGCCAGTGTTAGTTTAATGTCGTTATCTACGTGCAAGAGACTAGAATTAGGAGAAATGAAGCCGACTAAGATGACTCTGCATCTTGCGGATTGTTTTGTCAAGTACCTTGTAGGTTTGCTAGAAACATCCCTGTTCAAATTGGTCAATTCTTCATTCCTACTGATTTTGTGATAATGGACATAAAATAGGATTACAATGTCCCTATTATATTAGGAAGACCATTTTTAGCAACAGCCGGAGCTATAATCAATGTTAAGAAAGGAAAGCTAACTTTCGAAGTAGGAGAAGAGAAAGTTGAATTCATTTTAGCTCAATTCTTGAAAGCTCTAGCCATTAATGATTCGTGTTGTTCGCTAGACATCATCGATGAATGCGTAAAGGAGTTGGAAGCGAAATCAACAGAATTCGCTGAACCTTCTGTACTAGAGAATGAAAGTATCAGTGAAATACCCATCGATGACCGTTCAGAAGAATGTCTTACACCAACGCCTGAACCACTATCCGACGAACAAAAACCCATTGTAGAACTGAAAAATTATACCCAAAGATCTGAGGTATGAATTCCTGGACTCAAAATTAGAAAAATCGGTCATAGTAAACATTGACTTGGGACAAATAGAAACCGAGAAGTTACTCGATGTTCTAAGGAGATATCCAACTGCTTTAGGATATAACATTTCCGGTCTCAAAAGGATAAGCCCATCTATTTGTATGCATCGAATTATGATGGAAGAAAACAGTAAAACTTCTAGGTAGCATCAAAGAAGGATAAACCCTGTCGTAGGCAATGCAGTCAAGAAAAAAGTACAAAAACTCTTAGCAGTCGATATCATATACCCGATATCAGACAGCAGTTGGGTCAGCCCATTACATGTCGTACCTAACAAAGGAGGATTGATGGTTTTTAGCAATGATATAGGATAATCTGTAGCAAAACATATTCAAACCGGATGGAGGATGTGCATAGACTACCGGAAGCTAAATAAAGTCACTCGTAAAGATCATTTCCCTTTGCCCTTTATAGATCAAATGCTTAAGCAATTAGCAAAACATTCATATTTCTTCTATTTAGATGGATACTCAGGATTCTTTCAAATTCCTATCACCCTATTGATCAAGAAAAGACAACCTTCACATGTCCTTATGGAACCTTTGCATATAGACGCATGTCGTTCAGACTATGCAATGCACCTACAACATTCCAGAGGTGTATGATGGCCATATTTGATGACTTTATAGATAATATAATGGAGGTATTTATGGACGACTTCTTTGTGTGTGGGCAAAGCTTCGAAGGTTGTTTGTCAAACTAAGAACTATTTCTCGAGAGATGTGTTAGAGTCAATCTAGCGCTAAATTGGGAAAAAAGCCATTTTATGGTCCGGGAAGGGATTGTGTTAGGACGTGTTGTATCCAAAAGATGGAACGAAGTAGACAAAGCCAAAATAGAGATAATAGAAAACCTTCAACCTCCGAAAACCATTAGAGAAATCTGTAGTTTTCTTGGACATGTCGATTTCTACCGACGATTCACTAAAGACTTCTCTAAGATAACCCAACCACTAACTGGATTATTAATGAAGGATGTTGAATTCTTATTCAATAAATATTGTTTGGAAGCCTTTGAATTGCTTAAGAATGCTTTAATCACTGCACCCATCATGCAACCACCGGATTGGAATGAGCCATTTGAAATAATGTGCGATGCTAGCGACTATGTCGTTGGCGCTGTTTTAGGTCAAAGAAGAGATAAAAAGCTTCATGTTATTTACTATGCAAGTAGAACCTTAGACATCGCACATCTGAACTACACTACCACAGAAAAAGATCTTTTAGCCATCCTTTTCGCGTTAGACAAATTTCGTTCCTATTTGGTAGTAGAAAAAATAATTATCTACACTGATCATGCTGCAATTAGATATTTGTTGAATAAGAAAGATGTTAATCCTAGACTTTTAAGATGGATCCTGATTCTACAAGAGTTCAATTTAGAAATAAAAGATAAGAAAGGAACCAAAAACGTAGTTGCAGGTCACCTTTCTAGGATAGAACACCAAGAACCGAAGCGAGTTCCCATTAATGATGATTCCCCCTATGATAGACTTATCGCCCATACGGAAGAAGAAAGTAAAAACCAAGGAAATCCTTTGGGATTTCAGGAACCCAACAAAGTTTCGTTTCGATTAGAAGCCTCACTGCCTTGGTACACCGATTTTGTCAACTACCTAGTAGTAGGAGTGCTTCCACCTGATTTAACTTCCCAACAAAAGTAGAAGTTATTTCATGATCTAAAAAATTACTATTGGGATGAGCCCTTACTTTTTAGAAGAGGCGTCGATGGAATATTTTGTCGATGTGTCCCTGAATCTGAAATAGAAGATGTCATATCTCTCTGTCACGTCGCACCATACGGAGGGCATGAGAGCACCTCTAAGACATGCGCAAGAATTCTGCAATCAGGGCTATTTTGGCCTAACCTTTGGAAAGACGTCCATATCGGCGTTTTGAATTGCGACCGGTGCCAATGCACAGGTAACATTTCTTGATGTGATGAGATGCCACAAAAGGGTATTCTAGAAGTAGAAGTCTTTGACGTGTGGGGTATTGACTTTATGGGCCCTTTTCCCTCTTCTTTTGGAAACAAGTATATACTCGTCGCAGTCGACTATGTGTCAAAGTGGATCGAGGCGATAGCTTCTCCCACCAACGATGTATGAGTAGTTATTAAGTTGTTTAAGAACACTATTTTTCCCAGATTTGGAGTGCCAAGAGTTGTCATAAGCGATGGAGGATCTAATTTCATTTCCAACATATTTGAAAAATTATTGCTCAAATATGAGGTCCGACACCAAATAGCGACACCTTACCACCCTCAAACCAACGGATAAGTCGAAGTATCAAATAGAGAAATCAAACAAATACTTGAGAAAACCGTTGCTACATCTAGGAAAGATTAGTCGACTAAGCTTTATGAGGCTCTTTGGGCATATAAAACCGCTTACAAAACCCCTAGAACCACACCATTTAAATTGGTTTATGGAAAATCTTGCCATCTGCCTGTAGAACTTGAGCATAAGGCGTATTGGGAGATAAAGACCCTAAATACCAATTACATAGCAGCAGGCGAGAAAATAATTTTGGATATCCATGAACTCGAAGAGCTAAGGCTTGATGCTTATGAAAATGCCCGCATCTACAGAGAAAGGACCAAAACGTGGCATGACAAAAGAATAACAAGAAGAGAGTTTAGAGAAGGGGATACAATTCTACTTTTCAAATCTTGACTCAAACTTTTCCCAGGAAATTTACGCTCTAGATGGTCTGAACCATTCGAAGTTATTAGGATTCTATGTAGCGGTGCGTTCAAAATTAAAGGAAGTACGTGTGAATCATTCATTGTAAATGGGCAACGACTTAAGCACTATCATTCCATAGAAAATAAAGAATTTTATTCCAGTCATAAGTTGGAGGAGCTTCCCGCCCTTCCAAACGACTAAAACCTTTTCCGTCCTGATGTCGAGCTTTCGACACGAAACATAGCAAGCGTTAGTAGTAGTAGTTATTTCTTTGTTTTGTTTTTGAATAGTAGATATTACCTTAGTAATTTAATTTAATTTGATTTAGTATTATTATTGTTAGTATTAAATTTTCTCACTTTAATTGTTATCTTTGTGAGAAATGTTTTCTTTATTGTTATTACCATGATTTTTGCACTATAGTTGTCATGATTGTTATTAGCACTAACCCCTGCAAGTAGTTTATTTCCCCTAACAATGTGATATTTTCTTTAACTTTTCAGGATTGTTGTTATTAGGATAGTTCTGCTATACAATCATGCAAACTTTCGATAATCACACTGTCGTGTTCAGGAACGATCTCCAAAGACATCGCTTTGAGGCTCTCTCTTAAAGAGATTTTTCCCTTTCGATCTATCATGACGATGCAACCATGGCTACACTGGGCATCAAGGACAATGTTGCTTACTTTTTCAGCTAGTTAGGATGGACAAACTTTGCTCTTGCTAGAAAATTCAGAATTTACCGAAACCTAACCTTGGAGTTCCTTAGTTCCCTTTATTACGAACCTACTCGGGGATATAGATTTGGCCGTGGATTGGCCACCTTCCATTTGTTTGGCAATAAGTACCGCTTCACTCATCACGAGATGGATGAAATGTTGGGACTACCCAATGATCCTGATATTATCACTAAAACATCGGAATATGCTTTCACTGGATATGACCTCGAACAACTTTGGGGAAGTATCACTGGTGACTACAATCTTAACATGAATGCCTAGTTCTACGAGAGTATTCACAACCCAGGAATTAGGTATTTTCACAAGATCCTCGAACACACACTTTTCGAAAAAGAATAGAACATTTATGTTGTGTCCCGGGATGAGCTATATATCATGTAATGTGCCTCACAAGGAAGGCCAATAAATGTTGCCCCGTACTTGTTAGCTAACTTCCTTAAGCTAGCCCGCGACTCTTTCAATACACATTATCGTTGGAGGACTAGTGACTATGATTGTGATCGCTCGACTATATGTCTAAAGGATTGTATCTGCAAGTGCACATTCGTACGTGTAGTTTTAAAGATTATCGATCCCTCATAGACTAAAAATCGATCTAACGTTATCTAATATTACTGTGTAAAGCTAAGGCTATTTATTCAATTGGGTTGGCTTATGGCAGATATAATTAAAACTAAAATTTAATTAATGAATAATAATAATGATATATATGTATGTGACTCGTCAATTGTTGGGAATTCAATTAAATATCAGTGAAGGTTTGTATGCCAAAATACTTTTCAGTGGAAAATGTTCATTTAGAAATCCTTGTCTCAAACTCTATCTCTATTGATTCAGACTGAATTCCTAAAGTCCTATGCCTGCTCTCGCTAGCCCACAGGTGTTTAGAAATTATTTTTTGAAAATAAATAAATCTCAATTAATTTTAAATCCTCAAACTCTCGCTCTATTGAATTTAGAATTAATGCCTAACCTCAGCTATCCGGTTAAATTCTCAAACTCTCGCTCTATTGAATTTAACCTTAATCACTTCCTTACTCTCATAACAAAAGTATTAAATTAATTCAAGAGACCTCAGTCTAAATTATAAATTGGTAAAAATAATTAACATTGATTTTAATTAAATTCCTCTCGATTAATTTGTCTACATACTGATATATATATTAAAATTAGCTAGACATATTAAATAGATAAATCATGCAAGAACATAATAAATTAATTAAGCTAATCATAACAATCAAAACAAGCATACAAAAATTAAATAAGCGCGTAAAATTAGAACCTGAATAATATTCTTCAATAATAATTGGTAGTAGAACTTGGATACAATACAAACTTGCTTGAAAATAAATTGTACCGAAATCTAGAAAAAAAATACTAAGACTGAAAATAATAAAATTAGAATCTGAAAAACTTGGAATCTGAAGTTGGAAATTTGTCCCCCTCAACTTAGCAGCTAGTCCCTATTTATATCCCACGAACAGTTGGATTTGTTGCGTAAAAATAAGAGTGAATGGGCTTCGTGCTTGAAGTGGAGAACTTGGATCAGCGCGTGAGAAATGGGTGCCAGAAAGACCGGAGGGAGAATAGGAGAGAGTGGCATGTGCCACTTCTCTTTCTCCTCACTATAGCACCCCAAATTTGCCCACTTCTTTTTAAGCATCATCATCATACCATAATCATCATAAGCATATCATATCTTTGGCATCTTTGCATGGAAAAGTAAAGCATAACATTCTCATGTTCTAGCATTAGGCATATGATCAATTGTTTGTGAATTTGAGGAATCACAAGCTATAACAAGAGGCCCAGTGGACTTGTCCAAGTCCCATGAAGAGTCTATATGATACTCACAAGTTCAAGATCCTTTACAAAAGCCCAGGAGGTTGGGAAATCACCAGGGAATCCAGGCTAGGGCAAGCTCTTACACAATGATCCCAAATTAGGGTTTCACTTCCAGGAATGAATTCCTTGGGACTTTGGCCATTTCATATGGGCAAAGTCTTTCATATGATAATAGGATCCTAGGGATGAAATTTGGTGAGAAAACTCCTTGTGGAAGTCAGTTATTTCATCAGTTGCTTGTAAAAGAAGAAATTAGTCAACTGTGCATTCTAGAAGTCAACTGTGAGAATTCAAAGGGTCCAACCCTATTTTTCAAGTCAAGGGATGTTCTTATAACCTTAAAAGAGGTTTTTCAAGGTCAAAGATCAATAACCAAGGGGTTTTGAGGAGTTTTCCATTTTTGGCATGTGGTTGGTCATGAAATTTTCCATTTTTGGCAACTTTTTGCCCTAATTTTCAAAGGCTTATAACATGATGAAAGAAGCTTCAAATGAGTTGCCATTAAACATGAAAGTTGAAGGTTAGGTTCTCCCATTTTTAAAAATTATAAGTACATTTTCATAGCCCTCGTGGATCATGAGATAGGGCCTTCGAAAATTACTTGATTTTTAGGGCATGCCTTGAATTCCAAGTTTCATCCAAATGCAAGAACTCATGAAAGTCATTTTTAAGTTGTTTCATGGACAAAATAAGGTCATAATATTACAAGGCATTGCATAAATGTCATTTTTCTCCAAAGACATCATCAAATTCGTGCATGGGGTGAGGTATATTACATAAGATGCAAAATTGCATGATCATTCAAAAAGCATGGCCCTCACATCCAAGGGCCAGGATGTTGCCAATTATGAATCAAGGGCTGGATGAGGCTTGAACATGTGCAAGGAGATAAGGCATAGCACGAGCAAATGACTCCATCTCACTACTCTTGCATTTTTTGCAATTTGATCCTCCCTCGTGATTCCCACGTGCATTCTCTTTGCAATTTCAAACACTGAAAGCATGCACCCTTTATAAGCTAATTAGGGTTTCATTTCACCTCAGATCCATAACATTTGTTCACTCTCAAGTTTTTGCTCCATTTGCAATTCCCTTCAAATTTCACCACACACTCACTCTTTGCAAGAACCAGTGACATATTCTTGATCAGTGAAGTGTAAGGAGTCAAGATCAACCAATCATTCAAGCTAATTCTCAGGATTTCACACCTTGCCATTTCAGTGCAGCTAGCTTCGAGTTCTTAGATCCAGCAGTTTTCAAGGCTTTAGTTGCATTTATTTTGCAACTAGAGTGTATTTGGAGTGGATCTGCGGCTCCTCTTGGTTTCTCTCAAGCTATTTCCAGATCTGTAGATCTCAGGTTAGCATCAAATTCTCAGATCTAGAAATGAAATTGATTGTGCTCATTGTGATCTACATGTTTTGCTGGTGTTGTTGATCTATTTAGATTGCAAAATGAGTATGAAATGAGCTTGTTATGCTGAATTGCAGTTTGATACATGAAACTTTTTGTCTTCGATTTGGCTTGCTCTTTGATCCAATGTGAATTTAATTGATGTATTTGGATTCAGCATAGTTTATTGATTCGATCTGGGGCTTTTGATCCATTTTGATGGAGGTTTGTTCATATTGTTGAATTTTCCGGTGCCGGAGCTAGGGCTCCGGTCACCGGATTCTGGATCTTGTTGTTTGAAGAAGATGAAGCATGACCATTGGATTCTTGATCTAAACGGCTGGTTTCGTGACAGCACATTAATGCCACACCCTCTCCCTCACGTGTTTTTGGTTTTATAATTTAATCTGAATTAAACATTTTGTTCCGCACCTCACCTTAATAGCATGCACTCACACCAATGGCCAATGAATGATAGGACTTAGGTTTTGTTTGACTGAATCTCATGCGTTCACTTGATCTATTGGTTCCTTATTTTTCCTGATTAATTGAATTTCCATAGTAATTGTTGTGTGTTGCGCTGAAAACCAATGGGCCTGTCTTGCTATCCCCACCCCCCTGTGTTGTAAGCCCAATGATTTGAACTGAGTTCCGTTGCTGATTACACCCCTGGTCTCATTTGTATATTTTATTATTTCATTTTATTGTCAGTTTGATTTTTAATTTTTTAAAATAGAAGTAAGTTCATAAAAATTCTAAAAAAATTCATGAATGATCCTTTGAGTTTTCTCTAATTTTTGGCATTTTTATTTTTTATTTATTTTTAATTGCCACGTGGAAATTAATTGTCTCTTTAATTAATTGCTTTTATTTCATTTTTGAAGCATGTTTCCTTGTACATTTTCTATCTTGATCATTAATTGGAATTTTGGCCTGATTCTTTTTGCTCTGGATTCATGATGAGACGTAGTTTATTGATGATTTTTATTCTGATTTTTAGAAGTTTGCTTAATTGTTTTTGGTCTTTAACTTGTGCATGAAGTCTTCTAACCCTAATCCATGTTTGAGCCCTTATTTGAATTTCTAAGCTTCTGATTTTGATTCTCTCCTTTTGGCATGTTGATATTGTATGATTGAGGAGTCTTTGTGCAAGTTTGTGGAATTTTTGATTGTATACTTGAATTGATTTGAATTTTTGTTTTTGCCTATCCTCTTTTGTTTCCTTTTGGTCATATGTTCAATCCTTAGGTTAGAAGGGCACTTGTGTCAACTTCTTTAAGTTGTTTAGATCCTTCTTAGGATATTGATACCCCTCTGGTCTTTAGTTGATGTTGTTGCTTTGAGAAATTTTGTGTTTGTTTACTTTTGAAGTTCATTCACTTTTATGCATGCTCACCTCACTTCTTTTGCTTCTTTACTTCTCATGATGTAAATACTTGAGTTTGTGTGCTTCTTCTCTTCATCTCACATGATCCTTATGCACTTTCTTAACATGTTAGGGTTCTGGTCTTGGACTTTGTGGTTTTTCTTTGTCTAGTTTGCTTTGTATTCTCTCATGTTTGTTTTGGTTTGTCATGATAATCCATGTTGCTTCATGTTGAGTTGTATAGTCCTTTTCTCATTCTTATGCTTTGAATTTGCATTTGGAATTTGTGATTAAGACTTCACTTCTGGTTGTGTAGCTTGGGTTTTATATTATGTTCATTTTATGTTGCATTTATTCTTATGTCACTAACCATTTCAGGGGCTTTGGTAAGTGAGAGGTGTGCATGTGATTCCCACATCTCCAAGTCTTATCTCTTCTTTTCTCTTTTCCTTATTATCTTTCTTCTGATTGTTGGGGCTTAGGCCTTACTTCCTCCCTCTTCTATTCTTCTTCCTTCTCTTTCTCTTCTTATCTTCTCCTCCTTTAGGATAGTAAACCTCACTAACCTAGGATTGTCTTTTGCATGATGACAATTAGAATTCATTAGTCCCCCATTAGACTTTTACCTTTGAGATCCTTTTGTTTCTCTTCTCTTCTCATCTCAAAACCCTAAAAAACATCTTAATAAGGACTGAAGTGGTTTCCCATGCAATAGCCTTATTCCATGATACACTTGTAGTCTTCCCATCTTGGGATAGTACAAGCTTGTCTTGTGATGCACAAGTCTGAACAGGATACCATCTTTACCAAGAAAATCATAAAAAACACTTCTTCATTCAAAAAATACAAAAACACTTAATAAATTCAATGAGTTAGTGTGCCTAAGCCCTAATCTCTGGAATCAAGTTTTGGGGATCTTCTCCTTACTTGAGTGTGCTTGTTCTATTATTCCATCTTGGAATGTAGTGGCAAGTACACATTCCATGGAAAAGAGCTTGAGTTCACTTCCTTGTGACACACTCATAAAAGCTTCTAAAAAACACAAACAAACAATAAGCGTCTTTCCCTCGGGAATTCTTTTCTCATCTCCTTCGCTCCGTACGCGAACTTGCTCCTACTTGTCATTTTGCAAGACGGTAACGCACTCGTCGTCCGAGCCTGCAACACCTGAGCATTGACATAGGAAGTTCAAGCCTTAATACACAAGCAATCCTTTCCACCCCTAGTTAGGGGAACTACGGCGACTCTGATCCTCATGTCCATATAAGGTACGTAGGCAGCGGGGTAGGGCCCGTTTGAGCACACTCTTTTATTTTCCCCCTTTCTTTTCTTTCTTATCCAGTTTCAGTTTCAGTTTTGCAGCAGCTTTCATTTCTTCACCCTTTGAAACAGTTTCTTTGCAAGCATGGATCCCGTCGGGTACGGCGGACGATTTAGGGTGCTAATACCTTCCCAGGTCGTAACCGACTCCCGAACCCAGATTCTTTGGTTCGTAGGACCTGTGTCCTTCCTTTTTCTTTTCTTCCGGTTTGTGCAACATTACCATTCACATTCCTTCGGGATAAAAATGTTTGGCTGGCGACTCTACCTCTTTCCGCGCCACTTTCGCGTTTGTACCAGGATGGAAATTCGGGGAGCGACACTCAAAAAGTGGTGTGCGCCACTAGTTGGTTTTAGGGGGTGGTGGGCGCCACACCCCATGGCCTACGCCATGTGTATGTGTAGTGGGCCCCACCATCTTTATTTTTTTTATATTTTTTTCTTTTCTTTCCATTTTCTTTTATATTTTCATATTTTCTTCTTCATTTTCTCTTCTTTTTTTTTCTTTTTCTCTTCAATAAATTTCTTCGACTTTTCTTCATTTTCTGACTTTTTTCCAACCGACTTGATTATCTGAAATAATAAATAAATGCAGTAAATAATGAGAATAAATTTCAGAAAATCTAATAAAACATACTATTGATTCATGTAAGTCAAGCCAAAAATACGATATAATTTCGCATTATCAAATTCCCCCACACTTAAACCTTTGCTTGTCCTCAAGCAAAAATGAAACAATTTAAGCGCTAGTTTAAATTAGACACAAGTATCATAGGCATCAGTCAAAAAGCTAAGTACTGGATATTAATACTAAGGATAACGTAATGACAATTTTATCTCGGAAGATAATCGAGAACTCTTATCCTATACAGACAGATCTGAATCATGTTATTATATCTCGACCCACACACCTCTCTTTCATTCTAGCGCAATCACATTAAGCCTGTTATCCATGCACTTCCATGGTAAGTAAACCTGTTAGTGATAACAGATCTCATTTGTCAAATATCTCTGTAAAAAAATTTCTTTTTTTTTCTTTTTCTTTTTCGAATTTCAAGAATCTGGTCCGTTGGGCTAAATGGTTGGCTGAGGACCACCTAACTTAGAAGGGTGCAAATCTTTAGTTCGCTTTTGACATTAAACTTATTCAAATTATTTTATTTCAAGATCAGACACGTATTTGCATCGGTATATTACTTAGGTTTTGCTCTAGGATGGTGTTGACTGCTATTATAAACTAACAAAGAGGGTTGTTTTGGCATAATAAGTATTCAAATTCATCTGCGTAATCAAGGGGTTCAAGGTGTAAGGACGGTACCGATACTATCAACACTTTTCCTAAGTCTTTCAAGACTAGCCTGTTTCAAGCATCGTGTCATTTCTCAAACTGAAATTTTTTTGTTATGGCTTAAGAAAATTGGGTAAATCTGACTTGAAGCAGAAATTACGTGAAATGGCTCGACTGAATATGAATTATTTATTTGTTAGCTAAAAATGGGAAAATAAACGAAAACAATAGACATGCAAAATTTAAAATCTACCTAGAAAGCATAAATAAAAAGCAATAAATTTCCTCCCCCACCCTTAAGTCGATCATTGTCCCCAATGCGTCAAAATAAGGTGGAAAAAGGAAGGTGGAACCTGCGATGTCAACTACCCACGACTGCCTATGCCTTGTGTTCGTCTGACATTTCTTAAAGTGCCCACTTCTGTATTTTCTTCTTCTGTCTGAAAGGACATGCCAGTCATTCCGTGGATTAGCTCTGTCATATGGTTATGTCCTTGTTGCATTCGGTTCAGGATTTGCAGCATGTTGTTCTACTGAGCGTACATCTCGTTTTGTTGAGCATACATCTGGTTTTGTTGTTGCATCATCAGTGTTTGTTGAGTTGTTAGATTTTGTATTCTTTGATCCCTCAAGGCATTTGCTTCGCCTTGTAACATCAACTCATGGCGAACTCCTTCAAGACCTTTGTATGGCTCGTCCTCTGGTCTCCTAGGGACTCGCTTGGTAGAAGTACCTGCAACATAATCAGAAGAAAATGGCGCATCTCATGCGGGTGGGTTAGTTTCATCATTAGCCCCGCCAGCAACATCATTCATCGGAATGTGCGCGGGGCGTGTGTCAAAGTAGAGGAAATTTCTTTCGTTGGTCACGTCAGTGCGACTCGGGTTCGGTAGAATAAAGCCCGGTAACACTTTATTATCGATCAAAAGCTCGTAATTTCCATCTCTACGTGGTTTTACTAGTTTCATATTCCTCGCCGTATTTAAATCAATTGTTTCGACGAGGTGCATTTCCATTGTAGAAAAATTAGCTTCGATTCCTAAGGCTCTAGCTATTGTTGTAATCAGACCGCCAAAGGATATAGGACCTTTGCTTGCGGCTACATTTTTCATATGATGCAGAATGAACGGGACATGATTTACTTTAATAGATGTGAAAGCAGCCATGAGATACATTAGTTCTCTTTCATTTACCTTACTCGTATTAGACCGGCCAAAAACAGTTGTAGCTAAAATCTGGCGAAAATAACGAATAGTCGGGTTATGAATAAGGGTGGCTCTAACGCCTTCTATATTCTGTAAAAACGTCCCCGTTATGGCTTTCCAAAACATTTTATAAGAATTTACCCATTTTTCCCCAGTCGGCATTTCATAGCGCACATCCTCTTCTACTGGAAATTTCAACAAAACAGCTAACTGATCAAAAGTGTAAGTGTGGCTTTCATTAAACATTCTAAAACATGTTGTTCTATTTTCATCATCAATCATTAAGGAGCTTAAAAATTCCGCAGTGAGCCGAATATAGACAGGATCTTGGTAAGACAAAAATAAATTTAGGTGAATTCTTTCGAGCTGTAAATCTACACTGTCTTTTAATCCTAATGTTTCTAAACGATATCGGCATACTTGGTGGGTTCTATACCTCGGTCGAGAAGACTTCTAAATAAATATGCTTGGACTTGGTTTCTAAAGAGGATACGAGGCCCTTGATCTGGCTCCATAATTTCTTTCCTTGCTTTCTAACACTTAATTTATAAAAAAAATTATAATAGAAAAATATTTTGAGTGTGAGAAATAAGTAGAGTTAGATGGGTATTTATAGGAATGGAGAATTAAATAGGGGTAGTTGGTAATAAGTGGTAATTATTTTTGGTGGTAAATTTGATTTTGAATTTTGAATTTTTGAATTTGAATTTTTCCATGACAATTGTCATGTTGCATGGTAAATTAATGTGCATGAAGTACATTTGTAGATGGTTATGCAAGTGATGAGACTAGTGCATGGCAAAAGTAAAATGCATGTGATAAAGTGAGATAGTGCAGTAAAAATTTAAAACAAATTAAAGTTTCTTTTTTTTGGTTCGTTGTGCCACCCCCTCCTAAAGAATGCATGGCGCAGGCCATGATTTTAATGAAGCAAAGGGGCATGGCGCATGCCATGCTTGGTGAATGAATGCATGGCGCGGGCCATGCTTGTGTAGGTGTGAGCATGGTGCAGGCCATGCTTGTGGGGGGGGGGGGGAGGGGGGGTTTGTGATAAATGTTTTTTTTTGTTTTTTTTAATTTGATTAAATAAGATAATGTGAAAGCTTATATTATACTAGTATAATGAAAGTACCGGTTTGAATTAAAATTAGAATGCATCACATAGCGATATAAATAAAGACACAGATCAATGTAAAATAAATACCGAAACAAATATTTAATAACGAAAAAAAACTGCAATTAAAAATTTAATGTAAGCAATAAAAAGTATGAAATGATAAAATAAATCCTGATGAGAAAAAAAAACTGGAAATCCTAATTAATTTCCTTCCCCCATACTTAAACCGGACAATGTCCTCATTGGCCAAGCATGTGGGTTGGAATAAAGAAAGAAAAACTAAATTCTAACCACAGTTATCGTTAGTGTTAGTTAGATCGACAGAAAATAAAAACTGATGAAAATTGTCCAGCTGCTCAGTAACAATATCCATGAAACCAAAGAAATCCATTCGTAAAGCATTAATATTAGTATTAAAGTTATCAAGTTGATTTTCTAGAGCGGCGATGGCGGCAGTATGGTCAACCGGTGGGGCAACTGGTATCTCAGGTGCAATTGAATCAACATCGGACATATAATGTTCATAGACTTCAGATATCATAGGTGTCTGAGGAGGTGAAGGAGGGGCAATGGGAATGCTCAAGTCATATAACCAATTATTTCTATTGTGTAGATTGGTCCGCTCATGGTTAGGTAATGTGAAAAGATGGACAACTTCATTATTAATCAGGAGGTTAAAGGTGTCGGGTTCGAGGTTTCCTATGATTCTATGGTCAAAGCAAGAATCAATATTCATAGGACGAACCACACTTAAGGGGTGTATTTGGTTAAGTTGCCACTGAAGGCCAATTTTATTTGCTAACATAGTCACTAGGCCACCTATGGGGATAGCTATACGAGTGTTCTGAATAAGACGAACGAAACTAACTATCATGAAGATAGCTCCATTAACAAGTCTGCCTAGTGAAGTGAAGTAAAGGATAAACATCTCTTCTCGTGATACAGAGGTATTATTCTCCTCTTTTCCAAAAAGGGTATGGGCTAGGATTTTATGAAAGTAACGCAAAACAGGGTTATGAATATTCTCAGAAAACATATCATAAGGTTCAGCATCATAATTCCCTGTAATGGTACCCCAGAAATCGTTCAGTGCATGGTTCATGAGTAACTCCTCCTGAGTAGCAGTGAAAACATCAGGGCCATTAGGAAACCCTAGAAGTTCAGCAAATTTTATATGGTTGAAGGTAAAATCAATAATGAACATCCTAAAGGTAATTAATCCTTTGTTAATTCCTAGACCATGGTTAGGTAGGTGGACTAGTGAGCTCAAAAACTCTAATGTAAGCTGACGGTAGGAGTTAAACCTTCGTCGAATAAGTGCAGCATCCCACCCTATCTGACTGTAAAGAAAGTAGACATTATCTTTGATGCCTAACTTAGTTAAAGTAGGCTCATCATGATAAATGGTCAGTGTCATAGCTCTCTATGATAAATGTGTTATTCCCTTGAAAACAATGTTCGTGTTGTCTACTAGATCCTTAACTAATGTTAGAGCTTAGCTAAATAGTTAGCCTGTAGGTAAGTGAACAACGCGAAAAAGGTTAGTCAAAAGAGATGAAATAATAATACCGTGGTTTAGTTAGAGAGATAGGAATAAAACAAACAATAATAAAGGTAAATAATTTTAAAAAGTGAGACAAAAAAACAAGAATAGAAAATCAACAAAAACTTAAATAAAGATAATAGACATAAAAATGTGGGTTGCCTCCCACCAAGCGCTTCGTTTAATGTCAAGGGCTCGACCAAGCGTGTTAGGGATTAATCATTTGAGTGAACGGGCATCTCTTTGAGTTGGAGACTAGTTATGTGATAGTGCTTAAGGCGTTGCCCGTTTACTATGAATGGTTCGCCCGATTTTCCTTTGATTTCAATAGCTCCGCTAGGAAAAACTTTGGTAATTATAAATGGCCTGGCCCATCTGGAACGTAGTTTTCCCGGAAAAAGCTTCAATCTTGAATTAAATAAAAGCACAACATCTCCTTCGTTGAACTCTTTTTTAGAGATACGCCTATCATGCCATTTTTTAGTTCGTTCTTTATAAATTTTGGCGTTCTCGTAGGCATCTAGTTTGAGCTCTTCTAATTCATGGAGATCTAAGATTTGTTTTTCTCCTGCAGCTGAGTAGTCCAGATTTAGGGTTTTAATAGCCCAATAAGTTTTGTGTTCTAATTCAATTGGTAGGTGACATGACTTTCCGTAAACCAACTTAAAGGGGGTAGTTCCTATCGGAGTTTTAAAAGCAGTTCTATATGCCCATAAAGCTTCTTGTAATTTAGATGACCAATCTTTCCTAGAGATAACAACAGTTTTCTCTAATATTTGTTTGATTTCTCTATTGGAAACCTCTACTTGTCCACTTGTTTGTGGATGATAAGGTGTTGCGACTCGGTGTCGGACTCCATACTTCAATAACAATTTCTCAAAGATTTTGGATATAAAATGTGACCCACCGTCACTTATGACTAGTCTTAGTACACCGAATCTCAGAAATATCACATTCTTAAATAATTTAATTACTACTCGTGCATCGTTTGTTGGAGAAGCTATAGCCTCGATCCATTTTGAAACATAATCAACGGCGACAAGTATGTATTTATTACCAAAAGAAGATGGGAAAGGTCCCATGAAATCTATTCCCCACACGTCGAAGACTTCTACTTCTAGGATGCCTTTCAGTGGCATCTCATCATGTCTAGATATATTTCCAGTGTGTTGACACCGGTCACAATTAATAACTGCGATATGGACGTCTTTCCATAGATTAGGCCAGAAGAGGCCAGCTTGTAAGATTTTAGCACAAGTTTTTGAAATGCTCGCATGTCCACCATAAGGGGCGGAATGACAATAAGCTATTATGCTTTCTATTTCATCTTCTGGAACGCATCGACGGAAAATACCATCGGCACCTCTCTTGAAAAGAAGAGGTTCATCCCAATAGTAATGTTTTAGATCATGAAAGAATTTTTTTCTTTTGTTGGTAGGTTAGATCGGGTGGAAGTACTCCGGCTGCAAGGTAGTTAACAAAGTCAACATACCATGGTAGTGCTTTATCTGTAGTCACAACTTCTTTGGTTTTTTGTTTGTTTGGATCTAGTTGGGCCAGGTCGCTTCTTATCTGCGCTATTAGTCCTTCATATGGAAAATCATCATTAATAGGCATTTGTTCAGGTTTAATACCTTCTAATCTTGATAAATGGTCTGCTACAACATTCTCGGAACCTTTCTTATCCTTGATCTCTAAGTCGAATTCTTGCAAAAGTAGAATCCACCTTAAAAGTCTAGGCTTGGCATCCTTTTTAGTCAGTAAGTATCTAATAGCTGCGTGGTCTGTGTAAACAATTATTTTTGCTCCTACTAACTAAGAACGAAATTTATCAAGAGCAAACACAACAGCTAGAAGTTCCTTTTCTGTTGTGGCGTAGTTCATTTGGGCAGGATCTAAGGTTCTACTTGCGTAATATATTGCGTGAAGCTTCTTGTCCCTTCTTTGTCCTAAAACTGCGCCCACGGCGTAATCACTTGCATCACACATGATTTCAAATGGTAATCTCCAATCTGGAGGTTGCATAATAGGTGCAGAAATGAGAGTTGTTTTCAGCTGTTTAAACGCTTTTTGGCATTTTTCATCAAAGATAAAGTCAGCGTCTTTCATTAATAAACCAGTAAGAGGTTTTGTAATTTTCGAGAAATCCTTAATAAATCGTCGATAGAAACCGGCGTGTCCTAAGAAACTTCTTATTTCTCGTACAGTTTTCGGAGGTTGAAGATTTTCTATGATTTCAATCTTGGATTTATCAACCTCAATTCCTTTTTTTGAAACAACGTGTCCTAGTATGATTCCTTGTTGGACCATAAAATGGCACTTTTCCCAGTTTAATACGAGATTTACTTTTACGCATCTTTCGAGTACCATTTCTAGGTTTGATAGACATCCTTCAAAGCTTTGCCCACAAACAGAAAAATCGTCCATAAATACTTCCATAATGTCATCTATAAAATCAGTGAAGATTGACATCATGCATCTTTAAAATGTTGCAGGAGTGTTGCATAGTCCGAATGGCACTCGTCGGTATGCGAATGTACTATAAGGAAAAGTGAAGGTGGTTTTTTCTTGGTCATCAGGATGAATAGGGATTTGAAAGAATCCTGAATAATCGTCTAAATAGCAGAAGTAAGAATGTTTAGCCAATCGTTCTAACATTTGATCGATAAATGGTAATGGGAAATGGTCTTTTAGAGTGGCTTTATTTAGTTTTCTATAGTCAATACACATTATGCTTCCTATAACAACTCTTTGCATTATGGATTCACCTTTTGCATTCTTAATCACTGTAACACCTCCTTTCTTGGGTACTACATATACTGGGCTGACCCATTGGTTGTCTGAGATAGGATATATGATTCCATCTTCAAGTAACTTTCGCACTTCGTCTTTTACCACTGTACTTAAGATTGGGTTGATCCTCCTCTGGTGTTCTCTAGAAGACTTACAATCTTCCTCTAGTATGATTTTATGTATACATATGGAAGGGCTTATCCCTTTCAAATCAGAAATATTGTATCCTAAAGTAGTAGGGTATTTCTTTAGAACGTCTAAAAGTTTCTTAGTTTCGAGTGTTCCTAAACTGGAATTTACTATTACTGGTCGCTTACATTCGATGTCTAGGAATTCGTATCTTAAGTTCCTGGGTAAGGTTTTTAACTCTGAATAAGTTTCCTTAGGTCCCGGCATATGATCTGGTGTGAGTGCCAAGCTTTCGCTTAGACTATCATCTTGATATGGTTTTTTCCAGTTGTCATCTTCGAGAATCGGAGGGATTTTAATTTTCATAATTTCAGAATATGTGGTTACTTCCATTTCCATCTCTCTTACACACTCGTCAATGACATCTAATAAATAGCATGTGCCCTCTATAGCTGGTGATTGTAAGAATTGCGTTAAAATAAATTCAAATTTTTCTTCACCTACTTCAAAGGTTAGCTTTCCTCTCTTCACATCTATAATGGCTCCAGCGGTAGCTAAGAATGGTATTCCTAGTATAATAGGGGTAGTGGAGTCTTTTGTGATGTCCATGATTATAAAATCAGTAGGAATGTAGAATTGTCCTATCCGTACTGGAACATTCTCTAGTATACCTACAGGATACTTAATAGAGCAGTCGGCTAATTGAACAGACATTTTTGTAGGTCTTAATTCTCCCATATCGAGCCTTTTGCAAATTGATAAGGGCATAACACTGATATTGGCTCCTAAGTCGCATAGAGCTTTGTCTATGACGAATTTTCCAATTACACAAGGTATGGAGAAACTACTTGGGTCTTTTAGCTTAGGAGGCATGTTGTTTTGAATTATTGCGCTACACTCAGCCGTCGGCGTAACTGTTTCATTATCCTCGATCTTTTTCTTATGGGATAAGATTTCTTTAAGGAATTTGGCATATGAGGGCATTTGAGTGATTGCTTCTGTAAACGGTATCGTGATGTTTAATTGTTTCAGAAGTTCAACAAATTTCTTAAATTTCCATGCAGTATTAGAGTTGACAAGTCTTTGAGGATAAGGGATAAGAGGTTTATAAGGAGGTGGAGGTACATATGGTTCTTCTCTCTCCATGGCTTCTTGATTATTGTTCTCCTTTTTCTCAGGTTCACTTTCCTTCTCAGTGGGTTTATCCTGCTTCTAGTACATGGCTGGATTTTGAAGTCTAGGATCGGCGGGTTCGTCTAATTTTTTTTCGCTTCTCAATATTACCGCATTTTCATGTCCTTTTGGATTTGGTTGAGGTTGACCAGGAAATACGCCAGCTGGGGCAGCAGTTGGTGCTTGTTGTTGAGCTACTTGTGAAATTTGAGTTTCAAGCATTTTGTTATGGGTAGCTAAAGCATCAACTTTGTTTGCCAATTTCTTTATTTGCTCACTAGTGTGTACGTTTTGGTTCAGGAACTCCTTGTTTGTTTGAGTTTGGGTAGCTATGAAATTTTCCATCATGAGTTCAAGGTTCGATTTCCTCGGGACATTAGGAGCATTCATGGCGGTCTTCTGATATCCTGGTGGTGTAGCCGGCGCTTGACCAGGTGCATACAAAACATTGTTATTCTTGTAGGAAAAATTAGGATGATTCCTCCAACCTGGGTTGTATGTGTTTGAGTAGGGATTTCCTTGAGCATGATTCACTTAATCTGTGGGTGTCACGGCCAAAAGCTGACAATCGGGGGAAGCATGTCCTGGAACTCCGCATAGCTCACAGTTTGGTGTAACGGCAGCCACGGTGGTTGTTGGTGTTATGGCCAAGTTATCGATCTTTTGAGAGAGGGCATCGAATTTAGCATTCACTTGATCAATACTACTTACTTTGTACATACCTCCTTTTGTTGGTTTCTCCGTCGCGACTCTTTCGATTCCCCACTGATAGTGATTCTGAGCCATACTCTCGATAAGTGCATAAGCATCATTATACTCTTTTTCCATCAGTGCGCCGCCCGCGGCAGCGTCAATTGTCATTCTCGTGTTGTACAAGAGTCCATTGTAGAAAGTATGGATGACCATCCATTCTACTAAACCGTGATGTGGACAAAGTCTCAGAATATCTTTATAGTGTTCTCAAGCTTCGAAAAGTGATTCGTTTTCCTTCTGCTTAAATCCGTTGATTTGAGCTCTAAGCATAGCCATCTTGCTAGGTGGGAAATATCTTGTTAAGAAGACTTTCTTCAGCTCCTCCCACATAGTAACTGAATTCGAGGGTAGAGATTGAAGCCAAGCTCTTGCTCTATCTCGCAGCGAGAAAGGAAAAAGACGTAGTCTAATTGCTTCTTGGGTGACACCATTAGCTTTTACTGTGTCTGCATATTGCACGAAAATTGATAAATGTAAATTCGGGTCCTCGTTAGGATTTCCGGCGAATTGGTTTTGTTGCACGGCTGATATCAGTGATGGTTTCAATTCGAAATCGTTCCGGTTAATAGCGGGTGCGACAATGCTGTTATGAGGTTCACCTTGTGACGGAATAGCGTAATACTTGAGTGGATGAGTTGGTTCCTCCCCGGCTATCTCAGCTTCCTTTGAGGTTCCAACTGGTTCTTCAACTGATTCAGATGAATGGGCTAGAAGATCTGGGATGTTATACTTCCGTTGGTATTCTGCTATATGGCGTCTTAAATGTAAAAAATGTTCTAATTCAACGACTGGTGGTTGCAAGTCTTTGCCTTGAAAGCGAGTACTTGGCATACAATCGGTGAATAGGAATTTAGGAAAATAAATTATTTGCCTTAGTCTATATGGTGTAACACTGGAGTTACGATATCGACTTAATTAATCCCCGGCAACGGCGCCAAAAACATGATCGCTCGACTATATGTCTAAAGGATTGTATCTGCAAGTGCACAGTCATACGTGTAGTTTTAAAGATTATCGATCCCTCAGAGACTAAAAATCGATCTAACGTTATCTAATATTACTGTGTAAAGCTAAGGCTATTTGTTCAATTGGGTTGGCTTATGGCAGATATAATTAAAACTAAAATTTAATTAATGAATAATAATAATGATATATTTGTATGTGACTCGTCAATCGTCGAAAATTCAATTAAATATCAGTGAAGGTTTGTATGCCAAAATACTTTTCAGGGGAAAATGTTCATTTAAAAATCCTTGTCTCAAACTCTCGCTCTATTGATTCAGATTGAATTCCTAAAGTCCTATGTCTGCTCTTGCTAGCCCACAGGTATTTAGAAATTATTTTTTGAAAATAAATAAATCCCAATTAATTTTAAATCCTCAAACTCTCGCTCTATTGAATTTAGAATTAATGCCTAATCTCAGCTATCCGGTTAAATTCTCAAACTCTCGCTCTATTGAATTTAACCTAAATCACTTCCTTACTCTCATAATAAAAGTATTAAATTAATTCAAGAGACCTCGGCCTAAATTATAAATTCATAAAAATAATTAACACTGATTTTAATTAAATTCCTCCCGATTAATTTGTCTACATACTGATATATATATATATATATATATATATATATATATTAAAATTAGCTAAACATATTAAATAGATAAATCATGCAAGAACATAATAAATTAATTAAGCTAATCATAACAATGAAAACAAGCATACGAAAATTAAATAAGCGCGTAAAATTAGAACCTGAATAATATTCTTCAATAATAATTGGTAGTAGAACTTGGATCCAATACAAACTTGCTTGAAAATAAATTGTACCGAAATCTAGAAAAAAAACTACTAAGACTGAAAATAATAAAATTAGAATCTGAAAAACTTGGAATCTGGAGCTGGAAATCTGTCCCCTCAACTTAGCAGCTAGTCCCTATTTATATCCCACGAACGGTAGGATTTGTTGCGTAAAAATAGGAGTGAATGGGTTTCGTGCTTGAAGTGGAGAACATGGAACAGTGCATGAGAAATGGGTGCCGGAAAGACCGGAGGGAGAATAGGAGAGAGTGGCCTGCGCCACTTCTCTTTCTCCTCACAAAGTGGCGTGCACCACTAGTTGGTTTTAGGGGGTGGTGGGCACCACACCCCATGGCCTGCGCCATGTGTGTGTGTGGTGGGTCCCACCACCTTTATTTTTTTTTCTTTTTTTCTTTTTTTTTTCTTTTCATTTTCTTTTATATTTTCATATTTTCTTCTTCTTCTTTTCTTCTTCATTTTCTCTTCTTTTTTTTCTTTTTCTCTTCAATAAATTTTTTCGACTTTTCTTCATTTTTCGACTTTTTTACAACTGACTCGATTATCTGAAATAATAAATAAATGCAGTAAATAACGAGAATAAATTTGAGAAAATCTAATAAAACATATTATTGATTCATGTAAGTCAAGCCAAAAATACGATAGAATTTCGCTTTATCAGATTGTTGAAACCATAGGCATACGCTACCATTTGAACCGTACTATCATTTTTGGTGGCATCCTCCTAATGGATATCGAGTTATGTTTTAACCGAGAGATCATAGCTAATCTAGGACCGGTGGAGTTTGAATTGTTGATTGATAATACCGTTGTCCATGCCTTTACCGAACCATGTGAGGATAAGTGTCCATTCACGCATTACAATATAGAGTTGATGATCTAAATACTAAATTGGAATCACTTAGAGTGGACCATATTCAGTTTGTGGATGTTGTGAATGAGCAGTTTGACCATCTTTACCAAATTGTGTTCTCACTCCGCAATGTCGTCGACTTTTTAGTCGGGCGACTTAACGGATGATTCCCGCATTGTCGAACCATTTCCATGTTTTTCTTAGGACTAGTTTTCAATTCCTTGTATTGTTTTTCCCTTTCACGTATTGTAAGCTTACTCTTAGTATTTTCTCCGTCGGAATGCCGACGCGATTTTGTACTGAACCATTCATTTCAAGTTTTGCAATTTCCATTTTTCCCTTAGTATGTTTACCTTTATATTTTTTATTCCACCTTAGTAAAAACAACAAAAAAATTCAGAAAAATGACAAAACAACAAAAAACACTCAAACCAGAGCATGACCCTCTGCCCTGTAGGCTTATGGCCACACATTAGGACAATGGCGTTTGTTATTGCCTAATGGCATTCACCATTTACCTACAGAGCCAGAAGGGCATGCGCTTTACTCTGCCCCTTTCCAATTCCATTTTATTTCCCCCCCTTTTTCTTTTACCACCTTTTTGAATTCTTCTACCACCCAACCAACCTCATAACTCCCTTTAACTTCCTCTTAATCACCCCAACCACTTATATTCCATTCCATTTATTTATAAACCCCTTTCCATAACCAATTCTCAGACCCACAAAAATCTCATTATCCACCATAACCCACTTCTAAAGTCTTTCTTATTTTCTCTCAACTTTCATTATGGATGCAGACTACGAAGTTGATTACATGGGAATTGAGTTTCCGGAATGAGAGTCCGATGACACCATGCGTGAGGATTACCACCGCATATCGAAGAGAGATATCGAACCAACTAGGTACCCCGACGGGGACGCTTTTCGTGCCTTGGGTCTCATGTCAAGCATCACCTGGATGCTCCAGAACCTAGGTATGACTCGCTTTTTCTCTACTGGTAATTTAAATTCCACTAGGTTGACTTACAAGTTCCTTAGTTCACTCTGCTACGTACATGACATAAACCGTACCTCCGAAACCATTACCTTTAGGCAATATAACCAATTCTTTTCACTGACACGTGTGAGAATTACATAGATTTTTGGTTTTCCATCAGTTGCCAACGCTGTAACTATTGCTCCTTTAGAAAGTGAGTGGCAAGGCAGTGCCTTTAAGTTTTGGACCGACATCATTGGCCTTACCACTGATAAATGGGAAGGACTTAAGGCCACATCTATTTAAAACCCATCCATTAGAGTGCTCCACCGCATCCTTGCTTCTACCATCTTTGGCCGTAAGAACACTGGCAATGTGAATTCCAAAGACCTGTATTTCCTTCACTGTGCGCTAAACCAAACACATGTTGACCCTGTGCCATTTTTCTTAGCCCACTTGGTTAGTGTGTCTAACAGAGTAGGAAGACCCATTTGCATAGGTAGCATAGTTTCCACCATTGCTCTAGCCCTTAACCTTGAAATTGTCGAGGACGACAACTGTTTTCAGAGCATTCTAGCCGACTTAGATTACTGGAAAAGTACACGGCTTGTCAAAAGTTTACCTAATGTCAAGTATCACATAATGATCTGTAACTGTGAGCACCATAGCTTCTCCTTAACTGCCCATACTCATATTGATGTGCGTGCACGCTAACTGGTTACTTATTACTGACCAAGAGGGTCGGGATGCTGCAAAGCAGCCCCGTCCTTAACCTCGTGCTTCTGACGCACCCGGTCCTAGTACCGCACCACACACTGCACCTATTTCTGATGATTTTGCAGGTATGAGAGGATCTCTAGATGAAATTATATCCGAGCTCAGGCAGTAGAGAGAAAGAGAGGTGGAGCGTGACAGGATGTACACATAGCATCGCAACAACCAAGTTGAATTCATGGCCAGGATAGATCTTGCACTGAGCAATATTACTGACGCGATGATACGTCTATGCAGAGCTGTCGGTAGACTTGGAGGCCAGCCCGAGCGTGATGATCCAGATGCCCAAGAAGATCACTACCAACACTGAGGCCGTGTCCGCCGTCACTTATTTCTCACCAGGTTCCATCGCTCCCTTCCTATTCACTTTAAATTAAAACATTGAGGACAATGTTTGATTTAAGTGTGAGGGAGGATTCATTTACTATTTTTATTTATTGCTTTATGTCATTTCATGTTTTAATAGGATAGTTTCGTTTACTTGTTTAAATTATCGAGTAACATGCTTGTTTGAGTCGTCATTTACCTTATGTTTTTGCATAGTCTAAAATTCCCCAAAAATTTAAAAACATTCTCGATTAAATAAGGCAGGACACACTTAGTATAGGTTGATTTAAGCTAGGTAGATAGACTTGGGAAATTTTTGTCAACACCAGTACCGTCTTTACACCTTAGAGTCCTCATTATGCAATATTAGTTTATATACTTATTATGCCGAGACCTTGTTCTTAGTTTCTTTTAATTTTCTTCTCTATTAGTTTATTTGAGCAGTCAGCACCATCCCTTACGTGAACTAAGTAACAAACTAATGCAAATATGTATGGATCTCTGAAAAAGAAAAAAATTGTTTATGAGTTTTCATGGAAAAATATGAATTAAAGACATGTTCTCACTAAGTTAGGTGATCCTCACCCAATCACTTAGCCCAAAAGATCAAAATCTTGAAATTCATAAGAAAAAAAGGAAGAAAGAGAAAGAAAAAATGTTGAATTAAGAGATCACACTAACATGTTTGATTACCATGTAAGCAAGGGGATAACGGGTTTAATATGATTGTGCTAGAATGAAAGAGAGGGGAATAAGAACAAAAGTCTGTAGGTCAAGGTATAATATCATGATTTGAACCGGTATTACATAGGAAGGAACTCTTTGTCCATTTTCGTGGAATCGTGTCATTACTACATTCTTGTTTTAGTTATTTAGTACCTATCTATTTGTTTAGGCTTAGCGATATTTTGCTTAATCGTGTCCGGTGTGCCTATGAGTCGAAACATTGTGCTTATTGTTTTTATTTGCATTAGGAGTTTGCTTGGGGACAAGCAAAAGTCTTAGTGTGGGGGAGTTTGATGACTCGATTTCGTATAGGTTATTTCGATTCATTTCATGCATGTTTTATCGCATTTTATCGAGTCTTTATCGTTTTCCGTATTTATTTACCTTATGTTTTATTCATTTTACGTTTTCAGGACCCAAGCAGCTGAATCGAAGGAAAGAAGAAGAAATTGTGGCAAATCAGTGATAAAGAGGAAGATTTATATGCATTATGCACTCTGCAGGTCAATGGCGTTCTCTATTCCCCCCAAAGGAACCAAATGGCGTTCGCCATTTGCCACAAAGCCCCAGATTTTCACTAGTAGACCAATGGCGTTCGCCATTGGCATATGGTGATCGTCATGCATCACGGGAGCAGTTTTCTTAGCAGTTTTGCCCTGTTCGAATTTCAAAGTCTCCAACTGTTTTGGAGTCACTTTTCCTCTATAAATAGGAGCCTTTATAGAAGTTTTTCAAACGTCCAAAACCTTGCGGAAGCGCTGCCGAATTTTCACCAGATCTAGACATAATACTAGCCAAAGTATTAATCGCTCACCTCGAGTGGTTAACACCATTGTAATCATTTTATTTTCCGTTTCACTTGTACTTGGATCACATTTGAAAATTAATAAAGTTTCATTTTAGTTTATTTTCAGGTTATTGATTTATTGATTTCTTTAAATTTCTGCACTTTAATTTACTGTATGTTTATGTTTATGTTCATCACTTTAAGCACTTTTGTATAAAAACTCTTAAAACTGAATTTTCTTAAAATCAATTTGTTATGTATGTTTCTAAATGTTTTAATGGAATTAGGTCAACTTTAAAATCAACTATTCTAGGCTAGATTTGCATGAGCCCGTAGTTTGAGGACATTCATCTCGACGGGACTTCATAGGATAACCGACATATTTTTAATGCTTGAAATTCAGGTTTTGTGTTCTAAGTTTAATTTAGGTAGTCTTGTCGTGAAAGCGAGAGGCTTCTTTCCAGGTTTCTTCACGAGAATGAGGAATGCACTAAGACGAGTCCAATAGAGCGAGAGTTTGAGGTACGCTTCAGATAGTAGGCACAAGACATTGGAACCTAAACACAACGAGAGCGCTTTAGGTATTTCTTTTCGATCATGTCCACCTTCAAAAAGACGTCCTTTAAATACCGAGCGAGCGAGAGAAAAATCTTGGGGTTATCGGTCGTGGCTCTGTCAATAGCGCGAGAGTGTGAGATCGAACCTTTAGGTTGGTATTTTCGTCAGAATAACTTCTGCATTAAATTCATCCCCGAATCCTATAGAGTCCCTAAGAGTCCCATAAATCATTCTACAGTCTCGTTTATTTTATTCGTGCAAGTACCCTTTCTTTTCGTAATTATTATTTTATCATTTTCTTCCGTGACAACCTTAGCCTTAGCCTTACACTGCAATTATAGGAGACTCCCTATTGACTATCAATCCCTTTGGGTTCGACAATATTTTAAAACTATGATATCACATGTATGCTTGCAGTATCTATCTGACCAAACACATAGAGTCGAGCGATCAAACCACTAGATTGGACGCTACCATTCGAGATTATGTATGATTCGAGTGATTACGTTGTAGGTGCAGTTTTAGGCCAAAGAAAAGATAAGAAACTCCACACAATATATTACGCAAGTAGAGCATTAGACCCTGCTCAGATGAATTATGCCACAATAGAAAAAGAACTTTTAGTCGTAGTATTCGCGCTTGATAAATTTTTTTCTTACCTAGTATAAACCAAAATCGTTATTTATATCGATCACGTAGCCATCAGATACCTTTTAAGTAAAAAGGATGCAAAACCCAAATTACTAAGATGGATCTTTTTACTACAAGAATTTGATTTAGAAATCAAGGATAAGAAAGTAACTAACAATGTAGTAGCAGGCCACTTACCACGTATGGAAGGAATTAAACCTGACTCAATGTCAATAAACGATGATTTCCCCGATAAACGTATTATAGCCAAACTAGAACACGAGATATCTTCTCTAGACGAACAAAACAAAGAAGAAACAATGGAAGAAGTTAATGTGCAAACCACTTTGACATGGTATGCTGACATAGTCAACTATTTAGTTGTCGGAGTACTTCAGCCAGATCTTACTTATCAGCAAAATAGGAAATTCTTCCATGATTTTAAACAGCATTACTTGGATGAACCATTGCTTTTCAAGCAAGGATCCGAAAGTATTTACCGTCGATGTGTCCTAGATGAAGAAATAGAAAACATAATTTCCCATTGTCACTCTGCTCCTTACGGTGGACATGTAAGTACTTCTAAGACTTGTGCGAAGATCCTTCAATCAGGCCTATTTTGGCCCACTCTTTGGAAATATGTTCACCTCGCCATTCTGAATTGTGACCGATACCAACACACTGGTAACATCTCGAGGCGCGATGAGATGCCCCAAAAAGGCATTTTTGAAGTAGAAGTTTTCGATGTTTGGGGAATTGATTTTATGGGACCATTCCCATCTTCTTTTGGAAATAAATTCATACTCGTAGCTATCGATTACATTTCAAAATGGATAGAAGCCCTAGCTTCCCCCAACAAATGACACTTGAGTAGTCATAAAGATTTTTAAGAGCATAATCTTCCCTGGATTCGGTGTATCAAGACTCGTCATAAGTGACGGAGGCTCTCATTTCATATCTAGAATATTTGATAAACTCTTATTAAAATATGGAGTGAGACACCGAGTGACTACACCTTATCATCCACAAACTAGTGGACAAGTAGAAGTTTCAAATAGGGAAATAAAACAAATTCTAGAAAAAATTGTAGCTACATCAAGGAAAGATTGTTCTATTAAATTACCAGAAGCTTTATGGGCCTAATCATTAATAACCAAATCAATAGGTAATACATATATCATGAGCTAAATGGAATGGATTATACTCTATACATAACCAAGAAGCATTTCTAAGAGAAAATATTACATAATCATAAAAGACATTAAACATAGATTGTTCAAAAGCTAAGGTACAACCAAACCAGAAACAACAACAAATCTTTCAGCAATCCACTATCTTGCAACCACCAACAATGGCAATATGGGTGTGAGAATCCACAGTCTTTTTTCCAATCCAATAACGGATGATTTCTTTGACTTGTGTTTGCACATTTAGACTATTTTTGGTCTCAATATTTCACAACCTTTTAAAGTGTTCACAAACTAAAAGATGACTAGAGATAGTGTTATAATGGAGGTTGAACTCATAGGCTCCTTTGGTCACTATGAAATGCCAATGGACACACATAAACATGCTACATGACACAAAATCCTTTTGAGGCATTTTGTCAAGCACTTAGAGTGCATCATTTGCGACTGAACTACGAAAACACATGACATGAACATAAAATACGGAACTGAAATTAAACAGATCTAATAGAAGAAGTAGTTTCATACTGTAGAACAACCATGGAAACTTTGGTGGTCGTGGCTCCCAAAATGGTCGGAAACATAAAAGATGAAGGTTGGCGATTGAGAGTGTGGGCAAGAGAGAGTTTCCGATGAGAGTTTTTGTTTTGGTAAGGGCATGAGAGTAACCATGAGTGGAAGGATAAGTGCTCTCAAAAGAGAGGGAGGTGACCACCATGAAGGTGGAAGGAGAGAACCACCATGTAGGTGGAAGGAAACAACCAAACCCTAAAGGGTGGATGGAAAATTTTCTAAAGAGAAGGTGAAACATCTCTCTCTAGAAATTTTAATTGCCAAAGTGTATTCTTAACATCTTTAACATTAAATGTGTATACTTTGTCTTCTTTTTTTTGGTAAGGTGTATACTTTGTCTTTATTATGACTGAAATAAAGTATTTGTAACAAAAAACGTCAAAATAAGAAATGTTTGGCTTTCTACCTTTAAGTAGCTCATATAGGGTATTCTCTAGGATATGTATAATGATCATCTTGTCTAAGACGTTGATCGAAATTTAAATGTATTGTTTATACACAACTTATAACATATTATTATTTTAGAGAATTATTAAGAACGTCGGCGCATATAGTATAGGATTGAAAAATTTGAGGTCACAAAGAGTGAATGTGAGAGGATTACTATCCTCATTATAGTCTAGAATTTTCAAAATATGTTAATCATTTAATGAAATAACATTTAAATAACTAAACCACTTAGGACAGTGAATTCTCATTGGGCTTAACTAAATAGTTCAACACATAACGGACTATTCAGATACAAAACTCAATTAAATAATTCATCAATAATTAGTTTTTATTTATAATTGACCATAATATATATAATTAATAATTGATTATGTCAATCCATATTTGATTAATTAAATAATTAATCTAACAGGCGTGACATATAGTGTTAACCGCGTCCACATAAAAGCGTTTAAGTAAACTCATCTCACTTATTATAGTTTGGTTGATTTTTCTAAAATATAGTTTTTACGCTCTACGACACCACCATTTTATTATAGATTGCACATAGATGAAAATGTGTGGACTATCCCATTTTAGTTGCAAGAAGTTTCAAAACGATGGTTAACAAATTCAACAACGTGATCACTTCTTTAAGAAATAATTTTCAAAGAAAATTGATCTCGAACAAGTTTAGCGGATCTAACAAAAGTTGTAAAAGTTTCTCCTTTATGAATTAAAAAAATGTCTAATTAAAATTTAGATAGATAAGCTTAAGAAAATTTATTTGTAGAAATAAAGTTTTTCAATTTAAAAAACACCCTTGTTTGTTTTCCCATTTGGAAAGCTTCACATAAATATTCTTTTGAAATTTTATTTTTTGGTAGAACGATCACTAATTTCTTGGAAACTATCTTTGAAGCAATTTAAACTAAACATATAGATGGTATCAGTTCTAGAACCCTTAAATACTAACTTCTTATCAACTTTATACTCAATTAACCAACTCAAGATATCAAAAGTAATCGCTTTATCACATAACTGATTAACACTTAAGATGTTATTTTTAAGCCCTTTAACTAAAATAACTTGTTATCACTTGTGTTTTCTTATTTAAAATTTTAATTTTAAAATCAAAATAGAGTTTCCAAATTATTTTTAAGAAACATGCATATTCTACAAAATTAAATAAATGTTACAATGTTTATATTTACAATTATTGTGGTTAATAATAGATCTTCGATGACATAACTATTTTTAGTAATGGTGTTTGTGATGCGGTTTAGATTGTTTTGAGACAAAATTCAACTCATCCAAAAATAAAATTATTTCAATTTAAAGAATTAATTCAATTTAATATGTTTTTTATCGATTTTTTTAATTTTCAATTTTCAAAATTATAATTCTTAAAAAGCACAATAAAATAAAAATATTTGATATAGAATATAAAATTTAATATTATAAAATAAAATTCATTAATTATGTTTGAAAAATATTATAAAAAAAATTATTATGAATAATGGATGTTAAAATCTTTGTATTTTTCTTTCCTAATAATCTCCCTCACACTTTTGTATATTAATGTGTAATAATTCTATTGTTTGATTTGTGTGTCTTATACATTGGAAGAGTCAAGATATTATTTAATCTAATAAGTTCTTATGAAGCTCTCTCTCTTAAGGGAAATCAAAATTTTGACCATTACCAACAAAAATTGGAATTGTTCTCTCAAATTTTTAAGCGTGCACAAGGTGATATTTGTGGACCAATACATCCATCATGTGAACCACTTAGGTATTTTATGATTTTAATTTATGCATAAATTATATGGTTACATGTTTGTTTGTCAACTCGCAACCAGAAGTTTGTTAGATTATTGCGTCAACTAATTTGAATAAGTTCATTTTCTCGATTATCCTATAAAAGAAAATATATATTGATAACACTGCATAATTTTCATCTCAATCATTTAACGATTAGTGTTTGTCTATTGGAGTTCACATTCAATATCTAGTAGCACATTGTACTTGTGAAAAATACAATAAGATAAACCCCACTGATATATTTTCAGCAAGTGTACTAAATGTTATCGAAGTAATACAAATATATTTATATCCACAAGGATTGTGCTATTTTTACAAGACAACTTGTGTGCTATTGAAAGTAAAATTGTGGGGTTTAAAAGGTTTGGTTTGATAAGATAAATGCATAAATAAAATATTGGGAATTTGATCAAATTAAAGGCAATAAGCCTTGCTTCGAATTCCTTGTATTTCACTATTGATGTTGGTGCCTATAAGCCCTAAGTTATTTCTCAATAATTACGAAAATTTAGTTTAGCCATTATACCTAATTCCTTGGTGTATAACTAACTATTCTATGGTAAAACTTCTTAATCCCCTAGGTCTGTTGGATAGTTAAAAACAAGTAATATTTGGTGTGTTAAATGTAACACTTAAACCACGAAACTTATAAACAAAGCATTAAACGAAAATTCAAGGTGTCACCATCACCATAGGTAATGATTCACTAGCTCCGATATGGAACCAGCTACTCGCTCCTGATCCCCACCATATGACCAAAACATACCAAATTTTGTTATCATCATAGGTAACATTTCACTAATTCTTTATTAGAGTTAGCTACTCGCTCCCGATCCATACCGAACCGGAGCATACCAAATTTGGACCGAAGTTTGTACACCATAATACATGACTCTCAATAACATGCATTATCACCAAAAGAATCACCATGCATATCTCACCATTTAAGCATTCATTCATGTTACTTCACCAAAACAACAACACATCATTATATAAACATAATGATTTGCTAACCGATCACACAAGTTAGCACAAACATCTCCATTGTAGATTCCTGATTATAATTCAAACAATTCATCAAACACTACCATGAGGTAGCTCTACACATTAGCTTTTTAATGCTTTGAATGACGTCTCATTTGAACTTATGAAACGAAAGTTATGGCCAAAATCATCAGACAACGCAACAAAAGACAACAAAAAATTTTAAACTTGGCCTAGGATAATCAATTGTCAAAGGAAGACAATTAATTATAAGAAAATATGTTTCATTACTGACTTAACAAAAAACCACTTTTCCAGGCAAAATAATCAAATGGTGCCCCCCTACAATTGATTATCATCATTTTATTTTTTTCAAAAATTACGCTAGTGCAATCGATTTTCATAGGGTGACAATCGATTGTCACTAGCATAATTTTTCTTAAAAACAAATTATGACAAATGATTGTAGGGGAAAACCAATCAATTGTCATAGGGTGACAATTGATTGTCACTGCTACTTTTTCCAACAAAAAAACAGTTTTCAATATATGTTCATCATCCCCCTTATCCCTAAACCCTCATACATAACTCCAACTAATTGTAAGTGCAATATACTCTTACATGTATTTTGAATGATGTCAAAATTAAGTAGTTTAGTTCTTTGTGTATTTGGACCTTAAATGTTTTGTCTAAATGTGCATCATCATCATAGAACATGTAAGATTAGATTACATAAGCCATCACATGCCAAAATATGAGTTTTTTCACAAAAAGACATGCATGGGTCAATACATGTTGAGTATGAGTCGATACATATTGAGTGGGTTTTTAATGATTTTGGATTTACCTCAAATGGGTCGATACAAAGGAGAAATGAGTGGATACATTATGTGAATGGGTCGGCTCATCTTGTGAATGGGTTAATTCAATCTAAAAGGTGTTTTTCAAATATTTGCCATTGCCTTCAATGTATCGATACACTGAAGGAATGGGTCGATACATTGAGCGAATGGGTTGACTCTCCCGTGTTTGAAGTTTACTCATTCTGAAACATTTTGTTTGGAATTTAGCTTTTTCCTTGAATGTATTGACTCTAGTTGGTCTCGTGTTGACTCATTCAGCTGATGTATTGACTTATTCCATTTTAGAGTCAATACATCTTGTACCAAATTTTAAATTGCATTTTAGCTAAAAATTTGTTTTCTCATTTATTTTTCACACACACACACACACGCAACACACACACACACACACACACACACACACACACACACACAGACATATATAAATACTCATTCATGCATCATTTCTAAGCAATTGAAACCTGAAATATTCTCATCATCTTCAACTTTTCTTGACGCATTCATCAACTACAAATAATCATTTTATTATTATTTATTGGCAAGATAAGATTAATAAGGTCCAATTTAGGCTGTGTAATCAAAATCGGGTTGAGTTTTCTTTGGGGATTCAAGGATAAAACCTTTAGGATTTTTACTATAATATTAAGGGTTGATTCGGAGGTTTTTGCACAATAATATGATGGCAAATAATATTAAAAAATGATGGCATGACTAATGGACAAGATACTATGGATATGCTTAAATAATATGATGGCAAATTTTGAGCTTATAAAATCTAACACATGTGTAAAGTTACATTTAAGACCAGTGGGAGATTGTTAGAATTTTTGGATCACAAATGTAATATTGCGTGTTAGGGTCATTATTTAATTAGACAAAATAGTGGTGGTCTAATTAATATTAAGTATGTGGATAAGAACATAAATGTCATGAAATGTGACATTATTGTGTAGATATCACAAGTCAATATCTAATTTGATAAATGACCAAATTAGAATATTGAAAACTAAGAAATAATCCTGAAGTTATTTATGGGGTTATGGTCCCTATTTGCAGAGCGATGGAAAAAATACTACTCATCAGGAAAAAAAATCTCTCTTTATCCGCTTCGGAGGGATTCAATAAGTCATAAAGACAACCGTCAACGATTTCCAATAACAAACTCATATACGTTTTTGCCTTTATTTTCTGATTGAATTTTATTATGAGTTTAAAGGATATAAGTTGATGGATTATTAACTTATAGAAATTAGTTAAGAATTCTGTTTTTTATTTTTATATAATAGAAATCATACTGTTATAAACAGATTTAACATCATATCTTTAATGCTAATTGATTTAAAAAATATATATTTTAATAAAATAATATTAAAAAATGACATTACATTAGATATCTTCATATGATTGGAGAAAGATTACGATGTCCATCTAAATTTAAAAGTATTACTATAATGTTTAAAAATGCTGTGATAATTTTACTTTAAATCAGTTTTTAATATAAGCTATAAGGTATCGACCGGGGCGTCAAATGCACAAATGACACTCCAATCAATTATTTATGGCCTCCAATTTTGAAATGTTTATTTTGTAACTACTGTTTTTTTTTTAAAACTACATAAGTATTTTGAAAGAAAAGAACAGTGTTTCATGAACAACAAACACAACCGAGAAAAAAACGGTGGATAATAATTGTAAATTAATAGTACTACTAGTTTCTATCCAACCAAATGTTTGCACATTATAAAACAATATTGGAGGCCCACAAATTAAAATGTAAACAACAAAAACATATTTATGTAAGTGAGTTTTTCTTCTCCTGGGGCCTATTTCCGTTTTTAAAAAGTAAAGTTAACAAAGTATTGAAAGTAAAGTTGAGGCGTCGTTAGAGGCAAGATAAGGATGTGGACGTGAAGATGAATATAATAAAAGTTATAACAGTTGTAGAAGTAAAAATGGAGAAAGAAAATGCTGAGATCCACAAGGTTAAAATATTAATGAAAAAAGAGAGAGAAAGAGAAAGAGAGATAACGATGATAACGGTTGAGTGAGTGATGATGGGTTTGTTTCTTTCTTCTGAGTTTGACTGACGACTATTAATACAATTCTATTACAGGCTGTATAGCATTACGTGCGGATATATAATAATTTATAATTAAAATTAAGGACATTTAAAAAAGTTTAGGTCGTTAAATAGATAAGCAGAGTGGGACCCAGAAGACAAGAGTATGATGAGGTGGCGGAAAACGACAAGATTGGTCGCCGAATCGGAGCGCGAATCATTTCTGCTTTTTTTGGTCAGTCCAGCCTGTATTCTTTACCTGCTTATATCTATCCCTATTTCGATCCACTCACACTCACACCTGCCGGTCACCTTCCTCTCTTATTCTTCTTAATAAGGACACAACATAACTTTCGGTGTAGAATATATATGTAAGACCGTTTCTTTCTTTTAAGTAAGAAATTTTTCATATAATATCATGTTAATTGCTTAAATCAATTTGAAAGTCTTTCATTGGTTTTTTTTTAAACCAAATTATAATTATTTTTAACTCAGTTATATGGTTTGATTTTATAATCATAATCAAATTTTAATCAAAGTTGATTATAAAATTAGTTATAAATTTGACTATGATTATATAATTGATCTTAGATCGATTATTAATAATTTTTTTAAATAATTTATTTGTCCAAAAAAATGGATTAGTTTTTTAAAATATTTAAAAAAATTATATTTTTTTCCAAAATATTTCAAAATTTTTTTTTTTTTCATAAAATTTAATATTTAAAAAAATGAAATTTTTTATTTCAATAAATAAATAAAAAATCATAAAATTTAAATTTTTTTCCAAAAAAAAATATTCACGAAAATGAAATTTTATTAAGAAAAACTAAATTATTTTTTCAAAAAATTTAACTCTTTTTATTAAAAAATAATTTTTGTTCATACAAAAATTATTTATTTAAATAAAATTTCACACAAATTATTTTTTTTCATAAAAGAAAATTCAAAATTAAATATTTTTTCCAAAAAATTTTAAATTTTTATTCAAAAATAAAATAAAAATTAAATTGAATTTATATATTTGAATTTTGAATAATAATCAGATAATAATCAGATTCTAAAATAAAATATACTTAATCAATTAATAATTATTTAATTATATCTAGATATTTTAAATTTTCATCATGAATATAGATCTCACAATCGGATATTTTATATATTCATTCTACATCCATATAATTACCCGTTGTTATTCCTATTAAAAGAGAACTTTGTAAGTTAATTTCCTCTCCACTGTATCGAAAACTTGGACACATTACCATAGAAATCGAACACATACTCCCCTATCAACTATAATTCCAGCACAAATCAATTACAAAGAAAATTATAACACAGTAATTGATGGTCTCAAGAATCGTCGGTCTCTTGTCTTGTATCCCTCCTTGGTGTTCATCGTTCAAGACATGGATTGGTGCCGTTGTACAATGATTGGGCCAGATAAACCCAATACTAAATGATTAATATGGATAATCAGATTAAATTTTTGTCACCTGTTTTCCGTGAAGATACTATTTGGTAAAAAGATGATGGAGAAAAACTAGTCTATTGATGGATCTATGAATAGTTGGCTAGTGGTATAGTGGAATTTTGTGATTGAATGAAGTAACAATAAAAGTAGGGTCTATAGTGGATATTGATGAATTAAAGTAATGTATAGGGAAAGGGCGATAAGGGAAAGTTGTCGGGTAGGATGGGGGTATAGTATAGGTTTTCATTATTCAAATGCCAAATAGTATCATCCCACAGATCCGTATCCAATCCATTTCTGTTTACTTGTACTACCTCCTACTCCAACCTACTGCCTACTGCCAACTAACGCCTTCTGTCTTCATGCAATCTTAATCCTTCATCTTCGAATGCAATGCATGCAATATAATCTTCTGATCATGAGGATAATTAACAATACTTGTGTTCCTTACCAAACTAACAACGTCTAATACAGTATTAACATAAAAATTAATTTAATCAAGATTATTATTCTTCATCAAAATTTGTAACAATAAAGAAAAACTTTAGTTAATGGTCACTTTCAAATGATGATAAGATACACAGTAGATAGACTGAGTTGTGGACAGGAAAATGAAAGGGAAGTGTAAAGTTACTGTAACCATCATTTTTAACTGGTAATTTGTAGCTGTATAAATTTACTGAAGAGGAGCGTGGTAATAAATAATAATGCTAATAATGGTTCCCCCTTTATGAGAAAGTATGGTTTTGTTAGTTTCAACCCGCGTGGAATTTTCTATAAATAGAAAATAAGTATAGTACGGAGGTTTGTAACTGTAGTACTTTATCACAATTATTAAAACCGAGCAGGGACAACTACATTATTATTATTATATTATTAATTATTATTATTATTAAAAGGGTTAAATATATTTTTAATTTTTATAGAATATCTCAATTTTAATTTTAATCTATTTTAAAAAATAATATATTTTAATCCCTATAAAATTATTACGCACGTAATTTTATTCCTTCCTATTTTTAAATAATTATTTTACAGATATCCTTAGAATGTTATGAAACGTTTTTCAAAAAAAATTCAATTTGATTTTTAAGTCGAGATTTTAATTACTTTTATTATTATATTTTAAAATTTAAAAAATTTATATTTAACTCTTCTCATTTTAAAAAATTCTATAATTTAGTAAATAAATATTTTATAGTATTCTAAACATAAATGAAAAAAATTATTCAAAAATTTAAAAGTTTAAGAGTAATTAAACAACTTTTAAAATTTTAGAAAACAGCATGGACTAAAATTTCATGTAAACAAAATTTATAAGAATTAAAATATATTATTTTTTAATAAGAATTAAAATATATTATATTTTTAATAAGAATTAAAAATATAAATTGAGATATTCACGGAGACTAAAAATATATTTTATTATTATTATTATTATTATCAAGATATTATGCACCGTGTTTTTTTCTTTCTATTGACATAGTATTATACAAATTCATTTAAGTACTTTGAAAATAATGAATTGCTATCATAACACCACATTTATTACACCGTATCCTTATATCAGGTAAAAATACAAGTTTTTTTTTAAATAACATAGTTTACTAAATAAAATACCGAAATAACCTACTTTTAGAAGTATTTAAGAAAATGACTTAGTTTGAAGTGTATTCGCCATTTTAATTGGCGAAAGCTTGAAAAATTAATTCAATAAGACACACATAAGCCATATGATATGGCGAATAAATGAAATTACTTAAGTGCATTCACCAATCAGATTAGTGAATGGGTGTAAATTTGATGCCCTAAATACTGATTGGTTCAAATGATATGGTGAGGATTATCATTCTGCTTTCTGATTGGCGAATGAGGTAAAACGAGGATCACAAGGTCTCTTTTACATGAACTCTTTCTCTTTCACATGTTCACATGCATTCAAATTCAAATGGAATATTGACCACAGGGGAAACATATATGGCAGGTTATGTGCATGCAAGGAATCTGAATCTTGTAAGAAGAGGCAAGACATCACGCAATCAGGGAATCACGCAGATGGTGGAGCAGCTTTATACATCTGACTTGATTCGTCGTATTGATTGGCGAATACATGTAACTGGGAGGCTTGATTCGTCAATTGGATCGGTGAAAGAGTTTTAAAATTAAAACCATAAGCCAATCAGATTGGCGAATGTGTGTATGTTATGTGTACGAATGAAAACCCTACACCCGACATGTGTCTTATAGTTTTTTATAGTTTGTAGGTTACATTGCATGTCTCTTCTAGGTTATGTGTATCATACATTATAATTTGTAGGTTACATTGCGTGATTCACTGAAAAAATAATTGTTATTGCGTGATTCCCTGAAAAACTAATTTATAGGTTACATTATAATTTGTAAGAAAAAATAATTGAATAGGGTGCATGTGAATTTCTATTTATAGGTTGTTAAATGTTTCAATGATACAAATATCACTTATAAAAAACATTCTATATTAAACATATCACATTGAGAACATATTTGAGGTATGGCCCAATCACCACAATATATTATCAATGCACATATAAATGGCGAAATATTCTATTGTAACCTATATGGGTTCAACTTTCCTAATACCGAGGTTACAAGGTTCTCAATTACCCGACGGTCAAATTTTGCTCATCTGAAACAGAGGTTGAAAAAGAAAATACAGCGCGGTCCAGTAGACAACATCATTTACAAAAATCCAGTCTTTTATGAAGATAATCAGGTCATGTTTTTCCAATTAATTGTATGTGATGACGAAAGTGTTTGTACTATGTTTCTCAGCCATGAATATTCTGGTTTCAATGATATTGAGCTTTATGTTACGCTACACCAACAACAGATGTCTCAAATCGTTGATCCTTCGCAAGTGTTTTGTGAATCCGACAATAATTTAGCTGAAGTCGATGTTGTTGATGACAACGAGAAAGAAGAGGAGGAAATTGTTGATGAAATGGTCAATGAAGATGAGGTCCCAGCCAGTCATGTATATTGTCATCCTCAACACATGACAAAGCTGAACTTGGGAGGTGATGACCCATCTTCAGATATATTTTACGACCTGTATCTTCAAAAACAAGGTGCATTAAAAGAGGGCGACCATTTTCGAACAAAAGAAGAATGCGTACGAGTGATAAAATATTACCACATGGATTTATCAGATGATTATAAGGTCGACCGAACGAACCCTACTCTGTATAAGATATTTTGTCGTAACGTGGCGTGTCTGTTTTGATTGACAGCATTGTACAAAAAGAGAAGTGAGGATTGGAAGGTTGTGTCTATGGATCCAAAGCATACTTGTATAATCACTAACGCAATGCAGGATCATCGACAACTGAGTTCTCATCTAATATGCAATGATATTTTATCAATCGTTGGCGACGACCCGTCGGTAAAGGCCAACACGATAATTAGGCACATAGTTCAAAAACACAAGTATACTTTGTCGTACAGGAAAGCATGGATAGTTAGAATGAAGGTTGTTACCGCCGTATTTGGAAATTGGGAGGACTCGTACAAAGAACTCCCAAAGTTTTTGTTGGCACTTAAGCACTACACTTCATGGACTGTTGTCATTCTTGAGACCTTGCCGACGTATACTCCAGAAAGTCATTGTGTTAGTGGAAATGGCATATTCCACCGTCTCGTTTGGGCGTTTGACCCATGTATAAAAGGTTTTACCTTCTGCAATCCTATAATCCAAATTGATGGAACATGGATCTACGGTAAATACAAAGGAAATCTATTGATGGTAGTGGACCAGGATGGAAATAACAACATCTTCCCAATTGCATTCGCTCTAGTCGAGAGGGGACTGCTGAGGGATGGAGTTTTTTCTAAAAAATATCCGACTTTCTGTTGCTCCCCAGCCTAACTTATGTTTGATTTCAGACAGACATACATCAATTGAGAGTGCATGGAAGAATGTTAGTAACAGCTGGCAGGATCCTCCTTCGACATATGTCTATTGCATTAGACACATCACTCAAAATTTCATAAGAGAGATTAAAGACAAGGTGTTGCAGAAGAAGGTCGTGAATGCAGGGTATTCATTAACCGAACCGTCATTCAAACATTATCGTGAAGAAATCAGACTAACAAATGCAGATGCATTCAGATGGATCAACCAAATTCCATTGGATAAATGGACCAGGGCATACGACAAAGGACAATGATGGGATCACATGACCACAAATCTAGTTGAATCAATGAACTCAATTTTCAAAGGCATTTGTAACCTATCGATAACCGCTTTGGTGAGGTCAACCTACTTTAGGCTCGGGGAACTTTTTGACACCAGACGGTCAAAATGGAGTTCTATGCTACAGTCTGGTCAGATGTTCAGTGATAGTTCAATGACGTTCATTAAAGAGTAGGATTCCAAATCTAACACACATCTGGTCACAGTGTTTAACTGCAATAAAGGGCAATTCAATGTTGATGAGATAATGGATCACCACGAAGGGAGACCGAGGGGATCCTATCGGGTAGAACTAGATAACAATTGGTGTGACTGCGGAAAATTTCAAGCCTTTCGTATGCCTTGCTCCCATGTCATAGCGGCATGTTTAAAGGCTCGACTGGACCCATCAAACTTACTTTCCATTGTTTACCAAGTGAAAAATCTTTGCAATGTCTACAACAAAAGATTTCTGGTGGTTGCAAATGAGGACTACTGGCCTACATACAATGGGGAAATAGTCTAGCACAATTAAAATATGCAAAGAAAGAAAAAGGGGTGTCCTAACAGCACGCGTATTCGAACAGAAATGGATACGACGAACAAAATGGTGAAACTATATAGTTCATGTTGTCAACCCAGGCACAATCGTAAGAAATGTCTCAATGTTGGACCAAACACAAAGACATAATTTAAATCAATGTAATTGTATCTCTTTATAACAGAAACATCATTCATTTCATTCATATCATTAAATTTTTACAACTGCGTTAAACTTAAACAACACAACAAGAAGACAACATCATCTAGGCTATTACAAGAACATACATAAATAAAACAAGAACATACATAACACACAAAAAATAACATGAACATACATAAAAAAATCAACTAAAACCTTCAACTTATCTAGGTTATTACAACCATCAAGACAACATCATCTGGACCTAACATCATGGTAAGGACACCCGCATCATTGACTACTTTTCTCCACTTCATCACGTCTGACTCCACAACCCGCTTCTCAATGTTCCTGATCTTTTCTTTATGCCCAATTTCTCCTTCTAACCAGCGGTTTAATTCCCTATTCAAATGTTCCAATGTCTGCGTGTTCCAGAGCAGCATCTTCAGCGGAGGCTTTGTTGTTGAGAAAAACACCAAAGCATTTTTTATCATAATATCAAATTTTGGAAGCAGTTATTCTAATGTTGGTGATGATGATGATGATGACGATGGACAGTGGTTTACAGGAGCAACCATGTTGTGAGGAGGAAAATAAATAAATAACAAATGAGAGGGAAAGAATGAAAAGAATGAATGAGAAATGAAATCTCATAAAATGAATATTTATAGAGAAATGCTAAAAAAAATAATCAGCTAATTAGCCAACTCATTTGGCGAATCCGTACAAAATTTAGAAAATAAATCCAACTCATTCGCCATCTCATTTGGCGAATAAGTTTAAAGTACATAAAAAAAATTCAATCACACACATCAGCCATCTCAATTGGCGAATGTGTGTATAATCTAAAAATAATAATTCAATTTATGTCCATTCGCCAAACCATTTGGCGAATATGCACCCAAACTACATTATTTTGGAAAATTATCTGAATACTAGGTTATTTTGGAAAATAATTTATTAAACTATGTTATTTAAAAAAAATCAAAATACAACATCGCATGTGTTCATGTATATCAGAAAAAGTGAAAAATAATTAATAAATATGATAAAAAGAGTCAAACCGTATTATTATATAGTGTAATTGTCATATTCAAGTGTAGGAATATCATTCCTCTTGAAAATAAAGATGTGGGTGGTGACGGGAATCAAGTTAATATTTTTTTAAATATAAAATGTCCTACCAAGAATTAAAAATAAAATTTAGTTGTTTTATATTAGTTTTTTTTAAATATAAGATGTCTTATCAAGAATCTACCATATAAGAAAAACTAAGGTCAATGAATTTACTCTAATACCCTTTGGGACATATGTCATCTCTCCTTCTACCAACTATCTAACACATCTACTTACTTTAATCTTATCTTTCAAAAACACACCAAAAATCAAATCCCTAACTTTGTTTGAATTTCAAACTCAGTACATCTATGAGCTATCTCTCACTCTCGTCCCTTTTTTCCTTTCCTCTGTCCCTCATCCTCTTCTTTCTTCATCCTTTCAAGTTGTCCGTAAGATACTTCCCCCTTTGGGAATTAGGGTTTCATAACAACATCCATTGGTTTCGTGATTTTCGCTTGTGAATATGAGGTAATCCAATTTCGTTTTTGATTTTCTGGTTGACTTGATATATTGGTGTTCGTTTCCGTTTTCTACTTATCGATTGGTGTTAGGGTTTTGTTGACACCATTGTTCATGGAGGATTTGGAGTATTTTGAGGTATGTTGGAGACTCATTTTGTATTGTTATAACAAAATCAACATCATTGTCATGAAATAAACGATGTTTGGGTAATGTGTTCGTATGTGTTTATTTTTATGATATATGGCTTTAGTTGTGTTTATCTTTCGGATATATTTGTTCAGTTGGGTTTATGTCCAGATCATGAATCGATAAACATCGGTTTATGTTTGACTGATTTAACTTGCATTTATATGTTTTGAACGGTTACTTTTGTTTGAACTTCGTTTGTAGGAAGAGTCACGTTTTGGGTTAGCTATTCAATCAGCTCATCCTGGTAATTTGTTCAGGTCCGTTTAGATTCATTGCTTTATTTTATATGATTCCTTTCATGTTATGTTGTTATACAATAGAAATTTTGTTTACATATGTTTATTATTAACAAATTACTTGGTAATGTATATTGGTTTAATGTTGTCTGCAGGTTATTTGATTGATGATATTAGAGCTGAAATTTACAATGAATCCAATTGTAGTTATCCTGTCAATGGTGATGTGTACGTTAAATCTTTTTATACCAATCCTAAAGGTTTGTTTTAATATATTCAACCTCCTTTTCGTTATATTTACTTTCATAAATTATGTGTTTCTTTGAGAATATAGAGATATGTTCATCGAGGATGTGTTCACACCTGCACTTCAATCTTTTTCAACCAATCATAAAGTTTTGTTTTCATATATTTGTCCTTCTATTTCTTGACTTTAGTTTCACATGTAATGTGTTTTTTTCCAAGATTGGTAGTGTCTGAATTTGTCAATGTTCAATTCAGACTCAACTTATTTGCATATATTCTCTTTGAATTGTGCAGGTTTATGTCGTTCATCTAGCTTTGTGACTTAATGATTATGACCCTGAGGGAGTTGTTTAACACTTAATAAGAAATCAGAACGAGTGGTATACATTTATACTATATTCATTTAGTTTAATCGTAGTGTTCAACAATACTCCAATTTTGTTTTAGATTATATGCTTGACCTGATATATTGGTTTTCGTTTCCATTTTATGCTTATCGATTGTTGTTAGGGTTTTGTGGTCACCATTGTTCATGGAGGATTTGGAGTATATTGAGATATGTTGGAGACTCATTTTGTATTGTTATAACAGAATCAATGTCATTGTCATGAAACAAACCATGTTTGATTAATTTTTTCAGTTGTGTTTATCTTTCTGATATATGGCTTCACTTTTGTTTATCTTTCAGATATATTTGTTGAGTTGGGTTTATGTTCATACAATCAATACCACACATACAACCTAAATCGGCATGCTACTACAATTACATAAGGTTTGCCATGAATCGATATACATCGTTTGCATTTATATGTTTGGGACGCTTACTTTTGTTTCAATTTTGTTTGCAGGAAGAGTCACATGTTTGATTGATGATATTAGACCTTAAATCTATAATGAACCCAGTTGTAGATATCCTATCAATGATGATGTGTACTTTTAATATTTTTATACCAATCATAAAGGTTTGTTTTAATATATTCAACCTCTTTATTCTTATCTTTACTTTCATTAATAATTTGTTTCTTCGAGAATATACACATATGTTCATCGAGGATGTGTGGACACCCACACTTCAATCTTTTTCAACCAATCATAAAGCTTTGTTTTCATATATTCGTCCTTCCATTTCTTGCCTTTAATTTTACATGTAATGTGTTTTTATGACTTAAAGCTTTGTCTGAAATTGTGAATGTTCTATTCGGACTCAACTTATTTGCAGATTTTCTCTTTTCAATATGCAGGTTTATGTGATTCATCTACCTTGAAAACTTGGTCAGTAACACTCTGTGGGAGTTGTTCATCAATTAATAAGAACACTATTCAGGTGGTATCAATTTATACTATTTTCATTTAGTTTAATAGTAGTGTTCGACAATACTCCTGTTAAGTCTTTTACCCTTAGAGTAAAACCTGAATATATCTTTTTGACTAACAAAAGCTTTTGATCAGGTTTTTCAGATATTGTTTTGCTATGTGATAGTTTAGGGTGCTCCCTGTGTCGGCCAAATGCTTTATTCACTTTATCAAGTCTTCGTGTTAACTGTTCCATCAAATTTTTGAAGACTTTTATTTTTGGAATGTCATTTGTTGTTTTAGGATTAGGAAAGCCTACTGCACCAAACCAAGAATAAGGTACATATATAAATTAAGCTTTTTTATTTAAACATAAACAATTCTTTTTTTATATTAGGTAAGTAGAAAAAGTCAAATAAATTAATAATGGTTTTTAATAACATTAACCCCAATAATTACAAGGGTGTTGGGAATACAAACGACACCACTTATTGCGTTTTCCCATTTCCAATTGAAATTATATTATAACGGTTCACAATCACTCAAAACTAGTTTCACTTTACACCACGACTGTTTCTTACACGGCCTAACCCACTCACCAAAAACTGAGTGAAGTTCTTCATCCATCTCTAATGGAAGCACGCAGCAACTCACACTCTCTACCGATCCTGATTAGTTCTCCAATAAGGTAATTTTCTCAGTTTATTCTTCTTTCATATGTGACGATTACAATGTTTGTTGCATGCATGGTAAATCTCACATCTTTTTATTCTTTTGGATATTAGGTTAACTTAGTATATTCATATTTTCAGATTTTCCTTTGTATTTTTGCAACCCTTCTTATTGTATCTTCTTCTTCCGAGTTAGGGTTATTATTTTTGTAGTGTCTATTGTAACTTTATTTAATGACAGATTCATCATTTAACGCCGTTTTTTATGCAGACCCGCAAATGGTTCTGACGACCTATCTAATAATAAGAAATGCACTCACAACTACACTCTCAAGATGATGTTGAACGAGATACACAATAGGGACATTTGTAAAACACATGTGAGAGATGGAAAGTGCGGGTCAAAGGTTAAAACTAAACCTGGTATGAAGTCTGAGCTAACAAATGGAAATGATCAAGGTGTCACCAATGATGCTGAACACCCTACACATCACAACATTGCGGGTCAACCATTGTTTCCCAAGAGGTACATGTCTTGTGATTGTTATAAATCTAGAAATACGATCTTTAACAAATAGGGTAGATACTGATAATTCTTATTTTCGTATTGTTGGTATTTGTTTTACAAAACATGTTAAGTTAGTTATATCTTATGAATTAGCCTGGACTTATTGGATGCATGTACTATGAATTGCTTTGATATAACTTCATCACTTTATTTTGTATTATTTTGTAGTCACCTATATGGTTCTCATGGGCTGTCACCCAATTGGAAACGCACTCGCAACCACACTCTCAAAAAATTGTTGAACCAGTTAGACATTAACAACAATTCAAAGACCCCTCTGGTGGATGGCCAACTTGTCTCGAACGTGAATATCGAATCTGGTATGGAGTATGGAACACAAAAGGGAAACGGTGAAGGTGGGGCCATTGGTGGAAGTTCAAGATGATTCCGCGACAAAGGCAAGGGAATAACGCATGCCTCTGCAAATTCCAAGTTTGCTGCACTCCCTTCATATCACAAATTAAATTATCGATGGAGGTTATCCCAAAGGTATTTTTGTTGTCATTCGTATTTTTTTTATGCTTTCAAGTTGTGTTTGCATTATTATAAAGTATGATTTGCTTGTATAACTCCATCATTTCCCTCTTAGAAACAACTTAACTTCTTTTGAGAAGTAAGTTGTCTTCTAACCTCTTCTTCTTCTCTTCTTCTTCTTCTTCTACTTTTTTCTTTTCTCTCCTTCTTCTTCATTAGGATAGAGTTCAAACCTCACTATCCTAGGTTTACCCATGTATGATAATGTAAACACCCCAAATTTGCCCTCACCCATTCACCATGGCTTGTGATCATTCTCATATGCATAAACACAATCATATCACCTCATATCCCACTTTTGATTCACTGGATAGTTTCTAAGTCATCTGCACCTAGGGTTTGTGATCTGAGCAAGCCAAAAGCCTCTTGAGCCACACCAAAGGCAACCAATCACTTCAAAGGGATCCATGTGTGTTCAAGCATCATATTACATCCTCTCAAAGTCAAGATTTCCAAAGAATCACAAGAACTAGGGTTTGAATGGATGCAGAGCCAGGTTTGACTGCACAGTTGACTTAAAATTAGGGTTTTGGTTTCAGAGGCCATAACTCCAAATTTTTTGGTCATTCTTGTTTCCATTGGTCTCTATATGGTATAGGGAGTATGCATATCAATTTTCATGGAGAAATTCCATGGGGAAGTCATCTGATCAAGAGTTGACTTTTCAGACAAGTCAGTGTGAAATCAGGGCATCTGAGGCCCCCAATGACCCAACCAATGGGTGATCTTCATCATTTTGAGTGTATATGATCTTTATTTGATCATGGAAGAAGGTTGAAGTTCATATAAATCAAGAATTTGGAAATTTTGCAAATGTTGACTTTTTGGGCATAGTTGACTTTTCAAAAATGCTTCATTTTAGGTCATTTTTCAAGTCTTGATTATTGATCCAAAAAAGCTTCAAATGGAAAAACTTTGGTCATGAAAGTTGTAGATCTCATTTTTCCCTTTTCAAAAAGTACAAGAACATGATCAAACTCTTCTTGGATCAAAAGTTATGGTGTGGCAAAGTTGGCCAAAATCATTAATTTTCAAGGCATGCCTCAAATGGAAATTTTGCAAAATCATGGACCAAAGCCAATTGTGACCCCTAATTCATTTCAAACCATGACACAAACATTCTACATGTCCTAAAAGTCAGAATTGGACCAAGGTTTCTCATGTTTTGGTTCATGTAACAAGACTTTCTTTCATGTGAACCATAAGGGCAACAAGTTGCAAAACCACTCATTTCTCTTCACCAACTTGCTGCATTGGCCCTTGAACCAAGCTAGCCCTTTCCCCTCATTGTGCTGCGCATAGCCCATGCCATGTACTTGCCTAGATCATGAGCCATACTTGCCTTACACAAAACTTGACTTTTTGCAAAAGCAAACTTACCAATCACTATAGGCCAGGTCACATCATCTGACCTATAGGATTAAAATACATTATCATTTGGCAAGCCAAAGATATCAAGAAGCAAGGCTGAAGCTCACTCATTCAACACATTCACAAAAAACACTCCTCTTTGCATAAGCCTTCGAATCTGCCTCCACAAGCTCAGAACACTCAAACCATCTTCATCATTCATCTCACCACACTTCATAGACCTCAAACCACCAAAAGCCAGGCCTGAAACAAGCAAGAACACCCCACTGCCATTCTTCACCTCAACTTGCAGTTCCATTCGAATCTCTCTCCCTAGCTCACAAACATCAAAACAAACACCACAGACCTTCTCCACACATCATCTGGACCACAAACAACTATTCACCATGACCTGAAACTGCCTGAAACTCCATTGCCATTTCTGACTGAGCTTGAGCAGAAGCTTGTCAAACTCCTCATCCAGCCAACATAAATTCCTTTTGAGCATTCAAACATCATCTGGGGATCAAGTGGAGTGGATTGCACTGAAGGAAGTGGCCAGAAAGTTCTCAGAGTGAAAGCTTCGAATCTCAGGTAGCTTGAAAAATATTTTTCCAGAAATCATTTTTCTTGTTCTAAACTTGCTCCTTATGCCTTCCTGATCATGAATATGCTTTTAGTTTTTGAAATGGTGATGAATTGAGTATTTAATTAGCTTCTGAAACTTGCGTGCCCTAGTTCTTATTTTCTTCGATTCAGCTTTGTTAGGGAAAATAAATTTGTTTTGAGTGAGGGTTTTGGTTCGTGAGGGTGTAAGGATCATTTCCCAGTTCTTGGATTTCATTTTAGTTAGCTTTTTGGGGTTTTGGGGATTTTTCAGGGGAGATGCTGCCGGAGAAGACGACCGGAAGTCTTCTCCGGCAGCCTGAATGTCATTAGCCCTAACCTCAGGTCATTAATGTTTGTTTGAATTCTGGGCGTTGGATGCGTTGAAATGTTTGACTCCCCGCGCGAATGGAAGGCTCAGATTCATTCATTTGCCCTAATCTTATTTAATTAAGATAATCATAATTAATTAACTCAGAGGCCATCTGGACCCTCCATTCACGCGCCAGTCAACGCATTCAAACCTAGGGCTCATCTCAGCCTTCCATTTGGCTGACTTCTCCTTTTATTTAATTTTAATTCATTTTCTTTTCATTTTATTTGCATAATTTATTAAAAATAGCAAAAATGTCTTAAAAATTATGAAACTTTTTCTTAAAGGTTTTATTAATTTTTAAGACCCAAAAATATTTTTATTTTATTTTTTATCATTAAAAAAGTATTTTTAAATATTTAAAAGATTATTTTTAATTGATTAATGGAAATTAATTAATTAAAAATACTTTTAGGTATTTAAAAATCACCAAAAAATTCATGAAATGTTCTAAGACATTTAGAAACATTGTCCAACCTTCAAACAAAATTTCTTTTTTGATCTTGATGCATTTTGAGAATTTTCCATTGAATTAAATCACTTTTTTGTGCATTATTTTGATCCAAGGTTCAAAAATTCATTTCTGCCTATCTAAGAAGAGTTGGACATTGATTCTTTTTGCTTTGTTTTGTGTTTGGCATGTAGTTTCTAGGGTAAAAAGGCCTTGATTTGTTTCCTCATTTTCAATTTGTTTGGCATTTCTTTTGTTTAAGAGCCCTAAAAACCCTAATAACTTAGAAAATTCATATCTTGAGATTGGTTAGGAGTTGAGACCTCCCCTTTGGACCTTGGTTTAGTATAGGGTTAGGGTTTCTTTGTATGGCATTTTCCATTTTTTATCTTAGGGTTTGCTTCTATTTTTGGTTCTTGTTTGTTGTTTGATCCATAAACCCTAATTTGGGCTTTCATTTGCATACCTCTTGCATTCTCTTGCATAACATGACTTGCCATGACATTTCAAGCATTCATGTGATTCATTTAACATCATAAGACATGTAGAAAGTATGTTTGATCATTGCATTACATATTTGCCATGTTGTATGCTTTGTATGCTTCATAACTTTTCATGTGTATCCATGCTTCTAAGCTTGCATCATTTGCATCCATGAACTTGTATGATCATTTCCATGTGCTGCCTCATGTTTGTAGCATCTCATAACATCATTAGCATCAACATGCTTCTGGTTCTGTGTATCCTCATACCATTTCATCCCATTTAGCATTGCATTTCATTTCTTTCTAACATTTCAGGTGGTAAGTAAACTTGAGAAGTGAATTTGCCTTCACTTCTCATAACTTTTCTTTTCATCTCTCTTGCATCCATTGCTGCATTTCTATATGAGTTTGAGATTGAGCTTGCTCATTCTTGTTCTTCCCACTTTCTTGCTCCAAGTGACTTGACTTCTTAAATGAAGCAAGTTACTTTGCTTCTCTTGATCCTGTTCATCTGCTTCCTGGTGGTTCCATTGAAGATCTTCTTGGTGAAACCTCACAAACCTTAGGAACAACCAAGCATGACAATGATTAGGGTTTTGGTTAGTCTCCCCTCTTAGTTTCACCTTTGTGTCTCTTTGAGTCCTCTCCTCTCATCTCATAATCAGGGACTAAACCCTAAAGGCTTTAAGGCTTTGTGATTAAGCTTATGCCTGCATCCTTCTCTTAGGATGGAGTGTATAACTTTAATCCTAAGTGTTAAACCCTTAATGTGTTTAAATCTCTTAATCAACCCACTTAATAAGTATCAAGACATCACACTTGTAACTTGGGCCTTGCGTTAGGGTTCTATTTCTTCCTTAATTGGTTAAGAAGGACTAACCCTAGTGTTAATGGACAAGTCCCTCTCAAGTTGTCTTACAAATCATAAAACTCACTTCATCATCATATCATTAAATAAAATCCACTTAATCAAAGGTTTGTTTTGTCATGAGTTTAATCCCTAATCATGGATTAAGTTGAGGAGTTTTCCTCAGCTTAAACACTCTCATCTATTATCCTTCTATTAGGATGGTGTAATGAGTCTGTTTAATCCTTGATTATGGCTTAACCTCATTACTCAACACTAAACAAAAACACCAAAAACATCTAAATAATCACAAATAGGTTAATGATCTTAATCCTACATCAAAGGTGATTAAGTGTGAGAATCTGACTTCACACTTAAGGTATTCTCATTACCCCTAATCAGAGGGAAGATGTGATGAGTTTACTAACCCATTGGTTTAGGCTTAAGCTCATTAATCTATGACAAACATCCAAAAAGCAATAAAAGACTGAAAACTCAAAAACAAACAATAATCGTCTCCTTCGGGATTCTTTTCTCATCACCTTCACTCACAAGCGAGAACTTGCTTCTTCCGTCTAATGCAAGACAGTTTGCACCTGAGCCAGACAGGTCATACACTTGAGCATAGACAAGTAAGCAGTTCGCAAGTCAATTCATCTTTCAGTCTCTTTGGGTCGAACTACGGTGTTCTGACTTCCTCATTGCACGAGAGGATACGTAGGCATAACTTAACAGTTATCGAACAAAAGTCTCTGTATATTCCCCCTCCTTCCAGCATTATTCTTTGAGCCTCATTATCATGAGCATCTTATTCTTGTTCTTACACTGACACTTTCATACTTCATATCACTTATACATCATACACTGACACCTGTATATCTTTTCCAGCTATTTTATACACAGATTGCACTGACACTACCCCTTTAAAACACAAATCTTTCAAGCGTGGATCCCGTCGAGTACGACGGACAATCTGGGTGCTAATACCTTCCCAGGTTGTAACCAACCCCCTTTCTCAGTCTCTCTGGTTCGCAACCGTCTTATCCATCTTTTTCTAGGTCTATGCAGCATTACCTTTCCTCCGGGATAAAAATTCCTAGCTGGCGACTCTATTCTTCTCCAGTGAGTTCACGGCTGTGTGTTCTCACTGTTCCCTTCGCCGACCGTTCGCGTCTGTACCTTCATATGATCCAGTTTCATTTGTCGGGAGCGACAGCTTGGCGACTCTGCTGGGGATTTTTTTATATTGCAACTAGGGCTTCTGGTTCTTTTTGTGGGTTCTTCCTAGCGCTTGTTTGATTTGTGCTTACTGGGGTGTTATGTGCTTATTTGTGTTTGTATATGTTTTACTTTTTTGCTTTATGTACAGTTTGCTTTACTGCTTTCTTTATTGCACTTTGTATATATCATACTGTCATGTTGCTGGCTGGATCTGTTGTTTGCTTTGGTGGGTGGGGTTCTATTGAGAGTTAAGGTCCTACACCTGGGACCTGAGTGACACCTAGGCTAGAGTGAATCATATTCTTTCCCATTCCATTTCGGTCTGGTGCGGGAATATGAAACACGGTTCAGATATGGGTTTCTTCTTGAGAACTCTGTGTTGCAGATTTCCTGCAATGCTAGGGCTATCTGGGAAGCCTGCTAAGTCTGGATGACCTTTAGTATTGACCTTCAGAAACTGGGGTGAATTAGAGGAGAAATTGTTATGGTTATTGTAAACACTGTACCTCCGGGTTAGAAGTGTTTACACTTCTCATAACTGATCCAAGTCTGAGGATCCTTGTTTGAGAACACCACCTGTGAGGGGGTTGGGCTGTTTACAGGTTTGCAGGTACCTTGACCTCAGAACACCCTGTTACTTTGCTTTGTTAAGAGTACTCCATGTTGGACAGTTCTTGTGATTCTAAACCCTGGACATGTGGCTCTTTATTTGAGTCCCCCACCTTGGTTACTGGTTTTGTAGACCTCCATCTGGAATTCTTGAACACACTTGGAACTATATCAGATTATTTTGGCCAGATCCAGCTCAATCACAAACCCTTTGCATATCATTTGCATACATAATCATTGCATCATATTGACATTTGTTTATTTGTTTCAGGGTATCCATCTTCATTTGGTTTTGGTTTTGACCCTATCTTCAGTATTGGCCCATCTTCACCAACACCTGCTTCAGTTATCAGCTGTCTGCTTCAGCTATCACCAGCACCAGCCAACCAGTGGCTCATCACTTCAGCATTGTCATCAGCACCTGTCTCTATTCAGTCTTCAGCATCATGGCTCCTAAAAAGAGCAATATCACCTATCACTTCTTCCAACCAGAGTTATCAGACATCAGGAGGATTCAGACCCTGATCACTCCGGATCACATACCCTTGTTCAGGGAGCATTATGGGGATATACTTGACATGGTTATGGATCTGGACCCATCACAAAGAAGCCTCATCCACACCTGCATTCAGTTCTATGATCCCCCACTGAGATGTTTCACCTTTCAAGACTTTCAGTTGGGCCCTCTGTTAGAAGAATACTCATCATTGGTTGGTTTGACTATCAAGGGTGGAATCCCTTTCAACTCAGAGATGGTCTTTCCTAGCAATGGAGAAGTAGCAAAGGCTCTGCATCTGGAACCTGTCCTGATTGAGCAGCATATGACTTCTAAAGCTGGGATCCCTGGTTTCCATCTGGATTTCTTGATCTCTCAAGCTACCTTGAAAGCTTCTCTAGGAGAATGGAAAGCTGTTTGTGCTTTACTGGCCTTGAGCATATATGGAATTGTGTTGTTTGCAGATGAGCCTCGATTCATTAGCAAGAATGCAATCCACTTATTCATGCTAAGGAACCCAGTGCCCACTTTATTGGGGGATCTCTACTACTCAGTGCATCAGAGAAATGAAAAGCAGAGGGGGAGATTAGTGAGGTGTTGTGCTCCATTGTTCCACACTTGGCTTCTCAGGCATCTACCCAGGACAGATGCATTTCTGAACCCTCATCAGCAGAGCAACTGGGCTAAGAGACTCACTGTTCTAACTTCAGCTGACATCAGATGGTGCACTCAGAGCACCAAGGGCAGGGATGTCATCACCAGCTGTGGGCATTTTCCCAATGTGCCTTTAGTAGGAGTTAAGGGTAGTATCAATTACAATCCCCTGCTGTTCAGAAGGCAACTGGGATATGCACTGGTCCACACTCCTAAGGCACAAGACTTGGTTGAGACTCTCTATTGTGAGAACAAGGTTGATTTGACTATTGTTAGGCAGGCAGCCTGGGCCTGGGATAATGTTCAAACCAAGGGAATAACCATTTTGGGAAAGTGCAACAATGTGGCATCAGCACAATATTATGAGTGGTCCCGTGCCAGGGCCCAATTCTCTGGGATGCCCTTTACCATAGAAGACATGCCTGAGTCATCTTCAGCACCACCCCCTGCCACTATCAGTTTGGAGGAGTTTGAGAGCTTGAAAGAAAGGAATGAGAAGCTAACCCAGGCCTTGCAGAAGACTCTCCGGGAGAGGAGTGAAGGTATGAGGGAGATTGAGAGGTTGGAGAAATTAAGAGTAGAGCATTTGATTAAGATTGAGAAGTCTGGAGACTACATTAAAAAGTCAAAAGCTGGAGAACAAATTCTGAAGAATGCTTGCAAGGAAGCCCAGTTCCAGAGAGCAAGAACAGACTTGTATTTGAAGGAGAGTCAGGCTCGGTGGGTCAGGATCACCGAGGCTCGTACTTTGGAAGACAAGAGAGTTCAAGACAAGATGGAGCAACTGGAAGCTAGTGCAAAAGAACAGCAGGAAGCCCTGGCAGCAGCCCAGAGGGAGATATCAGAGCTGAAGATCAAAGCAGGGGTGAAGAGGTCCAAAGAACAAACTCAGCACAAGAAGCTAGCAGCAGCTGTTACGACCCGGAATCTCCTCATCAGGAATCTCACGGAGCGTCCGACGGATCCTGTGACCGAAGCACTTCTCAAGGAAGTTCGTGAGGATGAGTTTGGTCTTGGTGTTTGACCATTTGTTTGTTGTTGCTTTCTTTCCATGTACTTTTATTTTCTTGTACTGTATTTTGACCCCTTAGAGGGCTTGTGTTGTAAAATGAACAAGTTGTATTATTTCACCCTCTGTAATATATTTGTGTTAGTTTGCTTCATCTGATTTTTCTTCAAGCAGCAACAACAACATCTTCAAGGGTCTGGAAGGGTCAAAACTGAATGCCAAACCGGATACCTTGAGAGCAAATAAGCATAACTGCATTGCATGCTAACCCTTTGTTTGTTTTGTAGGTTTTGATTTATTGTTGCTAACCTCTGTTGTGATGCCTCAGGAACTATTGCTAGGCGCCGGGTATTTCCCCTCAACCGTCCGCACCGTTATCCAACCCGAAACAACCTTCCGGGAATTCAGATGGATCAGATGCAGCAGGACCTTACTGAGGTCAGAAATCAAATGGCAAATGAAAGGCTAGAAATGAGGAATCAAATGACTCAGTTTATGGAAGTTATGAACAACATGGCTCAGAGCCAGGAAAGACTGAGGGCCATGGTGGAAAGGCAGAATCAAGAGGATCCACATATAGGGACTGCCGGTACCAGTAACAATGAAAGGGTACAACCTCATGTCAACCCCCCGGTATTTGGACCACACCTCCATCCTGAGGTCAATATTCCCGCAAATGTTCAAGGGACTGCCACCGCAGCTAGGGTACTTCAAGAAGATCCTCAGGAGGACCAATTCACAGTAATGGGTGCTGGGGAAGAAGCTTATGATAGGAGATTGGATGAGATAGCTGAGAAATTGAGGTCCTTAGAATCTCAAAACTCTTTGGGCTTCGATGTCATGGATATGGGCTTGGTAGACGGGGTCAGGATCCCCCATAAGTTCAAGCCTCCTTGCTTTGAAAAATACAACGGGACTTCATGCCCCCGGACTCACTTACAGTCATTTCTGGGAAGGCTGAAGGCCTATACAATGGATGAGAAGCTCTGGATGTTCTATTTCGAAGACAGCTTAACTGGAGCGTCGAGAGAATGGTACTCTCACTTGACAAGGGCAACTATTAGATGCTGGAAGGACCTGGCAGAGGCCTTCATCAGACAGTATCAGTATAATCTAGACATGGCACCCAACAGGACCCTCCTGATGGGAATGTCACAGTCTTCAAGGGAGAGTTTCCGAGAATATGCCCAGAGATGGAGGCAACTGGCTGCTGCTGTTCAACCACCTATGTCTGAACGGGAAATGGCAGATATGTTCATGAACACCCTTCAGGGAACATATATTGACAGGTTGGCTGCTTTCTCCTCCACTAGCTTTGCAGATGTTGTCATAGCCGGGGAGAGAATTGAAAGCTTGTTAAAAATGGGAAAGATCTCAGACAACGGTGCAAGCTCGTCCAGTAGTACAAGAAAGCCTTTTGTAGGCCCGAGAAGAACTGGCGAGACCAATGCCATCCATTCAAACAGGGGCAGGCCCCAGTATGTGCAGAGGTCAATAGCAGCAGTCACCATTCCTGCTCCAGCTCACCCTCAGCCAGTCTATCAACCTCCTCAGCAAAACTATCAGCCACAACCTCAGTACCACCAACAAAATCAGTATCCTCCAAGAAATTACAACAACAGCAACACCAACAACAACAGTCAACAAAGGCCATTCCAACAGAGGCCATCTCAAGCTAACAGAGTGATTGATCCGATCCCCATGCCATATGTTACCTTGCTGCCACAACTTTTGAAACTCAACCTGGTTGAGCTAAGAACGTTGGCACCTCCAGATCCCAACAGTCTACCCAGGAACTATGACTCCAACGCCAGGTGTGCTTTTCATTCCAACGCACCTGGCCACAGTACAGAAAAGTGCAGAGCCCTGCATATGAAGGTACAAGACCTGGTGGACTCGAAAGCTCTGAATTTTGCACCGCCACCCAATGTCAACAAAAATCCTATGCCAAATCATGGTGGTCCCCGAATTAACGCTATTGAAGAAGACAAACCGTCTTATTTAATAACCAGTGTGGGACAGATCAGGACACCATTGGTAGAAATCAAGGCTCAGCTCTTGGAATGCAACATGTTCCCAGGGTGTGAATTGGGTTGTGCTTACTGCAATATCTCGGTAAATGGGTGCGATAATTTGAGGAATGGCATAGATGGCCTTATTCAGAGTGGCCAACTTCAGATCACCACATCATTTCCAACAAATCCAGCAATCTCATCAGCAACGATTTCAGAACCTCCTACAACTGCAGCAACTATTGTTCCTGACAATTCTTCGGCTTCATCAACAAGTACGTCATCCATCATCTCAACTGATCAGTTTACAACAAATCTTCCTGCTACAACTTCAGCTTCACTCCATCTCGAACCTCCTACAACGACAACATCCATTCTTCCAACAATGTCTCCTACAACTCCAGCAACAAATCATGAAGATGTCTCTACTGTCACCATATTTTATGATCCTGAGAATAACTCTGCCTACCACTCAGAAGGTGCTGCTCCCATCAGAGCCCCAGTTACAATCTTTTATGATCCACAAACAATTACAGTCCCTTCAGCAGCAGCAATCAGTCCAGTCACTGTCACGGTGCCTGGACCAGTACCATATGAAAGCAATAGGGCCATCCCTTGGCACTATGGCTCTGACGTGTACTGCGAAGGAAAAAGAGTCACTCTTGAAACATCAACACCTGCACCACAAGTAGATAACGTGGGGGGAGGCGGAGGCTTCACTCGAAGCGGACGTCTCTTTGCTCCGCCAATTCAAAGACCTACTGCCGAAGCAGAAGCTGCTGCCAAGGCAAAAGGAAAGAGTCCGGTGCAGGAAGATCCAGCTGTTAAGGAAGCCCTGAAGACGCCGTTCGATCAAGAAGTTGATGAGTTCATGAGGATCACCAAAAAGAGTGATTACAAAATTGTGGATCAGCTTCACCAGACGCCATCCAAGATCTCTATCTTATCTCTGCTTATGTGCTCCGAAGCCCATCGGAATGCACTACTTAAAGTCCTGCACGCAGCTTACGTGCCTGAAGAGATCACTGTCAACCAGTTGGAAACCGTGGTTGGAAATGTTACTGCTAGCAACGGGCTAGGGTTCACCAATACTGACCTGACAGCGGATGGCCGCAACCACAACAAAGCCTTGCACATAACCATGTAATGCAAAGGAGCTGTCCTTTCTCATGTGCTGGTAGACACAGGTTCGTCCCTGAATGTCTTACCAAAGAAGGCTCTGGTGAAGTTAGAATATGATGGACTGGCATTGAGACCCAGCAACCTGGTAGTAAGAGCCTTTGATGGTTCTAAGAGATCGGTTCTGGGAGAGATTGAGCTACCTGTGACAATTGGCCCACAGACCTTTAAAACTATCTTTTATGTGATGGACATTCAGCCCGCCTACAGCTGTTTGTTGGGTAGACCCTGGATTCACGCCGCCGGCGCAATAACGTCTACCCTTCACCAAAAGTTAAAATTTGAGTGGGAAGGCCAAGTTGTCACAATCTGTGGAGAGGAGGACATTTTTGTCAGCCACCTGGCAACCTATAAGTACATTGAAATGGATGGGGAAATCCATGAAACAATGAGCCAGGGGTTTGAAGCTTTGAATGTGAATGAGGCATCTGCTGTATCTGGTACTCCAATGTCATCATACCAACAAGCCCGGAAGGTTGTTGAGGAAGGAACTGCCCAAGGCTGGGGCAAACTGCTATCGGTTGAGAAGAAAGAAGACAGATTTGGGTTGGGTTACAGACCAACTCAACAAGATCAAACAGCGGCTGCAAAAGAGCCCAATTTTGTGAGTGGGGGGATGCTTACCCCTGATGCTATCAACTGTCTGGAAGACGAGCTGGAAGAAGAACGCAACCTGGAAAGCTGGATTCGTCCAAAGATCCCGGGGAGCAGTGTCTCGAACTGGTCTTCCCAGGAAATTATAAGAGTTACTCGATCAGAGTAATTATTATTTCCTGTATTTTATAAGCATGCATCAAAGTCTTGCATCTTGCCCAAGATGACAAGACTCATTTTGTAATCGGGCCATCTGTACTTTTTGTGCAAACAAGATCAATTAATGAAATATCAGACATCTTTTTTGCAAACGCGTCTTTTTCTTTTCGTTCACTGTTTTTTTCATTTTTCTTTTTTGTACAAAAAAATAAATGGCGGTGTTTTCAAAATGACAACTTCATTTCACTTTTCTAAATAAGACTAAAATCAGATCACTAAAATGAACAAACTTAACCCTTGCAGAGAGTGCCTCCCAGACAGCACTGACAACAGCACGGCGATGACTTCGTATGACTTTGACAATCCAATCAATCAAGCTGATGAAGGGGTTGAAGAAGAATATGAGCTTCCTGAAGAGCTAGCCAGGTTGTTAAGACAAGAGGAAAAGGTTATTACCCCTCACCAGGAGGAGGTTGAAGTGATTAATCTTGGTACAGAGGAAGACGTGAAAGAGGTTAAAATCGGGGCCTGCCTGCAAGACTCAGTGAAGAAGCAACTGGTTGATCTACTTCAAGAGTATGTGGATGTGTTTGCTTGGTCGTATCAAGACATGCCAGGGTTGGATACCGACATTGTTGTGCACAAGCTGCCTTTGAGAGAAGAATGCCCTCCAGTCAAACAGAAGCTGCGCCGTACTCGTCCAGACATGGCTATGAAAATCAAGGAAGAGGTACAAAAGCAATGGGACGCCGGGTTCCTTGCTGTGACTAGCTATCCGCCGTGGGTTGCTAACATAGTACCTGTGCCTAAGAAGGACGGCAAAGTAAGGATGTGTGTTGACTACCGGGATCTGAACAGAGCCAGCCCGAAAGATGACTTCCCTTTACCTCACATTGATGTATTGGTGGATAACACGGCTCAGTTCTCGGTATTCTCCTTCATGGACGGATTTTCACGATACAACCAGATCAAGATGTCACCTGAAGACATGGAGAAGACAACATTCATCACACCCTGGGGCACGTTCTGCTACAAAGTGATGCCATTTGGACTGAAGAATTCTGGTGCAACGTATCAACGGGCTATGGTAACATTATTCCACGATATGATCCACAAAGAAATAGAATGTTATGTGGATGATATGATTGCCAAGTCCCTTACTGAAGAAGATCATCTGGTGAATCTGCTCAAGTTGTTCAAGCGTCTGAGAAAGTATCAACTGAGGTTGAACCCCAACAAATGCACATTCGGGGTGCGGTCCGGTAAGCTGCTGGGATTTATTGTAAGTGAGAAGGGGATTGAAGTAGACCCTGATAAAGTCAAAGCCATCCAAGAGATGCCTGCACCGAAAACAGAGAAAGAAGTTCGAGGGTTCTTAGGTCGATTGAACTACATTTCAAGGTTCATATCTCACCTGACAGCAACCTGTGAGCCCTTATTCAAGCTGTTAAGAAAAGAACAGACGGTCAGGTGGAACGAAGATTGCCAGAAGGCTTTTGACAAGATCAAGGAATATCTGCAAGAACCTCCAATCCTCATGCCTCCAGTCGAAGGAAGACCTCTGATAATGTACCTGACAGTATTAGAAGAGTCAATGGGGTGTGTGCTGGGCCAGCATGACGAGTCTGGTCGAAAAGAGTATGCAATATACTACCTAAGCAAAAAGTTTACCGACTGTGAACAACGTTATTCACTGCTCGAGAAAACTTGCTGTGCTTTAGCGTGGGCTGCTCGCCGACTAAGGCAGTATATGTTAACCCACACTACCTTGTTAATCTCAAAGATGGACCCAGTCAAGTACATATTTGAGAAGCCAGCGCTTACCGGACGGGTTGCAAGATGGCAAATGATTCTCACAGAATACGACATCCAATACACTTCTCAGAAAGCCATCAAGGGCAGTGTATTGTCTGAATATCTTGCTGAGCAACCCATTGATGATTACCAGCCTATGAGATTTGACTTCCCTGATGAAGACATCATGTTCATAAAAGCAAAAGATCATGAAGAGCCTGTTCACACTGAAGGGCCTGACCCGGAAGAAGAATGGACTATGATGTTTGATGGGGCTGTTAACATGAATGGCCGTGGTGTTGGTGCAGTACTTATTACACCCAAAGGAGTTCACATGCCTTTCTCGGCAAAACTCACTTTCAACTGCACTAACAACGAAGCTGAATACGAAGCTTGTATTATGGGTCTTGAGGAGGCCATTGACCTCAGGATCAAGACGTTGACCGTATTCGGAGATTCAGCTTTGGTAATCAACCAGACCAACGGAAAATGGTACACACACCAGGATCATCTGATACCTTACAGGGATTATACAAGAAGGTTATTGACTTTCTTCACAACAGTCAAGCTTGAGTATATCCCTCGGGACGAAAATCAGTTTGCAGATGCTCTTGCTACCATTTCGTCCATGATCAAAGTTCAAGCTGCTAACTTTGTGCCTCAGATTTCAGTGTCCAGGCTCGACAGGCCAGCATATGTATTTGCAGCAGATGTAGTCAAAGATGATAAGCCTTGGTTCCATGATATTAAATGCTTCTTGTAGGATCAGACATACCCACCTGGGGCATCTTCCAATGATAAGAAGACTTTGAGAAGGCTTGCTGGTAGTTTCCTTCTGAACACTGATGGGTCTTTATACAAAAGGAACTTTGATATGGTACTCCTCAGATGTGTTGACAAGACAGAAGCAGATTTATTGATGCATGAAGTGCACGAAGGCTCTTTTGGTACCCATGCTGGAGGACATGCAATGGCTAAGAAGTTGTTAAGATCAGGCTATTATTTGATCACAATGGATGCAGACTGTTGTGCCTATGCCAGGAAATGCCACAAATGCCAGATCTACGCAGATAAAGTGCATGTACCTCCGAATCCTTTGAACATCATGTCTTCACCATGGCCCTTTGCCATGTGGGGCATCGACATGATTGGCAAGATTGAGCCAACTGCTTCAAACGGCCACAGATTCATCCTGGTCGCCATCGACTATTTCACTAAGTGGGTTGAAGCAGCCTCATATGCAAACGTCACAAGGCAAGTGGTAGCCCGATTTCTGAAAAGAGATATCATCTGTCGATATGGAGTTCTCGAGCGAATCATTACTGATAATGGTTCCAATCTCAACAACAAGATGATGGCTGAACTGTGCCGGGACTTCAAGATCCAACATCACAATTCTTCTCCTTACAGGCAAAAGATGAATGGTGCTGTTGAGGCGGCAAATAAGAATATCAAGAAGATTGTGCAAAAGATGGTAGTCACCTACAAAGACTGGCATGAAATGCTACCATTTGCCTTGCATGGGTATCGCACATCAATCAGGACATCCACTGGGGCAACACCGTATCAACTCGTGTATGGTATGGAAGCAGTCCTACCAGTTGAAGTTGAATTACCCTCCTTGCGAGTCTTGATGGCTGTCAAACTGAGTGAAGCAGAATGGGTTAGGTCCCGATACGAGCAACTGAGTCTGATTGAAGAGAAGAGATTGGCTGCAATCTGTCATGGACAATTGTATCAGAAGAGAATGAAGAAAGCCTTCGATCAGAAAGTCAGGCACCGAGAGTACCAAGTGGGAGATCTTGTGCTGAAAAGAATCCTCCCTCCTCATACAGACCACAGGGGCAAATGGACTCCAAACTATGAAGGGCCATTCGTGGTAAAGAAAGTTTTCTCTGGTGGAGCACTGATGCTCAGCACCATGGATGGTGAAGATTTTCCATCCCCTGTGAATTCAGATGCAGTTAAAAAATACTTCGCATAAAATGACCCGCTGGACATAAAAACAGAATGTAAGTCCAGGCAAAAATAGGGCATCCCGGCGAGTCAAAAACAGAATAAAAAGACTCGGGCAAAAATAAGGGAAATAAATGAAAAAATGTACACCCGCTGAGTTGAAAAGCCGCATGGGACAACTCAGGCAATAATGGGTATCCCGATGGATTGAAAACCCGAAAGGGCGATCCATGCAAAATAAGGGAATAAGAGAACAACTGCCTTCTGAATTCATCTGTATCATTCACAACTTGGAAAGCATCAAAAGGATCAAGCTTCAATCAGAATCAACTTTCTTCAGAAAGCAGGGCGAGAAGAACGTCATTGTCATACGAGTCATAGCAGAAGAGGAAGCTCCTTAAAGCGTCGTCAACACCGCCAGCATTTTGTTTCTCAATTTATAACAATCTCCTTATTTTAGGAGATTTGTTTCTTTGACTGTATCTTGCCAATTCAAGGCACATGAATTAATAAAATCAGATTTTCAATCATGTCTCGTTGTGTACATTTTCATTTTTTGCAAAAAATGTCTGATATCTTAGAAAGAAAACTGATTGCATAAGAATACAGATGTTTGTCACTAAAATTGAAACACATGCTTGCAGGGAATACACTTACTCTTGAGAATGCTTGACTCCTATGACGAAATCCAGTAAGGGATACCTCGGGATTATCTTGTGCGTTTCTCTATCTTTTTCAGGATTGCAGGTATCCAGAATGCAACTCGGGGCATGAAAACTTTATCCCAGCAAGCTGCCAAATCAACATACACTCAGTCTCAGCATCTGAAATGCTATATCCCCAGCTGAGTTGCCTCTCATTACTCTCCCCAGCTGAGTTACCAACAACATTCCCCAACTGTTGTACCAATCGTTCTTCCTCGGTAAGATACAGGAGTCAAGGAATCACTTCCCCACAGAGTTCCAGCCTCTATCCAGAAGAGCAATGCATGAAGATCACAACAGAGTGAAGAAAGCTTCTGCAAACCCCAGCTGGGTCCCATATTACAAGGATATGTCAATCAATGACCCATATCACCAAGCAAATATCATCTTATTAGATCTACCAATGATCTCTCCCCCAGCTGGGAGGTCCATTTCAAATAGATCAGCCAGAGATCTTCGCAGCAACGGGATCCGAATCCCGGTTTGATGTCTTTGCATAATCATGGCATTTGCATCATATTATCCCCTCAGAGCGTAGCATTCCGTCTAATACGGAGCATTACGGCAAAAGTCAAACGCATAGCATAATCATAAGCCATGTTGTGAATCGAACACTTGTGAATAATAACCGTTCATCATCATTGTACAGAAATCCTCACCAGAGTCCCAGCAAAAACAGTAGCCTCATATTCACAAATACCAGCATATTTCCTTTTGATACCCGTCCGTATCATCACTCCCCAGTAAAGTCGTCTGAACACTCTTTATAACAAAATCACCCGTATTACAGATACTTCATGACACCCGTCCGTGTCATATTACCAGCAGAAAGCCAAAGACATCCTCTTTGCACCCACACATACCTATATATACACTTTCCTGACACCCGTCCGTGTCATATCCCCAGCGCAGTCGCCTAGACTTTGTATAGCAGATACTTGTTCATATTACACTTTTCTCTCTTGGCACCCGTCCGTGTCATTCTCCCCAGCAGATAAACACTCATCTATACACTACTCACGATACACTTATACAGATACTCGTCCGTATCTTGTATACACCATCACTTATCTCCCCACAGATTCGACAGTAGTCCTTGTTCTTTGTTAACCAGTTGGTACTCGTCCGTATCATCATCTCAGAACATTGCGTCTAATGTTTGTTTCTACATGATACTCGTCCGTATCATAGTCTTAAGGATGCTCGTCCGCATCTTTAATCCATACACTGTGTCGAATACTTCTGTCTTCTTGAATATAGACACTCGTCCGTGTCTACTATTCCCCAGAAGAGTTCCTGCAGATTCAGCACTCGTCCGTGTTCTTTGTTAACCAGATGGTACTCGTCCGTATCATCATCTTTGAACACGTGTCAGTATTTGTTTCTACATGATACTCGTCCGTATCATAGTCTTAAGGATGCTCGTCCGCGTCTCTAATCTATACACGATACCAAACACTTATAATTTCCTTTCTTGGTTGTGAACACTCGTCCGTGTTCACTATATCCCCAGTAGATCACCAACAAAGCATTTTCTTTTATCTGACACTCGTCCTGTGTCATGATAACCCTGAGAGCAGCCGTACCCTGCTGAGTGGTCGTCCTCCACTTCTTGATGGTCGTCCTCCATCATGCTCATCCAGTGGCCGTCCCCATCGTTGACTTTAGCAGCCGTCCCCTGCTAGGTGGTCGTCCTCCACCTTTTGATGATCGTCCTTCATCATTTTATCCAATGGCCGTCCCCATTGTTGATTTTGGTTATCTGGCATTCGTCCTATGTCATGAGAAACCTCGAGAGCAGCCGTACCCTGCTGAGTGGTCGTCCTCCACTTCTTGATGGTCGTCCTCCATCATGCTCGTCCGATGGCCGTCCCCATCGTTGACCTTTTCTATCCGATGGCCGTCCCCATCGTTGATATTTTCGGCAGCCGTACCCTGCCAGGTGGTCGTCCTCCACCTTTGATGGCCGTCCCCATCATATTTCTTTTATCCCCAACAGAGCAGCCGTCCCCTGCTAGGTGATCGTCCTTCACCTTTGATGGCCGTACCCCATCATCTGTTTATTTCATTTATTCTTTAACCCGATGGCCGTCCCCGTCGTGGTCCCTTTTCCTTTGCGTTTAGCCCGATGGCCGTCCCCATCGTCGGTTACCTTGCTTTATGAGCTTGATGGCCGTCCCCGTCATGTTTCATTAAATCCTCAGAGAATTTTACAGCTTTATCTTGATGGCCGTCCCCATCATGATTTTATTTCCTCAGCTAGTCGGCTGTCCCCGTCTTAGCTTTACCTTCTCCCCAGCATGGCGGCCGTCCCCGTCATCGTTTTACTTCACACACTTTTCCCAGCATGTCGGCCGTCCCCGTCATTGCTCCCTGCCCAGCAGTCGTCCTCTGCTCGACGGTCGCCCTCCGTCGCCCACCTTACAATATACTTTGTTTTCTTTTACAATCTATATCCCTTTTCTTCTTCATTCTGTGAGTGCAAATTTTGGACTGTCTTTGGTATTCAACCACAAGTTATCTTGTTTGCCTGTTAAGCCGTTGCTTACATCCTGCACAGCTAACTCATGTTTGAATAGGGGCAGCTGTAAACACCCCAAATTTGCCCTCACCCATTCACCATGGCTTGTGATCATTCTCATATGCATAAACACAATCATATCACCTCATATCCCACTTTTGATTCACTGGATAGTTTCTAAGTCATCTGCACCTAGGGTTTGTGATCTGAGCAAGCCAAAAGCCTCTTGAGCCACCCCAAAGGCAACCAATCACTTCAAAGGGATCCATGTGTGTTCAAGCATCATATTACATCCTCTCAAAGTCAAGATTTCCAAAGAATCACAAGAACTAGGGTTTGAATGGATGCAGAGCCAGGTTTGACTGCACAGTTGACTTAAAATTAGGGTTTTGGTTTCAGAGGCCATAACTCCAAATTTTTTGGTCATTATTGTTTCCATTGGTCTCTATATGGTATAGGGAGTATGCATATCAATTTTCATGGAGAAATTCCATGGGGAAGTCATCTGATCAAGAGTTGACTTTTCAGACAAGTCAGTGTGAAATCAGGGCATCTGAGGCCCCCAATGACCCAACCAATGGGTGATCTTCATCATTTTGAGTGTATATGATCTTTATTTGATCATGGAAGAAGGTTGAAGTTCATAGAAATCAAGAATTTGGAAATTTTGCAAATGTTGACTTTTTGGGCATAGTTGACTTTTCAAAAATGCTTCATTTTAGGTCATTTTTCAAGTCTTGATTATTGATCCAAAAAAGCTTCAAATGGAAAAACTTTGGTCATGAAAGTTGTAGATCTCATTTTTCCCTTTTCAAAAAGTACAAGAACATGATCAAACTCTTCTTGGATCAAAAGTTATGGTGTGGCAAAGTTGGCCAAAATCATTAATTTTCAAGGCATGCCTCAAATGGAAATTTTGCAAAATCATGGACCAAAGCCAATTGTGACCCCTAATTCATTTCAAACCATGACACAAACATTCTACATGTCCTAAAAGTCAGAATTGGACCAAGGTTTCTCATGTTTTGGTTCATGTAACAAGACTTTCTTTCATGTGAACCATAAGGGCAACAAGTTGCAAAACCACTCATTTCTCTTCACCAACTTGCTGCATTGGCCCTTGAACCAAGCTAGCCCTTTCCCCTCATTGTGCTGCGCATAGCCCATGCCATGTACTTGCCTAGATCATGAGCCATACTTGCCTTACACAAAACTTGACTTTTTGCAAAAGCAAACTTACCAATCACTATAGGCCAGGTCACATCATCTGACCTATAGGATTAAAATACATTATCATTTGGCAAGCCAAAGATATCAAGAAGCAAGGCTGAAGCTCACTCATTCAACACATTCACAAAAAACACTCCTCTTTGCATAAGCCTTCGAATCTGCCTCCACAAGCTCAGAACACTCAAACCATCTTCATCATTCATCTCACCACACTTCATAGACCTCAAACCACCAAAAGCCAGGCCTGAAACAAGCAAGAACACCCCACTGCCATTCTTCACCTCAACTTGCAGTTCCATTCGAATCTCTCTCCCTAGCTCACAAACATCAAAACAAACACCACAGACCTTCTCCACACATCATCTGGACCACAAACAACTATTCACCATGACCTGAAACTGCCTGAAACTCCATTGCCATTTCTGACTGAGCTTGAGCAGAAGCTTGTCAAACTCCTCATCCAGCCAACATAAATTCCTTTTGAGCATTCAAACATCATCTGGGGATCAAGTGGAGTGGATTGCACTGAAGGAAGTGGCCAGAAAGTTCTCAGAGTGAAAGCTTCGAATCTCAGGTAGCTTGAAAAATATTTTTCCAGAAATCATTTTTCTTGTTCTAAACTTGCTCCTTATGCCTTCCTGATCATGAATATGCTTTTAGTTTTTGAAATGGTGATGAATTGAGTATTTAATTAGCTTCTGAAACTTGCGTGCCCTAGTTCTTATTTTCTTCGATTCAGCTTTGTTAGGGAAAATAAATTTGTTTTGAGTGAGGGTTTTGGTTCGTGAGGGTGTAAGGATCATTTCCCAGTTCTTGGATTTCATTTTAGTTAGCTTTTTGGGGTTTTGGGGATTTTTCAGGGGAGATGCTGCCGGAGAAGACGACCGGAAGTCTTCTCCGGCAGCCTGAATGTCATTAGCCCTAACCTCAGGTCATTAATGTTTGTTTGAATTCTGGGCGTTGGATGCGTTGAAATGTTTGACTCCCCGCGCGAATGGAAGGCTCAGATTCATTCATTTGCCCTAATCTTATTTAATTAAGATAATCATAATTAATTAACTCAGAGGCCATCTGGACCCTCCATTCACGCGCCAGTCAACGCATTCAAACCTAGGGCTCATCTCAGCCTTCCATTTGGCTGACTTCTCCTTTTATTTAATTTTAATTCATTTTCTTTTCATTTTATTTGCATAATTTATTAAAAATAGCAAAAATGTCTTAAAAATTATGAAACTTTTTCTTAAAGGTTTTATTAATTTTTAAGACCCAAAAATATTTTTATTTTATTTTTTATCATTAAAAAAGTATTTTTAAATATTTAAAAGATTATTTTTAATTGATTAATGGAAATTAATTAATTAAAAATACTTTTAGGTATTTAAAAATCACCAAAAAATTCATGAAATGTTCTAAGACATTTAGAAACATTGTCCAACCTTCAAACCAAATTTCTTTTTTGATCTTGATGCATTTTGAGAATTTTCCATTGAATTAAATCACTTTTTTGTGCATTATTTTGATCCAAGGTTCAAAAATTCATTTCTGCCTATCTAAGAAGAGTTGGACATTGATTCTTTTTGCTTTGTTTTGTGTTTGGCATGTAGTTTCTAGGGTAAAAAGGCCTTGATTTGTTTCCTCATTTTCAATTTGTTTGGCATTTCTTTTGTTTAAGAGCCCTAAAAACCCTAATAACTTAGAAAATTCATATCTTGAGATTGGTTAGGAGTTGAGACCTCCCCTTTGGACCTTGGTTTAGTATAGGGTTAGGGTTTCTTTGTATGGCATTTTCCATTTTTTATCTTAGGGTTTGCTTCTATTTTTGGTTCTTGTTTGTTGTTTGATCCATAAACCCTAATTTGGGCTTTCATTTGCATACCTCTTGCATTCTCTTGCATAACATGACTTGCCATGACATTTCAAGCATTCATGTGATTCATTTAACATCATAAGACATGTAGAAAGTATGTTTGATCATTGCATTACATATTTGCCATGTTGTATGCTTTGTATGCTTCATAACTTTTCATGTGTATCCATGCTTCTAAGCTTGCATCATTTGCATCCATGAACTTGTATGATCATTTCCATGTGCTGCCTCATGTTTGTAGCATCTCATAACATCATTAGCATCAACATGCTTCTGGTTCTGTGTATCCTCATACCATTTCATCCCATTTAGCATTGCATTGCATTTCTTTCTAACATTTCAGGTGGTAAGTAAACTTGAGAAGTGAATTTGCCTTCACTTCTCATAACTTTTCTTTTCATCTCTCTTGCATCCATTGCTGCATTTCTATATGAGTTTGAGATTGAGCTTGCTCATTCTTGTTCTTCCCACTTTCTTGCTCCAAGTGACTTGACTTCTTAAATGAAGCAAGTTACTTTGCTTCTCTTGATCCTGTTCATCTGCTTCCTGGTGGTTCCATTGAAGATCTTCTTGGTGAAACCTCACAAACCTTAGGAACAACCAAGCATGACAATGATTAGGGTTTTGGTTAGTCTCCCCTCTTAGTTTCACCTTTGTGTCTCTTTGAGTCCTCTCCTCTCTTCTCATAATCAGGGACTAAACCCTAAAGGCTTTAAGGCTTTGTGATTAAGCTTATGCCTGCATCCTTCTCTTAGGATGGAGTGTATAACTTTAATCCTAAGTGTTAAACCCTTAATGTGTTTAAATCTCTTAATCAACCCACTTAATAAGTATCAAGACATCACACTTGTAACTTGGGCCTTGCGTTAGGGTTCTATTTCTTCCTTAATTGGTTAAGAAGGACTAACCCTAGTGTTAATGGACAAGTCCCTCTCAAGTTGTCTTACAAATCATAAAACTCACTTCATCATCATATCATTAAATAAAATCCACTTAATCAAAGGTTTGTTTTGTCATGAGTTTAATCCCTAATCATGGATTAAGTTGAGGAGTTTTCCTCAGCTTAAACACTCTCATCTATTATCCTTCTATTAGGATGGTGTAATGAGTCTGTTTAATCCTTGATTATGGCTTAACCTCATTACTCAACACTAAACAAAAACACCAAAAACATCTAAATAATCACAAATAGGTTAATGATCTTAATCCTACATCAAAGGTGATTAAGTGTGAGAATCTGACTTCACACTTAAGGTATTCTCATTACCCCTAATCAGAGGGAAGATGTGATGAGTTTACTAACCCATTGGTTTAGGCTTAAGCTCATTAATCTATGACAAACATCCAAAAAGCAATAAAAGACTGAAAACTCAAAAACAAACAATAATCGTCTCCTTCGGGATTCTTTTCTCATCACCTTCACTCACAAGCGAGAACTTGCTTCTTCCGTCTAATGCAAGACAGTTTGCACCTGAGCCAGACAGGTCATACACTTGAGCATAGACAAGTAAGCAGTTCGCAAGTCAATTCATCTTTCAGTCTCTTTGGGTCGAACTACGGTGTTCTGACTTCCTCATTGCACGAGAGGATACGTAGGCATAACTTAACAGTTATCGAACAAAAGTCTCTGTATATTCCCCCTCCTTCCAGCATTATTCTTTGAGCCTCATTATCATGAGCATCTTATTCTTGTTCTTACACTAACACTTTCATACTTCATATCACTTATACATCATACACTGACACCTGTATATCTTTTCCAGCTATTTTATACACAGATTGCACTGACACTACCCCTTTAAAACACAAATCTTTCAAGCGTGGATCCCGTCGAGTACGACGGACAATCTGGGTGCTAATACCTTCCCAGGTTGTAACCAACCCCCTTTCTCAGTCTCTCTGGTTCGCAACCGTCTTATCCATCTTTTTCTAGGTCTATGCAGCATTACCTTTCCTCCGGGATAAAAATGCCTAGCTGGCGACTCTATTCTTCTCCAGTGAGTTCACGGCTGTGTGTTCTCACTGTTCCCTTCGCCGACCGTTCGCGTCTGTACCTTCATATGATCCAGTTTCATTTGTCGGGAGCGACATATAACTCTTAGGATTATTAGTCCCCCATTAGACTCTTACCTTTGAGATCCTTTTGGTGTTTTCTCTCTTCTCATCTCAAACAACAACTCAAGACACCTAATAAAGGATAAGTTTTCTCATGTGTCAAGGGACTTTGAGATGGGGTACTTGCACACATCCCATATGGGGATGAGGTATAGGGTGTCTATCATGATGAATAAGTCTTAGCATGAGGATGCATCACAAACAAAAGCTAAAAAACACTTCTTAATATAAAAAACAACAAAAACACTTAATAAGTACAATAGGCTAGTGTGCTTGAGCCTTAATATTTGGGACTAGGTTTGGAGATATCCTCCATACTTAGGTGTTCTTCTTATCCATTCCATTTCGGGATGATGTAAGAAGTACACATCCCATTGAATAAGACATAGGTACACTCTCCTATGAAAACCTCTGAGAAAAGCTTCTAAAAAAACACTGAACAAACAATAATCGTCTTTCCTTCGGGAATTCGTCTCTCATATCATTCACTCATAATGTAAGAACTTGCTCCTTCTTGTCTCTTTAAAAGATGGTTAACGCACTCGTGCTAGACGAGCCTGCAGCACCTAAGCATAGACATAAGGAGTTCAAACTTAAAAAAAACACACAACAGTTTTCCTCCCTAGTTAGGGGAACTATGTCGACTCTGATTCTCATTTCCCTATGAGATACGTAGGCAATAGCGTACGGCCCATTCGAGCACTATTTTATTTTCCCTATATTTCCCCCATTTTCTTTTCTTTTATCCAGTTCCAGTAGCAATTTCAGTTCAATAGCAGTTTGTCTTCACCCTTTGAAATAGTTCTAGCAAGCATGGATCCCGTCGGGTACGACAGACGATCTGAGGTGCTAATACCTTCCCATTTTGTAACTGACTCCCGAACTCAGTCTCTTTGGTTCGCAAGACCTTGTTCTTTCATTTCATTTCTGGTTTGTGCAGCATTACCTTTCCCATTCATTCAGGATAAAAATGCATGGCTGGCGACTCTACATTTTCCACGCCACTTTCACGTTTGTACCAGGATGGAAATCCAAGGAGCGACAGGCGGACGGTTATTTTAGATTGTTTGAAGATGGGGAAGGAGGATGCCTTTCGTAGTGGTTGGCATTGAGTTGGATAGTCTCATGGTTTCCTGTGTTATCTCCGTCGCTGATGACGATGGTAGGAGAATCTTTCACAATCTCGTTTACTTGGGAAGCCATGAAGATGAGAAGAAGATAAACTTTGATCTCATGGTGAAAAAGAGAGGATCTTGGTCACGAAAGATAAGGGAGCTGCTAGTTTTCCACAGACAGTGCCGTTGTACAGAAATGATCTGGACATCTCCTTGTGGCCTTCAGCTGGGATTGTGATGGTGTTTGTAGGAGAGGGGGTGGTGTACCTACTGTAGACACCCTAAATTTGCCCTCTGGTTTTCTAGCTTTTCGTTTTGCATTTCATACGCATTTTTGCATTAGGTCACATCATTTACATTTTCTCCTGGGACATGGGACCAACATCATCAGAAAATTCAAGGTTTCAACTATGCAGTCATCAATGGAATCATCCTTATTGCTTTTGTCACTATATTAGGGCTTATTTCCCTAATTAAGTGATATTCGAGAATTTCACGATTCACCTGGCCCGTCATCAGGGTATTTTCTTCTTCTTTAAGTTACAAGGTTATCAAGCAGTGTTTCCTGTGAGGTTTGTTTCAGAAATCAAGTTCATCAAGATCCATCAGGTTCAGTTGTGGTCATCTGCGGATTTATCTTCCTAAGGATTAATTCAGAAGTTTGTTCATTTCAGTTATGGGGTTTCTGGTGGTAGTTGTGTGCATTCAATCAGTGGTTTGTGAAAAAGGTGCAAGTTTGAGTTTGGCCGTGTGGACTTCTCAGAATTCAATTTCCAACTTGATCTTAAATATCTATCTCGTTCCATTTTCTATCCCTATCCATGTCCATAATCCATGTTCTCAAATTTATACCTCATAATCCTTTTTCTAACCATTTCCATAATATCCATTTATTACGTTATTCCCATTTTCAAACCTTCTTCTTATCCATTATCCGATTATTAACCATGTTACGATACCCACTCATTATTCATTCAAATTCATATTCCATTTTATCCAAATTTCACCAATTACAATTTTTATTCATTATTTCCTTTTTCTTTCATTATTTTTCTTTCTCTTAATTCATTTCCAAAATTAAGCCATATTCTTTCTTGTTCCCAATTCCATTGTCTTTGTTCAAAAAAGTCATTAAGCCTTTTTCTTAATTTCCTCAATTAATTAATTATCCAAATTTATTCATATGACTTCTTTTTTTTTAGAAACATTATCTTTCTTATATCTTTCTTTAAAGTCTTAATTCTAATGGTGCAAAGGAGGTGCCAAGTGGTTTCTTTAGACTTGGATAAAATTACAGAAAATTAGTGGAGGCTCACTCCATTGCATTCCCAAAGTGCCTCATGCCGGCCCCACACAGAAAGCAGCAACAACAACGCAACATTGTCCTGGCCACTCGCAAGCATCACGCACAACAAATACACTTTTCCACTTCACCCACAACAAAACCTCACAATAGCAATCACGTATTCCGCACAAACCGCAACCCGCACCTCACATTTTTTTTGGCAGCATCTTTTCTTTTCACTCAGTACTTGGTACAACCAAAACAAAAACAGACTCTCCACTCTTTTGCTCACAATATCATTTTCATTCACCTTAAAACTCAGCCACCTCTAACCAATTGGAATAGGCACATAAACCATTTTCATCAACCTTTTGTTCATCACCTCATTGCTACACAACTTTTATCCAATTTCTAAACACATGACCCTCATCCATCGTCACCTTCTGAACACAAATCCAAATCATCTTCCTTCAAACCAAACACAAATCCTCAGACCTTTCATAACCCTTCACCATAAAACACACCTTTCCTCACCTCATACAACATTCGAAAAAACACCCAGCAGCAGGCACACAAAAACAACATCAACGTAACCATATCCTCTGCATTGTTATCTCCATAACACCATTAACAGAACTCACCACCTTTCAGCAACACCTTCAAACGACAAACAGAGACATCACGACTTAAACAACCATCACCGCCACTCTCGTATCTTCACAGAACAAACAACCTAACCAAATCCAACAATAACTCCTCCTTCAAACCGAATCTCAACCTTCAACAAATCCTCTCTCTCGCATAAGCAAGCACGACCCCAATCTCATCAACATCACCCTTTTCCATCATCAATCTCCAAACAACAACAGAAAACAGAATCAAAGAGAGAGGAAGTAAGAAGAAGAGTGAGGATATAGATCGAAAGAAGAAATTGAGAGGGAGATTTCAGATCGGAAACTCACTGAAATAGAGAATCTCAAGTTGAAGCCGGACATAATCGACGGACGGGGTTGAGATGGACGACGAGACTTAAGCGAAAGTGGGAAGGGTTTTGTCACCGTCGATTTAAAGAGAGGTCCGCCGACGAAGCCGCGAGAAAGGGTTGTCGAAGATGATGAACGGGAAATGAGAGGTTTCCGCGGCGATGAAAAAGGAATACCGCAAGTGAGAAGAGGAGGGTTTGGTCATCGCGAGGATCATCGTTGATGACGAATAAGAGAAGGGGCAGACGTTTTGGAGCGTGGTTTCTCAGAGCCGAGTTTGTGAATCCCATTTTGAGTTTTTCTTGGTGTTGTTGACCTTCGATGTCCCCTTTGATATTTTATTTTTTTATTTTTGTTATTTTTTTCTTTTATATTTTTTAGGTTATTTGTTGATTATTTGTTTAGGTCTTCTTTAGACCCGTGGGCTTCCTCATCTCAATCCGTATTCATCTCCTTATCACCACCCTATTTTCAGCGGCAGCCTCCTCCAGACGGATTGTTATTGGTGTTGGGCTAAGGCCCATTTTGGATTGCACTTCTGCACCCCAGTTCCCACAGCTCACACTCTCACCTCCTCCTTTGTTATTTTCTTTTCTTTTTTTATATATAATCCCTTATTCTATTTTCATAATTTTGTTAATTAATATAGGGTTAAAATTTAAATATTATCTGATTTCCTTATTTGAATATCATTTGTTTTATTTGATTTAGTGATACTAATCTTGATTAATCAAAGTTTAATGTCGATTCTATTTGTTAATATTGGTATTATTTAACTTTTATTCTTTTCTATTAGGGGATTTCAATTAAAATTTATTTATTTTTTATTAATAGTTTGATTTAGGATTTTGTTAGAGTTTTGGTTATTAATATATGGTTGTGGTCTTAATTCCGTTTAATTTTTGTTTATTTAAATAGAAATGTATTTAATTTTGGTTCTAGTTTGTGCTCAATGTTTTGTAGGCTTATTTTTCGACTTCAGTGATCGCCTTATGTCAAATTGTTCCTTGGATTTGAAGACTCGGCCTGATAAATGTTTTGGCTAACTCTGGTTCTCTTTATTGGATGGCTTGGATGCTGGAAGTTTATTTTGACCTTTGTCTGATGTCTTGGTAATCGGCACTTGTGCTTGACTTTGAATCCACTTTAGACTTGAAATTTCTTATTCTGGATTTCTTTTGCGCGCATTGAAGAGGCAACGGACCTTCTCCGTTAGGTAACGCTGAAGCCCGATTTTACTTACTGCATGCTGTTGCATCTGGAAGTCCTACTGGTGTAGGCTCTGTTTGTGCATTGTCTCCATTTCGCATTCCCATCTCCTTATCTTTTTTCTTCTTCATCTCATTTCTTCTTCCTCATCTTCTTTTATCCTTTCTTGCCAGAGGTGTGTTTAGGCCACCATGGTTCCTCTTCCTCCTTATTCTTTTCTTCTCTCATTCTTCTGTAGGATAGGTAAACCACGCTAACCTAGGACTTTCCATGCATGATAACACTTAGGATTTCTTTAGTTCCCCTTTAGAATCTTGCCTTTGTGATCCTTTGGTGCTTTCTCTTCTCATCTTCAAACTTAATTCACTTAATAAATGTTGAGTACTTTCATGTGACATGAGACTTTGCTATGAGATACTTGCACGCGTTCCGTTTCGGGGCGAGGTGTAAGTTATCCCTCGTGGTGGATAGGTTTTAGCATGAATACCTCACAAAGAAAAGCCAAAAAACACTTCTTAATCATAAAAACCACAAAAATACTTAATAATGGTAATAGGTCAGTGTGTCTGAGCCCTCACTTGTGGGACTAGCTTTGGGGATTTCCTCCATAGATAGGTGTGCCTCTTGCGCATTCCATTTCGGGATGATGTGAGACGTATACATCCCATTGAGTAAGACTTAGGTACACTTACCTATGCAAACTTCACTCATAAAAGCTTCATAAAAAACACAAATAGACAATAAGCGTCTTTCCTTCGGGAATTCTTTTCTCATCTCATTTGCTCCGTACGCGAACTTGCTCCTACTTGTCACTTTGCAAGACGGTTACGCACTCGTCGTCCGAGTCTGCAACACCTGAGCAATGGCATAGGAAGTTCAAGCCTTAATTCCCAAGCAATTTCCTTGTTACCCCTAGTTAGGGGAACTACGGCGTCTCTGATCCTCATTATCCCGATGAGGTACGTAGGCAGCGGGGTAGGGCCCGTTCGAGCACAATCTTTATTTTCCCTACATTTTTTCTCTTTGTTCTCTTATTCATTTCTTTTCCAGTTCCAGTTTCTTTTCATTTCTTTGCAGCATCTTTCATACCCTCACCCTTTGAAACAGTTTCTCTTGCAAGTGTGGATCCCGTCGGGTACGGTGGACAATCTGGGTGCTAATACCTTCCCAGGCCGTAACCGACTCCCGAACTCAGTCTCTTTGGTTCGCAGGACCCGTGTCCTTTCTTTCTTTTCTTCTGGTTTGTGCAGCATTACCATTCCCTTTCTTCGGGATAAAAATGCCTGGCTGGCGACTCTATTCTTTCTTCCGTGCCACTTTCGCGTTTGTACCAGGATGGAAATCCGGGGAGCGACAGCTGGCGATTCTGTTGGGGAATCAAACCCAGAATCTCTAGTTCCCCTGTGAGTCTCTTCTAGCGCTTGTTTGTTTCTGTTTCTTTGGGTGATGTTTGTTTGTCGTGGCTTGTTGTACTTTATTGTTGTTTGTTTACAGCTTTATTTACAGTTTTCAGTATTTATTTTCCGCATCATGTATATCATACTGGACTGTCTGGACTGGTTTTCTGTTTGGTGGGCTCGGGTGATACTATTTCTGAGAGATAAGCCAAGTATCTGGCTTGAGTGCACTATAGGATTAGAGTGGACATATTGTAATCACATGTGGCATGATGAGTGGCGATGTGTTTCATGCCCTGACTGCGACCGTCTTGGAAATATCTTGTGTGGGGATTTCCTCCACTTCGGGATAGGACCTTGATAGTTATGTGCATCTAGGGACCGATCATTGAGAACCTTTGTGGAAACAACCCTCTCCAGTGGTGGCAGTGGCAGACCACATTTTGTGGCAAACCCATTCGCACTCGAGGGTCCACTGGGGACTCGCATAGGATGGCCTGGTTCTCTTGTAGGAACTCAGTCAAAGCATCTGGTCGTATGACAATAGTACTGTATCCTGCGGGCTGAATGTACTATTGTTTCTCGATTTCAGCGCTCGAAGCTGGGGACTTATAAGGGATGCTTGTTTTTCCCGGACTCAACTGAGGCCTCCCTGCGTAGTACATAATGCCTAACCGATTCCCTGATTTGGTCATGAGCCATTTCTCGGAAATGGTGAAATTATTATTTCTATTCGGCTTTGAGAGTCCGTGATGTTTGACCCGGAGCCCACCCGTGATATTGGGAGGGGTTTACAGGTTTGCAGGAACCCATGACCTCAACATACCCTCATTACCAGTACAGTCTTATTGTCTTGATCCGGTCACTATGATCCTGGAGTTATTGAACTTTGGTTCTCGGTTACTATTTTGGGTTATCATACAGAGATCTTGTGGTTACAGACACTCGATCATTGGCTCAGTATTCCAGATTCCAGACAATTTCAGATTTTGATCCCATGTCTTTTCATCTTTAGCATCATCATATTTCATTTTGCATTTGCATCTGCACTACATTTCCTTCTTCCAGAGAGCTCATCCTTCCTCTTTTGTCCATGACCAGCCAGCTAATTTCCCGGTATTCAGTTTGAACAAGCGGTAACTGTTAGAAGACAAAAAAAGTTGTTTGAAGCTAGACTGAGCAGTGCCAAGAGTTAAAAAGGTCAGTTTGGAAGCCGTCAGTAGCTATGTCAGAGAACAACCGTCAGAATGTTGAGTTTCCACCTGGTGTCACTTCAATGACCAATCCTTTGTATGGTCTTTCTCCTGATGAGGATCTTCTACAAGTGAACAACCTTACTCAAGCTCAGCCTGTGCAGACCCCGATCGTAAATCAGAGTGTACTTGAACCATCCATTGTCCGAGGTGGACCTTCATCTTCTTCCGATTCTACGAATTATCAGATCTTTGCATTCCCTATGTCGGACTTCCAAGGGGCAATCCCTCTTGTGAAAACCAAGGATCCACAAGCTTTTGATCCTGCTGAAAGGTTTCGCGTGTTGGACGAGCAAATCAAGGCCTTAGCAGATCCTGATGCCTTTGGTTTTGATGCTCTAAACCTGTGTTTGGTTCCTGGTCTTGTCATTCCTCCAGATTTCAAAGTTCCGAAGTTTGAGAAATACACTGGTGTCAGTTGCCCGAAGCGTCATTTGGTGATGTTCTGTAGAAAAATGACTTCTTATGCCCGCAATGACAAGCTGATGATTCACTGTTTTCAGGACAGTTTAAGTGGGTTATCTTTAAGTTGGTATATGGATTTGGAAAGCAGTCGTATCCGATCTTGGAATGATTTATCCAGAGCTTTCGTGAAGCAATACCAGTACAATGCGGACATGACGCCCTGTCGCACGCACTTGCAAAGCCTATCTTAGAGGACTGGTGAATCTTTAAGAGAATATGCGCAACGGTGGAGAGAGTTGGCAGCCCAAGTGCGACCACCACTTTCGGACAGAGAATTAGTGGACTTGTTCGTGGGCACGTTGCAAGGTCCATACCTGGAAAGAATGAGTAGCATTGAGACGTCAAGCTTCTCTGATTTGATGATAGTTGGGGTACGCATTAAGAGCCTACTCAAAAGTGGAAAGATCCAAGACTGTTCGAACATCCCAACTAGTGAAGATAAATCTGTTGGTAGCTCCCAAGGGGAAGAAGGGTATGACATCAATGCGGTCATGGCTAATATTGAACATTCTGGACCAACATCTTCTCCGAGATCATCCATTCCTAGGTTTGCTTACTCTTATGGGCGTTCGGCAATGCTCAGAGCACCGTATCAGAAACCCTGGACTCCTCCTCGTCCAAATCTGCAAGCTCATGGTCGAAGACCTCAGAATCAATATCAGAGCCAGCCTAGGCCTCGCAACAATCTGGAAAGAAGGAATGCTCCTCTTCATCCAGTTCCCATGGCGTACAGTGAACTTTTGCCACATCTAATTCAGAGCTCTTTGGTGGTTCCTAAGCTTCTTAAGTCGTTGCCAGAGCCGTACCCTCCAGGGTACAACCCTCATGAGCAATGTGGGTATCATGGTGGATCAATGGGGCATTCAACTGATGATTGCAAAGCCTTTCAGGCCAAAGTACAACAGTTGATCGACAAGGGCTACATATCCTTTCCAGAAGGGAGCTTGGTTGTGCACGTCAACCTCTCACCTGATTGAGTTCAAAGACTTCGGAGAAGCGTCTCCTGATTTTAGTGGCTCAGAGAAGATGTCATCAGAGCTGGTGATCATTGTATCCTTTTATCATTTGCATTGTAGTTTCTTTCCTGTTAGCAGCTACTTGTCTTTTAAGCATTGTTATTTTGAATGGTAGTGTTAATGTAGTGATCTCGCACTTTTTGAATCAATTATGTCGCATTCGCTCATTTTTCTTTACTTGCATTGAAAAAAAAACAAAAAAACAAAAAAATTGCATCCATTTATCTCCCACTTATTTCACTGTTGTTTAGCAGGTTTGAGGGAGGATGATGACAACTGAATACACATAATTGTTGAAGGTATGCTTTCAGGGTAGAACCTGCTGACGATGTACAGACATTGTTTCAATTCCCAAACACCGGAGATATAAGGGAGATAGAACCTCGTCAACCCCTTCGAGCCTTGAAGTAGGATTTTCTTTTCTAAGCAGAAAAACCCTCACAATTTAACCCGGGGCAGGGTAGTTATCAGTTAATTTGACCGAGCGTTCGAATTTCCAAGGGAGTGAGCATCTGAGGATCCATTATTTTTTCTTCAGTACACCTCAAGAGGCCAGGGACGTAAAACCACGATGTTTATCCCTCAACAACAAAGGAATGAGGCAGTCACAATCCTTTTATGCAAGTCAGACAAACCAGTGCCACACGATTTGTTCAAAAATAAAAAAAAATAAAAAAAAAGAGAAATAAAGCCCGCTAAGTCGAAAAAAATGATGACATAAAAAAATGATGAATGAATGATGACTTAGGCAAAAGTTAGGGCATCCCACTGGACTTCAAAATTGAAAAACATTCAGAAAGAATCATCCCAGGCAAAAATTAGGGAGTAAAAAATCAGAAAGAAAAATGTTCCATTAGAACAAAGTCGTGTGACCAAACACAAAGTCAGAAGGGGTGACTGTTACTCCAAGAAACCTCATTGGTGCGTAAATCGTCAACGTCATTGGCTCCTCAACCATTACAAAACCCTTTCGAGAGGCGAGCGCTTAGGGAGAATTAGCTGAACATAGGACTGGAGAACATCAAGGAGAATGGGTGGGCACAAATAAACTTTGAGCCATAAATCTTTCTTTCTAAAACCATGAACCAAACCACGTCATAACCCTTGAAAGTCCTAATTGAATCAGGTTCAATTTTGAAAGCATACTACGATAAGGTTGCGTAAATTGACTCCTAACGATTTTGCTAACTCAGCACTACGTTTGGACTAATCGTCCATTCGTCACACACTGTCACATCATTCAAATAAATAAATTTTCAAAACTTGCATGTGCACTGCATTAAAATTACCATTTGTGAATGAACAATTTTAATTGCAAGTCAGCCTGTTTCACCAGGAGAGTTCCTACAAAGAGCAATCATGAGGGAACTTGATCATTCGACAATGATGACCAGAATCAAGCGCATCTTTTTAGCCTATGAATCAGGGGCATGTTATCCAGTGGTTTTGTCGACCAAGAAATCTATCAGGGTAAAGCAAGTTCCTAAGCATCAGTTGATTGAGGAACGTCATTCAAAAGTCAGTTGATCAGAGCTAAATCTACCAAACAGGGGCAGGCTACCCGAATTTTTTGCTGACTAAGGATGAATTCTTCCAATGCTCAGTCAGAATGAGTCAAGTCGCTTCCACGCTCATATCGGGGCAGGACATTTCCAGAGTTCACTAGGTGCAATTCTCCTCAAGCATCCAAGTCTGCTATTCCAGAAATTGGATAATCAGTGATAGTCTGTTCAAAGACTCACCCTCCGGGGGAAAGTTTAGCTACACAGAGCAAGTTATGGCAGTGATTTTCAAGTTCAAGACGAGTATCGGGAAATCGTGTTGCCCACCCTCGCCTTTGTCACCCTTCTCAATAGAAGCCTTGTCACTATGACCCTTATTCTCACCTTGGGAGTTTTTCTAGCTTTTCATAAGCATTGCATAAGTCATTTGCATACGTTACTCATGTCGCTTCGCTCGAGCATATAGAGCATACACATCATATTTTCATTGAGTATAACCCCCACAATCATCAGATCTCACACCCAGGGCCTCGAACCCCAACTTCTTGACCGTTCAAAGTCCAGTTCTCGTCTGGCAAACCAACTTCAAATACCAGTTCTAGTCTGGTAGGCGAACCTTTTAACCAGTTCTCGTCTGGTCACCTTCTCATTTAGCTTGTTGAATGCCAGTTCTCGTCTGGTAGTCATTCTTTTTCAAAGTCAATTCTCGTTTGACAATGAACACCCTAAGGAGTCAGTTCTCGTCTGAAGACTTATTCTTTGCCCATCAGTTCTCGTCTGTTGGCCTAACTTTAAGAAACCGGTTCTCGTCTGGTAATTCACCTTCAAAGTCCACTTGCTTGGCAACCAAAAAATATATAATAATACAAAAAAAAAATCTCTATCAGCCTGGGCCCAGCCGCCCAACCATCCTTGTTTCAATCTTCTCCTGTTTGCATATCATCATTTCCTTAGCATCCCGAGCATACGTCTACATTTTGCACCATTTGCATTGCATCTTCATACCGCATGGTTTCTGTTTTCTTTCTGGTGTGGAGCAAGATCTTTACAAGACACAATTTGGGGCGGTTATCTCAAGATCTGATGAATGTATGCGAGAGTTTGAAGACACTGGGGCAATTCGGGATGCCATGTCTTATGTAAAATCCTCTGGAGACGATCTCTTTATAGACGATGCAATTTGAGGCATAGTTGAGGGGCAATGGATGCTTGTTCATTCGTGATAATCAGTATGCAACTATGGAGCTCAGAAGCCTGAAGCACTGTGCTAATTCTCAGGGAATGTCTGGTATTTATTTTACCAGTAGGGCATTGGAAGTTTATTTCTTCCCCGAGCATAATCTTCTTCCAGCCAACAAGATTTCCTCATAAGGAGTTGGTATTCTCTACAGTTAAAGTCCAATTTTCATTGGCATATCTTTCCAACACAGTTGTCATACTATACTTGGGGCATATTTTGACTTACTTGATTCTCCAGCAAAGTCTCTCCTCAGCAGAGCATTGCCAAATCGTTTCCTCAGCCATGATAGAAGGTTGACATCTCCCCAGCTGAGTTAGAACTGATGATATCCCCAGCAGAACTTCAAGGCTAATTGAATTGTTCTCATCCCCAAGCGAAGTTATCTTTCCACAGCAAGGTATTCCCAACAGGCAGCTGAAAGCCTGGCTTCCCAATAGATCTTAGAATTAGCAAAATTCTCTCCCCAGCTAGAGCATTATTGAAACATCTTTCCCAGCCAAGTCTGAAGATGATCCTTCCCCACAGAGTTCATATTTGATTTTCACTCCCTTCAGTGAAATATTCCCCAGCGAAGCTGACATTCTTTTTGTCAATATGATGATACAAGCAGGTATTCATCTCCCTAGTCAGAGTTAGGTATCAAGGCCTATTGACTTGTCTTCCCCTGCAGAGTTGTAACTCTTGTGGCCAATCAGGCATCTGTTTGTTGCTCGTCTGCACTCCTCCAACACTCGTATGTGTTAGATCTTTGACATTGATATTGGTTGCCTGCAATTTCCAGCACTCGTATGTGCTTGATATCTATTTGTGATTTGCCTGTCCGCAATTTCTAACACTCGTCTGTGTTTGGTATCCAACATTTGTAGTTGCTCGTCTGCAATTCTCAACACTCGTCTGTGTTATAATCTCTGTTGTTTGTTCGTCTGCATTCCAGCACTCGTATGTGTTTGATATTTGATATCTGAGGTTGCTCGTCTGCATTCCCCAGCACTCGTCTGTATGTTACCTGTTTGAAGCTCGTCTGCTTTGTTTGGATACTCTTTTGTAGCTCTCAACACTCGTCTGTGTTGGCTTATATCTGTATGTGAGGATTTGCTGATTATCCTGGTATTCTTCTATATTGTTACTCCAAATGCTCGTCTGTGTTTGAATTACTGGTATTCGTCTATACCAGTTGCTGATACTCGTCTGTATCATTGCCTGAAGCGCTCGTCTGTGTTTCTTAGATCATCGTCTGATACTCGTCTGTATCATTGACTTTTGGCACTCGTCTGTGTTACCTTGATGATCATCCAATACTCGTCTGTATTGAAGAGGTTTAAAATCCTGACTATGGGAATAAATGTCAAAATGGTTACTGGTCCTGGCGTAACAGGATTATCTGAAGGAGGCTCGTCTGTCTCAGGTACCTTATTAATGTTGCACCTGGTGTAACAGGCTTGCTCGAAGAAGACTCGTCTGTCTTGTACCATATATCCACGGATAATATATGAAGAAGGTTCGTCTACCTTGATTATGCATGTCTATCCCACAGACTTTAATGCATTCCGGTCCTGGCGTAACAGGTATATCCGAAGGAGATTCGTCTGTCTCAAGTTATATGTCTTGCAGAGTATATGAGGGCTCGTATGTCCAGTTCCTGGCGTAACAGGATTGTTCGGAGAAGACTCGTCTGTCAATGTATTCTTATTCCAGATAACAGTTTCAACTTGGAAGAAGCTCGTCTGCTTTTTCTTCCCTTCAGTCACCAAAGCGTCATTTGGTTGGGTTTATTTCCCATTGTCTGCATTCTCCGGCAGAGTGCAAATTTCGGGGTCTTTTTGGTATTCAATCACTGTTTATCTTGAACGTCTAATAAGTCGTCGCTCTCATCCTTTTCAGATTAACAGTTGATTGAATAGGGGCAGCTGTAGACACCCTAAATTTGCCCTCTGGTTTTCTAGCTTTTCGTTTTGCATTTCATACGCATTTTTGCATTAGGTCACATCATTTACATTTGCTCCTGGGACATGGGATCAACATCATCAGAAAATTCAAGGTTTCAGCTATGCAGTCATCAATGGAATCATCCTTATTGCTTTTGTCACTATATTAGGGCTTATTTCCCTAATTAAGTGATATTCGAGAATTTCACGATTCACCTGGCCCGTCATCAGGGTATTTTCTTCTTCTTTAAGTTACAAGGTTATCAAGCAGTGTTTCCTGTGAGGTTTGTTTCAGAAATCAAGTTCATCAAGATCCATCAGGTTCAGTTGTGGTCATCTGCGGATTTATCTTCCTATGGATTAATTTAGAAGTTTGTTCATTTCAGTTATGGGGTTTCTGGTGGTAGTTGTGTTCATTCAATCAGTGGTTTGTGAAAAAGGTGCAAGTTTGAGTTTGGCCGTGTGGACTTCTCAGAATTCAATTTCCAACTTGATCTTAAATATCTATCTCGTTCCATTTTCTAGCCCTATCAATGTCCATAATCCATGTTCTCAAATTTATACCTCATAATCCTTTTTCTAACCATTTTCATAATATCCATTTATTACGTTATTCCCATTTTCAAACCTTCTTATCCATTCTCCGATTATTAACCATGTTACGATACCCACTCATTATTCATTCAAATTCATATTCCATTTTATCCAAATTTCACCAATTACAATTTTTATTCATTATTTCCTTTTTCTTTCATTATTTTTCTTTCTCTTAATTCATTTCCAAAATTAAGCCATATTCTTTCTTGTTCCCAATTCCATTGTCTTTGTTCAAAAAAATCATTAAGCCCTTTTCTTAATTTCCTCATTTAATTAATTATCCAAATTTATTCATATGACTTTTTTTTTTTAGAAACATTATTTTTCTTATATCTTTCTTTAAAGTCTTAATTCTAATGGTGCAAAGGAGGTTCCAAGTGGTTTCTTTAGACTTGGATAAAATTACAAAAAATTAGTGGAGGCTCACTCCATTGCATTCCCAAAGTGTCTCATGCCGACCCCACACAGAAAGCAGCAAAAACAACGCAACATTGTCCTGGCCACTCGCAAGCATCACGCACAACAAATACACTTTTCCACTTCACCCACAACAAAACCTCACAATAGCAATCACGCATTCCGCACAAACCGCAACCCGCACCTCACTTTTTTTTTGGCAGCATCTTTTCTTTTCACTCAGTACTTAGTACAACCAAAACAAAAACTGACTCTCCACTCTTTTGCTCACAATATCATTTTTATTCACCTTAAAACTCAGCCACCTCTAACCAATTGGAATAGGAACATAAACCATTTTCATCAACCTTTTGTTCATCACCTCATTGCTACAAAACTTTTATCCAATTTCTAAACACATGACCCTCATCCATCGTCACCTTTTGAACAGAAATCCAAATCATCTTCCTTCAAACCAAACGCAAATCCTCAGACCTTGTATAACCCTTCACCATAAAACACATTTTTCCTCACCTCATACAACATTCGAAAAAACACCCAGCAGCAGGCACACAAAAACAACATCAACATAACCATATCCTCTGCATTGTTATCTCCATAACACCATTAACAGAACTCACCACCTTTCAACAACACCTTCAAATGACAAACAGAGACATCACGGCTTAAACAACCATCACCGCCACTCTCGTATCTTCACAGAACAAACAACCTAACCAAATCCAACAATAACTCCTCCTTCAAACCGAATCTCAACCTTCAACAAATCCCCTGTCTCGCATAAGCAAACACGACCCCAATCTCATCAACATCACCCTTTTCCATCATCAATCTCCAAACAACAACAGAAAACAGAATCAAAGAGAGAGGAAGTGAGAAGAAGAGTGAGGATATAGATCGAAAGAAGAAATTGAGAGGGAGATTTCAGATCGGAAACTCACTGAAACAGAGAACCTCAAGTTGAAGCTGGACATAATCGATAGACGGGGTTGAGATGGACGACGAGACTTAAGCGAAAGAGGGAAGAGTTTTGTTGCCGTCGATTTTAAGAGAGGGCCACCGACGAAGCCGCGAGAAAGGGTTGTCGAAGATGATGAACGAGAAATGAGAGGTTTCCGCGGCGATGAAAAAGGAATACCGCAAGTGAGAAGAGGAGGGTTTGGTCGTCGCGAGGATCATCGTTGATGACGAATAAGAGAAGGGGCAAACGTTTTGGAGCGTGGTTTCTCAGATCCGAGTTTGTGAATCCCATTTTGAGTTTTTCTTGGTGTTGTTGACCTTCGATGTCCCCTTTGATATTTTATTTTTTTATTTTTGTTATTTGTTTCTTTTATATTTTTTAGGTTATTTGTTGATTATTTGTTTAGGTCTTCTTTAGACCTGTGGGCTTCCTCATCTCAATCCGTATTCATCTCCTTATCACCACCCTATTTTCAGCGACAACCTCCTCCAGATGGATTGTTATTGGTGTTGGGCTAAGGCCCGTTTTGGATTGCACTTCTGCACCTCAGTTCCCACAGCTCACTGTAATACCTCAAAATTTGCCCTCTCATTTTCATGCCATTTAGCATATCCTTTCATACATTGCATGCATTTAGATCACAATTGCATCATAAACATACATGAACATACATCTCCATTTGAGCTTTCACAGGTTGCGACTGGCCTTTATTTCTTCATGCGGCACGTGCACAATAATCTCAGAAGAAGCCAAAAGTTCTCGGTTGATTCAGAGGAGTTTAAGCTGAATATCAGTTTTATGGTGCAGTTTGCAAAAGTTGTAACTTATGCTCGGAAACTCATTTTGGCTTGAAACTCAATAGTTTAGACCGTTTCATTATTCTCTACAACTTTTGTGTTCGGCTCGGAGGCCAATTCATCAAGGAAAATGGCGGGATTTATTTGTTTCTGAAATTTCGGTTTCGCCGATTAACTGTGCTAGTGGTATTCAAGAGTTTGTAACTTCTTATTGGGTCAACATGTCTGAGAGATTCATATGCCAAAAGTTCCGTCTTGATATCCTTTCCAACTTTTGGGTTTTGGCCGAGAACTAATTCTTTGAAGAAGATCTCAGAATGTGCGAGTCTTTAGAGTCGACATAGTGAAAAACAGTGTTGAACCGGTGAGTTTTGAACACTAAAAAATTCATAACTCTTGGATCGTTTATCGAATTGATGTCGTTTCGGTGCCTAAAATTCCGTTTAGATGTTATCTTCATTATGTGAATTCAGTTTTGGTTCGGTCCAAGCGGAAGGATCTCCAAAATGCGAATTACCAATAAGGTTCTTTGATGCACTGCATTGTCTGTCAGATTTTGTAAAATTCATAACTCGGTCAATTTTCATCGGATTGCACCCGTTCTTGAAGCGTTGGTTCAAAAATTTTATCCTCTTCAAGTTCAAAGACAAATGTGAGTTTGAACGGTGCTCCAAAGATTATCGTTTTGGTTTATTTCACAAAACTGAAGTGTTGAACCGAAGAAAAAGGCTGAAAGTGGTTTCACGAGAAAATTCATATCTCCCTCGTCGTTTGTCCGGTTGAGCTTAGATTTTAACACCAGGTCACTGACTCATAGATCTACAACTTTTCTGACAAAGTCGAGTCGAGATTATGCTCCGAAGAGGTTGACCTCGTCACATTTTCGAGTAGCGGACACCAAATAAGCCGAAAAAACAACTTATTCAGTGACGTCTTGCAGCTTAAACGTATCGATCACACTCGATTTTGATCGTATGACGTTCGTTATTTTTGCATTGCAACCGTGATTCAGAGGCGGACGATGTTGTGGAAGGTTCAGAGTCGAAATTTCTTGCCGAAGATATTGTTATTTTCACTTAAGCCGAAATTCTACCTTTTGCCTTTCATTTTACACTCCACTATATATTCTTTTGACCCACAATTTGTCTCATAACTTCAATCATAATTTACAAACACCAAAAAACTCTCACAAACTCTCTCTAAAGGATCAAAGTTCATTCTCTCAATTCTTTCTCAAGAACACAACAACAACTTCATCAAGAACTCAAGAACACAACAATTCCGATCAAGCTTCCGGTAGCCGAGCCGCCACGAACCACCACCTCCGGTCAACTTCACCACCGTAAGACCACCATCTTCCGCCACCGGCAGCCGCGCGGCCTCTCCTCCTCTCCTCCGTTCATGATCGCGTCTCACTTCCTCCGGATTCACAATTTCTTCGTCGATTCTTCATTCGGTAAGCTTCTTAAACTTTAATTCATGAATAATTGTTGCATTGTTTCTTGAATTGAATTTTGAAGTTGAATTCATATTATGGAGATTATGTGCATTGATTCTTGATGTGGTTGTTGATTGATGCTTGATTAATTGATCCTAATAATTGTTGTTGTGCATAATTGGAAATGATTGTTAAAATTGACATAGACTAATCGATGCATGTTAGATGTTTGATAAAATTCTTAAGAGAGTTAATTATTGTGACTTGATATTGATTGAAGTGCTTGACTTTTGAATTCATGTTTGTTTCATTGTGTAAATTCGGAATAGGATAGGTTGAAGCTTAATTGTTGATGTTGTTCATATGTCGCGTGTCGATAAGTGCGTTTTGGTCATAACTTCCTAACCGTAGCGCGTTTTCGCGAATGTGAATAGTGTAAATTGACTTTGTTGATTATTCCGGAGCCATTGGTGAACTTTTTAGTCGATTTCGGACAATTTTTTCCGGCTATTTTGCTACTGCCAGCCAATGAAATTGGCCAAAAAGTATCACTTCCAAGCGGAATTTTCAAAAACCGATTGCATATTTGAATCCGTTGGCACGTTTGCAAGTTACCATGCGATTTTCGTTCAATTCCGAGTCGGTGATTTTTGACGCGTTTTTTCGTTTTAAGGCTTTTTAAGTTCGGTTTGGTGCGATTTTGATGCATTGATCTTGTTTTGACTTGTATATATGTTTGTTGATCATTTGCCATTCATTGCATGTAAATTTGTTCGATTCCGGTTTGAGTTTGCATGTTGTTTATGTTAGAGCATAAGTGCTGTCCCGTTTTGAAACGTAAATTTCAATGCATGTCCATGACTCGTATATTCATATTTCTACTTGATTTGGAGTTGTGAGGCATAGGTGCAACTTCCGGTTGCACCTCTTTTTGGTTTCTAATGCGTTTGTTGAGTTCATGCAAGGTTCTCGCAAAGATCTTAACGACGGTTATTTGGTTGGTATTCCACTTTATTTGTGGGATACCTTTGGATTCAAATGATATTTTGTGCCGTTGTTTTTGTTTCGATTATGGGGAATCTTCACAAAGAAATTATGGAAGATGAGCATTTATTTTGCTCATGGGAGATTACAAGGCTTGGCTTGAAGTTTTTTTGGGTTTCTTTTATGTGAAAGAATCGGCACTTCGACCAAGTAAGTAATCTCGATTCTCTACTTTAATGCATCATTCTAGTTGTATGCGACTTAGGATCATATAACTTAAGGTGCATATTGAGCCCTCCCACCTGAGGCATTGGATTTATTTGTGATATATATTGATATGTGTCGATTTCGGAGCTTAGGGATTATGCTACGGATTGTAGAATTCACTTCCTTTCGCTTTCCCTTAAATTACCATTTTTTGCCCGTTTCGTCGCAATTATTAGACATAGTTTTAGGTGTGATAAAATTCTGGAAAAATTCATGAGTGATCCTTATCCTCTTAATTAATTTTTCATATTTTTTGTTTCCAGATTTGGGTGGTTTTAATAATTAATTTGGATTTTAGATCATAAGCTGTCCCAAAAAGGAAGGTTTTGGCATAAGGGACCGAAATCGATTTTTCCCCATAGGTGTGAAACCTATTTTTTGTGTGTGATTAATCACTGTAATTTGTGATATTTTGATGCTCCTTAGGCATTTTTTTCATAATTTTAGATGCCCTTTTTGATCCACTTTGTGGAGTTGTTTTTCGATGATCGTGATTTGTTACCTTGCTAGTCAAGGAATTGTTTTGGCACTTTGGTGCATAATTTTGTAGAATCCTTTTGGACCATGTAATATAATAATTATATCATCCCAGAGATTTAATTTCATAATTTTTAAAGGCTTTTTGCTATTTTTCCATGTCACCTAGATCCTAGGTTGATTCATGTGTTTATGTGTCGCATAACCTAAGTGTTAAGAAGGCATTCATGCCATTTGATTGAGGAACTTTTTGGTAGCTTTTAGGAGTTGATTATAGGTCATTTGTATGTATTTAATTCCAGTCATAGGTCATTTTTTGAACCATACTCATTTGGTTTGTCTTGGTGCTTTAAAGTGCATAATTACTTGAACATGTTTAACTTAAACTAGATTCTCTTCTCCTCTAAATAATAATTTGAATTATGTGGAAATCATTAATTCCTATTCATACATTCTAATTTCATCTCATACCTTGTATGCTACTGACCCATAATCATTTCATTCATATTCACATGTCATTCTTCCTTAGCTTGCATCATGTGCGATCTTATGCGATTTTTGTTCATTTCTTCTCATGTATTCTTCTCCTTGCTCCATATGCCTAATCCATTGCATCCATGATTGTATATTCATTCATCCATCTTCATAAGCATTCACTACTGACTTTGATGTTCATTTCATGTATTAATTCATGTTTGTAAGCCATATGCATTCATATTTCATCCATAAACCCTAATTTGCATTCATGTGAACTTAGGTGAACTTTTTGTACATAGTTTGACATAGTTTGATCTTGTGAGGTATCCTAGCATACTTAGGGACCTATAACATGTAGCTACTGACTTTAGAAGTCATGTAACCTTTAGGTACCTTCACCTTTAGACTTAGGTCTTATTTTGAACCCTAGTTCCATTCTAGGACGTTTATGGTACTTAATTGCTTTCATGCTTTGATTTTACTTCCAATATGCATTGTCATGCTAACTTTTATTTTGTAGGGGGGAAGATTGAGGTAAGCCTCACTTCATTCCTATCTCTTATGCATTTTAATTGTCTTTGCCTTAGCACTTTGTGCTTGCTTATAGGTTTTCCCTTTCTTTAGAAACAACTTACCTTCCTTAAGAAGTAAGTTGATTTCTAAGTTCTCTTTTCTTCTTTTCCTTTTCTTTCTTAGGATTAGAATACCTCATTAACCATAGGACCTCTCTTGTAAATAATCAATAAAAATTAGGGTTGTGTCTTAGTTCCCATTAGATTTTGTCCTTTTGCAACTTGAGTCATTCTTTCTCATCTCATAAAGAAAAGCAATAAAACACTTAATAAAAACCGAAAAATCTTGTACGACACGAGACTTTGTTGCGGAGTGTTTATATGCGTCCTGTTTCGGGGCGAGGTGTAAATACTTCCCGCGATGGATAGGTCTTAGTACAAGACCGTTCACAAACAAATTAAAACATTTCTCATAAAAGACAAAAACAAACAATAAGCGACTATCCTGCGAGAACTTCTTTTCTCATCTCATTCACTCACAACGCGAACTCGCGACGACTTGTCTCATTTGCAAGACGGTAAACGCACTCGTACCAAACGAGCCTGCAACACCTGAGCATAGACATACGCAGTTCCAGCTGTAAAAAACACAAACAAATAGTTCCCGCCTTAGTTAGGCGAACTACGTCGACTCTGATCCTCATTATCCCGATGAGGTACGTAGGCAGCGGGGTAGGGCCCGTTCGAGCACATTCTTTATTTTCCCTACATTTCCCCTTTTCTTTCCATTTTCTTATTTTAGTTCCCTTCTCATTTCATTTTCCATCCCAGTTAGCGGATTTGTTCAGCAGCACTTTATTTCTCACCCTTTAAAACAAAACAAGCAAGCGTGGATCCCGTCGGGTACGGCGGACGATCTGGGGTGCTAATACCTTCCCAGGTCGTAACCGACTCCCGAACTCAGATCTTTGGTTCGCAGGACCTTGTCCTTTCCTTCTTCCTTAGGTTTGTGCAACATTACCTTTCCCATTCATTCGGGATAAAAATGTCTGGCTGGCGACTCTACCTTTTCCGCGCCACTTTCGCGTTTGTACTAGGATGAAAATCCCGGGAGCGACAGCTGGCGACTCTGCTGGGGAGAACCTGATTCTTCTGGTTTCCCTTGTAGAGTCAATCCTAGCGCCTGTTTGGTTTTGTTTCTTTGGGTGTTTACTGTGTGCTTTAGTTTAGCTTTATTGTTTTTATTTACAGTTCTTTGTAGCTTTACTTTATCGCATTTATTTACCGCTTTCAGTATTTTATTTTCCATGCATCATATTATACTGGACTGTCTGGCTGTGCTGGTTTTCATTTTTTCTGTGGGATGGGGTTACTGTGAGATGAGCTTGTAACCGGGGCTCGAGGGCACCCTAGGACTTAGAGTGGTTCCACTTTGGCTTCATGGCATCTTGCTATGTTGGTAGTAGTGAGTTCCACACCTTGACTTGCGACCTTCTCGGGAATGTATTGATACCAGAATCTTTCTGGGTTGATGCGCTACCTTGATAGTTATGTGCAGTCAGGGGACCGATCATTGAGAACCTTTGTGGAAACATCCCTCTCCAGTGATGACAGTGGCAGACAACATTTGTTGGCAAACCCACTCGCATCCGAGGGCCCACTGGGAACTCGCATAGGATGGCCTGGTTCTCTCATAGGAATTTAGTTAAAGCAAACTGATTGTATGACGATAGTATTGTACCCTTCGGGATGAATGTACTATTGTTTCTCGACTCAGTGCTTGAAGCTGGAGACTTGTGAGGGATGCTTGTTTTTCCGGACTCAACTGAGGCCTCCCTGAGTAGTACATAATGCCAAACCGATTCCTTGATTTGGTCATGAGCCATTTCTCGGAAGTGGTGAACGTATTATTGCTATTCGGCTTTGAGAGTCCGTGATGTTGACCCGAGTAGCACACCCGTGAGATTGGGAGGGGTTTACAGGTTTGCAGGAACCCTAAACTTCAACATACCCGCTTTGCCAGTGTTGTTTTATGATATTATCTGGTGCTATATGGTTCTTTGATTCTGAGATCCGGGAGTTCTATTCAGAGAGATTGTTACTGTGGTTACCATTGCGACCTTGATATTGTGACTATTATTATGACTCTCCACAGACACTTGGCTTGTTGTTCAACTTCAACGCCATCAGTGATTGTTCTATTATGTGATCCAGTTTTACAGTTATTGGGTTCTCAGTTATGGGGTTCTATACAGAGATGGTGCTACTATTATGATTCTATTCAGACACTTGACTCATTATTCAACACCGGCACCAACATCAGACTATTGATCGCATGCCTGTTGCATACATGACATCATAGCATTTATGCACACATGTTCAATTATTTCCGAGGATCACATATATGAATCATGCTGTTGGATTTTTCTGTGTCAAAACTTGAATCAAAGCAGATAGATTCCTCAGAAACAACTGAACATGGCATTTGCATACATCCTTGCATTCTTGACAGGTGTTCAGAGAAAGATTATTATCCTGATTTGGTTTCTCTTTAAATGGCCAACTTGAATCACAATCATCAAGGTATATATTTGAAGCAACTCCGGGCGGAGGTAACCGAAAGGAAGACCCAACTGGGGCAATTCAGGGCCGAGGTGCAAAGCTTTATTTCAGAACCAGAAACTGTTGAAACAGGAAGTCAACCAGATGAATATTCAAATGATCTTGGTTATGGAAATTTTGAACGAAGCTATTTTCATCCCTAGTGAGGGGAACTACGCTGCTCTGATTCTCCATTGGTCAATGGAGATACGTAGGCAGGAGATCGTGCAAGATCTTTCCGAGCAACCTTATCTATTAACTTTATCAACCTTTTCCCTCCAGATCTCATTTGTCAGCACCCAACCTGAGCTTCCCAAGAGAATTCTAGGGGAAGAGAATATGGGTAAAGTCCAGAAACAACTTGAGAAGAAGTTTGATCATATTCCGATGTCGTACGTGCAACAAGTTTCATCATTTACGCAAATTCGGAGTGGTTGAGCTAATTGCATCAGGATCATCTCCGACAAAGTTTCCTTTGGGGTTTCAATGCCAAGTATGACTATCATTCTGGGGCACCTGGCCTTTTAATTGAAGATTGCAAGTCTTTCAGAGGCAAAGGTGAAGACAAGGTCCAGAATTTGATCGACTCAAAGGTCATCATGCCAGAAAGTCTGCTCACATATTGAAGTCTCCTCATCAAATGGGTCTCCCAATTTGCAAAGGCATCTTCAGAAGCAATAAGTCCAGACGGAGTCAAGTCTCCTCAATGACGGCAATGTTCAGCTTCTTTACTGCATTTCCATTTGTAGTTTATATTGTTTGTTTAAACATTTGTATGCATGCATGAAACTTATTTGTTTTTGAATGTTAACCATAATAAAATGCACATGTTTTTCTTGAAGTAATCCATTCGTATTCACTCATGATTTTGTGTATGTGCATTGCAATACCAACTGTTGTGCTTAAACTCTATCAGGGAGGATGACGAAATGAAAACGCAAAAACTCTAATTGTTCGCTTTTGAGAAAGACCCTGTTGAAGATGTACAGGCATTGTTTCAAATCCTAAACACCGGAGATATAAGGGAGATAGACCCTCGCCAACCCGTTTGAGCCTTGAAGTAGGAGTTTCTTTTCGCATGAAGAAAACCCTTGCATTTAACCCAGGGGCAGGATAGGCATCAGTTAGTTTGACCGAGCGTTCAAATTTTAAAAAGGAGTGTACATCTGAGGATTCGTTACCTTTCGTTGTACCAAATCAAGAGGTCCAAAGACCAGAAACTACAATGGTTATCCCAATCAAGAGTCCAAAGACGGGAAACCACATTGGTTATCCCTCAACAACCAAGAAGTGAGACAGTCACGACCCTCGCAAAGAAATCAAGACAACCAGTGTCACACGATTTGTTCAAAAAATAATATAAAAGAATGATGAGAAAGCCCGCTAAGTCGAAACTTGAAAACAAGCGACTTAGGCAAAAATTAGGGCATCCCGCTGGACTTCACAATCCAAGATTCACAAGAATCAGTCCAGGCAAAAGTTAGGGATAAGAAAAATAATGCAAAAGCAAAAGACGAAAAGGATTACACAAGGAAGATCCTTGGACAAGAACAAAGTCGTGTGATACAGACACAAAAGACAATAGGGGTGGCTGACTCCCAACAACAACCTGATTGGTGCTTAAACCGTTAGTGTAATTGGTTCCTCAACCATCACAAAACCCTTTTTGAGAAGTGAGCGCTTGTGAAAGCTAGCTGAAAATAGGAATGGAGAACATCACGAAGATGGGTGGGCACAAATAAATTTTGAGCCTATATCCTTTGTTTCTATAACCGTGAACCAGGCCACGATACAACCCTAAAAAGTCCTAACTGAAACAGGGTTATGTTTGAGAGCGTACTACCACGAGACCGCGTTCCGGACTCCTATAAGTGGTGTTGAAAGATCTTTGTTGGTGTTGCATGTGCATGCTTTCTATTATTCAAAAAAATTAATGTCGTATTTTAACCAGTGATTCGCTCAAAAAGGTTTGTGACATCTTTTTCAGTAAAACTTCAAGATTAACATGTGTGTTGCATTAGAATTTTCATCCTTAGAATAAACATTTACTGCTTGCATATATTTGTTGGGCATCATAAAAATTCACACATGAAACTTCAGTCCAGAAGCTTAATCTTGCCAAGTTGAGAAGTCTGAAACTTCCGAAGGACAATCTATGAAGATGTAATTTTCCAAAAAAAACTCCATTGAGTAGGGACTTTCCCAACAGTCGTAGCAAGAGCCAATTAATCTGGGGCAATCATGTCGAGTAATCTCTTCAAAATTCAGCCAAGCTGGGGCAATCACTTCGAGATTCAAATCTCTCAAAGAGCCATTAGTCTGAGGCATACATTCAAATTTTAGTCAAATTGGGGCAATTACTTCGAGATCCAATCTCTCAAAGAACAATTGATCTGGGTGTTTTCTTCAAAGCACAGTCATTCAGAGGTGATCACTTCAAGACTTGTACCGGGTAGGCCACCACAAGAGCATGAGAAGTCACTTTTTCTCGAAGACGGTAAATCCAAAGCATCTATCCAAAGGTCAAAATACTGGAGCAGAATATCTCACAGTGATATGAAGTTCTTCATGAATCCTTGCGAGACAATTTCTTTCACAGACCATGCAGTCTGGGGCAGTTATTTCGAGATCCAACGAATCTCTCCAAGAGTTTGAAGACACTGAGGCATTTCGTATGTCATGTTTTCTGTAAAATCCTCTTGAGACATTTTCTTCCGATGGACCTTAGTCGGAGGCGAGTTGAAAATTTCAGAGAACCATTATTCAATCATGGTTAGTTGGCGATCTATCAACCCAGAGGCTGGAAGCAAAGCCATTGTCAGCATAGTACTTCAAGAGTTATTTCATCATCAAGCTTCATTGATCAAAATTACTTAGCAAGTCTCTTTAGACAATTCCTTCTCTAGTAGTGCGGCAAATGGAAGGTTACTTCTTGAGCAAAAAGATATCATCGTCTCTCATCCCCAGCATGAGACGCCTTACATCTCTCATTCCCAACATGAGAGGATTTATATCTTATCCCCAGCAAGTGGCAACTTGAGCTCTTATCTTCAGCGGGAAGCTTTATCATTGACATTATCTATCGTCCCCAGCCAAGTGGGAAGTGAAATTTCTCCCAGCAGGGTAGCAGAGGGTGGGTGTCATCTCCAAGCAGGAGTTTCCCGTCAGACAGGGGCAATTCTCAGCAGTATAAGGAGTGTCTCTCCTCCCCAGCAATTACTTCCTCAGCAGTATTATGCCTTTGGTCCTCAGCCAAGCCAGGGGGTCCTCACTTCCCCATCAGAATTCAATAAGAGCCCTTCTCCAGCAGGGTCTTGGCTCTTCAATCTCAAAGTCCAATTTATTTTTGGCAATGGCGGCAGTTCAGAGCCGGTATATCATTGACAGCCTTCCCCGCAGAGTTGTTTCCTCCTCATCAAGATGAACCAGATCAATGCAGTGATCATCAGCTCTCCCCAGCCAAGCAATCTGGGATATTTGTTATCTCCTCATCGGGAGACCCCTTTGCATTTGCATTTGCATCTAGTAATCATCATTACATTTGCATCCTCCAAAGCGTAGCATTTCCATCATCATGGAGCATTACGCCATAAATTCAAACATATGCATACCAGCATGGGCCAGTTTTGAGGTATTACACTCACACTCTCACCTCCTCCTTTGTTATTTTCTTTTCTTTTTTTTATATATAATCCCTTATTCTATTTTCATAATTTTGTTAATTAATATAGGGTTAAAATTTAAATATTATCTGATTTCCTTATTTGAATATCATTTGTTTTATTTGATTTAGTGATTCTAATCTTGATTAATCAAAGTTTAATGTCGATTCTATTTGTTAATATTGGTATTATTTAACTTTTATTCTTTTCTATTAGGGGATTTCAATTAGAATTTATTTATTTTTTATTAATAGTTTTATTTAGGATTTTGTTAGAGTTTTGGTTATTAATATATGTTTGTGGTCTTAATTCCATTTAATTTTTGTTTATTTAAATAAAATTGTATTTAATTTTGGTTCTAGTTTGTGCTCAATGTTTTGTAGGCTTATTGTTCGACTTCAGTGATCGCCTTATGTCAAATTGTTCCTTGGACTTGAAGACTCGGCCTGATAAATGTTTTGGCTAACTCTGGTTCTCTTTATTGGATGGCTTGGATGCTGGAAGTTTATTTTGACCTTTGTCTGATGTCTTGATAATCGGCACTTGTGCTTGACTTTGAATCCACTTTAGACTTGAAATTTCTTATTCTGGATTTCTTTTGCGCGTATTGAAGAGGCAACGGACCTTCTCCATTAGGTAACGCTGAAGCCCGATTTTACTTACTGCATGCTGTTGCATCTGGAAGTCCTACTGGTGTAGGCTCTGTTTGTGCATTGTCTCCATTTCGCATTCCCATCTCCTTATCTTTTTTTCTTCTTCATCTCATTTCTTCTTCCTCATCTTCTTTTATCCTTTCTTGCCAGAGGTGTGTTTAGGCCACCATGGTTCCTCTTCCTCCTTATTATTTTCTTCTCTCATTCTTCTGTAGGATAGGTAAGCCACGCTAACCTATGACTTTCCATGCATGATAACACTTAGGATTTCTTTAGTTCCCCTTTAGAATCTTGCCTTTGTGATCCTTTGGTGATTTCTCTTCTCATCTTCAAACTTAATTCACTTAATAAATGTTGAGTACTTTCATGTGACATGAGACTTTGCTATGAGATACTTGCACGCGTTCCGTTTCGGGGCGAGGTGTAAGTTATCCCTCGTGGTGGATAGGTTTTAGCATGAATACCTCACAAATAAAAGCCAAAAAACACTTCTTAATCATAAAAACCACAAAAATACTTAATAATGGTAATAGGTCAGTGTGTCTGAGCCCTCACTTGTGGGACCAGCTTTGGGGATTTCCTCCATAGATAGGTGTGCCTCTTGTGCATTCCATTTCGGGATGATGTGAGACGTATACATCCCATTGAGTAAGACTTAGGTACACTTACCTATGCAAACTTCACTCATAAAAGCTTCATAAAAAACACAAACAGACAATAAGCGTCTTTCCTTCGGGAATTCTTTTCTCATCTCATTCGCTCCGTACGCGAACTTGCTCCTACTTGTCACTTTGCAAGACGGTTACGCACTCGTCATCCGAGTCTGCAACACCTGAGCAATGGCATAGGCAGTTCAAGCCTTAATTCCCAAGCAATTTCCTTGTTACCCCTAGTTAGGGGAACTACGGCGTTTCTGATCCTCATTATCCTGATGAGGTACGTAGGCAGCGGGTTAGGGCCCGTTCGAGCACAATCTTTATTTTCTCTACATTTTTTCTCTTTGTTCTCTTATTCATTTCTTTTCCAGTTCCAGTTTCTTTTCATTTCTTTGCAGCAGCTTTCATACCCTCACCCTTTGAAACAGTTTCTCTTGCAAGCGTGGATCCTGTCGGGTACGGCGGACGATCTGGGTGCTAATACCTTCCCAGGTCATAACCGACTCCCGAACTCAGTCTCTTTGGTTCGCAGGACCCGTGTCCTTCCTTTCTTTTCTTCTGGTTTGTGTAGCATTACCATTCCCTTTCTTCGGGATAAAAATGCCTGGCTGGCGACTCTATTCTTTTTTCCGCGCCACTTTCGCGTTTGTACCAGGATGGAAATCCGGGGAGTGACAGCTGCAAGGTACACTGACGCTCAAGTAAGTTTCAGTGTAAGACAAACTAAAGCGTAAGAAATTGGATGATTAGAATTGAATACCTGGCCCTCTAAGGGTGGAGGGTATTTAAGGGAACATGTCCATGGATTGTGGGCGCGTAGCTTTTGACTTAGCGTAACTGCCTCCTGTAAATCTGGAGGGAAGTTGACCGCGTGAAAGGCGTTATGGAGTGTGAGGGGAGGTCCCCAACGGCTATATGCCAATGACTATTTCTTACAATAGTCATATCTTTTCTAATCTCTTATTGGACATATGCCCAAAAGAATACTGGATTGGGCCTCAATTTGGTGTAGGGCACTTGCTAGGTCAATCCATAACAATATTCTTGTTGGTACAAACCACTTATTTATAATGTGCAGAAAAATGTCGAAGAACTAATATCACATGGTTTAATATCCTGGTTGGCACAATTGTGGTATAATGTGCATAAAAATTGTAGTTTAATATCCTGGTTGGTACAAACCACTAGTTTATGATGTGCATAAAAAGATTGTAGCATTGAAGCACTTGAGAAGGAGAAATAAAAATATGCCAAAAATAGAGAGGTATTCTTCCTGTCCCTAATCTATTGTTTTCTTTCTTCCTAACAAAATTATTGTATTTTTCTCCATCCATAAGTTTAATTTTATATAGTTTTTTCATGATGTTGTCTCTCCAAATGAAAACTAATGATTGTCATCAATTGTGTTAGGAAGGTGCTTGTTAAAGATGATACTCAAAATTGCTTTAGTTAATGTTATGGACTATCAAATTTAATTTAGTGAGCTTCAGTTATGTAGAAATGCATTCCTTCTATTTCAAAATCCATTTATGTTAGTGCTAAAGTTGTTAAAATTCTGGTTGATGTTTTTATTTTAATACATATTCGTTATGTTGAAAAATTTCAGAGCTGCAACTAATGCATATTGATGGGAAAAAGAGATTATGGAACTCAAAAGAGATTATGTTTTATGTTGGTTGTGTTGAAATATTTATGTTTCGTTGTGTTGATATGTTATTACATTTCTATGAATTAGGTTATAGTTTGTATTATGTTGTTTGAGCAAATAGTTAAATGCTAAAAATGTAGATTTAATATTTGCCCTGAAAGGATTTTAAGTTAATTTTTTTGAGTTAAAATAATTGAATGTGATTGAGTTTTAAAATGATATATTGGTTTTAATTAAGCCTAAAATGATAAAATGAGTTCACACACTTTCTGGAAATTAATGACGAAATCGACATATAATTCTTTTGTGGAAGAATTTATAATATGATTCCATGCATCCAATATTTTCTCAAAAATCACATCAGACTTCATTAATTTTTCATCTTCGGATGCCACTTGTTCCGTCCTTACCGCGGGTTTCACCCGACTTCTAACATTCTTTGTTATATGATACCTACAAAGTAATGCATAAGAAGAAGGGAATACTTTGGCAACAACGTTCATCGATGCGGTATCGCGGTCTGTAACAATAACTTTAGGCATCTCAACTTGATCTTTCAAAAGTGAGCGACACACCTCTAAAGCCTAAGTAAAATTATCCTTTTTTTGGCACTCTAAAAAAGAAAAACAAATATAATATGTCTTCTCGGTAGAGGTTACACCAACCATCTCAAATAACGGAAGCATATACTTGTTGGTTTTGTATGTAGAATCAAGAATGAGCACCGTTGAAAACGTGTTGAACAACTTTATTGATTCCGGATGAGTCCAAAAAATGTCTCTAACCGTAACTCCATCGGTGCAAGTTCAGTACCGGTACACATAATTGTTATCATACAACAATTTCAACAGTTGTTGCATCTTTGATTTGTCTTTCCCTAATGGCTTTGTTATTACGATACGAATGTTATAAACTTGCCTAATATTTGAATATTGTCGAGTTCCTTCTGTTTCAACGAGGCAAGTATATTTTTCGGTTGAGTAAGATTCAAGGTCATGTCATTGATACATGTCCTCTCTTTCGATTTGAGTTGACATACACTAGGATGACCTTGTAACTTTAAGCATAATTCATGGTTATGCAAACCAGAAATAACACTAAATCTCCATTGCTTGGTAGCCAACATGTAATCACAAATTTTAAAATGATATTCACATTTTCTACTACCCGTGTCGTCTCTTTTAAACTTTCGTAGAGGAATCTGATATATCCTACTTCTTTCGCGCAACAGAGTTACAAAAGCGTTTTTTCTTTTCGAATCATTATCTGATATTCCTATAACCACACCAAAACCAAGTCTAGTTACAGTCCTATGAATCCATGTGATCATGTTATCACGATCATCAAACTCTTGCTTGTTATTAAAGTCATCACCGATATCTACCGTTTTCATGAAAACCCCTTGAACATTCAAAGAAATATCATTTGTAGAAACTAACTCTTTTGAGATATTATCGGGGTACACCATATCTATTTGTAAACAATAAAAAAAACAAAAATTGCAAAACTACTACAACAAAACAAAATAGAGGTAACGATCATTATTCCGGAGATGTACATCTAGAAGTGTTCATCTTCAACACGTTCCGTAGATGTACATCCGGAAGCAACACTATTTTTTTATACAAAAGTTTGATGATTAATGTGAGCAATGTAGTGAACAAAGTTGAATATTTACTTGAAATTCAATCTTCTCTTGCTCCCTTTAATTTGTTCCACGAAAAAGTTGAAGGTTGGTGAAGGTGAGTGTGGAAGAAGAAAAGATAACAATGGGGGAAGTGATCATGCCGGTTTAAAATATAGCAGGAACTTCCAGATATGCACCACCGGAATAATCTGACGTTAAGACATTCCAGAGATGCATATACAAAAGTTTCCCTGAATTGAATTAGTTTGAAGTTTTTTCTAGCTTTTACCAGGTTACAATACTTCCGTAGATCCATCTCCGAAAAAAACTAAATTTTGAAAAAAAATGGTGCGTTCGAATATATATCTCCGGAAGTAGAGGACATAAATAAAAATGCGTCACGTGACTAAAAGTATCATTATGTGGATTAAGAAATTCACTAAATTTTTTCGAAAAAGAATTTTTTTTATGGCCCAATAATCCATCTTATAAAATAACAATTACAAAAAGAATATGTTTTATAATGGGCTATCATTGGCCCAATCTGGAATAAAAAAATGGATTTAATTTTAAATAGGTCCAATTACATTACAATTTGAATAATCGATCTATAAATTTGAATCCAAGGAAAACTAAAACCAAATAAACTGATCTCTGACCTAGTCGGAACTGGATCTATGTGCATCAATCGAGGGTTGGGCCGGTTGGAGTTTTGGAGCCGAATCCAAACCGGCCCAAAACCGGTTTCCGCCCCTAATAAAACAAGTTCTAATTTCCCTAAAATAAATAAATAAGTGAGGATGTATATGAGAATAAAATATTGTTTAAACACAATAAAGCATATATTGACTTTATTCCTTTTGATTATTGTAATAATCGATGTTTTTGAATAAATTAGGTAAGATGTGACAGTGGTTTAGTTTAACACCAATGATATATATTATAATTTACAATATATGCAACACAACAAAATAACAACAAACTAAACAGAAGTTTATTTCATTAATATTGTTAAATTATTTAGCATGAAAAAAGAACGGTGGTTTGATGGTGTCGTGTTCTAATTTGAAACTACATTCTCCTAACAGACTGCCACAGAAATTAAGGACATTGGAATCTATCAGATTAATACAAGACACGAATGTATATGTGAGTCTGATTTTGTCCACCCACCCAATCTTCTCTCTTCTCTCCTTTCGCTATCTTTATCACTTTTTTCTTTTCTTTTGTTTTATATATCCCTATATTTTACTTTTCTCTACTCTTTTTTGTTTGTTTATTTCAACTACATAGACTAAATATACTTATTTAATTTTGATACATCAATATTGTTTCACCACTTTATCGTTCTTATATGGGTGTTCGGTTTACGCAACTAAGCTCGACAAACTACATGAATTATATGATATAGTATTGGTTTAGTTTCAAATATAAGAAAAAGTATTGTTTAAACTCGATCTCAAACCTTAACTCCGGCCAATGAAAATGAGTCTAATATTTTCATGGAGTTCAAATATAAACATATTTATTTATGCTAGAGTGACTTTAGCACAATAGCATCAAGTGAGAACAATATAGAGCTTCTTGGACATATAGAGGAGATATAGACATGTCCTATAAGATATATGATCCTGATAGGATATGAAAATATGGTTGTGAGATAGCATAACGAATTGTATACTGACATCGACAACTTGCACAACTATGTTTGAAGTTAAGGGATAGACAACAATATAGAGCTTCTTGGACATATAGAGGAGATATAGACATGTCCTATAAGATATATGATCCTGATAGGATATGAAAATATGGTTGTGAGATAGCATAACGAATTGTATACTGACATCGACAACTTGCACAACTATGTTTGAAGTTAAGGGATATGAGTCTTCAAAAATCCTATTAAACAATTATATAAAGCACTATAGATGTCAAATCAAGGTACATATAAATATTCACTACAACTTTATACACTCATATCTGACAGACACTGACTTGGGTGTTCGAGTATTTACATGTATCACCTCCGTCAAATCAACAAAAATAAACAAGACATCAAGGAACCTCAGACCTAGGATGATCCGAACTTAACTATATTTTTCTTTGAAGAAAAGCTTCCTCATAGGAAGGAACGATGGCGTCTTCTGTGGGAACGAAAAATAACATTCAAACCACTTTCTCAAACATAAGGAAATGACAAACAAAGAAAGAAGAGCAAACCACAACTCAAACCGTCCATGATCAATGAAAAGTGAATTCGTAAGAAATAGTCTACGATTGATGGCAAGTGAAATAGTTAGAAGGAGCGCATGCCGAGAGGAAAGTCTCAACGTTTCATCATCTTACCCATAAAGTAAGATCTAATGGCCCACGATAGCTGAGGATCTTGCACCTCATCGTTTGGACGATAATCTCTAGATGCTGGTGGTCGCTGATTTCATTTAAATTTTTTTGTAAATATAATAAATCATATTTTAACATCTCTTCCCATCCCTCCACTCTCCTCTAAAAAAAACTTTGATTTGAGGGGAAAAAATCACTCAAGGGGGATTATGATCCCTTCCTTTTCCCTCCCATCACCTCCTAAAATATTGAACTAAACAAATTTCATTTAAAATATTCCCTCATCTCCCCTCCAAAAACCCTAAAGAAAATGAACCTTAAGATGGGGCCTCCTAAAAAAGGATTATATACACCTTACAACCTAATCCTAAAGGGTTGAGTAAAAAATGACAAAACCAAAATATTATTGAGATATTTAATTTTTGTGATTAACAGATAATCTATATTCTTGGAGCTCTAGAACGAACAAGTTGGAGTAGTTGAAATCCCAAACTACCACAGGTTTTAACCTTTAAAGCTCCAAGAAGCCGTATTCACCAACCAAGATAACGACTCATCATAGAATTGGAGAGCGGGGAAGATAAATAACCCAATCACTTCCCTCTATGAGACACTCACTCACTACTACGGAAAACACATATAATGACGGTTTCACGTCCGTTATTAGGTAGCGTGTGATTGTATGTAACTGGTTTCCACAACAAACAAGTGATTGTCGTTATAAGTTAGGTAGCACACTACGTATAACAACAAGTAAAGAAAATAACAGTTGTGAAATAATTTATAGGTCTTGGGTTCAAATCCTACAACACCATTATTGTGTTTTATTATTCTGGATATCGTTATTCTTATAACAACAGTTGAATTAAAAACTATTGTAATATTATGTGTTTTTTTAAATATATTTTTCAATTTTATAGTATTCTCAAATTTTTAACCTAAATATTTTTGAATCGTATCATACCAGAAACAACAATACACCTATTTATGAATTGAATTAGACAAATATGTATTACATCAATGACACAACTCCATTAGGAACAAAAAACTGTAATACATCAATGACACAATTCCATTTGGAACCAAAAATTGTATATTATATCAAAATCAAAATGACACAAAACAACCTACAATGTACACATCATTACATAAAATAATACTATCTTGGTGTTTTGACTTTTAACACCTATATAATGATAATAGTTGTTAGAAAATAACATTATTAGAAACTATAACGTATAATAAATTATGAATGAAGAATATAAAATATTTGTTAATTTTCCCATATGCCTTCTTGATGATCGTTATGAATAACATGTACATCATCTCTATCAATTTCTTCATTTGAAGTAGACACTTGTATCACATAAGAATGAGTGGAAGAAATATCGAAACTTTCATCATCACTACGAGGAATGTGTTTTCCTTTGAGAACAATTGACCATCTCTTTGATAAGTCTGCAGGGTCTGTTACATACAATTTTTTTTTTGCTTGAGTAGCCATGATGAATGGTTCGGTGTTATAAATTTCTTAGCCATGGTCAACCCATGTGAATCCAAAATCATTAGTTTATACACAATTGTTATTGGGAACCTGCTTGCATTTAAATAAAGGCACTATGAAAATAACATAACCAATCTACAAAAATAGGATTCTTATCTTTCGAATTAGAGAAATACATGGATTTGGTCTCAACGTAACCCCACTATTTTGCATTGTACTTCAATAATCTTTTGCTTTTGCATAAAAGGAATAATTAGAAATGTCATATGTCATCCAAGTTATCATAGTAACTTTTGGCATGCACGACAACCATTTAATTGTCTCAGATGCACAATCATCATTGGAAATCCTCTTATTAAACCAACTTATGAATTTCTTGTTATGTCATGTCAACAACCACTTGTCATTCATTCGAGGATATTTTTTCTTTATGAAGAAATGTGCTTCAAGTATTACATCATAATTCATTGACTTAACATTTAAACCTTGAGTACTTTTATCTTCAAATCTATCAACATGACGAGACTTTGAAATTCCAATAGACTCTATTTCCAACAAATAGTTTGAAGAAAACTCAAGAGCTTCTTCTGTGATGTATCTTTCAACGATCATAGTTTCTAGGCGGTGATAATTATTCATATATCCTTTAAATATTTTTATTTATCACTCTATGGATACATCCATCTTAAATAAACTGGACCAATCTGACTTCTCTGACTAGATGGACAAGTAAGTGAACCATAATGTTAAAAAGTGATGAAGGAAAAGACATCTCCAATTTACACAATATTATTACAGCCTCATCTTCTAATTCATCTAATTTTTTAAAATCAAGAACTTTATTACACGTTGAATTAAAGAATAAGCACAATCTGGTTATAGTTACTCTTACATTTTTTGGAAGGATATCACAGATAGCCACTAGTAGAAGTTGTTTCATCAAGATATTACAATCATGAGATTGTAAGCCAATTAACTTGAGATATTTCATTGATACAAATTTCTTGATGTTTAAAGAGTAACCTTGGGGAAATTTGATACCATGCAAACACAAAACTTTTATTTTCCTTTTTAGATAGAGTGAGACATGCCGAAGGAAAATAAGATCTTTTTCCTCTATCTTCTGGAGCAAATTATTGTCGTATACCCATTTCCAACATATATAAATGAATTCTTATTATATTTAATCTTGTTTGGAATGTTTGGAAGTATTCCTATCAACCAATCACACACATATTTCTCCACATGCATCACATCAAGATAATGGCTTACATCGATGCTTGACCAATATGGAAGTTCAAAGAACACCACTATCTTTTTCCAAATACTTTTCTGTAAACACCCCAAATTTACCCTCACTAAGTTCACATCATGGCTTGTGATCTTTCATCTTTGCATTAGTTTAAGCATATCATTTCATATTGCATTTTTGCTTCACTGCATTAGTTCAAGTTCATCTGCATTTAGGGTTTGTGATCTGAGCAGTCTAGGATCCATCTGAGCCACCCCAAAGGTCTTCAATCATCTCAAGAGGGTCCATGTATGTTCAATCATCATATTATATCCTCCAAAGATCAAGGAAGTCAAAGAATCACAAGAACTTGGCAAAGCATGGAAGCAGAGCTAGGGTTTAACTGCACAGATGACCTGAAATTAGGGTTTTGGTTTCAGAGGCCATAACTCCAAATTTTTTGGTCATTCTTGTTTATATTGGTCTCAATATGTTATAAGGATCATGTATACCAAGTTTGATGAAGAAATTCATTGTGGAAGTCATATGTTCACTGGGTAACTTCTTGAGCAAGTCAGAGCAAAATCAGGGCATCTGAGGCCCCTACCAATGGAACCAAAATGGATTTTTCATCAAATTTAAGTTATATGATCTTTATTTGATCATTGAAGTGCTTAGAATTTCACAAAATTGAATAAAAATAAGCTAAACCAAAAGTTGCCAAAAATGGAAATGACTTGTAATGGAAACTTTCCATTTTGGGAAAGTTTTTCAACCTCCTCTTTCTCAACCAAAAATGCTTCAAATGAAAAATTGTTGGTCATGAAAGTTGTAGATTGGATCATTCCCTTTTCAAAAAGTACAAGAACAAGATCTAATTCCTTTTGGAACTCAAGATATGGCTTGTCAAAGTTGGCAAAAAACCCATAATTTTCAAGAATGCACAAAAAGGGATTCTTTGCAAAACCACTTGCCAAGGCATTTTGTGACTTCAAACACACTTCTATGTATCATAACATCATAGTTCATTGCTTTAAGATCAAAATTTCCCAAAGAATTGCATCATTCCATGCCTTGAACATCAAGAATTCTCAAAGGGGCCAAAACTTCACATAATTGCAAAACACCACATAGCTTTGCTCCCACTTGCTGAATTGCCTCAAGACTGATTTTGTGGACATCCTTGAACTCAGCTGCGCATGGACAAGCCAATGAGCCAGCTACACCATTGCCCATACCTCAAGTACAACACTTTTGACTTTTTGGCAAAAACACCCATACCAATCACAACAGTCCACCACTCACTCTCGGCCCAATCCAGACTCTACAAGCATGCTCTAAGGACTCATTTTCATAACACACAAGCCTAACACTCCAAGAACTCAGCATTGCCAAAAATCATCCCTCTTGCATTTTTCTTCGAATCTCTCAGCTCACTCACTCAATCTTCAAACCAATTTCACCATTGATCTCAAAATCACTCACTGACCACAAAGCAACCATTAAACCAGCCAAGAACACCCCATACACAAAACATGATTCTTGGCTAGTTCAGTTGCTACAGCACAAACCAGCCATTCTCAAAGCCTTTGAAGCATTCCATTAGTCCCAGGAGGTCAAAGGGAGTCATTTTGCACAAACGAAGTGGCCAGAAAGCTCAAGTTTGGAAAGCTCCATCTCAGGTAGTCATCTGAATTCATTTTTCCAGAACTCCTTTTTTATGTTACAATAAGAAAGAGCATGCTTCACTGATCACTCTGAGCTTTATATTTTCAAAAATGGTTAAGAAATAAGTTTGTATGAATGTTCTGAAAGTCTTGCCATTTTTAATCTTTCCTTCGAATCTTGAGTTTGAGCAAGAATAAATTTGTTTTAGGGGTGGATTCGAGTTCAGGGAGATGGGGGAGTTGATCTGGAGCTTTAGAGCTCCAGAAATGACCTAGGGAGTGAGTTTGAGATTTTCAAGGGAGGGTGTCACCGGAGAAGACGACCGGAGCTCTTCTCCGGTGACCTGAAAGTCATTAACTGTGTTAATTAGGGTTAAGGCTTTGTTTGAACGTGGACCCTCAGATTTCCCTTTCCCGCGTGTGATGGACGCCTAGGATCACTTCATTAGTTTTTAATTAGGATTAAATATTTAATTAATTAGGTTTAAGTGGATTTGAATGTGGACCATAGGATTTGGCGCGTGGTCAACCTAGAATTCCCCAGAATCAATGACACCCACAGGATCATCATACTTCTGTTTATTTTAATTTTTATTTCAATTTTTCTTATTTATTTTGCACCATTTATGTAAAATAGCAAGAAAATTCTAAAATATTTTGTTCTGCATTTTTATTTCAAATAATTTTCTTAACCCAAAAATATTTTTATTTTTTTTTTTCATTTAAAAATCATTTTTAAAACATTTAAATGTTTATTTTAATTAATTAATGGAAATTAATCAATTAAAATATCAATTAGGTTTTTAAAAATCCCAAAAAAATTCACATTGCATATTTAAACATTTAGAAACATTATCATACCATCCACACAAATTTCTTTTTGGTTTTGAACCATCTTTGATAATTTTCTTGAATTTAGGGTTCATAAAATTCCCATTTTAGAACCCTAACTTCAAGAATTCTTTTATGCCTAACCAAGAATGGTATGACAATGGTTCTTTTTGCATTGATCTTCAATTGACATGTAGTTTCTAGCATAATTTTGTCACAAATTTCTTCTGGATTTTTGATTTTATTTGCATTTTTTCCCTTTAGGTTCCTTAAAACCCTAGATAACTTAGAAAAATCATAACTTTCATTAGGTTAAGAGTTAGGTCTTCTCCTTTGGGGTGTGATATCATATGGGGTTAGGGTTCCTTTGATTGCATTTTTAATTTTTTATCTTGTCATTTGCTTCTGTTTTTGGTTTTTTCATCTCATGTTGTATGAAAACCCTAATTTTCCATCTTCCTTTGCATACTTCTTGCATAAGCATTCATATAAGCACTTTCCATGACATTTTATGCATCCACATGACTTCTAAGACATCATAGGACACATTAGACTCATGCTTGATCATTTATTCATCCATTTGCCATGTTATGCATTCATTACATTCTATGAACATTCATGAACTTTCATGCCTCTTTCATGCCTCATTTGCATTCTCATCACTTGTATGATCATCCATTGTGCTTGACATGCCTTTGCATCATCTCTTAGCATCATTAACATCATGAACATGCTTATGGTTTTTGTTTGCATCCTTGCATACATCTCATTTCCACTTCATTCTTTCTTTTATGCTAACCTTTCAGGTGGTAAGTGCTTTGAGAAGTGAATTTGCCTTCACTTCTCACATTCTCTTTTCATCTCTCTTATGCATTCATTGCTGCATTTTATCTTTGCTTTAGAGTGAGCTTGCTCATTCATGTTCCTCTTTCACCTTCTTTCTTCAAGTAACTTATCTTCTTAAGTGAAGTAAGTTAACTTGTTTCTTCTGCTTCTCCTTCTTTCTTCTGCTTCTTCCTTGGTGGCTTATTCTTGAAGATCTCTTGCAAGCCTCATAAACCCTAGGAACACCCAAGCATGATAACAATTAGGGTTTTGATTAGTTCCCTATTAGTTTTACCTTTGTGTCTTCTTTTGTGTCTCTCTTCTCATCTCATAATCAGGGACTAAACCTTTAAGGTTTTAAGGCTTTGTGATTAAGATTTATGCCTGCATTATTCTCTTAGGATGGAGTGTATAACTTTAATCTTAAGTGTTAAACCTTTAATGTGTTTAAATCTCTTAATCAATCCATCTAATAATCACTAAGACAATAACTTGTAACTTGGGCCTTGCATTAGGGTTCTAATTCTTCCTTAATTGGTTAAGAAGGACTAACCCTAGTGTTAATGGACAAGTCCCCCTCAAGTTGTCTTACAAACACCAAAATTCATTTCTTAACCTTACCATTAACTAAAAACCACTTTAATAAAGGCTTTGTTTTGTCATGAGGTTAATCCCTAATCATGGATTAAGTTGAGGTATCTTCCTCAGCTTAAATGTTCTCATCTATTATCCTTCTATTAGGATGGTGTAATGGGTCCATTAAATCCTTGATTATGGCTTAAATGCATTACTTAACACTAAACAAAAACTCCAAAAACATATAAATAATTGCAAGTAGGTTAATGATCTTAATCCTACATCATGGTGATTAAGTGTGAGGTGCTTACTTCATACTTAAGGTATTCTCGTTACCCCTAATCAGAGGGAGGATGTGATGAGTTTACTAACCCTCGGTTTAGGCTTAAGCTCATTTTCTTATGACAAACACAAAAAGCAATAAAAGATTGAAAACATCCAAAAACAAACAATAATCGTCTCCTCCGGGATTATTTTCTCACCTCGTTCACTCACAAACGAGAACTTGCTTCTTCTGTCTAATGCAAGACAGTTAGCACCTGAGCCAGACAGGTCATACACTTGAGCATAGACAAGTAAGCAGTTCACAGTCAATTTTATCTTTCAGTCTCTTTGAGTCGAACTATGGTGTTCTGACTTCCTCATTGCACGAGAGGATACGTAGGAATAACTTAACAGTTATCGAACAAAAGTCTATGTCTCTTTCCCCTTCTTCCAGCATTATTCTTTTAAGCCTCATTCTTGAGCATTTCACTTCACTTTCTTGCACAGACACTTGTACATTCTTTTCCAGTTTTTGCACACAGATAGCACAGACACTACCACTTTAAACACAATCTTTTAAGCGTGGATCCCGTCGAGTACGACGGACAATCTGGGTGCTAACACCTTCCCAGGTTGTAACCAACCCCCTTTCTCAGTTTCTCTGGTTCGCGACCATCTTATTCATTTCATTCTAGGTTTATGAAGCATTACCTTTCCTTCGGGATAAAATTTCCTAGCTGGTGACTCTTTTCAATTCATCTTCATGTTCTCTCCTCCCGCCGACCGTTTGCGTCTGTACCCCTTCTGACCTGATGTCATTTGGTGGGAGCGACATTTTCTCAACGGGACCGTCTTTATTCTTTCCAAAGACAACTGTAAGGTGTTCTTGTCATTGATAAAATTCATCACCAATTAAAGGTTTATGAGCTATTTCGAACTCATGTTTTCCGTTAACAACCTTCAGTGATCTACGAAAAGGATTATTGGGTTTTAGAAATTTCAGATGCTCAAGGTAAACGATCTTTTTCTAAACTCAAGCTGATGAAAACTTGTATTAGATTCACATATATGACACGTTTTATGTCCTTTGACATTATATCGTTCCAAATTACCATATACAGGAAAGTCGTGTATTGTGCAAAATAACATTGCACACATCTTAAACTTTTCACCATAATATGCATCATCAAATTCAACAGTTTTATCCCACAAAAGTTTTAAATCCTTAATTAATGGACTTATATAAACATTTATGTCGTTTCCAGGTTGTCTTGGTCCATAAATAATCATACTTAATATCATATACTTGCGCTTCATGCACAACCAAAGAGATATGTTATAAATTATGAAAACAACAGGCCACGAAGAATGGTTAGTACTCAAATTACCAAAGGGGTTCATTTCATCTTTTGAAAGCCCAAGCCTAAGAGTTCTTGACTCAAGGCCAAAATAAGGAAACAATAAATCAATTTTCTTCCATTGTAAAGAATCAACTACATGGTGAATGTTTGCATACAATATACTTTCATCTGCATGCCATCTAATATTCTTTGCGTCATTCACATTAGCAAAAATTATCTTTAACTTTGAAATTATTGGCAAGTACCATAAAACATTAGCAGGAGGACGCTTCTTACTAACATTGTCATTATCATCACCATTGTTGTTCTTTAACTTGTAGCACGACTCACCATATTATGGACATTGATCCAATTTTTCACACTCTTTCGTGTATAATATGAAATCATTATGGCATGCATGTATTTTGACATATTCCAACCCATTGGACACAATATATTCTTAGCCTCATGACAACGATCCGACAATATGTTATCTTCTGGTAGCATTTATTTCAACAAATAAAGCAATTATGTGAATCTTTTTTACGACCATCCACCTTTTGCCTTCAGATTAAATAATTTTAACAACGCATACAATCATGTAAAACTGGTGTGCCCCTTATATAAAGGTGCACCCTTGTCTCTACATAAAGTATCATAAATATGAGGGGGAATTAACAAAAATGTTGAACCGAGGGGGAAAAGTAATACGACCTATGCTTCAGAAGACAAAGACACAGAAACATACGATTGTGATCGAGTCGAAGAGATTGCAGAAGCACTTGAAGAAGATATTCATGATTGTCCCAAAATGTTTGAGAGGTTGGTAATTGATGCAGAGAAATCGTTGTATAAAGGTTGCACTAAATTCATAAGACTATTTGTGGTATTAAAGTTGTATAACTTAAAGGCGGACAATGGATGGTCAGATAAAAGTTTCACAGAGTTGTTGGCCCTTATGAGAGAAATGCTACTGGAGGATAATGTTCTTCCTAATCGAACCTATTAGGCCAAATAAATGTTATGCTCTATTGGCATAAGCTATGATAAGATACATGCTTGTCCAAACGATTGTTGTAACAGCCCGGGCCCCTCGCAAGGCAATCCCGGCACTGCCACCTCACGATCTTCTCTACCCCCCTCACTAGTAGAGTTTTTGCCTTCCGTGGGAATCGAACCCTGTACCCTGGGGTTCAAGTACATGCTCAATCCATTCCCACTACCTAGCTCAAGTGGTAGTGGGAATGGAATGAACATGTACTTGAACCCCAGGGTACAGGGTTCGATTCCCACGGAAGGCAAAAAATCTACTAGTGAGGGGGGTAGAGAAGATCATGAGGTAATAGTACCGGGAGCGCAGAAGGCTCAGGCTATTACAAAAAAAGGCGCCTTTTTTTGTAACAGCCCGGGCCCCTCACAAGGCAATCCCGGCACTGCCACCTCACGATCTTCTCTACCCCCCCTCACTAGTAGAGTTTTTGCCTTCTGTGGGAATCGAACCCTGTACCCTGGGGTTCAAGTACATGTTCATTCCATTCCCACTACCAATTGAGCTACTAGCTCAAGTGGTAGTGGGAATGGAATGAACATGTACTTGAACCCCAGGGTACAGGGTTCGATTCCCACGGAAGGCAAAAACTCTACTAGTGAGGGGGGTAGAGAAGATCGTGAGGTGGCAGTGCCGGGATTGCCTTGCGAGGGGCCCGGGCTATTACAATTGTGTTTTGTTTGGAAACAAATATGCATTGTTAACTGAGTGGCCTAAATGCGTTTTGTCTTGATATAAGAAAAAATTGTCTCCAACAAAAGTCTTATGGTATTTTCCTATAATTTCGATATTTAGGCGCATGTTTAGTAGTGAAATCGATGTAAGACACCTTACTTGGCATGCAAATGAAAGAATTATTGATGGAAAGTATCGACATCCGGCTGATTCACCATAGTGGTCGAAAATTGATAATGATTATCCTGACTTTGGAGAAGAAGCAAGAAACTTTCGCTTGGCATTATCTACTGATGGAATGAACCCACATGGTCTTCAAATTATCTCACATACCATATGGTCTGTGATTCTTATGATTTATAATCTACCTCCACGGCTATGTATGAAGCGTAAGTACATGATGTTATCTATGTTAATTTCTGGGCCTAAACAACCAGGGAATGACATAGACGTATACTTGACACCTTTGATTGAAGATTTAAAGATTTTGTGGGAGAACAATGTGGAGGTTTATGATGGATATAGGAAAGAAAGTTTCAATTTGAGGGCGATGTTGTTTGGCACAATTAATGATTTTCCAGCATACATGAATCTATCTGGGTATAACATTAAAGGTCAACGTGTGTGTCCTATTTGTGAAGATGGAACCGATACGACGCTATTGGAACTTTTTTAGAAGAATGTGTTTCTCAATCATCGTAGATTCTTAAATTTTAAACATCACTATTGTGGGTGGAGAAAAGAATTCAGTGGAAACACCGAACAACGTAAAGCTCTACCTACATTGTCAGGTGACCAAGTTTTTGAAAAGGTGAAAGATGTGCGTACTGAGTTTGGAAATCATTTTGCACATAAGGTTGTCAAAGGTAGGTGGAAGAATAGGTCGATATTTTTTGAATTTCCATATTAGAAGTCTTTGTGCATGAGACATTTTCTCGATGTTATGCATATTGAAACAAAATGTATTTGAAAGTGTTATTGGTACGTTACTCAATATAAAAGGAAAGTCTAAGGATGACCTTAAAGCAAGGAAGGACATGTTAAAAATGATAATAATAATTGAATTAGCACCCATGAATAAAGGAAGACGAACATATCTACCACCTGCTGCTTTTACTCTATCTAGAAAGAAGAAAAAAAATATTGTGTAAGTTTTTGAGTGAAGTTAAAGTTCCAGAAGGATACTCTTCAAATATTTGAAGACTTGTGTCTATGAAAGACCTCAAGTTGAAGAGTTTAAAGACACATGATTTCCATGTTATAATGAAACATTTTCTACCAATAGGTATACATTCTATTTTGCCAGAAAAAGTAAGAAGCGCCATAACTAAATTGTGTTTTTTCTTTAGGTCAATTTGTAGTAAGGTGATCAATCTTGAGATATTACCAACACTACAAAAAGAGATATATACACATTAACAATGTCATATATATTACTGGTTTTAAGGCATTTCCCCTTGTCACCTCTACTTATCGTCACCAACTTATCAGATGGTTGGTAAGGGAAAAATGCATAACACTTTGGGAAAATTACTTCACACTAACCCGCTCTCTACTGGATATTTGAAAGTCTCGGTTAATATTACTTTAGAGATGGATGCATTATTACCATATCCTGACAATGTTTCGGATGCAACATTGGTGGGAGAAGCAATAGGTTCATTTGTTGCATGGTCATCAGGCATCATTAACGTAGGGTATGAGGTATGCTCAAAACCATTATGAACCTTTGAGTATTCAAAGTTTTTACGCGTATTTTACGTACATTTTTTTTACATGGTAATGTTAATTAGACTCCAACAAGATCCAAAGCAAAAGATAAGGGGATTCCGCAGCATATCGACTTCGTTGTTTCAAAAAAAAGAGGTACATCACAATTATATGGAAAATGTTAAATTCGTGATCTTATACTTCATCTAACTAATTATATGATATATAGCTTCATGGTAAAGAAATTAGCAAAGTTTCTACACAAAAAATATTGTTGCTAAGAAGAACGCGTCTAGAAAAAAATCCACCTCCAAGTATAGGTCGTGCCTTAAGACGTTTCTAGAATTGACAGGTATTCTGAACAAAGGTACTCGTCTTGTACCTATGGAGGAAGGTATTTATGGATTTCAATATGAACAATCAATTGGTAATGAGGAATTTGAGCAAGTTTTTCGTCATGAAGAATTAGGCGTCAGTGGTATCAATACATACGTGAGGTATATCCGATTTACTTTGTTATATTAATTGAACAACTTATTTACTTTATGTTTCAAATGAATAGTCTAATGTTAATGATGTTTTTTATTTAAGTTTTCTGTATGACAAAGTGATGCGCCCATGTGGATTGGAGCAAAGATTTGCATTTTTAAGCCCGTGTGTGTCAACTTATCTTTAATCATAAATAAACCAGATGATGTCATGGTGTATGTACGCAACCTCTTTCTTGCCGACAAAGATACAGAAAAGTTGTTCTTTTTACCATTTAATACTAGGTTAGATTTTCATTCTAAATTCATCTATTATAATTTTATGTATTTTGACGTCGTGTAGAAAGTTTCCATCTAACATTTGTTTAATCTTACAGTGGACATTGGTTGTTGGTCGCAATTAATCCTATCAGAGAATTTGTGTATTATCTGGATTCGTTAGGAAATGATTGGACAACATACCCGAATATGAAGAATATGATTAATATGTAAGTGATATTGTTCTAAATATTCATGTGTATATTTATTTATTTATGTGAATTGTTCTAAATATTCATTTATATTTTATTAACATTATACAAGCTTTTCGAGCACAAAGAGATATTCAAGTACCAAAGAGGAAAGCCAACAACATTACATGGATAAGAGTGGAGCTATATTAATTATCACATTTTTTATTATATTAGTGATGATACTTGATAAAACTTAGGATTTCTCCATATTTTCTTTTCATGTGTAGTGTCTTCAACAACGTAATGGTATAGATTGCAGATATTTCATGTTGAGGTTTATGAGAGAAACACTTTTTTTGGATCGAATAGAGATTCCATCTGATGTATGTATTTCAAACTTATGAGTTATTTTAATATTTAACACATATTTATCATATAATTCAATAGTTGAAACTAAATCAAACTATGTTATATTATTATGTAGTACTTTGATGAATTCAAGTGTGCGTATTACTCAAGAGATCATTTGGATGAAATTAAAGAGGATTGGTGCCAATTCATTATGGAGCTCGGAGTTTTATAAGGTATATTGTACTCTTACTTTAATTGATGAGAATTTTGAGTATGTATAACTTTGTAACTATAGACATTGTTTATGTCTTGTTTTAATTGAATTACAATATATTTTTGTTGTTTCAGGTTATATGTGCAAAGTTGAAGATAGATTGTTCCAGGTTATATGCGTAAAGTATAAGTAATATGTAGATTTGAAGCAAAATGTTTTGTTGGATGAAATGATTTGTATAAATTGTTTTGTATATATAAATTGGTGTGTATATATTGGTTTGAAGCTCCAATTGTTTTGTATGTATAAATTGTTGCGTAAATTGGTACGTTTAAATAGGCAAAATTGTGCTTTCACAAAAAGTGATGACTAAAAAGGGGTTTAGACAACGCTTTGACCAAAAAGCGTTGTCTAAGGTATACAAAAAAAAATGTCAAAAGCGTTGTCTAAGGTATACTAAAAAAAAGGCAAAAAGCGCTGTCTAATGGTAGTATGAAAAAACAAAAGTGTTGTCTAAAGCGCCATTTAGACAACGCTTTTACAATAAAAGCGTTGTCTAAAATATTAGCAAAAGCGTTGTCTAAATGGTGCTTTAGACAACGTTTCTTCAGTCAAAGCACCCTTTTAGACAACGCATTTGACATTAACCAAAGCGTTGTCTAATCTTTTAGCATCGCCAGTTTAGACAGCGATGTGTAATGTCAAAAAAAACGTTGTCTAAAGTCTTTTATGGCGTAGTGGATGTACTCCCACACACACAATAGCTATATATATATATATATACAGTGACGGACCTATGTTAAGGCAGGTGTGGCTATAGCCATACCAGTTTTTCAATTTTTTTAATTATATATATATATATATATATATATATATATATATATATATATATATATATATATATATATATATATATATATATATATATATATATATAACTTAGTTAATAAAAGAAAAAAATATCAATTTATTTTTTATAGTAATTCTTCCTCTTACTCAATGTTTTAACAAAATTATAAAATAAAATTTGAAATAAATCGGGCGAATAAATTTGGATAACTCGGTTGAATAAATTGGTCTCTATAACAAAATTATATATTTATTAAGTCGGACGAACCGGATGACTCGGACTCTAAAATATATCACAACACCTACAAAATTTCAAATTTTCAAAATATCATAATTTCACAAATTCACTCTTTAAATTCAAGTTCTAAATATTATCACCACATACAATAAAATACTATAAAATATAAATTCAAATAAATTTTGAACTAAAATCTAATTGCAACATAAAATGAATAACAAAATAATTTGACTTATAGATTTTATTCTTAGGAGGGAAAATTGTTCCAAATAAGAATTGAACAAAATATACTTTTATTTTAATGTTTGTTTTTTATAAAAATTATCAAAATGACGTCGTTTTGTGTAAAAAATAAACAATTAACCTGTCGATTTTTCTAGTTTTTACTGGTTTTTGCCAGTTCTGACCGGTTCACACCGATTTAATAGCTTACTCAATCCAATAATCAATCTAGATCGGTGATCTCTTTCATGTCCGATTGACTTTTATAATACTCCTCTTACTTTTCTCTCTCATAGTAACTTCTTTTATTCTTCCTCTCAAACTTCATCATATCTCATGCTTCTTTTTCTATTGGTTTGACCACATTTATTTATGGGTAATTAAAAGTCAACAAAGGTATAATAAGTATTTCATTTTTCAAGAAATTGATAGTAGTCATTTTTCATTGTAAAAGTAGTTTATTAAATAATATTATTTCTTATTTTGAATATAATTTAGTTCATATTTTCTTTCATGTTTAGCCCCACCAATATGTAATGTCTGAATCCGCCCCTGTATATATATATATATATATATATATATATATATATATATATATATATATATATATATATATATATATATATATACATATATATATATATATATATATATATATATATATATACATATATATATATATATATATATATATATATATATATATATATATATATACATATATATATATATATATACATATATATATATATATACATATATATATATATATATATATATATATATATATATATATATATATATATATATATATATATTATTAATAAAATTGATTTAATCTTTAAAAAAATGGTTCTGCTATAATATATTTACGGATTATTTTCGCATATGTATATGTAGAAGGTTTCAACATAAAGAGAGAGAAAATTGATGCGTCCGAAAATATATCAACGAAAATATGAGACATATTTAGAAATGCAATAGATGACTGAGAATATTATAGAGTGATTTGAAAAATTCTCATTTTGTATGACTTAGAATTTAGATATTGAAGTATAGTTATTATAACATAATTTAACAGATATCTTGATAAATTGAAGGAGTATTTATCTTTTTGTGTGGTTGTGTAGTTTTTAACATGCTGCACCAAGAAAAAAGACTATAAATTTGATTTTATCTTTTTCATAATAGTATTACATTAAAATAATTAAATAAAATTAAGCGTTAATCTTAATTATGCATATAATTGAGGAGTGTCTTATCTACGTACATAATTGTGATCACATACATCGTTTTCCTAATAACCTTGAGTCCTACTTTTCTGTTTTTATGTGTGTTTAGAATCTAACCAGAAAAATTGGAAAATATCCTCCCAACTGTTTAGGTTGTGGATAATATAATTAGCACATGCATTAATTTATGTTGTACTTATATCAATCATGCATGCATTAGTCTATGATTATGACTTAAAGTGACTAATGTCAAATTCAATGGCAGCTGGAAACACTTGTGGTTCAACTTACGGATACGTTTTCTTAATTCATGCTTCCAATAATATATTAACAATGAAAAGTTGAGTATTCCTAATAATCTTGTCTTTGTCTTTGATACCTAAATTTAGTGCTGTATACTGTTTATGAAATGTGGCACATTTTGGACTGGAAAAAGATAAATATGAAGACTATATTAATGGAACTAGTGGAGAGTTAGTTAAATAAAAAAATGTACTAATCAAAAGTTGAGGTCCAATAATTGATCTATTAATGCTGATTTCATGGTGATATTTTGTGTATAGAATATAATTTAGGTTTTATTTGGTTTAAACTCTTTCTACCGTAAGAGTAAGAGAAAGTGAAATAAAAGAATGTAAAGGAAAAAAACAAAGAGAGTAGAAAAGAGGTGATAAATTTCAATATAAAATAAGTTGAATAATAAATGGAAATTAATTTGTATGTTCATGTTTCAAGGATAATAATAAACAATAGCATACACGTATTTATTAAAATTGCAGCAAAGTCAAAGGAAAAGGAAGTTACTTGGAAATAAAACTTGAATAAAATAATAAATTGCTCCAAACAGGGAGTTTATTTTCGATATAGATGGATGAAATAAATTGCTGATAAAATTCCGACAGGATTAAAAATAAATAGTAGCTACAATGCTTTGCAGAAAATAAATTCTAAGTTCCTAAAATCTAAAGTTTCATTTTTACTTAATGTGAGAAAGATAATCGCTTTTACAATTTTAAACTTTTCTGGTTTTCACAATAAGCTTGGATGAGAATTCTAAGTCTTAAAAGTCCTATTTATAGGCTAAAAAAACATGATAATAATTGATAAAATCGTGTGGAGTGAAAATAGAAAGTGGAAGAAACAAAATAATGTAAATGGCAAAAATTCTGGTATGACCAAGTATGATGGGCGTCATGATCATGTGTACGTCATGAGACTGAGAATAATGATGAGCGTCATGAGCATGATAGGTTGTCTATCATCCATCTCAAGCGTAAGTTCTTCATTTGGTTGACTTTCTCATGTCGGATTGACCACCTGTGAGGGTTATGACTGTCATTGTAACACTCTTCTAACCCCACATAATATTTCAAATAAATAAACCGAAATAAATCAGAGTAACTAATATAATGTGTCATATTTTCTTCATTAAACATCAACTAAAAATATTTTATTAAAATAATACTTTCTCTAAAATCAAAACTTCGCAGTGGAATCATATAATCAAAAATATTTCCTCTTATCTCATTAAAGCATAAAGATCTCTTTAGTCAGTGTCAACAATTGTCATTCGACTCAATTCAACATATAACAACTCATAAAACTCATACTAACAAAACGACACATAATCATATAAGCGTTATATCCCCTCTGATGTTACATCTACCAGAGCAAGACACCAAACACTCTAGAATTAAGCTAAACAACTTCCAACTAAGACTTCACGCACCACGAACTCATCTCGGATATCTGCTCGTTATCCACGTAGAGGTAACATTCAAACAGGCAGGGTGAATAATCACAAATCATTATACGAGATATAAGAAATATATATCATATGTACAACAATTAAATCACCACAATATAATAATCATATACTTCACACTCAAAACAACAACAACAACATATTCATCATAAAACATCATACTCTAATGAATAATCAAATAATTCACTTATCACAAGACAACATGCAATGCCACAGATAATGCAAATGCACTTCATTAGACTCAAGCATGCAGTACCGAAAACATAACTGATGACTTAGTCATCGCTATTCTCCAAAGATCCCCACCAATAGGATCGGTTCCCGCTTGGAACCAGAGCACTTCATCATTTGCACTTAATTCACACAATGGGATTAAGGCCATCACTGGACCTGCGCGTCCTACAATTCATCATTGGATTTATCATCCTGCAAAACGTCACTGGACTATTCGTCCTAACAATGCTATGAATCCATGATGCGTAACAACAAATAAATTCGACCACGGCTAGTCAAAACACATCATCATTCATCAAAATATCATCATATATCTCATAAACATCTTAATCATCTTAATTATCATATTTTCTCCACATACCACATATATACACACATCATAGACAACACATCATCATTCTTCAAATCGTCATATTCTTTTCACATACTTCATATACATACATCATGGTCAGCACAACGTCATTTCTCATAACAATTAAAACACCCACACAAGTAATTTGACATGTCATCTCGTCACTTAAATTACCACACTATCACTGGATGATCAGATCCTATACTTCATGTTATTTTACTAAATTATCGAGCGTTGTGACATCTATCCAACGTATCAAACGGCATGTAAAACTGACTCGTGGTTGGAAAGCTAAAGTCACATATATCACATAATTTATACACATAATTCATACACATTTCTATCAGTACAACAGATAAACGACTTAGATTAATTCCCTTCATATATGTTCCTCCTGAAACTTCATACAACCCAAACATATACTGATTGTACTAAAACCCTCACTAAATCCTAACACAGTCACCTCCTCATTCCTCTATAAAATTACTCATAACAGTAACAGACCCCCAATTTGTAACATAGACTCATCAGAAAATAATGAATCATAGTATTACTAACTACTATTATTTTATCCATGCAAAGCCATAGAGTTTTATAAAAAATGATATGTTTCTCATAAAAATATTGAAGAAAGGAATAAAAGTACTTAAGATGCCAACTCACCACCCCCTCTCACCAAAAGGTGGCAGATGTCACATATACTCTCAGTGGCTTGAGCCACTTAGTACCATGGATGGCGCCACTTTCCCAAACAAAATTGTGGCTTGTACCACCCCCATCTAACCCTTGGTGGCTTGCTCCACCCACATTAAAACATGGTGACTTGCGCCACCTATTCTCGGAGCATGGTGGCATGCGCCACCTCGACAATTTCCTAGGGTGGCCTGCGTCATCTCAACAATTTCCTAAGATGGCGACCACCACCCCTTTCCAACAAGATGTCTCCTTTCTTCCCAACATCCAGACTCAAATTTCCTATTAATCTTGATTCTAACTCCAACTATCCAAATTACACCTCAATAAAAGAAACAATTTCTACGTATTATCATCAAACTGATTCAATTATTCTAATAATATCACTGATCATAATTTAATGATTTATCAACTTCTATCATCATCATCAATTACAAGCATAACAATTAGACACCAACAAAAATCGGCAAAACAATGACTTCATATAAGCACTCAAATTCATCAAATTCATCACGTATCTCATAAACCCTCAAAAATCCCAAATTGTTCACATACAATCTACCCTATATCAATTATAATGAAAATTAATACTACCCATACCTTAAATGTCAAACCTTGAATTCCATTTCTTCTAGGTCATCAAGAAACCTCCGAGTCCTCGTCTTTCTACCTTTGATCCTCAGAGCAGTTTTTCTCAAAATACGACCGATCTCCAGAATTCTCCCAAAACTTTGATTTTATGTTTTCCTCTTTTACCCTCTTGGACCATATTATGTTATTCCGATTTTAACCTCATTTATCCATCTAAAAATATCACTTTACCCTTAATCGTTCTCCTTTTATTTTAAATAATAATAATAATCCAAATAATATTATTCTATAATCATTATTAAAAGAATTCCCGATAATCACTTAATTCATCAAATTACACACTCGTGATAAACACATCTTACACCATAATATCTCGTCAAGTTCACTGATAAATCCCGAATATTTATTATAAACCAATTAAATAAATATTCTAATTATTTTGGGATGTTACAGCCATGCTCTCGGGCAAGTCGTCATGACAACATAAAGGTTGGTTTTTCTTCCCGTTTTCGTTGTTTTTCACAATTTCTTTGTGCAAAGACTTCCAACCAATTAATACTTAATACATGAACACACTACCAACATAATAATGTAAAAAAACATAAAATCTATAGTAGAATGCATGCAAATCAAGTAAAACACGTGATATATTTGTGAGTCATCAAACTACCTCACACTTAAAATCGTTCTTGTCCTCAAGCACGCTAGCTAGCATGATTAAAAGGACTCAAGAAACATATCTAAACAATTACTCATACGTGACATACAAATTGGATTGACTAATGGTTGATTTGATATGTACTTGGAGCACACCAATGATATTGTGAAGACACAATCTACATTTCACAGTGAAAAATACCCTCTTATACAATCCAATCTGAATCACGTCGTTGTGTCAAAATCTAACTCTCCTATTTATTTTCATCCCCTTTCGTTCGAGACAATCACATTAAGGCCCTTTTATCTATACGAAAATCACACACATGGTAGGATAAGTGGTTATCATCTTTATTCACATTTTTGTAAATGCTTTATTCATTTGGAAGCTGCAGGTACTGAGATCACTAGGGAGAATTTCAAGATCGAGTTCCTTGAGAAGTACTTTTCTGCTGATGTTCGTAACAAGAAGGAGATTGAAACTCCAGTGTCACTTTGACTGATAAATCTCATTGAAGCAAGATGCCCAACGTGAAATAACATCTTTAAAGTCTTATTTTGTGAATGGTGTATCATTGTTAAACATCTACATAATTTTGAAGGAAATGTAAGATCACTTAATATGAAATAATAACAAACTATTATGCGACAAAAAGTATTAATATGTACTTATGAATATATATTACCCGTTCCAAAGAATTAACAATGTCGACAAAAAGATTATTTATCATGTGTTTTATGACATAGTATCCACACTCATATCCTCTTAGTTATTTCCCCGTCTTCATGAGGAGTTGGTGTCCCATTTTGGGTATGGGCGACAAATAACTCTTTTATGCTCACACCATCCAAAAAACAATTCTTTAGGTAACTTTACTACATTTGTACTCAGTTGGACAATTACATCTATCATGTCAATTTATGCATCATAAAAACAACAACTCAAAATGCATATGTAATGTTATAACACCTTAAAATAGACGCAACACTTAAAATATAATTGTAAGCAAACAAACACCCAAATGAAACTTGAACATACCGCATAGAGCTCGCCCAACTCTTTCTTGCGTAATTCTCACTCATGTGCTAATTTTTCTTCTAACTTCTTATAGTAGAGCTTGCCCATCTCTTGTTTTTTCAATTCCCACTTGTGTACTAATATTTCATCTAACTTCTTATCAATGGATCGTCCATCTCTTTCTTGTTTAAATCTTCACTCTTTCTTGATATTTCAAAGTATAATCTCAGGCCAATGCCTTATCAAGCAATTGGCACACATCCACCATGCTTCTTTGTTACAATTGCTTATACTAATACATCATGTCATACACGTGGAACAAAGGAAACTTCACTGGCCATATCAACTAACAAATTATATAATCTGAATATGATTTCATTATCAAAGCAAATTAAACTACATTTAATGTTCTAATTGACAAAAGAATATACTTACAATTTTGTCAATGATTGTACGTGAGTCATCTGAAGTGAATTATCAACCTGATCTTTGTCGGACCCTCTTCCACTTCTCATGATGTGAGGGTGGAAATGGACTGCAATCATGAGTTAGTCATCCATTTCTCATTTGTTGTCTTTTTTCATTAATAATTTTTTCCATTAGTTTTCTGTAACCTCTATGAGACTATATATATATATATATATATATATATATATATATATATATATATATATATATATATATATATATATATATATATATATACACACATATGAATATTTATTTTTAGCCATGTTTTCCTTTACTGGTTGACTTTTAGCATGTTATAAACAAAGTGAAAATATTTATTTGCGGGGTTGTATCTAAAAAGCATCAGCAAAACACAAAATAATAATGTAGATTTATGAGACTCAACAAACTTCTCTCAAATGTTCTTATTAATAAAATTATATTTCACAGTTGGTTGCTCAATAGCATGTTGAAGCTTTCTATTTTAATCATGTGTGAGTTGTGACCTAAAGTCCCTTCAATACTCACCTGCATAAAAGACTCACTTATTCTTCAACTTACCATCGCTTACTTCAAACTCAAAAATTAACTATATTTACATTAATAATGACATCTCTTACTTAAAGTTCTATTTGTATAATTTTTCAAATCATTTGATACATGACTCAATCATCTATCAAATTACTCACTTTGCTACGTCCAAGGAACACCACATAACTCCTAAATAGTGAATGATTCTTACCATAACAATTCAAAACTTGATTGACAAATTAGCATTTGTGTAACAAACTTTTGTTAATCTATTCATCATTATGACATCTCTAGTTTTTTTTTCTTTAACTCTCATTAGAAGATGTATGATTGGTGCTAGATGAATGATCCATCTAAGTTTAAAACAACAACAAAAAACAATAACAACATTAGAAAAACATCAATCTCAATTCCAAAACAACAACAACAGAAAAAACAACAACATTAATAAAATATCAATCTCAATCTCAAAAAAAAAAAAATATCAAAAAAACATCGATCTCAATTTCAAAACAACAACACGTTAAACTTTTTAAGTTTAGGATCTCAATAGCAACAAACCTTAAATGCAACAACGACACTAAACTTTTAGTATCTCGATAAAACAAAACCTTCAATATCTCAATAACTATAAACTTTCAATAACTCAATAACAACAACAACAATAACACTAAACCCTCAATATCTCAATAACAACAAACCTTCAATATATCAATAATACAAAACATTCAATATTTCAGTAACAACAACAACAATAAACATATTACTTATCTCAACAAAACAACTAAAAAGAAACCTTCAATAACAATCACAATAACAACAACAAATAAACATCTAGAATTTATGCATTAAACATCATCAACAACAACAACATTAACATATCTCAACATCATTGTTATTAAATGTATGATGGAGATATTTTACGTACCACAAACGTGATGAAGACGTTAAAGAGCTTATAAATATCATATGTAGTTTTTCTTTCCTTCTTGCAAGTATCATTCGAGTTCCTCCTTCGATTCTTTCTTCATATTTCCTTGCTTTGTACGATTTGGAGAATATATAGATTAAGTTCGACCTCATTTGTTGAAGAATTAGTTGGAGAAAATTTGATGGTGAAGAAATAGAGATGACATGATGGTGAATGATTTGGAGATGATACATGTTTAGAGATCCTGTCGTTAATGGAAACGATAAACATTGTTAGGCTCAATGTGATTTCCGTAAGGGTTGGATGTGATTTTCGTAAGGTAAGGGATAACTAAAGAGACATGACAAACTATGATATTTTTCTTGAATAAGAGTAAACTATTTCACTACAGTTGGAAATCCAACGGGTGATAATCTATTTATTTAGTTTTATCATGTGTACATCTAGTGATAGAAAATGTGTCTATTTATTTCGTTATCATGTTTGCATTATCATGTTTATTTCATTATCATGTTTGCATTATCATGTGTACATCTAGTGATAGAAAGTGTGTACATCTAGTGATAGAAAATCTATCTATTTATTTCATTATCATATTTGCATTATCATGTGTACATCTAGTGATAGAAAATGTGTCATGTGACGTGTCACACGATTTTCTATCAACGAAAGTTAATCGAATGGATCAATAGTATATATGAAAAACTTTAGAATGACTAAAATTCGAAAGAAATTAGTAAAAATAAAATTTAATATATAGAAAAGGACCACAAACATATTTTATAAAAAGATATAAATATATTATTTAAATAAGTTCATATAATTCATTTAAACGCATCAAAATGGACTGGAGTTTTATTTTATTTTATAATTTCTAGATATATAAATCTAGACAACATAGTTTATTTTTTCTTAAATGGATAAATAACATAGTTTTTTTTCTTTAAATGGATAAATCTCGACCTCCACAGGTGAAACAGACCAACTGTATAATGTTTGAAAACTTTCAAGTTTCAAGTATCACTTAGGTCAAGTGAGCCTAATGTGAATGTGTAGATAAAGTTTCGGCTCTTGTGGGGTCCAATTCAAATACTACTTTCTTTGTTAGGCTGGCTCTATCTTCTTGTTTCTCATGCCTTTGAATTTCCAATATAATGATTATTAGGTTTTTTAGAATTTTAGTTCATATTCATGATAATGACTTCTAACCATTAAACTTTCTTGTTTCTATTCTTTTCTTTTTCTTCCCATGCCCAAACATTATTCAAGAGTGTATTATTTCCCTCTTTTACTGTTGATTGGTCCAAACATTAAACATGGAGATAGGATCTTTGAATTTTTTGGGATTAGTTAATTCTACATCATTTGACATCTCTCCAACCAACTATAATATCCCTTTTTAAGTCTTAATACAATAATTAACAATTGTAAATGTGTGATTTCCATTTCTCCCAAACAAATTAGGCATCAAGCATGCAAGTGATGAGTAATCAAATAAGTTGACTGGTAACTATATCGTGGTCCATATGGGTCAGACTGACTTCGAAATCATATGTACAATTCACCTTATTTGTCATAACTACTTGCATATATAGCTAAATTAAGGTAACAAAAGAGATTAAGTATGGTTAAGTATCTGTTTAGTTGTGGATTGAAAAAGTATTATTGAGTCTTTTTGAATATCAAGGAATGTCAAGATTTTGAATTTAATTTTTTAGTATCCAAAACATTATTAGTTTTTAAATTAAATTTCAGAATTTGACATGCTAATATATGTCTTACACATTCCAACTTTTTTTTATCTAATCGTTTGTTTCATAATTATCAAACGATCTTATGTTGGTATTGATTTTTCATAATAATTGGAGTTTCACTCAGCTCTCTATACACACCAAATTTTCTAGTTTTTTCTCTTTCTTTCTTTTTTGTTCGTTGTGTTTTTCTGAGCATTTACGTAGCCTTTGTGGAATTTCTCTTTGGAGAATAGTCGATTTGAGAAAGTTCTCTTTTGAGAAACTATTTTCTTTATAGTTTTGATTGGTCTCAGTGTCATATGGTGGTATTGTTAGCTTGAGATTTTTAACTAAGTGAAAAATCAACAAATTGATGGTCAAGCTACGTTGAAACACTAAATGTCTAAAAGTTTAAGTCAAAAGTTTCGACATATTGGATGTATTGACATGTTGGTTTAACCAAGTTGTAAGTGGAGTTGAGAGAAAGAATGGTACGGAAGGGTCTAAAGAACATATCCACAAGATTAGGAACACTCTCTCTTTCAAATATGTGTTGAATCTCAAAATTTCACATAACAACCTCTCAACGGGAGGTTGAAGTTGACACTTTTAAGTGTTAAGGACTTAGGATATTTCTAAGTCCTAAGATTAAGTGATTTGGAAATGCATCAACCTTTCAAAAAGGGAAAGTAATTCCTTCAAATATGGTTATCGTTAGTTATCACCACATTCTGGTTGGTTTTAGCAGTTACATCCTTGAAGACGTGTGGAGGCAAGTTGGAACACGAATGCCTAAGTAGTGGGATATGTGTCAGATTTTATATGTTTAATCATGGTCAGAAATTTTCATAGTAATAGTTTATAATTAATGCAAGCTTATGCATTGTAATCAAGGTTGCAAGTTCTCATCAGTTTCTCTTTCAAAGCAAAGTATCTGAGTCACAAAGCAAAACAATTGTGAGACATGTGAGTCTGCGTCTACCATTTGAACTTTCTGCAATTATTTTTATATTCAAAGCATTTACATTAAATGTTATTTACTTCTTTTAATTTATTCGTCTTTTACTGCATTTATTTAAAGTATATCTTCAACATTCAATTTGTCACTATCTAAGGGTTTAAATCTCAGTCACTGGCACTTTTCACCGTAATTTGTCTTTGCAAAAATTATCTTTGATATTTTTTGAGTTAATATTTTAAGTGAACTAAACGCGTGATTGTTTACTAAAAACACCAGTAAACAAATTGTTACGTCCAGTGGGACCCTCAGTGAAAAGAGTTTATTTTTACATAAAAGTTATGTCTCTTTTGTCCAAAAAATGTGTTGTTCGTTTATGCAATGACTTTGTTTGTCGAGTGTGTATGCGTTTGAGGAGTTGCAAGTCTCTTCCTAAAATGGCGCATCTGTAACACCCTTCTAACCCCCACGGAATAAAACACAACAATCACTTAATTAAATCAGAGTACATCTCAGAAAGGTGACATATTTTCTTCATAAAATTTCTTAACAACATTTATTACTCCGTCAAACGGGTTTTTCAAAACATCTAGAATATTCATTTTTCTTTCATAAATCAATAATCAACAAAACTCTGCAGCGGAATTATAACTTCATAAAACTTCACTTATTTCATCAAAATACCAAGACCTTAGGTCTTGTCAACTATCACCAATAAATACAACTAGCATCTATTAACTAAAAAAAATCATCATAACAGACAACATACTATTCACTCAAGTGTGACCCACCCGATGTTACATCTATCAGAGCAAGACATCATATCACTAAATAAGTGATGCATAAACAATACTTCCAGTTACATCCAAGCACCAAGTTATTCTTGAGTATCTGTAGGATGACATAATAGACCATCACCAAAGGTAGGCCGAGTGAGTAATCACAAATCAATATAATCGATATAAAGTAAAGATAATCATGCAATATACATCAAATAGCAACACATCATAATTCATCACCCATCACTTCATAAAAACTCAACAACATCTACTCAACACGTATGCATCATGCTATGCCACCAAGATTACAGGGCGGCCCAAGGGTAAGGCGGGCTAGGCCCTTGCCTTGGGCCTCATAAAAAAATATTTTTTCTAAAGGGTATTTAGGCCTAAAAAAATATTTTATAGTATATTTCAAGAATAGCGAAATTTCCATAAAATTGTTTACTTGGCATAGTTGGTTAGTAAATAGCTCCTTGATAATGAGGGTTTGGAGTTTGAATCTGTTTGTGGCACAAAAGTTCTTTTTGAATGAAAAAAGTCTTTGTTTTAATATTCGTCTTGGGCCTCCGATTACGTTGGGCCGGTCCTAACCAAGAATGAAATGCAATCCTCATAATATGCTTGTGGTACCGATTTCAACATGTGATGGACATTAGCCATCTACCCTCCATAATGGAGCACAACATAAACAATAACACCTCAATCCACACAATGGGATTGAATCCTTAATCATCATAAGTATGCCATGAATGCAACGATGCAACAACATCAACATAATCATCATAATCAACACTTGCATCATCATTCATGTAATTATTCATCATAATCTTCATAAGACATCTATATATCAATCATGTAATCTATCAACGTATTCTCATCATCACATAACAATCATAAACATCATAATGTAACATCATATCTCCATTTCACACTCAATCATCATAATTCATCTTATCAAGATGTTCGTCAATTAGAAAATATAAACATCAATTATTCATAACAGCAACCACAACTACGACATTTCACCCTCAAAAACACATTTTTTTCATCATTTAATCATCAATTCAGCAACAGAACATCAAACCAACACACATACATCACATACAACATAACATACAACACAATTCATCTCTAATTCCTCAATTCTATTCATCAAATCCTAGTTTTTCTCTAAAAACCCCGAATTCTCCCTATTGCCTAAACTCTACGTCAAAATATATTGAAAAGCAATACTCCTCATACCTTAGAGTGATGCTTTTCCACGTTCTTCATCAAAAATATTCGAAAACCTCTTTAACCCTTCGCTCCTCTTCATCGTTCTTCAGACCTCTTCTTTCTTCTTCTCCCAAAAGCGAACGTAAACTGATTGTATTCCCAACCTTAATTCCTTTTTATTAAATTACCCCTAGGACTCCAATTACTCTTTTCCAACTTTGCCCTCAACTTAGTCATCATAAATTACCAACATATCGTCAAGACCTCTTCTTCTTTTATTTTAATTAAATAATAATAATGTGAATAATCTAAAATAATTATCCTTATTATTCACTAAAATTATTCAAATAATCTCATCCTTAACAAAACAACGGTCGTCCAACACCAAATAATCGACAATAACAAGCTACATAATTTAATCAAGAAATCGGGGTGTTACAACTCTCCCCCACTTAAGGAATTTTCATCCTCGAAAATTGTCCGAAGAAAATAGAGTCGGATACAATTCCCTCATCGGTTCTTCATGTCCCCAAGTCCAACACACAAAATATCAAGAAATTCTTTAATACTAGATACTTCTTTATGTCTGACCATCCATCCGTGGATGATAAACAGAAATCAACCTCAACTTAGTGCCCAATTCATCTTACAAATTCTTCCAAAACCTCGACATAAATCGCGGATCTCTATCCGAAACAATCATTGACGGTATCCCATGTAACTTCACAATTTCCTCAATGTACATCTCCGTTAATTCCTTCATAGAATGACTAATCTTCTTCGTCAGGAATTGAGCTGACTTAGTCAATCCATCTATGATCACCCGAATCGAATCATTCCCTTTTACCGTCTTCGACAATCCTGACCCAAAATCCATAGGAATATTATCATATTCCCATCATGGAATATTTAATAGTCGCATTAGACTCAAAGGCCTCTGATGTTCCATCTTCGATCTTTGGCAAATCAAATATGCACACACAAACCCAACAATATCCTACCTCATAATCGGTCACCAAAACAACTTCTACATATCTTGATAAATTTTCGTAGCACCAGGATGAATGTTCAACCTACTTCAACGCCCTCTCTCTGAAATACTCTTCTCAATCCCTAATACATCTGGAATAAACACCCTAACACGGAACCTCAACACATCATTCTAATCAATTCAAAAATTCACATCCGCCCCCCTGGTTAATCAAAATTAACTGATCATCCAACTTGTCGCTCCCTGGATTTCCATCCTGGTACAAACGCGAAAGTGGCACGGAAAAGGAAGAGTCGCCAGCCATGCATTTTTATCCTGAAGTAATGGTAATGCTGCACAAACCGGAAAAGAAGGAAAGAACAAGGTCTTGTGAACCAAAGAGACTGGGTTCGGGAGTCGGTTACGAAATGGGAAGGTATTAGTACCCCTGATCATCCGTCGTACCCGACGGGATCCACGCTTGCTAAAACTGTTTTAAAGGGTGAGAAATAAACTGCTGCTGAAAAAGAAAACTACTACTAGAACTGAATAAGAGAAAGAAAAGGTATGGGAAAATGTAGGAAAAATAAAGAGAGTGCTTGAATGGGCCCTACCCCACTACCTATGTATCTCATCAGGAATGAGAATCAGAGTCGACGTAGTTCCCGTAACTAGGGAGGAAACTGTTGTTTGTGTTTTTATGGCCTGAACTGCTTATGTCTATGCTCAGGTGTTGCAGGCTCGTCCAGAACGAGTGCGTTTACCGTCTTGTAAAGAGACAAGTAGGATCAAGTTCTTTTGTTTAGAGTGAAGAGGTAAGAATAGAATTCCCGAAGGAAAGACGATTATTGTTTGTTCATTGTTTTTTAGAAGCTTTTTTCTCTGAGGTTTACACAGGATAATGTATCTAAGTCTCATTCAATTGGGTGTGTACTTATTACATCATCCCGAAATGGAATGGATAAGAAGCACACTTAAATATGGAGGATATCCCCAAACCTAGTCCTAAAGATTAAGGCTCAAGCACACTAGGTTATTTCACTTGTTATGTGTTTTTGTTGTTTTTGATTAAGAAGTGTTTTTTAGTTTATGTTTATGAAGAATCCTCATGCTAGGACTTATTCATCATGATAGATACCCTATACCTCATACCTATATGGAATGTGTGCAAGTATCCCATGGCAAAGTCCCTTGTAACATAAGAAAGCTTAACCTTTATTAAGATATTTTGAGTTGTTTTAAGATGAGAAAAGAGAGACCAAAAGAAAACCAAAGTTAAAAGTCTATTGGGAACTAAACAATCCTAAGTAAGTTGTCATGCTTGGATAAACCTAGGTTAGTGAGGTTTGAAGAACTCTACTCTAATTAAGAAGAAGGAGAGAAAAGAAAGAAAGAAGAAGAAGGGGTTAAAAAACAACTTACTTCTCAAAAGAAGTAAGGTTGTTTCTGAAAGGGAGATGAAGAAGTTATACAATCAAAACATATTAAATTCTTAGACAAACACATATTGAATGCATAAAAGATAAGAAGAGAAGTTGTAATATGGATTCTCATCCAAATCCCATTCATTTACCATTATCCCCTACATGGTTAGCAAAAACAAGCATAAGAAAATGTAAGGTCAATAAGACTCAAACAAGTCACAACTCAAAGAGAAAAGATTATAAATCAAACAAAGTCAAACAATTCAGAATTTAAACTATAGAAGTGACCTATAATGTTCGCTAAGCAAATACAAACCAAACAAATGGAAGCTAGCCCACAAACTTCAAAGAAGTGCACTAAAGAAGGAATGGAATAAGAAAGGATGGATGTGGAAGTTGACCATGTATGAATGCTTCATGAAAGCTCAAAGTCAGAATCATATATTCATTATGGTTTTATGATGGTGAAAATGAATGAGCATATCAAGTATGTAAGCAACCACTCAAGCATTAGAAGTGAGATGAAAAATAAATGAAGAAAAAAATGAACATGGATCACATAAGAAGGTAACTTGGAAAACAAGTCAACATGAAAGATGAAATATGGGTGAACATACATCAAAGTCAGAAGCAATATGACATGTTAAGATGAATATGAGATGCACAAGTTAGTCACCTTTGAACAATTACAAGTCATTTTGAAGTTAAGAGAAGAAAAAACATGCATTTGGATGAAACATATTCAAGTATACAAAGTAAACATGAATGACATGTGAAATGAATGAGATGCTTCAAATTCAGAGGCATACATCATATGAGATGCAAATGGATGATATAGCTTGGCATAAACAAACCAATGACAAGTCAAGTAGAAGCATAGATGAAAAGAGAGGAAGAATTAGGTCAAAAGGAGGCATGTGAAACAAGTATTGAACATGTACACAAAACAAACATCAATATCAAGCCAATGACCTATAAAAGCAACCAAGAAGACCTATAATATTCTAAACATGTATCAAGAAGTCAAAGAAGTAATCTAGTATAATTTCACAAGTGCCTTCTCAAGCAAGCAACCAAACATGATCAAAGAAGTCCACAAAAAGAGCCCTCAAAATCAAAGCATCACACAAATAGAAAAAATGATTCAAAAATTACCAAATTAAGTCATAAGAGACGTCAACCAGGGGAAAACAACATAACAAAATCTCATGCAAAGAATCATAAGATAAGTCACCCAAACAATCACTCAAATGCAATTAGGGTTTCACATGATCATGCTCAAAGAAATGGCTCAAAAAGGATGCAAAAATGATTTTAAAAATATGATAAAATGTTTTTAGATGCTTCAAAGTGTCCTCTGAAATATGAAAAAAGAATAAGGATCAAACTATGTATGGATGATGAGAAATAAAATTAGCAATGCTAGGTGTTCATGAATGAAACAATTTAAAAAGAAATTCAAACAACAATTAATTCAGATGCCAAAAAAATAAAATAAATGAAAAATAAAATTTGTGAAAAAATTTAAAAATATCTAAAGATGATTCATGAATTTTTTATAATTTTTAGATTCATTAAACTGTTTTTAAAAATTAAAAATGGAAATGATATGCAAAAATAAAAATAAAATGAAAAACACAAGCCATAGGTGTAAGAAGCAAGCACAATCAGTTCAAAAGTGGACTGGATCAAGAAATAGGGGTGCAAACAACAAGGTCTAGCCCAATAGTAAGTCAGCGCAAGTCAACCCAATTATCATAATCCTCAGACAACTTTTGACTATCACTATAGCCACATGATGAATCAAACGCTCGCAAATAGACAATAAATCCAAATGTATACCAGATCTACGCTCAGGATTACACACAAACACTAGTTTACGTGTTCAGCCACACACACACACATTTAAAATGAAAACATAAGAACACGTGTTACGCAGGTGCATTTTAATGTGGTGTAACAATCTAAACCATCATATCACAATCATCCAAGGGCTGGGAGGTCATCTTCAACCTCCAACCTTCTCTTCCACCTGAAAATGCAACCGGTGATGGAGCTAGGGCTCCGGTCACCGGAAAACTCAAACAAATACAAAAATGTCCAGAAATCAAAAACAAGTGCCCATATATGTTCATTAGGACCTTATGATCATGAATATATCATCACAAACACCATACCATAACCATACAGTGAGAATCGAAGCAAAATAAAGTAGATCTGCAAATCTGAAATCACATAATTCAAGCAATGCACACGCTCATTTTCAATTCTAAACATATCATCAACATCAGTGGAACTCACATATCATCATACACATAAAAAATTCAAGAAACAAGAGGTGATTCGAAGCTTACCTGAAAAGTGTTCTTGAGCTTAAAACCTTCAGAAATCTGGTGTACACGCGCATATTGTAACATGCCAAAATTTGCCCTCTTATTTATTACTAAATAATTTGCTTATGTCCACATTTATCTGCATTTGTCACTAGGTCATTAACATTCATAATCTTGTATTTGAATTGGGCTCCAAAGACATGGGATCATGCATTATTTTGTGAGTTAAATTTTCTTATTAAGAGGTGGTTTATTTGGCTATTACATTCAGGATTGAGACCAAGGTACAATTCTCACCATCGTGAGCATATTCATATTTTGTGGTTAATCAAGTTCTAAGGTTTTTCTTATTCAGGGGTTTCATCAGAAGTGTTAGATCATGATGTTATTGGTATGAGTTGAGAGCTTATTTCACTTCAATGTCTCATACTAATCCTTTTGGTTACTTAAATGGCAAAGTGTAGGTTAGGGTACTCTCTTTAATCAGTGTACATCTCAAGGAGAGTAAAGTTTTGATTCATGGTTATTGAGAATCTTTTATTCAATAAGCTTAGAGTTCATGGCTACTTGGGTCTTCTCAATATCTCCAATCACTAATAAACTTCCATGTCAAGAAGATTAGAGTTTATGATTCATCATGGGTGGAAGGTTACATGGGGATCATCAGCTCTCAATTTCTAAATCCTGAGGTTGAGGCAAGGTTCATTCTTGATTGGAGGGTTTGGTTCAAGATTTAGTTCTTTCAAAATTTGTTCTTAAGTGAATAATAGAGAATTGTTGGAAGTTGGTTTGGAATATGATTCGTGAATCCAATTCAAGTGTGGGTCTAATTTAGGAAATTGGATCAAAATCTAAGTGGTTCAAATATACGTGTGGGGTTCAAATAGAAATTAAAGCCCATTCATATTTTTATTAGTTACCATGTAAATCCATTCACATCAAAGAAAACCCAGCAAGAAATAGATTAAGCCCAATGTCCATTTTTAAAACCTATTTACAAATCTTTGATCAAACCCACTTTCTAAAAACCATGTCCATTAAATACAACTTTTATACCCTTGTCCAATGCAAAAATAAATTGCATTATCATATTATTACAATTCATTACGCCCATTTATAATCCATTTATCACACTCTCACAAGCCAATAAACACAAAATTACTTACAGAACCCTACGCTGCACTTCCTGCTTCAACTCAACCCCAGCCACAAGGGCCATATGCAGAGTTCTAGTTTGTCTCAAAAAGGAAAAAAAAAGACTATGTGATAGAAAGTGAGAAGAATGCATAAATATATAACAAAATTCTCAAAAACAATTCCTTCAATTGATATAACCAAAATACACCAGAAAAAATCTCAAGGATTCTTCATAACATAAAACAATAAAATCTGAAAGAAAAAAAATCCAATACAAAATTCTTCCATGGATTGTACATAACAGTTACAGAAAACCGGTAAAAGAAAAAGGTTGGACCAAGTTTATCAGAAGAAAAATTCAGAAGAAGAAAATCAATACAAAAAGTAGTTACAAACTCAAAATCAATCATAATTGATCCTAACAGAATCCTAACAGAAATCCTAACTGAATTCATGTGGAAATCTCCTAATTACCCTCTTGATCCTCAACTATAAGAACATAGATGCTGCAGATTTTGAAGCCTCTTCACCATTATTCCTCCATTTTTTAGAATCAATCTGCAATCATCAATCTCCTTCATTCACTCCATAATCTTCAAAAACTTCATCTTCTTCTCCATTCAACCTCTCCTGATTCTTCCCTCATTTTCAGATTCCTCTGCTTCCTCTACCATCTTGAAACTTCACCATCATCTTGATACATCATTGCTATACCCCAAATTTGTCCTACTTGTATCATTTTATTTATGACTAACCAATATTCAAAAAAAAAATCCAAAAAAAATGTCTTTTCTTAGTTCATGGTTTGTGTGGAAAACCGAGTCATTTGAGATTGTCAATGTGTGCGGTGTCGTTTCATAACTCAGTGTGTGTTGGTGGTTGTCAGTCCATTCTCATAAAAGATTCTATTTATAGGCATTTTAAGTCAAAAAAAAATTTCTTATTATTTCCCTTTTATTTCATCATTAGTATTATTTTCATTTTCCACTTCTTATTATTCTCCATTATTTACTCAAAATTATAACAAAAAAAATTATCTTTACATTATCATTTTCCTTTTATTTTATTTTCTATTTATTATTATTATTTTCCTTTTATTTCTTATTTAATTATTATTATTATTATTATTATTATTATTATTATTATTACCAAACTTTATATTATTATTATTGTTATTATTATTCTACCTTTATTATATTTCTATTAGTTTTAGTTTTATTACATCAAAAAAAGCAACATAAAATTCTATTTGTCTTCTTTCAACCATTACACCACAATTGAAAGTCCATCACTCATATTAAAATTTCATTTATACCCAAATGCCCATTCATAATCCAATTTATTCTTTTACTTTTTTCAGAAAATCCATTGTCCTTTTTTTTATTTTATTTGTTCTCTTTATTATTGAATGTTAAAAATATATATGCAGTATTTCACACAACATACACAAATTCTCTTTCAAATGTAATTAACAGACCTCACTTTTTTTTCTATCAGCATAACTGTACAACAAAATATCTCACACCTTTTCCACCAATTCATTCCACTCAACACAACTTGTCAGCAAATGAATAGTACAGGCAAATAACCAATTTTTTCCAGCTCACGCATATTCCACTCACACAATAACCTGCAGCAACAATTGCCACTCTTAAAATTGCACAGCTTATCCTTATTCTCTTCTCACTTTTATCCTCAAACTCATCTATAAAATCAATCTCATTCTCTTCACAATTTAAGTTTGGAAAACCTAACAAAACCCTGCAAAAATAGCAAAAACCAAACTTCAAAAACCTAAAAAAAATCACTGCAAAAAAACCCAGAAATTACCAAACTTCAACCCAAAACATAAAAAGAACCCTCATTCAATCTCCTTCATTATTATTCACAGAATACTTCATTAACTTTTTTTCTTTTTCTCCGAATCCATATAAACCTCTCAACCATTTTATTCCCCTTTCCTTTAACATCATCACAACAACAAAACAAAACCTGCAATAAATACAAACCTTTCTTCAGTTCTCCACCACCATATCACCATCAACACATCATCTTCTTTATTACCTTGTTCATTTTTTTAACCAAACCAAATCGCTTCCTCCACTTTCATACAAACCAAAACCGAAAACATAAAACAGAACCGCGAGCATACCATGAGATACCACCGTGAGCAACAGAACCATCAAATCCAAAACTACCGAAACACATAATCCATCAAACCACTTTCCGAAACAGTATGAACACACCATGAAACTCACCTCACCATGAAAAGTCACTAAGAATCGAACGAATCGATCTGTTGTGAGTGATAAACCACTGAGAACCCAACCGGAACTCACATAGAGATCTGAGAAACACAGTGAAATCATCCGCGTGAAGCTTGAGCCGTAAACCGCATAAAAACAAGCCACCGAAACCCACCGAAACCATGAATCCGCCGTGCAATCTTGAAACTGATGCAGAACCACACAAACCTTAACTACCGCGTGCATGAGAGACAGAGTGAAACTGAGTTGAAAAATCCGTAAAACCATGAACCTTTACCGCGAACACGCACATATTCGCAAGAACCGAACGCAGAGCAACATCGAGAGAGAGATCACCGCAAGCTAGCAAGCAAAAATCGCGAGAGGGTGAGATGAATTAACGAGAGAGAGAGAGATGAGCAAAGGAAGAACTGAATCCTGTTTGATCTTGGGGGTGGGTATTCTATCTTTTACGATTTTTGTGCGTTGTTTTTTCTTAACATTTTTTCCTTTTCATTTTGTTTTAGAAAAACTTCTACTGTTATGTTAACTTAGATTTTATTTTATTAAATTTTGGTGGTTTTAAAAAAAAATCTCATCCTTGTTTTTTTGTGTTCGGGCCTAGCCCATTTCGTTTTTCGAATGCTAATCACCACCCCCAAATCCAATTTTCCCCATGCTATGCATTTTTTTTGTTTTATCTTTTATAACATTTGGTTTTGCAGCCCAACAAACCACTTTCTGATGACACCGCTTTTTTTATCCAGCGACACCCCCTCTTTTCAAACTTTATTTATTTTTCTTTATCTTTTAGATTTTCATTAGTATGTGTTTTGTTTTCTTTTTCACTTTTAGTTAATATTTTTAATTTTCGATTTAGGGCCGATGATATAACAAACGGCCGAATTGTGTCTGATTTCATTAAATCGGAAAATTCGGTCAATATGAGGCCTATTTAGTTTAGTTTTTATTTATTTATCTATTTTGTTTTTTTTTTCTATTCCGTTTATATTTTGTTAAATTAATTCGGTTTATTTATTTTATTGGTTATTTTTCATTTATCCATTTAGTTTATTCAATTTATTTTAATACATAAATGCTCAACTCCTCATAGAATGATTCTAAACTTTGAATCGATTCTAAGGTAGTTAAAGAGCCACATTTCGACGCATCCGAAAAGGTCCAACGCCTCTGAATAGTTTCCTCCGAATAAAAAGGTCCAATGCCTCCGAATAGTTTGGTACACTGCACACACACTTTCTCTTGTGCAAATTACAACGAGACCCTTTATTTTCATGAAATCCCTTGTATTTATTTTGTATCCCTCCCCCATTTCGTGTACGCACTTTATTTTCCGCATTTATCGTTCGATTGCTAAGAGCACCCTTAGGGACTAATTTAGATCTTGTTTAGATCGCGAACCCTTGGTCCAACACCAAGTGGTTTCACTCACACACACTTCACTTTATTTTTCAGTTATCGTTTTGTTTACTAGGATCCACCTAACCTTGTGAGTCGAGCGCATTGTGCCTCGCTAACAAACCACCAAATAAAACTCCATTTGCATTCACCCCCTAACCTCAAAAAACCAAAATGTTTCTCTTAGATCCAAACCCTTGATCCAACGTCATGCGGTCGTAGGTAAATAAAACACTCTAATAATACGAGAAAAATTGTACGCCACGAGCCTTAAGTGGTAGAAAGGAGGACTACGAACTCTTGTTACTCGCTCCGATTATTTCCGTTGCAAGACACTTGGCTTGTTGGTTCGGAATAATCACCTCTACCCATAGTCTTTAGTGCAATTCGACTCCTAAATCCTTTCATCAAAGAAAGGTAATAAAATAAACAACCAATCACCTGCAGTAGGTTGAACTACGAGGCTCTGACTTTCCCATTGCACGAGGGAGTACGTAGGCACAAGGATCTTAATCCTTGTCGAGCACCTATGATCAATCTAACTTATAACATAAACTCTTTTTCCTCTATCAAGTATCTCATTAAGCATAGACATCCTTTCTAGCGTGATAACTTAGATGGTTCCCATCGAGTACGATGGATGTAGGGGGTACTAATACCTTCCCCCTGCATAACCGACTTCCGAACCCAGGCAATGGTTGCGAGACCTTTGTCTTTATCCTTTATTCAACGGGTTTTATCTATATCTTCCCTTTCCCCTCTTGGGAATAAATGGCGACTCTTATTTCTTCCCAGTGTGCGGCTCTTCTCTTTTAGATCGCGTAAGGTCGTATTTTTTGGGGTGCGACAATCATCATTCAGCATCTTCGCGTCTCCATAATCACCTGCAAAACAAGAATTTAGTTACAAAGGGAGGAAATTCAGTTACATAATACAAAATGAAATCAGTGAAGAAAGAAGATCTGCAAGTGATATAACAACAAATATAATCAGTTACAGGGGGAAGGAGAGAAAACGCAGATCTGCATCATCATCGGGAAAAGTCTCTGCATTTGCAAAGAACTCACTCCATCAAGCTTCATCAATCATTCTCACCCTCACTCTAACACTCTCACTCCATCGAGCTTCATCCTCGAGCTTCATCAATCATTGTCACCCTCACCAACTTCAATCAACCTTCACCAACTTCATCAATCTCAATCATCACTTTCAAAGCCTTCAATTTTCATCATCATCGGTTCACTTTTGAAGGAGCGTAAAAACACAAGGAAGGGGGGTTGGATTTGGGTTTTCAAAAACAAAAATGACTTTAAAGAACACTTTGATTTATCCTGGTTCGTTTGAACTCAAACTACATCTAGTCCACCCGCCAAGTGATTTTGCCTCTCTCAACTAGGTCTTAATCCACTATTCAAAAATGAATACAACCATAATAACCTACTGTCAAAGTCTTTTTGAGTCTACTGACTAAAATAGTCACTCAAGGAAAATCAATTATCTTTTTACAAAGATCAAATGTATGTAACTAAACAATGCTTCTAAAAAGCTATATCACTAAGTGATCTGTTACAAAGATTAGAGCAAAGTATTATGAGCATGTAAATGAGTGTGAAAGCAAGAGCTTCAAATCTTCAAGATGATATCTTTAAATAGTGATTTGAAGTAGATAGTCGTTGAGAACATCTGGAGCTTGATTTGGATGGTTGTTAATTGCCATAAAATCCTTCCAAATAAAGAGATTCTTGTTCCCAACCATTATTCTTATTTTCTTTAAATAGTCTTTAATGAGAGTATCAGAATCTTCTAAGCGCTAATCAGAGTATCATAAATGAATAAGCAACATTAAAAACGTCTTCAATGAGAGCTTCTCTTTGACATCAGATCTTCTATTAAAGAGCGCAAGACTGTTTCTTTTAGAAGATGTCTTCCTTATAAGAACTTCTACTGTTTCTATAATGCACATATACCACAAGTTAGTAGCAACATAAATTAGAACTTCTATTTTCTTGGGAAAGTATTGTTATCATCAAAACTATAATAGAAGATTAGAATCAAAATTGTTCTAACAACTTTCACCTCCACCAATTCAGTTTTTTCTAACCACAAGCACTAAATTTCTTCATCAATCTCCTCCATAACTTTTCATCATCAATAATCAGCATCTGCATCATCACTTCACCATTCTTCATCTTCATCAAGAATCCGTAGCAAACCGAAACCACACACTCCATCGTCCACCTTCAATCAATCTTTTATCATCTCTAATCTCCATTAATTCAAAAACCTAGAAAATCAATTCAAGAACAAGAACACCAAATCACCGCGAATTCAACGCGAACAGATCCACAGATCCAAGAAGAAGAAAGATCGTCGCGAGGGTACGACGATTGAAGGATCGAAACACTCACCGCTAATCTTCCGCTACCGTCTTCTTCTTCAAGAAATTTAATTCAAGTAAGCTTAATTTTGTGATTTCATGGTTTTTGTGTTAATTCGACGATGATTGAAAGAGGCCGCCGCGACGGCTTGGATTTGTATTTGGAAAGGATGAACATGAATAGTGAGAGAGATGAGAGAATGCATTGTGTTTGTGAGGAGAGAGAGGGACGATGTGAGTCTGAGTTTCAATATGTTTGTTTATTTGTTTTTAATTATGTGTTGATTTTGTTTCTCTTGAGTAAAATATAATAAAAACTCATAAAGAATATCTTAATTGCACCGTTAACAAAATAATAAGAATCATAAAGTCATAAAACTCATTGATTTTCCACCGCTAATTCAAATTGGTAGAGATAAGATCTCCCTTTTTGGTCCATTCCGACGGTGACAAGTGTCACCGTCTGGTAGGACCAATATACCTTATTCTCATGCATGCAACCCCATGATAACAACCGTGTACATGCACATCACAATCCATTCATATCATAATCATCATCCATAGCCTTTTAATCTCACGGCCCTGATTTAGTCAACAAATTTTGACTAAAGACCATGATGTGGACCTCAAGCCCCGCATTTTGGGCCTAAGCCAATTACTATTAGTACCCCCAACGCAGGCTCAACTGTACTTTTAACTGTTTTTTTTACTTTCTGACACCCCATGTTTCTTTCTTCATTTTAGTTTTATATTTCTTTCCAAAATCATTTTTAAAAAGATAGATTCCTCATAAAAAATTTCCAAAAAAATTAAATAACATTTTGATATAATAAAAAAAATAGATTGTATTTTTTAATTCTTTCTTTCGACTTTTTTGGCATTTATTTCGATTTTTTATGCTTTATATGCTTTTGAATATTTTTTCAATTTTACCTATTAATTCATTTTGTTCATATTCTTGCATACTCATATTAAATTCACTTACTAACAATTTTTTTGGTTGTGCAAGGTATTATTCGAGGACTATGCTTACGGATTCAGATTATTTTTTCGTTATGCTTTGATTATTTTTTATGGTTTTTATGCTTTCATGATGTAATAGTTAGTATACATTTATGCTTGTATGATGAAGCATTAGAAAACAAAAGTTCAAAAAATGAAGAAAAGGAATATTCGATCCAACGTCGAATAAATTTCAAAAAAATATTAAATGAACTTCATATGCTTTTAGGGTTACCACGATTACACCTTCGACCCACTCCAATAAACCAAAGTACAAACCGTGTATGTCACGAACCATAAGTCGCATGTCTCAACACCGTGCAATCGACCCACCCGATCCATCATTCCATTCCATTCACGACTTATCATACGTTCTCACCCACCATGACATAGGAGGATCATGTTTATATTACTTTATATACTCGCATATACGGTTTAGAATCCGATTAGGTAGCTTTCCCCTTTAAAGCTTCACTAACAATAGGATTCCCCTTGAACATAATAAACTATGGTAAGTCTAGCTCCCTTAGAGTTTTCCTTTTGCAACTTGAGTATCATTTCACATCTCTTAAAGAAAAATAAAAAACATTTAATAATGAAAGTGTGTACAATACGCCACGAGCCTTTAGCCATATAGGAAATGATTAGTGGAGGTCTCCTCCACTTTTCTAGAATGCTTTACAAACGTTCCATTGGGGACGACCTTGGAAAGTATTCGCTCTTGTATCATAGGTCATTTAGAGTCATTTGTTAAACCCTTGGTTAAAGAGTTTTAGGGTGTTTTGAAATTCTGTAAGTTGTTGTGTGCACCCTTATTCTCACGTGCCAAAGCCATGAAGAAATCATGACTCATCCTCTTTTCCCTTGTTGAATGCGTGTGAAGTGATTACTTTGAGGGAAAGCCACTGAATTTTGAGTTTTGAATGTTTTTCAATTTGGCATTATGGATTGTACATGATGTATTTGGCATGAATTCGCTTGATCCAAAAGCCAAAAGTGATCCTTGTGGTGTGTATGTTGATGTGGTAACCTGACTTGAACAATTAGAGGTCATTTAGAGTCATTTAGAATCAATTTGCAAAAGGTGGAAATTTGGTATGCATGAAAACACATAAACCAAACCCTAACTTCAAGTGAGCATAACTTTTGATCCACAAATGATAAGAAGATGGTCTTGTACTTTTTGAAAAGGAAAAACCATGATCTACAACTTTCATGTTTGAAGAAATTTCATTTGGAGCTTCTTTGATGATGGAAAGTTGAATTGAAAATGATGTAAAAATTGCCAAAAATAGAAAGTTCTACATTATAGGTCCTTGCCATTTTTAGTAACTTTTCACAAACTCTTATATTCTTGATGAATGATGATATCCATGGTATTCTTTGGCCAAATGAAGGTCCATGGACTTGAGGAACATGATTGGAACCTCTGAAATCCAATGGTTGACTTTTCTTTTAAACTGTTGATTTTTTTCTTGTTGTACAAGTAACTGAGCAACTAGATGACTTCCACAGTGAATCCTTGAACCAAAATTCAACCTTAGGCCTTATATAACATATAGAGACCCTTAAAAACAATATTTTATCAATGCTTTGAAGATTTCCTACCTTTGTGCAAAACCCTAATTTTGGTGCATTGTGTAGGAGAATGATCACTGATGAAATTCCTGATGACCTTCCCTCTTCTAGGGACTCAAGGTATCATTTGAACTTGTATGAGATGTGAGGAACCCTTATGACTTGTTGGAGGACTCTTGGCTCTTGTATTTGGCTTTGAAGAACCACAGCTAGGCAAACCATTGACCGCATGCCCTATGCTTCTAATCCATGAATGATATGCTTCATATGCAAAGATGTAGTGATATGTATGCAATATGATATGTTAAATGTCATGAAATGAGAGGGAAAATTTTGGGGTGTTACATAACTTCAAACCAGATTGTTGTTCTACTCAGATCCTCTCCATAATATCACTAGTCAACTTCAACATTATTAACTTTACTCTATCAGAAGTAGTCTCACACAACAAACTCATGTCTCCAAACCATTCAATTATCTCAAGTTTTCTCACCAAGCATCGACATATGCAATGTCTCCCGTCTCAATGCACCTTCAACCACATTTTCTTTACCCTAATGGTATCTCAAGTCAAATCGAAATACTTCAAACATTTTATCCATCTTTTTTGTCTCATGTTTAACTCTTTCTAATCAACAAGTGCCTCAAACACTTATAACCGCTGAACACCTCAATTTTAGATCCAAAAAGATAATGTCATGAAATCTCCAACACAAGCACCACGGCTGCCAATTCTACATCATAAATAGGATAATCACTTCATGAACTCTTAATTGTCTGGAAACATACGAAACCACCTAACCATTTTGTATCAACACTCCACCAAGGCCCATCTCCGAAGTATCACAAAAAACCACAAAAGACTCACTCGAATTAGGCAAAAACAATAGCATAGTAGTCACTAACTCATTCTTAATTTCCACAAAACTTCCCTCACACGCAACATCCCACACATATGCCTGACTCTCTCCTGGATCAACTAGATCAACGAATACCAACTTAGAAAAACCTTTAGTAAACCTGCTATAACAACTTACTAATCCCATAAAGCTTCTAAGTCAAATGGCATATGTCAGAGTCTCTTACTACATATCATCATCAAGTTTAGAAAGATCGACAATTCGAAAATTTTCCATGAAACTTCCTTTCTCTCAATACTTGCAACACAATCTGTAAAGGTTTTATGTGTACCCCTTCAGACTTAGATTATGTCAAAATATCACCAACAAAGACCACCACAAAATTACCTTCTAATACTCATGAAAAATCCGCTTCATATACCCGACAAACACGTCAGGTACATTGGATACACCAATCGGCATCACCGTGTTCTCATGGTGATTGTACCTCTTCTTGATAACCGTTTTCAGAATATCTTTAATTCCTCATTTTATCACCAAATAGACTATCCCATTATCATTTATAATCACCTCATTTATGTCACAACAACATTATTAACAAATCACCACAATAGAACTTCACAATCAACATCATGTTTATTAAAACACTTATATAACCCAACAATAAGGTATTTCATCATTTACATCTCTAACCAATTGTCATACTACACTTGAACACCTGACACAAGTCACAACAACATCACATCACTACAAAGGATATACATGCATGGTTCCACTCAATTCCATCAATTAAAAACACGTTTTTCAGTCCTGTAACCCGCTCTAAGCGTCCTCTAAGATTTCAGTAGAAAACCCTTGATTTCACATGTGGACACATCCAAAAGTAACACACCCTAGATAAATCACCAACCACTGCATTTCCTTATGCTTTCAAAGAAACTCACGTCCTAAACACTTTTGCATCATCTTTCATAAACTTAACCATTTGCTTAACGGAACAAACAACTCTCCACCTTCGTCGAACTTAGATTCATACTCCGGAGACAAGTCATGAATATTTTTAGGAAAACATCAGGAATTACACACCACTGGCATACCATTAGCCGTCACATTTCTCTCTATTTCCTGAGACGCAAATATCAACAATACCTGGTCGTTCTCCCTCAAGACCTTCCAACATTAACCGACAGACATATAACTCAAATTTTCTTCATCCTCAAATATAATACTCTACATCGACTCATCAAAACCATCTGTAAGCACTCAACTTAACTCCATTCTACTTCACCGTACACACCACTTAAGCTGGCAAGACATGTCTATTCCATCTAACACGATTACGTCTACTATTAACAAGGGATTAAGGGTGATCAGTTCCTCAATTTGTCAATAGATAGTTGATAATCATGATGGGGCATAAACCATGTCCACCAAACTCAATAGAGTTCTTGGAAACTTGTACACTGAATCACCTCATGCATAATTCCTTATTCGACTCAAGCCTTATCTCTGCATTCCCTTCGGAATCGGAAACAACACCATCCTAACAACATTTGCAACCTTGCAATCTAATACACGCTGAGCCAAGACTCCACAGCCAAAGCAACTCATAGAAGCAATATCTTCTCCCCCACTTGTTTCAAACTAACACTTAGAGATAACCGATTAGAAAATAAGCAAGTACTAACAGTGTTGCACACACATATCGCGTACCAAGAAACAAACATCTTTAGACGACCTGGACGGATGAACCGACCTGCTTTGATACCACTAATGTAACACCCTTCTAACCCCATAGAATAAAACACAACAATTACTTAATTAAATCAGAGTACATCTCAGAAAGGTGCCACATTTTCTTCATAAAACGTCTTAACAACATTCATTACTCCGTCAAACGGGTTTTTCAAAACATCTAGAATATTCATTTTTCTTTCATAAATCAATAATCAACAAAACTCTGCAGCGGAATTATAACTTCATAAAACATCGTTTATTATCAAAATATCAAGACCTTAGGTCATTGTTAACTATCATCAATAAATACAACTAGCATCTATTAACTCAAGAAACTCATCATAACAAACAACATATTGTTCACTCAAGCGTGACCTACCCGATGTTACATCTATCAGAGCAAGATACAATATCACTAAATAAGTGATCCATAAACAATACTTCCAACTACATCCAAGCACCAAGCTATTCTTGAGTATCTGCAAGATGGAAAAATAGACCATCACCAAAGGCAGGCAGGGTGAGTAATCACAAATCAATATAATCAAAATAAAGTAAAGATAATCATGCAACATACATCAAATAAAAACACATCATAATTCATCACCCATCACATCATAAAAACTCAACAGCATCTACTCATGCATCATGTTATGCCACCAAGAATGAAATGAAATCCTCGTAATATGCATACGGTACCGATTTCAACATGTGATGGACATTAGGCCATCTACCCTCCACAAGGGAGTACAACATAAACAACAACACCCCAATCCACACAATGGGATTAAAGCCTTAATCATCATAAGTATGTCATGAATGCAACGATGCAACATCAACATAATCATCATAATCAACACTTGAATCATTATTTATGTAATTATTCATCATAATCTTCATAAGACATCTATATATCAATCATGTAATCTATCAACGTATTCTCATTATCACATAGCAATCATAAACATCATAATGTAACATCATAACTCCATTTCACACTCAATCATCATAATTCATCTTATTAACATGTTCGTCAATTAGCAAATATAAACATCAATTATTCACAACTTCTATTTACTCCGTCATAGCATCATTATTGTAGCATCATTCACATAACTCATACCATCATATAAGTCATCACATAATCATCATAATTCATCATTCATACATTTAATACTTTACCTACTCATGTCATCATTACTACATATTATCATAATACAACATAATCACTTAAACATCATTTCATCATAAATTCTTACACATTTAACATGTTATAGCATGGCAAGAATTCACAACAACATTATAGCAACATAAGGCAACAAAATGAGTCATTTCGAGTCATTCAAGAAAAGAAAACATTTTCTAAAAAGTTACAGGTCTCGCTAAGCGAGCTCGTCGCTCGCTAAGAGAGCTACTCTTGGGTTAGGGAATTCTCAAAACTTCACTTTCTCGCTAAGTGAGCTAGGCGATTTCACAAATCTTAACATGCGTTAACAGCAACCGCAGCTACGATATTTCACCCTCAAAAACACTTTTGTTCATCATTTAGTCACCAATTCAGCAACAAAACATCAAACCAACACACATACATCACATACAATATAAAATACAACACAATTCATCACAAATTCCTCAATTTTATTCATCAAATCCTAGGTTTTCTCTAAAACCCCAAATTCTCCCCATCTCCTAAACTCTACGTCAAAATATATTGAAAAGCAATACTCCCCATACCTTAGAGTGAAGTTTTTCCATGTTCTTCATAAAAAATATTCGAATACCTCTTCAACCCTTCGCTCTTCTTCATCGTTCTTCAGACCTCTTCTTTCTTCTTCTCCCAAAAGCGATCGTAAACTAATCGTATACCCAACCTCAATTCCCTTTTTGTCAGAATCACCCTTAGGACCCCAAATACTCTTTTCCAACTTTGCCATCAACTTTGTCTTCATAAATTACCAACATATCCTCAAGACCTCTTTTTCTTTTATTTTAATTAAATATAAATAATTTGAGTAATCTAAAATAATTATCCTTAATATTATTATTCACTAAAATAATTCAAATAATCTCATCCTCAACACAACAACGGTCTTCCAACACCAAATAATCGACAATAACAAGCTACACAATTAAATCAAGAAATCAGGGTGTTACGTCATCCACCGTCTAGAAATCTCACCCCTCCCAAAACAATACTCTAAACTTAGAAAAAAACCAGTCGAATCGACGACGGGCAATGTAGGAACTTCAACTTCTATTAGAGAAATGGCTAATATTAATAAGTTAGATAACGACATCAACTGTATCACCAGAAATGGTGGTATCCTTACCACAAGTAACAAGTGTGCCCACTACCCCTAGAGCTACATAAAATGTGATAGGAAACCAATGGGCTCCTTTTTCCTTGGGTTTCATGTTACCTCTAAATAGCAGGGAATAACTTTAGGGCATACCAACTACGATGATGCCAAGCTTGCACCATAATGCATCTATATATGCAAATAATACAACGGCTATTGCATCTCCTATAAATCCCTATTTATCATCATGGTTTGCGATTAGAAACTATGGTTGAATGGAACAACCACCAAGAGGGTTAGCGTATGTTCCTCCAAGATGTCATCCATAACCAAAAATTCTCTCCAGTCTGTAAGACAACAGATGGATGAGAGTAATCATGAAATGGTTAACATATTGACACAACAAATTGGCAGAATATTCAATCTTTTGATTTAAAACACTAACCAAAGTTACCAATAATTGGCATAACAAATGGCTATAATCATTGATTTCTTATCTGCTTTTCCCCTTTAAATAGTAAGACATTTTTTAATCATATCATCATCCCAATCCTTAGGGGGTGTTTTGTATAGAGACACCATTGATAGTCCTTTTTACGTATAAAAGGTCCTTCTTCGGTTACGTATTATAGTTACAAATCAACAGATATAAGTTGCACATTCATACAATTTTTTAAATAAACGTAATTTTCTTCCATAAAGATGGGAGCTCTAATGCATTTTCCTTGTGTATTATTATTAACCATATTCTTTTATGAGTGTAACTTCTGTTTAGATATGTTTTGAATGATGTCAAAACTAGAAGACGCTTTAGTATTTTTGTACATTGGATGGTATCAACTGATTCTAGGTGTACATTATGCATTTTAGCAATAGGAAGCATGTCAACATGTTTAAAAATAGTTTTGAAAGGATACATGCATTTATAAATGGTCTTGGAAGGACTCATGCTTAAAAAAATTAGTTTTTGTGTGAAACATACTTTATAGGTCGACACATACGACTTAAGGTTGACCTATAGAAGTTTTTCTTCAGCTCAGGTCGACACATAAAGTACACACACACTTCAATATTAAAGCTTGTAGGATCTGTCCATGTGTTGAATGTTTTAGGTCGACCTAAGACCTATATAGGTCTACACATGACCTTGTTAGGTCAACCTATAGACCTAAAATTTTGAATATTTTCTTTCTTTTCACACACATATATATATATATATATATATATACATCGTTTCTTGTAAGGTTATAGAGTAAAACCTACATGAAAATAGGATTTCAAAAGCATTCTCATCATCTTCAACCTTTCTTCTATGCACACACACAATCAAACTACACATAATCATTTTTTCGTTGGGTGACCATCTAGATTAGAGTTGATAACGTCCAATTAGGTTGTTGTACCGAGAATATTGGATTGAGAACTTTTATGAGGATTTCAAATAAGAAAACTGAGTTGAGGTTTTCCTCCAAAATCAATGAGGGTTTGAAGATTTTGGACAAGATTACGCAATTTGGATTTGATTGAGTGAAAGCCTTGGAACAAGGGTGCCTTGCAGGGGAGTAGTGTAACACCCCATTTCTATCCAATGATTATTAATAAAATCATAGTATAAAATTCCAACAATTCAAATGAGATGATACATTTCAACTTTAAAAACAACATTCAACACCTGATTAGTCTTTAAAACAAAAATGCTTTCATTACTACGCAGTGGATTCATAAAATTCAGCTTAAAACAACTTATTGTATTCAACATCAAAACAACTTAAGAACAACAATCTTTAATAAAGATAACTAAAAATTCAGCAACATAATCAAATTTGACATCAACAGAAAACATGTGTTATCCTTCATAGTGCTACGTATTAGAGCGACAACACCGACTCGAATCTATTAAGGTACTCTGTTTTACAATGGAGGGAAACATTCAAAAAGATGGGGTGAGATATCTAACAATATAATCAAGAATATGATAAATAACATATTAAATATGATTATATAAACCACCACTTCACAACTCACAAACAACTTAACCAACACGAGATACAACACAATAACATACCATGCAACTTGGAAATGCAACTTAGACAAATGAAATGCACCTAATACCGTTGGAGAAGAACTCACAACTTATAATCTTGCCAATTAATAGGGGTGCCAACAACAAGGCATAAACCTTCAACTTTATTTTGCCAATCCAGGCCAACTTATCGGGCAACAACTCCAACTTAAATAATGCTAGGTAATGTGACTCAACATGAATGTCAATCATCAATAATTATAACTACCAAGAAACACAACAACATTAAACTTTGGCCATAGGTCAGCATCTTATATTATTGTCATTCATAAGGCGCTGCAACATAAACCAACAACCAACAACTTAACAGCTTATAATAAAGCACCACAACACAAGAGCAACCAATTATACCACATTCATATTCACACAAGTTTCAACTAAAACTGATTAATTAAATTATTTATTACGCTCTGTTATTACTACTTACTAGTAGCTTATTATAATACCTTTGTCAAATTTCCTGCAACACTGTCAATAAAAGGGCTTATAAAAAACCTGCTACCGAAGCTACCTTACTGTTACTTATTTTTCTTCTACTAATTCATCATAATTTTACTTATTAACTCTCTGTCAAATGATTATTAATATCACTTCTACTTCAAATAAAAGTATGCTTCAGACTTACTTATGTTACTGGAATTAAATTTAGGCTAAGTCAATTTTTTGCAGACAACAGAAAAACACAGCGCAGAAGCCAAACAATAACTTTAACCCAGACCCTGTGTGACCCTCATCACACTGTGTGACCATTGTCACGCTGTGACATGTAACGATCGTCTTAGGCAAATGGGACGGTCGTCCCACAACCAATATGTGTTCTTCTTCTCTGTTTCTCTCCTCCTTGTTCCGTCTCTGTAATCCTTCACGATCTCATTTCCGACCAATTACCCACTCAACCTGGTACACAAATTCAACAACAACACAACATATATGTACACCATCAACACCTTATAATCAAATTACGATTAATTCAACAACATAATTCAATTCTCATATTCAACCAAAACAACTTATTCAACCAAAATAACTAATTCAACCAAACTACATAACGACTGACAGAAACAATTCATATACCCAATCCAACATGTATTCATCACATAATCTCGATTATAGAGTTATAACCCCAGATTAGCAGATATCTCTGACGAGCTCAAATAAAGAGCTTTAGCGATGTCAGCATGAGTCGGTCTTGTCATTTCTGAATTGAAAGGAATTTGGTCTTTGATAGGCAGTCCCAAAATCTCAACATACTCTTCTAGCAACGGACCTAGCTGGAAATCAGGGAATGTGAAGCATTGGAGTCTAGGGTCATAATATTGTAGCAAGGTATGGATGGTACTCCTTTGTGAACTATCCAGATTGAACACCATGTCCAGAATATCACCATATCGCTGTTTGAAAAATCCCAAATGACCCGGGGTAATAAGAGACACCATCTGCTTGAGCAAGTCCACCTTGGTATCAAAATATTTGTAGAAAATATTCTTCTTTTTGATATCTTCCATCTTTGCAGCAAGTATACGACCAGGAACTGGGAGTAGTGCGGACCCTGAGAATAAAAAGAACACAAATGATTAATGATGTTATGATGCTTATGTAAGGCGAGGTATGTGATTAGTGAAGTGTCTGTGATGTGCCAATCATATAATCAGGTGTCGGTGCAAGGTCACAATATCCACACATCACAAAAACAATCCCTCTGACCCGGGATCCATATCTTAGAACCAAAGAACTAGATCATAAAACTGAACCAATGGCAAAGCGGGTATGTTGAAGGTCTTAGGGTTCCTACAAACCTGTAAACCCCTCCCAATCTCACGGGTGTGCTACTCGGGTCAACATCACGGACTCTCAAATCCGAATAGCAATAATACGTTCACCATTTCCGAGAAATGGCTCATGACCAAATCAAGGAATCGGTTTGGCATTATGTACTACTCAGGGAGGCCTCAGCTGAGTCCGGAAAAACAAGCATCCCTCATAAGTCCCCAGCTTCAAGCACTGAGTCGAGGAACAATAGTACATTCATCCCGAAGGGTACAATACTACCGTCATACAAACAGTTTGCTTTAACTGGATTCCTATGAGAGAACCAGGCCATCCTATGCGAGTTCCCAATGGACCCTCGGATGCGAGTGGGTTTGCCAACAAATGTGGTCTTCCACTGTCATCACTGGAGAGGGGTGTTCCCATTAAGGTCCTCGAAGATCGGTCTCCAGATGCACATAACTATCAAGGTCGTACCCTGAAGTGGGGTAATCCCCATACAAAATAGTTCCAAGACGGTCGCAATCTGGGTGTGGAACACATCGCCACTCATCATGGTGAGATACCATGGAAGTACAATGTCTGTCCACGCTAATCCTATAGTGCACTCAAGCCGGGTATTTGGCTTATCTCACAGTAACTCCCATCCCGCAGAAAAATGAAAACCAGCACATCCAGACAGTCTAGTATAATATGATGCATGGAAAACAAATACTAAAAGCAGTAAATAAATGCGGTAAAGTAAAGCTGTAAAGTAAAACTGTAAATAAAAACAGTAAAGCTAAACTAAAGCACACAACAACAAACAGATAAACACCCAAAGAAATAAAACCAAACAGACGCTAGGATTGACTCTACAAGGGAAACCAGAGATTCTGGGTTCGGTCCCCAGTAGAGTCGCCAGCTGTCGCTCCCGGGATTTTCATCCTAGTACAAACGCGAAAGTGGCGCGGAAAAGGTAGAGTCGCCAGCCATGCATTTTTATCCCTGAATGGAACGGGAAAGGTAATGTTGCACAAACCTGAGGAAGAAGGAAAGGACAAGGTCTTGCGAACCAAAGATCTGGGTTCGGGAGTCGGTTACGACCTTGGAAGGTATTAGCACCCCAAATCGTCCGTCGTACCCGACGGGATCCACGCTTGCTTGTTTTGTTTCAAAGGGTGAGAAATAACTGATGCTGAACAAAGAACTGCTAACTGGGATGGAAATGGAAATGAGAAAGGAACTGGAAAAGAGAATAAAAAGAAATGATGGGGAAATGTAGGGAAAATAAAGAATGTGCTCGAACGGGCCCTACCCCCCTGCCTACGTACCTCATCGGGATAATGAGGATCAGAGTCGACGTAGTTCGCCTAACTAAGGCGGGAACTATTTGTTTGTGTTTTTTATAGCTGGAACTGCGTATGTGTATGCTCAGGTGTTGCAGGCTCGTCTGGTAAGAGTGCATTTATCGTCTTGCATGCAAGACAAGTCGTCGCAAGTTCGCATTGTGAGTGAATGAGATGAGAAAAGAAGTTCCCGCAGGATAATTGCTTATTGTTTGTTTTTTTCTTTTATGAGAAATGTTTTGAATTTGTTTGGGAACATTCTCATACTAAGAACTATCCATCGCGGCAAGTACTTACACCTCGCCTCGAAACAGGACGCGTATAAGCACTCCGCAACAAAGTCTCGTGTCGTACAAGAACGTTCGGTTTTTCTTAAGTGTTTTATTGCTTTTCTTTATGAGATGAGAAATAAGGACTCAAGTTGCAAAAGGCAAAATCTAAGGGACTAAAACTCAATCCTAATTTTGTTATTTGTTCAAAAGTGGTCCTAATGGTTTGTGTGGTTTTCTAAACCTAATGAAGAAAGGAACTAAAAACTTCTAGAATTCAACTTACTTCCTAAGGAAGTTAAGTTGATTCTAAGAACAACGGGAAACCTATTCAAGTGTAAAAAAATCAAATACTAAAGCAAAGCATAAAAATGGAATAAAGAATAAATTCTAAAAAATACACATTTAAAGGTATAAAACCAAAAACAATCCTAAAATTCACTTAAATCTATTTATTAGAAATTCAAAGCCTAAGTCCTACAACTAGGGGAACTATCTAATATTATCATTCTAAAAATCATCACCTAAACTATACTGAGTCATTTTAAAATCCTAAGATTAAACCTAATTAAACTAGTTCTTAATGGATCCTAATATTCTAAACTAAACTAGGTGAATTTTACATGTATAACTAGCCTAAAGATTAATACACTAAAAATATTAAAAGTCCTGGAAAAAATATGAGATTAATTCTATAGGGTCCTAAAGCTAACTATTACATTGTGCTAAAAAAATATCCTAAAAATTCAGAAGTTAACTATGTCTAAAAATCACTTAAATCTACTTAAGGATTAACTATAATTTTCATGGATTAAGCTACTAGAACAGTGGATAAAATGCCCTAAAAATCTACCAAACAATATCCAAAGTTCTCTTATTAGTCCTCTAAACATAGCAAAAAGAATAGGTCAAAAATCCTACAGGAAGTGGAAAAACTAAAATGAACAAACACAAGTGCAGTTAAAGAGATTCAATAAAATTCTAATTAAGTGAAAAATCGAAATTAAATCAAAAATAACCAAAATTCAGAAAATAAAATTGCCAAAAATTTCTAAATGGAATTAGTAACCTACTGAATTTTTTTATGGAATTTTATGATGAATTTTCCTATTTTTAATTGATTTATTTATAAGCTCTATTAAAACAAAAATTAAATCTAAAGAAATATGGAGGGGGGTTCATTTAGTACTCTTTTCTAGTTATTATTCCATTGGGCCTTAAAATCGGGGGTGTCATTAGCAAAGCACTTTGGGCCCATGCAGAAATGAGGGGAGTGCATAATATGGAATGCAGTCAATTCTTTGACTCTAATCTAGACCACATGATCAAGTCTTCCTAATAGCTATTCTAATCAAGAGACTCACAGGCGCATGACCATGGCTATTATCGTGCCCTACCTCACACAGGATTGACCGCTAGCATAGCCTACCAGACAGTGACAAGTGTCACCGCCAGTGTGGCTGGGGAATCCAAAAAATCTCCTAATCTTATCTCATTGAATATCGAAATGGTGGTTTAATGTGGATTAACTGCAATTAAAATGTAACTTAATTCCCTTCATTACTCCTAATATTCTCCTAACAATTTTATTAATCATCCTATTAATTTACTTTAACCATTAAAATTATAAAACAAGAAGAAGAACACACAAAAAGGGCTGAAGAACACAAACGGAACCCTAGAACTCCTCTTCTCCCTCACGCCGTCACCCCTTACCCCACCACCTTCATCCTCTAATTTCTTCAAATCCGACACCGCCATCATCTCCCTCTCCCTCTTCTCCTTCCTATTTTGCAACCACCTACCGCACCAACCCCCTTCTTCCTCGCGACACCATCAAAACCTAATCTAAGCCGCCACAAATCTAAACCTACTTCAATAATCCACTCCGAAAACAAACAAATCCGAACAAACAAAAAAAAAGGGATGAACGAAAGGATCCGGTAATCACTATCAAGAACAAAGAATCATCTCACACAACAAGCGCTTATGTCTACAAGAGAATTCGGGTGTGTACCTGGTGAATCAAAGTCGTGTGGAAGACTTCGAAAGGATGAAAACGCTTCTGTTATTTCGCCGATGCTGAGATGTTGACGACGAACTCACTCAGTTGACGCCCTGATACTGGAATGCGTAACCCTGACTTCCACAATCGCTTACGGATGTAGCGCACAAGACATGATCACGCGTGATGAAGATCCACAGAACTCTGTTTCGGTTGATGAAGGTGATGAATTCAATCCGAAAAATCCATGAAGATGTGTGATGATAATGATGCTGGATTGATGAAGTTGCGGATTGAGAGAAGATTGCAGGTTTCGATTCTATCAATTAAGGCTATCACGGTTCTTCGAACTGCAGGTATTGAACCACAATGATAAACATAAAGAGATATTGTCAAATGGTATAAGTTCTGCGAACTCTGCATCGATGTTGATCAGTTGATCACTTTCCTTAATTCTTTTGCAGGTGCGTTATTGATGAGGACGGTTATGAAATGTTGATGAAGGATTGATGCTAGCCTGAAGTTGAAGCCGAGGGAGGTGAAGTTTTCGTTTTCTCAGATTTCTGTGAGTGATCGAAAAGAGGTTGAAGGAAAAAAGGGGGAGAGAAAGAAAAAATGGTGGAGTGGTGAAGAGAATGAGAACTGAAAATTAGAGAGGGAAGAAAGATTTCGGTTGAAGTATGGAAGATTGAGAAGTTGTGGGAGCTGAATTGGGATTATGGTGTGAAAAAGATTGAAGAAAAGAATTTGTCAAGAAGGGAAGTTATGGTGAGATGAATGAATTGTTGAAGAAGAAGAACAGAATGATTGAAGGATGGTTCTGATTTATAAGGGATGAATCAAGCTTTGTGCAGAATATCCAGGTGAACTTTCTAGAATCATTCAGTTAATTTTCTGTTATGAAGTCGGTTAAGAAAACTGAACTGAATTTGCTTTTGTGAAGCCTTCATGATAAACCTTTAGATCTCTTATATACCTTCTGAGTTTTTTTGTTATTGTTGTTGATGTTGCAGGGATTTAAGCGATTAATCTCGGAGAATGCTCAAGTGGTATCGAAGAATAGATGTTGTTCGTCGAAGAATTGATAAGGAGATGGAGCATATGGTATTGCAGCAGTTTGGGGTATCTATAGTCATTTGAATCACCATAATTAACTTCAACATTTTCCGACTGCACGAATCCCGTAGGAAAAGGTGGACGACTCTTGCAATCAGCATATCTTACAATCATATCCATATCCATACAAGTATTGTAGTAGTCTATGGCCTTTTTTGCATCCACTGCATTCTTGTACGTAACAAAACCAAATCAATTTGGCCTTGCTGTATTTGAATGCTTGTAATTGGCAACTGCTTCCTCTATTTCACCATGAATACGAAAAGTGTTGCGCAGAAATTCATTTGTAACTGGTGGTAAGTTTCCAATATAAAGCTTTCTAAGTGAAGGATCAGGACCAGCATTAGTTATGGTTCGACTTTTGTTATATGAATCAGTTTGGCAGGAAATCTTTCTGTTGACAGTCACAGCATAAGGAGTTAAAATAGTTTTAATTTCTTGTGCAATTGAAGGATATTTGGAGCTTAGTTTACAGAGAAGATAAACGAGTTCAGATTTGGGAATACATTACGGGTGACTTCGAATCTCTTCCTTGGTTTGGGAAGAAGAAGATTCACCTTTGTTTCGTGTCTCCTCCATTTTTTCTCTTCTTCTTCAAGTTTTCCATTTCTTTTCTTGCTCTTCTTTGGTGATATTTTTCTGTTATCTTGATCTTTTGGTTATCATTTTGTTGCTAATGTTTATGAATTTTGCAACTCATCTCATTCTTTTATAAGATTCTGAACTGGTACCTGTTATGACTTATTTCTGCCAATCATTTTATTGATGCTTTTGTAAAAAACTGCAGCGAGCTTTCTTTGACTCAAATAAGAACGGATTAAGCCCATTTGGTCATAATGAACACTATACTTGAAACGGTACCTGAATAAGCATAGCACTGGGGCTAAAAAAAGGATCACAAAAGTTTTTAATAACAAAATTTGCAGCACCACAACTTTGCGTCAACAAAATATTATGTTTTTCTAGCAATTTCATGAATGTCATACAATTTGATGTAACTTTTGGATAATCAAAGTTTAAGTGACTTTGCCATCAAAGCTTATTAGCAACTAGTGATAATTAATGACTAAAACTTGGATGGCTCCGGTCAATAAAAAAGAATAATTATAAATGGACCTTATCATTTTTGCAATTAAATGGACCAACCTTCTTTAATGAATGGACATAGACTTATTTGAATATGATCTTGAAATTGGATAAAGATGGAATTGGTTTAAGAAGAAAATTTTAATAGGGTATTGATATGGTTTAATCCTTTAGAAACTCGAATCCATTTATGATCACGACTTTGAATGAATTTGTGACTCTTGGATGTGGTTGTGAATTGGATATAAAAGTGGACAAATAAAATTGGAATAAAATCAGGCGCTTATTGAAAATGGAGCTGGATACTTGGAAATTAGACTAAACAAAAAAGTGGAGTTTAGGCTTGGATTATGTCTAACATGGATAATGGACTAAAAAAAAGTTTATGGGTTTAATTTGGATAGTAGACAAAATGTGAGCATTAACATGAAAGAAAAGATTATTGAAATCCAAGTAATCCGCATGACCAATCTTAACACATTTAATCCAACTTAAACTCCCAATCCAAGTTAAGCTCGCGTCTTCGAATAATCCTCAACCTTCAGTCAACTTTCAAAACCAAACCTCATTTACTTGTATTACAGACAACGCGTTGAAAAGAGGACCACAGTACCCTGATTATCATAAGGATCTGTAATTTGATCTCTTATGCCACTAACCAACATTCCTTTTCCATGAAACCCTAATCAGCTATGCATTCATTATGATCTTCAATGAATTGTGTCTCAAGTAATGATGGAATTCCTTGAATGACAAGACCACTTATGAACAAATTCCGCAAGTAAACTTTATCGAGTATTACCTAATTAGGGAAATAAACCCTAATCAGGAAGCGGGAGTACAAGCAGAAGTTATTAGCCACATAACCCAAAACCTTGAATCTTTCTTATGACTGTAGATAGGGTATGAATCTCTAATTCCAACTCCAGTGGAGTGGCAACCACAAACCAAGGGAATAACTTTATTCTTCGGAGTGCAATGATCTCATGCCTTAGGAGCCAATGCAATGCATGATTGAACGCTATGACCTAATGGAAAATGTAGATGAGGTGCGAAGCTGTAAGCCAGTAAAGGGAATAAATATGGGGGCAAATTTTGAGGTATTACACTATTTTCTATAATTCTAATTAACTTATGGTTTAAATTTAATCTTAATAATTTCCATTGGGCCTAAACCATCACCTCCCACAATTACCACTTCTATTCACACATAAGCCCACTTATCAAGACTAGTATAATTCTACTATTAAACCCATAAATTAATCAACTTAACTTAATCCAACTAATCACAACACAACATTAAATCAACTTAATTGACTTAATTTAAACCAGCATAATACAACAATATTTAATTAAATAAATAGGGTGTTACAACTCTCCCCCACTTAGGATATTTCGTCCTCGAAAATCTTACCTTGATCAAACAACTCGATATAAGATTCCCACATCTTGCTTTCCAACTCCCACGTCATACTATTTCCGACTACTTCCAACCAGACTACTTTCACCAATGCAATCTCTTTGCCTTTTAGAGTCTTCATTTAACTATCCGCGATTCATAGAGGCATCATCTAAATAGTAAGATTATCCCGTACTTGCACATCATCCATACTAATCACATGAGATGGATATGAAATGTACTTCCGAAGTTGCGACACATGAAACACATCATGCAAATTCAAAAGATTGGGCGGTAAAGCCACTATATAAGCAACATTTCCAAATCTGTATGAAATCTGATACGAACCAATGAAATAAGGAGTGAGCTTCTTAGACTTCAAGGCACGCCCAACACTGGTTACAGGTGTAACTCTTAAAAATACATGATCACCAGCTTGAAATTCCAAATCTTTCCTTCGCTTGTCAGTGAAGGAAAATTGCGATCTAAACGCAGCGGAAAACAAAAATTTTTCCTTTAGTGATCCTTACGAATGAGCATGGTCAGTGATAGAATCGTTACCTCTTTGTGGCGATTCAGATCTTTGATGCAGCGATCACAAGCGTTGATGAAGTGCAACGCCTCTACTCAGTCCACACGAACAGCTTCCGGTCACAGTGCTAGCTGCTTACGAACGGAATTATTTGAGTGAGAATCAAAAACGAAATTGCATCAAGTAAAAGCTTCATCACAAGGGTTCCTTTTATAGACTCTCTTGTGGGCTGCGGGCTAAAAGCCCAATTCACATGATCCATAATAATATTATATATTATTATAATAACTATTATTATAATAAATATATTTATTTTATTATTATTTTATAACCATTATAAAATAACAATAATTATTATTATATTATCCGAATTTCTATTTTTCACTTAAGTGCACTGTACCTTACGGTGTTCCTTTGATTTCTCTATCTCTCATCAAACTGTTCTTATGTGTGTGACCCTGTAGGATTTCGTAACGTTGGTAATTATATTAAATTATATATTTAACATAATAAACAGTGAGCGGTATCTAGCAACACATCACTGCTACCCAAGTCACGAAAATGTCATGTGATCTGACAAAACCTTTTTCGTGATAATATATGTTTGTACAATTACCCTTTTGCCCCTATGTCTATATTGAACACAAGGCATACACTGTGTCATCCTTGTCCAGTTCAATATTGGGCCCTTAGACATTTCTCCTGTTATGCAGGATTGGCAAATTCCATCTAGGACACTCATGTCCCTCAGCATGCTTCGTGGAGTGCCCATCAACTGTCTTTATGATCATCCAGTTACGGATAATGTTTGATCAGCAATAAAGCACCCGACTCTACATCTAGGGTCCATAGTGGTTTCAGGTCGAAGGGTGGTAATACACCATTATCACCATGAGAATAACTTATGACACTTTGCATAACATACTATGTAGTATTCTCATAACGGGTCAATCCGGTATAAATATTACTCCTAATATTTATACCTATGTCAAGACTTGATAACTCTTTATCCATGATCCATGAGATGTGATCATCAGTCTATCTTCATAATAGTCTCAATGCTTTAATGTTATCCCCCTTTGCAATAAAGCTTGACTACGGATATTTTAAGAATAATGTCTTTATGTTTAATGGGATCTCATGATTAAGTCACACTTAACATTTCAATAAACAGACTAACTATTCTAGGGACTTTATTATTCTGAAAGACAAACATAATAAAGAAATGCCTTTTATTATTAAACGAATAATCCGATACAAGTACCAAAAAGTATTGGCCTCTAGGGCTTACACCAACAGTCAGGATAACTCTTTTTCCTAATTTGGATAGTTCTAATCTTTTCTCAAATTAACTTCACCTTCTCATTAGTCTCTTGAACAATATCTGGTCCAAGCACTACACTTTCTCCAGATTCATGCCAACACAAAGGAGTCATACATCTCCGGCTATACAACGCTTCAAAAGGTTTCATTCCGATACTAGAATGGTAATTGTTATTATACATAAATTCCATCAACGGAAGATAAGTATCCCACAAACCTCCCTACTCAAGAACACATGCTCTCAACAAATCCTCTAGTGACTGAATAGTTCTCTCGATCTAGCCATCTTTCTGAGGATGATACGTCGAACTCAACCTTAACTTAGAACCCAACAAATCTTGTAAACTCTTCCAAAAATCAGAAGTAAACCTCAGATCTTTATCCGACACAATACACAAAGGAATACCATGCAACTTAACAATCACAGTAGTATAAATCTCTGCCAACTTAGATACTGGAAAACTGATGTTAATAGGAAAAAAATAAGCCGACTTCGTAAGCCTATCAACAATCATCCAAATCGAATCATATCCTCTTGAAGTATTAGGCAATCCCATCACAAAGTCCATTGAAATACTATCACATTTCCATTCTGGTACTTCTAACGGTTGCATCAACCTTGCAGGCTTCTGATGTTCAACTTTCGACTTCTGACAAGTTAAACATGCATACACAAAACGCGTTACATTGTTCTTCATCCCAGGCCACCAAAACAAATTCTTCAAATCTTGATACATCTTTGTTGCTCATGGATGAATACTCAACTTACTTTTATGACTCTCTTCAAGAATCACCTTCTTTATCTCTGCATCATCAGGAATACAAATTCGATCATGGAATCTCAACACACCTTGCACATCTAACTTGAAATCACTATTCTCAGACAAATCGATTCCTACCATTGAATCTACCAATTTCACATCTAACTTCTGAGCTTCCCTGATACTATCTAGAAAATCATTGTTAATTTTCAACATTCCCAACATAACACTCTTCGGTGTCACTTCGCAAACTAAACTCATATCTGTAAACACCCCAAATTTGCCCTCACCCATTCACACCATGGCTTGTGATTTTCTCATATGCATAAACACAATCATACCATCTCATATTACATTTTTGGTTCACTGCATTGGTTCTAAGTCATCTGCATCTAGGGTTTGTGATCTGAGCAATCCAAGAGCTTCTTGAGCCACTCCAAGGGTCACCAATAACTTCAAAGGGGTCCATGTGTGTTCAAGCATCATATTATATCCTCTCAAAGTCAAGAATTCCAAAGAATCACAAGAACTGGGATTGGTGTGGATGCAGAGCCAAGTTTGACTGCACAGTTGACCTAAAATTAGGGTTTTGGTTTCAGAGGCCATAACTACAATTTTTTGGTCATTCTTGTTTCCATTGGTCTCTATATGGTATAGGGAGTATGCATATCAAGTTTCATGAAGAAATTCCATGGGGAAGTCATCTGATCAAGAGTTGACTTTCTGGACAAGTCAGTGCAAAATCAGGGCATCTGAGGCCCCCAATGACCAACCAATGGGTGATCTTCATCATTTTGAGTGTATATGATCTTTATTTGATCATGGAATAAGGTTGAAGTTCACAAAAATCAAGAATTACAAGTTTTTGCAAATGTTGACTTTTTAGGGCATGGTTGACTTTTCAAGAATATGTCATTTTAGGTCATTTTTCAAGCCTTGATTCTTGATCCAAAAATGCTTCAAATGGAAAAACTTTGGTCATGAAAGTTGTAGAATACATCTTTCCCTTTTCAAAAAGTACAAGAACATGATCAAATTCTTCTTGGATCAAAAGTTATGGTGTGACAAAGTTGGCTAAAATCATTGATTTTCAAGACATGCTTCAAATGTGAATTTTGCAAAATCATGAACCAAGGCTTTTTGTAACCTCTAGTTGACATCAAACCATGACACAAACATTCCATGAGCTCTAAAAATCAGAATTGGACCAAAGTTTCTCATGTCCATGGTTTGTGTAACAAGACTTTTTTCATGAAGTGCCAAAGGTAACCAAGTTGCAAAACCATCATGATGCTTCTCACCACTTGCTGCATTGGCCTTTGAACCATTCTAGCCTTCCATACACACCATGCTGCGCCAGCCCTAGCCCTTGTACCAAGCTAGAACCAAGCCATACCTCTCTTACACAAAAAGTGGACTTTTGGCACAAGCAAACATCCCAATCACCACAGGCCATGTCACATCCTCTGGCCACTTGCAATTGTTTATACTTTCCATCTGCTAGCAAAACACATCAAGAAGCAAGGCTGAAAGAGATCACAGGACACCATACAAAAAAAGACCTCACTTTGCAAAACTCTTCGAATCTGCCTCCACAAACTCAAAACATCCTAACCATTTTCACCAATCATCTCACCATGTTCCATTGAGTAGAAACCAACAAAGAACCAGGCCTGAAACAAGCCATAACATCACTTCACCATTTTCACCCCAAGCTGCAGTTCCCTTCGAAACACCTTCCACAACTCACAAACGTCCAAACAAACTTCACAAACCTTCTCCACTCATCATCTGGACCACAAACAACCCTTCACCCTTGCCAGAAACAGCCTGAATCACCATTGCCATTTTCAACTGAGTTTGAGCAGAAGCTGTTCAAACTCTTCATCCAGCCAACATAAATTTCTCCTAAGCATTCAAGCATCACCAGGGGGTCAAGTGGAGTGGATTTCACAAGGAGGGGAGGTCAGAAAGCAGCTGGAGTGAAAGCTTCGAATCTCAGGTAGCTCAAGAACTTTTTTTCCAGAAATGGATTTTTAAGTTCTAAACTTGTTCTATATGTCTTCCTGATCATGAATATGCTTTTAGTTTCGAAAATGGTGTTGAAATGAGGATTTAATTGCTTCCTGAAACTTTCCTGCCCTAGTTTTCGTTTGCTTCGATTCAGCCTTTTCATGAATGGTAAATTTGTTTTGAGTGGGGGTTTTGAATCGTGAGCTTGTGGGAATCATTTCTGTGTTCTTAGAATTCATTTTAGATGCGTATGGAGTGAGTTTAGGTTTTGGGGTCGCCGGGGAAGATGACCGGAGCTCCCCTCCGGTCACCTGAGTTTGATTAGCCCTAATTACAGTAATTAATTCCATTTGAATTTCGTGCGTTGGATTGGGTTGACCGGTTGACTTCGCGCGCATGTGAAGGGCCCAGATTCATTTGATTAGCCCTAATTCATTTTATTAGTTTAATCAATTCATAATTAGGTTAATTAACTCAGAACCAATCCTGGCCACTGGATCTGGCGCTGGTCAACGCATTCAAATCCAGGGCTCATCCCAGCCTTCTATCTGTTTGACTTTCCATTTATTTTAATTTATTTTCATTTCTTTTTCATTTAACTTGCATATTTAATTTAAAATAGTAAAAAATGTTTAAAAATTATGAAACTTTTTCTCATGAGTTTTATTAATTTTTAAGACACAAAAATATTTTCATTTTTATTTTTATCATTAAAAAAGTATTTTTAAATATTTAAAAGATTATTTTTAATTGATTAATGGAAATTAATTTATTAAAAATACTTTTAAGTATTTAAAAATCACCAAAAAATTCATGAAATGTTCTAAGATATTTAGAAACATTGTCCAACCTTCAAAACAAATTTCTTTTTTGGTCTTGATGCATTTTAAGAATTTTTCATTGAATTAAAATCATTTTTGTGCATTATTTTGATCCTAAGTTCAAAAAATCATTTCTGCCTATTTATGAAGAGTTGGACATTGATTCTTCTTGCATTGCATTGTGTTTAGCATGTAGTTTTTGGGATTAAAAGGCCATGATTTGATCTTGCATTTTCTAATTGTTTGACATTTCTTTTGTTTAGGAGCCCTAAAAACCCTAATAACTTGTAAAAATCATATCTTGAAATTGGTTAGGAGTTGAGACCTCTCCTTTGGGCTTTGGTTTAGTATAGGATTAGGGATCCTTTGTGTGGCATTTTCCATTTTTTATCTTAGGGTTTGCTTCTGATTTTGATTTTTGTTTGATGTTTGGTTCATAAACCCTAATTTGGGCTTCCATATGCATCCATCTTGCATTCCCTTGCATAACATGACTTGCCATGACATTTCAAGCATCCTTTTGACTCATTTGACATCATAAGACATATTGAAAGCATGTTTGATCATTGCATCATGTATTTGCCATGTTGTATGTCATGTGCACTTCATAACTTTTCATGTATGTTCATGTTTCTTAACTTGCTTCATTTGCATTCATGAACTTGTATGATCACTTCCATGTGCTACCTCATGTTTGTAGCATCTCATTGCATCATTAGCATCATGCAAATGCTTCTGGTTTTGTTTCTCATCATGTCATCTCATCCCATTTTGCATTGCATTGCATTTTTCTTCTAACCTTTCAGGTGGTAAGTAACTTTGAGAAGTGAATTTGCCTTCACTTCTCATAACTTTTCTTTTCATCTCTCTTGCATCCATTGCTGCATTTTTGTTTGTGTTTGAGTTTGAGCTTGCTCATTCTTCTTCTTCCCACTTTCTTTCTTCAAGTGACTTGACTTCTTGAATGAAGCAAGTTGCTTTGCTTCTCTTGATCCTTTCATCTGCTTCCTGGTGGTTCCATTGAAGACTTCCCTTGAAAACCTCACAAACCTTAGGAACAACCAAGCATGACAATGATTAGGGTTTTGATTAGTCTCCCCTCTTAGTTTTACCTTTGTGTCTCTTTTGAGTCTTCTCTTCTCATCTCATAATCAGGGACTAAACCCTAAAGGCTTTAAGGCTTTGTGATTAAGCTTATGCCTGCATCCTTCTCTTAGGATGGAGTGTATAACTTTAATCCTAAGTGTTAAACCCTTAATGTGTTTAAATCTCTTAATCAATTCACTTAATAATCATCAAGACATCACACTTGTAACTTGGGCCTTGCATTAGGGTTCTAATTCTTCCTTAATTGGTTAAGAAGGACTAACCCTAGTGTTAATGGACAAGTCCCCCCCAAGTTGTCTTACAAACCCTAAAAAACACTTCATCATCATATCATTAAGTAAAATCCACTTAATAAAGGCCTTGTTTTGTCATGAGTTTAATCCCTAATCATGGATTAAGTTGAGGAGTTTTCCTCAGCTTAAACATCCTCATCTATTATCCTTCTATTAGGATGGTGTAATGAGTCTGTTTAATCCTTGATTATGGCTTAACCTCATTACTCAACACTAAACAAAAACATCAAAAACATCTAAATAATCACAAATAGGTTAATGATCTTAATCCTACATCAAAGGTGATTAAGTGTGAGAATCTGACTTCACACTTAAGGTATTCTCATTACCCCTAATCAGAGGGAAGATGTGATGAGTTTACTAACCCATTGGTTTAGGCATAAGCTCATTAACTTATGACAAATTTTCAAAAGCAATAAAAGACTGAAAACATAAAAAACAAACAATAATCGTCTCCTTCGGGATTCTTTTCTCATCTCATTCACTCATAAACGAGAACTTGCTTCTTCCGTCTAATGCAAGACAGTTTGCATCTGTGCCAGACAGATCATACACTTGAGCATAGGCAAGTAAGCAGTTCACAAGTCAACTCATCTTTCAGTCTCTTTGGGTCGAACTACGGCGTTCTGACTTCCTCATTGCACGAGAGGATACGTAGGCATAACTTAACAGTTATCGAACAAAAGTCTCTGTATATTCCCCCTCTTTTCAGCCTTATACTTTAAGCCCCATGATCTTGAGCATATTATTCCTGTTCCTACACTGACACTATACATTTATACACTTCACTTTTCCTTACACTGACACCTGTACATCCTTTTCCAGCTCTTTTGCACACAAATTGCACTGACACTCCCCCTTTAAAACACAAATCTTTTAAGCGTGGATCCCGTCGAGTACGACGGACAATCTGGGTGCTAATACCTTCCCAGGTTGTAACCAACCCCCTTTCTCAGTCTCTCTGGTTCGCAACCGTCTTATCCATATTTTTCTAGGTCTATGCAGCATTGCCTTTCCTCCAGGATAAAAATGCCTAGCTGGCGACTCTATTCATCTCCAGTGAGTTCACGGCTGTGTGTTCTCATTGTCCCTTTCGCGGACCGTTCGCGTCTGTACCCTTATTTGACCATGCCTCATTTATCGGGAGCGACAGCTTGGCGACTCTGCTGGGGAAACCTTATATTGCAACCAGGGCTTCTGGTTCTTTTCGTGGGTTCCTCCTAGCGCTTGATTGATTTGTGTTTACTGGGGAGTTATGTGCTTATTTGTGTTTATATTTTTGTATCTATTTTTGCTTTATGTACAGTTGTTTACTGCTTTCTTTACTGCTTTTCATATATCATACTGTCATGCTGCTGGCTGGATCTGTTGTTTGCTTTGGTGGGTGGGTGTTCCATTGAGAGTTAAGGTCCTATACCTGGGACCTGAGTGACACCTAGGCTAGAGTGAATCATATTCTCTCCCATTCCATTTCGGTCTGGTGCGGGAATATGAAACACGGTTCAGATATGGGTTTCTTCTTGAGAACTCTGTGTTGCAGATTTTCTGCAATGCTAGGGCTATCTGGGAAGCCTGCTAAGTCTGGATGACCTTTAGTTTTGACCTTCAGAAACTGAGGTGAATTAGAGGAGGAACTTTTATGGTTATTGTAAACACTGTACCTCCGGGTTAGAAGTGTTTACACTTCTCATAACTGATCCGAGTCTGAGGATCCTTGTTCTAGAGCATCACCTGTGAGGGGGTTGGGCTGTTTACAGGTTTGCAGGTACCTTGACCTCAGAATACCCGGTTACTTTGATTTGTTAAGAGTACTCCATGTTGGACAGTTCTTGTGATTCTAAACCCTGGACATGTGACTCTTTATTTGAGTCCCCCACCCTGGTTACTGGATTTATAGACCTCCAACTGGAATTCTTGAACACACTTGGACCTATATCAGGGCATCTGATCAGATCCAGTTCAGTCACAGACCCTTGCATATCATTTGCATACATAAATCATTGCATCATATTGACATTTGCTTATTTGTGTTTCAGGGTATCCATCTTCATTTGGTTTTGGTTTTGACCCCATCTTCAGTATTGACCTATCTTCACCAGCATCTGCTTCAGCTATCACCTGCACCAGCCAATCAGTGGCCCATTTCTTCAGTATTATCATCATCTCTTGTCTTTGCTCAGTCTCAGCATCATGGCTCCTAAAAAGAGCAATATCACCTATCACTTTTTCCAGCCAGAGCTATCTGACATCAGGAGGATTCAGACCCTGATCACTCCAGATCACATATCCTTGTTCAGGGAAAACTATGGAGATATACTTGATTTGGTTATGGATCTGGACCCATCACAGAGAAGCCTGATCCACACTTGCATTCAGTTTTATGATCCCCCACTGAGATGCTTCACTTTTCAGGACTTTCAGCTAGGCCCTCTATTAGAAGAATACTCATCATTGGTTGGTTTGCCTATCAGGGGAGGAATCCCTTTCAACCCTGAGATGGTCTTTCCTGGTAATGGAGAAGTAGCAAAGGCTCTGCATTTGGAACCTGTTCTGATTGAGCAGCATATGACTTCTAAAGCTGGAATCCCTGGCTTCCATCTGGATTTCCTGATTTCTCAAGCTACCCTGAAAGCTTCTTTAGGAGAGTGGAAGGCTGTTTGTGCCTTGTTGGCTTTGAGCATATATGGAATTGTGTTGTTTGCAGATGAGCCTCGATTCATTAGCAAGAATGCAATCCATCTGTTCATCTTGAAGAACCCAGTGCCCACTTTATTGGGGGATCTCTACTATTCAGTGCATCAGAGGAATGAAAAGCAGAGGGGAAGATTAGTGAGGTGTTGTGCTCCATTGTTCCATACTTGGCTTCTCAGGCATCTACCCAGGACAGATGCATTTCTGAACCCCCATCAGCAGAGCAACTGGGCTAAGAGACTCACTGCTCTCACTTCAGCCGATATCAGATGGTGCACTCAAAGCACCAAGGGTAGGGATATCATCACCAGCTGTGGGCATTTCCCCAATGTGCCCCTAATAGGAGTTAAGGGTAGTATCAATTACAACCCTCTGCTGTTTAGAAGACAACTGGGCTATGCCCTGGTCCACACTCCTAAGGCACAGGACTTGGTTGAAACTCTTTATTGTGAGAACAAGATTAATCTGGCTATTGTTAGGCAGGCAGCCTGGGCCTGGGATAATGTTCAAACCAAGGGAATAACCATTTTGGGGAAGTGCAACAATGTGGCATCAGCACAATATTATGAATGGTCCCGTGCCAGGGCCCAATTCTCTGGGATGCCCTTTACTATAGAAGATATGCCTGAATCATCTTCAGCACCACCTGCCACTGTCAGTTTGGAGGAGTTTGAGAGTTTGAAAGAAAGAAATGAGAAGTTAACTCAAGCTTTGCAGAAGACTCTCCGGGAGAGGAGTGAGGGTATGAGGGAGATTGAAAGGTTGGAGAAGTTGAGAGTAGAGCATCTGACTAAGATTGAGAAGTCTGGGGATTATATCAAAAAGTCTAAAGCTGGAGAGCAAATTCTGAAGAATGCTTGCAAAGAAGCCCAGTTCCAGAGAGCAAGGACAGACTTGTACCTGAAGGAGAGTCAAGCCCGGTGGGTCAGGATCACCGAGGCTCGTACCCTGGAGGACAAGAGAGTTCAAGACAAGATGGAGCAACTGGAAGCTAGTGCAAGAGAACAGCAAGAAGCCCTGGCAGCAGCCCAGAGGGAGATATCAGAACTGAAGATCAAAGCTGGAGTGAAGAGGTCAAAAGACCAAACTCAGCACAAGAAGCTCACTACAGCTGTTACAACCCGGAATCTCCTCATCAGGAATCTCACGGAGCGTCCAGCTGATCCTGTGACCGAAGCACTTCTCAAGGAAGTTCGTGAGGATGAGTTTGGTCTTGGTGTTTGACCATTTGTTTGTTGTTGCTTTCATTCCATGTACTTTTATTTTCCTGTAATGTATTTTGACCCCTCAGAGGGCTTGTATTTGTAAACAAACTATGTACCCTTTTGCTTTTGTAATATATGTATTAATTTGTTCCATCCAAGTTTACTTCAAAAGCAACATCAACAGCATCTCCAAGGGTCTGGAAGGGTCAAAACTGAAGACCAAGCCGGATACCTTGAGGACAAATAAGCATACTGCATTGCATGCTAACACTTTTTGTTTTGTAGGTTTTTGTTTATTGCCACTAACTCTGTTGTGATGTTCAGGAACTATAGCTCGGCGCCGAGTATTTCCCCTCAACCGTCCGCACCGTTATCCGACCCGCAACAACCTTCCGGGCATTCAGATGGATCAGATGCAGCAGGACCTTACTGAGGTCAGAAATCAAATGGCAAATGAAAGGCTAGAGATGAGGAATCAAATGACGCAGTTCATGGAAGTGATGAACAACATGGCTCAGAGCCAGGAAAGATTGAGGGCCATGGTGGAAAGGCAGAATCAAGAAGATCCACATATAGGGACTGCCGGGACCAGCAACAATGAAAGGGTCCAACCTCATGTAAATCCCCCTGTATTTGGACCACACCTCCATCCTGAGGTCAATATTCCTGCAAATGTTCAAGGGACTGCCACCGCAGCTAGGGTACTTCAAGAAGACCCCCAAGAGGACCAGTTCACGGTAATGGGTGCTGGGGAAGAAGCTTATGATAGAAGGCTGGATGAGATAGCTGAGAAGTTGAGGTCCTTAGAGTCTCAAAACTCTCTGGGTTTCGACGTCATGGACATGGGCTTGGTAGACGGGGTCAGGATTCCCCATAAGTTCAAGCCTCCTTGTTTTGAAAAATACAACGGGACTTCATGCCCCCGGACTCATTTACAATCATTTCTGGGGAGGCTGAAGGCCTACACTATGGATGAGAAGCTCTGGATGTTCTATTTCGAAGACAGCTTGACAGGAGCTTCAAGAGAATGGTACTCTCACTTGACAAGGGCAACTATCAGATGCTGGAAGGACCTGGCAGAGGCCTTTATCAGACAGTATCAGTACAATTTAGACATGGCACCCAACAGGACCCTCCTAATGGGAATGTCACAGTCGTCAAGGGAAAGTTTCCGAGAATATGCCCAGAGATGGAGGCAACTGGCTGCTGCTGTTCAACCACCTATGTCTGAGAGGGAAATGGCAGATATGTTCATGAACACCCTTCAGGGGACTTATATTGACAGGCTGGCTGCTTTCTCTTCCACTAGCTTTGCGGATGTTGTCATAGCCGGGGAGAGAATTGAGAGCCTGTTGAAAATGGGTAAGATTTCTGACAATGGTGCAAGCTCGTCCAGTAGTACAAGAAAGCCTTTTACAGGCCCGAGAAGAACTGGCGAGACCAATGCCATCCACACCAACAGGGGCAGACCCCAATATGTTCACAGATCAGTGGCAGCAGTCACCATTCCCGCTCCAGCTCATCCTCAGCCAGCTTATCAACCCCCGCAACAAAGCTATCAATCACAACCTCAGTACCACCAACAGAATCAGTATCCTCCGAGAAATTACAACAACAGCAACACCAACAACAATAACCAGCAAAGGCCATTCCAACAGAGGCCTTCTCAAGCCAACAGGGTAATCGATCCGATCCCTATGCCATATGCTACATTGCTGCCACAACTCATGAAACTCAACCTAGTTGAGCTAAGGACGTTGGCACCTCCAGATCCCAACAGTCTACCCAGGAATTATGATTCCAACGCCAGATGTGCCTTCCATTCAAATGCACCTGGCCACAGTACAGAAAAATGTAGAGCTCTGCACATGAAGGTACAAGACCTGGTAGACTCAAAAGCTCTGAATTTTGCACCACCACCCAATGTCAACAAAAATCCTATGCCAAACCATGGTGGTCCCCGAATTAACGCTATTGAAGAAGACAAGCCGTCTTATTTAATAACCAGTGTGGGTCAAATCAGGACACCGTTGGTGGAGATCAAGGCTCAGCTCTTGGAATGTCATATGTTCCCGGGGTGCGAGTTAGGGTGTGCTTACTGCAATATTTCAGTAAACGGGTGCGATAATCTGAGGAATGGCATAGATGGCCTTATTCAGAGTGGCCAACTCCAGATCACCACATCATTTCCAACAAATCCAGCAATCTCATCAGCAACGGTTTCAGAACCTCCTACAACTGCAGCGACCATTGTTCCCGACAATTCTTCGGCTTCATCAACAAGTACTTCATCTGTCTTCTCAACTGATCAGTTTTCAACAAATTTTCCTGCTACAACTTCAGCTTCACTCCATTTTGAACCTCCTACAACAACAACATCCATTCTTCCAACAATGTCTCCTACAACACCAGCAACCAATCATGAAGATGTCTCTACTGTCACAATATTTTATGATCCTGAAAGCAACTCTGCCTACAATTCAGAAAGTGCTGCTCCCGTTAGAGCACCAGTTACGATTTATTACGATCCACAAACTATCACAGTCCCTTCAGCAGCTGCAATCAGTCCAGTCACTGTCACAGTGCCGGGACCCGTACCTTATGAAAGCAATAGGGCCATCCCTTGGCACTATGGCTCTGACGTGTACTGCGAAGGAAAAAGAATCACTCTTGATACATCAACACCTGCACCACAAATAGATAATGTGGGAGGAGGCGGAGGCTTCACTCGAAGCGGACGTCTCTTCGCTCCACAAATTCAAAGACCCACTGCCGAAGCAGAAGCTGCTGCCAAGGCAAAAGGAAAGAGCCCGGTGCAGGAAGATCAAACTGTTAAGGAAGCTTTGAAGACACCATTCGATCAAGAAGTTGATGAGTTTATGAGAATCATCAAAAAGAGTGATTACAAAATTGTGGATCAGCTTCACCAGACGCCATCCAAGATCTCTATCCTCTCACTGCTTATGTGCTCCGAAGCCCATCGGAATGCACTACTCAAAGTCTTGCACGCCGCTTACGTGCCTGAAGAGATCACTGTCAATCAGCTGGAAGCTGTAGTTGGAAATGTTAATGCTAGTCACGGATTAGGGTTCACCAATACTGATTTGACAACGGAAGGCCGCAACCACAACAAAGCCTTGCACATAACCATGGAATGCAAAGGTGCTGTCCTTTCCCATGTGCTGGTAGACACGGGGTCATCCCTCAATGTCCTACCTAAAAAGGCCCTGGTGAAGCTAGAATATGATGGATTGGCATTGAGACCCAGCAACCTGGTGGTGAGAGCCTTTGATGGTTCAAAGAGATCGGTTCTGGGAGAGATCGAGTTGCCCATAATGATTGGCCCGCAGACCTTTAAAACTATCTTCTATGTGATGGACATTCAGCCTGCCTACAGCTGTTTGTTGGGTAGGCCATGGATTCACGCTGCTGGCGCCGTGACCTCTACCCTTCACCAGAAGTTAAAATACGAGTGGGAGGGTCAAATCGTTACAATCTGTGGAGAAGAGGATATTTTTGTCAGCCACCTGGCTACCTATAAGTATATTGAGATGGATGGGGAGATCCATGAAACAATGAGCCAGGGGTTCGAAGCCTTGAATGTGAACGAAACATCTGCTGTACCTGGAATCTCCATGTCATCATACCAACAAGCCCGGAAGGTTGTTGAGGAAGGAACTGCCCAAGGCTGGGGCAAGGTTTTAGCTGTGGAGGAGAAGAAGGACAAATTTGGGTTGGGTTACAGACCAACTCAACAACATCAAGCAAAGGCTGCTGAGAAGCCTGGTTTTGTCAGTGGGGGGATGCTCACCCCTGATGCTATCAACTGTTTGGAAGACGAGCTGGAGGAAGAACGCAATCTGGAGAATTGGATTCGTCCAAAGATCCCGGGGAGCAGTATCTCAAACTGGTCTTCCCAGGAAATTATAAGAGTTACTCAAGCAGAGTAATTATTATTTCCTGTATTTTTATAGCATGCATCAAAGTCTTGCATCTTGCCCAAGATGACAAGACTCATTTTGTAATCGGGCCATCTGTACTTTTTGTGCAAACAAGATTAATTAATGAAATATCAGACATCTTTTTGCAAACGAGTCTTTTCCGCTCACTGTTTTTCCATTTTTTCTTTTTGTACAAAAAATAAATGGCGATGTTTTCAAAATGACAACTTTATTTCATTTTTCCAAAACAAGATTAAAATCAAATCACTAAAATGAACAAACTGAACCCTTGCAGAGAGTGCCTTCCAGACAGCACTGACAACAGCACGGCTATGACTTCGTATGACTTTGACGATCCAATCAATCAAGCTGATGAAGGGGTTGAAGAAGAATATGAGCTTCCTGAAGAGCTAGCCAGGTTGTTAAGACAAGAGGAAAAGGTTATTACCCCTCACCAGGAGGAGGTTGAAGTGATCAATCTTGGTACAGATGAAGACGTGAAGGAAGTTAGAATCGGGGCCTGCCTGCAAGACTCAGTGAAGAGACAATTGATTGATCTGCTTCAAGAATATGTGGATGTGTTTGCTTGGTCTTATCAAGATATGCCAGGGTTGGACACCGACATTGTTATGCACAAGCTGCCTTTGAGAGAAGAATGCCCGCCGGTTAAACAGAAGTTGCGCCGTACTCGTCCAGACATGGCTATGAAGATCAAGGAAGAGGTACAAAAGCAATGGGACGCCGGGTTCCTTGCTGTAACTAGCTATCCGCCGTGGGTTGCTAATATTGTACCTGTGCCTAAGAAGGACGGCAAAGTAAGAATGTGTGTTGATTACCGGGATCTGAACAGAGCCAGCCCGAAAGATGATTTCCCTTTACCTCACATTGATGTATTGGTGGATAATACGGCTCAGTTCTCGGTATTCTCCTTCATGGACGGATTTTCAGGATATAATCAGATTAAAATGTCACCTGAAGACATGGAGAAGACAACCTTCATCACACCCTGGGGCACGTTCTGCTACAAGGTAATGCCATTTGGGCTCAAGAATGCCGGTGCGACGTATCAACGGGCTATGGTGACATTATTCCACGATATGATCCATAAAGAAATAGAATGTTATGTGGATGACATGATCGCCAAGTCCCTTACAGAGGAAGATCACCTGGTAAATCTGCTGAAATTGTTCAAGCGTCTGAGGAAGTACCAACTGAAGTTGAACCCCAACAAATGCACATTCGGGGTGAGATCTGGAAAGTTGCTGGGTTTTATTGTAAGCGAGAAAGGGATTGAAGTTGACCCTGATAAAGTCAAGGCTATTCAAGAGATGCCTGCACCGAAGACAGAGAAAGAAGTTCGAGGTTTCTTAGGCCGATTGAACTACATCTCAAGGTTCATATCTCACCTTACAGCGACCTGTGAACCCTTATTCAAGCTGTTAAGAAAAGAACAGACGGTCAGGTGGAATGAAGACTGCCAAAGGGCTTTTGACAAGATCAAAGAATACTTACAAGAACCTCCAATCCTTATGCCTCCAGTTGAAGGAAGACCTCTGATAATGTACTTGACAGTATTAGAAGAGTCAATGGGGTGTGTGCTGGGCCAGCATGACGAGTCTGGTCGAAAAGAGTATGCAATATACTACCTGAGCAAAAAGTTTACCGACTGTGAACAACGTTATTCACTGCTCGAGAAAACTTGCTGTGCTTTAGCGTGGGCTGCTCACCGACTGAGACAGTATATGTTGACCCACACTACTCTATTGATCTCAAAGATGGACCCGGTTAAGTACATATTCGAGAAGCCAGCACTTACCGGACGGGTTGCAAGATGGCAAATGATTCTCACAGAATACGACATCCAATACACATCTCAGAAAGCCATCAAGGGCAGTGTATTGTCTGAATATCTTGCTGAGCAACCCATTGATGATTACCAGCCTATGAGATTTGACTTCCCTGATGAAGACATCATGTTCATAAAATCAAAAGATCATGAAGAGCCTGTTCACACTGAAGGGCCTGACCCAGAAGAAGAATGGACTATGATGTTTGATGGGGCTGTTAATATGAATGGTCGTGGCGTTGGTGCAGTACTCATTACACCTAAAGGAGTTCACATGCCTTTCTCGGCAAAGCTCACTTTCAACTGCACTAACAACGAAGCTGAGTACGAAGCTTGCATTATGGGCCTTGAGGAAGCCATTGACCTCAGGATCAAGACATTGACCGTATTCGGGGATTCAGCTCTGGTAATCAATCAAACCAATGGGAAATGGTACACCCACCAGGATCATCTGATACCTTACAGGGATTATACAAGGAGGTTATTGACTTTCTTCACAACAGTCAAGCTTGAGTATATCCCTCGGGACGAGAATCAGTTCGCAGATGCTCTTGCTACCATTTCATCCATGATCAAAGTTCAAGCTACTAACTTTGTACCGCAGATTTCAGTGTCCATACTTGATAGACCAGCATATGTATTCGCAGCAGAAGGTGTCAAAGATGATAAGCCTTGGTTCCATGACATTAAATGCTTCTTGGAGGATCAAACATACCCACCTGGGGCATCTTCCAATGATAAGAAGACTTTGAGAAGGCTTGCTGGTAGTTTCTTTCTGAATACTGATGGGTCTTTATACAAGAGGAACTTTGATATGGTACTCCTCAGATGTGTTGACAAGACGGAAGCAGATTTGCTGATGCATGAAGTGCACGAAGGCTCCTTTGGTACCCATGCTGGAGGACATGCAATGGCTAAGAAATTGTTAAGATCAGGCTATTACTGGATCACAATGGATGCCGACTGTTGTGCCTACGCCAGAAAATGCCACAAATGCCAGATCTATGCAGATAAGGTGCATGTACCTCCCAATCCTTTGAACATCATGTCTTCACCATGGCCCTTTGCCATGTGGGGCATTGATATGATTGGCAAGATTGAGCCAACTGCGTCAAACGGCCACAGATTCATCCTGGTTGCCATTGATTATTTCACCAAGTGGGTTGAAGCAGCCTCATATGCAAACGTCACAAGGCAAGTGGTAGCCAGATTTCTGAAGAGAGATATCATCTGTCGATATGGAGTGCCCGAGCGAATCATTACTGATAATGGTTCCAATCTAAACAACAAAATGATGGCAGAACTGTGCCGGGACTTCAAAATTCAACATCACAATTCTTCTCCTTACAGGCCAAAGATGAATGGCGCTGTTGAGGCAGCTAATAAGAACATCAAGAAGATTGTGCAGAAGATGGTAATCACCTACAAAGACTGGCATGAGATGCTACCATTTGCCTTGCATGGGTACCGCACGTCAATCAGAACATCCACTGGGGCAACACCGTATCAGCTTGTATATGGTATGGAAGCAGTCCTACCTGTCGAAGTTGAATTACCCTCCTTACGAGTACTGATGGATGTTAAGCTGAACGAAGCAGAATGGGTTCGGGCCCGATACGAGCAACTGAGTCTGATCGAAGAGAAGAGATTGGCTGCAATTTGTCATGGGCAGTTGTATCAGAAAAGAATGAAGAAAGCCTTCGATCAGAAAGTCAGGCACCGAGAGTACCAAGTAGGGGATCTTGTGCTGAAAAGAATCCTCCCTCCTCATACAGACCACAGGGGCAAGTGGACTCCAAACTATGAAGGGCCATTCGTGGTAAAGAAATTTTTCTCTGGTGGAGCACTGATGCTCAGCACCATGGATGGTGAAGATTTCCCGTCCCCTGTGAATTCAGATGCAGTTAAAAAATACTTCGCATAAAAATGACCCGCTGGACATAAAAACAGAATGTAAGTCCAGGCAAAAATAGGGCATCCCGGCGAGTCAAAAACAGAATAAAAGACTCGGGCAAAAATAAGGGAAATAAATAAAAAATGTACACCCGCTGAGTTGAAAAGCCGCATTGGACAGCTCAGGCAAAAATGGGTATCCCGATGGATTGAAAACCCGAAAGGGCGATCCATGCAAAATAAGGGAATAAGCGAACAACTACATTCTGAATTCGTCTGTATCGTTCACAACTTGGTAAGCTTCGGAGGGATCAAGCTTCTATCAGAATCAACATTCTTCAGAAAGCCAGATGAGAAGAACGTCAAAAGTCATACGGGTCATAGTGAAGAGGAAGCTCCTCAAAGCGTCATCAACATTGCCAGCACTTTATTTCTCAATTTGTAACAATCTCCTCATTTCAAGGGATTTGTTTCTTTGACTGTATCTTTCCAATTCAGGGCACATGAATTAATAAAATCAGATTTTTCAGTCATGTTTCGTTTTGTACATTTTTATTTTTGCAAAGAATGTCTGATGTCTCTAAAAAACTGATCGCACGAGTACAGATGCTTCTCTCTAAGAAAATAAAAACACGTGCTTGCAGGGAATATACTTACTCTCGAAAGGTGCTTAACTCCTATGACGGAATCCAGTAAGGGATACCTCGGGATCATTTGTGAGTTTCCTTATCTTTGCAGGATTGCAAGTATCCAGAACGCAACTTGGGGCATGTAAGCCTCATCCCAGCAAGCTGGCAAATCAACACTCAATTGTGGCACCCGAAGTGCTTTCTCCCCAGCTGAGTTGCCACCTACTACTTGCCCCCATCAGAATTGCCAGGCATCACAGAGGACACCTATATCCCCGGCTAAGTCAAGGATCTTTTTCAACAGAATCCCTAGGGAGGTCTCTCAATGATCTCTTTCTCCCCAGCCGAGTTGCCATCTCGCCCTCAGCCGAGTACAATAGCCAGGGAACCATCTTCCCCACAGAGTTACAGCCTCTATCCAGCAGAGCAACGCATAGAAGATCACAACAGAGTGAAGAAAGCTTCTGCAAACCCCAGCTAGGTCTCTCATTTACAAGGATATGTCAATTAATGACCTGTATCCCCAAGCAGATACATCTCACCAGTTCTACCAATGATCTCATCCCCAGCTGGGATGCCCATTTCGAACAGATCGATCGAAGATCTTCGCAGCGACGGGACTCGGATCCCGGTTTGGTGTCTTTGCACAATCATAGCATTTGCATCATATTCACCCACAAAGCGTAGCATTCCGTCTAATACGGAGCATTACGGCAAAAATTCAACACATAGCATAATCATAAGCCATGTTCTAAACTAACACTTAATGACAGCTCTTCAATGTACAGAAAAATCCCCACCAGAATCCCCAGCAAAAGCAGCTGCCTCTCAAATCACGAACACCAGTATATACTCATTTTGACACCCATCCGTGCCATCTTTCCCCAATAAAGTCGCCTGAACACTCTTTACAAACAAAATCACCCGTATTACAGATACTTCCTGACACCCGTCCGTGTCAAATCACCAGCAGAAAGCCAAAGATATCATCTTTGCACTCACCTACACTTTCTCGACACCCGTCCGTGTCATATCCCCAGCGCAGTCGCTTACACTTTTACAACCCATATACTTGTTGATATTATTATACTTTTCTCTCTTGACACTCGTCCGTGTCACCCTCCCCAGCAGATAAACACTCATCTATGCAATACTCATACTCATCACTCATGTAACACTCATACAGATACTCGTCCGTATCTTATATATACCACTCAAATCCCCTCAGAGTCAACACTCGTCCGTGTTCTTTGTTAACCAGTTGGTACTCGTCCGTATTATCACCTCAGAGCATGCGTCAAGGGTTTGTTTCTACATGATACTCGTCCGTATCATAGTCTTAAGGATGCTCGTCCGCATCTTTAATCCATACACTGTGTCAAACACTTTTGTCTTCTTGAATATAGATACTCGCCTGTGTCTACTATTCCCCAGAGAAATCCTCTCAGATTCAACACTCGTCCGTGTTCTCTGTTAACCAGTTGATACTCGTCTGTATCATCATCTTTGAACACGCGTCAGTATTTGTTTCTACCCGATACTCGTCCGTATCGTAGTCTTAAGGATGCTCGTCCGCATCTTTAATCTATACACAATACCAAACACTTATACCTTTTGATCCTTGGATATAAACACTCGTCCGTGCTTACTACTCCCCAGTAGATCGCCAACAAAGCAAATTTCCTTTTTATCTGGCACTCGTCCTGTGTTATGATAAACCTTGAGAGCAGCCGTCCCCTGCTAGGTGGTCGTCCTCCACCTCTTGATGTTCGTCCTCCATCATGCTCATCCGATGGTCGTCCCCATCGTTGATATTTTAGCAGCCGTCCCCTGCTAGGTGGTCGTCCTCCACCCGTTGATGATCGTCCTTCATCATTTTATCCAATGGCCGTCCCCATTGTTGATTTTGGTTATCTGGCATTCGTCCTATGTAATGATAAACCTTGAGAGCAGCCGTCCCCTGCTAGGTGGTCGTCCTCCACCTCTTGATGGTCGTCCTCCATCATGCTCATCCGATGGTCGTCCCCATTGTTGATATTTTCGGCAGCCGTACCCTGCCAGGTGGTCGTCCTCCACCTTTGATGGCCGTCCCCATCATAATTCCTTTATTCCCCAACAGAGCAGTCGTCCCCTGCTAGGTGATCGTCCTTCACCTTTGATGGTCGTACCCCATCATCTGTTTATTTCATTTATTCTTTAACCCGATGGCCGTCCCCATCGTGGTCCCTTTTCCTTTTTAGCCCGATGGCCGTCCCCATCGTCGGTTACCTTGCTTTATGAACTTGATGGCCGTTCCCGTCATGTTTCATTGATCCCCAGAAAATTTTACAGCTTTATCTTGATGGCCGTCCCCATCATAATTTCTTATTTTTCCCAGCTAGTCGGCCGTCCCCGTCTTGGCTTTACCTTTTATCCCCAGCATGTCGGCCGTCCCCGTCATTGCTTTATTTCCACACACTTTGCCCAGCATGTCGGCCGTCCCCGTCATTGCTCTTTACCCAGCAGTCGTCCTCTGCTCGACGGTCGTCCTCCGTCGCCCACACTTTTACAATATACTTTATTTTCCTTTACAATTTATATCCCTTTTCTTCTTCATTCTGTGAGTGCAATTTTGGACTGTCTTTGGTATTCAACCACAAGTTATCTTGTTTGCCTGTTAAGCCGTTGCTTACAACCTGCACAGCTAACTCATGTTTGAATAGGGGCAGCTGTAAACACCCCAAATTTGCCCTCACCCATTCACACCATGGCTTGTGATTTTCTCATATGCATAAACACAATCATACCATCTCATATTACATTTTTGGTTCACTGCATTGGTTCTAAGTCATCTGCATCTAGGGTTTGTGATCTGAGCAATCCAAGAGCTTCTTGAGCCACTCCAAGGGTCACCAATCACTTCAAAGGGGTCCATGTGTGTTCAAGCATCATATTATATCCTCTCAAAGTCAAGAATTCCAAAGAATCACAAGAACTGGGATTGGTGTGGATGCAGAGCCAAGTTTGACTACACAGTTGACCTAAAATTAGGGTTTTGGTTTCAGAGGCCATAACTCCAATTTTTTGGTCATTCTTGTTTCCATTGGTCTCTATATGGTATAGGGAGTATGCATATCAAGTTTCATGAAGAAATTCCATGGGGAAGTCATCTGATCAAGAGTTGACTTTCTGGACAAGTCAGTGCAAAATCAGGGCATCTGAGGCCCCCAATGACCAACCAATGGGTGATCTTCATCATTTTGAGTGTATATGATCTTTATTTGATCATGGAAGAAGGTTGAAGTTCACAAAAATCAAGAATTACAAGTTTTTGCAAATGTTGACTTTTTAGGGCATGGTTGACTTTTCAAGAATATGTCATTTTAGGTCATTTTTCAAGCCTTGATTCTTGATCCAAAAATGCTTCAAATGGAAAAACTTTGGTCATGAAAGTTGTAGAATACATCTTTCCATTTTCAAAAAGTACAAGAACATGATCAAATTCTTCTTGGATCAAAAGTTATGGTGTGACAAAGTTGGCTAAAATCATTGATTTTCAAGACATGCTTCAAATGTGAATTTTGCAAAATCATGAACCAAGGCTTTTTGTAACCTCTAGTTGACATCAAACCATGACACAAACATTCCATGAGCTCTAAAAATCAGAATTGGACCAAAGTTTCTCATGTCCATGGTTTGTGTAACAAGACTTTTTTCATGAAGTGCCAAAGGTAACCAAGTTGCAAAACCATCATGATGCTTCTCACCACTTGCTGCATTGGCCTTTGAACCATTCTAGCCTTCCATACACACCATGCTGCGCCAGCCCTAGCCCTTGTACCAAGCTAGAACCAAGCCATACCTCTCTTACACAAAAAGTGGACTTTTGGCAAAAGCAAACATCCCAATCACCACAGGCCATGTCACATCCTCTGGCCACTTGCAATTGTTTATACTTTCCATCTGCTAGCAAAACACATCAAGAAGCAAGGCTGAAAGAGATCACAGGACACCATACAAAAAAAGACCTCACTTTGCAAAACTCTTCGAATCTGCCTCCACAAACTCAAAACATCCTAACCATTTTCACCAATCATCTCACCATGTTCCATTGAGTAGAAACCAACAAAGAACCAGGCCTGAAACAAGCCATAACATCACTTCACCATTTTCACCCCAAGCTGCAGTTCCCTTCGAAACACCTTCCACAGCTCACAAACGTCCAAACAAACTTCACAAACCTTCTCCACTCATCATCTGGACCACAAACAACCCTTCACCCTTGCCAGAAACAGCCTGAATCACCATTTCCATTTTCAACTGAGTTTGAGCAGAAGCTGTTCAAACTCTTCATCCAGCCAACATAAATTTCTCCTAAGCATTCAAGCATCACCAGGGGGTCAAGTGGAGTGGATTTCACAAGGAGGGGAGGTCAGAAAGCAGCTGGAGTGAAAGCTTCGAATCTCAGGTAGCTCAAGAACTTTTTTTCCAGAAATGGATTTTTAAGTTCTAAACTTGTTCTATATGTCTTCCTGATCATGAATATGCTTTTAGTTTCGAAAATGGTGTTGAAATGAGGATTTAATTGCTTCCTGAAACTTTCCTGCCCTAGTTTTCGTTTGCTTCGATTCAGCCTTTTCATGAATGGTAAATTTGTTTTGAGTGGGGGTTTTGAATCGTGAGCTTGTGGGAATCATTTCTGTGTTCTTAGAATTCATTTTAGATGCGTATGGAGTGAGTTTAGGTTTTGGGGTCGCCGGGGAAGATGACCGGAGCTCCCCTCCGGTCACCTGAGTTTGATTAGCCCTAATTACAGTAATTAATTCCATTTGAATTTCGTGCGTTGGATTGGGTTGACCGGTTGACTTCGCGCGCATGTGAAGGGCCCATATTCATTTGATTAGCCCTAATTCATTTTATTAGTTTAATCAATTCATAATTAGGTTAATTAACTCAGAACCAATCCTGGCCACTGGATCTGGCGCTGGTCAACGCATTCAAATCCAGGGCTCATCCCAGCCTTCTATCTGTTTGACTTTCCATTTATTTTAATTTATTTTCATTTCTTTTTCATTTAACTTGCATATTTAATTTAAAATAGTAAAAAATGTTTAAAAATTATGAAACTTTTTCTCATGAGTTTTATTAATTTTTAAGACACAAAAATATTTTCATTTTTATTTTTATCATTAAAAAAGTATTTTTAAATATTTAAAAGATTATTTTTAATTGATTAATGGAAATTAATTTATTAAAAATACTTTTAAGTATTTAAAAATCACCAAAAAATTCATGAAATGTTCTAAGATATTTAGAAACATTGTCCAACCTTCAAAACAAATTTCTTTTTTGGTCTTGATGCATTTTAAGAATTTTTCATTGAATTAAAATCATTTTTGTGCATTATTTTGATCCTAAGTTCAAAAAATCATTTCTGCCTATTTATGAAGAGTTGGACATTGATTCTTCTTGCATTGCATTGTGTTTAGCATGTAGTTTTTGGGATTAAAAGGCCATGATTTGATCTTGCATTTTCTAATTGTTTGACATTTCTTTTGTTTAGGAGCCCTAAAAACCCTAATAACTTGTAAAAATCATATCTTGAAATTGGTTAGGAGTTGAGACCTCTCCTTTGGGCTTTGGTTTAGTATAGGATTAGGGATCCTTTGTGTGGCATTTTCCATTTTTTATATTAGGGTTTGCTTCTGATTTTGATTTTTGTTTGATGTTTGGTTCATAAACCCTAATTTGGGCTTCCATATGCATCCATCTTGCATTCCCTTGCATAACATGACTTGCCATGACATTTCAAGCATCCTTTTGACTCATTTGACATCATAAGACATATTGAAAGCATGTTTGATCATTGCATCATGTATTTGCCATGTTGTATGTCATGTGCACTTCATAACTTTTCATGTATGTTCATGTTTCTTAACTTGCTTCATTTGCATTCATGAACTTGTATGATCACTTCCATGTGCTACCTCATGTTTGTAGCATCTCATTGCATCATTAGCATCATGCAAATGCTTCTGGTTTTGTTTCTCATCATGTCATCTCATCCCATTTTGCATTGCATTGCATTTTTCTTCTAACCTTTCAGGTGGTAAGTAACTTTGAGAAGTGAATTTGCCTTCACTTCTCATAACTTTTCTTTTCATCTCTCTTGCATCCATTGCTGCATTTTTGTTTGTGTTTGAGTTTGAGCTTGCTCATTCTTCTTCTTCCCACTTTCTTTCTTCAAGTGACTTGACTTCTTGAATGAAGCAAGTTGCTTTGCTTCTCTTGATCCTTTCATCTGCTTCCTGGTGGTTCCATTGAAGACTTCCCTTGAAAACCTCACAAACCTTAGGAACAACCAAGCATGACAATGATTAGGGTTTTGATTAGTCTCCCCTCTTAGTTTTACCTTTGTGTCTCTTTTGAGTCTTCTCTTCTCATCTCATAATCAGGGACTAAACCCTAAAGGCTTTAAGGCTTTGTGATTAAGCTTATGCCTGCATCCTTCTCTTAGGATGGAGTGTATAACTTTAATCCTAAGTGTTAAACCCTTAATGTGTTTAAATCTCTTAATCAATTCACTTAATAATCATCAAGACATCACACTTGTAACTTGGGCCTTGCATTAGGGTTCTAATTCTTCCTTAATTGGTTAAGAAGGACTAACCCTAGTGTTAATGGACAAGTCCCCCCCAAGTTGTCTTACAAACCCTAAAAAACACTTCATCATCATATCATTAAGTAAAATCCACTTAATAAAGGCCTTGTTTTGTCATGAGTTTAATCCCTAATCATGGATTAAGTTGAGGAGTTTTCCTCAGCTTAAACATCCTCATCTATTATCCTTCTATTAGGATGGTGTAATGAGTCTGTTTAATCCTTGATTATGGCTTAACCTCATTACTCAACACTAAACAAAAACATCAAAAACATCTAAATAATCACAAATAGGTTAATGATCTTAATCCTACATCAAAGGTGATTAAGTGTGAGAATCTGACTTCACACTTAAGGTATTCTCATTACCCCTAATCAGAGGGAAGATGTGATGAGTTTACTAACCCATTGGTTTAGGCATAAGCTCATTAACTTATGACAAATTTTCAAAAGCAATAAAAGACTGAAAACATAAAAAACAAACAATAATCGTCTCCTTCGGGATTCTTTTCTCATCTCATTCACTCATAAACGAGAACTTGCTTCTTCCGTCTAATGCAAGACAGTTTGCATCTGTGCCAGACAGATCATACACTTGAGCATAGGCAAGTAAGCAGTTCACAAGTCAACTCATCTTTCAGTCTCTTTGGGTCGAACTACGGCGTTCTGACTTCCTCATTGCACGAGAGGATACGTAGGCATAACTTAACAGTTATCGAACAAAAGTCTCTGTATATTCCCCCTCTTTTCAGCCTTATACTTTAAGCCCCATGATCTTGAGCATATTATTCCTGTTCCTACACTGACACTATACATTTATACACTTCACTTTTCCTTACACTGACACCTGTACATCCTTTTCCAGCTCTTTTGCACACAAATTGCACTGACACTCCCCCTTTAAAACACAAATCTTTTAAGCGTGGATCCCGTCGAGTGCGACGGACAATCTGGGTGCTAATACCTTCCCAGGTTGTAACCAACCCCCTTTCTCAGTCTCTCTGGTTCGCAACCGTCTTATCCATATTTTTCTAGGTCTATGCAGCATTGCCTTTCCTCCGGGATAAAAATGCCTAGCTGGCGACTCTATTCATCTCCAGTGAGTTCACGGCTGTGTGTTCTCATTGTCCCTTTCGCGGACCGTTCGCGTCTGTACCCTTATTTGACCATGCCTCATTTATCGGGAGCGACAGCTTGGCGACTCTGCTGGGGAAACCTTATATTGCAACCAGGGCTTCTGGTTCTTTTCGTGGGTTCCTCCTAGCGCTTGATTGATTTGTGTTTACTGGGGAGTTATGTGCTTATTTGTGTTTATATTTTTGTATCTATTTTTGCTTTATGTACAGTTGTTTACTGCTTTCTTTACTGCTTTTCATATATCATACTGTCATGCTGCTGGCTGGATCTGTTGTTTGCTTTGGTGGGTGGGTGTTCCATTGAGAGTTAAGGTCCTATACCTGGGACCTGAGTGACACCTAGGCTAGAGTGAATCATATTCTCTCCCATTCCATTTCGGTCTGGTGCGGGAATATGAAACACGGTTCAGATATGGGTTTCTTCTTGAGAACTCTGTGTTGCAGATTTTCTGCAATGCTAGGGCTATCTGGGAAGCCTGCTAAGTCTGGATGACCTTTAGTTTTGACCTTCAGAAACTGAGGTGAATTAGAGGAGGAACTTTTATGGTTATTGTAAACACTGTACCTCCGGGTTAGAAGTGTTTACACTTCTCATAACTGATCCGAGTCTGAGGATCCTTGTTCTAGAGCATCACCTGTGAGGGGGTTGGGCTGTTTACAGGTTTGCAGGTACCTTGACCTCAGAATACCCGGTTACTTTGATTTGTTAAGAGTACTCCATGTTGGACAGTTCTTGTGATTCTAAACCCTGGACATGTGACTCTTTATTTGAGTCCCCCACCCTGGTTACTGGATTTATAGACCTCCAACTGGAATTCTTGAACACACTTGGACCTATATCAGGGCATCTGATCAGATCCAGTTCAGTCACAGACCCTTGCATATCATTTGCATACATAAATCATTGCATCATATTGACATTTTCTTATTTGTGTTTCAGGGTATCCATCTTCATTTGGTTTTGGTTTTGACCCCATCTTCAGTATTGACCTATCTTCACCAGCATCTGCTTCAGCTATCACCTGCACCAGCCAATCAGTGGCCCATTTCTTCAGTATTATCATCATCACTTGTCTTTGCTCAGTCTCAGCATCATGGCTCCTAAAAAGAGCAATATCACCTATCACTTTTTCCAGCCAGAGCTATCTGACATCAGGAGGATTCAGACCCTGATCACTCCAGATCACATATCCTTGTTCAGGGAAAACTATGGAGATATACTTGATTTGGTTATGGATCTGGACCCATCACAGAGAAGCCTGATCCACACTTGCATTCAGTTTTATGATCCCCCACTGAGATGCTTCACTTTTCAGGACTTTCAGCTAGGCCCTCTATTAGAAGAATACTCATCATTGGTTGGTTTGCCTATCAGGGGAGGAATCCCTTTCAACCCTGAGATGGTCTTTCCTGGTAATGGAGAAGTAGCAAAGGCTCTGCATTTGGAACCTGTTCTGATTGAGCAGCATATGACTTCTAAAGCTGGAATCCCTGGCTTCCATCTGGATTTCCTGATTTCTCAAGCTACCCTAAAAGCTTCTTTAGGAGAGTGGAAGGCTGTTTGTGCCTTGTTGGCTTTGAGCATATATGGAATTGTGTTGTTTGCAGATGAGCCTCGATTCATTAGCAAGAATGCAATCCATCTGTTCATCTTGAAGAACCCAGTGCCCACTTTATTGGGGGATCGCTACTATTCAGTGCATCAGAGGAATGAAAAGCAGAGGGGAAGATTAGTGAGGTGTTGTGCTCCATTGTTCCATACTTGGCTTCTCAGGCATCTACCCAGGACAGATGCATTTCTGAACCCCCATCAGCAGAGTAACTGGGCTAAGAGACTCACTGCTCTCACTTCAGCCGATATCAGATGGTGCACTCAAAGCACCAAGGGTAGGGATATCATCACCAGCTGTGGGCATTTCCCCAATGTGCCCCTAATAGGAGTTAAGGGTAGTATCAATTACAACCCTCTGCTGTTTAGAAGACAACTGGGCTACGCCCTGGTCCACACTCCTAAGGCACAGGACTTGGTTGAAACTCTTTATTGTGAGAACAAGATTAATCTGGCTATTGTTAGGCAGGCAGCCTGGGCCTGGGATAATGTTCAAACCAAGGGAATAACCATTTTGGGGAAGTGCAACAATGTGGCATCAGCACAATATTATGAATGGTCCCGTGCCAGGGCCCAATTCTCTGGGATGCCCTTTACTATAGAAGATATGCCTGAATCATCTTCAGCACCACCTGCCACTGTCAGTTTGGAGGAGTTTGAGAGTTTGAAAGAAAGAAATGAGAAGTTAACTCAAGCTTTGCAGAAGACTCTCCGGGAGAGGAGTGAGGGTATGAGGGAGATTGAAAGGTTGGAGAAGTTGAGAGTAGAGCATCTGACTAAGATTGAGAAGTCTGGGGATTATATCAAAAAGTCTAAAGCTGGAGAGCAAATTCTGAAGAATGCTTGCAAAGAAGCCCAGTTCCAGAGAGCAAGGACAGACTTGTACCTGAAGGAGAGTCAAGCCCGGTGGGTCAGGATCACCGAGGCTCGTACCCTAGAGGACAAGAGAGTTCAAGACAAGATGGAGCAACTGGAAGCTAGTGCAAGAGAACAGCAAGAAGCCCTGGCAATAGCCCAGAGGGAGATATCAGAACTGAAGATCAAAGCTGGAGTGAAGAGGTCAAAAGACCAAACTCAGCACAAGAAGCTCACTACAGCTGTTACAACCCGGAATCTCCTCATCAGGAATCTCACGGAGCGTCCAGCTGATCCTGTGACCGAAGCACTTCTCAAGGAAGTTCGTGAGGATGAGTTTGGTCTTGGTGTTTGACCATTTGTTTGTTGTTGCTTTCATTCCATGTACTTTTATTTTCCTGTAATGTATTTTGACCCCTCAGAGGGCTTGTATTTGTAAACAAACTATGTACCCTTTTGCTTTTGTAATATATGTATTAATTTGTTCCATCCAAGTTTACTTCAAAAGCAACATCAACAGCATCTCCAAGGGTCTGGAAGGGTCAAAACTGAAGACCAAGCCGGATACCTTGAGGACAAATAAGCATACTGCATTGCATGCTAACACTTTTTGTTTTGTAGGTTTTTGTTTATTGCCACTAACTCTGTTGTGATGTTCAGGAACTATAGCTCGGCGCCGAGTATTTCCCCTCAACCGTCCGCACCGTTATCCGACCCGCAACAACCTTCCGGGCATTCAGATGGATCAGATGCAGCAGGACCTTACTGAGGTCAGAAATCAAATGGCAAATGAAAGGCTAGAGATGAGGAATCAAATGACGCAGTTCATGGAAGTGATGAACAACATGGCTCAGAGCCAGGAAAGATTGAGGGCCATGGTGGAAAGGCAGAATCAAGAAGATCCACATATAGAGACTGCCGGGACCAGCAACAATGAAAGGGTCCAACCTCATGTAAATCCCCCTGTATTTGGACCACACCTCCATCCTGAGGTCAATATTCCTGCAAATGTTCAAGGGACTGCCACCGCAGCTAGGGTACTTCAAGAAGACCCCCAAGAGGACCAGTTCACGGTAATGGGTGCTGGGGAAGAAGCTTATGATAGAAGGCTGGATGAGATAGCTGAGAAGTTGAGGTCCTTAGAGTCTCAAAACTCTCTGGGTTTCGACGTCATGGACATGGGCTTGGTAGACGGGGTCAGGATTCCCCATAAGTTCAAGCCTCCTTGTTTTGAAAAATACAACGGGACTTCATGCCCCCGGACTCATTTACAATCATTTCTGGGGAGGCTGAAGGCCTACACTATGGATGAGAAGCTCTGGATGTTCTATTTCGAAGACAGCTTGACAGGAGCTTCAAGAGAATGGTACTCTCACTTGACAAGGGCAACTATCAGATGCTGGAAGGACCTGGCAGAGGCCTTTATCAGACAGTATCAGTACAATTTAGACATGGCACCCAACAGGACCCTCCTAATGGGAATGTCACAGTCGTCAAGGGAAAGTTTCCGAGAATATGCCCAGAGATGGAGGCAACTGGCTGCTGCTGTTCAACCACCTATGTCTGAGAGGGAAATGGCAGATATGTTCATAAACACCCTTCAGGGGACTTATATTGACAGGCTGGCTGCTTTCTCTTCCACTAGCTTTGCGGATGTTGTCATAGCCGGGGAGAGAATTGAGAGCCTGTTGAAAATGGGTAAGATTTCTGACAATGGTGCAAGCTCGTCCAGTAGTACAAGAAAGCCTTTTGCAGGCCCGAGAAGAACTGGCGAGACCAATGCCATCCACACCAACAGGGGCAGACCCCAATATGTTCACAGATCAGTGGCAGCAGTCACCATTCCCGCTCCAGCTCATCCTCAGCCAGCTTATCAACCCCCGCAACAAAGCTATCAATCACAACCTCAGTACCACCAACAGAATCAGTATCCTCCGAGAAATTACAACAACAGCAACACCAACAACAATAACCAGCAAAGGCCATTCCAACAGAGGCCTTCTCAAGCCAACAGGGTAATCGATCCGATCCCTATGCCATATGCTACATTGCTGCCACAACTCCTGAAACTCAACCTAGTTGAGCTAAGGACGTTGGCACCTCCAGATCCCAACAGTCTACCCAGGAATTATGATTCCAACGCCAGATGTGCCTTCCATTCAAATGCACCTGGCCACAGTACAGAAAAATGTAGAGCTCTGCACATGAAGGTACAAGACCTGGTAGACTCAAAAGCTCTGAATTTTGCACCACCACCCAATGTCAACAAAAATCCTATGCCAAACCATGGTGGTCCCCGAATTAACGCTATTGAAGAAGACAAGCCGTCTTATTTAATAACCAGTGTGGGTCAAATCAGGACACCGTTGGTGGAGATCAAGGCTTAGCTCTTGGAATGTCATATGTTCCCGGGGTGTGAGTTAGGGTGTGCTTACTGCAATATTTCAGTAAACGGGTGCGATAATCTGAGGAATGGCATAGATGGCCTTATTCAGAGTGGCCAACTCCAGATCACCACATCATTTCCAACAAATCCAGCAATCTCATCAGCAACGGTTTCAGAACCTCCTACAACTGCAGCGACCATTGTTCCCGACAATTCTTCGGCTTCATCAACAAGTACTTCATCTGTCTTCTCAACTGATCAGTTTTCAACAAATTTTCCTGCTACAACTTCAGCTTCACTCCATTTTGAACCTCCTACAACAACAACATCCATTCTTCCAACAATGTCTCCTACAACACCAGCAACCAATCATGAAGATGTCTCTACTGTCACAATATTTTATGATCCTGAAAGCAACTCTGCCTACAATTCAGAAAGTGCTGCTCCCGTTAGAGCACCAGTTACGATTTATTACGATCCACAAACTATCACAGTCCCTTCAGCAGCTGCAATCAGTCCAGTCACTGTCACAGTGCCGGGACCCGTACCTTATGAAAGCAATAGGGCCATCCCTTGGCACTATGGCTCTGACGTGTACTGCGAAGGAAAAAGAATCACTCTTGATACATCAACACCTGCACCACAAATAGATAATGTGGGAGGAGGCGGAGGCTTCACTCGAAGCGGACGTCTCTTCGCTCCACAAATTCAAAGACCCACTGCCGAAGCAGAAGCTGCTGCCAAGGCAAAAGGAAAGAGCCCGGTGCAGGAAGATCAAACTGTTAAGGAAGCTTTGAAGACACCATTCAATCAAGAAGTTGATGAGTTTATGAGAATCATCAAAAAGAGTGATTACAAAATTGTGGATCAGCTTCACCAGACGCCATCCAAGATCTCTATCCTCTCACTGCTTATGTGCTCCGAAGCCCATCGGAATGCACTACTCAAAGTCTTGCACGCCGCTTACGTGCCTGAAGAGATCACTGTCAATCAGCTGGAAGCTGTAGTTGGAAATGTTAATGCTAGTCACGGACTAGGGTTCACCAATACTGATTTGACAACGGAAGGCCGCAACCACAACAAAGCCTTGCACATAACCATGGAATGCAAAGGTGCTGTCCTTTCCCATGTGCTGGTAGACACGGGGTCATCCCTCAATGTCCTACCTAAAAAGGCCCTGGTGAAGCTAGAATATGATGGATTGGCATTGAGACCCAGCAACCTGGTGGTGAGAGCCTTTGATGGTTCAAAGAGATCGGTTCTGGGAGAGATCGAGTTGCCCATAATGATTGGCCCGCAGACCTTTAAAACTCATCTTTCAGTCTCTTTGGGTCGAACTACGGCGTTCTGACTTCCTCATTGCACGAGAGGATACGTAGGCATAACTTAACAGTTATCGAACAAAAGTCTCTGTATATTCCCCCTCTTTTCAGCCTTATACTTTAAGCCCCATGATCTTGAGCATATTATTCCTGTTCCTACACTGACACTATACATTTATACACTTCACTTTTCCTTACACTGACACCTGTACATCCTTTTCCAGCTCTTTTGCACACAAATTGCACTGACACTCCCCCTTTAAAACACAAATCTTTTAAGCGTGGATCCCGTCGAGTACGACGGACAATCTGGGTGCTAATACCTTCCCAGGTTGTAACCAACCCCCTTTCTCAGTCTCTCTGGTTCGCAACCGTCTTATCCATATTTTTCTAGGTCTATGCAGCATTGCCTTTCCTCCGGGATAAAAATGCCTAGCTGGCGACTCTATTCATCTCCAGTGAGTTCACGGCTGTGTGTTCTCATTGTCCCTTTCGCCGACCGTTCGCGTCTGTACCCTTATTTGACCATGCCTCATTTATCGGGAGCGACAATATCCCTAAATTGTTCAATTAGTTCCAACTTTTTAACCATCATCTTTGACATATGCAATGTTTTCCAACTTAAGGCATCAGCTACAACATTAGCTTTACTTGGATGGTAGTTCAAACCGAAATCATAATCCTTTAATAACTCCAACCACCTTAGTTGTCTCATATTCAACTCCTTCTGGTCAAGCAAACACTTTAAACTCTTATGGTTACTAAACACTTCAAATCTAGAACCATAAAGATAATGTCTCCAAATCTTCAGCACAAAAACCACCGTAGCAAGTTCTAAATCATGTGTAGGATTGTTCTTTTTTTGAGTTCTCAATTGCCTTGATGCATAAGAAACTACCTTATTATTCGGAATAAGTAAACCTCCTAAACCCATCATAAAAGCATCATAATATACCACAAACGGTTTTCCTGAATTCGGTAATGTCAAAACCGGAGCCGACGTCAACCTCTTCTTCAATTCTATAAAACTTTCTTTGCATCTAACATCCCACACGAAAGCTTTACTTTTACAAGTCAACTTAGTTAATGGAAGTTCCAAGTTAGAAAAAAAACCTTCGGTAAACCATCTATAATAACCAGCTAGACCTAAAAGGCTTCTAATCTCAGTAACCGACTTTGGAGTCTCCCATTGCAACACAACATCTACTTTAGATGGATCCACAATAATGCCCCTACCTGAAATAACATGCCCAAGAAAACTAACTTCCTTTAACTAAAAATCGCACTTAGACAACTTCGCATACAACTTCTTCTCTTTAAAAACTTGTAATATTGGTTTCAAGTGTTCTACATGCTCTTCTTCCGACTTAGAGTAAATCAATATATCATCAATGAACACCACCATAAAACGATCCAAATAGGTATGAAAGATATGGTTCATCTATTCCATAAATACTCCTGACGCCTTAGTAACACCGAAAGGCGTCACCGAATACTCGTAATGTCTATAACATATTCTGAATGTCGTCTTCTAAATATCTTCATCTTTCACTTTAATCTGATGATAGCTCGAAGTCAAATCAATCTTTCTTAACACACAAGCACCTACCAACTGATCCATCAAATCATCTATTCTCGGAAGCGTATACTTTTTCTTAATTGTCACTTTATTCAATTGTTTATAGTCAACACAAAGTCTCATACTACCATCTTTCTTCTTTACTAACAACACTGGTGCTCCCCAAGGAGATACACTTGGTCTCAAAAACTTCTTTTCAAGTAGCTCCTTTAACTGCTTCTTTAATTCTGACAACTCATATGTAGACATCTTGTACAGTGCCATAGACACAGGTCTAGTACTAGGTACAAGATCAATCGCAAATTCAACTTCTCTTTCTGGAGGTACATCAAAAATTTTATCAGGGAAAACTTCAAGAAATTCACACACCACTTACAACTCCTCAATCTTAGCTTTGCTCTCAATAGACAAAGTCGCCGTCAACAAAAACATTTGAGATTCTTCTTTCATCAACTGCTGTAACTCTCTAAAAGACAACAAACTAACTCCCTCTTCCTCAGGAGTAGAAAACCTCACCGACTTGCTATAATAATTGATATGAACATAGTTATATTCTAACCAATTAATTCCTAAAATCACATCCATTCCGGTTAAATGCAAACACACCAAATCAACAGAAAAGTCTTTATCAAAGATAGATAACTGACATTTTAGACATACAAGAGAAGTAGTCACTGATCCCTTAACTAAAATCTCGACGACCAATTCTACATTCATAGCAGACAACTTACAACCTAATATATTAACACAATCGGCACCAATAAAGAAATGATTAACACTAGTATTAATAATAGTAATTAAAGGTGTACTATTAATTAAACATGTATCTCTGATGAGTCTGTCCTTATTAGATATCTAAGTCCCAGCCAACGCGAACACTTTTCCAGTCTGCGTCTTCTTTGGTTTCTCACACCGACTACCAATGTGTCCTTCTTCACCATAGTTGAAGAAAACCATCTCTTTATGCTTGCATTCAGATATTGTGTGCCCCGTCTTACCATAATGGAAACACCTTTTCACCTCAGTAGTACACACATTACTCTTATGATCAGGTTTCCCACATTTTAAACAAACAATACTAGCAGGAGCATCTCCCCCACTAGATCTCTTACCATCGACCATTTTCTGTTTACCTTTCCCAGTTGGAACGTCATAAGGCTTGCCACAACTATATTGGTGCTTACCCTTCCGCTCATTAATAATCTTGTAATGTGTATTGTTATCCTCTTCATAAATTTTACAACTATCAACCAAATCAGCGAAAACCCGAATCTTCTAATATCCAACTGCCTTCTTAATCTAAGGATGCAATCCATTTTCAAACTTAATTCACTTTGAAAATTCAGAATTTGCTTCATTATAATGCGGGTAAAACTTAGCCAACACAAAAACAAATTCAGCATAATCAGTAATCGACATGTTACCTTGCTTCAGCTCGAGAAACTCAATCTCCTTCTTTCCACGGACATCCTCTGGATAATACTTCCTCAGGATTCCCTACGAAGCACAATCTAAGTGATCTCCTCATCTGCAACATCCAATCTCTAACGAGTCTCTAGCCACCAGTCATCAGCCTCGACCGCCAGCATATGAGTCTCGTACCAAACCTTCTGAGCTGGAGTGCAATCCATCAGACGAAATATTCTCTCGATATCCTTCAAACATGCCAACTCCATATTAGGGTCATACTTACCCTTAAAGGTAGGCGGATATTCCCTTTGAAACGTCACCAAACTACGAGATCCAACATCCTCGCCAGCGTTCGACAAATTCTGCACAGCCTACACATTTCTTGCATAGCAGCAGCCATCGCAGCATCGTTCCTTCCAGTCATATCAACTTAATCACTATAACACAACCAAAGGTTAGAACTATCTAACAATAACCAACTATTAAACAACTACGACTCGACAACTTGGCCGAACGGATCGACTTGCACTGATACCACTAATGTAACGCCCCATTTCTGCCCGATGATTATTAATTAAATTAGAGTATAAAATTCCAAAATATCAAATGAGATGATACATTTCCAACTTTAAAAACAGCATGCAACAATTGATTAGTCTTTAAAACAAAATACTTTCATTACTACGCAGCGGATTCATAAAATTCACCTTAAAACAACTTATTGTATTCAACATCAAAACAACTTCAAAACAATAATCTTTAATAAAGACAACTAAAAATTCAAATACATAATCAAATTCGACATCAACAGAAAACATGTGTTATCCCCCTGAGTGCTACATATCAGAGCGACAACACTGACTCGAATCTACTAAGGTACTCCTTTGTACTCTGGATTACCTTCACGTTACCAACAGAGGGAAACATTCAAACAGAAGGGGTGAGATATCTAACAATATAATCAAGAATATGATAAATAACATATTAAATCGAATTATATAAACCACCACTTCACAACTCACAAACAACTTAACCAACACGAGATACAACATAACAGCATACCATACAACTTGGAAATGCAACGTAGACAAATGCAATGCATGTGGTACATTTGGAGCATAACTCTCAACTTATAATCTTACCAATTAATATAAGCTTCAACAACAAGGCATAAGCCTTCAACTTTATTTTGCCAATCCAGGACAACTTACCGAGCAACAACTCCAACTTAAATAATGGTATGTAATACGACTCAACATGAATGTCAAACAACAACAATTATAACTACCAAGCAACACAACAATATTCAACTTTGGCCATAGGCCTGCAACTTATATTCTTTCCATTCATAAGGCACTGCAACATAAAACAACAACCAGCAACTTTACAACTTACAACAAAGCAACACAACGCAAGAGCAACCAATTATACCACATTCCTATTCACACAAGTTTCGACTAAAACTGATTAATTAAATTATTTACTATGCTCTATTATTGCTACTTACTACTAGCTTATTATCAAACCTCTGTCAAATTTCCTGCAACATTGTCAATAAAAGGGCTTATCAAACCTGCTACCAAAGCTACCTTACTGTTACTTATTTTTCTTCTACTAATTCATCACAATTTTACTTATTAACTCTCTGTCAAATGATTACTAAGATCATTGCTACTTCCAATAAAAGTATGCTTCAGACTTACTTATGTTACTGGAATTAAATTTAGGCTAAGTCAATTTTTGCAAACAACAAAAAAACACAATGCAGAAGCTAAACAACAAATTTAACCCAGACCATGTGTGAGCCTCGTCACACTGTGTGACCATTGTCACGTTGTGACCTATGACGTTTGTCCTAGGAAAATGGGATGGTCGTCCCACAGCCAACCTACGTTCTTCTTCTCTGTTTCTCTCCTCCTTGTTCCGTCTTTGTAATCCTTCACGATCTCATTTCTGACCAATTACCCCCTCAACCTAGTACACAAATTCAACAACAACACAACATATATGTACACCATCAACACCAAATAATCAAATTACGATTAATTCAACAACACAATTCAATTCTCATATTCAACCAAAACAACTTATTCAATCAAAACAACTCATTCAACTAAACTACACAACGACTGACAGAAACAATTCATATATCCAATCCCACATGTATTCATCACATAATCCTGATTATAAAGTTAAAATCCCACCCTTACCTTGGATTGAAAGTCACTCTAACACTTTGATCGGAACCCTAACTTTTCCTCTCCTAAGCACTTCACATAACCTCCTTCTCCACTTCTTGTTTTTCCTTATTTCACTGATAACCTATTTCTATAATTTTAATTAACTTATGGTTTTAATTTAATCTTAATAATTTCCATTGGGCCTAAACCATACACCTCCCACAATTACTACTTTTATTCACACACAAGCCCACTTATCAAAACTAGTATAATTCTACTATTAAACCCATAAATTAATCAACTTAACTTAATCCAACTAATCACAACACAACTTAAATTAACTTAATCGACTTAATTCAAACCAACATAATACAATGATATTTAATTAAATAAATAATTAAATAAACAAGGCGTTACAAGTAGCGTGAGATGGTGGATCATGTTCGTAAATCTTGGGTTTTAACAAGTGTGCGCTTGGGATTAATTCGACCGAGTGAAAACCTTGATAAGGAGGTCTTGCAAGGTAGTAACAAGAACTTTTGAATTGAAGTGACATTGTTGGTTACTTAATCAATCGTTGATCAAGGTTTTTGTATGTGGAAGAATGAACAATAAACCTATGGTTTGTAAGGTTAGAGTTCTTTATCTCTTGTATACACACTTTTTGCAAAGTAAGGTTAATTGCAATTATCTCAATTTGAATTCGAATTGAGGGCAGGCGTACCCATAGAAATGTTGATTGGGAAACTGCCTAAACAAATCCTTGTGTATTCTCTATTTCTCTATCTATCTATCTATCTCTCTCTTGGTGTGTCTCTCTTTCTCTCTTTTAATTTTTGTGTTAGTAAATCATTGAGTTCATTATTTGATTGATCAATTCATTTGATTTTTTTTTTCACATTTTGGAAAATCACTACCAAATTTCCCACAATGTTTTCTTCTTTGAACAATTCAATTAACACATCAGAAGACTATTGAATTTCTCTCACAATCTTGAATTCTCTAACTTGAGAAAACTCATACAAAAGATTATTTTTTGATGAATTGAGAAAAAAATGAATTTTCATAAGTTAAAATCTATTAATGAAAAAAATGATATTGAAAACATTTATATGTACTTGAGAAATAGCACAAAGTTAGTGCAAAAAGTCTCCCATAATTTAATTCAACCACATGCAATGAATCAAATCAAATATTGAAAAAGTTGGAAAATTACGAGTTATGACCCAAGTCATGAGTCGAGTCATGTGACTTGATTCCCAAAAAAATACTTAACTTGAGTCATGTTTCATGAATTGGAATTAAATTTCTAAATGGTATACATGACTCGATTCATAGATAACTTTGACACAAGTCATGTTTCCCTACTTTAATAATTCTAAAATAAAATTGATCATAAATCGATTCAAAATTATTCATAACTCGATTCATGCTAACCAAAATGCCTAATTCGAGTCACACATTTCATGAATCAATTCAACTTCGTTGAGTTTGATCAAAATATGATTTTATGCATAAAAGTTATTTTTAACCTAGAGAGAGTCTAAGGCATGTATGAGGAACTCAAATACCATAACTATACAGTAAGACATCGCATACAAAACTAACAAGTTCACTCAAGGAGAAATTTCAAAAGGTACAAAAGATTTCAAAGTTTCCAAAATAGCTTTCGTCAATATAATGAGATTTGAGAATGGAGAGGTTGATGAAATGCTTATTGAAATAATACTAATAAATTCATGTTGAGTAATACTCATACTCAAAGTTTTTTCAAGATGAATTGGGTGAATTTTGGATTCTTTTGGGTGTCATTTGATGATGATAAGATAGTACAAAACAAGTAGCTTGAAAAGGACAAGTAAATAGCAAGGTAGAAGAAGAATATCAAAGAGATTAGTAAAAAGGTATAAATGAGATACTTTTTTATAGACAGTCCCTAATCGATTAAATCTTTCCGAATTGATTAGGAGATTTAATGCAATCGGGTTTCATAATCTGTGAATTTGTTGCTCAGATTGTAAATAACATATTCTTTTCTTTTCGTTTCATCTTGCTGGCCAAGTACACATCCCGTGAAGTCTTCCAAAACAATGAGGTACATGATCAATGGTCTACATTCAACTGGAGGAGACAAAATCGGTTGCTTCAATAAGTATTCTTTGATCTTTTCAAAGGCTTCCTGGTAGTCTTATGTCTAGTCATGACTTTGTTTCTTCTGGATAAGTTTGAATATTGGCGTGCATGTCCCGGTCATGAGGAATATAAACCTGGAGATGTAATTAAGACGTCCCAGGAATCCTCGTACTTGTTACTCCGCTTTTGGAGCAGGCATTTCTTAAATAGCCTTGACTTTGTCAGGATCGACTTTGATTCCTTTCTCATTGACGAAGAATCCCAGGAGGTTTCCTGATCGGACACCAAAGGTGCACTTTTTAGGATTCAGTCGTAGTTTATATTTTCTTATAGGTTGGAACAATTTATGTAGACGTTCAATGTATTCCTCTTCGGTCTTCGACTTGGCGATCATGCATCCACCTTTCGACACGGAAAATTAATTCCTTCAAATATGTTTATCGCTAGTTATCCCCATGTTTTGGTTGCTTTTAGTAGTTACATCCTTGAGGACGTGTAGAGGCAAGTTGGAACACGAATTCCTAAGTAGTGGGGTATGTGTCAGAATTTATAATTTTAATCGTGGTCGGCAATTTGCATAGTAATAGTATATAATTAATGCAAGCTTATGCATTGTAATCAAAGTTGCAAGTTCTCACTAGTTTTTCTTTCAAAGCAAAGTATTTGAGTCACAAAGCAAAACAATTTATGAGACATGTGATTCTAAGTCTACCATTTGAACTTTTTGCAATTATTTTTGTATTCAAAGTATTTACATTAAATGTTATTTACTTATTTTAATTTATTCGTCTTTTACTGCCTTTATTCAAAGTATCTCTTCAGCATTCAATTTGTCGCTATCTGAGGGTTTAAATCTCAGTCATTGGCACTTTTCACTGTAATTTGTCTTTGCACAAATTTTCTTTGATATTTTTTGAGTTAATCTTTTAAGTGAACTAAAAGCGTGATTGTTTACTAAAAACACCAATAAAAAAATTGGCACGTCTAGTGGGACCCTTTGTGAAAAGAGTTTATTTTTACATAAAAGTTATGTCTCATTTGTCCAAAAAATGTGTTGTTCATTTATGCAATGACTTTGTTGGTCGAGTGTGTATGTGTTTGAGGAGTTGTAAGTCTCTTCCTAAAATGGCACATCCACCATCTAGAAACTTTCCCCCTCCCAAAACAATACTCTAAACTTAGAAGAAAAACCAGTCGAATCGACGACGGGTAATGTAGGAACTTCAACTTCTATTGGAAAAATGCTTATTGTTAATAAGTCAGATAACGACGTCAATTGTATCACCAGAAATGGTAGTATCCTTACCACAAGTAACAAGTGTGCCCACCACCCCTAGGTATACACAAAATGTGATAGGAAACCAAAGGCCTCCTTTTTCCTTGGGTTTCATGTTACCTCTAAATAGTAGGGAATAACTTTATGGCATACCAACTAAGATGCTGCCAAGCTTGCACCCTAACGCATCTATATATGCAAATAATATAGTTGCTATTACATCTCCTATAAATCCCTATTTATCATCATGGTTTGCAAATAGCAACTTTGGTTGAATGGCACAACCACCAAAAGGGTTAGTGTATGTTCCTCCAAGATGTCATCCTTAACCAATAATTCTCTTCAGTCTGTAAGAAAATAGATGGATGAGAGTAATCATGAAATGGTTAACATGTTGACACAAAAAATAGGCATAATGTTTGATCATTTGATTTAAAACACTAACCATATTTACCAACAATTGGCATAACAAATGGCTATAATTGTTGATTACTCATGTGCTTTTCCCCTTCAAATGGTAAGACTTTTTTTAATCATATGATCATCCCAATCCTTGGGGTTTTTTTTATAGAGACACCATTGATAGTCCTTTTTACGTATAAAAGGTCCTTCTTCGATTACGTCTTATAGTTGCAAATTAACAAATATAAGTTTCACATTTATACAATTTTTCAAATAAACGTTATTTTATTCCATAAAGATGGGAGCTCTAATGCATATTCCTTGTGTATTATTATTAACCATATTCTTTTGTGAGTGTAGCTTTCGTTTAGATATGTTTTATATAATGTCAAAACTAGGAGACACTTTAGTATTTTTGTACATTGGACGGTTGTCGCTCCGATAAATGGGACCAGGCCCATTCTGCTTCGTTCAGCTTAACATCCATCAATACCCGTAGGGAGGGTAATTCAACCTCAACAGGTAGGACTGCTTCCATACCATATACAAGCTGATACGGTGTTGCCCCAGTGGATGTTCTGATTGACGTGCGGTACCCGTGCAAGGCAAACGGTAGCATCTCATGCCAGTCCTTGTAGGTGACTACCATCTTCTGCACAATCTACTTGATATTCTTATTTGCTGCCTCAACAGCGCCGTTCATCTTTGGCCTGTAAGGAGAAGAATTGTGATGTTGGATCTTGAAGTCCCGGCACAGCTCTGCCATCATTTTGTTGTTCAAGTTGGAACCATTATCAGTAATGATTCGCTCGGGCACTCCATACCGACAGATGATGTCTCTTTTCAGAAATCTGGCTACTACTTGCCTTGTAACATTGGCATAGGAAGCTGCTTCGACCCACTTGGTAAAATAGTCGATGCCGACCAGGATGAATTTGTGGCCATTTGAAGCAGTTGGCTCGATCTTGCCAATCATGTCAACGCCCCACATAGCAAAGGGCCAGGGTGAAGACATTATGTTCAAAGGATTGGGAGGCACATGCACCTTATCCGCGTAGATCTGGCATTTGTGGCATTTCCTGGCATAGGCACAACAGTCAGCATCCATTGTGATCCAGTAATAGCCCGACCTCAGCAACTTCTTGGCCATGGCATGCCCTCCAGCATGGGTACCAAAGGATCCTTCATGCACTTCATGCATCAACAAATCTGCTTCCGTCTTGTCAACACATCTGAGGAGTACCATATCAAAGTTCCTTTTGTATAAAGACCCATCAGTGTTTAAAAAGAAACTACCAGCAAGCCTTCTCAGAGTCTTCTTATCATTGGAAGATGCCCCAGATGGGTATGTTTGGTCCTCCAAGAAGCACTTAATGTCATGGAACCAAGGCTTATTATCTTTAACAACATCTGCTGCGAACACATATGCTGGTCTATCAAGTCTGGACACTGAGATCTGAGGTACAAAGTTGGCAGCTTGAACTTTGATCATGGACGAAATGGTAGCCAGAGCATCCGCAAACTGATTCTCGTCCCGAGGGATATACTCAAGCTTGACTGTTGTAAAGAAAGTCAATAACCTCCTTGTGTAATCCCTGTAAGGTATCAGATGATCCTGGTGTGTGTACCATTTGCCGTTGGTTTGATTGATTACCAAAGCTGAATCTCCGAATACGGTCAATGTCTTGATCCTGAGGTCAATGGCTTCCTCAAGACCCATAATACAAGCTTCGTATTCAGCTTCGTTGTTAGTGCAGTTGAAAGTGAGTTTTGTCGAGAAAGGCATGTGGACTCCTTTAGGTGTAATGAGTACTGCACCAACACCGCGGCCATTCATGTTAACAGCCCCATCAAACATCATAGTCCATTCTTCTTTCGGGTCAGGCCCTTCAGTGTGAATAGGCTCTTCATGATCTTTTGCTTTTATGAACATGATGTCTTCATCAGGGAAGTCAAATCTCATAGGCTGGTAATCATCAATAGGTTGCTCAACAAGATATTCAGACAATACACTGCCCTTGATGGCTTTCTGAGATGTGTATTGGATGTCATATTCTGTAAGAATCATTTGCCATCTTGCAACCCGTACGGTAAGAGCTGGCTTCTCAAATATGTACTTAACTGGGTCCATCTTTGAGATCAACAAAGTAGTGTGGGTCAACATATACTGTCTCAGTCGGCGAGCAGCCCACGCTAAAGCACAGCAAGTTTTCTCGAGCAGTGAATAACGCTGTTCACAGTCGATAAACTTTTTGCTTAGGTAGTATATTGCATACTCTTTTCGACCAGACTCGTAATGCTGGCCCAGCACACACCCCATTGACTCTTCTAATACTGTCAAGTACATGATTAGAGGTCTTCCTTCGACTGGCGGCATAAGGATTGGAGGTTCTTGCAAGTACTCCTTGATCTTGTCAAAAGCCTTCTGGCAGCCTTCATTCCACCTGACCGTTTGTTCCTTTCTCAGTAGTTTGAACAAGGGCTCACAGGTCGCTGTAAGGTGAGATATGAACCTTGAGATGTAGTTCAATCGACCTAAGAACCCTCGAACTTCCTTCTCTGTCTTCGGTGCAGGCATCTCTTGGATGGCTTTGACTTTATCAGGGTCAACTTCAATCCCTTTCTCGCTTACAATAAAACCCAGCAGCTTACCAGATCTCACCCCGAATGTGCATTTGTTGGGGTTCAGCTTCAGTTGATACTTCCTCAGACGCTTGAACAACTTCAGCAGATTTACCAGATGGTCTTCTTCAGTGAGGGACTTGGCAATCATGTCATCCACATAACATTCTATCTCTTTATGAATCATATCGTGGAATAATGTTACCATAGCCCGTTGATATGTTGCACCAGCATTCTTGAGCCCAAATGGCATTACCTTGTAGCAGAACGTGCCCCAGGGTGTGATGAATGTTATCTTCTCCATGTCTTCAGGTGACATTTTGATCTGATTGTATCCTGAGAATCCGTCCATGAAGGAGAATACCGAGAACTGAGTCGTGTTATCCACCAATATATCAATGTGAGGTAAAGGGAAGTCATCTTTCGGGCTGGCTCTGTTCAGATCCCGGTAGTCAACACACATTCTTACTTTGCCGTCCTTCTTAGGCACAGGTACTATGTTAGCAACCCACGGCGGATAGCTATTTACAGCAAGGAACCCGGCGTCCCATTGCTTTTGTACCTCTTCCTTGATTTTCATTGCCATGTCTGGGCGAGTGCGGCGCAGCTTCTGTTTAACCGGCGGGCATTCTTCTCTCAAAGGCAGCTTGTGCACAACAATGTCGGTGTCCAACCCTGGCATATCTTGATAAGACCAAGCAAACACGTCCACATACTCTTGAAGCAGGTCAATCAATTGTCTCTTCACTGAGTCTTGCAGGCAGGCCCCGATTTTAACTTCTTTCACGTCTTCATCTGTACCAAGATTGATCACTTCAACCTCCTCCTGGTGAGGAGTGATAACCTTTTCCTCTTGTCTTAACAACCTGGCTAGCTCTTCAGGAAGCTCATACTCTTCTTCAACCCCTTCATCAGCTTGATTGATTGGATTGTCAAAGTCATACGAAGTCATAGCCGTGCTGTTGTCGGTGCTGTCTGGAAGGCACTCTCTGCAAGGGTTCAGTTTGTTCATTTTAGTGATTGATTTTAATCTTGCTTAGAAAAGTGAAATAAAGTTATCATTTTGAAAACATCGCCATTTATTTTTGTACAAAAATAAAAATGGAAAAACAGTGAGCAGAAAAGAAAAAACTCATTTGCAAAAGATGTCTGATATTTCATTGATTAATCTTGTTTGCACAAAAGTACAGATGGTCCGATTACAAAATGAGTCTTGTCATCTTGGGCAAGATGAAAGACTTTGATGCATGCTATAAAATACAGGAAATAATAATTACTCTGCATGAGTAACTCTTATAATTTCCTGGGAAGACCAGTTCGAGATACTGCTCCCCGGGATCTTTGGACGAATCCAGCTTTCCAGGTTGCGTTCTTCTTCCAGCTCGTCTTCCACATTGTTGACAGCATCAGTGGTGAGCATCCCCCCACTCACAAAGTTGGGCTCTTTTGCAGCCTCTGCTTGATCTTGTTGAGTTGGTTTGTAACCCAACCCAAATCTGTCCTCTTTCTTCTCCACCGGTAGTAGTTTGCCCCAGCCTTGGGCAGTTCCTTCCTCAACAACCTTCCGGGCTTGTTGGTATGATGATATTGAAGTTCCAGGTACAACAGATGTTTCATTCACGTTCAAGGCTTCGAACCCTTGGCTCATTGTCTCATGGATCTCCCCATCCATCTCAATGTATTTATAAGTTGCCAGGTGGCTGACAAAAATATCCTCCTCTCCACAGATTGTAACGATTTGGCCCTCCCACTCGTATTTTAACTTCTGGTGAAGGGTAGAGGTCACGGCGCCAGCGGCGTGAATCCATGGCCTACCCAATAAACAGATGTAGGCGGGCTGTATATCCATCACGTAGAAGGTCGTTTTAAAGGTCTGCGGGCCAATCGTTATGGGCAACTCAATCTCTCCCAGAACCGATCTCTTTGAACCATCAAAGGCTCTCACCACCAGGTTGCTGGGTCTCAACGCCAATCCGTCATATTCTAGCTTCACCAGGGCCTTTTTAGGTAAGACATTGAGGGATGACCCCGTGTCTACCAGCACATGGGAAAGGACTGCACCTTTACCTTCCATGGTTATGTGCAAGGCCTTGTTATGGTTGCGGTCTTCCGTTGTCAAATCAGTGTTGGTGAACCCTAGTCCGTGACTAGCATTAACATTTCCAACTACAGCTTCCAGCTGATTGACAGTGATCTCTTCAGGCACGTAAGCTGCGTGCAAGACTTTGAGTAGTGGGTTCCGATGGGCTTCGGAGCACATAAGCAATGATAGGATTGAGATCTTGGAAGGCGTCTGATGAAGCTGATCCACTACTTTATAATCACTCTTTTTGATGATTCGCATGAACTCATCAACCTCTTGATCAAAGGGTGTTTTCAAAGCTTCTTTAACAGTCTGCTCTTCCTGCACCAAGCTCTTCCCTTTTGCCTTGGCAGCAGCTTCTGCTTCGGCAGTGGGTCTCTGAATTTGTGGAGCGAAAAGACATCCGCTTCGAGTGAATCCTCCGCCTCCTCCCACATTGTCTATTTGTGGTGCAGGGGTTGATGATTCGAAAGTGATTTTTTGTCCTTCGCAGTATAAGTCAGAGCCGTAATGCCAGGGGATGGCGTTACTGCTTTCATAAGGTACTGGTCCAGGCACCGTGATAGTGACTGGACTGACTGCAGCTGCGGAAGGGATTGTGATAGTCTGTGGATCATAATAAATTGTGACTGGTGCTCTGATGGGAGCAGCACTTTCTAAGTTGTAGGCAGAGTTGTTTTCAGGATCATAAAATATTGTGACAGTTGAGACATCTTCATGATTTGTTGCTGATGTTGTAGGAGACATTGTGGGAAGGATTGATGTTGTTGTTGTAGGAGTTTCAAAATAGAGCGGTGCTGGAGTTGTAGAAGGAACATTTGTTGATATCTGATCAGTTGAAACGACAGATGAAGTACTTGTTGATGAAGCCGAAGAATTGTCAGGAACAATGGTTGTTGCAGTTGTAGGAGATACCGGAATTGTTGCTGATGAGATTGCTGGATTTGTAGGAAATGATGTGGTGATCTGAAGCTGGCCACTCTGAATGAGACCATCTATGCCATTCCTCAGGTTATCGCACCCATTTACCGAGATATTGCAGTAAGCACACCCCAACTCACACCCCGGGAACATTTGACATTCGAGGAGTTGGGCCTTAATTTCCACCAACGGTGTCCGGATCTGACCCACACTAGTTATTAAATAAGACAGTTTGTCTTCTTCAATAGCGTTAATCCTGGGACCCCCGTGGTTTGGCATGGGGTTCTTATTAACATTGGGTGGTGGTGCGAAATTCAGAGCTTTTGAGTCTACCAGGTCTTGTACCTTCATATGCAGAGCTCTGCACTTTTCTGTACTGTGGCCAGGTGCATTTGAATGAAAAGCACATCTGGCGTTGGAGTCATAATTCCTGGGTAGACTGTTGGGATCTGGAGGTGCCAACGTCCTTAGCTCAACTAGGTTGAGTTTCAGGAGTTGTGGCAGCAATGTAGCATATGGCATAGGGATCGGATCGATCACCCTATTGGCTTGAGATGGCCTCTGCTGAAACGGCCTTTGCTGATTATTGTTGTTGGTGTTGTTGTAATTCCTTGGAGGATACTGAGGTTGTTGATGGTACTGTGGTTGTTGCTGGTAGTTTTGCTGTGGAGGTTGATAAACTGGTTGAGGATGAGCTGGAGCGGGAATGGTGACTGCTGCCACTGACCTGTGAACATATTGGGGTCTGCCCCTGTTGGTGTGGATGGCATTGGTCTCGCCAGTTCTTCTTGGGCCTGCAAAAGGCTTCCTTGTACTACTGGACGAGCTGGCACCATTGTCAGAAATCTTGCCCATTTTTAACAGGCTCTCAATTCTCTCCCCAGCTATGACAACATCTGCGAAGCTAGTGGAAGAGAAAGCAGCCAGCCTGTCAATATATGTTCCCTGGAGGGTGTTCATAAACATATCTGCCATTTCCCTCTCAGACATAGGTGGCTGAACAGCAGCAGCCAGTTGCCTCCATCTCTGGGCATATTCTCGGAAACTTTCCCTTGACGACTGTGACATTCCCATTAGGAGGGTCCTATTGGGTGCCATGTCTAAGTTGTACTGATACTGTCTGATAAAGGCCTCTGCCAGGTCCTTCCAACACCTGATAGTTGCTCTCGTCAGATGGGAGTACCATTCTCTTGAAGCTCCTGTCAAGCTGTCTTCGAAATAGAACATCCAGAGCTTCTCATCCATGGTATAGGCCTTCAACCTCCCCAGAAACGATTGTAAATGAGTCCGGGGGCATGAAGTCCCGTTGTATTTTTCAAAACAAGGAGGCTTGAACTTATGGGGAATCCTGACCCCGTCTACCAAGCCCATGTCCATGACGTCAAAACCCAAAGAGTTTTGAGACTCTAAGGACCTCAATTTCTCAGCTATCTCATCCAGCCTTCTATCATAAGCTTCCTCCCCAGCACCCATTACTGTGAATTGATCCTCTTGAGGGTCTTCTTGCAGTACCCTGCCTGCAGTGGCAGTCCCTTGAACATTTGCAGGAATATTGACTTCTGGATGAAGATGGGGGCCAAATACAGGGGGGTTAACATGAGGTTGGACCCTTTCATTGTTGCTGGTGCCGGCAGTCCCTATATGTGGATCTTCTTGATTTTGCCTTTCCACCATGGCCCTCAATCTTTCCTGGCTCTGAGCCATGTTGTTCATCACTTCCATAAACTGAGTTACCTGCGTTCTCATTTCCAATCTTTCGTTTGCCATTTGATTTCTAACCTCTGCAAGGTCCTGCTGTACCTGATCCATTTGGATGCCCGGAAGATTGTTACGGGTTGGATAACGGTGCGGACGGTTGAGGGGAAATACCCGGCGTCGAGCAATAATTCCTGAACATCACAACAGAGTTAGCAACAATAAAACAAAAACCTACAAAACAAACAAAGAGTTAGCATGCAATGCAGTATGCTTATTTGTTTTCAAGGTATCCGGCTTGGCATTCAGTTTTGACCCTTCCAGACCCTTGAAGATGCTGTTGATGTTGCTTTCGAAGTAAACTCGGATGGAACAAACTAATACATATATTACAAAAGCAAAATGGTACATAGTTCGTTTACAAATACAAGCCCTCTGAGGGGTCAAAATATATTACAAGAAAATAAAAGTACATGGAATGAAAGCAACAACAAACAAATGGTCAAACACCAAGACCAAACTCATCCTCCCGAACTTCCTTGAGAAGTGCTTCGGTCACAGGATCAGCTGGACGCTCCGTGAGATTCCTGATGAGGAGATTCCGGGTGGTAACAGCTGCAGTTAGCTTCTTGTGCTGACTTTGGTCTTTTGACCTCTTCACTCCAGCTTTGATCTTCAGCTCTGATATCTCCCTCTGGGCTGCTGCCAGGGCTTCTTGCTGCTCTTTTGCACTAGCTTCCAGTTGCTCTATCTTGTCTTGGACCCTCTTATCCTCCAGAGTACGAGCCTCGGTGATCCTGACCCACCTAGCCTGACTCTCCTTCAGATACAAGTTTGTCCTTGCTCTCTGGAACTGGGCTTCCTTGCAAGCATTCTTCAGAATTTGTTCTCCAGATTTAGACTTTTTGATATAATCCCCAGACTTCTCAATCTTAGTCAGATGCTCCACTCTCAACTTCTCTAACCTCTCAATATCCAACCTGCCCTCACTCCTCTCCCGGAGGGTCTTCTGCAAAGCCTGGGTCAATTTCTCATTTCTTTCTTTCAAGCTCTCAAACTCCTCCAAACTGACAGTGGCAGGGGGGCTGAGGATGGCCCAGGCATATCCTCCATAGTAAAGGGCATTCCAGAGAATTGAGCCCTGGCATGGGACCATTCATAATATTGTGCTGATGCCACATTGTTGCACTTCCCCAGAATGGTCACTCCCTTGGTTTGAACATTATCCCAGGCCCAGGCAGCCTGCCTAACAATAGCCAGATTAGGCTTGTTCTCACAATAAAGAGTCTCAACCAAGTCCTGTGCCTTAGGAGTGTGGACCAGTGCATAGCCCAGTTGCCTTCTGAACAGCAGAGGATTGTAATTAATACTACCCTTAACTCCTATTAGGGGCACATTGGGAAAATGCCCACAGCTGGTGATGATATCCCTGCCCTTGGTGCTTTGAGTGCACCACCTGATATCGGCTGAAGTTAGAGCAGTGAGTCTCTTAGCCCAGTTTCTCTGCTGATGAGGATTCAAAAATGCATTTGTCCTGGGTAGATGCCTGAGAAGCCAAGTATGGAACAATGGAGCACAACACCTCACTAATCTTCCCCTCTGCTTTTCATTCCTCTGATGTACTGAGTAATAGAGATCCCCCAATAAAGTGGGTACTGGGTTCTTCAGGATAAAAAGATGGATTGCATTCTTGCTAATGAATCGAGGCTCATCTGCAAACAATACAATTCCATATATGCTCAGGGCCAATAAAGCACAAACAGCTTTCCATTCTCCTAAAGAAGCTTTCAGGGTAGCTTGAGAGATCAAGAAATCCAGATGGAAACCAGGGATTCCAGCTTTAGAAGTCATATGCTGCTCAATCAGGATAGGTTCCAGATGCAAAGCCTTTGCTACTTCTCCATTACCAGGAAAGACCATCTCAGGGTTGAAAGGGAGTCCACCCCTGATAGGCATACCAACTAATGATGAGTATTCTTCCAATAAAGGGCCCAACTGAAAGTCTTGAAAAGTGAAACATCTCAGTGGGGGATCATAAAACTGAATGCAAGTGTGGATCAGGCTTCTCTGTGAAGGGTCCAGATCCATAACCATATCAAGTATATCTCCATAGTGTTCCCTGAACAATGGTATGTGATCTGGAGTAATCAGGGTCTGAATCCTCCTGATGTCAGATAGCTCTGGCTGGAAGAAGTGATAGGTGATGTTGCTCTTTTTAGGTGCCATGATGTTGAGGAGATAGGTGCTGATGATAACACTGAAGAATGGGCCACTGATTGGCTGGTGCTGATGACTGAAGTGGATAGCTGATAGCAGAAGCAGATGCTGATGAAGATAGGTCAATACTGAAGATGGGGTCAAAACCAAAACCAAATGAAGATGGATACCCTGAAACACAAATAAGCAAAATGTCAATATGATGCAATGATTATGTATGCAAATGATATGCAAGGGTTTGTGACTGAGCTGGATCTGATCAAAAATGCCCTGATATAGGTCCAAGTATGTTCAAGAAATCCAGATGGAGGTCTATAAATCCAGTAACCAAGGTGGGGGACTCAAATAAAGAGCCACATGTCCAGGGTTTTAGAATCACAAGAACTGTCCCAAAATGGAGTATTCTTAAACAAACAAAGTAACAGGGTATTCTGAGGTCAAGGTACCTGCAAACCTGTAAACAGCCCAACCCCCTCACAGGTGGTGTTCTAGAACAAGGATCCTCAGACTTGGATCAGTTATGAGAAGTGTAAACACTTCTAACCCGGAGGTACAGTGTTTACAATAACCATAAAAGTTCCTCCTCTAATTCACCCCAGTTTCTGAAGGTCAATACTAAAAGGTCATCCAGACTTAGCAGGCTTCCCAGATAGCCCTAGCATTGCAGGAAATCTGCAACACAGAGTTCTCAAGAAGAAACCCATATCTGAACCGTGTTTCATATTCCCGCACCAGACCGAGATGGAATGGGAAAGAATATGATTCACTCTAGCCTAGGTGTCACTCAGGTCCCAGGTATAGGACCTTAACTCTCAATGGAACACCCACCCACCAAAGCAAAACCAGATCCAGCCAGCAACACAATATGACAGTATGATATAATGCAAAACTATAAAGAAAGCAGTAAAGCAACTGTACATAAAGTAAAAAAATAAATACAAGTACAAACACAAATAAGCACTTAACACCCCAGTAAACACAAATCAATCAAGCGCTAGGAGGAACCCACAAAAGAACCAGAAGCCCTGGTTGCAGTATAAGGGTCCCCAGCAGAGTCGCCAAGCTGTCGCTCCGATAAATGGGACCAGGCCCAGATAAAGGTACAGACGCGAACGGTCGGCGAGAGGGACAATGAGAACACACAGCCGTGAACTCACTGGAGAATGAATAGAGTCGCCAGCTAGGCATTTTTTATCCCGGAGGAAAGGCAATGCTGCATAGACCTAGAAAGACATGGATAAGACGGTCGCGAACCAGAGAGACTGAGAAAGGGGGTTGGTTACAACCTGGGAAGGTATTAGCACCCAAATTGTCCGTCGTACTCGACGGGATCCACGCTTAAAAGATTTGTGTTTCAAAGGGGTAGTGTCAGTGCAATTTGTGTATAAAAGAGCTGGAAAAGGATGTACAGGTGTCAGTGTAAAAGAAGTGAGAAGTGTGATATCTACAGTGTCAGTGTAAGGAATAAGAATGAATTGCTCAAGATCATGAGGCTTAAAGAATGAGGCTAGAAATAGGGGGAATATACAGAGACGTTTGTTCGATAACTGTTAAGTTATGCCTACGTATCCTCTCGTGCAATGAGGAAGTCAGAACACCGTAGTTCGACCCAATGAGACTGAAAGATGAATTAACTTGTGAACTGCTTACTTGCCTATGCTCAAGTGTATGATCCGTCTGGCACAGATGCAAACTGTCTTGCATTAGACGGAAGAAGCAAGTTCTTGTTTGTGAGTGAATGAGATGAGAAAAGAATCCCGAAGGAGACGATTATGGTTTGTTTTTGAGTTTTCAGCCTTTTATTGCTTTTGAGAATTTATCATAAGTTAATGAGCTTAAGCCTAAACCAATGGGTTAGTAAACCCATCACATCTTCCCTCTGATTAGGGGTAATGAGAATACCTTAGGTGTGAAGTCAGATTCTCACACTTAATCACCTTTGGTGTAGGATTAAGATCATTAACCTACTTGTGATTATTTAGATATTTTTGTTGTTTTTGTTTAGTGTTAAGTAATGAGGTTAAGCCATAATCAGGGATTTAACAGACTCATTACACCATCCTAATAGAAGGATAATAGATGAGAATGTTTAAGCTGAGGAAAACTCCTCAACTTAATCCATGATTAGGGATTAAACTCATGACAAAACAAAGCCTTTATTGAGTGGATTTTAGTTAATGATATGATGATGAAGTGAGTTTTATGATTTGTAAGACAACTTGAGGGGGACTTGTCCATTAACACTAGGGTTAGTCCTTCTTAACCATTTAAGGAAGAATTAGAACCCTAATGCAAGGCCCAAGTTACAAGTGTGATGTCTTGATGATTATTAAGTGAATTGATTAAGAGATTTAAACACATTAAGGGTTTAACACTTAGGATTAAAGTTATACACTCCATCCTAAGAGAAGGATGCAGGCATAAGCTTAATCACAAAGCCTTAAAGCCTTTAGGGTTTAGTCCCTGATTATGAGATGAGAAGAGAAGACTCAAAGAGACACAAAGGTAAAACTAAGAGGGGAAACTAATCAAAACCCTAATCATTGTCATACTTGGTTGTTCCTAAGGTTTGTGAGGTTTACAAGAGAAATCTTCAATGGAACCACCAGGAAGCAGATGAAAGGATCAAGAGAAGCAAAGTAACTTGCTTCATTCAATAAGTCAAGTCACTTGAAGAAAGAAAGGTAGGAAGAAGAAGAATGAGCAAGCTCAAACTCAAACACAAACAACAATGCAGCAATGGATGCAAGAGAGATGAAAAGAAAAGTTATGAGAAGTGAAGGCAAATTCACTTCTCAAAAACACTTACCACCTGAAAGGTTAGAAAAGAAATGCACTGCTATGCAAAATGGGATGAGATGACATGATGAGAAACAAAACCAGAAGCATTTACATGATGCTAATGATGTTATGAGATGCTACAAACATGAGGCAGCACATGGAGATGATCATATAAGTTCATGAATGCAAATGAAGCAAGTTAAGAAGCAAGGACATACATGAAAAGTTATGAAGTGCACATGACATACAACATGGCAAATACATGATGCAATGATCAAACATGTTTTCAACATGTCTTATGATGTCAAATGAATCAAATGGATGCTTGAAATGGCATGGCAAGTCATATTATGCAAGAGAATGCAAGATGGATGCATATGGAAGTCCAAATTAGGGTTTATGAACCATACATCAAACAAAAGTCAAAATCAGAAGCAAACCCTAAGATAAAAAATTGAAAATGCCACTCAAAGGACCCCTAATCCTATACTAAATCAATGCCCAAAGGAGAGATCTCAACCCTTAACCAATTTCAAATTATGGTTTTCTTAAGATTCCTAGGGTTTTAGGGTTCCTAAACAAGAAAATTATCAAACAAATTGAAAATGAAAGATCAAATCATGGCCATTTAATCTCATAAACTACATGCTAAACACAATGCAATGCAAAAAGAATCAATGTCCAACTCTTCCTGGATAGGCAGAAATGATTTTTGGAACTTTGGATCAAATTAATGCATAAAAAAGATTTTAAATCAATGAAAAATTCTCAAAATGCATCAAGATCAAAAAATAAATTTGGTTTGAATATTGGACAATGTTTCTAAATGTCTTAGAACATTTCATGAATTTTTTGGTGATTTTTAAATACCTAAAAGTATTTTTAATAAATTAATTTTCATTAATCAATTAAAAATAAACTTTTAAATATTTAAAAATACTTTTTTAATGCTAAAAATGAAAATAAAAATATTTTTGTGTCTTAAAAATTAATGAAATTCTTGAGAAAAAGTTTCATAATTTTTAAACAATTTTTACTATTTTAAATAAATTATGGAAGTTTAATACAAAGAAAATGAAAATAAAAGTAAATAAATGAAAAGTATTCAGATCTGATGGTGGAGATTTGAACTGGGCTTGAGATGGTTGACTGGCGCGCGAATCCAAGGGCTGTGGTTGGTTCTGATTAAATTAATTTAATTAAGATTAATTAAACTAATGAAAAGGGATTAGGGCTAACTGAGTGAATCTGGGCCAGTCATTCACGCGGCAAGTCAATGGGGTCAACTAATCCTACGCTCCAGATTCAAATGGACTTAATGACCTGAGATTAGGGCAAATGACATTCAGGTGACCGGAGGGAAGCTCCGGTCATCTTCTCCGGCAACAACAAAACCCTAGAATACGATTCAGGCCACCATTCTTCAAATCAAAGCCAGGGAAATGTTCCTCTACTCAAACCTCACTCAAAACACCTCTCAAACTAAATTTCTCATGCTTAAACTAAGAGAATCGAAGCCATGAAGATTCACGGGCAAAGTTTCAGAGCCCTGGTAAATCCTCATTTCTCACTCATTTCTAATTCTAAAACCATCCCCATGATCAGCAAGACATACATAATCAATTTATAACTTAAAAATCAAGCTCTGAGAGAAAAGTTTCATGGCCATACCTGAGATGGAGACTCCTGTTTCTGGGCTTTCAGAGCTATTCTTTGGCGCAAGCTTACTCCACTGATTCCCCTGGTGCTAATGGTAGGCTTGGAATGAGCTTAAGCAAGCTATTTTGAGAGATTCCAATCTGATATAGCAGAAAATGAGTTCTGTGTGTGAGTGGTTTCAAGCTCTGTCAATGGTTGGTTCTTGCTCTCTTGAGTGTGTTTGACTTGTTAGTGAAGAAAGTTTTGGTGTTTTGTGGCTGTGAAAGGTGATTCGAAGAAGGGAAGCTTTGTGACAGTTTTTATGAAGGCTGAGTTCTAGTGTGCTTCTGGCTGTTTTGAGTGTTGGTCTGGGCTTAATGAAGCATGGTGAGTTGATTAGTGGAATTGTTTCTTGTGTTTGTGAGCTATGGAGACAGATTCGAAGATAAATGCAAAATGGGGTGAGTTTGTGTATGTCCTGCTAGGGCTTGTTTCAGGCTGGCTCCTTATGTGAAATGGCTAGCAAATGGATAGTATAAACAACTCCAATTGGTCAGATGATGTGACTTGGCCTGCTGTGATAGGTAAGTTCACTTTTGCAAATTGTCAACCTTTTTGTAAGAGAGGCATGGGCTAAGTTCTAGCTTGGTACAAGAGTGTGGGCTGGCACAGCATGGTGTGTGAGTGAGGCTAGGGTGGTTCAGCAGCCAAGGCAACAAGTTGGTGAAAGTGTGATGATGATTTTGCAAGTTGATCATCTTTGGTTCACATGTAACTTTCTTGCCACACAAACCATGGGAAGTGAGAAATACTTAGTCCATTCTGAATTTTTGGTCACATGTAATGTTTATGTGATGGTTAGACATGAATTAGAGGTTACAAATGCCTTGGTACAAAGTTCTTGCAAGTTTCTCATTTGGTGCACATCTTGAAAATTAATGATTTTTGCCAACTTTGACACACCATAACTTTTGATCCAAAATGAATTAGGTCATGTTCTTGTACTTTTTGAAAAGGGAAAAATGTTTTCTACAACTTTCATGACCAAAGTTTTTTCATTTGGAGCATTTTTGGATCAAAAAGTAAGGTTTGAAAAGTGACCTAAAATGACATATTCTTTAAAAGTCAACTATGCCCAAAAAAGTCAACTTTGCAAAAACTTCAAATTCTTGAATTTTGTGAACTTCAACCTTCTTCCATGATCAAATAAAGATCATATACACTCAAAATGATGAAGATCACCCCTTGGTTGGGTCATTGGGGGCCTCAGATGCCCTGATTTTGCACTGACTTGTCCAGAAAGTCAACTCTTGATCAGGTGACTTCCCCATGGAATTTCTTCATGAAAATTGATATGCACACTCCCTATACCATATAGAGACCAATGGAAACAAGAATGACCAAAAAAATTGGAGTTATGGCCTCTGAAACCAAAACCCTAATTTTAGGTCATCTGTGCAGTCAAACTTGGCTCTGCCTCCATACCAATCCCAGTTCTTGTGATTCTTTGGCATTCTTGACTTTGGGAAGATATAATATGATGCTTGAACACACATGGACTCCTTTGAAGTGATTGATGACCTTTGGAGTGGCTCAAGAAGCTCTTGGATTGCTCAGATCACAAACCCTAGATGCAGATGACTTAGAACCAATGCAAAGACTTAAAAATGTGATATGAGATGTTATGATTGTGTTTATGCATATGAAATGATCACAAGCCATGGTGTGAATGGGTGAGGGCAAATTTGGGGTGTTTACAGCTGCCCCTATTCAAACATGAGTTAGCTGTGCAGGTTGTAAGCAACGGCTTAACAGGCAAACAAGATAACTTGTGGTTGAATACCAAAGACAGTCCAAAATTTGCACTCACAGAATGAAGAAGAAAAGGGATATAGATTGTAAAGGAAAATAAAGTATATTGTAAAGTGTGGGCGACGGAGGACGACCGTCGAGCAGAGGACGACTGCTGGGTAAAGAGCAATGACGGGGACGGTCGACATGCTGGGAAAAGTGCGGGAAATAAAGCGATGACGGGGACGGCCGACATGCTGGGGATAAAAGAATTATGATGGGGACGGCCATCAAGTAAAGCTGTAAAATTTTCTGGGGATTAATGAAACATGACGGGGACGGCCATCAAGTTCATAAAGTAATGTAACCAACGATGGGGACGGCCATCGGGCTAAAAAAGGAAAAGGGACCACGATGGGGATGGCCATCGGGTTAAAGAATAAATGAAATAAACAGATGATGAGGTACGGTCATCAAAGGTGAAGGACGATCACCTAGCAGGGGACGGCTGCTCTGTTGGGTTAAGATGAGGGACGGTCATCTAAGGTGGAGGACGACCACCTGGCAGGGTACGGCGGCCGAAAGTATCGCGACATAGGACGAATGCCGGATAAAAAGGTCAACGATGGGGACGGCCATCGGATAAAATGATGAAGGACGATCATCAAGAGGTGGAGGACGACCACCTAGCAGGGGACGGCTGCTAAATATCAACGATGGGGACGGCCATCGGATGAGCATGATGGAGGACGACCATCAAGAGGTGGAGGACGACCACCTAGCAGGGTACGGCTGCTCTCAGGGTCTATCATGACACAGGATGAATGCCAGATAAACAATGGGGACGGCCATTGGATAAAATGATGAAGGACGATCATCAAGAGGTGGAGGACGACCACCTAGCAGGGGATGGCTGCTAAATATCAACGATGGGGACGGCCATCGGATGAGCATGATGGAGGACGACCATCAAGAGGTGGAGGACGACCACCTAGCAGGGTACGGCTGCTCTCAGGGTCTATCATGACACAGGACGAATGTCAGATAAAAAGGAAAATTTGCTTTGTTGGCAACCTACTGGGGAATGGTAAACACGGACGAGTGTTTACATCCAAGAAACAAAAGGTATAAGTGTTTGGTATTGTGTATAGATTAAAGATGCGGACGAGCATCCCTAAGACTACGATACGGACGAGTATCGGATAGAAACAAATACTGACACGTGTTCAGAGATGATGATACGGACGAGTATCAACTGGTTAACAAAGAACACGGACGAGTGTTAATTCTGAGGGGACTCTTCTGGGGAATAGTAGACACAGGCGAGTATCTACATTCAAGAAGACAAATGTGTTTGACACAGTGTATGGATTAAAGATGCGGACGAGCATCCTTAAGACTATGATACGGACGAGTATCAGGTAGAAACAAACTCTAGACGCATGCTCTGAGATGATGATACGGACGAGTACCATCTGGTTAACAAAGAACACGGACGAGTGTTGACTCTGAGGGGATTGGAGTGGTATATACAGGATACGGACGAGTATCTGTATAAGAGTGATTGGTATATAGATAAGTATTTAACTGCTGGGGAGAGTGACACGGACGAGTGTCAAAAGGAGAAGAGTGTAATATGAACAAGTATCTGATATACAAAGTGTAGACGACTGCGCTGGGGATATGACACGGACGGGTGTCAAAGGATTGTCATATATAAGTATATGTGAGTGCAAAGAGGACGTCTTTGGCTTTCTGCTGGAGTTATGACACAAATGGGTGTCAAAAAGTATCTGTAATACGAGTGTTGTGTTTGCACAGGGTATTCGGGTGACTTTACTGGGGAGTGATGACACGGACGGGTGTCAAAGGGAGTATATATACTGGTGTTTGTGAATGTGAGGCAACTGATTTTGCTGGGGAATCTCCGTTGGGGATTTGGGGAAAGTATTCTGTATATTGACGGATTGTCATTATTCACAAGTGTTGATTCAAAACATGGCTCATGATTATGCTATATGCTTGATTTTTGCCGTAACGCTCCGTGTTAAAACGGAATGCTACGCTTTGTGGGTGAGTATGATGCGAATGCTATGATTATGCAAAGATACCAAACCGGGATTCGGATCCCGCTGCCACGAAGACCTTCGATCGATCTGTTGAAATGGACATCCCAGGTGGGGATGAGGTCATTGGTAGATCTGATGATATGATATCTGCTTGGGGATTCGGGTCACTGAGAGACCTATTCCAATAAATGAAAGACCCAGCTGGGGTTTGTAGAAGCTTTCTTCACTCTGTTGTGATCTTCTATGCGCTGCTCTTCTGGATAGAGGCTGGAGCTCTGTGGGGAAATGGTTCCCTGTCCTTTGTACTCGGCTGAGGATGAAATGGCAACTCGGCTGGGGAGAAAGAGAAATCACTGGAAGACCTCCTCAGAAATTCCGTTGAGGTGGATTCTTGACTCAGCCGGGGATATGGGCGCCTTCTGTGATGCCTGGCAACTCTGATGGGGAGAAGTAGCAAGTGGCAACTCAGCTGGGGAGAAGGCATTTAGGGTGCGGAGACTGAGTGTTGATTTGCCAGCTTGCTGGGATGAAGCTTACATGCACCAAGTTGCATTCTGGATACCTGCAATCCTGCAAAGATAGGGAAACGCACAAGTAATCCCGAGGTATCCTTTACTGGATTCCGTCATAGGAGTTTAGACACTTCTGAGAGTAAGTATGTTTCCTGCAAGCATGTTTTTATTTTTGAAGATAAACATATGTATTCTATGCAATCAGTTTTCTTTTAAGATATCAGACATTTTTTGCAAATAAAATGTACAAGACGAGACATGACTGAAAATATGCTTTTATTAATTCATATGCCCTGAATTGGCGAGATACAGTCAAAGAAACAAATCCCCTGAGATGAGGAGATCGTTACAAATTGAGAAACAAAATGCTGGCAATGTTGATGACGCTTTAAGGAGCTTCCTCTTTACTATGACTCGTATAACTTTTGACGTTCTTCTCACCTTGCTTTCTGAAGGATGTTGATTCTGATTGAAGCTTGATCCTTTCGGAGCTTACCAAGTTGTAAGTGATACAGACGAATTCAGAATGCAGTTGTTCGCTTATTCCCTTATTTTGCATGGATCGCCCTTTCGGGTTTTCAATCCATCGGGATACCCATTTTTTCCTGAGCTGTCCAATGCGGCTTTTCAACTCAGCAGGTGTACATTTTTTGTTTATTTTCCCTTATTTTTGCCCGAGTCTTTTATTCTGTTTTTGACTCGCCGGGATGCCCTATTTTTGCCTGGACTTACATTCTGTTTTTATGTCCAGCGGGTTATTTTTATGCGAAGTATTTTTTAACTGCATATGAATTCACAGGGGACGGGAAATCTTCACCATCCATGGTGCTGAGCATCAGTGCTCCACCAGAGAAAACTTTCTTTACTACAAATGGACCTTCATAGTTCGGAGTCCACTTGCCCCTGTGGTCTGTATGAGGAGGGAGGATCCTTTTCAACACAAGATCTCCTACTTGGTACTCTCGGTGCCTGACTTTTTGATCGAAGGCTTTCTTCATTCTCTTCTGATATAACTGCCCATGACAGATTGCAGCCAACCTTTTCTCTTCAACCAGACTCAGTTGCTCGTATCGGGCCCGAACCCATTCTGCTTCACTCAGTTTAACATCCATCAATACCCGTAGGGAGGGTAGTTCAACTTCGACAGGTAGGACTGCTTCCATACCATAGACAAGCTGATACGGTGTTGCCCCAGTGGATGTTCTGATTGACGTGCGGTACCCATGCAAGGCAAATGGTAGCATCTCATGCCAGTCTTTGTAAGTGACTACCATCTTCTGCACAATCTTCTTGATATTCTTATTTGCTGCCTCAACAGCGCCATTCATCTTTGGCCTATAAGGAGAAGAATTGTGATGTTGAATCTTGAAGTCCCGGCACAGCTCTGCCATCATTTTGTTGTTTAGATTGGAACCATTATCAGTAATGATTCGCTCGGGAACTCCGTATCGACAGATGATATCTCTTTTCAGAAATCTGGCTACCACTTGTCTTGTGACATTTGCATATGATGCTGCTTCAACCCACTTGGTGAAATAGTCGATAGCAACCAAGATGAATCTGTGGCCGTTCGAAGCAGTCAGTTCAATCTTACCAATCATGTCAATGCCCCACATAGCAAAGGGCCATGGTGAAGATATTACATTCAAAGGATTGGGAGGCACATGCACCTTATCTGCATAAATCTGGCATTTATGGCATTTCCTGGCGTAGGCACAACAATCAGTATCCATTGTAATCCAGTAATAGCCTGATCTTAGCAACTTTTTAGCCATTGCATGTCCTCCAGCATGGGTACCAAAGGATCCTTCGTGCACTTCATGCATCAACAAATCTGCTTCTGTCCTGTCGACGCATCTGAGGAGTACCATATCAAAGTTCCTTTTGTACAGGGAACCATCAGTGTTCAGAAAGAAACTACCAGCAAGCCTTCTTAATGTCTTCTTATCATTGGATGATGCCCCAGGTGGGTATGTTTGATCCTCTAAGAAGCACTTAATGTCATGGAACCAAGGCTTATTATCTTTAATAACATCTGCTGCGAACACATATGCTGGTCTGTCCAGTCTGGACACTGAGATCTGAGGTACAAAGTTGGCAGCCTGAACTTTGATCATGGACGAAATGGTAGCCAGAGCATATGCAAACTGATTCTCGTCCCGAGGGATATAATCAAGCTTGACTGTTGTAAAGAAAGTCAATAACCTCCTTATATAATCCCTGTAAGGTATCAGACGATCCTGGTGGGTGTACCATTTGCCGTTGGTTTGATTGATTACCAGAGCTGAATCTCCGAATACGGTCAATGTCTTGATCCTGAGGTCAATGGCTTCCTCAAGACCCATAATGCAAGCTTCGTATTCAGCTTCGTTGTTAGTGCAGTTGAAAGTGAGCTTTGCCGAGAAAGGCATGTGAACTCCTTTGGGTGTAATGAGTACTGCACCAACACCACGACCATTCATGTTAACAGCCCCATCAAACATCATAGTCCATTCTTCCCCCGGGTCAGGCCCTTCAGTGTGAACAGGCTCTTCATGATCTTTTGCTTTTATGAACATGATGTGTTCATCAGGGAAGTCAAATCTCATAGGCTGGTAATCATCAATAGGTTTCTCACCAAGATATTCAGACAATACACTGCCCTTGATGGCTTTCTGAGATGTGTATTGGATGTCATATTCAGTGAGGATCATTTGCCATCTTGCAACCCGTCCGGTAAGTGCTGGCTTCTCAAATATGTACTTAACTGGGTCCATCTTTGAGATCAACAAAGTAGTGTGGGTCAACATATACTGTCTCAGTCGGCGAGCAGCCCACGCTAAAGCACAGCAAGTTTTCTCGAGCAGTGAATAACGTTGTTCACAGTCGGTAAAATTTTTGCTCAGGTAGTATATTGCATACTCTTTTCGACCAGACTCGTCATGCTGGCCCAGCACACACCCCATTGACTCTTCTAGTACTGTCAAGTACATTATCAGAGGTCTTCCTTCAACTGGAGGCATGAGGATTGGAGGCTCTTGTAAGTATTCCTTGATCTTGTCAAATGCCTTCTGGCAGTCTTCATTCCACCTGACCGTCTGTTCCTTCCTCAACAATTTGAACAAAGGTTCACAGGTTGCCGTAAGGTGAGATATGAACCGTGAGATGTAGTTCAATCGACCTAAGAACCCTCGAACTTCCTTCTCTGTCTTTGGTGCAGGCATTTCTTGAATGGCTTTGACTTTATCAGGGTCAACTTCAATCCCTTTCTCACTCACAATAAATCCCAGCAACTTACCGGATCGTACCCCGAATGTGCATTTGTTGGGGTTTAACTTCAGTTGGTATTTCCTCAAACGCTTGAATAGCTTTAGCAGATTTACCAGGTGGTCTTCTTCAGTGAGGGACTTGGCAATCATGTCATCCACATAACATTCAATTTCTTTATGGATCATATCGTGGAATAATGTCACCATAGCCCGTTGATATGTTGCACCGGCATTCTTGAGCCCAAATGGCATTACCTTGTAGCAGAACGTGCCCCAGGGTGTGATGAAGGTTGTCTTCTCCATGTCTTCAGGTGACATTTTAATCTGATTGTATCCTGAAAATCCGTCCATGAAGGAGAATACCGAGAACTGAGCCGTATTATCCACCAATACATCAATGTGAGGTAATGGGAAATCATCCTTCGGGCTGGCTCTGTTCAGATCCCGGTAGTCAACACACATTCTTACTTTGCCGTCTTTCTTAGGTACAGGTACGATATTAGCAACCCATGGTGGATAGCTAGTTACGGCAAGGAACCCGGCGTCCCATTGCTTTTGTACCTCTTCCTTGATTTTCATTGCCATGTCCGGGCGAGTACGGCGCAGCTTCTGTTTAACCGGCGGGCATTCTTCCCTCAAAGGCAGCTTGTGCACAACAATTTCGGTATCCAACCCTGGCATATCTTGATAAGACCAAGCGAACACGTCCACATACTCTTGAAGCAGGTCAATCAGCTGTCTCTTCACTGAGTCTTGTAAGCAGGCCCCGATTTTAACTTCTTTCACGTCTTCATCTGTACCAAGATTGATTGTTTCAACCTCCTCCTGGTGAGGAGTAATAACCTTTTCCTCCTGTCTTAACAACCTGGCTAGCTCTTCAGGAAGCTCATATTCTTCTTCAACCCCTTCATCAGCTTGATTGATTGGATTGTCAAAGTCATACGAAGTCATAGCCGTGCTGTTGTCGGTGCTGTCTGGAAGGCACACTCTGCAAGGGTTCAGTTTGTTCATTTTAGTGATTTGATTTTAACCTTGTTTAGAAAAGTGAAATAAAGTTGTCATTTTGAAAACACTGCCATTTATTTTTTTGTACAAAAAGAAAAATGGAAAAACAGTGAACAGAAAAGAGAAAAAAACTCATTTGCAAAAAGATGTCTGATATTTCATTGATTAATCTTGTTGCACAAAAAGTACAGATGGCCCGATTACAAAATGAGTCTTGTCATCTTGGGCAAGATGCAAGACTTTGATGCATGCTTATAAAATACAGGAAATAATAATTACTCTGCATGAGTAACTCTTATAATTTCCTGGGAAGACCAGTTCGAGATACTGCTCCCCGGGACCTTTGGACGGATCCAACTCTCCAGGTTGCGTTCTTCTTCATCCTCGTCTTCCAAATTGTTGACAGCATCAGGGGTGAGCATCCCCCCACTAACAAAGTTGGGCTCCTTTGCAGCCTCTGCTTGATCTTGTTGAGTTGGTTTGTAACCCAACCCAAATCTATCCTCTTTCTTCTCCACCGGTAGCAGTTTGCCCCAGCCTTGGGCACTTCCTTCTTCAACAACCTTCCGGGCTTGTTGATATGATGTCATTGAGGTTCCAGGTACAGCAGAAGTTTCATTCACGTTTAAGGCTTCGAAACCTTGGCTCATTGTTTCATGGATCTCCCCATCCATCTCAATGTATTTGTAGGTAGCCAGGTGGCTGACAAAAATATCCTCCTCTCCACAGATTGTAACGATTTGGCCCTCCCACTCGAATTTTAACTTCTGGTGAAGGGTTGAGGTCACGGCGCCAGCGGCGTGAATCCATGGCCTACCCAATAGACAGCTGTAGGCAGGCTGTATATCCATCACGTAGAAGGTCCTTTTGAAAGTTTGCGGGCCAATCGTTATGGGCAACTCAATCTCACCCAGAACCGATCTCTTAGAACCATCAAAGGCTCTCACCACCAGGTTGCTGGGTCTTAACGCCAATCCGTCATACTCTAGCTTCACAAGGGCCTTTTTAGGTAAGACATTGAGGGATGACCCTGTGTCTACCAGCACATGGGAAAGGACTGCACCTTTACATTCCATGGTTATGTGCAAAGCCTTGTTATGGTTGCGGCCCTCCGTGGTCAAATCGGTGTTGGTGAACCCTAGTCCATGACTAGCATTAACATTTCCAACCACAGCTTCCAACTGATTGACGGTGATCTCTTCAGGCACATAAGCGGCGTGCAAGACTTTTAGTAGTGCATCCCGATGAGCTTCGGAGCACATAAGCAATAATAGGATTGAGATCTTGGAAGGCGTCTGATGAAGCTGATCCACTATTTTGTAATCACTTTTCTTGATGATTCTCATGAACTCATCAACCTCTTGATCAAAGGGTGTTTTCAAAGCTTCTTTAACAACCTGCTCTTCTTGCACCAAGCTTTTTCCTTTTGCCTTGGCAGCAGCTTCTGCTTCGGCAGTGGGTCTTTGAATTTGTGGAGCAAAGAGACGCCCGCTTCGAGTGAAGCCTCCGCCTCCTCCCACATTGTCTATTTGTGGTGCAGGGGTTGATGATTCAAAAGTGATTTTTTGTCCTTCGCAGTACAGGTCAGAGCCGTAATGCCACGGGATGGCATTACTGCTTTCATACGGTACTGGTCCAGGCACCGTGATAGTGACTGGACTGAGTGCAGCTGCGGAAGGAACTGTGATAGTCTGTGGATCGTAGTATATCGTGACTGGTGCTCTGATGGGAGTAGCACTTTGTGAATTGTAAGCAGAGTTATTTTCTGGATCGTAATAAATTGTAACGGTTGAGACATCTTCATTGTTTGTTGCTGGTGTTGTAGGAGACATTGTCAGAAGGATGGGTGTTGTTGTTGTAGGAGTTTCAAAATGAAGTGGTGCTGAAGCTGTAGAAGGAAAGTTTGTTGATATCTGGTCAGTTGAAATGACAGATGAAATACTTGTTGATGAAGCTGAAGAGTTGTCGGGAACAATGGTTGTTGCAGTTGTAGTAGATACTGGAATTGTGGCTGATGAGATTGTTGGATTTGTAGGAAATGATGTGGTGATTTAAAGTTGGCCACTCTAAATGAGACCATCTATGCCATTCCTCAAGTTATCGCACCCATTTACCGAAATATTGCAGCAAGCACACCCTAACTCACACCCCGGGAACATTTGACATTCGAGGAGTTGAGCCTTAATCTCTACTAACGGTGTCCGAATCTGACCCACACTGGTTATTAAATAAGACGGCTTGTCTTCTTCAATAGCATTGATTTTGGGACCTCCGTGATGCGGCATAGGGTTCTTATTGACATTGGGTGGTGGTGCGAAATTCAGAGCTTTAGAGTCTACCAGGTCTTGTACCTTCATGTGCAAGGCTCTGCACTTTTCTGTACTGTGGCCAGGTGCATTTGAGTGAAAAGCACATCTGGCGTTGGAGTCATAATTCCTGGGTAGACTATTGGGATCTGGAGGTGCCAACGTCCTTAGCTCAACTAGGTTGAGTTTCAGGAGTTGTGGCAATAGCGTTGCATAGGGCATAGGGATCGGATCGATCACCCTATTGGCCTGAGAAGGTCTCTGTTGGAATGGCCTTTGCTGATTGTTGTTGTTGGTGTTGTTGTAGTTTCTCGGAGGATACTGAGCTTGTTGATGGTACTGAGGTTGTTGCTGATAATTTTGCTGCGGAGGCTGATAAGCTGGTTGAGGATGAGCTGGAGCGGGAATGGTGACTGCTGCCACAGACCTATGAACATACTGGGGTCTGCCCCTGTTGGTGTGGATGGCATTGGTCTCGCCAGTTCTTCTTGGGCCTGCAAAAGGCTTCCTTGTATTGCTGGACGAGCTGGCACCATTGTCAGAAATCTTGCCCATCTTCAACAGGCTCTCAATTCTCTCTCCAGCTATGACAACATCTGCAAAGCTAGTAGAAGAGAAAGCGGCCAGCCTGTCAATGTATGTTCCCTGAAGGGTGTTCATAAACATATCTGCCATTTCCCTCTCTGACATAGGTGGCTGAACAGCAGCAGCCAATTGCCTCCATCTCTGGGCATACTCTCGGAAACTTTCTCTTGACGACTGTGACATTCCCATTAGGAGGGTCCTGTTGGGTTCCATATCTAAGTTGTACTGATACTGTCTGATAAAGGCCTCTGCCAGGTCCTTCCAACACCTGATAGTTGCTCTTGTCAGATGAGAGTACCATTCTCTTGAAGCTCCCGTCAAGCTATCCTCAAAATAGAACATCCAGAGCTTCTCGTCCATGGTGTAGGCCTTCAACCTCCCCAGAAATGATTGTAAATGGGTCCGGGGGCATGAAGTCCCGTTGTATTTTTCAAAACAAGGAGGCTTAAACTTATGGGGAATCCTGACCCCGTCTACCAAGCCCATGTCCATAACGTCAAAACCCAAAGAGTTTTGAGACTCTAAGGATCTTAATTTCTCAGCTATCTCATCCAGCCTTCTGTCATAAGCTTCTTCCCCAGCACCCATTACTGTGAACTGATCCTCCTGGGGGTCTTCTTGCAGCACCCTGCCTGCAGTGGCAGTCCCTTGAACATTTGCAGGAATATTGACCTCTGGATGAAGATGGGGGCCAAATACAAGGGGGTTAACATGAGGTTGGACCCTTTCATTGTTGCTGGTGCCAGCAGTCCCTATATGTGGATCTTCCTGATTCTGCCTTTCCACCATGGCCCTCAATCTTTCTTGGCTCTGAGCCATGTTGTTCATCACTTCCATAAACTGCGTCATCTGCGTTCTCATTTCCAATCTTTCGTTTGCCATTTGATTTCTGACCTCTGCAAGGTCCTGCTGTACCTGATCCATTTGTATGCCCGGAAGGTTGTTACGGGTTGGATAACGGTGCGGACGGTTGAGGGGAAATACCCGGCGTCGAGCAATAGTTCCTGAACATCACAACAGAGTTAGCAACAATAAAACAAAAATCTACAAAACAAACAAAGGGTTAGTATGCAATGCAGTATGCTTATTTGTTTTCAAGGTATCCGGCTTGGCATTCAGTTTTGACCCTTCCAGACCCTTGAAGATGCTGTTGATGTTGCTTTCGAAGTAAACTCGGATGGAACAAACTAATACATATATTACAAAAGGCAAATGGTACATAGTTTGTTTACAAATACAAGCCCTCTGAGGGGTCAAAACACATTACAAGAAAATAAAAGTACATGGAATGAAAGCAACAACAAGCAAATGGTCAGACACCAAGACCAAACTCATCCTCCCGAACTTCCTTGAGAAGTGCTTCGGTCACAGGATCAGCTGGACGCTCTGTGAGATTCCTGATGAGGAGATTCCGGGTAGTAACAGCTGCAGTTAGCTTCTTGTGTTGACTTTGGTCCTTTGACCTCTTCAATCCAGCTCTGATCTTTAGCTCTGATATCTCCCTCTGGGCTGCTGCCAGGGCTTCCTGCTGCTCTTTTGCACTAGCTTCCAGCTGCTCTATCTTGTCTTGAACCCTCTTATCTTCCAGAGTACGAGCTTCGGTGATCCTGACCCACCTAGCCTGACTCTCCTTCAGATACAAGTCTGTCCTGGCTTTCTGGAATTGGGCTTCCTTGCAAGCATTCTTCAGAATTTGTTCTCCAGCCCTAGACTTCTTGATATAATCCTCAGACTTCTCAATTTTAGCCAGATGTTCCAACCTCAGCTTCTCTAGCCTCTCAATTTCCATCCTACCATCACTCCTCTCCCGGAGGGTCTTCTGCAAAGCCTGAGTCAACTTCTCATTTCTCTCTTTCAAGCTCTCAAACTCCTCTATGCTGACAGTGGCAGGAGGTGGTGCTGAGGATGATTCAGGCATATCCTCCATGGTAAAGGGCATTCCAGAAAATTGAGCCCTGGCATGGGACCACTCATAATATTGTGCTGATGCCACATTGTTGCACTTCCCCAGAATGGTTACTCCCTTGGTTTGAACATTGTCCCAGGCCCAGGCTGCCTGCCTAACAATAGCCAGATTAGGCTTGTTCTCACAATAAAGAGTCTCAACCAAGTCTTGTGCCTTAGGAGTGTGGACCAGTGCATAGCCCAGTTGTCTTTTGAACAGCAGAGGGTTGTAATTAATACTACCCTTAACTCCTATTAGGGGCACATTGGGAAAATGCCCACAACTGGTGATGATATCCCTGCCCTTGGTGCTCTGAGTGCACCACCTGATATCAGCTGAAGTTAGAGCAGTGAGTCTTCTAGCCCAGTTTCTCTGTTGATGAGGATTCAAAAATGCATCTGTCTTGGGCAAATGCCTGAGAAGCCAAGTATGGAACAATGGAGCACAACACCTCACTAATCTTCCCCTCTGCTTTTCATTCCTCTGATGCACTGAGTAGTAGAGATCCCCCAATAAAGTGGGCACTGGGTTCCTCAGGATGAAAAGATGGATTGCATTCTTGCTAATGAATCGAGGCTCATCTGCAAATAATATAATCCCATATATGCTCAGGGCCAGTAGAGCACAGACTGCTTTCCACTCTCCCAAAGAAGCTTTCAGGGTAGCTTGAGAGATCAAGAAATCCAGATGCAAGCCAGGGATTCCAGCCTTAGAAGTCATATGCTGCCCAATCAGAACTGGTTCCAGATGCAATGCCTTTGCTACCTCTTCATTACCAGGAAAGACCATCTCAGGGTTGAAAGGGACTCCACCCCTGATAGGTATACCAACCAATGATGAGTATTATTCCAATAGAGGGCCCAGCTGAAAGTCCTGAAAAGTGAAACACCTCAGTGGGGGATCATAAACATGAAGGCAGGTATGAATCAGGCTTCTCTGTGAAGGGTCCAAATCCATAACCACATCAAGTATATCTCCATAGTGTTCCCTGAACAGTGGTATATGGTCCGGAGTGATCAGGGTCTGAATCCTCCTGATGTCAGCTAGCTCTGGCTGGAAGAAGTGGTAGGTGATGTTGCTCTTTTTAGGTGCCATGATGTTGAGGATGAGTAGAGACAGGTGCTGATGATAACACTGAAGAATGGGCCACTGACTGGCTGATGCAGGTGACTGAAGTAGATGACTGATAGCTGAAGCAAATGCTGATAAAGATAGGTCAATACTGATGATAGGGTCAAAACCAAGCCAAAAATGAAGATGGATACCCTGAAAAACAAATAAACAAATGTCAAAATGATGCAATGAGGATGTATGCAAATGATATGCAAGGGTTTGTGACTGAGATGGATCTGATCAAGTGCTCTGATATGAGTCCAGGTATATTCAAGAAATCCAGATGGAGGTCTATAAATCCAGTAACCAAGGTGGGGGGCTCAAATAAAGAGCCACATGTCCAGGGTTTAGAATCACAAGAACTGTTCCAACATGGAGTATTCTTAATCAAATCAAAGTAACAGGGTATGTTGAGGCCAAGGGTACCTGCAAACCTGTAAACAGCCCAACCCCCTCACAGGTGGTGTTCTAAAACAAGGATCCTCAGACTTGGATGAGTTATGAGAAGTGTAAACACTTCTAACCCGGAGGTACAGTGTTTACAATAACCATAAAAGTTTCTCCTCTAATTCACCTCAGTTTCTGAAGGTCAAAACTAAAGGTCATCCAGACTTAGCAGGCTTCCCAGATAGCCCTAGTATTGCAGGAAATCCGCAACACAGAGTTCTCAAGAAGAAACCCATATCTGAACCGTGTTTCATATTCCCGCACCAGACCGAGATGGAATGGGAAAGAATATGATTCACTCTAGCCTAGGTGTCACTCAGGTCCCAGGTATAGGACCTTAACTCTCAATAGAACCCCACCCACCAAAGCAAAACCAGATCCAGCCAGACAGCATGACAGTATGATATATGTAAAGCTATAAATAAAGCAAATAAACAACTGTACATAAAGCAGTAAATAAAACAAAACATACAAGCACAGATAACACATAACACCCCAGTAAACACAAATCAAACAAGCGCTAGGAGGAACCCACAAAAAGAACCAGAAGCCCTGGTTGCAGTATAAGTTTCCCCAGCAGAGTCGCCAAGCTGTCGCTCCCGATAGATGGGACCGGCCCAAATAAAGGTACAGACGCGAACGGTCGGCGAGAGGGACAATGAGAACACACAGCCGTGAACTCACTGGAGATGAAAAGAGTCGCCAGCTAGGCATTTTTATCCCGGAGGAAAGGCAATGCTGCATAGACCTAGAAAGAGATGGATAAGACGGTCGCGAACCAAAGAGACTGAGAAAGGGGGTTGGTTACAACCTGGGAAGGTATTAGCACCCAGATTGTCCGCCGTACTCGACGGGATCCACGCTTAAAAGATTTGTATTTTAAAGGGGTAGTGTCAGTGCAATTTGTGTGTAAGAGAGCTGGAAAAGAATGTACAGGTGTCAGTGTAAAAGAGTGTGAAGTGTAATATATACAGTGTCAGTGTAAGAACAAGAGTGAAATGCTCAGGAGTATGAGGCTTAAAGAATAAAGCTGGAAAAAGGGGGAATATACAGAGACTTTTGTTCGATAACTGTTAAGTTATGCCTACGTATCCTCTCGTGCAATGAGGAAGTCAGAACACCGTAGTTCGACCCAAAGAGACTGAAAGATGAATTGACTTGTGAACTGCTTACTTGCCTATGCTCAAGTGTATGACCTGTCTGGCTCAGGTGCAAACTGTCTTGCATTAGACGGAAGAAGCAAGTTCTCGGTTATGAGTGAATGAGATGAGAAAAGAATCCCGAAGGAGACGATTATTGTTTGTTTTTGAATTTTCAGTCTTTTATTGCTTTTGAAAATTTGTCATAAATTAATGAGCTTAAGCCTGAACCAATGGGTTAGTAAACTCATCACATCTTCCCTCTGATTAGGGGTAATGAGAATACCTTAAGTGTGAAGTCAGCTTCTCACACTTAATCACCTTTGGTATAGGATTAAGATCATTAACCTACTTGTGATTATTTAGGTGTTTTTGTGGTTTTTGTTTAGTGTTAAGTAATGAGGTTAAGCCATAATCAGAGATTTAACAGACTCATTACACCATCCTAATAGAAGGATAATAGATGAGAATGTTTAAGCTGAGGAAAGCTCCTCAACTTAATCCATGATTAGGGATTAAACTCATGACAAAACAAGCCTTTGATTAAGTGGATTTTAGATTAATGGTAAGATGATGAAATGATTTTTAGGGTTTGTAAGACAACTTGAGGGGGACTTGTCCATTAACACTAGGGTTAGTCCTTCTTAACCAATTAAGGAAGAATTAGAACCCTAATGGAAGGCCCAAGTTACAAGTGTGGTGTCTTGATGATTATTAGATGGATTGATTAAAGGAGTTAAACACATTAAGTGTTTAACACTTAGGATTAAAGTTATACACTCCATCCTAAGAGAAGGATGCAGGCATAAGCTTAATCACAAAGCCTTAAAGCCTTTAGGGTTTAGTCCCTGATTATGAGATGAGAAGAGAAGACTCAAAAGAGACACAAAGGTAAAACTAAGAGGGGAGACTAATCAAAACCCTAATCATTGTCATGCTTGGTTGTTCCTAAGGTTTGTGAGGTTTTCAAGAGGAGTCTTCAATGGAACCACCAGGAAGCAGATGGAAGGATCAAGAGAAGCAAAGTAACTTGCTTCATTCAAGAAGTCAAGTCACTTGAGGAAAGAAAGTAGGGAGAAGAAGAATGAGCAAGCTCAATCTCAAACACAAGATAAAATGCAGCATGGATGCAAGAAAGATGAAAAGAAAAGTTATGAGAAGTGAAGGCAAATTCACTTCTTAAAAATCACTTACCACCTGAAAGGTTAGAAAAGAAATGCAATGCAATGCAAAATGGGATGGAATGACATGATGCAAACCAAAACCAGAAGCATATATGTGATGTTAATGATGCTATGAGATGCTACAAACCAGAAACAAAACATGTGGATGATCATACAAGCTTATGAATGCAAATGAAGCAAGTTAAGAACCAAGAACATACATGAAAAGTTATGAGATGCATATGGCATACAACATGACAAATTCAAGGTGCAATGATCAAACATGCTTTCAATATGTCTTATGATGTTCAATGAATCAAATGGAAGCATGGAATGTCATGGCAAGTCATGTTATGCAAGAAAATGCAAGATGGGTGCATATGGAAGCCCAAATTAGGGTTTATGAACAATGCAACAAACAAAAACCAAAATCAGAAGCAAACAACATTATAAAAAATTGAAAATGCATTCAAAGGTCCCTAATCCTATACTAACCCACTGCCCAAAGGAGAGATCTCAACTCCTAACCAAATTCAAGTTATGGTTTTTCTAAGTTTCCTAGGGTTTTAGGGTTTCTTAACAAGAAAAATGCCAAACAAATTGAAAGTGAAAGATCAAATCATGGACATTTAATCTCACAAACTACATGCTAAACACAATGCAATGCAAAAAGAATCAAGGTCCAACTCCTCGTGGTTAGGCAGAAATGATTTTTGGAAGTTTGGATCAAAATAATGCATAAAAATGATTTTAATTCAATGAAAAATCCTCAAAATGCATCAAGATCAAAAAATAAATTTGGTTTGAAGATTGGACAATGTTTCTAAATGTCTTAAAACATTTCATGAATTTTTTGGTGATTTTTAAATACCTAAAAGTATTTTTAATAAATTAATTTTCATTAATCAATTAAAAATAAACTTTTAAATATTTAAAAATACTTTTTTAATGCTAAAAATGAAAATAAAAATATTTTTGTGTTTTAAAAATTAATGAAACCCTTGGTAAAAAATTTCATAATTTTTAAAGCATTTTTACTATTTTAAATAAATTGTACAAATTAAATGAGAAAAATTGAAAAGAAAATAAAATAAATGAAGAAGTAAGCAGATCTGATGGCTGATATTTAAACTGGAATGGAAATGGTTGACTGGCGCGTCATCCAAGGGCTGAGGCTTGTCCTGATTAAATTAATTTAATTATGATTAATTAAACTAATGAAAGGTGATTAGGGCAAAATGAGTGAATCTGGGCCAGACGTTCACGCGCCAAGTCAAAGGGGTCAGCTAATCCAACGCTCTAGATTCAAATGCCCTTAATTACAGGGATTAGGGCTTAAACATTTTCAGGTGACCGGAGGGAAGCTCCGGTCATCTTCTCCGGCAACATCAGAACCCTAGATCATGATTCAGGCTACCAATCATCAAATTAAACACAGCCAAGTGATCCTCTAACAACCTAAGATACAAATCCACCCTCAAACATCATTTAAACACCAAGAATCAAGCAAATCGAAGGAAACAAATTTCACGGGTGAAATTTCAGAGCATCAGTACAAACTCATTTCTTACTCATTTTCGATTCTAAGATCATCCCCATGACCAGCAAGACATAAGCTATCAATTTATAACCAAAAATGCAAGCTCTGAGAGAAAAAGTTCATGGCCATACCTGAGATGGAAGATCCTGTTTCTGGGCTTTCTGGGCTTCTCCTTGATGCAGACTCACTCCAATGGTTCTCCTGATGCTAATGGTAGGCTTGGAATGAGCTTAAACAAGCTATTTTGAGAGGTCCAGTTCTGGTGTATCAGAAAATGGAGTTTGTGTGTGAGTGGTTTCAAGCTCTGTTAATGGCTGATTCTGGTTCCTTTTTGTGTGTTTGATTTGTTGGTGAAGAGAGTTTTGATGTTTTGTGGCTGGAAAATGAGAATCGAAGAGAAGAAGCTCTTTGACAGTTTTGTGGTATGCTGTCTTCTGGCCTGCTTCAATGCTCAATGCTTTGCTATAACATCTCCAAGTTGTGTGGATAGCCTGTGGGGCAGGTCAGTAGGGGTGGCTGCTCACTGTGCCATGAGTATGGGAACTTTTGCCAAAAAGTCAAATTGGCTTGTACTAGCAGCATGGGTCATGGCAGCAGCAGTTTGAAGTCATGTCTTGCTCCAGCTTGAGTTGAGGAGGGCCCTTGGATTGCTTGTAGCTGACTGCAACATATGGATCACAAGCTATGCTAGCTTTTGCAACTTGCCCACTTGATGTTTCCTCATGATTTTATGCTATGTACATGAAAAAACTCTTGCTGAATTTTGTTGCACAATGTTACATTTAGTCATGGCAATGCATAGGAGTCATTTAGTGATCACATAACTCATGGGAAGATGATTTTGCCAAGAATCCCTCTTTGCACTCTTATGGAAAATGCCTTAGAAATCTTTGAAAACCAAAGTAAGCAATGCAAAATCCCTTGGGCCAATTCTATTTTTGGAGTCATGTATGATCATATGATGAAGTTTTGAAGTCATTTTGAAGTCACTAGAATGCTTGGTACATGAATTTGCAAGTTTTCCATTTGGTGCATGTAACACCCCAAAATTTGCCCTCATTTTTTTTATAACCCAAACTGGCTTGCGCTTCACATTCATCTGCGTTTTCCCATTGGGTCATGCAGTGCATCAACTTTTAAGGCTTGGCATCACCATATGAATTTAGGGTTTATATCCCTATATAGGTGATCCCTAAAAGGAACTCCTTCGTAAAGACTATTACTGGCATAGCAGGCTCATTATCAATGGAGTTTGAAGGCATTTCGCCAACTGAGATTCTTTATCTTAAGGACTGAGTTGGATGGAGATGTTCATTCATATGTGTTATTCGATGGAGATGCTCATCCGCGTGTATTATTTTCAAGTGAAACACAGAGAATGGTTCGAGTTATTGGTTAGGGATTTCATCATGGCATAATAGTTTTGGTCCAAGAATTTGGTTTGAATTAAGGATGGAAAAGTGAACAATTATGGTCTATTCAGGAGACGCCATTCGAGTTCGAATACAATTCATTTCTATCTTCATGTCTTAAATAAAAGAAAACCATTACCTTTTTTTTTCTAATGGTCAAAATATGTTATTTAATTAAATAGTCGTCCAATTATAATATTCATATCTTAACGATCCTTCAATCCGTTTAATATTCAAATCAGTGCATAAGAGTCGTGTTTGAATTTGTGGGTTTACCCGATTTGTTCAATTATCCATTTGTCCAGGTGACCATCCATATTTTCAAGTTTCATTTTTGTCATTTTTTGGGCCCACTTCCTAAAGTCCATTACCGCAATATACCACAATACAAATTGTCATTTGTTTATAATTAATAAAATACTTGCATTTTACTTCTCAAAAAAAATTATTATTACAAAGGGAAAGAATTAAAGTTACATTGTTGACTAAACAGTTGACCTCAACTTTGACCAAAGTCAAACCTGTGTCAACCGAAAACTTAATGAACATTATTCGAGGGGCGTCATCCAATGTCCTTGGGTTTGTGCATCAGCTACTTGATGGAATTGGTAGAATCCAATAAGCAGCAAGAATCGTTTTATGATGAACAGGTATGCTAAAAGAAGAGTTCTGGTTTGTGTGCTCTTTGGAAGTATTTGTTTGCAAGATGAACTTTTATTATGCGATGGCAGCCCGCGTATTCTCAACGTCGGAGGTTCATTAAAGGCGGTTGTCTTTATCTAAGAATAATGCCTCCTGCATCCGATCCTGTGAAGCATTGGATACGGCTGTATTGATTCGGCGCCGGGTTTTGCTTCCCATTGGTTGTCCCATGCCTAATTCCAAAGAATGAAATAGTTAGTAGGAGAAGGTAATTTGAAAAAATGCATTAGCAGGGAATAACTGGGGTTAACAGAAAATATTCAGGAGCATTCAAACAAAATTCAGAGTAAAGAAGTCAAGGGAAAGAAAGAAGACAGGTACAAACATTATCAAGTTTCCAGCAAACCAAAGTACCCGCAGGCTGCTAACACAAAACAAAAAAAAAACAAAGAAAAACTAAACTAATTATAACAAGTTCCCTAACCCTTCTAACTGATTTCTCATTGAATCACAAAGAACAGAATTACAGGAATGATAATAGAAAATTCAGTTATACTTGTAACAGAAACCATAACCGAATTCGGTTAGAGATCTAGCAAATTCTAGCAGCTTCTAATCAAAATTAAACTGTATCACAAGACTCACCATTCATCATCTATAAAAAGAGATTCATCAGCTTGCATCAGGGGATTTTTTTTGGCCACAAAAACTTCACTTCCAATTCATTTTTACAGAGTTCTCCTCTCCAATCTTCATTTGTTTGGCAATCTCCAGCATCCTAATGGATTTTCCTTAATCCCCAATATCAATACTCTTCAATCACAGGTTGCTGGGCCAACAATAAGAGGCGACACCATCATCTTCAAATCTTCATCCTTCAACCATCAAGAATTGACAACGATCATCTATCTCATCACTCTCTTCGAATTCTTTTCCTGCATAAACTTAAAGGGATCTCCACCATGATTCATAAAAGATCACCATCAATCAATCTTTAATCTTCATCAAATCAATACCTGCAGAAAGATTCATAGCAACACGAGTCCGCGAAAAATCAGTAAAGAAACAGGAGAAGGAGATCAAGAACCAGCTCTGTTCATACCAATATCATCGCCAATCATCCTGAACATCTTCAGAGCACACCAATCTCCAGCAATATTTGAATACAATCGCACCTGCAAGAAAACCAAGAGGAAAAGATGAATTGATCAACATCGATTCAAAGTTCATACTAGTTGATAATCGCTTTACGTTAATCAGTGTGATTCAATACCTACAACTCAAAGAGCCTCAAAACCGCATACTCCACCGTCGACTTCAACTGATTTGTATCCTCTTTAATCTCCAATATCATCAATACTTTATCAGCTTTTCCACAACTCAAGGAGCCTCACCACCATCTGCGATAAGCCAGCCGCAACACGATTCAAAACAAGTTTGAAAGTTTAACAAACTTAAAAGATTCAACAAATTCAGAATACGAAGATGAGTAAAGCATTACCATCCGTTCAGTTTGTGTCGAGTTGACATCAAATACACGTCGCGGCTGGAACGACATCGCGCAGAGAAGAGAAGTATCGGAAAGCTTCGGAATTTCCTCCTTCTCACGCTTCAAGGACCGTCTCCGACGTTCATCAATTGACTCCATCTCCACACCATTCGCGTCGTCGATTGAAGGTATGTTTTCAAGGATTGGCTAATTGGACTTGGATATTTTTATGCCTTAATTGTGTTTTATACTTTGTGTATTTTGTGATGTGATAGCTTAGAATTTGTATGCTTGTATAGTTTCCATAAATAGGTTAGAAAAGATAAAACGAAATCGATAGAAAACCAAAATCTTCAAAAAAAATAAATAAAGTATTCGATCCAACGTCGAGTATACTTTCAAATAAATAAATAAAGTTCATATTATTTTAGGGTTCCACGATCACCTTCGTTCCACTCCATTCAACCAAAATCAAACCTTGCATGTTTCATACCATAAGTCGTGTGTCTTAGCACCACGCAACCGACCCACACACCTCATTGTTTCATCCCATTTACATTTCATATGCGTTTTTACCTACCATGACCTAGGAGGACCCTATTGCTCATCATTGACTTATTTTACTTGCATGTTTAGTCTTATATCTCTTATATCTCTTAGGTAGATTCAATTATAAACCTCACTAACCATAGGTTATCCATGAATTCAAACTAACTTAGGGTAAGTCTAGTTCCCCTTAGAATGTTTACCTTTTACAACTTGAGTCTCTTCTCATCTTAAAAGAAAAAACCAAAAAAACACTTAATAAAGGAAAAGGTGTACAATGCGCCACGAGCCTTAAGCTACACGGGAAATGACTAGTGGAGGTCTCCTTCACTCTTCTAGGATGCTTTACAAACGTTCCATTGGGGGCGATCTTGGAAAGTATTCGCTCTTGTGTCATAGTCTTTAGTGTTGTACATTCAAAAAACACAAATTCAAAACATTTCTTCTTATAAAAGACAACAAACCAAGAAGTCACGTCTTCTCATTCTCATCCCATACTCTTCATGACTTGTCTCGACAGTTCAAACAGCGATACGGTAAACACCCTCGTGTCAGAGCCGGTAACACCTGAGCTAGAGCTATGGCAATGTCATCCTAAAAACCACAAACGAGTGTAAGCCTTCGCCAGACGAACTACGGCGTCTCTGATCCTCATTTATCCCGATGAGGTACGTAGGCAGTGGGGTAGGGCCCATTCGAGCACAATCTTTCTTTTTCCCTACATTTTCCCATTTATTTCCATTTCCCAAATCCATTTCTTTTCTAATTTCCATTTCATTCCAGATAGCCATTCCTTCAGTAAGACAACATATTATTTCTCACCCTTTGAAAGCAGACTTTTAAGCGTGGATCCCGTCGGGTACGGCGGACGGATTGGGGTGCTAATACCTTCTCAATTCGTAATCGACTCCCGTATCCAGATCTTTGGTTCGCAAGGCCTCGTCCTTTTCCTTCTTCCTTAGGTTTGTGCAACATTACCTTTCCCATTCCTTTGGGATAAAAATGTCCGGCTGGCGACTCTACCTTTTTTCGCGCCACTTTCGCGTTTGTACTAGGATGAAAATCCCGGGAGCGACAGTGCATAACTTGAATTTTAATGATTTTTGCCAACTTTGACACACCATAACTTTTGATCCAAAATGAATTAGGTCATGTTCTTGTACTTTTTGAAAAGGGAAAGATCTAATCTACAACTTTCATGACCAAAGTTTTTCCATTTGAAGCATTTTTGGATCAAAAAGTAAGGGTTGAAGAAGTTGCATAAAATGACATTTCCTTAAAAGTCAACCATGCCCTAAAAAGTCAACTTTGCAAAAACTTGTAATTCTTGAATTTTGTGAACTTCAACCTTCTTCTATGATCAAATAAAGATCATATACACTCAAAATGATGAAGATCACCCCTTGGTTGGGTCATTGGGGGCCTCAGATGCCCTGATTTTGCACTGACTTGTCCAGAAAGTCAACTCTTGATCAGATGACTTCCCCATGGAATTTCTTCATGAAAATTGATATGCACACTCCCTATACCATATAGAGACCAATAGAAACAAGAATGACCAAAAAAATTGGAGTTATGGCCTCTGAAACCAAAACCCTAATTTTAGGTCAACTGTGCAGTCAAGCCTGGCTCTGCCTCCATACCAATCCCAGTTCTTGTGATTCTTTGGCATTCTTGACTTTGGGAAGATATAATATGATGCTTGAACACACATGGACTCCTTTGAAGTGATTGATGACCTTTGGAGTGGCTCAAGAAGCTCTTGGATTGCTCAGATCACAAACCCTAGATGCAGATGACTTAGAACCAATGCAAAGACTTAAAAATGTGATATGAGATGTTATGATTGTGTTTATGCATATGAAATGATCACAAGCCATGGTGTGAATGGGTGAGGGCAAATTTGGGGTGTTTACAATGGCCCAATCTCATGTGCCATAATTTTGTCTTCGACAACAGTTTCGTGGATGCAACATTTGTCGAACCACTTACAACTTCAACCTCAAGGGTATATAAGCCTTGTTTCTTCACGCCTCTCAAGACTTCCTTCAACCCTTCATGACTCTTTAGGATACTTTTCTCTCTTTGAAATACATATCCCTTGTCGAATTCACCAAGAGAAATCAAATTTTTCTTCAAGTCAAGTACATACCTAACTTCAGTCAATAGTCTTATTGACTCATCATGGAGCTTGAATCTCACAGATCCAATATCTGCAATTTTGTAAGCTTTGTTGTTTCCCAGCAGTATTGATCCACCATCTTGATCGCATAATTCCTCGAACAAATCTTTGTTTGGAGTCATGTGCCAAGTGCAACCTGAATTCATGATCCACTATTTTCTTGAGTCGCCGCTTGAAACCACAAGAACATCAGATGAGTCGAAATCATCTTGAACAATGTCAGGATTGCCATTATCATTACCTCCATGATCTTTCAGGCGTTCAGGACACACGTTTCGAATGTGACCCTCCTTCTTACAATGATAGCATCGAACACCAGATGTTTCACCATTAATGCTGACTTTTACTCTTCTTCTTGTCAAACTTACCATCCTTTCGTAAGAATTTCTCCTTAACGACCAAACCTTCACCCACCTTCGAAGGTTTATGCTCATTTTGTTCGTTCAAGTCTTTAAAGTACAAGGAAAATTGAAAATCTTCAAAGGTCATGGAATCTTTTCCATAAAAGAGGGTTTCTTTGAAGTGAGCATGTGTTCTGGGCAAAGCGCCTAACAACAACAACGCTTGATCTTCATCATCGATCTTCACATCAATATTTTCGAGATCAAGAATCAGCTTGTTGAACATATCCAACTGCTCAGCCAATAATTTGTCTTCACTCATCTGGAATGAATACGAGGCTTGCTTTAGGTAGAGTCGATTCACCAATGATTTGGTCATGTATAAACCTTCAAGTTTCAACCATAACTCTGACGTCTTCGTCTCCTTTGATACTTGTTAAAGAACCTTATCACCAAGGCTCAACAATATTGCGTTGTGTGTTTTCTTAATCATGGCCGTCTTTTCAGCTGTCATCAATGCAGTATTCATGGTCGTATCTCCCTTCAACGCTTCCAAAAAAACCCTACTTAACAAGTAGGACTTTCATATTCAAGCGCCACAAACCAAAATCGTTCATTCCAGTGAACTTTTCAATCTCATACTTTGTTGAAGACATCTTCTCCATGCTCACCGCACCAATTTGTTGTGAATCGGATACCTTAGAAACAAAGTATAATATATTTCTTTGTGATCAAGAAACCCACAAGGGTTAGGGTTTAGGGTTACCAAAGATAGCAACAAGGATTGGTTATAAACTGTTATTCTTTCCTTTCTCTTTAAACAAGATTACAAGTATACAATAATAACAAATAACCTCTCTCACTTTTGAATTAAGGTTTTATCTTCCTATTTTCCCTTATATTCAAAATATGAGAGCCTAGTATGCTATTTATAATAAAACTAACATACTAACCTAATGGGATTTTTAACAATTACCTATTACAAGTTAACTTAGAGTACAAGCTAACTTAAACAATTGGGTCCATAACACAAGACCCAATTAAACAATAACATGTGAGCGGACTTCGATGATATGTTATTCGTACTAGGGTTTGTTCCAATATTCCACAGTTTATTTATGATCAAGAAACCCTCAAAGGTTATGGTAACCACAAATAAAAGGATTGTTATAAACTACTATTATTTCTTTTCTCTTGAAACAAGATTACAAGTATATAAGAATAACAAATAACCTCTCTCACATTTGAATTAGGGTTTTATCTTCTTATTTTCCCCTATACAAAATATGAGAGATTAGTATACTATTTATAAGAAAACTAACACACTAATCTAATGGATTTTTAACAATTACCCATTACAAGTTAATTTAAACAATTGGATTCATAACACAAGGCCCAATTAAACAATAACATGTGAGCGGACTTCGACGACATGTTATTTGTACTAGGGTTTGTTCCAATATTACCTAGATGGATTATATAATCTATTTGAGAATGTAAAATTTGAAATTTGAAAAGTTCTAATTGATTAACCCTAGAGTCTAATTGTTTAGAAGGTAAGAAAAATTCTACCTTGTGCATTTCGAGCTTGATTTGGTCTTGAGTCTGATTTCTTTTTGCAACAATCTTTATTTCTTAAAAACACTCTCTTGTGGGTCAATCTTATACACGTTATTAGTGAAAAAGTTTATTTAAGAAAGTTTTGAGGAATAATTAGCACTTATTAAGATGAAATAAAGAAGGCCTTGTCTTTTTTTAACAAGTGACTTACAGTTTCTTTCTATATAGTGATTATATAGTGATTAGTGATTTGGAGAGATTTTGTTCCATATTTTGGGAAACATTTTGTCTTTTATTTTCCAGAATTTCTCTAAAACTTTTTGTTGTGGAGAGAACTTATTATTTATTTCTCTATATCTTTATTTCTAAGAATATATTTAGTGATTTCTTCATAAGAGGTCACATTTCTCCATTTGGAGTTAGAGGATAGATACTTAATAAATTTCTTTGATGAATGTTTAGACAACTATTATTAATGCATCATTTAGAGCTAGATAACGCAAAGCATGTCTAATACATAATTTTAATTTTTAACCTTTAGCACCAAAATCCTTTTGAGTCCTCTTATGAAATAAGAATGTAAATAAATCATATGACTTTTGGAGAATTGAGAAGAAGCATTTGAACTTTATTCCAAGTCATAAAATTTCTTCAAGAAATTAGGAGAAATATGATCATTTCTACCACAATAATTACACTTAAATATGTTATGATTTAAACTTATTTTAGCATGGTAAAACTTATCGAGAGATTTGGCATTATTCAAAAGTTGTTAACCTAGATAAGGTTTATTATAGATTTCTCTTTGATTGAGAGATTTGACATTATTCTAAAGATGATAACCTATATAAACTTTATTATAGGTTCCTCTTTGATTATCTCGACCTTTGATAAATTTATTAAGGGTTTTTATGCAGATCTTCACTTTTAATATTTGAATTCTCACAAATTTCATATTTAGTATTCATGATATTAGATGAAGTAGATGTATAATTAACATTCATGATAAGAAATGTTTCATTTTGCAGACACATAATTTATGACAGTTCATGAATAAAAAAAAGTTATGGATGTTCAATAAAAACCTCTCACACACACAAAAGCATTGCAACAATTCTCGATGAAATTCTTATCATATCCAAATTCGGTTAATAAATATTAGTTAATTATAAATATTGTTTTAACCAAATCCATATTTTGGATATGTTATTAATATGAGTTTAACTAAATACATATTTTGGATATCCATATCAAAAATAAAAACCAAATTAGTCTCTTTTTTTTAATTTTTTTTTGTTTTTTTTATAAAATAAAAAACAAATTTCATAAAATAAAAAAGCTGAAAAAATAAAAAAAAAATACATTTTTTATATATATTTTTACAATAAATAAAAAAATTCAAAAAACAATAAAAAATAAAAAATAAAAATAATCAATATTAAAATAATAAGCAATAAATAATATCTTATTTATGAATAAGAAACATGCATTTATGCCAAATGTTTAATTGAAAGTTTCCCAACATCTAATAAAAATAAAATGGAATAAAGAAAAATAGATAAAAAATAAACATAAGCACACAAAATTTGTTGTATATAACTATGAAATAGAAAAGACAAAAAAAGAGAAGCGATAAAACATGCAAGAAATTCAAAGATAGAGATACATAGACTTTTTTTTATGAGTAAACCATTTATTTAGAAGAAAAAAAAAGGAAAGCAGAAAGCAATCCAAATTACACCAGAGCATGAAAAAATCCTACCAAAACAGATCTACAACATTCGGAAACTCAATGACCTTACAAAAATTCACAAGGGAGTTTCGACCACTCATAAAAAGAACAAGAATAGATGGAGTCTCCTATAGACCTCCACCTCCACGAATGATGCAAAATTCTAAGTACGACTTCATCGACATTGCAAATTTCATCTTTGAAAATGATTTGGTTTCGCATCCATCATATATTCCAACACGTGCAAAACCAAATTAAAGTCGTCGTTCTTTTAGACGATCTACCAACTAAAATGATAAACCACTCCAACAGATGATCCCTACAAGCTAAGCTCGCAATCCTGTCAACACCAACCCAATCTGAGACGACACGCCAAACAACTCTACTCTTTGGGCAATTAATCAAAACATGGTCTATAGATTCCTCCTAAAAAAACACAAGACACAAACCAAGTCGTGCGGACTAGAAATTACCAGTCTGGCCGCAAGATTGAGACACGACAAAAGTCTATCCAAGATTAATCGCCAAGCAAAAAGTTTAACCTTCAACAGAATCGATGATTGCCACGTAATATCTAACGCGGTCTTAGAAATAATATCCAAGTCAACAAACCCTCAATATTTTAAACAAGCGCCATAGCAGGATTTTACGGAGAACGAGTTATTAATGGAGCCCGGCCACACAAATCTGTCAGGTTAATCAAGAACCGAAATCGCCTCCAAAAAAAGAACCTGCAATTCACGAAGCTGGTGAAGCAGTGAGGAATCCCAATTTTCCATGCAAAAACCAAGGTCCCAAGTCCACCCCGATGGCTGCAAGAATCTGCAGTTTGCTATTGCACGTGACTTGAAAGGAGAAAGTTGATACATGTCCGAATATAAACAACTTAGAGGATTCAAGCCAAGCTAAGTTGCATGCCAAAAAGATACATGGACTTCATTACCCAACCTAAAAGAGAGTTGCGATAAAAACTTGTCGTTGTTATTAGAGAGGCCAACCTTCAAAATATCACACCACCAAAGGGAGTGATACATACTGCTAATTGGATCCTACAACCTCAACAGAATGTTATCACAAGCACTATATTTAGACATCAGTAATGGTTTCCAAATTAAATCATCTTCTTGCAATAATCTCCACACCTATTTTGTAATAAGAGCTTAGTTAAAGAACAAAATGTCCTTAATTCCTAGGCCCCCTAACTCCTTAGACTTACAAATCTTTCTCCAACTCACCCAAGCCATCGAAGGTTTCAACGACGACCCCGACCACAAGAAGCACTATTGAATTGAAGTAAGCACTTTAAGAATTGATTTGGTACCTACGAAGAAGGATATATAAATAATGGATAGGTAAATTAGTAAGAACGAAATTGATTAACGAAACACGACCTCCCATGGTAGCAACTTGCCTTGCCAAGAAGATAGTCTTGAATTGAAGGAGTCCACAACAGGTTTCCAAAACAACTGCCTTCGATGATTACCTCCCACCTGCAGTCCAAGATATATGAAGGGAATACTACCTCTGTTTCAACCTAAACACTGAGTTGCTGCTAACAAAAACCCTTCCTCTACACCAACTCCAAGTAAGGAACTTTTCGAGAAGTTAATACGCAAGCCCGAGACAAGTTCAAATCCTCTAAGCATGGCATTAATCCCCCATAAATTCTTCCAATCCGCATCACAAAAAAGAATAGTATCGTCTGCAAATTGTACGATACTAACATCTTCCAAATCGTTGACCATAAACCTGCAGAATAAGTCAGTATTACACGCCCTTCTCACCAAGACAGCCAAAGCCATAGCGACAATGGAAAATAAAAAGAGATACAAGGGGTCGCCTTGCCTAAGCCCTCTAGTACCTTTGAAATTGGTGGTTGTACCCCTATTCACTGGCATGGAGAAATTGTTGACTAGAACCCCTCTTTTCAGCCAAGACAACCATTTCTCCCCAAAATTCATATCCCCCAAAACCTTTAACAAGAACTCCCACTCCATACAATCATACGCCTGCATGAAATTCACTGTAAACAAGACACAGCTACGCTTACGTCTCTTAGATAGGTCCAAAACTTCATTAGTTACCAACACCCCGTCTAAAAGCTGACGACCTGGAATGAAAATCGTTTGACTCTTTGAAATCAGTTTACTGATAACATATCTTAATCTAGATGCAAGGATCTTCGAGATCATTTTATAAACACAACCAACCAAATTGATAGAACAATATTCCTCTAAGGATTGAGGATTTAAAACCTTAGGGATCAAAGTTATAAAATAAGACGAAAGAGCTTTAGGAAGAGTCACAATCCCATGGAACTCAGTGAATTCAATTGATCACGTCCAAACCAACAACGTGCCAATATCGTTTAAATAAGTCTAGATTAAACTCATCGGGTCCCAGACTTTTGTTGCTATCGCAACTGCAAACCGCTTCAAAAATTTCATCACTTAAAAAATCCTCCTTCAGCCTCTGTTTCTCAATGTCTTAAATTCTTGGAAAGTCAAAAGACGCCAAGAACTGACATTTTAAGTTAACCTTCTTGAACCTTCCCGCAAAAGAGTCCTTGATAGCATTCGTCATAGGCAAAACATCTTCGACTGAAATAGACCCCACCTTGACAAAGTGAATGAAATTTCTTCTGGATCCATAATTCATAACCGCATGAAAGTACCTCGAGTTAATGTCACCGTCCTTGAGCCACTTCACTATTTATTTCTGCCACAACAAGCTTCCTTAATTCTTAAGTTTCGCCAAATAGATTTAAATGTTTCACTTTGCAAAACCAGATGGACATCCTCTGGCTCTGCACTAGCAGTAGACCATATTCCTTCAATATTATTCAACTCATCCACTCCTGCCTCAATATTGAGGTCCACCCAACTGAAAATATTCTAGTTCCACCTCCTAAGCTTAACACTTAAGATCTTTAGCTTTTGCGCCAACTTGAATCCAGCATTGCCCGAAACAATCATCGATAACCAAGAGGTTTTAACAAAATTAAAAAAGTCTGGATGATCGAACCAGTAAGAAAACACTTTGAAGGGTTTTGGACTCCAGTTATTAGTATTGGCTCTCAACGTAATAGGTCAATGGTCAGAGATACCGCGATTACCAACATGTTGCGCCATAATATTTCACTCCTTAATAAGCCCATTATTCACCAAAATTTTGTCAAGACGGCTTCTAACCTTTCCGTTAGCCTTAAACCAAGTGAATTTATTACCTAAAGTTGGAAGACCAATAAGCTCCATAGCTTCAATAAAGACATTGTATTCTTTTATTTCCACCGTAGAATCACGACCCATCCCAATATGTTCTTCCTCCGCTTTGATGGCATTGAAGTCCCCTCCGACTAACTACTCTACCTTCTGAAAAAAGTTCTTCAACCTAATTAAATCCAACCAAAGCTTTCTCTTCTCACCAATCTTACATGAAAAGTACATATTAACCATATAACACAATGTTCCTTTGAAAATGCATTTCACGCCCAGAAAACCAGCCTCTAAAACTTGATTCCATATTCAAAACTTCCTTCTTCCATATAGATAAGATCCCACCTGATAAACCACGCGACAAACTCGCAGACCAACCATAATTATCATTACCCCACAGGTTCTTCTCCATAATATCACTAACCGATTAAAGTTTTGATTCTTGAATAAAGCAAATGTCAATCTTACCTTCGGCAATCATTTGACGAATTCTCATTTTCTTGATGGAAGAGTTGCGCCCTCTGATATTAAAAGACTATTAATTTATAGAACCCTCAATGCATTACTCCTCTTATCTTCAAAGCATCTTGTGTGCATGTCTTCAAGCTCCCTCACAACCCCTTCAAATTACTCATCATCTTCTTCTTCATCAACACTCATATCTTTAATCATATTCCACACTTTAACTGATACATCATCCAAAGACTTTTTGATTCTAGAATTACCTTGGTTAACATCGCCACCGCTCAACGAATCATAACATAGAATCGAGCCACCAGAGAATCCAGAGCTAGTTTTAGTTTCTAAGGACCCTAAAGGATGAGCAAGAGCATCTTTGCTCCTTGCACAATGATCAAAATGATTTTTAGCTTTATTTCCCACACTAACTAGAGAAAAGAAGTAAGAGGGAGAGAAAGGTATTTTTGTGTTGTCATAGACATCCTTGATAAGTTTTATTTTTTTCCTCTTGACCCCACAACTTTACATCCAGAACCAACAAGAGTTTGGCCCAGCGCTAAAAAGTTACAAGGCCAATATCCACTAACTAGATCCATGTTGACCAGTTCCAACCCAACTTTTCGTGGACCAGGTTTTAAAATCCCACAATCCTTGGTCACTTTAGCCAATCCTCCAAATAGGCACTTTCACCTGCTATGACAATACCTTTGCTCTGCAAAACCTCTAAATTGCCTAAGCTTCCAACAGGCTTGTCAGGGTCGTCTTGAGCCTGCTCCATCAAACCCGTAGCCTTATTAACCTGGTTATTAGGCTTCTCTTGAAACCCGTGAGATGTATTCCTTCCTTCCTCCCTCACCATAGAAGCGGTTTCAGCAACTTCCTCATCGTCTCACCCTTTATCATCTTCATCCTCCATATTATCAGCCCCACTGCTCCACTTTTCATCAAGGCACACCGTTTTTTTTTTGTTTTGGACCGTGGAAATCCTCAATGAGTTTAATGCAGTATGTAACTACACATTTGAATTTATTTTGTCTCTCTTAACACTCCAATATTAAAATGTCAAAGGGTTACGTTTCATTTTTTAAATATTTTGATTCACAACTCTCAATAATCATCTTTAAAAACACATGTTTTCCATGGTTTACAAATCCATCTTTCCTTTACTATAATGATCTTCTTTGTAAAAGAAGAAATGAAAACATGAAAAATTATAGCAATAAGTTTTTCATTGAACACTAAAATCAAAAGCTGAACAGATTAGAACCAAAAATTAAAAGTAAATTGAATAAATCAGTAAAAATTACATGAACAATATTCAATTAAAAAATCTAAATTTTTAAAGGCAAATTTTATGACATTAACAAGATAACGATAGTAACAATAGATTTATACTTCATGTAGTAATCATATACATCAAATTGTGTTAAAATAGATTAAAAAAATAAGATGAGAGAAAAGAAACAAAAATGGAAGAAATCGTAAAAAGTAAGCAAGAAAAGTACACAATGAAGAAACATGCAGGGGGGAAATGAGAGAGGAAAAAGGAAGAGAAGTGGAGAGAGAAAAAAATATGTTTTAGATTTTTGTTTTTCATTGAATACTCTTGCGTGATAGAGATTGCTTTGTATATGGATATGCACTTATTGTGCGTTTGTCGGGGCATGAAAAATACCCGAGTGTGTCGCATGCTCGAAGATACAACAAAATTGTCATTGAATTTTATTCATTCCAGAAGGAAAGGGAAAATGTCGATAAAACTCAATGGAAAGAGAAATAGATAAAGGATTCGGTTATGCGAGGGGAATATATCTGCATCCCTCACATTTGTTGTACTCAATGAGAACCGTTTTGATTGTTCCTTGCATGAATGGGTGTTATTATCTAAATGTTACTTGCCATAAAGGGAAAATAAGTTTTTAATTAATGTGATGGTCAATGATTCAAACTCGTTTCTATGTATTCTCATTGTGCAATAAAAAAATCAGAGCTTCGTAGTTTATGATAGAAAATACAGATGTGTTGGTTGCTTTTAGGGAATAGTTATATTTGTATATTAGAAGGGTGTATACGTTAGCTGATTCGATCCTTGTTCGAATGCTCTAAGCTTTTAGTCTAACTACGAAGGAACGAATTATAATAGTTTTTTTTGTGAGAAAGAAAGATTGATTGAATTGAATTAAAAAAGAGAAGTTGCTTGTGTTGAAAAATAGTTGATTTGATTTGTGAATGATGAAAGTGTTGCTTTGATGTTGTGGAAGTATTGTTGGACTAGGAGTGTGTTGTTTGTATCCATAAGGCAGTGTATCTGAATCAAAGAGTGTGTGGTGTTAACCAATAGATGGTGATTAGCCAACACGGGGTTATATAGCCTTGCCTAGATCTGGAGAATCAAGACCTACAACTAAGGGGTATTTTCCTAAGCACATGGTTGCACAGGGTAATGCATGAAGGTGCCAGAGCACAAGGCTCCATAGGGCAAAGTAAAAGAAAGTGGTATGTCTAAGCACGAAGCTCACAAGACAATGCATGAAGTTTGTTAGAGCACATGGATCCATAGGGAAATGCACGAGAGTTTCCAGAGCACAGGGCTCCATGGGGCAATGCATGAAAAAGAAGTTTGGTTCAGATATGGGTGTTTAACCATGAGGTGATCAATCCAAAGGGTGTATGCATGTCAAAGATAATTGTGTTTGGTCCAAATAAACAAGTATTATTGATGTTGATTGGCGGAGTGTTGTCTGTGGAAAAGAGAGCTTGATAGTTATTGGATTTGAATTGCACTAAAGTCTATGAACAAATGCGAATACTGTGAATAATTGAGGCTTATGTCTCATATTCAAAGATGCTCAGAACAAGGGTATGAATAATCCATCTCATTCTTCTTCGTTGCTTAAGGCTCGTGGCACATAATTTGCATTGTAAATGACAAATGTTTGAAGGAATAGAAGAGTCCTTTTGTTGTGCTTGAAAGATGAAGTGGTGATCCAATCTTGATGTCTTAGGTCTTTATAATCATGTTTTTCAAGCTTGAGCTTGATATTGACTTGATGGATCAAGTGAGTGCAAGTGTAAAGGTCCCAATTTTGAGGGGGGTCATGTGATCTGTTCAATTAAAAAAGGTGATTAATTGATCAAAAGGAATTGATCAAAGGAATGATCATACTAAGAATAATGAATCAATATGGATTTAGGCCTATGAAAATATGAAGAGAATAAATCGCCTGAAATTAGACTAACATGCATTACCCTTAATGCCTAACTAATCGTCAATTGAAAATTAAAAGGAATTCTAACTGTTACACCTAATAAAAACTTAATTAAAATCTAATCTAAAAGAAAATCCTAATCTAATGAATTATTTATTAAAATGACTATTTTTAATGTATGTTTACAATAAATTATTAAAAGAAATAAAAAAACAATAATTTAAATACTGACAGGTGGTGTGTAGAGTGAAAAGAGGTTGTGTGGACATTATAAGGTTTATGAGCCTGACTCCAAGTGTTAAGGCCCAATGTTGTTTTTTGGTTATTTTTATTCAGCATGGGGTGTATTGATAAAATGAATTGTGTGGACATTAAGGTTTATGGGCCTGACTCCAAGCCCAAAAGAAGAATCCAGGAGGGCCAAGGAAGTGTTCGCAGGAGAGGAGAACGTGATGGCTCAAAAGATCTTCCGTCTCCTTTTACACGTTCATCTTTTCCATATGAAAGAGGAACCCAGTTCATGGCATTCGGGCTGGAACGAAATCAGAGTTGGTTCGCAACTGTTACGGAAGATCTGCCGGAAGCAATTCGAGAAGTTCGTCGTCACTCCAGTTTTGATAAATAAATTTCCTGACACCATGATCAAACTCTTGGAGAGCCTCCAACAAATGAACAATGTGAGGACTGCTAGCAGTGTAACCATGCTCAAACTTAATATGGTCTGACAGCTCATGGATACCCGAGAATCATCTTCTCGGTCAAGCTCTTCTTCATAGCAAATCTGAAGATGCTCAAAGAGGGAAGAACCAAGTTAAAGCTAGATTTAAAAGCTTTCACTAGTCTTAGAATTCCAGACTTTACGGTTGCACCACCATACTTACAGTTCGAATTACACGTCTTCTGTAACTTTCACACCAAGTGCTCGGTAAAATGCTTGAACCAAATTTCTTCATTTTGACTTGTTTCGGTTCCGTTACGGATTCTTCTAATTGTTATGATTTCTCAATCGGGTTATGGTAAGGGTTGTGGTAATGATTCTGTGACTTTTCTTGCGCTTTACTGTGAATTATTGACGAAGGTTGGAATTGGTGATGAAGGGGGTCAAGTTTTGGTATTGACAAAATAATGAATTTTCTATGGTTTGTGTTCATGGCAAGGTTTGCATTCTCACGGTAATCTCCCACTCAAGATGAAAAGCAAGGCATATACATAAACAAGCATACAAATATAACTCAAACAAGCAAGCAAGCAAGCAGAGAAGTATACTTATTCAAAAAAATTATGAACGGAATCGAACCGCTAAACCGAATCGAACCGAATTTGAAGTAACTGAATCATTATGTTTGGTCAGTGATCCGAATCATTTATTTATTAACGGTTTTAAATCGAACCAAATTAAAATTAATCAAACATAAAAAATAAAAATAAAAAGTGAATCATTAACTTATTAGAAATTTAGAACTATGAACTTAAAACTCAAAAATGAAAACCAATTGAAACTCTAAAAATGAAGAAGCTTAAATTCCTAAAATTTTTGAATTTCCAAAATCAAAATCTCATATTCGTGCAACTATTTCATTTCATCTTCAGTATCTTCATTAGTAAGTTTATAATGTTAGTTTCTTTTTTTTTTCTTTACTCACTTTTTGTTTCATTTTTTGAATTCAGTTTTATGCGTAGAAAATCATTCAAAAGTCGCTTTTTTGATTTTGTATAAGCTGATTTTCCTAATCAATATTGCTTATGAACTCTTGTTAGGTTTCTAGGTATAAATAACTTAAGAGTTGAATGATATTTTCACTGGTTTGAGATGGATGATAGTGATGAAAGATTAGATTGAATTTGATCATGATTAAGAAGGAAAAGGGTGTGAAACCTATTTTAGTGAACATTGCTTTGGCTTTTGGCTTTTCTTTTAGCACCTCAATGTTGATTTTGTGTTGTTTTTTATTTTGACTAGGGGTGACAAAACGGGTCGGGTCCGTTGGACATGTCCGTTTTGCCCGCACTTTAGTGCGGGGTGGCCCAAGGGCTTAGGCCCTCATCCTCTAAAGTGTCTGCCCCGTCCCGTCCCGTTTTCGTCGTGAGCTTTTGCAAGCATGCACATTTACTTAATTTTTTATATTTTTAGGCTTAAAAAGTGCAATGCCCGCAGGCTTTCTCCGCCCGCCCTCACTTTTTTGCGAGGAGGGCTTATGTTTAGGCCCGCGTCCTCAATTTTGACCGTCCCGCCCCGCCCCATTTTCTTACAGGCTTTTGCGGGACGGGCATGCCCGTTTGCCACCTCTAATTTTGACCATAACTAAGTTCCATGTTGATTATGTGTTGTTTTTGATGTTGGGTTTTGGTGTTGTTTGTGTGTTGTTGTTGGTGGTGGTGGTTTGGGGTATTGTTAGAAGTTAATTTAATGTTGGCTCTAGCTCAAAACTTTAATATGTGTTGATAAAGGGTTGCTCAATGATTTGTTTTCTGTATCTAAGAATAATATAGTTGTCGTAAAAATGGTGATGAATGTGCTGAAAATGGTGTAGTTTTTGTTGTGTTTGGAAATAAAGATGAATATAGTTGTCGTAAAAATGGTGTCGTAGAACTATAACCTTAATTTAATTAACTCTGTTGTTAAGAATAATTCTCTAGTAGGATAAGGCTCAATGTTTTTTCAAACGCAAGTGCCCTCTTCAGTCTCAGATGGAGCTGCTAGAAGTTGGGAAACAATATGTTTTCGTAGCTGTTTATGTTCGATCAACGTTGTTAGCTTCGTAGTCTCAGAATTCTTTATTGTTGGAATCTTCTTCTTGTGTACGCATGTTAGAATTTTACAAAACAGAAAGAGAGGTTTTCTCTTTTTGCTTAGGAAGCAAGAGCTTGTAGGTTTTTCGAAATTCTTGGATGAAGTTGAAGTAAATGTTTTTGAGGAATTTGATCTTTCTAATAAGTAAAGTTCTAAGATGAAAGGTTCTTATTATTCAGTTAGAAAATCAGAGAGTTATTTATGTGGTTTGCAAGATGGTGAGGCCATAAAGTAGGATTATAATGTAAAATTATAGAGTAAGATTATAATGTAAGATTAGATATGAATGGTTGCTGACTTGGTGCATGGTAGCAACCACCATATATTTACATGATTCTTATAAAGTTATAAGTCCATTAAAATACATCAAAGTTTAGTTCATGTCACGGTTGATGTTATAGTTAAGGTAAGTGTGATTGGCAATTGGCATGAAATAATGTTTCGATAGTATAAAGGTTTGACCACAGTTTCAGGGCCCATCTAAAGTGTGAATAAAACCTATGACTTGTTTCTTCAAGATTAATGTGGTAGAGGAGGTAGAGTATACAAGTCTTACGACCCCAACTAGCCCTCGTGATGAAGTTATATTGCCACCACATTCCAGTGGGGAAAAAGTGTCAATTACAGTCGGATATGTGGAACCACTTCACCATGGTGGAAGGTGATGAGAAAAAGGCCAAATGTCAATATTGTGGAGTCTTAATTAAGTATATTAATGGAACAAGTGGTATGCGGACTCATCTCGATAGATGCACTTCTTATGATCATGATAAAACCCAAGCAACCCAACCAAACAAAAGGAGAAACCCCACTACAGAAGGACAAGTAGTTTGTTCACAAATCTATTCTACGTTTGATCAAGATGCATGTCGAGCGCAACTTGTGAAAACATTTGTGTGTGCTGAGATTCCATTTTGTTTTGTGGAGAATGAGGAATGTAGAAAACTATTAATCAGCTTGCAACCTCGGTTTTATATCCCATCACGGTCTACAATGAGGCGTGATATTCGGGCGCTATACCTTGAAGAAAATGAGAAATTGAAAAAAAATCTTGCCAAATTGTGGAAGAGTTTCTTTGACCACTGACACTTGGACTTTAACTCAAAACTTAAGTTACATGAGTTTGACCGTGCATTTTGTGGATAGTGAGTGGAAGATGCATAAGAAAATCATCAACTTTTGTAAAATCACATGGCACTCGAGACACGTGATTGGGAAATATGTTGAGGATTACTTAAGAAGTTGGGGGTTGAGTCAAATCTTGACCATAACAGTTGACAATGCTCAGGAAGTGTTGGTTATTTCCGCCTCTAAGCTTCAGAATCTGCTTTCAGCACTGGTGGAAGGGTTGTTAGTGATTATCGCACTTGTCTAATTCCTAAAATGGTGGAAGCTCTTGTTTGCACACAAGACTGGTTGAAAGAAAAATCACTCTCCATATTTTCTGAAGAAGACCTTGATGAGATCCATCAATTAGAGCAAGGTAAATCAATTTTCTTATGTTTTTTTTCTTCTGGTGGTTGTCATGCATCATTTTTTATGTTTGTAGTATCTTTATTAGCCATATGAACATATGCCTTTAGATGTGATGTTTTGATCTGTTTAAATCCTAATCCTATTCTGGTTAGATAGATATTCTTATATGTAGGAAAATATATAAAAAATCATTTATAATTTGTACTTTACTTTAAGTTTGATCTTGTGTGAAAATTAAAAGAGACACGAATGATTTTGCTTGTGGTATACCAAGATAATATCTTTATTGTGTTTGTACTTTTCTTTGCCATATTTTATTACTGGACATGTAAACACAATTTGATATTTGTCAATGAATAATTCTTGCAGGATTTTATTTTCTAATTTGGTGGGCAAAATAGGTTACAGATATTCATAGGACATGCATATCAATTCTTAATTTTTAATTTCTCACATTTTAATTGTTATTTACTTGTCAAAATTGACAATATATCTGCTGTTTTGCTTCCATCTTGCTTTAGTTTTGGCTTGGTATCCTTACTAGTATTATTTGAACCATCTTTGATGCTTATCTACAACAACATAATAATTATAACCTTTGAATTCTCAACATGAAATTGATAACTTGGAATTGTTTGAATGTATTAAAAATGTTATCTATTTGAACTAATATTGAATATTTAAAGTAATTTTTTATTTTGTTTTTTAGAGATAACATCTCCGACATCGGCTAATTTTTATGATGATGAAGACCTTGCAAGTTAAAAGAGTATTAGAATGCCCTAGTTTGATTTTTGTTACTTCTGGTTGACACATATTAATTGTGATATATTATTGGGAAAGCTCTTTCTTGGAATTACATTCCTAATATTTTCTTGGTTCTAGTTATAGACAATGAGTATGGTGATCTTAGTCTTTTAATTAAGGAGTTAATTTTGTTTTTATGAGATAATTAATTTGCAAAAAATCATGTTAGTTGTGTCTGTAGTCCATTGACAAATTTATTAAATATAGAGAACCATATTCTATTTTCTTTGGTATTTGCAATAATTTACACACTCCATGAATTTCATGTTTAAGGAGGCATTTGTTTCAGTGACATAAAACAGAATCCCGGGTATTTAATTTTAGAATTAGTTATTCCTCTATTTGGTAGATAGAAATTAAAAAAAAAATCCTAGGAATAAATAATACCCAGGAAAGAGAAACACACACGTTTTCTTCACACTCTCGTCATTCTTATTCCCAAGTGATAGAGGTGGGAAAGTTGTTCCCAGGAACCACAAACCCATTATCTCCTATAAAAATCCATTTTTACCCTTTTATTTACCGTCAAATCTTCCCTCTAATTGTTTTCCATGTTCAATAAATTGTGTTTTTTTTTCTTCTCAATATTTGATTCTCTTTCTTTCTTCATGTGAGCTTTGGATTTCACTGTCTTGTTCAAGGTATTCTTTCAATTCTTTTTAATATTCCATTTTATCTCAGATTTCACCGTCAATCAAATTTTTGGTGTTTGGATGCCTTTTCGTGTGTAAGTAGGTCTTGTGCTTGATATATTTTATGAATTACTTTGATATGTAATACATAGTTGAAATGATAATTACATCTTAATACTTTGTTGCTTGATTATTGATGTATCATCTGTTATGTTAATTTTAGTGTTGACTATTTATTTATAAAAAAAATACATAAGGGATAAACTTTCGGATTTACTTTATGGTGCAAATCTCATTGCCAAATTTTTATTCTGTACTTACTGATATGCTTATTTATGAGGCCTTTGTGTGATTTTTTTTCCAGATTTTAGATTAGATTATGGAAATAGAACCCTCTTTTAATGTGTTTCTTTAAAGTAATAGTGCTAACTCACTTTAGAATACCATCATTGTTACTGCTACTAATCTAAGGCTAGTATTAGTATATTTGTATATGGTTAAGGCTAATCTAAAGTTTGCTAAAATTCAATAAAATTATTACTAATAAAAACAAACAATATTCACATGCTATTTTTATGACTCTCATATATATGTTATTAGTAGGTTAATTACCTCAATTTTTTTCCAGATATATTCTCATTATTTTTTATCATGAAACAAGTGATGGAAATGCGTGAAAGAAAGAAAAGAATCATAACAATGTTTATCATTTATATGGAGATGTTGAATTACTTTATGTTGATGACAATTGTAAATCATGTATTTGCAATGTGATTTAATTTATTTATATGTTTGCATGAATTTTGATATACACACTTGTTGAGTTGTTGAATGGACATGTCCTTTGAAAATCAAAATGTAAAAAGCACAAAGCGACAATGGACTCCAGAAGAAGATGCATTATTAGTGCAAGGATTGGTGAAATTGGTGGACGATGGTTGGAAGGCTGATGCAGGCTCATTCAAACCTGGGTATACTAAAGTGTTAGAGAAATTTATTCACGACAAGTTTCCAAATTGCACATTAAAAGCTAATCTGCATATTGAATCAAGGGTGAAACGTCTTAAAACACAATATTATGCAATTAGAGACATGTTGGGTCCAAAGTGCTAATGGTTCAGATGGGATGATACTCGGAAAATAATTGTAGTAGAAAAGGAGATTTATAGTCAATGGTGCAAGGTAATACATGTCATACTATTTTTGGTAGAAAAGGAGATTTATAGTCAATGGTGCAAGGTAATACATGTCATATTATTTTGACTTTGATCAAGTTATAATATATAATTTACATTAAATTTATATTTCTAAACAATTTTTACTTCAATGCAGTCCCACCCAACGAGAAACTACTAATTATAGTTGTTACCTAAATTATTGAATTTTTACCTAATTATAGTTTATTTACCTAAATTATAGTTTATTTTTACCTAATTATAGTTGTTACCTAAATTAAAGTTGTATCCTAAATAGCAGAAGATACATCTGATATGTCTGCTCAAATGGAGAATGAATACTTTTCATCAACACAAAGGGGCGAGTCAGAAATTAATTTAAATGAGAATGAAGAGAATTTTGAGACACAAGTACCAGAAACACCTCCATCTAACAATACTAGTCAAACAAATCCAACAATTCAATCACAACGAGAAACTACTAATTATAGGGTTGGAAAGCGTGGAGGAAAAAGGGTGAAGTATAATGATGATGTTGCTGTTTCTGATAGCTTGTTAACTTCATTGAACAAGTTGGGTGAGTTTTATGCTAGCAGTGTTGAGAATATGCAGCAATTATCTTCTTGTTTTTTTGCATGAGAAATACACATCGGAATGAAGGAATCAAATTGTCTCCATATCAAAAGAAATAGAAGGATTGTCTGTAGTAGATGTTGTGAGGGTTGCTATGTTTATTACTAAAGACAACAATCTATGTGATTGTTTTTTCACTATGGATACTCCTGAATTGACAAAAGAATTTGTGCAGATTGTTTTAAGTAACAATTGATCTCAATACCATCATTTAGAATGTTCATGTAGGAATTGTTTTAGGTGAGTTTTATTGTTTGGTTGTATTTGTCTTTATTTAACTTTAATATATTTTATTACATTTAGTTTTGATGAGTTTTTAAAACTATAGTTTTAGCAGGTATGTTTTATTTCAATGTGATGAATTTAATTTTGTGTTATTCTTGTATGACATAATTTAATGTGTTTGCACTACATATTTGCATATTGTTACTTCTATAAACATGCAGGATTTTTTTTAGTGCAATAAAGTGACAACCTTTGCATCAATGTATATTTGTAACTTCACAAGTTTTTTAGTAGATATGTAAAGTTATTTTGTAATAGAAAATTAACTTTCTTGTTATAATTTTTTTATATAAATTAACTGATAGAATTATATAAATTAATTTATATGAATTAATTGATAGAATTATTTGGATTAATTGATATGAATTAATTGATAGAATTATATGAATTATATGATTAATTGATATGAATTATTTGTTTGGTGGATAACGTACACTACTAGAAATACTCTGTTTTTCTGCGGTACTAAAATCTGCAGGAAACACGTTTCATGCGACTTTTCCTGCGACTTTTCGTTCCCAGCTAAAACCTCCGTGGGTAATATAAATCCGCAGGTAAAGTCACAGGAATTAAAATCCGCAGGTAAAGTCGCAAGAAAAAGTCGCAGGTAAATGCGCAGGAAAGTCTCAAGTCGCAGTAAAATCCGCAGGAAAATGGAAACACTATGCCAAACAAGACCTTAGACAGCGCTTTTTTTAGCCTTAGACAGCGTTGTCTAAACCTCCGCTGCTAAAGGTTTAGACAACGCTTTTTTAAATCTTAAAAGCGCTGTCTAAGAGCTGTCTAAGGTACCCTTAGACAGCGCTTTTAGGAATATCTTAGACAACGCTTTTGATAAAAGCGCTTTCTAAGCCCCTATACCTTAGACATCGCTTTTGGTGAAAGCGCTGTCTAATCCCCTCCTATTTTAATTTTTTTAGGTATACCTTAGACAACGCTTTTCAAAAGCGCTGTCTAAGTCCCCCCCTTAGACAGCGCTTTTGCCAAAAGCGCTTTCTAAGCCCCCCCTTAGACAGTGCTTTTGTGTAAAGCGCTGTCTAAGGTATACGAAATTTTTTGCAGCTTTTGTTTTAAACCACATTTTTTCCAGGTTTATAAACCAGAATTTCTACCTGTTTTCAACCAAATTTTGGCAGACAAATATCACATTTTATATATGCCATTTCAAACCATTTTAGCCTTTTTTTTCTACCAATTTTTGGCTAACAAATATATATATATACCAATTCAAACCAATTTTGCCTTAAATGTATCAAAATATATACAAATTTATGTACAAATTTACAAGTCATTACATATACTACAAATGTACAATATAATTACACATATTATCTAATCCATCCAAATTAAGCATTGCTCCAAATACATACATAGGTCCTGAAACAACACAAAGATTGTAATTCAATTAATAAACAATATTATAGAAATTACAATGTTACACATATCTAAATTCTCAACAATTAAAGTAAGACTACAATATTATACCTCATAAAACATTGAGCTCTATAATGAATTGACACCATTCCTCTTTGATTTCGTCCACTTGATCTTTTGTATAATATCGACACTTGAATTCATCAAAGTACTGCATAATAATATAACATAGTTTGATTTAATTTCAACTATTTAATTATATGAGATATGTGTAAATATAAAAATAACTCATAAGTTAGAAATACATACATCGGTGGGAATCTCTAATCGGCCCAAAACAAGAGTATCTCGCATAAACCTCAACATGAAATACCCGCAATCTATTTGATTACGTTGCTGAGGACACTACATATGGAAAAAAAATATGGATAAATCCTAAGTTTTATCAAGTGTCATCACTAATATAATAAAAAATGTGATAATTAAAAATATACCGCCACTCGAATCCATGTAATGGAGTTGGCGCCCCTCTTTGATGTTTGGATATCTCGTTGGGCTCGAAAAGCTTGTAGGATGCTAATAAAATAAAAATGAAGTAATTAGAACAATTCACATAAACTAAGAAATACACACAAGAAAATTTTGAACATTCTCACTTACGTGTCAATTATGACCTTCATATCCGGGTATGTTGTCCAATCATTTCCTAACGAGTCAAGATAATAAACGATTTCTCTGATAGGATTGATTGCGAGCAACAACCAATGTCCACTGTAATGATTAAGCAAATGTTAGATGTCAACTTGGAAAAAAATTATAATAGATGAATTTAGAATGAAATTCTAACCCGGTATTAAACGGTATAAAGAACAACTTCTCCGCATCTTTGTTGGCCATGAGGATCCTAAGAACGTACTCCATCACGGTATCCGGTCTACTTAAGATTGAACTTAAGTTGACGGTCGCGAGTGCTAAGAATCCAAATGACACGTCCAAACCATTGGGGCGCATCAATTTGTCATACAAAAACCTTATATAAAAACATCATTAACATTAGACACCTCTTTTGAAACATAAAGTAAATAAGTTGTTCAATTAATATAACAAAGTAGACCGGATTTACCTGATATATGTATTGACAACAGTGACGCCGATTTCTTCACGACCAAAAACTTGCATGAAGTCTTCATTACCAATCATTTGGTCGTGATCAAAGCCGAAAATACCTACCTCCATATGCACAAGCCGAACACCTCCGGTCGATATATCGGTCATCTCTAGAAATGTCTGGAGGCACGACCTATACTTGGTGGTAGGTTTTTTCCTAGCTACGGTCTTCTTAGCACTAGCACTTTTTACCTGTGCGGAGGCGTTGCTAACCTCCTTTTTTTGTTGTGCGGAGGCGTTGCTAACCTCATTTTCTTGAAGCTACATATCATATAAATAGTTAGATCAAATTAAGAATGTAACAACTTCCATGAATATATGTCATATAATTGTATTGTACCTGTTTTCTTGAAACCACGGACTCGGTATGCCGCGGAATAGCATTATCTTTTGATTTGGATTTTGTGGGAGTCTATTTAACATAACTAAGGAAAATATGTACGTAAAATGTGCGTAAAAACTTTGAATATACACATTAAAGTTAACATAGGTTTTAGGCATACCTCATATCCTACGCATATGAGGTTTGTCTGCCATGCAACAAACGAACCTACTACTTCGTCCACCGTTGTTGCATCCGAACCATCGTTAGGATATGGTAATGATGCATTCGGCTCAACTACAATATCAACCGATACTTTCAAACATCCAGCAGGGAGCTCTCTAGTGTGGAGTAATACTCCGCTAACGTTATGCACTTTTCCCTTGCCAACCATCCGATAGTATGGTGACGACAAATATAGCTGACAATGGGAAATGCCCTAAAACCAATAATAACAAGAAATTGTTAATGTGTATATATGTCAAATACATAATTTAAGCAAATAGTTCAATTTAAGACAATTATATGTAATTACCTCTGGAATGTTCGGCTGAAAGGTACAGTTGATACTGTCTTTGTCTGAACCATCTTTGAAACATGCTGAGGCGCTAGCCTATCTTTCTCTCATGAATGCATCAAGCTCAGCTTGCATGGCTTCCAATTTTGCATGAAGCTCCCAATTACTAGGAGTCTTTCCTTTTTTAACACTCAGGGAGGTCGGAGTGACTCCAAATCCCTTATCCCTCACCCGACCAGAATACTCAGGGACATCTAATGCCCGACTAAGTATGCTCCTAGTATCATCGGGAGATAAAGACTGAGATAGCGCCTCCTGAAAAATCAGATGAATATCGTATACTTGTCAAATATTTGTGTATAAAAATGTTATTCAATTAATGAAAAAATGTTATACTTCCAATATGCATAACATCGAGAAAATGTCTCACGTACAAAGACTTCCAATATGGCAATTCAAAAAATATCGACCTTTTCTTCCACCCACCTTTCACAACCTTATGTGCAAAAGGATTGCCAAACTCAGTACGCACATCTTTCACCTTTTCAAAAACTTGTTCACCTGACAATGCGGGTGGAGCTCTACGATGTTCAGTGTCTCCATTGAATGCTTTTCTCCACCCACGGTAGTGATGTTTAGAATGTAAGAATCTACGATGATCGAGAAACACATTCTTTTGGCAAAGTTCCAATCGAATCGTATCGGTTCCGTCTTCACAAACAGGACACGCACGTTGACCTTTAATGCTATACCCAGATAGATTCCCGTATGCTGGAAAATCATTAATTGTGCCAAACAACATCACCCTCAAATTGAAACTTTCTTTCCTATATCCATCATAAACCTCCACACCGTTCTCCCACAAAATCTTTAAATCTTCGATCAAAGGTGTCAAGTATACGTCAATGTAATTCCCTGTTTGTTTAGGCCCAGAGATTAACATAGATAACATCATGTACTTACGCTTCATACATAGCCACGAAGGTAGGTTATAAATCATAAGAATCACAGGCCATGTGGTATGTGAGATACTTTGAAGACCATGTGGGTTCATTCCATCAGTAGATAATGCCAATCGAAGGTTTCTTGCTTCTGATCCAAACTCAGGATAATCATTATCAATCTTCGACCACTGTGGTGAATCAGCCGGATGCCGATACTTTCCATCAATAATTCTTTCATCTGCATGCCAAGTAAGATGTCTTGCATCGGTTTCACTACGAAACATGCGCCTAAATCTCGGAATTATCGGAAAATACCATAAGACTTTTGCGGGAGACAATCTTTTATTATATCGAGACAAACCACATTTAGGGCACTCAGTTAACGTTGCATATTCGTTACGAAACAAAATGCAATCGTTAGGACAAGCATGTATCTTATCATAGCTCATGCCAATAGAGCACAATATTTTTTTGCCTCATAGGTTCGATTAGGAAGAACATTATCATCCGGTAGCATTTCTCTCATAAGGGCCAACAACTCTGTGAAACTTTTATCCGACCATCCATTGCCCGCCTTTAAGTTGTACAACTTTAATACCGCAGACAGTCTTGAGAATTTAGTGCAACCTTTGTACAACGGTTTCTCTGCATCGCTTACCATCCTCGCAAACATTTCAGGACAATCATGAAGATCTTCTTCCAGTGCTTCTACAATCTCTTCAACTCGATCACAATCGTATGTTTCCGTGTCTTTGTCGTATGAAGCATAGGTCGTATTACTTTTTCCACTCGATTCAACATTCTCGTTAATTTTCTCACCATTAAATATCCAACACTGATAACTTTGATCAATTCCATGCCTCAGCAAATGCGATTTCAATCCATGTGCGTCAACCTTACCAATATAACAACAACGCAAGCAAGGACAATGCATTCGTCTGGGGTTTTCAGCATGTTGAACAACATACTTAACGAATTCCGCAACCCCACTCTCGTACTCTTTGGTCATTCGATCGGCACAAATCCATGTTTTATCCATGGTTTTCCTACTTATTAAGGTAAACAATCAATCCAAACGAAAATACATAACTAAGGTAGTATCTTTGAATATTCTAACAATTTTAAAGTTCAATTCATTTTATCACATTTAACAGAAATTTACAACTTTGAAGTTGAAAATAGAGTTTCGTATAATAACAACAATATTAGTATCCTAAATGTTTTAAACAAAAATTCCATATACTAAATGTTTTAAACAAAAATTTTGTATCCTAAATGGTTTTCCTACTTATACGTATTTTAATCGTATCGTACCTCAGTGTTAATATTTAGCTAAACTCAATGTTAATCCTAACACAGTGTATATATAATCTCAGTGTATATTTTAATACTAACTCAGTGTATATTTTAACACAGTGTATATATAAACACAGTGTATATTTTAATCCTAACTCAGTGTTAATATTTAGCTAAACTCATTGTATATATAAGAAAAAGAACAATATCCATCAAATGAACAAGAACAAGAACAATATCCATCAATCCTCATTATGTTCATATTGTATCTACATTGTAACTAACACAGTTTATATACATTATTCTGGAACTTTTCAACAAAAAACAAGCAAGAACAAGAACACCATGAACAAACAGTAGGGCAATCAATGGAGAACACATACCTTTTTGAACGAAACTGACGGTTGAAGACGGAGGTTGCCGGAGGACGACGGAAGAACGACGGCGAGCTGGACGGCGGTGGGGTTTTATGGACGACAGTGGCAAAATCAGTGGTAGGGCAACAATGGCGATTTCAAGGTCGCGTCTGATACTGAGAGGGAAAGGAAGAAATGAAAATAGTAACTGTATAATTTTAATATAATAAGACCTTAGACAGCGCTTTTGATAAAAGCGCTTTCTAAGGTAGGCCTTAGACAACGTTTTTTAAAAGCGCTGTCTAAGCCCCCCCCCCTTAGACAGCGTTTTTGGTTTTAATTTTTTTTTAAATTAAAAGACTTTAGACAGCGCTTTTGAAAAAGCGCTTTCTAAGGCATACCTTAGAAAGCGCTTTCTAAAAGCGCTGTCTAAGGCCTACCTTAGAAAGCACTTTTTCAAAAGCGCTGTCTAAAGTGAGACTTTAGACAGCGCTTTTTGATTATTTTTGAACAGTTTCCGTGTTTTGATTTTAATTTTAACCTTAAACAACGCTTTCTTTTAAAAGCGCTGTCTAAGATGCGCTGTTAAAAGTCATTTTTGGCATAGTGAAAACCGCAGGTAAATCCGCAGGAAATATTTCTCTAATTTTTTTAATTGTTTTTTTGTCTAATTTTTTTTTAAAAATATTATAATACGTTAAATATCAAAGTAACAATAATATATGAATTAAAATTTAATTTGAATGAGACAATTCTAAACTAATCACTTTCAAATTTTTAAAACAACCAAATTGCTAAATATTACTATAACAAAAAATGACACGACCAAATACCTAATAATCATTTGTCAAACTAAATAATAAAAGAAAAAACAATCCAAATTTCATACAAGTTAACAAAAAAAAACAATCAAAATTCAGTAGTAATGTATTCATTAATGTCTTCATCTGATTCACCATTCACCACATTTGCTGAAAATTTCACTACCAGTATCACTAATCTCAATTTTAGGTTACACAAGTCCACCATCACTGCATCAAAGTTTGTCAACTTCAGTTAGAATTTCACAAGTGTAATACATACTAAAATTCTTCAATTAAAAAAAACTAACTCACTAACATAACTCACTAACATAACTCAATATCTAATAGTTTATTAACTCAATTAACTAACAATTCTATTTCCCTATAACAATTCAATCAATCTTCAAACTAACTTACTAACCCTAAATCGGCTTAGAGTTAATAATATGTAATACAAAAAGTTACACATCTTAGACAGGTCGGGTCAAGAATTTTGTCGGGTATGTGACCACCGGCTCCTGTATGTATGTAGATTTCTGTTATAATCGATGGTAGAGAATAAAACTATTATTATTTTTTAATAAAGATTTTTTAATAAAATTAATGGTAAGAATTTTTTAATAAAATTTAAATAAAAACTATTATTATTCAATAATGATAAAAAAATTGTTGTCAAAAATTATTTTAAAATATGTTTGTTTTTATATTATATATATATATATATATATATATATATATATATATATATATATATATATATATATATATATATATATATATATATATATATATATATATATATATATATATATATATATATTATTTTTTTCCTAAAATCTGTTTGTTTAGAAATATAAGAATTAATAAGTAATTTTTTATTATATTTTATTCTAATAAAAATTATTAAATTATTAAATTATCTTTATTGATATATCTCTGACTCGTTTCTAATTACACCCTATATTTGTTTATACACCTCTAACTTTCCTTTATTTAATTCTATTTTCTTATTCAATAAAGATTTTTTAATAAAATTAATGGTAAAGATTTTTTAATAAAATTTAAACAAAAACTATTATTATTCAATAAAGATAAAAAAAAGTTGTTGTGAAAAATTATTTTAAACAAAAATTATTATTATTCAATCAGTTAATTTTGTATTTTATTTTATTCTAGAAAAAATTATTAAATTATTAAATTTTCTTTAAACAACAATAAAAAGATTGATATAATAAAAAAAATTAGAAATATAAAAATTAATATGAAATTAAGCCTTACCAATTAGAGACCCTTCGACGGTTCTTCAATGGTAGCACAAATTCAATACGGTAAGGAATTCTTTGCGTTCATTTGTTAATTCTTCCAACTCAATTCCTCTTCATCTCTTCTTCATCCCCTTTCTTTTTTTCCATTTGTTTTCTTGTTGTTGTTGATTCTTTTGATGTTTGAATCATGAAAAACTATGATGTGAAGTGTAGTGGAGGTTTATGCTAAAGTTGATTTAAGCTTCAATGAGAAGCTTCAACAACCATGGATTTAAGCTCTAGTGAGGAAAGGTTGGAGAATGAAGAGTGAAAACTTAAGTGAAAGTGAAGAATGGGTGGAATCAAAAAGTGAATAAGAATCCTCTTTGATGGGCGAATGATGAGTGATTATATAGAACTATGTGAGTGATGATTAGAGGTTGAGAATGGGTTAGAAGTTAGTTGGGGCTATTTTGGGCACTTTGGGAAATTGCCAAAAGTGGTTAGAAGTTAGTTTGTGGAAGTTTAAGGTAGTTAGTTTGGTTAAAACATGGATGTATGTGACTTTACATGTATGTGCATAAGCTAAATTTTTAATGAGAGAGGAAAATTAAATGAATTTACATGGCATCACTTAAATACATGTTTGTGTATTTACATAATATGAATGAATGGCTTATGGATGCTTAAATTGATGTTCATGGATGAAATGATGTATTATATGAATGCTTTATTTTTTTTTAATACACATGACTTATGGGATTTTACTTGTTGTATAGAAATGGAATGAGAATAATGCATAGTATGGAATTTGTATTTATGGTATATGCATAGTATGCTAAATTTTTATAACACAACATTGAATTTGACTTGTTTTTGAATGATTTGCATATGATGTGAATGTATGTGCATGTGTTGATTTTTAGAAGTGAATGGTATGAATTTAAGATGACTTTTCATGTGTATTTGTAAATGTCCATTGTACATCTCGAAAATCATGTTGATCAGCCGATATATGGTCCTGGTAAGTTCTCTGCCTACTTACGATACATATATTGCTTTTCGATAGTAGGTTTGGATAGACGACTCGATTCGAGTAGTTTTTCGCTGCACTACTTTTTGAAAATAGTTTTTTAGCCTAACTTTTTGTTGTAAAATTTGTGATCTATTCACCCCTCTAGATCGAAGCATATCGTCTAACAACACAATTCTTATTTCAATGACTCGTACAATTGACTAAAAACATCATGATCAAACTCAAATATAACCATTGGTTTATGCATGCTAAAAACGAGTCGATTCAAACATGATTCAAAGATGATGTGCAATTATGAAGGAGACTCAATCAACAAAATTAATGAAAACAAAAGCAATAAGACAAGCAACAAACCATCATATTGGGGTTCTCCCTTTGAATGTGTTAGGGACATGCAACTTCACTCTCCCGTATGAATATGCAACTTCATCTTGAAGAAAGTTAGTTAGTAGCAATTTTCAACCACTTAAATATCTCTGACCGAATAGTCTTCAAGAAAAAACAATTATAGAGCACATGAGATATAAATTCTCTCTCTTCACACCCAAAATGACAATTATCTCTACTTGCCCTTAACATCTTAATCTTTTGAAGATTTTCTCTTGTTGGCAACTTGTTTTGCAACAATCACCATAAAAACACCGAAATATTCAGTGGCAGATCCATAAATTTTCTATAGTGGGGGCTAAAAAATAATAGATATATTTTGATAAAGAAAAATACTTAAAATCATTCTAAAATACATATTATAACGACAAACAAATGAAAATTCATAAGAGCTTACAATTGTCTTCTACGAGTTTTCATATTTTGAAAATGTTCAAGGATTTTTCATTGTCCATATTATCAAATATGCCACTCTCTCTATATGTAACTAAACAATCATTCAACCACTCATCTCCCATACAATTGCGCAAACCATTCTTCACAAAATTCATGGCAGAGAAAGATCTTTCAACAGTTGCAGTTGCCACAAGTAAAATCAAAGCTAACCTCACAAGTAAATATATCATTGGATACATAATATGCTTTCTAGTTTTCACCAATATTTCAGAAAGATCGATGATTCCATTTAACTTTAAAAACTAATCATCAGACCAAAGATCTATGATAATAGTCTCAAGCTGACTATCAAACACCATAAACTCCACATGAGAAAATTTCGATGGATAAAACTTAGCCAAACGAATCAACTTCTCCTTATCAAATGCAAAAAATGAATCTCGTGGATTTAAATTTGCTACATAAAGAAGCAACTCAGTGTTCACATCAGTAAATCTATAATTAAGCTCTTGAATTTGTCTATCAATCACTTCATAAAATAAATCAACTTGAAAATGATGTAGATTTGAAATTTTTTGAGCTTTACGCTTCGATCTTCCTTGTGTAACGAATGCATCATCCATATTTAGAATGCTAATATTTTTCTTTTCACAAAATGATGATACTTCATTTAGTAAAGTATGCCAACCATTATTTGTCATACTTTGCAATCTTTCCTTGCAAACTCCTATTAATGATATGACATTTACAATATCTTGATCACTTCTTTGCAATGCTTGAGATAAATCATTAGTAACTCCAAATATATTTTTCATCATGTGCAAGTTAAAAATATATTCAAAAGATTGTATAGATTTCAATAGATGACATCCTTCAATTTGTTGATCTGATGATGAGTCATTTCCTCAATAAATTCAAAGACATCGATCACTGAAGTAAACAAAGAGATCAAGCTAAGTAGTGTACCATAACATGAAATTTCCGAAAAAGAGGTCCGTTTTTTCTTTTTGGAAAATCATGCTCTCTTAGTTGACATGGTCCTTTTTGCAAGTAAGCTCTTCGAATGCTATCTCGATCATTTGTACGATAACATAAAATTTGTTTCCTCTCTCCTGGATCAACCGGAAGATTTTTCAAATCAAACTCTAAAAGTCTCATTTCCCAACCCATAATTGACCTTAAAGGTGATGGTAACTTTCTACTTTTAACTTCTTGAGACTTTGATGACTTTGATGTAAATCTCCTTTTAAAATATTTTTCCATTTCTAGTCAACTAAAAAAAAGAAATTTATAGAAAAAAAAATGAAAAAGAACATTAATCTTAATTTAGATATTCATAGCTAACTAGGTTCTTCTTAACAAGCACCAAATAAAAAAAAGTTTCCATAATTTTACAATATTAAAAAAGCAACAAAAGATAAAAATAAAATTGATTAAGAAAATACATACCTCTAAATGTTATTTGTAAATTATTCAAATGATAGTGGTAATAGACAAAGTCACAAAATCAAATTGATGTTAAACTTGAACTCTTGAAAGAAAATAGTGGTAGAAGAAGAAACAAAAAAAAGTTATATTAAAAGAGAAAAATGATTTTACCGTAAAAGTTACAATAGAATAGAATGTGAATAAAGTTAAGAGAGAGAATTAATGAAGATTGTAATTGTATTTGAAAACTTAAAAAGATTATAAAAATAAATTAATTAAAAAAGAATTTGAAGTGTTACAGTTGTAGTTGAGAGTTAAAGTTGTAATAAAGAGATATATATAAATTAATGGAATAGTATTACTATGGGGGCTGAAAATATAATTAATATTATTTATTAAAAATTTATTGTGGGGATTTGAGCCCCCAAGAGCTAGTAAGTGGATTCGCCCTTGGAAATATTACTAGGGAAAATTTTGTTCCATATCAAATTACTAAAGGCAAAATAAAAAAGTATTCCCTTCTAGTAAAACCTTGTATGCACCTTTCACTACGTAACCATTAGATCCATCCCAAGACTAGACCAAATTTTCTACATGCTCTAAATTATATGAAAACCAATTTTTTACTCTCCACCCATTTATATCAAGGGAAGCAAAAACCACTTAATGGATCCTTTTATTTTATTTTATTTTAAAAAAATGATCTCTATTAAAGTCTAGGTATGTTTGAGAGTTTTTTTTGAAAGGTTTTGTAGAAAAGACTTTGAAGGGTTGTGTCTATATCTTGAAATGTGTTTGATATTTTTAAAAATTTGAGCACACAATATGGTTTTCTATGCTAATGCAGTATATTGTTTTTAATTTAAAAAAAAATAAATATCAAACACATTTCAAGATATAGACGCAATTCTCTAAAGTATTTTTCCCTCCAAAAACCAACTCCCAAACGGACCATAAGGAACTATCATATTTGTATGATAATACTTTGCACAATAATCCATTATTTTCATATTTAAATATCCACAACCATTTGCCAACTAGAGGCATTTTAAACCTTTTCAGGTTCTTAATCCCAAGCCCCCCAACACTTACATCTCTACAAATCTTGTCCCAACCAACCCAATTAATCTTTTTATCTACCTCACTCCTACCCTAAAGAAATTGTTTAAAAGTATAATCAATTCTATAGATGATATCTGAGGAGTTTTGAAGAAGGATGGAAAGTAGATTGGTAGAACAAACAAGACTGATTTTATAAGAACAACTCTCCCTCCAATATATAAGTTCTTATTAGTCCAATTAGACAACCTTTTGTACAGTGCATCAACCACATGTTTCTAAATAGATAACAATCTAGGGTATGTCCCGATTGGAAACCCTGAGTATTTGAAAGACGTTTTGCCCACCTTGTAATTCAAGTTATCTACTGCCACATGTAATCAATTTGACTTAACATTCATTCCTACCAGAAGACTTTTATGAAATTTCACTTTTAGGCCAGAATTAGCTCATACAACTTTAGAACGAATTTGATTGTTCTCATATCCTCTAACTCCTTTTACCTATAATCGGAGTATCATCAACAAATATGTAATGAACTCGAATATTACTTCTTTCAGATTTAATAGCTTTGAATTCTTTTCCACTTCAACCACTTTTTGCATAATGTGTTGAATCCCTCTACTATCATTTATGAATAAGAATGACGAAAGCAGATCTCCCAACCTAAGACCTCTAGACATCATGAACTCTTTAGTAGGACTATAAGAATCGAAACCCTTACAAATTACAATAATGTGTTTATTCATCCTCTCAATTTTTCGAAAAAATCCATTTTCTTCATCATGAGTTCAAATACCCTCAATCAATTGAATCATAAGTCTTTTAAAAATAAACTTTAAAAATGATGATTTCCATTTTTTTTTCTATTAAACTTCATCCACTATTTCATATGCAACCAAAATGTCATCCGGAATGCACCTCCCAGCAAGGAAAGGAGATTGGGTAAACCAATTTTTAATTGTTTCTATTATTGATTGCAAAGGCTTTTTTTTCCATTACATTCTAGAGACACGTGTCATATTAAAAAAATGCAAAACTCTATGAATCTATCAGTGGGGATTCTTCACTCAACAACGATCAATCTATTTCCCCAAACCAGAACACGCATTCACACTATCAAATCACTTCAATCGAATCCACCACCCATGGATCCTCCGAAGAAAGTGGTTGTTTGCGGTGGCGGAGTCATAGGTGTATGCACCGCTTACTTTCTCGCCAAGAAAGGCGCCGCCGTCACACTCATCGAGAAATCCAACATCGCATGCGCCGCTTCCGGCAAAGCCGGCGGATTCCTCGCCTTAGATTGGTGCGACAGAGGTCCAATCGAACAACTTGCTCGCGCAAGCTTCAATCTCCACCGTTCACTCTCTCAAGAGCTTAACGGCTCACAATCATACGGTTACAGATCGCTCTCAGCTCTCAGCCTCACCGTAACCGAAGAATCAAAGCGCACTTCGAGTTCTAGTTCTGACGTGTTGCCGTCGTGGGTTGATGGGCCGGCCCGTGGGCCCAAAACGATTGGGACTCACGAAACGACGGCGCAGGTGCACCCGCAGCTGTTTACCCGGACGTTAGTTGAGAACGCGGTGGAGAAACACGGTGTGGAAATTGTGATTGGGAAATTGGAGCGGTTGGAGGTGGATGGAGGAAGAGTTGGATCGGTGGTTCTAGAAGGAGGGTTGGTTGTGGATGCGGATGCTGTGGTTTTGGCATTGGGTCCTTGGTCGAGTAAGCTTGAGTTGTTGTCTTCGAGGTTTAGAGTTTCAGGGCTTAAGGCACATAGTATTGTTTTGGAGCCTAGAGAACCCAACGCAATAACACCCCATGCTCTTTTTCTCAGCTACAATGCCTCCAATAGAAGGACACCTCTTGACCCTGAAGTATACCCTCGCCCCACAGGTATGAATATACCATATTGCAATCAAATACAAGTACTTTACTCATGTTAATTCCTGTTCTTGGTAGAAAAATAGTAGAGAAATGTAAAATAGAAATGATATATATCTATAATAACAAAAGAATCTGAATTATGTAAGACTTATATAGTCAATGAAAAGAAGAATATTTTAGATAAAAATAATATATTTTTCCAGGGGAGGTGTATGTGTGTGGGATGTCAAAGGAGGAAGAAGTACCGGATAATCCAGAGGAGATCAGGGGTGACAAAGAATCCATTGAAATGCTTAAGAGGGTGGCTAAGACTGTGTCAAGCCATCTTGGGGAAGAAGGAGTGAAGGTGGAGCAAGCATGCTTTTTGCCGTGTACTGATGATGGAGTGCCGATCATAGGAGAGATTACTGGGGTGAAGGGGTGTTATGTAGCGACCGGACATAGCTGTTGGGGCATTCTAAATGGTCCTGCCACTGGAGCTGCTGTTGCTGAGCTTGTTCTTGATGGTCATTCTAGCATCGTTGATCTTAAGAATTTTAGTCCGGCTAGATTTGTTGGGCGTGCCAAAGCATAGAATAACTTTAACACCAACACTTGTAATTGATTATCATTAATATATTATAGTAACCACCGCGGATGATACAGTGTGTTTTAAGGCCATGTACATGGGGATATATATACTCTTTTGCAACTTCACTACCAATCAAATAACTTGTCTACTTTCCAATCTTGCATTCTCTTTTAGGGTTGCTCATTTTAGCCGGATAATTGGTTTATCTAGAATCATATCCAAATCCGATTATAAAAAATGGATATTTTTATGTTTGTATATCAGCCGGCCCATTTCCTGCATTTGGATGGGTGACCATAAACAATTGATGGATCACCTTAACCAACAATGATCCAAACACAAGCTTGTTCTTCGACTGATCTGCTTTTCATCCTCTGCAATCACTAACCCTACTCCTTGACTGATTTATGATTTAGGATAATCAAAAGCCTGCATTTTGATTCTTGATTCACCATTCTCGCTTTGCAATCTTGTTTGTGATTCTTGTTCATGATTAGCTCCTTTACAAGACACAGTTCAGGTATCTTTCAGATTTCACATTATATTTATGGCTTATGCATGTTTGTTGGGTACATTTTTGAACATTTTTTGTTCTGTTTTGATTTATTTACATGCATGTGGATTGTGGCTAAATCTATGTTTGATGAGTTTGTTACTTTGTTTCACTAATTAGTTGGTATGTTTGATGAATTGCTTGATAATGACCTACCAAATCACTTATTACTTTGTACTTTGTAGGTTGGATGAGTTACTTTGTTTCACGAATTACTTAGTTTTTCTGGCATATCAATCTCATATTATCAACTCAGAAGAATATGTGCTCTTCAATGAGAGAGTACTATCCCTTGCAATGTTCTAGAAACTTGAAAGTATTATTTCCTGAATCAAAGCATATAATCCACCGCTTTACTCAACAGGATAAAACAGACTGAGGTGTGTCAATTTGTTTTATTTTTAAAATTTTTCTCACTCTTATAATTTGCTAAATAATAACATGCCATAATGATTGATAGAAGGAAAGTTACTCTTACCTAAATCAATAACTTGAGATAGGGTCTTTTTGAAGCTTTTTTTAAAAGGTCTTTTGATGGCTTTTAACTTTTGATTACAACTGCTTCTTAAGAATGCAGAAATAGCTTCCTTGTTTGATGGAATCTTGTTTTGGTAGTTACTTTTGATTACAACTTAAAGTAATTTGTGTTTCTAATACTTCATTTATTTGAATCAGGTACATAGCCATCTAACTATCTGGCCTGGTGGATCACCTTCATCATTGCCTTCACAAGAGATTACTGAAAGCTTGAAGAAATTGAGCAAAGTAAGGCTAAATGATATACTATCAAACATTATTTACTTATTATACCGTGACTTGATGATTAATAAGATGTCTTTTTTAAACTACAATTGTTTTCCCAAAACTTATCTAGTGGCTCTAGTTCAACCCATATCACTATTGATGAAGACCGAAGAGTAGTTTGGAAGTTTTGATAGGTAACTTTCAATTGTGGCCATTAGCTAGTTGCTATACGGCTTAGTTTTCTTTGCTAGCTAGCTTAGCTTATTCATCTTTCACTTATTTGGATAATTATGAATGTTAAAGAGTCCCACATCCGACATTATATGATCATTTCTTGTGATCATATAACATTGGTCTCGTTGTTGCTCCCGCCTCCCTTGAATTCCCAACAAGTGGTATCAGACCATGGTTCCAATCCAGAGACCTAAGGGTTTTGAAGAATTTTTTCTGTATTTATGGGTCCTGGCAACAAAGACAATATCTAACAAATTGTGTTTCTTCACGAGGAGTCTCACCTTTGTAAGGGTGGTATTCATCATATAAGCAAATGGTCACTACATGCAAGTTGGATTTTTTGGTTTTGTTATCATAATTCTACATACATTTATAAGATTGTGTCATTTTATCAAGAGATTAATGAGGTGAAAGTTTTTAACATGGGTGATGATGTTTGGAGAAATATTCAAAATTTTCCTGTAAGTGGCACCTTTAACTGGTTGGCCATTCAGAGTATTAATATTGGTGTGTATGTGAGTGGCACTGTTAACTGGTTGGCCATTTAGAGTATTAATATTGGTGTGTATGTGAGTGACATTGTTAAGTGGTTGGCCATTCAAAATGAGTTCCTATATAATCAATTTGTGATTATTTCCCTTCATCTGAGTATAGAGACCTACATTTAGTTTCTATCCCTTTGGTTTTGATGATGTGGTTTTTGTTGAGCCCACTTTGACTATGTTGATGGATTCCCTTTGTTTTTCTCATGATTTTAATGGGATTCATTTAGTTATATGGCAGATGAAAGAATTTGTAGTTGAAGAGTCTTGGACACAGTTTTTAAACCTCAGTCACCTTAGTCTTATACCTAATTATTATAAAAGAATCGTTCCATACTATTTTTCAAACCTCTTTGTTCCATTGTCTTTCTGTGAATGGCAATACACTCGTATTGGCATGGGAAGGAAATGATTCGGCCAATATCTATAACTTGAGAGATAATGGAGGAGAAGAAACTAGAAATTAGGAATCAAATATATTTGTTTTGTGCCATGAATTATGTTGAAAGCTTGGTTTCGACTAATTAGAAGTTTCTTTTCAACTATTTACCTGAATATATCAATTGAATTTTGGATTAAAAAAATCCTCACCTTGCAAGTCGGTTATGTAAGATTGAGTTAGGCCCAACCACAATTTTAAGATAGTATCAGAGCGCTGTTTAAGATCTGTTGGGCTACCTGCTATCAGGCTTCCGCTATTGGGCCATCCACTATTTATATCGACGTCCAGATTTTCAATCCTGAGTGTGGGTGTATGTGTTAAAGAGTCTCACATCGAACATTATATGACTTGAACAATTATTTATAAGTAGGGGCAATCCTTCTCATCTTACAAACCATTTTTATAGGATCGAGTTAGATCAAATCCACAATTATTAGGAGTGATCATGTGTGTGTTGCTTGTGTTTCTTGCTTTTGTTGTTTTCAACTAATGTAGTGTTGTATATTTCCCATTGGCTTCTTTTTGCTTTCCCCTACAAGAAGATTGCAGTGTGTGTGCTTCATGTGTTTATGAATTATGAATCTTCATGTGTGTGTTTAATGTATTTATTATGAATCTTCAAGTGTGTGTAATAATAAGTCTTCAAGCTATGGTTTTGGGCATATACTAGTGCTGGTAGAGTTTTAATGGGGTTTCTTTGTTTTATGGTGATTATTTACCTGATTTTAAGCTTCCTGAGATATATGTTGTTACTTAGTCATTAGATGAGTTTAGAGGAACTCTAATTGGGCTAATTGGGGGTTCACCTTCTGCTGCTCCTAAAGGTGCTTCCTTAAGCCATATGTTATAACTACTGGTGTTGACATTTTAGCTGGTTAGACTGGAAAAGTGGGTCCCACTGACTGGACATGCTGATCTTAATAAAGCACTTAATCCCGGCTTGTTTTATGATTCGAATACTAATGACTATTTTGCATTCCTCTGTTCAATTAGGTATGATGCTAAGAAAATTCAGGTTTTCACTAGAGATCCAACTTGTTTAAATATTTGTGAAAATGAAAAGAAATTTGCGAGTTCTGATATTTGAATTACCCTTCTTTCTCTATGATGTTTGGTGCAAATAATTGATTGGTTAAGTATAGAAGGGTTGTTACTAATGGAACAATGGATTCTCATCAATCTTCCATTTTGAATTTTCACTCTATTTTGTAATGTTATAACTTCTATCAGCTTATTGTACAAACTTTCAAAATAAACTGTTGCTGTTTCATGAAATTGTACTCTAAACTTTTGATGCAGATTTTTCCAATAATTTATGGAGATGAAATGGAATATGTGAAGTAAAACGTGATTTTAAGATTGTTAATTTTGGTAGTTCTGTTTTTTCATATTGTTATCGTGTCTGTTTGATATGCAATGGTATCACTTCTCAGAATAAGCCTTTGTGAGAAAGGGGTCTAAGCAAACAGATTAACTAAACCACCAAATAAGCTTAAATTATAAGTCCATGTCAGTCAAATTACCTTTCTTTTTCTTGGAGATTGGTGCTGAGATTATTTTGAATTTGATTTTGGAAAATTTGTTTGATTTTATTTTTAAGTTGAACTGTAATTACAACCGGGTTGTTATTGCTGAAGCAAGGTGCAGTTAAGTATTTAGCTCAATGCTTTTAGTAAATGAATTTAGTAATTTCATTTTGAGATTTCTTGCTCCTCCCTTTGTATATTTGTTGAAGGCTATGAAATGATCATTGCTGCTAACACCCTAAAAAAAAGAAAAAAACACAGACACACACACCAGTAATCAACCATGTCATTCACTTTTTATATTCTTTAATTTGTTAAGCGTTTCATATTTTGTATCCAAAATTTTAATTTTTCAAACCAGATTATCATTTCCAACCAAATGGTTTATCTTAATTTCTATTTACTTCCACTTTTTGAACAATATCGACTATATTTATCATTTTTAGTTGAAAACAAACTTTACAATCTTCGATCATCAATCTTTTTTCATATCCCAAAGTAACTTTTCTACTTCACAAAGTCTGTTGAACATTTCAATTTTCTATTTTTCTCAACCCCAACATTCATTTCTTTCTCCGTCTCCTTCCTAGAAAGTCTGTCGAAAATTTCAATTTTTTATATTTCTCAACCCCAACATTCATTTCTTTCTCCGTCTCCTTCCTCTCAACATTCATTTCTCTTTCCGTCTCCACTTCTCTACTAACTCTTTCTTTCTCTCTCTGACTCCATCCTCTAATTTTTCATCATCTTGAGAATAATCTCAACTGTGAAATCTTTATATTTGAAGGTGTTGTTTTCTAAACTCATACAAACATGTTTCTTTCATGTTTATTCTTCTTCGTCTTCCTACTTTTCGGTTATGTTGTTTGTTTTCCATTTTCAAGCTTAAAACCTCACCAATTATTTCAACATTTAAAGGTTTGAATATGTGCTTCTAAATAACTTGATTAATCTCTTTTTTCTTCATTTAAAGCTATGAACTTCACCCATTATTTGAACATTTAAAGGTTTGAATATGTGCTTCTAAATAACTTGATTTATCTCTTTTTTCTTCATTTAAAGTTATGAACTTCACCCATTATTTCAACATTTCAATATCTATCATATAAGAAAATTTTAGTTCAAAAGTGAACACGGTCAACTTTCAGAAATGCATCTCTGGACAAGTTAATATATGTTCCGGAGATACATTTTCAGACACGGCATAACTTTTTTCCGGAAAAAAGAAAGATTAATGTGACCAATGCAGAGAAAAAAGAAAAATCTTTATCATAAATTTTATCTTCTTTTGCTCCCTATGATGTGATGAACTAAAAGGATGAAGATTTGATGTGAAAAAATGGATTGAGAATGAAGGAATTTTAAGATGAAAGGTTTAATTGAAAAGCAAGTATGTCAACAATGGTTGCGTGATCATGCAGCTGATTTCTATATTAGATATTTTCGAAGATTCATCTTTGAAAATATCTAACATGCAAAGATGATAGAAAATTTCAAAATACCGCCTATAATTCCGAATATGCTTCTCTGGAATATCTACTGAACTAATGAATAATTAAGATATTTCTTAAAATGTTCCAAAAATACATCTCCGAAATAAATAAAAATCCAACATATGAGACACCTCTTGGAATGACCTTATTTAAGTGTGTAAAAAATATGTCCAGAAATACATCTCTAAAAATGAAAAGTAAAATGCATCTCCGAAATAAATAAAAACCAAACATATGAGACACCTCTTGGAATGACCTACACCTCTTGGAATGACCTTATTTGAGTGTGTAAAAAATGCGTCCGGGGATACGTCTCTAAAAATAAAAAGTATTAGTGAAAAATCTTGTGACGCAGTAGAAGGATCTAGGGTGGATTAAGAAATTCTCTCAAATAAACCATGAAACCAATAGGTTCCTTCCATATCCCAAGGATCCATCAAATTTCACCTTTTTGTTTTTGCTGGTATCAAGAACACGCATTATGGATTCCAGTTGGTCCTAGTTAAAAGCCTAAATCTCATGAGTAAGTGAATATTCACCTGTTTAAGAAATATAGATCCTCTTGTCCTCTTTGTGTTGTTGTCTCTCATTTTCTAATTCAATGATTGATTAATCCATAAAGGAAAAACAAAATTACGAAAGAGATAACAAAAAAGACAAATATATGATTTGATTTTCGAGTTGAATGAAAACATGAAAAAAGTGAATAATAATAATAATAATAATAATAATAATAATAATAATAATAATAATAATAATAATAATAATAAATGATTACGATAAATAAGATGAAAGTATACCTCTAAAATGATGAAATGACAAATTTAGAGATAAGGATAAATTAGAGTTTTCTAGAATATTAAATTTTCTTACATTATATATAGATTAAAAGGTCTTCCACCTCATTTTTTTCTTTGGGTGACAAATCCATCATTTTTTTCTTTTGACGAATTTCCCCGGTATATAAATTTTTATTAAATTTTAAATACATGATATTTATTAAATTTATATAAATTGAGGCAATAATAATAATAATGCATTTAGACTAATTATCTAAGGTTTAGCCAATATTCTATATTTTAATTCTTTGTTTCGAAACGAGCATATAATGTTATATTAGTAAATAAGCTTTATTTAAAAAAATAATATTATTTATTTAAAAATGGTAATAGTATAGTTTATTGTCTATTTATCTATTAATTTTATATAATCTTAATTATTAAAATAAAAAATAAATAAAAAGGTTAAAAAAATAAACATTATTTCTTTTATTGTTCCTTTTAATTATTATTTTATATATGATTTCTCACACATTAATAAAATTAATTAATTTACAATATAATCTATTTTGACAACTTTATTATATTTTTTTTTAATTTGCATGCAAAAATCTTAAATAATACTATATATAAAATAGAAGGAGCAACAAAGTTGATCTTCTTTAAGATATTTGAAATACTTATATTATATTTAAATTTCAAACAAATGTTAAGAATTTCACATTTAAGAGTTAAATATATCTTTGATCCTTATAAATATCTTAATTTTGATTTTTATCCTTATAAAAAAACGTCGAATTTTAGTCTCTATAAAATTATTTTTGCATGCTGTTTTAGTTCCTCTGCAGGTGTTAAATCTACGTGCAAAAATAATTTTATAAGAACTAAAACTCGTTATTTTTTTATAAAGACTAAAAATCAAAATTAAAATATTTATAAAGACTAAAAATATATTTAATCCTTTAATAAAATATGAAATCAAATTGGTGAGTAGTTGTCACCAGCCATGCAAATCCATTTTGTAAATTTGAAAGCTTCTCTTTCTTTTCTATTTCACTCTATTCTCCACTCTCACACTTCATTCAACAAAATAAACACCTAATTAAAAATTGATGAATCTCAAGGTACTAATTAATGAAGCAAAGATATTGTCATCGTTATATTATTCCGATGCTCCACCACACCACTCGACCATGTGCTGGCTTCATGTGCAAGCATTTCTGTCGGAATTCTGGGTGTTACAATTAATCATATTCTTTTAGTCACCTTAACGTTACTCATAACCACATTATACAATATCACTTTACAGTCTACACCTTATAATTATATTCAAAAAATATTATCGCTGGCCCCATCTATATAATATGCATGTATTCACAACTAAGATTATGGGTGCATGTGTGAATCATGGTGTACAAATCTAAATCTGTGTATTAAGGATTAGACAAAGAGCAAGACAAAATGACAGTGAGAAACAAACCTAGTGTTATGAAGCAGCCACTTAGTTAGGACATAAATTCAAAGGCAATATTGTTTAATATTTGTTAGACTTTGGACCAAGTCACGGCTTGCCTTCCCATCCACGGGTCGACTCCGCTTACCAAAGCTCAACTACTTAAACAACTTGTTTTATATTCATTCTAACTTTACTTAACTTTGTTGACAAGTTTTTATCATCTTAATTACTTTCTTCATTGATTTTTGTTCTCTTTGCCTTTATCCAATTGACTATTTTATTTTGACTATATATTTATACTATACTTTTAAAATTCAAATTGTTCGATTGATTTAATTGATTAAATAGGCTTTTGTTTGAGGGGCTAGGTCAAGGTTTTTTTTTGTTGCTATAATTTGATAAGTTGTTTGATCTATTTTAGGGTTCGTAATGATGACATCTTTAATGATGTTCCAACAATTATGAAAGAAATGGATGAGAATAATTTTTTTTACCTGACAATGGTTTCTAAGTAAAGTAGGTGGATTTATATTTTCTCTAGCCGTCTTCTGAATTTTATCATCTACCTTAACCTATAGCAGATTGAGTTTTAGACTTGTTTTAGAGGTTGATAGTGGTCATGGATTTTTTGTTTTCTTTAGGTGGTCTATGATCAGTTGATGGTGGTTGTTCTGGACTGGCCCAATTCCCACAATTGGGCCAAGCAAACCAACTCAATAGAAGAGCCGGACATCGAGTAGAATTGAGAATAGTGGTCTCTGTCGACCACAAGCATACCGACCACGACAAAGTTCCCCAACGACTAGTTTTGACCGTTACCTATTTTTACGGATTCCTCGATCCGCGCCTCACAATATGGACCAATAATCTTCCATTTAGCCCCTTATATAAACCCTCTCATTTGGGAGGTTCAGGTATTCAATTCTCTGACATTTATCCTCGTACTTGCTCACTCTTTGCTCGGTTACTTACTTTAGCATCGGAGTGCCTTGCAGGTACACCCCCTTTCTCTCCTCACCGGCCGTCTTTCATCAGCTCTCAAAGCCAGCCGTATCGGATCCTGATCTCCAGGTACGATCAGGTGGCGCCGTCTGTGGGAAACTGATTTCCCCGTTCTTCTCTCAAAATCTTCAAAGAACCAAAGTTTTAACAAGATCCATGGCTGCTCGGGACAACCAAGAAAACCAATCAAATGATGGCATGATTCTCACGCAACGTGAGAGCAACATTCATCCTCCTCCGCACGAGGAAACTGTGCAAGATCATCCGGACGGGAAGACAGCATCGCCTTCGTCCGATCGCGATCAACCTCTGGAGAGTCGTCCGGAAACTCTCTTTCACTACTAAAAAAAAGACATTTGGTAAAATGATTTTACATCAGGCATTTGTTAAAAATGATGTAAAAAATAATGCGGTGGCAGTTTCGTAAATAATAACATAAATTGTTATAAGGGATATTACATCGGTTATTGATAAAAACCGATGTAAAAAGTAATGCGGTGGCAATTTTGTAAATAACAAAAAATTCATCTAAAGCCTTTTACATCGGTTTTTCAAAATCCGATGTAAAAAGTCATTTAAAAAACAATTAAAAACAATTAAAAAAATTAAAAAAAAAAAATTAAAATATCTATTACATCGGTTAACTCATAAACCGATGTGAAAAGTTACATTGAAAAAATTCTATCAAATATTAAAAAATAAAAATAAAAGAGAGACCCTATTACATCGGTTGGAGTATAAACCCGATGTAATAAGTATTTAATAAAAAATTAAAAAAAAGACCCTATTACATCGGTTTAAGATATACCCGATGTAATAAGTCCTTAATAAAAAATTCTCAAATATTTAAAAATCCCTTTTACATCGGTTGGGTTATTAACCGATTTAATAAGTATAAAAAAAAAATATATATAAAAATTCATTAAACCTATCACATCGGTTTTAATTTAAACCGATTTAAATAATTCAATAAAAAATTTAAACCTAAAACCTAAAACAAGGAACAGTAACAATTGAGAACAGACGCAAACAGTAACATTTCACCGCAGCCGCATCTCTTCTTCTTCCTTCACCGCAGCCGCATCTCTTCTTCTTCCTTCACCGCAGCCGCAGCCGCATCTCTTCTTCTTCCTTCACCGACGCCGCAGCCGCATACGCTTCATCTTCGTCTTCCCGCTGTTCACGACGCCGGCCGCTGTTCATGACGCCGCATACCTTCACCGTCTTCCGTCCATCACCGCTGTTCAACGCCGGCCGCTGTCAACGCCTTCAAACCGCCGCTGTCAACGCCTTCAACGCCGCTGTCAAACCGCCGCTGTTCAACGCCGGCCGCCGCACTCCACCATCTAGGTACCATAAATTTGTTTGCTGAATATATATATATATAGCTACTGTTTTTACTATTTGATATATATATATATATATATATATATATATATATATATATATATATATATATATATATATTTATTTATATAGGTATTGTTTGTTTGAATATATATATATATATATATATATATATATATATATATATATATATATATATATATATATATATATATATATATATATATATATATATTCAAACAAACAATACCTATATAAATATATATATATATATATATATATATATATATATATATATATATATATATATATATATATATATATATATATATATATATATATATATATATATATATATATATATATATATATTTATATAGGTATTGTTTGTTTGAATATATATATATATATATATATATATATATATATATATATATAGGTATTGTTTGCTTGAATATATATATATATATATATATATATATATATATATATATATATATATATATATATATATATATATATATATATATATAGGTACTGTTTGCTTGAATAAATATATATTTGATTTTAGTCATTTTTATTTTATACATGTTGTGATGATATTGTTTCTCGTAGAATTTGTGTGTCGACGAGAACTTCTGCATCGTCACCCGTGAGTCATCTGACCGACCACACCATATTGCAGGTTCTTTTTTAATTATTTATAACTTCTTCTTTATTCATGTCATGTGTTTGCACGTAGAGATTGCATTCTTTCTAATGTTCAAGAAAGCGACTATTATAGGTGTCTAAATAATTTATCTGATCTGTATGCATTAATTCCGGAACATAGGTATGAATCGTAGTTGGATAAAAGCTAATCGATTAAGTGTTGAGTACGAACATGGAGTGAAGGAATTTCTACAGTTTGCTGAAAGCAATGCTAAAAACAATCTTCCTCCTCCTAAAAGTAACGGTGAAAAAAGTGTTGATGTGCTTTTTCTCTGTCCATGTGTTCGTTGCGCAAATCGCGAACCAAAACTTAATAAGAAGGCAATCATGGATCATCTAATTTGTCATGGGATTTGTCAAAGTTATACACAATGGATATGGCACGGTGAGGTAGTAGAAAAGTCAAATGTGTCCGAAAAAGATAATATTGGTGTAGAAATGGATGATGATCGTCTGGAAGATATGATGCGTGATATTGGACAAGATTCGTTTAAAAAGGCACATGCGTATGATACTTTATGCAGTGACAAGGATCAACCTTTGTACCCGGGATGCACTAATTTTACACGTTTGTCAGCCGTGTTAAAATTGTTTAATTTGAAGGCAAATAATGGGTGGAGTGACAAAAGTTTTACCGAATTGCTTGAATTGTTGACACAGATGCTTCCAGAAGGTAACGTATTGCCAAATCGTTATTACGAGGCAAAAAAGATATTGTGTCCAATGGGTTTGGAGTATGAAAAGATACATGCATGTCCTAATGATTGCATATTATACAGAAAAGAGTATTTAAATTATAATCATTGTCCGAAGTGCAAGGCGTCACGCTACAAAAAGAAAGATGGTGATTCTAGTGATGATGAGGTTGTCAAAAAGGGTCCTCCCGCGAAAGTGGTATGGTACCTACCAATAATTCCAAGGTTCAAGAGACTATTCGCAAATGCAAATGACGCAAGGAATCTTAGATGGCATGCCGAAGAAAGAAAATGTGATGGACAAATTCGTCATGTAGCTGATTCTTTGCAGTGGAAGAAAATAGATTCTTTGTTTCCAAATTTTGGCAAAGAGTCGAGAAACCTTAGACTTGGACTTTCTACTGATGGAATGAATCCGTTTGGTAATCTAAGTACTAATCATTCTTCTTGGCCCGTTCTCCTGATGATTTACAACCTGTCTCCTAGGTTATGCATGAAGCGTAAATATATTATGTTATCCATGATGATTTCTGGCCCAAAACAACCGGGAAATGACATAGATGTTTATCTAAGTCCCTTGATTGATGATTTAAGAGTATTATGGGATGAAGGGGTGGATGTTTTTGATGCGTATTCTGGTGAACATTTCAATATGCATGCCATGTTGTTTTGCACCATCAACGATTTTCCGGCGTATGGTAATTTGTCTGGTTATAAAGTTAAAGGGCATAATGCATGTCCTATATGTGAAGAAGACACAAGTTACCTCCAACATGAAGATCCTAAAAGGTTATACAAAAAATCCACACCGGCCGGAAGCATCGATTGTTGAGAGGTACATTGCAGAAGAGGCAATTGAGTTTTGTTCAAACTATTTGTCAGAAGTGGATGCTGTAGGGGTTCCTAAGTCTCGTCATGATGGAAGATGTGAGGGTATGGGTACACAAGGTTTAAATGTCAAGAGTTTAAGTATTGATGTGGTTGTTCAAGCTCATTTGTATATTTTGAATAACACGGATGAAGTTCAACCTTACTTATCTGCTCACAAAAGCATCATAAAGAAAAGGCACCCCAAGATGAATGAAAGATGGTTGTTAAAAGAGCACAATAAGAGTTTCTCTGAGTGGTTTAAAGAGAAAATTGCTAATGATGATAGTGCATCTACTACAATTAAGTGGTTGTCCTATGAGCCGAAATGTAACATAATAACTTGGAGTGGATATGATATTAATAAAACTTGCTTTTATACAAAGTCAAAGGATGACCGTAGTACCACACAAAATAGTGGGGTGATGATTGTCGCCGAGTCCATGCACTTCTCTAGTGCTAAAGATAAAAATCCGGTTATGGCATCTACACCCTACTTTGGGGTGATTGAAGAGATTTGGGAAGTTGATTATGTTGTGTTTAAAGTTCCCGTATTTAAATGCAAATGGATTGATATCAATAGTGGTGTAAGAATCGATGAATTTGGAGTTACTTTGGTTGATCTTAGCAAGTTAGCTTATGCGGACGAACCTTTCATTATGGCGTCTCAAGCAAAACAAGTGTTTTATGTCACAGATCCTTCTGATAAAAGGTGGTCGGTGGTTATACAAGGAAAGATGCATGATATTGATGAAAATCAAGATGCCAACCTTGATATTTCCGAAACTCCTCCTTTCTCAATAAATGTGCCTACCTTCATTGAAGAAAATGAAGAGGATGATGTGCATGCTATTCGCACAGATCATGGAGAAGGGATATGGGAGGACTAGTAAGTTATTTATTTATTTATTTTGTGCTTGCTTTAATGTCTAATTTTTTATATATTTGCTTAATTTAATGTATATTTTTGCTATATTTTTTGTCTAATTTGATGTCTAATTGTTTTTATTTTATGTGAACAGATACATGGCTGATTCAACAGACAACCCTTCTTCATCTAGTGACCCTACAAAAAAAAGAGTTAGAGGTCCCACTTTAATGACACAAATTGACAAAGTTCACCAAACAGGTGAGAAGATAAAAGTGAAGTTTGATCCAAGAACCCATGAATGTACGGGTTTTGGTAAAAATGCTTCAAATTTTAAGAGTTACATAGCATCTCTTGCTCGACAGAGATGTAGTATCTTGAAAGATGAGTGGAAAAACGTAGATAATGACATAAAAGAGGCCATTTGGACTGATGTTCAGGTATTTTTGCTTATTTTGATGTCTAATTATGTTTTATATTCATATGCTAATAACATATGCTATATATTATATGTGTAGGCTCATTTCACTATTCCAGAACCTCTTGATGCAAAAAAGGATCCATTGAAGAAAGAGTGGATTAAATATGCTGGAGAGCGATGGAGAGGTTTTAAGACACAGCTCACAAGTGAATATATTAGAAAGCCCAAAGATGGTCTCGCTCCTGCATATATCAGATATCCTTATATTAAAGAAGAAGTATGGAAATAATTTCTGAAGTCTCGGGATTCATCTGAATTTAAGGTTAGTATGAGTTATAAATTTTTATTATGTTTATTGTGCTTAATAACATTTTTATTATGTTTAGTATGATTAGTAACTTTTTCAATTTTTAATAGGAAAAAAGTGAAAAGGGTGCAAAAAATGTGGCTAAGAATGCATACCCACATGTATTATCTCGTGGAGGGTATCGTTTGCTTGAAGAGAAAATGATAAATGAAAGGAGATTATCAAGAGCTGATTCTAATGTAGATGATACGGGTAGCCCATCTCCACCTTCACGCCATGAGTTATGGAAGAGAGCACGACAAAAGAAAGGGGGAGAATACACATCACAGGCTACACAAGTGGTTGCAGAGAAAATTGTAAGTAAAATTCTTCAAGTATCATTTTAATTTTGTTGGATAAAAACTATATTGACAAAGTTGTGGTGCATTTGTAGGACTCTCTAGTTGAAGAAGTTGAAAAGGGTGCATTTGTTCCGGATGGACGTCACGATATCTTAACAGCAGCCATTGGAACATCTGAGCATGGAGGCCGTGTTCGTGGTGTTGGAAAACACCATAAACAGAGCACTTTCTTTGGAAGATCACGTCAAAGACAAGATATCGATGTATCAGAACAATTTGCACAATTATCATCTCAATTGGAAGCAAAAATTAGAGCGGATTTAGCGCAACAGTGGGTTGAAGAGCGTAAGGCAATGCAACAATCTTTCATGGAGACACTTAAGTCTATGGGTATCTCCCAAAGCACAACAAATAATAATTGCATTGAACAAAGGGAAACTGTGGATGGAAGCGGAAAAGGAAGTTGTTCAATTGTAAAAGTAAGCAAAATGGAAGAGGAAGACAATGTTGAGAGATTAGTAAAAATGGTTCTGAAAAGGAGTGACACACAAATGGATTACTTTGAATTAGAATTAAGTCATTGTGTGAGTGTCTCAAATTTTTTTATGTCAACGAAATGTATCAGAGAGTTGTTGATGGGACAACATTGGCTTGACGTTTCTACTTTGCAAGTATGGTCCACGTAAGTATATTTTTATTACTCTCAAATATTTTAATATGTTATAACTCCTGTCACTTTGATTCTAATGTTTATGTTATAATTAGGTATATTCATCGTATGTGTATTGATACATCACAATCAGAAGTATATGGGATATTGGACCCTGCTGTGTGTTCGTATGTTGATAATGTGGCAAAAACTGAAGCAAAAGTTAGAAAATACATACAAGACATGTTACGTGATCACGAAGAGAAAGTGTGTCATTTGCTACCATTTATTCATGGGTATGTGAATGAAATTCTATTTTATAACTTTGTTAATATGAAATTCTGATTTTTGTACTTCAACACGCACATACAGATCTCATTGGCAATTAATAGTCATTTGTCCAAAAGACAATACGGTTGTCGTCTTCTGTTCACTTCATCGGGAACTTAATCAAACCATGACGAAACTTGTTACAAAGTAAGTTTATCTTTTATGTTCACAATATCTTATATACATAATTTGTTACAAAAGTAATTCCATATTTTATGTGGCTTTATATGGTTTTTTTGCCTTCTTTATTAGTGCTTTAGGGGTTCATCAAGCGGCACATGGCATTAGAAGAAAGCCTACATGGCTTCGACCCAAAGTAAGTGGTGTAAATTATAAGTATAAATTTATTTTTATCATATAAGTATTCACTAATAATGATGTCATATATTCATTTGTAGACAAGGAAACAAAATAACTCTGATGATTGTGGGTACTATGTGATGAAAAATATGTTGGATATTGTCTCTGCAAAGATAACCGATAATTGGATGACGGTAATTAATATAACTTTACTTTGTTATTTACTTTGCATTTTGCAACTTAATGTGAATTTTCCAAAATAACTCTATATTGTTATTTATGTGTTGTAGGTATTTAATGACCCAACAGAATTAAAAGAAGATGATTTGTATGATTTGCGACTCCGTTGGGCAACATGTTTCTTTGAGTTGTATAAAAGTTAAGCTTTATCTGGTAAGATATATAGAATTCTCTATTTGAAGATATTGACTTTGGTGTTGTCTTTTGGTTAATTGGTGTTATTATTTATTTTCAGGAAATTTGATTCAAGTGGGTGAAATATTGGTTGAATGTGTATTTTTTGTTGTTGTTGTTGTAGTAGTAAATTTTAGTATAAACCTCATATATATTGAGATGATTATATGTGTATACTAGTACATTTGGAAGAACATTATGTGTACTTGTACATTTGGAAGAATATATGTGTACTAGATATTTGGTTTATTGAATATTGGTGAGAAATATATGAAAATAGCGACCTAAAAATATATGGTCTATGTGAAGGAAATATTAGGTACCAAAATTTTTTACAGGAACTGCTAAATAATTAGGTACCAAAAAAATTTACAGGAACTGCTAAAAAATAGTAAAATTATATAAATTTTCTACAGTACTTTTTACATCGGGCGAAAGGAAAACCGATGTAAAAAGTACTATATGGCACACTTTTTACATCGGGCGAAATGATAACCGATGTAAAAAGTACTATATGGCACACTTTTTACATCGGGCGAAATGATAACCGATGTAAAAAGTACCCTGTATGGCACACTTTTTACATCGGGCGAAATGATAACCGATGTAAAAAGTACCCTGTATGGGACACTTTTTACATCGGTTATTTGAAGGCACTGATGTAATAGGTTGGCTATTACATCAGTTTTATCTACCAACCGATGTAAAAAGTCCCTTTTACATTAGAAAAAAAATTATATATTTTTTTTACATCAGACTTAAAAATTAACCGATGTGGTTGATATATTTTTTACATCGGTCCTAAAACCGATGTAAAATGTCTATGACTTATTACATCGGCTGCCTTTACATCGGACTCGGAACCGATGTAAAAAGTCATTTTCGCCCGATGTAAAAAGTCATTTCTGCACTAGTGTTTCCCTCGACTCCCTCAGGATCGGATTTCGCCGCACTGGCCGAAATCCTGAATTAGACAAACCTGCTGCTCCTCGGCCATGGCGAGAAAATCGTCCGTCTCGAAGATAATTCTCGTCAACCACCGTCTCCCGCGAGACCCCAAAGAAGGCGCACTCCCTCTCCCGCCAGGAAGAAGAGGAAAGGGCACGCTGACGAATCAATGGGCGACAAGCGTCCTCGCCAGTCCTCCCCACGATCTTCTCCTCCAAGAAAATCAAGAAGGAGCAGATCAAGATCTTCCTCTCCCCGGCGAACGAAGAAACGCGCTCACAGATCTCCTTCATTCAACTCCAGTGACGACGAGGACGCTCGGGGTCCCCTCTCGTCAGAAATCATGGCGGCTAAACTTCCAAGAGGTTTAGAGAAGCCCCCACCGCTAGGCTCGTACGACGGAACCACAGATCCAAACGAGCATATCGAGAATATCGATGCGCTGCTCGATTACCGAGGAGTATGAGGAGCAATCAAATGTCGCCTTTTTCCTACAACGCTGAGGAAAGGAACGATGGCATGGTACAAAAGCCTCGAGGCTGAGTCCATCACCTCCTGGAAACAACTTGGACGCACGTTCTCCAGGCACTTCACCGCATCAAGGCGGCATCCGAAGACAGAAGCTTCGCTCGAAGCGATCATCCAGGGGAAGGACGAACCTTTACGAACTTACATCGAAAGGTTCAATAAAGAGGAGGTCCAAGTATCCACGACCGACGACATGAAGAAATATTTGCTGGAACGAGGATTGCGCCCGTCGATAGATTTTCACCGAGCGGTCGGCATTGAGACCCCTGCCACCCTCGACGCGTTCTTACTGAAAGCTCAAGCCTACATCCAGTATGAGGAAAAACAAGCAGCCAGCTCGGTAAGAGACGCTCGATGTCGTGAAGATGCTAAGCCCCACCGAGTCGATGAGCCCTCGACATCTCGTCGGGGATGAGACAAAAGAAAGGACGATCGCTCCCGTGAACCGCGGGAGCACCGAGGACCCGTCGGTCGGTTCCACGAATACACACCTCTCCTGGCCTCCAGGGAGAAAATTTTGTCCGAGTGTGCCAACTCGGAGTTCAGGCAAGCAGGGGTACGTTTTCCAAAGCAACAACCCAGCAAACCGGGCACAGATAAAACGAAATATTGCAGATTCCACCAGAGTCATGGCCACAACACAGAAGACTGCATCCATCTCAAGGATGCGATCAAAGTTCTTATCAAGGACGGGCACCTTAAACAGTTCACCAAATCCAGAGACACTCCTCGACAAGAAGCGCAGGAGACTCAAAAAGTCGAGGAAGCCATACCCATCCCTGCAGATACGAACATGCAGGTTGCCCTAAGCATTTATCGCCCGGAAGATTTCTTCCTACCGGATCACACCGAGAGTCCGGGGTACCTCTCCTCCCATAGTCCATGGGAAACCTTTCCTTCCGTAATTGTCATCTCGGGAGGAGGGTTCAATAAAATCACGGTCGGATCCGTGAAACAGAAATTCGACCAACTGATTGCAAAGGGATCCGCGCAAAACGCCACCCTGGACCCACCAAGGGAGGGCTCGGTACCCCTTGCCTTTTACCGAGAAGAACTCCTGGGAGGGGCGCCCAACGCCAGCATTCCTTTGCTCATCCGGGCGCGCATGGCAAATTTCGATGTGAAGAGAATCCTGGTGGACCAGGGCAGCTCCTGCGACATTATGTACTCCCAGCTGTTTTCAACACTCCAGCTGAACGAGACACACCTGACTCCGTACGTCGGATTAGACCTGCAGGGTTTCAACGGAGCAGTCTCCCGACCATGGGGCTATGTCGATCTATTTGTCACCTTCGGAGCAGGTGAGACAGCCAGGACGGTTAGAGTCCAGTTCCTAGTCCTAGACTGCCCGTCGCTGTACCAATGCATCCTAGGACGACCAACACTAACCGAGCTAATCGCCGTGCCATTCAGCGTCCACCTGAAGATGAAGTACTACACTACTTCAGGTAAGGTCGCCACACTACACGGAGATGTCGAAGCTGCTCGCAGGTGTTTCGAAGCAGCATCAAAGGGTCTTAGCTCAATATCATACCAACCGAATCCTTCGACATCAAATTCACCAGATGTTCCCAGGGCTTTCCCTCAGGTGGACTCAATCGACCTGGACTGCAGATTCTCGGACAATAGCGAGGGCGTCCAAAGGCCAACAGATTTGCTATCCCGACCAATCCCAGATGGAGAGTTCGAGCTGATTCCCCTGGGAGAGGACCCAGCTCGGTGCGTTAAAATCGGGGCACATATGCCCGACTTGGTGAAGCGATAGTTGGAAGCTTGCCTCAGAGGGAACGCAGATTTATTTGCCTGGAGCGCTGCAGAGATGCCGGGACTCGACCCCGAGACAGCCTGCCATCACCTTTCCATTGACCCAACATACAAGGCGGTCGCTCAACGCAGAAGGAAGCAGTCGATCGAAAAAACTGAAGCAGCTGAATCTGCTGTTAAAGACCTCCTAGAGGCTTAATTTGTAACCGAGGCCAGGTACACAACCTGGCTCTCAAATGTTGTACTTGTGAAAAAATCTAATGGAAAGTGGAGAATGTGCGTTAACTATACCAATCTCAACCGGGCATGCCCGAAAGATGCATACCCTTTACCTAACATTGATAAATTGGTTGACAATTCGTCCGACTTCAAGCTATTGTCCTTCATGGACGCCTACTCAGGGTATAATCAAATACCCATGGCCATGTCTGACAAAAAATACACGGCCTTCATGACCGAATCGGGCAACTACTTTTACAACGTCATGCCCTTCGGTCTGAAAAACGCGGGCGCGACTGTAAACACCCCAAATTTGCCCTCACCCATTCACACCATGGCTTGTAAATCATCTCATATGCATAAACACAATCATGTCATCTCACATCTCATTTTTGATTCACTGGATAGTTTCTAAGGCATCTGCACCTAGGGTTTGTGATCTGAGCAACCTCAGGGCATCTTGAGCCATTCCAAAGGCTACCAATCAACTCAAAGGGGTCCATGTGTGTTCTTATATCATATTTCATCTCCTCAAAGTCAAAAATGCAGAGGAATCACAAGAACTAGGGTTTGAGTGGATGCAGGGCCAGCTTGAACTACACAGTTGACTGAAAATTAGGGTTTTGGTTTCAGAGGCCATAACCCCAAATTGTTTGGTCATTCTTGTTTCCATTGGTCTCTATATGGTATAGGGAGTATGCATATCAATTTTCATGAAGAAATTCCATGGGGAAGTCATCTGATCAAGGGTTGACTTTTCAGACAAGTCAGTGCAAAATCAGGGCATCTGAGGCCCCCAATGACCCAACCAATGGGTGATCTTCATCATTTTGAGTGTATATGATCTTTATTTGATCATGGAATAAGGTTGAAGTTCATAGAAATCAAGAATTTAGGGTTTTTGCAAATGTTGACTTTTTGGGCATAGTTGACTTTTCAAGAATGCATCATTTTATGTTATTTTTCAAGCCATGATTTTGGATCCAAAAATGCTTCAAATGGAAAAACTTTGGTCATGAAAGTTGTAGATCTCATCTTTCCCTTTTCAAAAAGTACAAGAACATGATCAAACTCTTCTTGGATCAAAAGTTATGGTGTGGCAAAGTTGGCAAAAATCACTAAACTTCAAGTTATGCACCAAATGGAAATTTTGCAAAACCTTGAACCAATGCATTTTGTAACTTCTAATTGACTTCAAACCAGTATGCAAACATTCTACAAGTCACAAAATTCAGAATGAACTAGGCATTGCTCATGTTTCATGACTTTTGGAACAAGATCTTCACATGTGAACCATAAAGCAAGCAACTTGCAAAAACTATCATCACATCTCACCCACTTGATTTCTTGGCTGCTGAACCAAACTAGCTCCATACACACATCATGCTGCGCAGCCCCATGCTCATTGTACTTAGCTAGAGTTTAGCCCATGCCCTCTCTTACAAGAAGTGGACTTTTTGCAAAAGTTGCCTTACCAATCAATAAAGGGCATGTCTTGTCAACTGACCAATGAGAGAGAAATATGTGGACAGTTTGCAAGCTAAACATATGAAGAAGCAAGGCTGAAAGAATCCCATTACACACATACACAAAAACTCACCATTTTGCAAGTTCCTTCGAATTCCTCTCCACAGCCACAAAACACTAAAACTTTTTCCTCCATTCAACTCACCATGTATCACTGAGTAGAAACCACCCAAAGCACAAGCCTAAAACATCCAGAACACCTCATTGCCATCTCTCACTCCCTTCTGCAGATTCATTCGAATCTCCCTCCCTAGCCCACAAACAGCCAAACAAACACCATAGACTTTCTCCATTCACCCTCAGGATCATAGACAACCCCTCACCATGACCTGAAAGTGCCTATTTCACCATTGCCATTTCTGACCAAGCTTGAACAGAAGCTTTCGAAACTCATCAACCAGCCAACTTAAACTCCTTTTGAGTATTCAAACATCTTCTGGAGACCAAGTGGAGTAGTTTGCATTGAAGGAAGTGGCCAGAAAGTCTTCAAACTGAAAGCTTCAAATCTCAGGTAGCTCGAAAATTATTTTTCCAGAAATCATTTTTCTTGTTACAAACTTGTTCATTGTGTTGTCCTGATCATCCTGATGTTTTTAGTTTTTGAAATGGTGATGATTTGAGTATTTAATTTGACTCTGAAACTGGTTTGCCCTAAAAATGTTTGCCTTCGATTCATATGATTGATGAAGAATAAATTTGTTTGGGGTTAGGGTTTTGATTCAGGAGATCATGGGGTTCATTTCTATGTGCTTAGTTTTCATTTTAGTCACGTTTTTAGGAAGTTTGAAGTTTTCAGGGGAGGAGGTCACCGGAGAAGACGACCGGAGCTCGTCTCCGGTGACCTGAAAGTGTTTAATTATTAATTAGGGTTAGGGCACTGAGTTTGAACGTGAGCCATTGGATTCCATTTCCCGCGCGTGAATAGAAGGCCAGGATCTTTTCATTAAGTCTTAATTATGAATTATTATTTAATTAATCAGGATTAGGCTAGTTTGAATTGTGACCCTTAGATCACGCGCCAGTCAACACTTTTAAACCCAGAGCGCATCCTGGCCTTTCCTTCATTTGACTTTCATTTTTATTTAATTTTAATTCATTTCTTTCTCATTTATTTTGCATATTTAATTTAAAATAGCAAAAATATCTTAAAAATTATGAAACTTTTTCCTTAAAGTTTTAATAATTTTTATGACCCAAAAATATTTTTATTTTATTTTTTATCATTAAAAAAGTATTTTTAAATATTTAAAAGATTATTTTTAATTGATTAATGAGAATTAATTAATTAAAAATACTTTTAGGTATTTAAAAATCACCAAAAAATTCATGAAATGTTCTAAGACATTTAGAAACATTGTCCAACCTTCAAACCAAATTTCGTTTTTGATCTTGATGCATTTTAAGAATTTTTCATTGAATTAAATCATATTTTGTGCATTATTTTGATCATAAGTTCAAAAATTCATTTCTGTCAATTGGTGAAGGTTGAGACATTGATTCTTCTTGCATTGTCTTTTGTTTTGCATGTAGTTCCTAGGATAAAAAGGCCATGAATTGTTCTTGCATTTTCAAATTGTTTGGCATTTGTTTTGTTAAGAACCCTAAAAAACCCTAATAACTTAGAAAATTCATATCTTGAGTTTGGTTGAGAGTTGAGAGCTCCCCTTTGGGCAGTGGTTCATCATAGGCCTAGGGTTTCTTTGGGTGCCATTTTCCATTTTTTATCATGAGGTTTGTTTCTGTTTTTGGTTTGTGTTTGATATTTGATCCATAAACCCTAATTTGGGCTTTCTTTTGCATCATTCTTGCATTCTCTTGCATAACATGACTTGTCTTTGCATTTTGTGCATTCTTGTGATTCATTTGACATCTCAAGACATGTAGGAAGCATCTTTGATCATTGCATCTCATATTAGCCATGTCATTTGTCCTGTATGATCCATAACTTTTCATGCTTGTTCATGCTCCTTAGCTTGCATCATTTGCATTCATGATCTTGTATGAACATCTCCATGCCTTGTCTCATGTTTGCAGCATCTCATAGCATCATCATCATCATCAACATGCTTCTGGTTTTGCTTAGCATCATATCATTTCATCTCATCTTGCATTGCATTGCATTTTCTTTCTAACATTGCAGGTGGTAAGTAAACTTGAGAAGTGGATTTGCCTTCACTTCTCATACCTTTTCTTTTCATCTCTCTTGCATCCATTGCTGCATTTCTATTTGTGTTTGAGATTGAGCTTGCTCATTTTTCTCCTTCTCACTTTCTTTCTTCAAGTGACTTGACTTCTTGAATGAAGCAAGTCACTTTGCTTCTCTTGATCCTGTTCATCTGCTTCCTGGTGGTTCCATTGAAGATCTTCTTGTTTAAACCTCACAAACCTTAGGATCAACCAAGCATGATAATGAATTAGGATTTTGATTAGTCTCCCCTCATAGTTTTACCTTTGTGTCTTCTTTGAGTCTTCTCTTCTCACCTCATAATCAGGGACTAAACCCTAAAGGCTTTAAGACTTTGTGATTAAGCTTATGCCTGCATCCTTCTCTTAGGATGGAGTGTATAACTTTAATCCTAAGTATTAAACCCTTAATGTGTTTAAATCTCTTAATTAATCCACTTAATAAATATCAAGACATCACACTTGTAACTTGGGCCTTGCATTAGGGTTCTAATTCTTCCTTAATTGGTTAAGAAGGACTAACCCTAGTGTTAATGGACAAGTCCCCCTCAAGTTGTCTTACAAATCATAAAATTCACTTCATCATCATATCATTAACTAAAATCCACTCAATAAAGGCTTGTTTTGTCATGGGTTTAATCCCTAATCATGGATTAAGTTGAGGAGTCTTCCTCAGCTTAAACATTCTCATCTATTATCCTTCTTTTAGGATAGTGTAATGGGTCTGTTTAATCCTTGATTATGGCTTAACCTCATTACTTAACACTAAACAAAAATCACAAAAAACATCTAAATAATCACAAGTAGGTTAATGATCTTAACCCTACACCAAAGGTAATTAAGTGTGAGAATCTGACTTCACACTTAAGGTAATTCTCATTACCCCTAATCAGAGGGAAGATGTGATGAGTTTACTAATCCATTGGTTTAGACTTAAGCTCATTATCCTATGACAAACTCCAAAAGCAATAAAAGGCTGAAAACTCAAAAACAAGCAATAATCGTCTCCTCCGGGATTCTTTTCTCATCTCATTCACTCACAATCGAGAACTTGCTTCTTCCGTCTAATGCAAGACAGTTTGCACCTGAGCCAGACAGGTCATACACTTGAGCATAGGCAAGTAAGCAGTTCACAAGTCAATTCACCTTTCAGTCTCTTTGGGTCGAACTACGGTGTTCTGACTTCCTCATTGCACGAGAGGATACGTAGGCATAACTTAACGGTTATCGAACAAAAGTCCCTGTACATTCCCCCTCCTTCCAGCATTATTCTTTGAGCCTCATTATCATGAGCATCTTACTCTTGTCTTTACACTGACACTGTACATTTATACACTTCACTTCCTTACACTGACACCTGTACATTCTTTTCCAGTTATTTTACACACAAATTGCACTGACACTACCCCTTTAAAACACAAATCTTTTAAGCGTGGATCCCGTCGAGTACGGCGGACAATCTGGGTGCTAATACCTTCCCAGGTTGTAACCAACCCCCTTTCTCAGTCTCTCTGGTTCGCAACCGTCTTGTCCATCTCTTTCTAGGTCTATGCAGCATTGCCTTTCCTCCGGGATAAAAATGCCTAGCTGGCGACTCTTTTCATCTCCAGTGAGTTCACGGCTGTGTGTTCTCACTGTTCCCTTCGCCGACCGTTCGCGTCTGTACCTTCATCTGAACCCGTGTCATTTGTCGGGAGCGTCAGCGACATATCAGCGCATGATGAATAAGGTTTTCCGAGCAGAAATCGGGGATATGCTCGAAGTATACATGGACGACATGATCGTCAAGTCTCAACAAGAAACGGACCACGCGTCCCACTTACGAAAAGTGTTCGATCAGGCACGAAAATGAAAAATGCGTTTCAACCCTGAGAAATGCACGTTTGGGGTCCGAGCAGGGAAGTTCCTCGGATTCTACCTGATCGAACGAGGCATCGAGGCCAACCCCGACAAATGTCGGGCATTCGCGGAACTCCCGACTCCTACTTCTAAAAAATCCATACAGTCACTAAACGGGGTCCTCACCTCCCTCGCTCGGTTCGTAGCGAAATCCGCTCAACACGCTCTCCCCTTTTACAAGCTCCTCCGCAAAGAGGCAACTTTCAAATGGACAGAGGAGTGCGAGCTAGCGTTGTCCCACCTAAAAAGGGCACTAAGTGAACCCCCAGTCTTGTCTAGACCCGAAGAGGGGGAGGTACTTTATCTCTACCTTGCCGTTGCAAACGAGGCAGTAAGCGCGACACTCGTGTGCGACCTACCCGAGGGGCAAAAGCCTGTTTATTTTACAAGTAAAGCACTCCATGGCCCAGAAATTCGATATCTCCAGATAGAAAAGGTGGCGTTGGCCCTCCTTCTCGCAGCCAGAAGGCTACACCATTATTTCCTGGCTCACACCATCATCGTAAGAACCGATCAACCCATAAGACAATTGCTCGGTCGACCAGACATGGCCGAACGAATGCTCAAATGGTTGTTGGAACTATCCGAATTTGACGTCAAATTCAAGGGAAGACAAGCTCTCAAAGCTCAAGCGCTGGCTGACTTCGTGGCTGAACTTACTTTCAATGAGCAAGAGCCGAAATCCTCCTCCAGGTGGATTATTTTCGTGGACGGAGCATCCGGCCCAGCAGGTAGCGGAGCTGGGGTTATCTTGGAGAACGAAGAGGGAAACGTCATCGAAGTATCCCTAACCATATCTTTCCCCACTTCCAACAACCAGGCAGAATACGAAGCTTTTCTAGCAGGCATACGGCTCGTGACCGATTTGGAAGCAGAAGAGATCACAATCTGCACGGATTCTCAGTTGGTCGCGAGCCAAGTCCGAGGAGACTTTCAAGCCAAAAACGATAACATGGCCGAATATCTGGCCCTCGTAAAAGGCGAGCTGAAACGATTCAAAAGTGTGGAAGTCAAACACGTCCCGCGAGAGAACAACATCCGTGCCGACATCCTTTCCAAATTGGCGAGCACTAAAAGGAAAGGAAACAACAAATCCGTCATACAGAAAACGCTTCCCCGACCTAGCATTGGGCAATCATCGGTCCACATAGACATTAATCTCGTGGGCGACACAAGCTTCTGGATGACCCCAGTATTTAACTACCTAACTAAAGGAGAATTACCGACCGACCCAAAAACGGCCAATACCATACGACGAAGGGCATGCTCATATTCTCTAGTAGGTGGACGTATGTATCGTCGAGGATTCTCTACGCCCCTCCTCAGGTGCGTAGAAGAAGAAAACGTCCTGCACGTACTAAGAGAAGTCCATGAAGGAATCAACGCGCAACATCCTGGCGGACGGTCGTTGGCCCGAAAAATTCTTCGGGCAGGATACTATTGGCCCACACTTCAACACGACGCAAAGGAGCACGTGAAAAGGTGCGACAAATGCCAACGACACGGGGATGTGCACGTAGCACCCCCATCCGAGCTAAAATCATTATCATCGCCTTGGCCATTCGCATGGTGGGGGATGGATATCTTAGGACCATTCGTCGTCGGGTCCGGTCAAAATAAATACTTAATTGTGGGCGTCGACTATTTCACCAAGTGGATAGAAGCTGAGGCCTTAGCCAAAATCACTACGCTCAACATACTACGTTTCTTCAAGAGAAACATCCTCGCCCGGTTCAGGGTACCGCTCGCCATCGTGACCGACAACGACACTCAGTTCACGGATAAACACTTCAAAGAATTCGTCGCATCAATAGGAACGAAACAACATTTCGCTTCGGTTGAGCACCCCCAAACAAACGGGCAAGCAGAGGCCGCGAATAGGGTAATCCTAAGAGGTTTGAAACGAAGACTGGACGAGCATAAGAAGCACTGAGTCGAGGAGCTACACAGCATACTATGGGCATATAGGACCACACCCCACTCAACAACCGGAGAATCCCCATTCCGATTAGCGTATGGAACCGAGGCGGTGATCCCTATAGAAATGCACGTCCTATCCAGACGCACAAAATCCCCTATGGACCAAGACACCAACTCCGAGGCTTTGAGGGACGAGCTCGACCTGATCGAAGAAGTTCGATCAGAAGCTGCTCTTCGAGAGACCATTCTCAAATAGAAAATAGCCGCTCGGTATGATTCTAAAGTCATAAGACGAACTTTCGAGGTAGGCAGTCTTGTTCTCAGAAGAAATCACAGGGATCCCCGCGAGGGAAAGCTTACACCCAACTGGGAGGGCCCGTATCGCGTCCGAGCAAAAACCGAAAACGGAGCCTATTATTTAGAAAATTTACACGGGGAAGAGCTTGCTCGGCCTTGGAACGCCGAGAAACTCAAGCAATATTACAGCTAACTCACAAAGTCGCCTTGCTCAACTCTCAAGCGAGGAGCGAAAGGACCGACTGAAGACTGCGTGCCTAGGTACAAGCACGACAGCCCAAAAATGACATAATCAAGCAGGATCTCCTTTCAAGGGAAAGAGAAACTTGCCGCACGGACTGATACTCAAACAAGTCCGACGTCGCCTAAGTACCACGACCAGGTAGAACCCCAGCTCGCGATGGGACGTTCAAGCCGCGGAGCCCGGACCAATACCTTAGCCCGGGCACCGACCAGGAGTAAAATCTCCAGAATCTACTTGGTCCCCCAAACCAATGGAACACAAACAAATCCCGTGCACATTAAATCACATCCAATAAAGTGCAAAAACGCACGACAAACACGTAGCATTTAAAATATAGAAAACTGTCCTCCGACGGACGAGCAATTGAACAACGGAGATAACAAAACAAACGACCATTAATTAACATCAGAATGTGAACACAAAATTGCGACCTCAAAGAGCCGACTTGTTCATATTTAATTACAAAGGGGACTATGCCCCAAAAGAAAAACTAAGACATAAAATTACAAGGCACACAGGCCAGAAACTAATTGCCCTCGCCCTCCGGGCGGCCTTCTTCCTGGCGAGCCTCCTCCTGCTCCGGTTGCGCTTCAGGCTGATCAGGCTGAACGATCGACCCAGGCTGAGAATCATCCACCACCAGGTCCGAAGGAACCACGATCTGGCCGTCCTCGACCTTGTACAGGTAGCTGATTCGACCAACGTCCAAGGCCATGTTGGGATGGAGGACCCTTATCTGATCCACCGCATTATGGAAACTGAGCTCAGTTGATGAGTTCAGATCTTCCATGTCTTGGTCGATCCGAGCAAGAAACTGAGCCCTTGTTACCATGCTTTTGGTCTCGTCATCCTCGCCCTCCTTCGGGCAGAAAGCGTCCTTCAGCTTTTTATTCTGCTCCAACACCCTTTTCTTGTCAACCTCAAACTTGGCAATGACGTTGCCCGTTCAGTCAACTCCTTGGCCATGGCTTTAGCTTCTTCGGTGGCCGTCTTCAGTTTCGCCTCAGCGGCAGCCAGCTGCTCCTTCAGTCTACCCATCTCCCTCTCCTGTCCAGGACTCCCTTCGGCCGTCAGCCGGGCCATTGTCATGACCCGCATGACCTCACTTGCGTCCTGGGCCAGGGACAACCGCCGGGCAGGACGATCCATGTCTTCCAGGAACAAGGAATATGCACGGTCCACCTCCATGCTCGTCCCCTCGAAAAAATTGCGCTTCACGAAGCACGGCGGCAGCCCATGCTTCGGCTTCGGAGGAGCGTTGGCCGTCAGGTCCACAATGGCTCCAGACTTGTGTTTCTTCATCAGAGAGCCAGTCGAGGCACTCGGAGAGCCTTGGACCAAGGGGCCCGACCCCGAACCACTTGTCTCGGTCAGTTTGGTCTGCACAACCCTCGATCTTTTCTTTTGCTGCTGGCGCAGGCGTTCTTGGATTTTATCAAGCAGGTTGACAGAGAGCCTGAAAAAAATAAGATCAGATTAGTCGTGGACGACAAAATTAAATCAAAGCTATGACTAATAGAAATAAACAGATACCAAAGAAGTCAGACACTTCCTGCCCGGTATTGCAGGCCATTAATTCTGTAACATCGATCAAGGGACGCTCCACAGCTTCCCCCCATCCTGATCAAGCATAACTTTTCCCTCTCCGTCCAGCAGGGGGGTCGGAGTGAAAGACGCTATCAATCTTCTGAAGGCCTCAAAACTGGCCGCATCATCGTCATTCAAAGAGTCCCCCACCTGGACGAACTCACCAACAGGTCTCTCATAATGGGCGTAACTCCAGGAAAAAGGGAACAGCCAAAGCCTCCTCGGGATCACCTGCCCTTGATCGTCGAGCTTGGGTTCATCGTTCTCGTCGGTGTCTATCCCTAGAAAGCTCATCGCCCTCACGGCCACCGCGCTCGCGGGTTTGATCAGAAAGTAGTCAGTTTTGAAGGCTCGGATGGATTCTGAATGGGCCTTGAAAATCTTCGTCCTCTGTTTAAAAGACACGAACCCCTTCCGATCAGTTCCTCGCCCGACTTGGCGCTGCAGGGAGAACAAACGGAAGAACAGAGGAAGCGTGGCACCAACACCCAGATGGGCACACGTCATCTCAAACGCCTTCAGGAACGCGTATGAATTAGGATGCAGCTGGGAAGGAGCAACGCATAGGTGCCCGAGCACGGCACTCACCAAGTCACTGAAGGGCAAAGTTAACCCCAGGATTGAAACTACATACTCGTACATAGAGAACGCCCGACCTCTAAAATATGAAAAGATGCGGTCGTCATCTCCCGGGCAAGTTACGACCCAATCAGCAGTGTCGCCGACGACAGGAAGCGGCTCCGCTCGAGGTCTTGAAAATGAGGACACCTTGTCCAACAGATCCTCCACCACCCATTCTTCGGGCGAGATCCTTGTCTGTTCGGGACACTGGGGCGAATCTGTTGATGCTCCTTCTTCTGTATTACTCGTGCCCGAATCTCCCGAGGAACTCCCGGAACCAGAGGGGACTGACGCAGAAGATCCTGAATCTTCCGAGGACGTCTCTTCCGAAGACACGTCTAATGGATCCATAAGCGAGTTTTCACCTGAAAAGCAGAGGAAAGGCGTCAGTGAATTTGATTAATAATATCAAATCCACCCTTCCACCGCTCGACAAGTGAAAGGGCGCGCATCAGCTCAGGGACTGGGTCCCGAGCTGTAGCCCTGGCTGACCATCGCTCGGAGCAATGGCTTACGCCCAACGTCATGAATTACGGGATCTAACCTAAATACTTGTCAAATCCCAAGTCAAGGTCGACCAGCACCTATGTCGACCATGAGTTAGGTTTTGCAGCCGACCGACTATGGTGGCAGAAGTCCTAAAGTTTACCGGTTCTAAATCTAAGACTACCGTTAAAACTATCCTAAACCACATGCATTTCTATGATACCTAAGTTATAAACACCGAAAACAGCGAAAATGAACCGTACCTTGCGCTTGGGAAGACATTTTTGCAGAAGATATGTGTTCTGGAAACGGTGGTCGGCAAGGAGATGCGGTGGTCGACGGTTGGGAGCGGTGGCAGTTGAACGAGCAAGGCGTCAGAGAAGAAGATGAAGCGAAAAGTTCAGAATGGGGCCTGGGAACCCTATTTATAAGAGGGAAAACACGTGCAAGCACGCGTGACCCCTACACGCTAGCCCCTAGGCTAGCCGTCAAATCATTAATAAGTGCGAATCCCTAAATATTACAGCTTTTCGTTTCACATTCTCCCGTCGAGCAACGTACCGGCTGCCCGTTCCTCGAAGGTCGGCAACGTAAAATTCATAGCCTTGACACTGCCCGTCCTCGAGCACGAAATCAGTACTAAGTCACTACTCTTCTGCACGAGCAGTAACTTGGGGGGCTCCTGTTCTGGACTGGCCCAATTCCCACAATTGGGCCAAGAAAACCAACTCAATAGAAGTGTCGGATGTCGGGCAGAATTGAGAATAGTGGTCTCTGTCGACCACAAGCATACCGACCACGACAAAGTTCCCCAACGGCTAGTTTTGACTGTTACCTATTTTTACGGATTCCTCGATCCGCGTCTCACAATATGGACCAATAATCTTCCATTTAGCCCCTTATATAAACCCTCTCATTTGGGAGGGTCAGGTATTCAATTCTCTGACCTTTATCCTCGTACTTGCTCACTCTTTTCTCGGTTACTTACTTTAGCATCGGAGTGCCTTGCAGGTACACCCCCTTTCTCTCCTCACTGACCGTCTTTCATCAGCTCTCGAAGCCAGCCGTATTGGATCCTAATCTCCAGGTACGATCAGTGGTTATGGAAGTCTGAGATCTAGCATAAATCCAATGGGCGAGGTTCTAACTACTTGTTTACATGGCAAAAGCACTTATACCCCCAAACCCACAACGAGTTTAACGGGAAAAAACCCGTTTTGATTGGATTCAGATATGAGTTTGAATTTCCTTCAATTTTAAAATATAGGTATGGGGCAGGTAATAAGGATACAAGGTTGTGAACACATATATGATGGCGACCTTTGGTTTATAATTAGTGTTGTGGTGCTTCAGTTTTTTGTGGGAGAAGTACTTGCAAACACTATGACACCCAAGTCAATAATGAGCAAAAATGAGACGTATTTAAAGTTAGAATAATGTGTATCTGAATGTTGAGGCCTTCCTTAGCCTTTATAGTTGGGTTCTAGGGCGGTTCTATGGTTTTGAAACCCTAGAACCTTCTGTTAGAAGTTCTTATTCCTGTAACATCTCACGGTCCCACTCTTATTAATTTTCTTGATATCGTTCTCTCCTAGGGAAGATCCATATTAGGTTTAGTAATACTAGAACCTTGATGCAGATATTTTGAAAGGGTGACATCATCAGTTTGACATCATTATTTGTGATCATCCGTTTATTTATGGGCATTCCCCACAAATACTTCTTCGAGAGGATTTCACTTGGGCTATATCATAACTATTTGGGCCTTAGGCCAAACCATAAAACTGATTTAAGGGAATTTATTATCCCACCGTATAGGGTGGAAACACCCAATGGAAAACCCATAATGCCCATTAGATTCTGGAGATGCATCTCTGGATGCACCATTGTATTAAGTCAAAACTTTAGAATTGATCTGGAGCTGAATCTTTGAAATATTAAAAAAAAAACACCCCATGCATCCCACTGAGCCACACCAATATATTTTGTAAACACGAATCCGAAGATGCATCTCCAAAATATTTCAAAGTACATCTCATGCATCCTTATCTAAAAAGCCCATTTTAAACATTTATTGATCCAGAGATGCATCTCCGTTTAAGGTTTACGAAGATGCTTCTTTGTAACCTGTCAAAATAGTGCAAGTTAAGTTAATTTTATGGTTACTCAGATTATAATGATGATTTATAAATGTTAAAGCCTCTTTTATATGATGAGCATTAAACCATACAACTGATATGCAAAAAATTACATATATAAATTTGGAGTTAAAATAAGTCATCATGACATACACAATAAAGTCGAAATAAATAAAAATAAAATACAACCAAATATAAATCCAAACTAAAAATACTAGCAAGTAGTGTGTATGTCGGACTTGAGCTCCTTGACCCCCTCTTCCCCCCGTTCTTCGACGTTGTCTTTGGTACTTCAGTGCCTCTCGTGCAAATGTCATGATGGCATCTAGGACCTCCATCACCTCAAAACCATTAGGAAAGATACTAATGTCAATGCATGCTTGCGCAATCTCCACAATATGATGACATCTAAGAAACGCATAATAAGCATGATATAACATGCCATGCTCATCCTCTAGTATCTTCTGGTGAGTTGGCATTGATGGATCTCCTAGAGCAGCCTGCACCATATATGGATGTGACACCCTGCAGAACCACCTGATATACCTGTTTACATAGATCCAATCGCTCTCAGGTATGGTTCTATGTGCCTCTTCCGGTATCAGATAATTAAGATAATCATCAAACATGACATCCATATTTCTATGTGTCATAACGGGAGGAACAAAGAAAATAGGGTGTCTGAGAATAGTCTGGGTGTAGCCGAACTTCCGTATGACACACCCAGGAAGATGAGGAAGTTTCAGACGTGAAGTACAAGCCAACCATCATGAGTATAAGATTATGTCGTCAAATGGACGCATCTCATGGTAATTGACATAGGTGTTAAAGTGGATATCCTTTGTTACAAGCGATCAAGATATACTCGAAACGAATTTATCGCCTGGTTCCATCTGAATGGGGAAAATGCAGAAGCACACAATATGTACTCAGTATAGATAGGTACACACGGCCAGTCGGAGATGTGTGGGAAGTGTTGAAGGATCCAAGACTGCAAATTGTTAGAACACACAAATCATTAATAAGGGCATTGCAAAATATAATGAAAATGACACATAAACACTAAAAGACCAATAAATATTATCGTGAAAAGTGAGACGCTGCCTGCCATTTGCTTCGTCTTCCACATGCAACCCTTAAATAACTTAGAGTATAAGTAGACCAAACAATCGGCCCCTAGTTGTACTCATGGATCCACTTAAAGTCCTTGAAGTATCGTAGGTAGAGGACATCGACATAAGTGGAACTCTTGTCCATAAAAATGACAGTTCCATCCGAATATAACAGGTATGCTCTCATACCATATGCTCTATGCTGCCTTACCTGCTCCTCATCACCAACATCCTTTTCTACTCTAAACAGCTCATCTGTATATACTGTCTTCGGGAATCGAAACCTAACATGAGCCCCTCTAGTGGATTCAAACTCCCTCAAGGCAACATCTAGGTCAACTCCCAGATAGTCTACCATCAAATCAGATGTCTCATTTATGTTAAAACTCCCATAATCTAAAAGTTTCCCCCTAATTGAAAGAAGCAGTAAACACGACACAATATAAAGTGTGATAGACATCTCACCAAGTGGTAGATGAAATAATGAGGTCTCAATATGCCATCTCTCTACAAATGAATTAAGCTTCATGTGGTTCACTGTAACATAACCGGTCTTGCATAAGTCCTTCCGCCCATGGTTAATGAATTTCAGCAAATCATAGTGCTGAAAAAAATAAATCAATGTAAGAAACTTGTAATATAATAATAAACGAAATTTAAAAAGAATGAATCCAAATAATTTTACCTCTCCGTCCCAGATATGTCTAGCAGAATGGTCGGGTAAAAAGGCAGAAATGACAACTCTAACAGGCCTCCTCCAAACACCTTTCCTGCCTCATCAGCCTGAGGCCCCTCTAGTGCCTAGGGTGGCACTGGTGCCTCTAGTGACTAAGATATCTCCGGTGACTCGTGTACCTCTATTTCCTGAGTAGGTGAAACATGAAGGCAGTGATGTGTCACTAGGTGACACTCGTCTCCTACGGGAAGAAGATATATATATATATATATATATATATATATATATATATATATATATATATATATATATATATATATATATATATGAGCCCCAAAAGTCTATGTCTCTGCATCAATCAGGCTATAGTGAATAAGAGCCTGCGAAACCTGACTCTTTTACCTCCCGACAGATGCTTGTTATGCAATCCTGTTGTGCCTCATTCCATCGTCTCTATCAACCATAATTCCTATAAGTAAGCCAGACAAGTGTCACACAATTACTATAAGCAACCCTATAAGCAAGAAAAGAAAAAAACTGCATACTAATAAGAATACAAAGATGCATTTCAAGTTCTTGGGAATCTAAACATTGAAAAGATACCGAGATACATCTCCGAATTTTTCTGCAACTTTCATTTTCGTCATTGATGCTAATGCAGACCACCTAGACCCTAAAAATAATGCATTGATCATTAATTTTAACTATGAAACACATTTCTCATAATGTATATGTACTGGATGATTCCAAACAGATCCTCATGGCCTTCAACATAGGGTAGAAACAATAGATGAGAGAGAGGTGGTAGTGTACCTACAAGATACTCCGATGCTCAAGTAAGTTGCACATAGAGAATGAGAACAAGTACAAAAGAATTTAGGTAAGAGTGAACTGAATATAATTGAATCACCGACTCTCTAAAGGGAGGGGGTATTTATAAGAATCCCATGTGGTTGAAATACTTCGTCGATCAATGGGAGACTGTTTGGTGTGAAGGTATAACGTGTGATCCATGACCTGATCCAACTGTGCCCATGAGTTTCGGAGGGACAGTTGTTCACATGAACTGTCAAGCACATGGGGGGGGGAGGTCGCCAATGGCTATAATCCTAACGGCTATATTCTCCCTAACAACTATATTGTCCCATATCTCGTATTGGGCCTTGCCCATGGCTGGACTGGATTGGGCCTTGCCCAACTGTAGGGTACTTGCCAGTCTATACCAGAATAGTATCAACTATCAAACATGCATAAATTATGTATTTCAATACCTAATCATCAATTTTTACAAATTTATACAAAAACTCAAAAATTTACAATAATAAAAAACTTACAAGAAGTGAGGAATCTTTGAAGTTGATGTAGTTGAATGATCTTTTTGATGTAGTTGATGTTGATTCAAGAAATTTTAATGTTGATTGATTTATTTTGAGACAATGTGATTTTGAAAGAGTTTTAGAGAAAATTTTATTTATTTTAACAAGTGAGAAAGAAGAAGGCTTCTAATGCTTTATATATAAGCAGTGTCCGGAGATACATCTATGTAATATTTACGAAGATGTATCTCCATAGTTTTTCACATTAAGTTAAATTTCTATTGATTTAGAATACGTTCGAAGATGTATCTTGGAATTCTACAAAATATTTACATTTTCACATGTTATCCCAATAATACATAGAGTGCATTAAAAAATTCTCTAATATTAAAATATGTAATTTGTATCATACACCTTTTAGAATTCTTTTGATATTAATGAGTTCAATAGTCGTTTGGTCTAAACTATCACCACATAACCAACTAGACCAATAAATTAGTGTCTCAATATCTTGATTAGATTGATCATTAGTCTGAGATTTGAAACACTGTTTTTAATACTCAAAACGTCCTTAAATATAAGTACTAGTCGACTAAATGACAAGAATTAAAATGTTAGTAATGTAGTCATATTTTATTTGTTGACAATTAGTATTTTATAATTTCAATCTTTTGAAAATAGATTTGGTTTATATTTCATTAGGGATGATAAAATGGATCCGGCCCATTGGGCATGTCCGTTTTATCCGCATTTTAGTGCGAGGTGGGACAAGGGTTCAGACCCTCACCCTCTAAAGTGTCCGTCTCACCCGTCCTATTTTCTTTGTTGACTTTTGCAGGCATGCACATTTACTTAAAATTTTGCATTTTTAGGCTTAAAAATTACAATGTCCGTGGGCTTTTTCCGTAGTGTCCTCACTTTTTTGCAGAACGAACTTAGATTTTAGACCCACATCCTTAACTTTGACTACCCGGCTCTGTCCCATTTTTTACGGGCTTTTGCAGGACGATCCTAAATGAGGAGGGCATGTCCGTTTTCCACCTCTAATTGTCATCATATTATTATTTTTTATCGCATAAAAAGATATAATATAGTTAAAGGTAGATTAATAAACAAATAATTCAAACAAGTTTTACTAAATAAAAATAAAAAGAAATTTTTAAATGGATCTTATATTTAGAAACATATAATATGTAAGTTAGTTTTATTTGATAAAAAAATTACTGATAGATAATAACAAAAACAAAGTGAATAATTTATAAGATAAAATTTGTAATATTAAATAAAAATTAACCGTTGATGTGGGTTATAAATATAAAATAATAATAAAATATTTTAATTAATTTTAAATATTTTCAATTAAGGTAAGATGGATGAAATTAAGAGATGAAAAAATGACAAATGATAACCTCAAGCATTGTATAAATTTCTTTAATAAAAAAATACTATAAGATTGTAGAAAAACTCTTGCAAAATATATTCATGAATTAAGATCCTAGAGTAAGAATTTATTACAATTCTAAAACAAGAATTGGGTGTAAGCTGGTGATGTCGAATTCTAAATTAGTAGGTTGATCTTTGATACATAGTACATGGGTAGATTTGCAAGGTTAGCAGTCCAATATCCAAATTAGTTCAAAATTCAAGATGAGCATAGTGAAACATTGAGATCATAAATTGTACCTTACATTTTGCGTGAGATAACTTTATACTTTGGTAATTTTGAGTGAACTGACATTAACTTGGACCTTATTTCTTTGGGCCTTTGGCTGACCAAAAACAGTGCCCCCAAGGCTTGTTGGGCGTTACTGAGTCGGGGAAACCTCAGTAGTCATGGTCGACCTCTAAGAATGTCGCTTTCTTTGAATAAGAAGTGGAAGTGTTTGGGGTTAGTTGAAAAATTTATGGGGAATAGCCACATTAAATGTCTTCCCATCATAAAAATGTTTCGTCGCTTCTTTCTGACGCATGAATTGAAGTGACTCGTTAGGAATTAACGCTACTTATAGTGCACTCGACTGCACTTGAGTTTGTTTACGTCCCTAAGGAAAATCAACTTGTTGATTTTGTAAATTCCTTTTGCAGCGGATATGGTTATATATATATATATATATATATATATATATATATATATATATATATATATATGCACTACTGAATGTTGATGAAACTTTTTGCAATCATCGAAAGTCATATTCCTTTAACAAGCATTTTTATTTACTAGTGTCCTCCTATCTTCCCTCTTGAAAGTATTTACTAGACTAACTGCGGTTCTTCATTCAAAGCTTCCACCTCTCTCTATTACATTTTCTTTCATCAAGTTCGACGTACCAGGTACCCTCCTTCCCTCAAACTCTTACCTTCAACATTTTTTGTACTTTGAGAAAGATGATTAATAGTCTTATTCGCATAACTATAAATTCTGATAGCAATGCTTCTTCTGTTTCGGGAATGGGAGTATCTTCTAGTTCACACCCTTTCCCTTTCGTCTACGGAAACATGGCTTATGAAGTTATATCCTTTACTGATGATTTTGATTCAAAAAGGCTTTTAGTAGGTTCTCAAGATGAGGGAGCTACCTTGTGAGATTCCTCTTTAGATCCCCTCTTGTTTGATGTTGACATTAAAAAGGATCATGCAACCACTTTTATGCCCATTCTTCTCGTCTGGCAGAAGTTCTGACTTTTCCTGGTTTGTCAGCTTCTGAAACGTTGGATGCCAGATTGATGAGAGAACGTGTTTACCAAAGAACCTATACCCAAGATCCCAACGATGCTTAGATTAAGTCCCATATGAAAGGGAGACATTAGTCAAGTTGGACTACACAATCAAGTATAACTAGGTGGTCGTATAAGTGGTGGGATCCCGTATATTTTAAATACTAAGGCGACCATATACAGGTCAACATCGTGGTCGGAAATCCATCGGATTGGCCGGTCCTTCCTATGGGTTCAGATAAAAAGACATGCAAACTCTTTGATGGGTGATCAACTCCTTTTTATGAGTATCTATTTACTACAATAGGTCAACAACTTCTCGTGTTTGAATCTAAGGTGGCCGTCCTGAAACAATTGAAAGTTGCCCCCTCTTAAATTCATTAGAGGTCATGGGTCTTCATGAAGGTGTTTTAGTTTTGAGCAGAACACAAGTATTAGAATTCTTCTCCCTGACTATTCTTCAAAATTTTCTATGTTGCGTGCACCTCCCAGAATGACATTCATGACCAAGGGTTTATCGAACTTCACCCGAACTAAGCTTTGTTATGTTATTTCACTAATAATTGGGGTGATTTCCTAAAGCATTTCATTATGGTGAAGATCCTTATTCTAGAGGTTGATCTCACTTTTTTCTCTGACCTGATCGAGTCCTCTCGCTTATGCATAGTGGTGTTCATTGGTTCGGAAAAATCTAAACCAAACCAGAATCCAAACCAAACCATGGCGTTTGGTTTGTCCATTTTTTAGTTCGGGCAAAAATCGAACGAAATCAATAAAACCCGATGTTAATTGGTTCAGGAAACGAATTTCCAAAATTCTACATGCGAGTATGTCTATCGAACCAACCATAATTCATTTTTATAATTTATATCATCATTCTCATGGAACCAATATAAGGAATTCAATTTCAAGAAAAAAAAACAAAGAAACACTGTTTGTGACATTCACAACCTATATGGAGAATTAGTTTATGTAAATTAGATATTCTTTAAAAATATTTTGTATATTTATTTCTAATTTATACGATCAATCCAACCCAAACTGACCTTTTTTTTTCTCGGTTTGGTTCAGCTTGGGTTTTATCACAAAAATGTGAAAATCCAATCTAAACTAATCCATATATTTTTTATCGGCTTAGGCATCCGATCCTCTTAAAACTGAACCAAATCGGCCCGCGAACACCCCTACTTCTGCAAGAATAGATTTATAAAGTATTGGTTTTGACCTTATTTTTCGGTCTACAACCCATTCTTACTGCATCAAACTAGGATCCATGTCCATTAAAAAGGTTAAAATGATGGGGGATTTAGAGTCTCTGCACCAGAGTCTTAGCAACTAAGAAGGGTTTGGCCATAACAAAGTGTTGTCTTCCTTGCATAGGAAGAAACAAATTGATACCCGTTGTTAGCTCCTAAATTCGATGCTTGTATAATGAGGAAATTGAGAGATTTCGACTAAAATTGTGTCTGGAAGAGTTGAGTCGAAACATTCTTGCATATGCAAAGAAAAACACCTTTTTGGGCTTTAGAGAATTTTGATAAGTCGAAGGTGTCGTTCGACGAAGTACTACTTAGGGTACTTCGACTGGAAGTTTGAAATTCAAATAAAGGAGGGAATGTTTTATTCTTATCCGTTTCTGAAAGGGATATGTGGCACGCACTCATGGATTGAAAAGATGCAGAGTGACACTTGTCTTGTTCTCACTTGAAGGCCATTAATAGTGGCTATTTCGATTTTTATAAATAATCAGTTCAAATGTTAGGATTGGGGTGTGTTCAATTGTGTACAAAGACTCCATTTTTACTCAAAGTATCAAGTGTCAAGAGAAACGAGTGTAAGAGAAATGTACGTCAAATAACACCATTTTTATTCAATGCAATTTATCAAGTCTTTCCATTAAAGTTTATCTTTACTCATCCAGTTTACTTTATCTTCATTACCAGCATTTCGGTTCAAAGTCTCTTACAATTTATCTTTAATTTACACTTTGAAAACAATCTTTCTTTATTATTTTATGAACATTGTAGAAGTGTTTATTATTTACAGAATTTATTTAAAATATCAGTTAGCACATGTCATAGGATCAATCTGATCGATCATCTGACAGTAAACAAATTGGCATGCCCAGTGGGACAATGTTAAGAGATTTTTTTATAAGAACATTTTCTGTGTTTAGGAAAGTTTGCATCATTTTTCGTTTGAGTACTTTCTCTTTTATAAATTTTGTTGTATGTTATTAAGAAGTGGTAAGTTTTCCATTCTCGACGAAAACAGACCTAGGAGAAGACGTACAAGAAAAATGGAAATTCCAAACCAGATTTCTTTGGTGTACCCTAACTCGTTCGACACCCACAAAGGGAATATATGGTGGAAAACTAGAGGGCAGTCTTCGAGGAAGATATCACTATCAATCAGGCCCAACAAAACCTAAGAAATGAACCTAGAATAAATCAGGGTACAATCGAACAACCAATATTCAAACCTCCTAGGCGTCAACCACAAATTCAAGTGGAAAAAGAACATCCAAGGATAGTTATGGTCAATAGGAACCAAAATGCTGATAATGTAGTACAACAAGTTCGACATGATAATATGGTAGCAGACAATAATCTGGCATCCATGGTCGAAAGAATTATGGAACAAAATGGTGTGAACTTTGGTCTTCGAAGACCAAATTATACATCACCATTATCAGAATACATTATTCAGTCGGATTTACCCCGTAGGTGGAAAGTCCCAAAATTCACAAATTTTATGAAGATACGACTGAATCTACAGTCGAACATGTGGCTAGGTATCTGATCGAAGCGGGAGAAATCTCAAATAACGAGAATCTTAGGATAAAATACTTCCTAAGTTCCCTTACAAAAACTGCCTTCACATGGTTCACAACTTTGCCTTCAAATTCAATTCATAATTGGACACAATTATAACGTTTATTCCATGAACAATTCTACATGGGACAAATGAAGATTAGTTTGAAGGAGTTGGCTAGCATAAAGAGAAAGTTTGCTGAGCTAATAAATGATTATTTAAATAGATTTAGTCTACTTAAGGACAAATGTTTTACACAGATTCCTGAACATGAGTTGGTCGAAATGGCCGTAGGAGGCTTGGTTTATTCCATTAAAAAAGAAACTCGATACCCAGTACCTAAGAGACTTGACCCAGTTGGTCGATAAAGTTCGACAGCTAAAGCGTCTGAGAGACGAAAAGGCTAGAATGAATAAGAACAAGAGGATAACGTACATCGAATTTAACAAAGACGATGAAGGATCGCATTTTGAACCTTTTTTTCCGATGAAAGCGTTTTAATCTAGTTAAATTAAAATAGGGTCCTCCTTATTCTTGCAAGGTTTTAGCACCTTCGAACGAGAAAAATCCTATCGAACCACAAAAGAATGACAAATTCCCCAAGAAAACCTATACTTTCGACATCACAAAGTGTGATGAAATTTTTGATTTGGTAGTTAAGGATGGTCAGATGATAATGCCTCCAGGTGCTAAAAGGCCTCCTTTAGAGCAAAGAAAGAAAAGAGGTTTTTGTAAATATCATAATTTTCTAGGGAATAAAACTTCTCAATGTTTTCTTTTCAGGGATCTTGTTCAAGGTGCAATCCAAGAGGGAAGACTGAAATTCGGTGAGAAATTCAAAAACCAGATGAAGGTCGATCCTGATCCTCTTCAGGTAATATACGCTTATTAGATTGAGCCAACTTATGTCCACATGGTCAAAATTGCTAAGGGTTTCGAAAATGTTGTCAATATGGTGGAAGTTACTCATGACTTCAAAACAGATGTTGTCTTGGTCAAGATTACTGAAGATCTAGACCACGATACTATAAAGACTCTCCTATGTGAAACTACTGATCACGTTGCCAAATGAGATGCTACCCACTTCGGAGTCACTGAAGACTCCAAACTCATGATGATTACAAAGGAAATTGTTGATGATTTTGTTATAATGGATAAGGCTCCGAAGACCTTGATATGGATTTCAACAAACTGGGTCTCAATAGTGATGTTGATATAAACATCAACATGGTCAAAATTTTGCAAGAAACGACCATGGAAGTCGACGAAGGACGCAAGAAAGAGGAATGCACTAAAACTGCTTATCTGAAGCAAGAGGAAACACTTATGGACTTCCTCCATAGATTCTATAGGAAGAAATCAGAAGTAATAATGTGCTATAGGTGCAACACTATCTTTTACAAAAAGACTACACACAACCATTAAGGAGTCAGGAAAGCAAAGGAAAAGCGTGCACATAGAGCCTTTTATGAACAAAGAAGGTTTGACCTAAGAAGATCCTCATCATGACAGGATGAACGAAGGATACAAGTCCCTGGGACTAGGCCTTCCATTTTCAAGCCAACCAACAAAGTGCCCAAATGAAGGTGGGCGAGACCAATCAAAGAAAGAGAAAGGGGCCAACAAAAGTGGAAAAACTTCGACGTCAACAGAGGCTCTTCGATTGCTTATCGTAAGGAATTCCAATCCTAAAAAAAATCTACATATATCTCTGAGAACTATAAGGGCAAAAATCACATGTCTAGGTCACAGTGGATGAAGGATCAACACAAAAGGAAAGCTTAAAGGGAGTCGAAAGAGAAAGCAGAATCAAGCACAAATATGCATGCTGAAGTTGACAGAAGGAATCAATCAACGAAATCGGCCGAAAAGTTACCAGTGGACCAAAAGTTATTTACTTCTCAAGAAGACAAAACAAAAGAGAAGTATGATCGAGTCACAACAGATGGCGAAAAAGACTAATAATTTTAACTCTGGGTCGGTATATTCTCTAGACATCATAGTAAATGTTGTGTTAGTCTTACCTAGGGAATTCAATCAAATAACAGAAGCCGAAGATGTAGACGACTACATAGAGGCCAAAATGGCAGCACACAAACTAGTGTGCTATTATGTTATAAATAATGGTTGCGCTGAGGAGAAAAATGTGTTCTTCGAAAGACCCAACGAGGCAATGAAGGGCCATTTGAAAACTTTGTTTATCATTGGGAAAATGGAGAATGTCCTAGTAAAAAAACTCTTGGTGGACTGCGACGCAACAGTGAACTTGATGTCGCACTTCATGTTGAAAAAGATTACTAAATACGACACTGACACCAAGCCACATAATATGGTGTTGTTGAATTACGAAGGCAAAGTAGGAACTACCTTTGGCGTCATAGAAGTGGACTTAACAATAGGGACTATCACAAGGCCTACCGTTTTCATGGTAGTGGAAATGAAGGATAACTACAACTTTCTTTTGAGGCGAGAATGAATTCATCTTCCATGCACCAAAGAGTGACAATTTGGAGGCTAGATGGAATTTTAGAGAACACCGAGGCTGACCAGGGGTATTTCAAAGCTCCAATAAATCATGTCAACAGGTAATAGTTCAACAAACATTTGACCAACATTGCCCCGTGCAATCCGGCTAATTTTGATTTCACCCCATATGATGAGTCATATTGTTCTTTGCATCTACATCTAATCAATGGTTTTCGTTGGGATAGAGAGGTAGTAGGTCAAAATGACCTAACATACTTTAGCACATTTTGGATAACTCTAACAGGTGGGGGTAGTGAATTCATTGATGATGTATGAATTTGAAGCAATAAAAAGATGTCGGTTTACATAGCTGAAAACAAATTACATGCGACTTTAGAGGCTGAAGAAGAATTTATGGTTGTCGAAGCCAACAATAATTTATACCAAGGAGGTCCTGGTAAGGACTTCGATCCAGAACCACCTGATAAGGTTCAGGATGAAAAGCAAGGCTTGATTCCATCTATGACGATGAAACTTTGGGTTTTGAGAAGGATCCACTGGAAAGTAACATTAAAATGCTAGCGCATGATCCACTTGAAGAGATCGACCTGTGAGTGGGGGCAACAAAAAGGCCAACTTACATTAGCACCAATCTCATCCCATAACTGAAAGTCGAAGTCATACAGTTGCTAAAGGAATTTATAGATTAATTCACATGGGATTATGAAGAAATGCCTAGTTTAATTAAAGAATTGGTCGAATTAAAATTGTCAATCAAGCCTGGAAAGAAGTGGGTCAAGCAGAATCCAAGGCGGTTTGCATCTACAATTCTCTAAAGATCAAAGATGAGGTTGAAAGACTACTTCGATGTAAATTCATCCGTACAACCAGGTATATGGAATGGTTAGCAAACATTGTACTTGTTATTAAAAAGAATTGTACTTTTAGAGTTTGCATAGATTTTAGAGATTTGAATTTTGCAACCCCTAAAGATGAATACTCAATGCTCGTGGTGAAGATGCTAGTTGATTTTGCTGTAGGCCATGAATATCTCAATATGTTAGATGGGTGTTCTGGTTATAATCAAATATTCATTGCTGAAGAAGATGTCCCAAAAATGGCATTTCGATGCCCTGGAGCCTTAGGAACTTACAAATGGGTAGTGATGCCTTTTGGTTTGAAAAATGTTGGGGCTACTTATCAAAGAGCAACGAATTCAATCTTCCATGATTATATAGAGAATTTTATGAAAATATATATTAATGATATTGTTGTTAAGTCTATTTTAGGGAAAAACCACCTTGACCATCTTCAAAAGTTGTTCTAAAGAATGAGAAGACATGGTCTAAAAATGAATCCTCTCAAATGTGCATTATTTGTGCAAGTGGGAAATTTCTTAGGCTTTGTGGTCTACAATAAGGGAATCGAAATAAACCAAAATAAGACCAAGGCCATCATGGAAGCGAAAGCTCCATCAACAATGAAGGAATTGTAGTCACTGCTGGGCAAGATTAATTTCTTGAGGAGATTCATATCGAACCTTAGTGAAAAAATCAAACATTCTCACAATTACTTCGTCTTAATAAAGATGGATTTGAATGGGGGAAAACGCAGCAAGAAGCCTTCGATAAGATCAAGGATTACTTGAGCTATCCTCAAATTCTATCACCACCTTGTAGGAGTAGAAGTATGACATTGTACATATTCGCGTCGGATAAGACTTTAGGGAACATGTTGACTCAAGAGGATGAAAATGGTGTTGAAAGAGCCATTTACTACCTTAGTAAAGTCTTAAATGATGCATAAACTAGGTATAGCATGGTTGAAAAATTATGTTTATGCTTGTATTTTCCTGTACAAAATTGAAGCATTATATAAAGCCAATTGATGTTTATGTCTTGTCTTATTTCAATATCATTAAGCATATGTTATCTAAACCTATTTTGCATAGTCGAATTGGCAAGTGGGCATTAGCATTAACTAGATACTCCTTAACTTATAGACCTTTAAAGGTTGTTAAGGGCCAAGTGGTAGTAGACTTTATAGTCGACAACTATGTGACTGAAAATGCTTTGAACTATCTTGAATTAGAACCTTGGAAGTTATACTTCAATGGATCTAGTCATAAATATGGAACAAACATAGGAGTCCTGGTCAATTCTTCTAATAAAATTCCAACAAAATTCAAATACAAAGTCGAAGGTCTTTGTTCGAACAACGATACTGAATATAAGGATTTGATAGCCGAACTTAAAATATTGTTGGAATTGGGGGCAACTCGAGTCGAAATATTTGGAGACTCAGAGTTAGGCATAAAACAAATCACAAAGGAGTACAAATGTGTTAAAGAGAATCTAATTATGTACTTCATAATAGCTAATCAATTACTGAAGAAGTTCGAAGTGGTTAGTATCATACACATACTTCGACTTGATAATCAAGTGGCCAATGACTTAGCTCAGGTTGCTTTAGGGTATAAAGTTTCGAAAGAAAAATTCCAAGATGCAATTGAAGTTAGAGGAAGATTTCTGTCAACCAGATTATCCCCATCAGACTTGGAAGCCATGATGCTAGTGTACACTGAAAAGGAAATTTTTTAAATTTTAGCATTATACAACTTGACGGACAAAGATTGGAGGAAACCAATAATGGAGTACTTGCAAAATCCTATAGCGTCTACAGAACAAAAAATCAGGTATCAAGCTTTGAGTTACATCCTTTTGGAAAACAAATTGTTTAAAAAGACTCCTGAAGGGGTTTTGTTTAAATGCCTTATTAATCTGAGGCATCTTTAGCCCTTTAGAATGTCCATAGTAGGGCATGTGGAGCACATCAGGTAGGCCACAAAATCATGTGGTTATTGTTTCGACAAGGCATGTATTGGCTTACAATGTTAAAAGGTTGCATCAAATTTTCCAAAGGATGTCAAGAATGCCAAGTCCATGTTGGCATACAACACGTCACTGGAAGCGAATTGTACTCCATAGTTAAACCATGTCCCTTTAGGGGTTCGACTTTGGATTTAGTTGGAGAGATTCGACCATCATCATCCAAGAATCAAAAATACATTTTGGTAGGTGTTGACTACTTCACTAAGTGGATCGAAGCTATACCTTTACCAAATGTTGACCAGGATGATGTAATCAAATTTATTAAGAAACACACCATCTACAGGTTTGGAATCCCATAAACTATTACAACAGATCAGGGATTGGTTTTTACTGTTCAAAAAAAGCAAGAGTTTGCTAAAGAAATGAGTTTCAAGTTGTTAACCTCTATGCCTTATTATGCTCAGGCTAGTGGTCAAGTCGAAGAAATAAACAAGGTGGAGATTGGTTTGATCAAGAAACATGTGGGAAAGAAGCCTAGAAATTGGCACAAACATTAAACCAGGTCCTCTGGGCATGTCGAACTTCTCCCAAAAAAGCAACTAACCCCACCCTTTTTCGATTAACTTTTGGCTATGATGCGGTATTACCAATAGAAATCTATTTACAATCGATAAGGATCCAAATGCATCATGAGATTCCATCTGAGTCTTATTGGAATATGATATTATATGAGTTGGTGGACTTGGATGAAGAAAGGCTTAATGCCTTAGAATTATTGAAAAGAAAAAAGAAAATGGTAGAAAAATCTTATAATAAGAAAGTTAAGGTTAAGACCTTTTCGCCTGGTGATTTGGTTTGGAAGGTAATCCTCCCCATGGATTGAAAGAGTAGAATCTTGGGGAAGTGGTCCCCTAAATGGGAAGTTCCTTTTCAAATTTTACAAATCTTCTCCAATGGTGCTTATGAGGTCGAAGAGTTAGACCTAGATAAAAGAGTCTTGAAAGTAAATGGTAAGTATTTGAAAAAAAATATAAACTTATACTTCAAGAAATAAAAATACTGAATAAATTGTGAAAGAATTATCGAAGCCAAAATGGATATATTGATTATGCCAAAATGGCTCAAAGTTGTTACATAGACATTAGCCTCGAAGGGCTTTTAATAAAATACAACTGAAAAGAAAAATACAAAGGGAAAACTATAAAATCCTAGAAGGGAAACTTGGCCTTCATTTCAAGATATTTCTTCCTCTAAAGTTCCAGGCGCTTCTCACACAAAGACTGGCTGAAGCGAAGGGTGGCAAGTTATTTCTCAAACTGGAGAGCTTTTTCAACAAACTCCAACCCAACTTCCAACTCATCATCAACTGCGATTTCATTAAATTTGAGGAGTTTAGCCTTTTCCTTCTTTGCACTTTGAATTTTTGCCTTTAGCTCCTTGATTTGGGTCTCCCAGGATTCTATGTCTTTGTCGAACCCCTCGACTTTGGCTTTGTTTTCCTCTTTTTTTACTCTAATGTTGCAATCTTATTGTTTGACTCATTTGCTTCGTCCCAAGTTCATGCTTCAGATCTAACTGTTTCTTGAATGTCGCTTTTAATGCAAGGCATATGACATGATCATTATGAACCTGGTCGATCAAAGGACCCAACTCCATAATAATACTAGAGACATATTAACTTTTTGAATAAGAGCCTTTAAAGACAAAGAAGCTGTAGATCCTATTTCCAAAAAAACAAAAGAGATCACCTTCGAAGGCTTTCTCTTTTAGCTTCATGAGTGCCTCATCAACGGGTTTACTCGAAGGTGGGTTCCCATAAGTTGTGGAGACACTAGGACTTTTTTCATAAGAGTTTCCCCTACTATTTATCATAGCCCTGAGATATTTGAGGGGTTTCTTTCACTTCATTTGTTCAATGTCTTGTTGCATCCTTTCGAGATCTTCAGAAGAAAGTATCCCAGATCTTGCAATCAAAACCATCTCAGTGCTAAACTTGTCAATAATATCTATAGGTATGGGTTGGATTTGAGCTTGGACCTTAGTTGTTTCACCCTCATCTTTCTCCTCCTTTGTGTTCTCCTCTTCTCTTTTGTCTTCTTTTGTGCCTCCAAATTGGCGTCTTCAGATTGAAGTACTTCAGCAGGCTATCTTCTTCTTTTTCCTCTTCCTCTTCATTTTTTTCCATATGATCAACTTCATCTTTGCCAGCACCCTCTAGACCCCTTATCCAAGACCCTTGTCTATAAGAGAACCTTCATCAAATTCATTCTCAGTATAAGCATTTTCTTACACATCAACATCTAATTCTATCTCCATCTGGACTTTAGGATCTTCTCCCTCTTCATGATTAGAGTTGCTAGTGTGAGAGTGTTGGTTGCCTGCCTTCAAGGACGAAGTTTCAGGTTCTTTAGTAACAGGATGATCAATTTCCCCCATCTAACCTCTTGCTGAATCTTTATCATATGAAAGACGATATGTGGATCGCCTACACTTTTGTAAAGAGTAGGAGGAGAATGAGATTTGGACATTGGCTTAGGAGAAACCTTAGTGCCATCTTGAAAGCAATAAGAAGCACAATTAAAAAAAAATAAAGTAAAGTAATCAGTTCTAAGTAAAGGAATTTACCTTAAGTTCGTAGGCCATATGACTGGAATTGTCACTTTCGATCTGACTTAAAAGGAGCTTTGGTATTTCCTTGGGGGTAGTTTCCAGAGTACCACTACTTATGGTTGTTTTTGTCAAAGCTCTAGACACCTTTTTTGCAGGCTGACCAAGAGTATCAATGATATTTTGGAAGTTTCCCTTTATTAATCTATGGTTTTTCTGGAGGGGAATGATCTTTTTCATCCATCTCAAGCATAACATGGGTAGTTATCCTCTTCGTTTTCTTCTTCTTAGGAGTAAGATGTGGCTTTCGAGAGGTCTGGAAATTTGAAACATTAGGGAAAAAGTAATCAGATCCAGTAAAAGGAAAATAAGCAAGTGACTTACCCTGGGAGCTTGGTTGCTTCCTTTAGTCGGTGTTTCAATTGCTGCTTTACTTGTTGCTTTCTTTGGTGGAGGTCTAGTAGCTGAAAAAGAGACAAAGCTATTACAAGTAAAGTTATAAATTTTGAACAAGGAAATTGAAGTCGAGAATCCCCATGCCACACCTTCATATATTTCGGTTTTTATGCAAACATCTTTGATACTGATATGAAAGATCCTTTGAAACTGTCTAAAGTGTGCTTAGTCGCAACCATCCGCTGAGCTTTAGGTTGTGATTGTTGTCGAAGGATATTTATGGAATCCCCGCAGATAAACCAATATGGAAATGGAGGGGCAAGAGCCACCCCAAAATCAGCAGATGGTTGTCAAGGAATTATGGGAGGGAATAATTCGAAATCCATTTCGTAACGTCGGTCTGGAGGAATGTATGAAGGGATTTTCAAACTCTCCATTTACTTTAAAATAATTCCTTCTGTGTAATAGCGGCTTCGCGAACGGTTCGACTAAGATCATCTGGTTGATAAACAGTTTCAAAATATTTATGGAATGCTTGGATCTCTTTGATATGCTTAGACGTAATTTTTTTGGTCTTCTCTTGCACTGAGAGAAACACTTGGTTAATTAGCTGGGTGAAGGAGGCGACATCAAAAAATTCTTCTTCATAGTACTTCGACCACCACTCATGGAATGCAGCAGTACAAAGGTAGCTAGGTTCGAAGTGGATAAGAGTAAGTCATGCCTTGTAAGCGCGACGAGCAAGCTACGTCTAAGCCATCACTTCAGTATAGCTGGCGTGATGAAGAATGATACGACCCTTCTTGTCATATAAGAATTTTGGGAGGGCTTGAACCAAACCAAATTGTCGAACGACCAGATTTGGTTGGTAAGTGTAAACACCCCAAATTTGCCCTCACCCATTCACACCATGGCTTGTGATCATTTCATGTGCATAAACTCAATCATACCATCTCATATCACATTTTTGATTCACTGCATAGATTCTAAGTCATCTGCATCTAGGGTTTGTGACCTGAGCAATCCAAGAGCTTCTTGAGCTATTCCAAAGGTCATCAATCACTTAAAAGGGGTCTATGTATGTTCAAGCATCATATTTTATCCTCTCAAAGTCAAGAATGTCAAAGAATCACAAGAACTGGGATTGATATGGAAGCAGAGCCAAGCTTGACTGCACAGATGACCTGAAATTAGGGTTTTGGTTTCAGAGGCCATAACTCCAAATTTTTTGGTCATTCTTGTTTCTATTGGTCTCTATATGGTATATGGAGTATGCATATCAATTTTAATGAAGAAATTCCATGGGGAAGTCATCTGATCAAGGGTTGACTTTTCAAGCAAGTCAGTGCAAAATCAGGGCATTTGAGGCCCCCAATGACCCAACCAAGGGGTGATCTTCATCATTTTGAGTGTTTATGATCTTTATTTGATCATGGAAGAAGTTGGAAGTTTACAAAATTCAAGAATCTCAAGTTTTTGCAAAGTTGACTTTTTGGGCAAGTTTGACTTTTAATGAAAATGTCATTTTATGCAACTTTTTCAACCCTTACTTTTTGATCCAAAAATGATTCAAATGGAAAAACTTTGGTCATTAAAGTTGTAGAATAGATCTTTCCCTTTTCAAAAAGTACAAGAACATGACCTAATTCATTTTTGATCAAAAGTTATGGCTTGTCAAAGTTGGCAAAAATCACTAAATTTCAAGTCATGCACCAAAGAGGCAAAATTGCAAATTCATTTCTCAAGGCCAATTCAGTCATCAAATGGGCTTCTAATTCACTCAACATGATCACACAACATTTAAAAATCAGAATGGGGCAAAGAATTACATGTTTTATGGCCCATGGACCAATTTTCTTTCATGAGAACCAAAGGCAAACCAAGTTGCAAAAACCATCATAACCTTTCATCCACTTGCTAGCTACTTTGCTGATCAACCCTAGCCTTTTCCCTCACCATGCTGCGCAGCCCACACCCCTTGTACTTGGCTAGAACATGACCCATGCTTCTCTTACACAAAAGTTGACAATTTGCAAAAGTAGCCATACCTATCACAAAAGGGCATGTCACATCTTCTGACCAATAGCAATTGTTTATACAAACAAATTGCAAGCAAAAGCACATGACCAGCAAGCTTGAAACAAGCCATAGCATCACATTCTCATTTTCACTCTCAAAAGCAAAAGCTTTCGAAACTCAGCATACAAGCCACAAACACTTAAACAAACCTCATAGATCAACTCAACTCATCATCCTGGTCAGAAAGCACCCCTCATCCTTGCCCTAAACTGCCTGAATCATAAACACGATTCTCACCTGAGCTTGAACAGAACTTGTTCAAACTTCCAAACCAGCCAACACAAACTCTTTTCAATCATCAAAGCTTCATCAGGGAGGTCCCAGGAGTGGTTTTGCGCAGAAGGGAAGGTCAGAAAGTGCCAGATTGAAAAGCTTCAAACTCAGGTAGCTTCATGAACATTTTTTCCAGAAATGATTTTTAGAGTTCCCAAGTTGTTCTTCATGCTTCCCTGATCATAAATATGTTGTTGGTTTTGAAAATGGTGAAGAGATGAGAGTTTAATCTTGGTCTGAAACTTTTTGCCCTAAAACTAGTTTGATTCGATTCTCATTGTTTAGGAATGATAAATGTTGTTTGAATGGGGGTTTTGATTCGTTTTTAAGTGGGGATCATTTCTGTTTAATTAGATTTCGTTTTAGATGCGTGTAGAGAGAGTTTGAAGTTTTGGGTGATCGGAGAAGACGACCGGAACAGTGTTCCGGTCGCCTGAAAGTCATTAGGGTTGTCATTAGGGCTTAATCATTAATTAGCCAGGTTTGAATGCTGGCCCTTGGATATGGCGCCAGGTCAAACGCGCGCGCAGCAAGTTTAAATGAGGGCCTTTGGATCTGATTACTTTTCTATTTTCAGTTTAAATTCATTTTAATTTTCATATTAATTCATTTGTTTTCTACAATTTATTAAAAATAGCAAAATTACTTAAAAAATTCTGAATTTTTTTATACAAGCTTTTATTAAATTTCAAAACACAAAAATATTTTTATTTTTATTTTTAGCACTCAAAAAATATTTTTAAATATTTAAAAGTTTATTTTTAATTAATTAATGAGAATCAATTAATTAAAAATACTTTTAGGTATTTAAAAATCACCAAAAAATTCATGAGATATTTAAAAACATTTAGAAGCATTGTCCAACCCTCAAACCAAATTTATTTTTTGATCTTGATGCATTTTGAGAATTTTTCATGGAATTAAAATCATTTTGATGCATTATTTTGATCCAAACTTCCAAAAATCACTTCTGCCTAACCATAAAGAGTTGGACTTTGATTCTTTTTGCATTGTGTTTAGCATATCATGTAGTTTGTAAGGTTAAATGGCCATGATTTGATCTTTCATTTTCCATTTGTTTGGCATTTTTCTTGTTAAGGAACCCTAAAACCCTAAAAAACTTAAGAAAATCATAACTTGAATTAGGTTAAGAGTTGGAACTTCTCCTTTGGGCAGTGAGTTAGTATAGATTTAGGGATCCTTTGAGTGTATTTTCAATTTTTTATATTGATGTTTGCTTCTGATTTTGGTTTGTGTTTGATGCTTTGATCATAAACCCTAATTTGGGCTTCCATATGCATCCATCTTGCATTTGCATTCATACTTTGACTTGCCATAGAATTTTATGCATTCTTTTGATTCATAACACATCTTAGGACATATTAGAAGCATGTTTGATCATTGCATCTTTCATTTTCCATGTTGTATGTCATTTGCATTCCATGACTTTTCATGTATGTTCATGGTTCCAAGCATGCTTCTCTTGCATTCATTTGTTCATGTGATCATCCTCATGCCTTGTTTCATGTTTGCATCATCTCATAGCATCATTATCATCTCATATATGCTTCTAGTTTTGGTTTGCATCATGCCATTTCACCTCATTTTGCATTGCATTGCATTCCTTTCACTAACTTTTCAGGTGGTAAGTCACTTTGAGAAGTGAATTTGCCTTCACTTCTCACAACTTCTTTTCATCCCTCTTATGCATCCTTGCTGCATTTTGTTTTGTGTTTGAGATTGAGCTTGCTCTTTCTTCTTCATCTTACTTTCTTTCTTCAAGTGACTTGTCTTCTTAAATGAAGCAAGTTACTTTGCTTCTCTCTGCTCCTTTCATCTGCTTCCTGGTGGTTCCTTTGAAGATCTTTCTTGTAAACCTCACAAACCTTAGGAACAACCAAGCATGACAATGATTAGGGTTTTGATTAGTCCCCCATTTAGATTTTACATTTTGTGTCTCATTGAGTCTTCTCTTCTCATCTCATAATCAGGGACTAAACCATAAAGGCTTTAAGGCTTTGTGATTAAGCTTATGCCTGCATCCTTCTATTAGGATGGAGTGTATAACTTTAATCCTAAGTGTTAAACCCTTAATGTGTTTAACTCCTTTAATCAATCCATCTTAATAATCATCAAGACACCAAGATTGTAACTTGGGCCTTGCATTAGGGTTCTAATTCTTCCTTAATTGGTTAAGAAGGACTAACCCTAGTGTTAATGGACAAGTCCCCCTCAAGTTGTCTTACAAACCCTAAAACTCACTTCATCATCTTATCATTAACTAAAATCCACTTAATAAAGGCTTTGTTTTGTCATGAGTTTAATCCCTAATCATGGATTAAGTTGAGGAGTTTTCCTCAGCTTAAACATTCTCATCTATTATCCTTCTATTAGGATGGTGTAATGAGTCTGTTTAATCCCTGATTGTGGCTTAATCTCATTACTTAACACTAAACAAAAACAACAAAAAAATCTAAATAATCACAAGTAGGTTAATGATCTTAATCCTACATCATGGTGATTAAGTGTGAGAAGCTGACTTCACACTTAAGGTATTCTCATTACCCCTAATCAGAGGGAGGATGTGATGAGTTTACTAACCCATTGGTTTAGGCTTAAGCTCATTAACTTATGACAAATTTTCAAAAGCAATAAAAGACTGAAAACTCAAAAACAAATAATAATCGTCTCCTCCGGGATTCTTTCCTCATCACCTTCACTCACAAACGAGAACTTGCTTCTCCCGTCTAATGCAATACAGTTTGCACCTGAGCCAGACAGGTCATACACTTGAGCATTGGCAAGTAAGCAGTTCACAAGTCAATTCATCTTTCAGTCTCTTTGGGTCGAACTACGGTGTTCTGACTTCCTCATTGCACGAGAGGATACGTAGGCATAACTTAACAGTTATCGAACAAAAGTCTCTGTATATTCCTCCTCCTTCCAGCTTCATTCTTTTAAGCCTCATAGTCATGAGAATTTCACTCTTATCCTTACACTGACACATCATTTATACACTCCACATTTCTTTTACACTGACACCTGTACATCCTCTTCCAGCTATTTTTATACACAGATTGCACTGACACTACCCCTTTAGAACACAAATCTTTTAAGCGTGGATCCCGTCGAGTACGGCGGACAATCTGGGTGCTAATACCTTCCCAGGTTGTAACCAACCCCCTTTCTCAGTTTCTCTGGTTCGCAACCGTCTTATCCGTATCTTTTCTAGGTCTATGCAGCATTACCTTTCCTCCGGGATAAAAATGCCTAGCTGGCGACTCTATTCATCTCCAGTGAGTTCACTGCTGTGTGTTCTCATTGTCCTCTTTCGCCGACCGTTCGCGTCTGTACCTTTATTTGGGCCAGTCCCATTTATCGGGAGCGACAGCTTGGCGACTCTGCTGGGGAAACATATTGCAACCAGGGCTTCTGGTTCTTTTTGTGGGTTCCTCCTAGCGCTTGATTGATTTGTGTTTACTGGGGTGTTATGTGCTATCTGTAGTTGTATATCTGTTTTGTTTATTGCTTTATGTACAGTTGCTTTATTGCTTTCTTTATAGCTTTGCATATATCATATTGTCATACTGTGCTGGCTGGATCTATTTGTTGCTTTGGTGGGTGGGTGTGCTATTGAGAGTTGAGGTCCTATACCTGGGACCTGAGTGACACCTAGGCTAGAGTGGTTCATATTCTTTCCCATTCCATCTCGGTCTGGTGCGGGAATATGAAACACGGTTCAGATATGGGTTTCTTCTTGAGAACTCTGTGTTGCAGATTTCCTGCAATACTAGGGTTATCTGGGAAGCCTGCTAAGTCTGGATGACCTTTAGTATTGACCTTCAGAAACTGAGGTGAATTAGAGGAGGAACTTTTATGGTTATTGTAAACACTGTACCTCCGGGTTAGAAGTGTTTACACTTTTCATAACTGATCCAAGTCTGAGGATCTTTGTTTTAGAACACCACCTGTAAGGGGGTTGGGCTGTTTACAGGTTTGCAGGTACCCTTGGCCTCAGCATACCCTGTTACTTTGATTTGATTAAGAGTATTCCATTTTGGAACAGTTCTTGTGATTCTAAATCCAGGACATGTGACTCTTTATTTGAGTCCCCCACCTTGGTTACTGGACTTATAGACCTCCATCTGGACTTCTTGAACATATATGGACTTATATCAGAGCATTTGATCAGATCCAGCTCAGTCACAAACCCTTGCATGTCATTTGCATACATCATCATTGCATCATTTTAACATTTGCTTATTTGTGTTTCAGGGTATCCATCCTTTATTTTTGGCTTGGTTTTGACCCCATCATCAGCATAGACCTATCTTCATCAGCATCTACTTCAGCTATCAGCTACCTGCTTCAGTCACCTGCACCAGCCAATCAGTGGCCCATTTTTCAGTGTTATCATCAGCACCTGTCTCAACTCATCCTCAACAACATGGCACCTAAGAAGAGTAATATCTCCTACCACTTCTTTCAGCCTGAGCTAGCTGACATCAGGAGGATTCAGACCCTGATCACTCCAGACCATATACCACTGTTCAGGGAACACTATGGAAGCATACTTGATGTGGTTATGGATTTGGACCCTTCACAGAGGAGCTTGATTCATACTTGCCTGCAGTTCTATGATCCCCCTCTGAGGTGTTTCACTTTTCAGGATTTCCAGTTGGGACCTTTATTGGAGGAATACTCATCATTGGTTGGTATACCTATTAGGGGTGGAGTCCCCTTCAACCCTGAGATGGCTTTCCCAAGTAATGAGGAGATAGCAAAGGCATTGCATCTGGAACCAGTTCTGATTGGGCAGCATATGACTACTAAGGCTGGAATCTCTGGCCTGCATCTGGATTTTTTTGATCTCTCAAGCTACCCTGAAAGCTTCTTTGGGAGAGTGGAAAGCAGTCTGTGCTTTATTGGCCCTGAGCATATATGGGATTATATTATTTGCAGATGAGCCTAGATTCATTAGCAAGAATGCAATCCATCTTTTCATTCTAAGGAACCCAGTGCCCACTTTATTGGGGGATTTCTACTACTCAGTGCACCAGAGGAATTAAAAGCAGAGGGGAAGATTAGTGAGGTGTTGTGCTCCTTTGTTCCATACTTGGCTTCTTAAGCATTTGCCCAAGACAAATGCATTTTTGAATCCTCATCAGCAGAGAAACTGGGCTAGAAGACTCACTGCTTTGACTTCAGCTGATATCAGGTGGTGCACTCAAAGCACAAAGGGCAGGGATATCATTACCAGTTGTGGACAGTTTCCCAATGTACCCCTGATAGGAGTTAAGGGTTGCATCAATTACAACCCCCTGCTATTCAAAAGACAATTGGGCTATGCATTGGTCCACACTCCTAAGGCACAAGATTTGGCTGAGACTCTTTACTGTGAGAACAAGCCTAATCTGGCTATTGTCAGGCAAGCAGCCTGGGCCTGGGACAATGTTCAGACTAAAGGAGTAACCATTCTGGGGAAGTGCAACAATGTGGCATCAGCACAATACTATGAGTGGTCCCGTGCCAGGGCTCAATTTTCTGGGATGCCCTTTACCATGGAGGATATGCCTGGACCATCCTCAGCACCACCTCCTGCCACTGTTAGCTTAGAGGAGTTTGAGAGTTTGAAAGAAAGAAATGAGAAGTTGACTCAGGCTTTACAGAAGACCCTCTGGGAGAGGAGTGATGGTAGGTTGGATATTGAAAGATTGGAAAAGTTGAGGGTGGAGCATCTGGTTAAAATTGAGAAGTCTGAGGATTACATCAAGAAGTCTAGGGCTGGAGAGCAGATCTTGAAGAATGCTTGCAAGGAAGCCCAGTTCCAGAAGGCCAGGACTGACTTGTATCTGAAGGAGAGTCAAGCTAGGTGGGTCAGGATCACCGAGGCTCGTACTCTCGTACTCTGGAAGATAAGAGGACTCAGGACAAGATTGAGCAGCTGGAAGCTAGTGCAAAAGAGCAGCAGGAAGCCCTGGCAGCAGCCCAGAGGGAGATCTCAGAGCTGAAGATCAGAGCTGGAGTGAAGAGGTCAAAGGACCAGAGTCAACACAAGAAACTAACTGCAGCAGTTACTACCCGGAATCTCCTTATCAGGAATCTCACGGAGCGTCCAGCTGATCCTGTGACTGAAGCACTTCTCAAGGAAGTTCAGGAGGATGAGTTTGGTCTTGGTGTCTGACTTTTGCTTGTTGTTGCTTTCGTTTCATGTACTTTTATTTTCTTGTGATGTATTTTGACCCCTCAGAGGGCATGTTTTGTAAAGAACAAGCTATGTATCATTTGCCTTTTTTGTAATATATGTATCAGTTTGTTTCATCTGAGTTTACTTCAAAAAGCAACATCAACAGTATCTTCAAGGGTCTGGAAGGGTCAAAACCAAGTGCCAAGCCGGATACCTTGGAAACAAATAAGCATACTGCATTGCATGCTAACCCTTTTGTTTGTTTTGTAGGTTTATTTTGTTGTTGTTGCTAACTCTGTTGTGATGTTCAGGAACTATTGCTCGACGTCGGGTATTTCCACTCAACCGTCCACACCGATATCCAACCCGTAACAACCTTCCGGGCATACAAATGGACCAGGTACAACAGGACCTTGCAGAGGTCAGAAACCAAATGGCCAATGAAAGATTGGAAATGAGAACTCAGATGACGTAGTTTATGGAAGTGATGAACAATATGGCTCAGAGCCAAGAGAGATTGAGAGCCATGGTAGAAAGGCAGAATCAAGAAGACCCCCATATAGGGACTGCTGGGACGAGCAACAATGAGAGGGTCCAACCTCATGTCAAACCCCCTGTATTTGGACCCCACCTTCATCCAGAAATCAACATTCCTACTAATGTTCAAGGGACTTCCACTGCAGGCAGAGTACTGCAAGAAGATCCCCAGGAGGATCAGTTCACAGTAATGGGTGCTGGGGATGAGGCCTATGACAGAAGGCTGGATGAAATTGCTGAAAAATTAAGATCCTTGGAGTCTCAAAACTCTTTGGGTTTTGATGTTATGGACATGGGCTTAGTGGACGGGGTCAGGATTCCCCATAAGTTTAAGCCTCCTTGTTTTGAGAAATACAACGGGACTTCCTGCCCACGGACCCACTTACAATCCTTTCTGGGGAGGTTGAAGGCATACACCATGGACGAGAAGCTATGGATGTTTTATTTTGAGGATAGTTTAACTGGAGCGTCAAGGGAATGGTACTCCCATCTGACTAGAGCGACCATCAGGTGTTGGAAGGACTTGGCAGAGGCCTTTATCAGACAATATCAGTATAATCTGGATATGGCACCCAACAGGACCCTCCTGATGGGGATATCACAATCATCTAGAGAAAGCTTCCGAGAGTACGCCCAAAGGTGGAGGCAGCTGGCTGCTGCTGTCCAGCCACCTATGTCAGAGAGGGAGATGGCAGATATGTTTATGAACACCCTCCAAGGAACATACATTGACAGGCTGGCTGCTTTCTCTTCTACCAGCTTTGCAGATGTCGTTATAGCTGGAGAGAGAATCGAGAGCCTGTTAAAGATGGGCAAAATTTCTGACAACGGTGCCAGCTCATCCAGCAACACAAGGAAGCCTTTTGTGGGCCCAAGAAGAACTGGTGAGACCAATGCTATCCATGCTAACAGGGGCAGACCCCAATATGTTCATAGGTCTGTGGCAGCAGTCACCATTCCCGCTCCAATTCATCCACAACCAGCTTATCAACCACAGCAGCAAAATTATCAGCAACAAACTCAGTATCCTCCTCAAAGAAACTACAACAACACCAACAACAACAATCAGCAAAGACCGTTCCAACAGAGACCTTCTCAGGCCAATAGGGTGATCGATCCGATCCCTATGCCCTATGCCACGTTACTGCCACAACTCCTGAAACTCAACCTGGTTGAGCTAAGGACGTTGGCACCTCCAGATCCCACCAGTCTACCAAAAAATTACGACTCCAACGCCAGATGTGCTTTTCACTCGAATGCACCTGGCCACAGTACAGAAAAGTGCAGAGCTTTGCACATGAAGGTACAGGATTTGGTAGACTCTAAAGCTCTGAACTTTGCACCACCACCGAATGTTAACAAGAACCCTATGCCAAACCACGGAGGTCCCAGAATCAATGCTATTGAAGAAGACAAGCCGTCTTATTTGATAACCAGTGTGGGTCAGATTCGGACACCGTTGGTAGAGATTAAAGCCCAACTCCTTGAATGTCAAATGTTCCCGGGGTGTGAGCTAGGGTGTGCTTATTGCAACATTTCAGTGAATGGTTGTGATAACTTGAGAGATGGCATAGACGGTCTCATCCAAAGTGGCCTGCTTCAAATCACAACATCAGTTCCTACCAATCCAGCAATCTCATCAGCAACAATTCCGGAGTCTCCTACAACTGCAACAACCATTGTTCCAAACAACTCTTCAATCTCATCAACAAATGCTTCATTTGTTACTTCAACGGACCATATATCAGCAAACATCCCTTCTACAACTTCAGCACCCCTTCATTCAGAGTCCCCTACAACAACAACACCCATCCTTCCAACAATGTCTCCTACAACTTCAGCAGCAAATGTCTCAACGGTTACAATTCATTATGATCCTGAAAATGATTCCGCCTACAACTCACAAAATGCCACTCCTATCAGAGCACCGGTCACAATATACTATGATCCACAGACTATCATGGTCCCTTCTGCAGCTGCCATCAGTCCAGTCACTATCACAGTGCCTGGGCCAGTGCCTTATGAAAGCAGTAATGCCATCCCTTGGCATTACGGCTCTGATCTATACTGCGAAGGACAAAAAATCACTTTTGAATCATCAACCCCTGCACCACAAGTAGACAATGTGGGAGGAGGCGGAGGCTTCACTCGAAGCGGACGTCTCTTTGCTCCACAAATTCAAAGACCCACTGCCGAAGCAGAAGCTGCTGCCAAGGCAAAAGGTAAGAGCTTGGTGCAAGAAGAGAAAATTGTTAAAGAGGTTTTAAAAACACCTTTTGATCAAGAAGTTGATGAATTCATGAGAATCATCAAGAAAAGTGATTACAAAATAGTGGACCAGCTTCACCAGACGCCTTCCAAGATCTCAATCCTATCATTGCTCATGTGCTCCGAAGCTCATCGGAATGCACTACTAAAAGTCTTGCACGCAGCTTATGTGCCAGAAGAGATCACAGTCAATCAGTTGGAAGCTGTAGTTGGAAATGTTAATGTTAGTCATGGACTAGGGTTCACCAACACTGATTTGACCACGGAAGGCCGCAATCATAACAAGGCTTTGCACATTACCATGGAATGTAAGGGTGCAGTTCTTTCCCATGTGCTGGTAGACACATGATCATCCCTCAATGTCTTACCTAAAAAAGCCCTTGTGAAGCTAGAGTATGACGGATTGGCATTACGTCCCAGCAACCTGGTAGTAAGAGCTTTTGACGGCTCTAAGAGATCAGTTCTGGGGGAAATTGAGTTGCCCATAACGATTGGCCCACAAACTTTCAAAACAACCATCTACGTGATGGATATACAGCCTGCCTACAGCTGTCTATTGGGTAGGCCATGGATTCACGCCGCTGGCGCCGTGACCTCAACCCTTCACCAGAAGTTAAAATTCGAGTGGGAGGGCCAAGTCGTTACTATCTATGGAGAGGAAGATATTTTTGTTAGCCACCTGGCTACCTACAAATATATTGAGATGGATGGGGAGATCCACGAGACAATGAGTCAAGGGTTTGAGGCCTTGAACATAAATGAAACATCTGCTGTACCTGGAACCTCAATGACATCTTACCAACAAGCCCGGAAGGTTGTTGAAGAAGGAAATGCCCAAGGCTGGGGCAAATTGTTACCTGTGGAGAAGAAAGAAGATAGATTTGGGTTGGGTTACAAACCAACTCAACAAGATCAAGCAGAGGCTGCTAAGGAGCCCAACTTTGTTAGTGGGGGGATGCTCACCCCTGATGCTGTCAACAACTTGGAAGACAAGGATGAAAGCGACCGCAACCTGGAGAGTTGGATCCGTCCAAAGATCCCGGGGAGCAGTATCTCAAACTGGTCTTCACAGGAAATTATAAGAGTTACTCATGCAGAGTAATTATTATTTCCTGTATTTTTATAGCATGCATCAAAGTCTTGCATCTTGCCCAAGATGACAAGACTCATTTTGTAATCGGGCCATCTGTAATGTTTTGTGCAACAAGATTAATCAATGAAATATCAGACATCTTTTGCAAATGAGTCTTTTTCTTTTCCGCTCACTGTTTTTCCATTTTTCTTTTTGTACTAAAAAATAAATGGCAGTGTTTTCAAAATGAAAACTTTATTTCACTTTTCTAAACAAGATTAAAATCGAATCACTAAAATGAACAAACTGAACCCTTGCAGAGATTGCTTTCCAGACAACACCGACAACAGCACGGCTATGACTTCGTATGACTTTGACAATCCAATCAATCAAGCTGATGAAGGGGTTGAAGAAGAGTATGAGCTTCCTGAAGAGCTAGCTAGGTTGTTGAGACAAGAGGAAAGGGTTACCACTCCTCATCAGGAGGAGGTAGAGACGATCAATCTTGGTACAGAAGAAGACGTGAAAGAGGTTAAGATCGGGGCCTGCTTACAAAACTCAGTGAAAAGACAACTGATTGACCTGCTTCAAGAGTATGTGGACGTGTTTTCTTGGTCTTATCAAGATATGCCAGGGTTGGACACCGACATTGTTGTGCATAAGCTGCCTTTAAGAGAAGAATGCCCACCGGTTAAACAGAAACTGCGCCGTACGCGCCCAGACATGGCAATGAAAATCAAGGAAGAGGTACAAAAGCAATGGGACGCCGGGTTCCTTGCCGTAACTAGCTATCCACCGTGGGTTACTAATATAGTACCTGTGCCTAAGAAAGACGGCAAAGTAAGGATGTGTGTTGACTACCGGGACCTGAACAGAGCCAGTCCAAAAGATGACTTCCCATTACCTCACATTGATGTATTGGTAGATAACACGGCTCAGTTCTCGGTATTCTCCTTCATGGATGGATTTTCAGGATACAATCAGATTAAAATGTCACCTGAAGACATGGAGAAGACAACCTTCATCACACCCTGGGGCACGTTCTGTTACAAGGTAATGCCATTCGGACTAAAGAATGCCGGTGCAACATATCAACGGGCTATGGTAACATTATTCCACGATATGATCCATAAAGAAATCGAATGTTATGTGGATGACATGATTGCCAAGTCCCTCACAGAGGAAGACCACCTGGTAAATCTACTGAAATTGTTCAAGCGTCTGAGGAAGTACCAGCTGAAGTTGAACCCCAACAAGTGCACATTCGGGGTGAGATCTGGTAAGCTGTTGGGTTTTATTGTAAGCGAAAAAGGGATTGAGGTTGACCCTGATAAAGTCAAAGCCATCCAAGAGATGCCTGCACCGAAAACAGAGAAAGAAGTTCGAGGGTTCTTGGGTCGATTGAACTACATTTCGCGGTTCATATCTCACCTTACAGCAACCTGTGAACCCTTGTTCAAACTGCTAAGAAAAGAACAGACGGTCAGGTGGAACGAAGACTGTCAGAAGGCTTTTGACAAGATCAAAGAATATCTACAAGAACCTCCAATCCTCATGCCGCCAGTTGAAGGAAGACCCTTGATTATGTACTTGACAGTATTAGAAGAGTCAATGGGGTGTGTGCTGGGCCAGCATGACGAGTCTGGTCGAAAAGAGTATGCAATCTACTACCTAAGCAAAAAGTTTACCGACTGTGAACAGCGTTATTCACTGCTCGAGAAAACTTGCTGTGCTTTAGCGTGGGCTGCTCGCCGACTGAGACAGTATATGTTGACCCACACTACTTTGTTGATCTCAAAGATGGACCCAGTCAAGTACATTTTTGAGAAGCCAGCTTTTACCGGACGGGTTGCAAGATGGCAGATGATCCTTACAGAATATGACATACAGTACACATCTCAGAAAGCCATCAAGGGCAGTGTACTGTCTGAATATCTTGCTGAGCAACCCATTGATGACTACCAGCCTATGAGATTTGACTTCCCTGATGAAGACATTATGTTCATCAAATCAAAAGATCATGAAGAGCCTATTCACACTGAAGGGACTGACCCAGAAGAAGAATGGACCATGATGTTCGATGGGGCTGTTAACATGAATGGTCGTGGCATTGGTGCAGTACTCATTGCACCCAAAGGAGTTCACATGCCTTTCTCGGCAAAACTCACTTTCAACTGCACTAACAACGAAGCTGAATACGAAGCTTGCATTATGGGTCTTGAGGAAGCCATTGACCTCAGGATCAAGACATTGACTGTATTCGGAGATTCAGCTTTGGTAATCAATCAAACCAACGGCAAATGGTACACCCACCAAGATCATCTGATACCTTACAGGGATTATACAAGGAGGTTATTGACTTTCTTCACAACAGTCAAGCTTGAGTATATCCCTCGGGACGAGAATCAGTTTGCAGATGCTCTTGCTACCATTTCATCCATGATCAAAGTTCAAGCTGCTAACTTTGTACCTCGGATTTCAGTGTCCAGACTCGACAGGCCGGCATATGTATTCGCAGCAGATATTGTCAAAGACAATAAGCCTTGGTTCCATGACATTAAATGCTTCTTGGAGGATCAAACATACCCACCTGGGGCATCTTCCAATGATAAGAAGACATTAAGAAGGCTTGCTGGTAGTTTCTTTCTGAACACTGATGGATCTTTATACAAAAGGAACTTTGACATGGTACTCCTCAGATGTGTTGACAAGACAGAAGCAGATTTATTGATGCATGAAGTGCACGAAGGATCTTTTGGTACCCATGCAGGAGGGCATGCCATGGCTAAGAAGTTGTTAAGATCAGGCTATTATTGGATCACTATCACTCCCCGTCTGTGTCACAATCACCAACACCAGTATATACACCTTTTGACACCCGTCCGTGCCATCATTCCCCAGTAAAGTCGCCTGAACACTCTTTACAACAATATCACCCGTATTACAGATACTTCCTGACACCCGTCCGTGTCATATCCCAGCAGAAAGCCAAAGACATCTTCTTTGCACTCACATATACTTGTATATACACTTTCTTGACACTCTTCCGTGTCATATCCCCAGCGCAGTCGCTTACACTTTCATCACCCATATGCTTGTTTATATTATACTTTTCTCCTTTTGACACTCGTCCGTGTCACTCTCCCCAACAGTTAACTACTCATACTACCCAGATACTCGTCCGTATCTTGTATATACCCCCCAGATTCAACAGTGGTCTTTGTTCTTTGTTAACCAGTTGGTACTCGTCCGTACCATCATCTCAGAACATTGCGTCTAGTGTTTGTTTCTACATGATACTCGTCCGTATCATAGTCTTAAGGATGCTCGTCCGCATCTTTAATCCATACACCGTGTCAAACACTTGTGTCTTCTTGAATATAGATACTCGTCTGCATTTATTATTCCCCAGAAGAGTCCCTTCAGATGCAACACTCGTCCGTGTTCCTTGTTAACCAGTTGATACTCGTCCGTATCATCATCTCTGAACATGTGTCAGTTTGTTTCTACCCGATACTCGTCCGTATCGTGGTCTTAGGGATGCTCGTCCACATCTTTAATCTATACACAATACCAAACACTCATACCCTTTGTTTCTTGGATGTGAACACTCGTCCGTGTTTACTATTCCCCAGTAGATCGCAAACAAATTTTCCTTTTTATCTGACACTCGTCCTGTGTCATGATAAATCCGAGAGCAGCCGTACCCTGCTGAGTGGTCGTCCTCCACTTCTTGATGGTCGTCCTCCATCATGCTCATCCGATGGCCGTCCCCATCGTTGATTTTAGCAGCCGTCCCCTGCTAGGTGGTCGTCCTCCACCCGTTGATGATGGTCCTTCATCATTTTATCCAATGGCCGTCCCATTGTCGATTTTGGTTATCTGGCATTCGTCCTATGTCATGAGAAACCTTGAGAGCAGCCGTACCCTGCTGAGTGGTCGTCCTCCACTTCTTGATGGTCGTCCTCCATCATGCTCGTCCGATGGCCGTCCCCATCGTTGACCTTTTCTATCCGATGGCCTTCCCCATCGTTGATATTTTCGGCAGCCGTACCCTGCCAGGTGGTCGTCCTCCACCTTTGATGGCCGTCCCCATCATACTTCCTTTATCCCCCAACAGAGCAGCCGTCCCCTGCTAGGTGATCGTCCTTCACCTTTGATGGCCGTACCCCATCATCTGTTTATTTCATTTATTCTTTAACCCGATGGCCGTCCCCGTCGTGGTCCCTCTTCCTTTTCTTTTAGCCCGATGGCCGTCCCCATCATCGCTTACCTTGCTTTATGAACTTGATGGCCGTCCCCGTCATGTTTCATTAACTCCCAGAAAATTTTACAGCTTCATCCTGATGGCCGTCCCCATCATAATTTGATTTTCCCCAGCTAGTCGGCCGTCCCCGTCTTGGCTTTACCTTTTATCCCCAGCATGTCGGCCGTCCCCGTCATTGCGTTGTTTCCCACTTTACAATATACTTTATTTTCCTTTTACAATCTATATCTCTTTTTTTTCTTCTTCATTTCTGTGAGTGCAAATTTTGGACTGTCTTTGGTATTCAACCACAAGTTATCTTGTTTGTCTGTTAAGCCGTTGCTTACATCCTATACAGCTAACTCATGTTTGAATAGGGGCAGCTGTAAACACCCCAAATTTGCCCTCACCCATTCACCATGGCTTGTGATCATTCTCATATGCATAAACACAATCATATCACCTCATATCCCACTTTTGATTCACTGCATAGTTTCTAAGTCATCTGCATCTAGGGTTTGTGATCTGAGCAATCCAAGGGCTTCTTGAGCCACTCCAAAGGCCACCAATCACTTCAAAGGGATCCATGTGTGTTCATCTATCATATTACATCCTCTCAAGGTCAAGATTTCCAAAGAATCACAAGAACTAGGGTTTGAATGGATGTAGAGCCAAGTTTGACTGCACAGTTGACCTAAAATTAGGGTTTTGGTTTCAGAGGCCATAACCCCAAATTTTTTGGTCATTCTTGTTTCCATTGGTCTCTATATGGTATAGGGAGTATGCATATCAATTTTCATGAAGAAATTCCATGGGGAAGTCATCTGATCAAGGGTTGACTTTCTGGACAAGTCAGTGCAAAATCAGGGCATCTGAGGCCCCCAATGACCCAACCAATGGGTGATCTTCATCATTTTGAGTGTATATGATCTTTATTTGATCATGGAAGAAGGTTGAAGTTCACAAAAATCAAGAATTTGGAAGTTTTGCAAATGTTGACTTTTTGGGCATAGTTGACTTTTTAAGAATGCTTCATTTTAGGTCATTTTTCAAGCCTTGATTCTTGATCCAAAAATGCTTCAAATGGAAAAACTTTGGTCATGAAAGTTGTAGATCTCATCTTTCCCTTTTCAAAAAGTACAAGAACATGATCAAACTCTTCTTGGATCAAAAGTTATGGTGTGACAAAGTTGGCAAAAATCATTGATTTTCAAGGCATGCACCAAATGTGATTTTTGCAAAACCATGAACCAAAGCCAATTGCAACTTCTAATTCACTTCAAACCAGTATGCAAACATTCAATATGTCCTAAAAGTCAGAATTGGACCAAGGTTTCACATGGTTATGGTTTGTGTAACTAGACTTTTTCATGAAGTTTCAAAAGTGTGCCAACTTGCAAAAACATCATTGTGCTTCTCTCCACTTGATGCATTGGCTGCTGGACCTTCCCAACATCACACACACACCATGCTGCACCAGAACCATATCTTGTACTAGCCTAGATCATGAGCCATACTTTCCTTACACAAAATTTGACTTTTTGCAAAAGCAAACTTACCAATCACTATAGGCCAGGTCACATCATCTGACCTATAGGATTAAAATACAATATCATTTGGCAAGCAAAATGTATCAAGAAGCCATGCTGAAACACTTCATACGATGACATTCACAAAACACACCCCAGCTGCATATTGCTTCGAATCTCTCTGCCCAGCCACAAAACATCCAAACCATTTCCACACTTCAACTCACCATGATCCATTGAGAAGAAACCAGCCAAGAGCCAGGCCTGAAACCAACTACAAAGCCACTTCACCATTTTCACCTCAGCCTGCATTTCTCTTCGAATCACCTTCCACAACTTACAAACATCCAAACAAACTTTACAAAGCTTCTCCACTCACCATCTGGATCACAAAGAACCACTCACAATGACCTGAAACTGCCTGAAACTCCATTGCCATTTTCAACTGAGTTGAAGCAGAAGCTGTCTAAACTCATCAACCAGCCAGCATAAATTGCTCCAAAGCATTCAAACATCATCAAGAGGTCCTAAGGAGTGGATTGCACAAGGAGAAGTGGCCAGAAAGTCATCAGAGTGAAAGCTTCGAATCTCAGGTAGCTTGAAAAATATTTTTCCAGAAATCATTTCTTTTGTTCTAAACTTGTTCTTTGTGTCTTCCTGATCATGAATATGCTTTTAGTTTTTGAAATGGTGATGAAATGAACATTTAATTGATCTCTGAAACTTGCGTGCCCTAAAAATGTTTTGTTTCGATTCATGTGATTGAGGGAACATAAATGAGTTTTAGCTTGGGGTTTTGGTTCAGTGAAGTGTGGGAAGGATTTTTGTTTGTTTAGATTTCATTTTAGTTGCGTTTTGGGGGTTTTAGAAGTTTTCAGGTGGGGTTCCCACCGGAGAAGACGACCGGAGGTCTTCTCCGGCCACCTGAAAATGATTAGGGTTAACCAGCGTAATTAATGCAAGTTTGAATTTGGACCCTTGATCTGGCTGACTTTAGTTGACTCCCGCGTGAACCAATGGCTCAGATCTCTCATTAAACCCTAATCCTGATTATTTGAATTAATTAATTGTGATTAATTTTGAATTCCCCAGAACGAATCTCAGCCATTCAAACGCGCGCCAGTCAATTCCCGCGTGTCAAGTTTAAACCCTGGCCATTGGATTAGCATACTTTTCATTTAATTCAGTTTTTATTTCATTTTATTTCATTTCTTTTCTCCAATTTATTTAAAATAGCAAAAAATGTCTAAAAGTTATGAAACTTTTTCTCTTAAGTTTTATTAATTTTTAGGACACAAAAATATTTTTATTTTTATTTTTATCATTAAAAAAGTATTTTTAAATATTTAAGAGATTATTTTTAATTGATTAATGGGAATTAATTTATTAAAAATACTTTTAAGTATCTAAAAATCACCAAAAAATTCATGAAATGTTCTAAGACATTTAGAAACATTGTCCAACCTTCAAACCAAATTTCTTTTTTGATCTTGATGCATTTTGAGAATTTGTCATTGAATTAAATCATTTTTTGTGCATTATTTTGATCATAAGTTCAAAAATTCATTTCTGCCTATCTAAGAAGAGTTGGACATTGGTTCTTCTTGCATTGTTTTGTGTTTAGCATGTAGTTTCTAGGATAAAATGGCCATGATTTGATCTTGCATTTTCAATTTGTTTGGCATTTCTTTTGTTTAGGAACCCTAAAAACCCTAATAGCTTAGAAAAATCATAATTTGAGATTGGTTAAGAGTTGAGACCTCCCCTTTGGACCTTGGTTTAGTATAGGGTTAGGGATCCTTTGTGTGGCATTTTTCATTTTTTATCTTAGGGTTTGCTTCTGTTTTGGGTTTTTGTTTGTTGTTTGATCCATAAACCCTAATTTGGGCTTTCTCTTGCATCCTTCTTGCATTCTCTTGCATAGCATGACTTGCCATGACATTTCAATCATCCATTTGGTTCATTTGACATCATAAGACATATAGAAAGCATGTTTGATCATTGCATCACATATTTGCCATCTTGTATGCCATGTATGCTTCATAACTTTTCATGTGTATCCATGCTTCTAAGCTTGCACCATTTGCATCCATGAACTTGTATGAACATCTCCATGCCTTGTCTCATGCTGGTAGCATCTCATAACATCATTATCATCATCAACATGCTTCTGGTTTTGTTTTTCATCATATCATTTCAACTCATCTAGCATTGCATTGCTTTTCTTTCTAACATTTCAGGTGGTAAGTAAACTTGAGAAGTGGATTTGCCTTCACTTCTCATAACTTTTCTTTTCATCTCTCTGGCATCCATTGCTGCATTCTTAGTTGTGTTTGAGTTTGAGCTTGCTCATTCTTCTTCTTCTCACTTTCTTTCTTCAAGTGACTTGACTTCTTGAATGAAGCAAGTTACTTTGCTTCTCCTGATCCTCTCATCTGCTTCCTGGTGGTTCCTCTGAAGATCTTCTCTTGAAAACCTCACAAACCTTAGGGACAACCATGTATGACAATGATTAGGGTTTTGATTAGTCTCCCCTCTTAGTTTTACCTTTGTGTCTCTTTTGAGTCTTCTCTTCTCATCTCATAATCAGGGACTAAACCCTAAAGGCTTTAAGGCTTTGTGATTAAGCTTATGCCTGCATCCTTCTCTTAGGATGGAGTGTATAGCTTTAATCCTAAGTGTTAAACCCTTAATGTGTTTAAATCTCTTAATCAAATCATTTAATAATCATCAAGACATCACACTTGTAACTTGGGCCTTGCATTAGGGTTCTAATTCTTCCTTAATTGGTTAAGAAGGACTAACCCTAGTGTTAATGGACAAGTCCCCCTCAAGTTGTCTTACAAATCATAAAAATCACTTCATCATCATATCATTAACTAAAATCCACTTAATCAAAGGCTTGTTTTGTCATGAGTTTAATCCCTAACCATGGATTAAGTTGAGGAGCTTTCCTCAGCTTAAACATTCTCATCTATTATCCTTCTATTAGGATGGTGTAATGAGTCTGTTTAATCCCTGATTATGGCTTAACCTCATTACTTAACACTAAACAAAAACACCAAAAACATCTAAATAATCACAAGTAGGTTAATGATCTTAATCCTGCATCAAATGGTGATTAAGTGTGAGAATCTGACTTCACACTTAAGGTATTCTCATTACCCCTAATCAGAGGGAAGATGTGATGAGTTTACTAAATCCATTGGTTTAGGCTTAAGCTCATTAACTTATGACAAACCTTCAAAAGCAATAAAAGACTGAAAATACAAAAAACAAACCAATAATCGTCTCCTCCGGGATTCTTTTCTCATCATCTTCACTCATAAACGAGAACTCGCTTCTTCCGTCTAATGCAAGACAGTTTGCACCTGAGCCAGACAGGTCATACACTTGAGCATAGACAAGTAAGCAGTTCATAAGTCAATTCACCTTTCAGTCTCTTTGGGTCGAACTACGGTGTTCTGACTTCCTCATTGCACGAGAGGATACGTAGGCATAACTTAACAGTTATCGAACAAAAGTCTCTGTATATTCCCCCTCTTTCAGCTTCATTCTTTAAGCCTCATTATCATGAGCATTTCACCTCTTTCTTCTTTACACTGACACTTCTTTTATACATTTCACATCACTTATACACTACACACTGACACCTGTACATCCTTTTCCAGCTCTTTATACACAAATTGCACTGACACTACCCCTTTAAGCGTGGATCCCGTCGAGTACGACGGACAATCTGGGTGCTAATACCTTCCCAGGTTGTAACCAACCCCCTTTCTCAGTCTCTCTGGTTCGCAACCGTCTTATCCATATCTTTTTCTAGGTCTATGCAGCATTACCTTTCCTCCGGGATAAAAATGCCTAGCTGGCGACTCTATTCATCTCCAGTGAGTTCACGGCTGTGTGTTCTCATTGTTCCTCTCGCCGACCGTTCGCGTCTGTACCTTCATCTGACCTAGCCTCATTTGTCGGGAGCGACAAACTCATCTGAGGAGTACCATATCAAAGTTTCTCTTGTACAGGGAACCATCGGTGTTCAAGAAGAAACTACCAGCAAGCCTTCTCAAAGTCTTCTTATCATTGGAAGATGCCCCAGGTGGGTATGTCTGATCCTCCAAGAAGCACTTAATGTCATGGAACCAAGGCTTATCATCTTTGACAATGTCTGCTGCGAATACATATGCTGGTCTGTCAAGTCTGGACACTGAGATTTGCGGTACAAAGTTGGCAGCTTGAACTTTGATCATGGAAGAAATGGTAGCAAGAGCATCTGCAAACTGATTCTCGTCCCGAGGGATATATTCAAGCTTGACCGTTGTAAAGAAAGTCAATAACCTCCTTGTATAATCCCTGTAAGGTATCAGATGATCTTGGTGTGTGTACCATTTGCCGTTGGTTTGATTGATTACCAAAGCTGAATCTCCGAATACGGTCAATGTCTTGATCCTGAGGTCAATGGCTTCCTCAAGACCCATAATGCAAGCTTCGTATTCAGCTTCGTTATTAGTGCAGTTAAAGGTGAGTTTTGCTGATAAAGGCATATGGACTCCCTTAGGTGTAATGAGTACTGCACCAACACCACGACCATTCATGTTAACAGCCCCATCAAACATCATAGTCCATTCTTCTTCCGGGTCAGGCCCTTCAGTGTGAATAGGCTCTTCATGATCTTTTGCTTTTATGAACATGATGTCTTCATCAGGGAAGTCAAATCTCATAGGCTGGTAATCATCAATGGGTTGCTCAGCAAGATATTCAGACAATATACTGCCCTTGATGGCTTTCTGAGATGTGTACTGAATGTCATACTCTGTAAGAATCATTTGCCATCTTGCAACCCGCCCGGTAAGTGCTGGCTTCTCAAATATGTACTTGACTGGGTCCATCTTTGAGATCAACAAAGTAGTGTGGGTTAACATATACTGTCTCAGTCGGCGAGCAGCCCACGCTAAAGCATAGCAAGTTTTCTCGAGCAGTGAATAACGTTGTTCACAGTCGGTAAACTTTTTGCTTAGGTAGTATATTGCATATTCTTTTTGACCAGACTCGTCATGCTGGCCCAGCACACACCCCATTGACTCTTCTAATACTGTCAAGTACATTATCAGAGGTCTTCCTTCAACTGGAGGCATAAGGATTGGAGGTTCTTGCAAGTACTCCTTGATCTTGTCAAAAGCCTTCTGGCAGTCTTCATTCCACCTGACCGTCTGTTCTTTCCTCAACAGCTTGAACAAGGGTTCACAGGTTGCTGTAAGGTGAGATATGAACCTTGAGATGTAGTTCAATCGACCTAAGAACCCTCGAACTTCCTTTTCTGTCTTCGGTGCAGGCATCTCTTGAATAGCTTTGACTTTGTCAGGGTCAACTTCAATCCCTTTCTCGCTTACAATAAAACCCAGCAGCTTACCCGATCGCACCCCGAATGTGCATTTGTTGGGGTTCAACTTCAGTTGGTACTTCCTCAGACGCTTGAACAACTTTAGCATATTTACCAGATGGTCTTCTTCCGTGAGGGACTTGGCGATCATGTCATCCACATAACATTCTATTTCTTTATGGATCATATCGTGGAATAATGTCACCATAGCCCGTTGATACGTTGCACCGGCATTCTTTAGTCCGAATGGCATTACCTTGTAGCAGAATGTGCCCCAGGGTGTAATGAATGTTGTCTTCTCCATGTCTTCAGGTGACATCTTGATCTGATTGTATCCTGAAAATCCATCCATGAAGGAGAATACCGAGAACTGAGCCGTGTTATCCACCAATACATCAATGTGAGGTAATGGGAAATCATCTTTCGGGCTGGCTCTATTCAGATCCCGGTAATCAACACACATTCTTACTTTGCCATCCTTTTTAGGCACAGGTACTATATTAGCAACCCACGGAGGATAGCTAGTTACAGCAAGGAATCCGGCGTCCCATTGCTTTTGTACCTCCTCCTTGATTTTCATAGCCATGTCCGGACGAGTACGGCGCAGTTTCTGCTTAACTGGCGGGCATTCTTCTCTCAAAGGCAGCTTGTGCACGACAATATCGGTATCCAACCCTGGCATATCTTGGTACGACCAAGCAAACACATCTACATACTCTTGAAGCAGGTCTATCAGTCGTCTCTTCACTGAGTCTTGCAGGCAGGCCCCGATTCTAACTTCTTTCACGTCTTCATCTGTACCAAGATTGATCACTTCAACCTCCTCTTGGTGAGGAGTAATAACCTTTTCCTCTTGCCTTAGCAACCTGGCTAGCTCTTCAGGAAGCTAATATTCTTCATCAACCCCTTCATCAGCTTGATTGATTGGATTGTCAAAGTCATACGAAGTCATAGCCGTGCTGTTGTCGGTGCTGTCTGGAAGGCACTCTCTGCAAGGGTTTAAGCTTGTTCATTTTAGTGATTTGATTTTAGTCTTGCTTAGAAAAGTGAAATAAAGTTGTCATTTTGAAAACACCGCCATTTATTTTTTTGTACAAAAAGAAAAAATGGAAAAACAGTGAACGAAAAGAAAAAGACTCGTTTGCAAAAAGATGTCTGATATTTCATTAATTAATCTTGTTTGCACAAAAAGTACAGATGGCCCGATTACAAAATGAGTCTTGTCATCTTGGGCAAGATGCAAGACTTTGATGCATGCTTATAAAAATACAGGAAATAATAATTACTCTGCATGAGTAACTCTTATAATTTCCTGGGAAGACCAGTTCGAGACACTGCTCCCCGGGATTTTTGGACGAATCCAGCTCTCCAGATTGCGCTCCTCTTCCAGCTCGTCTTCCAGACAGTTGATGGCATCAGGGGTAAGCATCCCCCCACTCACAAAATTGGGCTCTTTCGCAGCCGCTGTTTGATCTTGTTGAGTTGGTTTGTAACCCAACCCAAATCTGTCTTCTTTCTTCTCCACCGATAGCAATTTGCCCCAGCCTTGGGCAGTTCCTTCCTCAACAACCTTCCGGGCTTGTTGGTAAGAGGACATGGAGATCCCAGATACAGCAGATGCTTCATTCACATTCAAGGCTTCAAATCCTTGGCTCATCGTTTCATGGATCTCCCCATCCATTTCAATATACTTATAAGTAGCCAGATGGCTGACAAATATATCCTCCTCCCCACAGATTGTAACAACTTGGCCTTCCTACTCAAATTTTAACTTTTGGTGAAGGGTAGACGTTATTGCGCCGGCGGTGTGAATCCAGGGTCTACCCAACAAACAGCTGTAGGCGGGCTGAATGTCCATCACATAAAAGATAGTTTTAAAGGTCTGTGGGCCAATTGTCACAGGTAGCTCAATCTCTCCCAGAACCGATCTCTTAGAACCGTCAAAGGCTCTTACCACCAGGTTGCTGGGTCTTAAAGCCAATCCGTCATATTCTAACTTCACCAGAGCCTTCTTCAGTAAGACATTAAGGGATGAACCCGTGTCTACCAGCACATGAGAAAGGACTGCTCCTTTGCATTCCATGGTGATGTGCAAGGCTTTGTTGTGGTTGCAGCCATCCGCTGTCAAGTCAGTATTGGTGAACCCTAGCCCATTGCTAGCAGTAACATTTCCAACCACGGTTTCCAACTGGTTTACAGTAATCTCTTCAGGCACGTAAGCTGCGTGCAGGACTTTGAGTAGTGCATTCCGATGGGCTTCGGAGCACATGAGCAGCGAGAGGATAGAGATTTTGGATGGCGTCTGGTGAAGCTGATCCACAATTTTGTAATCACTCTTTTTGATGATTCTCATAAACTCATCAACTTCTTGATCGAACGGTGTCTTCAAGGCTTCTTTAACAGCTTGATCTTCCTGCACCGGGCTCTTTCCTTTTGCCTTGGCAGTAGCTTCTGCTTCGGCAGTAGGTCTTTGCATTGGTGGAGCGAAGAGACGTCCGCTTCGGGTGAAGCCTCCGCCTCCTCCCACATTATCTATCTGTGGTGCAGGTGTTGATGTTTCAAGAGTGATTCTTTTTCCTTCGCAGTATACGTCAGAGCCATAGTGCCAAGGGATGGCCCTATTGCTTTCATATGGTACCGGTCCAGGCACCGTGACAGTGACTGGACTGATTGCTGCTGTTGAAGGGACCGTAATTGTTTGTGGATCATAAAAGATTGTAACTGGTGCTCTGATGGGAGCAGCACCTTCTGAATGGTAGGCAGAGTTATTCTCAGGATCATAAAATATGGTGACAGTAGAGACATCTTCATGATTTGTTGCTGGAGTTGTAGGAGATATTGGCGGAAGAATGGATGTTGTCGTTGTAGGAATTTCGAAATGGAGTGGTGCTGGAGTTGTAGAAGAACAATTTGTTGAGAACTGATCAGTTGAGATAATGGATGAAGTACTTGCTGATGAAGCCGAAGAATTGTCAGGAACAATGGTTGTTGCAGTTGTAGGAGGTTCTGGAACCGTTGCTGATGAGATTGCTGGATTTGTTGGAAATGATGTGGTGATCTGAAGCTGGCCACTCTGAATAAGGCTATCTATGCCATTCCTCAAGTTATCGCACCCATTTACAGAGATATTGCAGTAAGCACAGCCTAACTCACACCCCGGGAACATTTGACATTCCAAGAGCTGAGCTTTGATTTCTACCAACGGTGTCCTGATCTGTCCCACACTGGTTATTAAATAAGACGGCTTGTCTTCTTCAATAGCGTTAATTCTAGGACCACCGTGGTTCGGCATTGGGTTTTTATTGACATTGGGTGGAGGTGCGAAATTCAGAGCTTTCGAGTCTACCAGGTCTTGTACCTTCATATGCAGGGCTCTGCACTTTTCTGTACTGTGGCCAGGTGCGTTTGAATGAAAAGCACACCTAGCATGGGAGTCATAGTTCCTGGGTAGACTGTTGGGATCTGGAGGTGCCAGCGTTCTTAGCTCAACCAGGTTGAGTTTCAGAAGTTGTGGCAGCAAGGTAGCATATGGCATTGGGATCGGATCGATCACTCTATTGGCTTGAGATGGCCTTTGCTGAAATGGCCTTTGTTGACTGTTGTTGTTGTTATTGTTGTTGTAATTTCTTGGAGGATACTGATTCTGCTGATGGTACTGAGGTTGTTGTTGATAGTTTTGCTGAGGAGGCTGATAGACTGGTTGAGGATGAGCCGGAGCAGGAATGGTGACTGCTGCTATTGACCTTTGAACATATTGGGGCCTGCCCCTGTTGGAGTGGATGGCATTGGTCTCGCCAGTTCTTCTTGGGCCTGCAAAAGGCTTTCTTGTACCACTGGACGAGCTTGCACCATTGTCTGAGATCTTACCCATTTTTAACAAGCTCTCAATTCTCTCCCCAGCTATGACAACATCCGCAAAGCTAGTGGAAGAGAAAGCAGCCAGCCTGTCAATGTAAGTCCCTTGAAGGGTGTTCATGAACATATCTGCCATTTCCCTTTCAGACATAGGGGGCTGAACAGCAGCAGCCAGTTGCCTCCATCTCTGGGCATATTCTCGGAAACTTTCTCTTGACGACTGTGACATTCCCATTAGGAGGGTCCTGTTGGGTGCCATGTCTAAGTTATACTGATACTGTCTGATGAAGGCCTCTGCCAGATCCTTCCAGCATCTAATAGTTGCCCTTGTCAAGTGAGAGTACCATTCTCTTGACGCTCCAGTTAAGCTGTCTTCGAAATAGAACATCCAGAGCTTCTCATCCATTGTATAGGCCTTCAGCCTTCCCAGAAATGACTGTAAATGAGTCCGGGGGCATGAAGTCCCGTTGTACTTTTCAAAACAAGGAGGCTTGAACTTATGGGGAATCCTGACCCCGTCTACCAAGCCCATGTCCATGACATCGAAGCCCAAAGAGTTTTGAGATTCTAAGGACCTCAATTTCTCAGCTATCTCATCCAATCTCCTATCATAAGCTTCTTCCCCAGCACCCATTACTGTAAATTGGTCCTCTTGGGGGTCTTCCTGAAGTACCCTAGCTGCGGTGGCAGTCCCTTGAACATTTGCAGGAATATTGACCTCAGGATGGAGGTGTGGTCCAAACACAGGGGGATTAACATGAGGTTGTACCCTTTCATTGTTACTGGTACCGGCAGTCCCTATATGTGGATCTTCTTGATTTTGCCTTTCCACCATGACTCTCAATCTTTCCTGGCTTTGAGCCATGTTGTTCATCACTTCCATGAACTGAGTCATCTGTGTTCTCATTTCCAATCTTTCGTTTGCCATCTGATTTCTGACCTCTGCAAGGTCCTGCTGTACCTGATCCATTTGAATGCCCGGAAGATTGTTTCGGGTTGGATAACGGTGCGGACGATTGAGGGGAAATACCCGGCGCCTAGCAATAGTTCCTGAACATCACAACAGAGTTAGTGGCAATAAAACAGAAACCTACAAAACAAACAAAGGGTTAGCATGCAATGCAGTTATGCTTATTTGTTCTCAAGGTATCCGGTTTGGCATTCAGTTTTGACCCTTCCAGACCCTTGAAGATGCCGTTGTTGTTGCTTGAAGAAAACTCAGATGAAGCAAACTAACACAAATATATTACAGAAGGTGAAATAATACAACTTGTTCGTCTTACAACACAAGCCCTCTCAGGGGTCAAAATACATTACAAGAAAAATAAAAGTACATGGAAAGAAAGAAACAACAAACAAATGGTCAAACACCAAGACCAAACTCATCCTCACGAACTTCCTTGAGAAGTGCTTCGGTCACAGGATCAGCCGGACGCTCCGTAAGATTCCTGATGAGGAGGTTCCGGGTTGCAATAGCTGCTGCTAGCTTCTTGTGCTGAGTTTGGTCCTTGGACCTCTTCACCCCTGCTTTGACCTTCAGCTCTGATATCTCCCTCTGGGCTGCTGCCAGGGCTTCTTGCTATTCTTTTGCACTAGCTTCCAGTTGCTCCACCTTGTCTTGAACTCTCTTGTCCTCCAGGGCACGAGCCTCGGTGATCCTGACCCACCGGGCTTGACTCTCCTTCAAATACAAGTCTATTCTTGCTCTCTGGAACTGGGCTTCCTTGCAAGCATTCTTCAGAATTTGTTCTCCAGCTTTAGACTTTTTGATATAATCCCCAGACTTCTCAATCTTAATCAGATGCTCCACTCTCAACTTCTCCAATCTCTCAATCTCCCTCATACCTTCACTCCTCTCCCGGAGGGTCTTCTGCAAAGCCTGGGTTAGCTTCTCATTTCTTTCCTTCAAGCTCTCAAACTCCTCCAAACTGATAGTAGCAGGGGGTGGTGCTGAAGATGACTCAGGCGTGTCTTCTATGGTAAAGGGCATTCCAGAGAACTGGGCCCTGGCACGGGACCACTCATTGCATTGTGCTGATGCCACATTATTGCACTTCCCCAGAATGGTTACTCCCTTGGTTTGAACATTATCCCAGGCCCAGGCAGCCTGCCTAACAACAGTCAAATTAATCTTGTTCTCACAATAAAGAGTCTCCACCAAGTCCTGTGCCTTAGGAGTATGGACCAGTGCATAGCCCAGTTGCCTTCTGAACAGCAGAGGATTGTAATTGATACTTCCCTTAACTCCTATTAGGGGCACATTAGGAAACTGCCCACAGCTGGTGATGATATCCCTGCCCTTGGTGCTCTGAGTGCACCATCTGATATCTGCTGAAGTTAGAACAGTGAGTCTTTTAGCCCAGTTGCTCTGCTGATGAGGGTTTAGAAATGCATCTGTTCTGGGTAGATGCTTGAGAAGCCAAGTGTGGAACAATGGAGCACAACACCTCACTAATCTCTCCCTCTGCTTTTCATTTCTCTGATGCACTGAATAGTAGAGATCCCCCAATAAAGTGGGCACTGGGTTCTTCAGGATGAACAGATGGATTGCATTCTTGCTAATGAATCGAGGCTCATCTGCAAACAACACAATTCCATATATACTCAAAGCCAATAATGCACAAACAGCTTTCCACTCTCCTAAAGAAGCTTTCAGGGTAGCTTGAGAGATCAAGAAATCCAGATGAAAGCCAGGGATTCCAGCTTTAGAGGTCATATGCTGCTCAACCAAAACAGGTTCCAGATGCAAAGCTTTTGCTACTTCTCCATTAGCAGGAAAGACCATCTCAGGGTTGAAAGGAATTTCTCTCCTGATAGGCATACCAACTAATGAGGAGTACTCTTCCAATAAGGGGCCCAACTGAAAGTCTTGAAAGGTGAAACATCTCAGTGGGGGATCATAAAACTGAATGCAGGTGTGGATCAGGCTTCTCTGTGAAGGGTCCAGATCCATAACCATATCAAGTATATCTCCATAGTGTTCCCTGAACAATGGTATGTGATCTGGAGTGATCAGGGTTTGAATCCTCCTGATGTCTGATAACTCTGGTTGGAAGAAGTGGTAAGTGATGTTGCTCTTTTTAGGAGCCATGATGCTGAAGACTGAGTAGAGACAGGTGCTGATGAAGATATTGAAGAGAGGGCCACTGATTGGCTGGTGCAGGAGATAGCTGAAACAGATGCTGGTGAAGATAGGTCAACACAGAAGATGGGGTCAAAACCAAAACCAAATTAAGATGGATACCCTGAAACAAATAAGCAAATGTCAATATGATGCAACGATTATGTATGCAGATGATATGCAAAGGGTTTGTGACTGAGCTGGATCTGGTCACAATGCTCTGATATAGGTCCAAGTGTGTTCAAGAATTCCAGATGGAGGTCTATAAATCCAGTAACCAAGGTGGGGGACTCAAATAAAGAGCCACATGTCCAGGGTTTTAGAATCACAAGAACTGACCCAAAATGGAGTATTCTTAATCAAGTCAAAGTAACAGGGTATTCTGAGGTCAAGGTACCTGCAAACCTGTAAACAACCCAACCCCCTCACAGGTGGTGTTCTAGAACAACGATCCTCAGACTTGGATCAGTTATGAGAAGTGTAAACACTTCTAACCCGGAGGTACAGTGTTTACAATAACCATAACAGTTCCTCCTCTAACTCACCTCAGTTTCTGAAGGTCAATACTAAAAGGTCATCCAGACTTAGCAGGCTTCCCAGATAGCCCTAGCATTGCAGGAAATCTGCAACACAGAGTTCTCAAGAAGAAACCCATATCTGAACCGTGTTTCATATCCCCGCACCAGACCGAAATGGAATGGGAAAGAATATGATTCACTCTAGCCTAGGTGTCACTCAGGTCCCAGGTATAGGACCTTAACTCTCAATAGAACCCCACCCACCAAAACAAAACCAGATCCAGCCAGCATGACAGTATGATATATGAAAAACTGTAAAGAAAGCAATAAATAAAACTGTACAGAAAGCAGTAAATAAAGCAAATATACAAACACAAATAGCACATAACACCCCCAATAAACACAAATCAAACAAGCGCTAGGAGGAACCCACAAAAAGAACCAGAAGCCCTGGTTGCAATATATGACATCCCCAGCAGAGTCGCCAAGCTGTCGCTCCCGACAAATGAGGCTAGGTCAGATGAAGGTACAGACGCGAACGGTCGGCGAGAGGAACAATGAGAACACACAGCCGTGAACTCACTGGAGATGAATAGAGTCGCCAGCTAGGCATTTTTATCCCGGAGGAAAGGTAATGCTGCATAGACCTAGAAAAAGATATGGATAAGACGGTTGCGAACCAGAGAGACTGAGAAAGGGGGTTGGTTACAACCTGGGAAGGTATTAGCACCCAGATTGTCCGTCGTACTCGACGGGATCCACGCTTAAAGGGGTAGTGTCAGTGCAATTTGTGTATAAAGAGCTGGAAAAGGATGTACAGGTGTCAGTGTGTAGTGTATAAGTGATGTGAAATGTATAAAAGAAGTGTCAATGTAAAGAAGAAAGAGGTGAAATGCTCATGATAATGAGGCTTAAAGAATGAAGCTGAAAGAGGGGGAATATACAGAGACTTTTGTTCGATAACTGTTAAGTTATGCCTACGTATCCTCTCGTGCAATGAGGAAGTCAGAACACCGTAGTTCGACCCAAAGAGACTGAAAGGTGAATTGACTTATGAACTGCTTACTTGTCTATGCTCAAGTGTATGACCTGTCTGGCTCAGGTGCAAACTGTCTTGCATTAGACGGAAGAAGCGAGTTCTCGTTTATGAGTGAAGATGATGAGAAAAGAATCCCGGAGGAGACGATTATTGGTTTGTTTTTTGTATTTTCAGTCTTTTATTGCTTTTGAAGGTTTGTCATAAGTTAATGAGCTTAAGCCTAAACCAATGGATTTAGTAAACTCATCACATCTTCCCTCTGATTAGGGGTAATGAGAATACCTTAAGTGTGAAGTCAGATTCTCACACTTAATCACCATTTGATGCAGGATTAAGATCATTAACCTACTTGTGATTATTTAGATGTTTTTGGTGTTTTTGTTTAGTGTTAAGTAATGAGGTTAAGCCATAATCAGGGATTAAACAGACTCATTACACCATCCTAATAGAAGGATAATAGATGAGAATGTTTAAGCTGAGGAAAGCTCCTCAACTTAATCCATGGTTAGGGATTAAACTCATGACAAAACAAGCCTTTGATTAAGTGGATTTTAGTTAATGATATGATGATGAAGTGATTTTTATGATTTGTAAGACAACTTGAGGGGGACTTGTCCATTAACACTAGGGTTAGTCCTTCTTAACCAATTAAGGAAGAATTAGAACCCTAATGCAAGGCCCAAGTTACAAGTGTGATGTCTTGATGATTATTAAATGATTTGATTAAGAGATTTAAACACATTAAGGGTTTAACACTTAGGATTAAAGCTATACACTCCATCCTAAGAGAAGGATGCAGGCATAAGCTTAATCACAAAGCCTTAAAGCCTTTAGGGTTTAGTCCCTGATTATGAGATGAGAAGAGAAGACTCAAAAGAGACACAAAGGTAAAACTAAGAGGGGAGACTAATCAAAACCCTAATCATTGTCATACATGGTTGTCCCTAAGGTTTGTGAGGTTTTCAAGAGAAGATCTTCAGAGGAACCACCAGGAAGCAGATGAGAGGATCAGGAGAAGCAAAGTAACTTGCTTCATTCAAGAAGTCAAGTCACTTGAAGAAAGAAAGTGAGAAGAAGAAGAATGAGCAAGCTCAAACTCAAACACAACTAAGAATGCAGCAATGGATGCCAGAGAGATGAAAAGAAAAGTTATGAGAAGTGAAGGCAAATCCACTTCTCAAGTTTACTTACCACCTGAAATGTTAGAAAGAAAAGCAATGCAATGCTAGATGAGTTGAAATGATATGATGAAAAACAAAACCAGAAGCATGTTGATGATGATAATGATGTTATGAGATGCTACCAGCATGAGACAAGGCATGGAGATGTTCATACAAGTTCATGGATGCAAATGGTGCAAGCTTAGAAGCATGGATACACATGAAAAGTTATGAAGCATACATGGCATACAAGATGGCAAATATGTGATGCAATGATCAAACATGCTTTCTATATGTCTTATGATGTCAAATGAACCAAATGGATGATTGAAATGTCATGGCAAGTCATGCTATGCAAGAGAATGCAAGAAGGATGCAAGAGAAAGCCCAAATTAGGGTTTATGGATCAAACAACAAACAAAAACCCAAAACAGAAGCAAACCCTAAGATAAAAAATGAAAAATGCCACACAAAGGATCCCTAACCCTATACTAAACCAAGGTCCAAAGGGGAGGTCTCAACTCTTAACCAATCTCAAATTATGATTTTTCTAAGCTATTAGGGTTTTTAGGGTTCCTAAACAAAAGAAATGCCAAACAAATTGAAAATGCAAGATCAAATCATGGCCATTTTATCCTAGAAACTACATGCTAAACACAAAACAATGCAAGAAGAACCAATGTCCAACTCTTCTTAGATAGGCAGAAATGAATTTTTGAACTTATGATCAAAATAATGCACAAAAAATGATTTAATTCAATGACAAATTCTCAAAATGCATCAAGATCAAAAAAGAAATTTGGTTTGAAGGTTGGACAATGTTTCTAAATGTCTTAGAACATTTCATGAATTTTTTGGTGATTTTTAGATACTTAAAAGTATTTTTAATAAATTAATTCCCATTAATCAATTAAAAATAATCTCTTAAATATTTAAAAATACTTTTTTAATGATAAAAATAAAAATAAAAATATTTTTGTGTCCTAAAAATTAATAAAACTTAAGAGAAAAAGTTTCATAACTTTTAGACATTTTTTGCTATTTTAAATAAATTGGAGAAAAGAAATGAAATAAAATGAAATAAAAACTGAATTAAATGAAAAGTATGCTAATCCAATGGCCAGGGTTTAAACTTGACACGCGGGAATTGACTGGCGCGCGTTTGAATGGCTGAGATTCGTTCTGGGGAATTCAAAATTAATCACAATTAATTAATTCAAATAATCAGGATTAGGGTTTAATGAGAGATCTGAGCCATTGGTTCACGCGGGAGTCAACTAAAGTCAGCCAGATCAAGGGTCCAAATTCAAACTTGCATTAATTACGCTGGTTAACCCTAATCATTTTCAGGTGGCCGGAGAAGACCTCCGGTCGTCTTCTCCGGTGGGAACCCCACCTGAAAACTTCTAAAACCCCCAAAACGCAACTAAAATGAAATCTAAACAAACAAAAATCCTTCCCACACTTCACTGAACCAAAACCCCAAGCTAAAACTCATTTATGTTCCCTCAATCACATGAATCGAAACAAAACATTTTTAGGGCACGCAAGTTTCAGAGATCAATTAAATGTTCATTTCATCACCATTTCAAAAACTAAAAGCATATTCATGATCAGGAAGACACAAAGAACAAGTTTAGAACAAAAGAAATGATTTCTGGAAAAATATTTTTCAAGCTACCTGAGATTCGAAGCTTTCACTCTGATGACTTTCTGGCCACTTCTCCTTGTGCAATCCACTCCTTAGGACCTCTTGATGATGTTTGAATGCTTTGGAGCAATTTATGCTGGCTGGTTGATGAGTTTAGACAGCTTCTGCTTCAACTCAGTTGAAAATGGCAATGGAGTTTCAGGCAGTTTCAGGTCATTGTGAGTGGTTCTTTGTGATCCAGATGGTGAGTGGAGAAGCTTTGTAAAGTTTGTTTGGATGTTTGTAAGCTGTGGAAGGTGATTCGAAGAGAAATGCAGGCTGAGGTGAAAATGGTGAAGTGGCTTTGTAGTTGGTTTCAGGCCTGGCTCTTGGCTGGTTTCTTCTCAATGGATCATGGTGAGTTGAAGTGTGGAAATGGTTTGGATGTTTTGTGGCTGGGCAGAGAGATTCGAAGCAATATGCAGCTGGGGTGTGTTTTGTGAATGTCATCGTATGAAGTGTTTCAGCATGGCTTCTTGATACATTTTGCTTGCCAAATGATATTGTATTTTAATCCTATAGGTCAGATGATGTGACCTGGCCTATAGTGATTGGTAAGTTTGCTTTTGCAAAAAGTCAAATTTTGTGTAAGGAAAGTATGGCTCATGATCTAGGCTAGTACAAGATATGGTTCTGGTGCAGCATGGTGTGTGTGTGATGTTGGGAAGGTCCAGCAGCCAATGCATCAAGTGGAGAGAAGCACAATGATGTTTTTGCAAGTTGGCACACTTTTGAAACTTCATGAAAAAGTCTAGTTACACAAACCATAACCATGTGAAACCTTGGTCCAATTCTGACTTTTAGGACATATTGAATGTTTGCATACTGGTTTGAAGTGAATTAGAAGTTGCAATTGGCTTTGGTTCATGGTTTTGCAAAAATCACATTTGGTGCATGCCTTGAAAATCAATGATTTTTGCCAACTTTGTCACACCATAACTTTTGATCCAAGAAGAGTTTGATCATGTTCTTGTACTTTTTGAAAAGGGAAAGATGAGATCTACAACTTTCATGACCAAAGTTTTTCCATTTGAAGCATTTTTGGATCAAGAATCAAGGCTTGAAAAATGACCTAAAATGAAGCATTCTTAAAAAGTCAACTATGCCCAAAAAGTCAACATTTGCAAAACTTCCAAATTCTTGATTTTTGTGAACTTCAACCTTCTTCCATGATCAAATAAAGATCATATACACTCAAAATGATGAAGATCACCCATTGGTTGGGTCATTGGGGGCCTCAGATGCCCTGATTTTGCACTGACTTGTCCAGAAAGTCAACCCTTGATCAGATGACTTCCCCATGGAATTTCTTCATGAAAATTGATATGCATACTCCCTATACCATATAGAGACCAATGGAAACAAGAATGACCAAAAAATTTGGGGTTATGGCCTCTGAAACCAAAACCCTAATTTTAGGTCAACTGTGCAGTCAAACTTGGCTCTACATCCATTCAAACCCTAGTTCTTGTGATTCTTTGGAAATCTTGACCTTGAGAGGATGTAATATGATATATGAACACACATGGATCCCTTTGAAGTGATTGGTGGCCTTTGGAGTGGCTCAAGAAGCCCTTGGATTGCTCAGATCACAAACCCTAGATGCAGATGACTTAGAAACTATGCAGTGAATCAAAAGTGGGATATGAGGTGATATGATTGTGTTTATGCATATGAGAATGATCACAAGCCATGGTGAATGGGTGAGGGCAAATTTGGGGTGTTTACAGCGTTGATAGAACAGAAGCGGACTTGTTGATGCACGAAGTGCACGAAGGATCCTTTGGTACCCATGCTGGAGGACATGCAATGGCTAAGAAGTTGCTAAGATCAGGGTATTACTGGATCACAATGGATGCTGATTGTTGTGCCTACGCCAGAAAATGCCATAAATGCCAGATTTATGCAGATAAGGTGCATGTGCCTCCTAATCCTTTGAATGTGATGTCTTCACCCTGGCCCTTTGCTATGTGGGGCATTGACATGATTGGCAAGATTGAGCCGACTGCTTCGAATGGCCACAGATTCATCCTGGTTGCCATTGACTATTTTACCAAGTGGGTTGAAGCAGCTTCCTATGCCAATGTTACAAGACAAGTGGTAGCCAGATTTCTGAAAAGAGATATCATCTGTCGATATGGAGTTCCCGAGCGAATCATTACTGATAATGGTTCCAATTTAAACAACAAGATGATGGCTGAACTATGCCGGGACTTCAAGGTTCAGCATCACAATTCTTCTCCTTACAGGCCAAAGATGAATGGCACTGTTGAGGCAGCAAATAAGAATATCAAGAAGATTGTGCAGAAGATGGTAGTCACCTATAAAGACTGGCATGAAATGTTACCGTTTGCCTTGCATGGGTACCGCACGTCAATCAGAACGTCCACTGGGGCAACACCGTATCAGCTTGTGTATGGTATGGAAGCAGTCCTACCTGTCGAAGTTGAATTACCCTCTCTACGAGTATTGATGGATGTTAAGCTGAACGAAGCAGAATGGGTCAGGTCCCGATACGAGCAACTGAGTCTGATAGAAGAGAAAAGATTGGCTGCAATCTGTCATGGGCAGTTATATCAGAAGAGAATGAAGAAGGACTTCGATCAGAAAGTCAAGCACCGAGAGTACCGAGTAGGAGATCTTGTGCTGAAGAGAATTCTCCCTCCTCATACAGACCACAGGGGCAAATGGACTCCGAACTATGAAGGACCGTTCGTAGTGAAGAAAATTTTCTCTGGTGGGGCACTCATGCTCAGCACCATGGATGGCGAAGACTTCCCGTCCCCTGTGAATTCAGATGCAGTTAAAAAATACTTCGCATAAAATGACCTGCTGGACATAAAAACAGAATGAAAGTCCAGGCAAAAATAGGGCATCCCGGCGAGTCAAAAACAGAATAAAAGACTCGGGCAAAAATAAGGGAAAATAAACAAGAGATGTGTACACCCGCTGAGTTGAAAAGCCGCATTGGACAACTCAGGCAAAAATGGGTATCCCGATGGATTGAAAACCTGAAAGGGCAATCCATGCAAAATAAGGGAATAAGCGAACAACTGCACTCTGAATTCGTCTGTATCACTTACAACTTGGTAAGTTTCGAAAGGATCAAGCTTCAATCAGAATCAGCTTTCTTCAGAAAGCAAGACGAGAAGAACGTCAAAAGTCATACGAGTCATAGCAAAAGAGGAAGCTCCTTAAAGCGTCATCAACATTGCCAGCACATTTTGTTTTCTCATTTTTGTAACAATCTCCTCATTTCAGGGGATTCGTTTCTTTGACTGTATCTCGCCAATTCAGGGCACATGAATTAATAAAATTAGACCTCCAGTCATGTTTCGTTTTGAACGTTTTATTTGCAAAAATGTCTGATGTCTTAAGAAAAACTGATTGCATAAATACAGATGCCCATCTTCAAAAAAATATAGCAAAAACACGTGCTTGCAGGAAATATACTTACTCTCAGAAGTGTCTAAACTCCTATGACGGAATCCGGTAAGGGATACCTCGGGAGTACTTGTGCGTTTCCTTATCTTTGCAGGACTGCAGGTATCCAGAATGCAACTTGGGGCATGAAAGCTTCACTCCAGCAAGCTGACAAATCAACACTCAGCCTTAGCACCCAAAGTGCCTGGTCCCCAGCTGATTTGCCACTTATTACTTCTCCCCATCAAAGTTGCCAGGCATCACTTTTCCAACAGGGCAATACTTGAGGGTGCCCATATCCCCGGCTGAGTCAAGAATCCTCCTCAACAGAATCTCTAAGAAGATCTTTCAATGATCTCTCTTTATCCCCAGCCGAGTTGCCATTTCGCCCTCAGCTGAGTACAACAGTCAGGGGACCATCTCACCACAGAGTTTCAGCCTCTATCCGGAAGAGCAGCGCATGAAGGATCACAACAGAGTGAAGAAAGCTTCTACAAACCCCAGCTGGGTTCCTCATTATCGGGATGGGTCTATCAGTGACCTATTCCCCCAAGCAGATATCATCTCATCGGATCTACCAGTGATCTCATCCCCATCTGGGATGTCCTTTTCAAGCAGATCGACCGAAGATCTTCGTGGTCACGGGATCCGAATCCCGGTTTGGTATCTTTTGCATAATCATAGCATTTGCATCATATTCACCCACAAAGCGTAGCATTTCGTCTAGTACGGAGCATTACGACAAAAATCAAACATATAACATAATTATAAGCCATGTTTTGAATCAAACGCTTGTGAATAATGACAATCCATCAATATACAGAATATTTCCCCCGAAATCCCCAGCGGAGATTCCCCAGCAAAAGCAGCTGCCTCACATTCACAAACACTAGTATATACTCCTATAGACACCCGTCCGTGTCATCATTCCCCAGTAAAGTCGCCAGAACACTCTTTGCAAACAGTACCACCCGCACTACAGATACCTTTTTGACACCCGTCCGTGTCATACCCCAGCAGAAAGCCAAAGACATCCTCTTTGCACTCACAAATATATATATACATTTCCTTGACATCCGTCCATGTCACTTTCCCCAGCACAGTGACATAAACACTTTGTACATCAGATACTTGTTTATACTACTCTTCTCCTTTAGACGCTCGTCCGTGTCATTCTCCCCAACAGTTAAACACTCATCTGTACATCGCTCATACTTACTACTTATACAGATACTCGTCCGTATCCTGTATATACCATTTATATCCCCACAGATTCGACACTAGTCCTTGTTCTTTGTTAACTCGTTGGTACTCGTCCGTACCATCATCTCAGAACATGCGTCAAGAGTTTGTTTCTACATGATACTCGTCCGTATCATAGTCTTAAGGATGCTCGTCCGCGTCTTTAATCCATACACTGTGTCAAACACTCTTGTGTCTTCCTGGATATAGATACTCGCCTGTGTCTATTATTCCCCAAAAGAGTCCTCTCAGATTCAACACTCGTCCGTGTTCTCTGTTAACCAGTTGGTACTCGTCCGTATCATCATCTCTGAACACGTGTCAGTATTTGTTTCTACCCGATACTCGTCCGTATCGTAGTCTTAAGGATGCTCGTCCGCATCTTTAATCCATATACAAACATCTAAACACTTACCCTTTTTTTTTTCTTTTTTTTTTCTTGGATGTAAACACCCTTCCGTGTTTACTACTCCCCAGTAGATCGTCAACAAAGCAATTTTCTTTTTATCTGACATTCGTCCTGTGTCACGATAAACCCTGAGAGCAGCCGTACCCTGCTAGGTGGTCGTCCTCCACCTCTTGATGATCGTCCTTCATCATGCTCATCCGATGGCCGTCCCCATTGTTGATCTTCTATCCGACATTCGTCCTATGTCGTGATTTTTAGCAGCCGTCCCCTGCTAGGTGGTCGTCCTCCACCTTTTGATGATCGTCCTTCATCATCTTATCCAATGGCCATCCCCATTGATGATTTTGGTTATCTGGCATTCGTCCTATGTCAAGACAAACCTTGAGAGCAGCCGTCCCCTGCTAGGTGGTCGTCCTCCACCTCTTGATGGTCGTCCTCCATCATGCTCGTCCGATGGCCGTCCCCATCGTTGACCTTTATCCGGCATTCGTCCTATGTCGCGATATCTTTGGCAGCCGTACCCTGCCAGGTGGTCGTCCTCCACCTTAGATGACCGTCCCTCATCTTAACCCAACAGAGCAGCCGTCCCCTGCTAGGTGATCATCCTTCACCTTTGATGACCGTACCTCATCATCTGTTTATTTCATTTATTCTTTAACCCGATGGCCGTCCCCGTCGTGGTCTCTTTTCCTTTTCAGTTTAGCCCGATGGCCGTCCCCATCATTGGTTACTCTAGTTTGTGAACTTGATGGTCGTCCCCATCATGTTTCATTAATCCCCAGAGATATTACAGCTTTACTTGATGGCCGTCCCCATCATAATTCTTTTATCCCCAGCATGTCGGCCGTCCCCGTCATCGCTTTGTTTCCCGCACTTTCCAGCATGTCGGCCGTCCCCGCCATTGCTCTTTACCCGACGGTCGTCCTCCGTCGCCTACACTTTACAATATACTTTTATTTTCTTTTACAATCTATATCCCTTTTCTTCTTCATGCTGTGAGTGCAAATTTTGGACTGTCTTTAGGTATTCAACCACAAGTTATCCTGTTTGCCTGATAAGCCATTGCTTACATCCTGCACGGCTAACTCATTTTTGAATAGGGGCAGCTGTAAACACCCCAAATTTGCCCTCACCCATTCACACCATGGCTTGTGATCATTTCATGTGCATAAACTCAATCATACCATCTCATATCACATTTTTGATTCACTGCATAGATTCTAAGTCATCTGCATCTAGGGTTTGTGACCTGAGCAATCCAAGAGCTTCTTGAGCTACTCCAAAGGTCATCAATCACTTCAAAGGGGTCTATGTGTGTTCAAGCATCATATTGTATCTTCTCAAAGTCAAGAATGTCAAAGAATCACAAGAACTGAGATTGATATGGAAGCAGAGCCAGGCTTGACTACACAGATGACCTGAAATTAGGGTTTTGGTTTCAGAGGCCATAACTCCAATTTTTTTGGTCATTCTTGTTTCTATTGGTCTCTATATGGTATAGGGAGTATGCATATCAATTTTCATGAAGAAATTCCACGGGGAAGTCATCTGATCAAGGGTTGACTTTTCAAGCAAGTCAGTGCAAAATCAGTGCATCTGAGGCCCCCAATGACCCAACCAAGGGGTGATCTTCATCATTTTGAGTGTTTATGATCTTTATTTGATCATGGAAGAAGTTGGAAGTTTACAAAATTCAAGAATCTCAAGTTTTTGCAAAGTTGACTTTTTGGGCAAGTTTGACTTTTAATGAAAATGTCATTTTATGCAACTTTTTCAACCCTTACTTTTTGATCCAAAAATGCTTCAAATGGAAAAACTTTGGTCATGAAAGTTGTAGAATAGATCTTTCCCTTTTCAAAAAGTACAAGAACATGACCTAATTCATTTTTGATCAAAAGTTATGGCTTGTCAAAGTTGGCAAAAATCACTAAATTTCAAGTCATGCACCAAAGAGGCAAAATTGCAAATTCATTTCTCAAGGCCAATCCAGTCATCAAATGGGCTTCTAATTCACTCAACATGATCACACAACATTCAAAAATCAGAATGGGGCAAAGAATTACATGTTTTATGGCCCATGGACCAATTTTCTTTCATGAGAACCAAAGGCAAACCAAGTTGCAAAAACCATCATAACCTTTCATCCACTTGCTAGCTACTTTGCTGATCAACCCTAGCCTTTTCCCTCACCATGCTGCACAGCCCACACCCCTTGTACTTGGCTAGAACATGACCCATGCTTCTCTTACACAAAAGTTGACAATTTGCAAAAGTAGCCATACCTATCACAAAAGGGCATGTCACATCTTCTGACCAATAGCAATTGTTTATACAAACAAATTGCAAGCAAAAGCACATGACCAGCAAGCCTGAAACAAGCCATAGCATCACATTCTCATTTTCACTCTCAAAAGCAAAAGCTTTCGAAACTCAGCATACAAGCCACAAACACTTAAACAAACCTCATAGATCAACTCAACTCATCATCCTGGTCAGAAAGCACCCCTCATCCTTGCCCTAAACTGCCTGAATCATAAACACGATTCTCACCTGAGCTTGAACAGAACTTATTCAAACTTCCAAACCAGCCAACACAAACTCTTTTCAATCATCAAAGCTTCATCAGGGAGGTCCCAGGAGTGGTTTTGCGCAGAAGGGAAGGTCAGAAAGTGCCAGATTGAAAAGCTTCAAACTCAGGTAGCTTCATGAACATTTTTTCCAGAAATGATTTTTAGAGTTCCCAAGTTGTTCTTCATGCTTCCCTGATCATAAATATGTTGTTGGTTTTGAAAATGGTGAAGAGATGAGAGTTTAATCTTGGTCTGAAACTTTTTGCCCTAAAACTAGTTTGATTCGATTCTCATTGTTTAGGAATGATAAATGTTGTTTGAATGGGGGTTTTGATTCGTTTTTAAGTGGGGATCATTTCTGTTTAATTAGATTTCGTTTTAGATGCGTGTAGAGAGAGTTTGAAGTTTTGGGTGATCGGAGAAGACGACCGGAACAGTGTTCCGGTCGCCTGAAAGTCATTAGGGTTGTCATTAGGGCTTAATCATTAATTAGCCAGGTTTGAATGCTGGCCCTTGGATATGGCGCCAGGTCAAACGCGCGCGCAGCAAGTTTAAATGAGGGCCTTTGGATCTGATTACTTTTCTATTTTCAGTTTAAATTCATTTTAATTTTCATATTAATTCATTTGTTTTCTACAATTTATTAAAAATAGCAAAATTACTTAAAAAATTCTGAATTTTTTTATACAAGCTTTTATTAAATTTCAAAACACAAAAATATTTTTATTTTTATTTTTAGCACTCAAAAAATATTTTTAAATATTTAAAAGTTTATTTTTAATTAATTAATGAGAATCAATTAATTAAAAATACTTTTAGGTATTTAAAAATCACCAAAAAATTCATGAGATATTTAAAAACATTTAGAAGCATTGTCCAACCCTCAAACCAAATTTCTTTTTTGATCTTGATGAATTTTGAGAATTTTTCATGGAATTAAAATCATTTTGATGCATTATTTTGATCCAAACTTCCAAAAATCACTTCTGCCTAACCATAAAGAGTTGGACTTTGATTCTTTTTGCATTGTGTTTAGCATATCATGTAGTTTGTAAGGTTAAATGGCCATGATTTGATCTTTCATTTTCCATTTGTTTGGCATTTTTCTTTTTAAGGAACCCTAAAACCCTAGAAAACTTAAGAAAATCATAACTTGAATTAGGTTAAGAGTTGGAACTTCTCCTTTGGGCAGTGAGTTAGTATAGGTTTAGGGATCCTTTGAGTGTATTTTCAATTTTTTATATTGATGTTTGCTTCTGATTTTGGTTTGTGTTTGATGCTTTGATCATAAACCCTAATTTGGGCTTCCATATGCATCCATCTTGCATTTGCATTCATACTTTGACTTGCCATAGCATTTTATGCATTCTTTTGATTCATAACACATCTTAGGACATATTAGAAGCATGTTTGATCATTGCATCTTTCATTTGCCATGTTGTATGTCATTTGCATTCCATGACTTTTCATGTATGTTCATGGTTCCAAGCATGTTTCTCTTGCATTCATTTGTTCATGTGATCATCCTCATGCCTTGTTTCATGTTTGCATCATCTCATAGCATCATTATCATCTCATATATGCTTCTGGTTTTGGTTTGCATCATGCCATTTCACCTCATTTTGCATTGCATTGCATTCCTTTCACTAACTTTTCAGGTGGTAAGTCACTTTGAGAAGTGAATTTGCCTTCATTTATCACAACTTCTTTTCATCCCTCTTATGCATCCTTGCTGCATTTTGTTTTGTGTTTGAGATTGAGCTTGCTCTTTCTTCTTCATCTTACTTTCTTTCTTCAAGTGACTTGTCTTCTTAAATGAAGCAAGTTACTTTGCTTCTCTCTGCTCCTTTCATCTGCTTCCTGGTGGTTCCTTTGAAGATCTTTCTTGTAAACCTCACAAACCTTAGGAACAACCAAGCATGACAATGATTAGGGTTTTGATTAGTCCCCCATTTAGATTTTACATTTTGTGTCTCATTGAGTCTTCTCTTCTCATCTCATAATCAGGGACTAAACCATAAAGGCTTTAAGGCTTTGTGATTAAGCTTATGCCTGCATCCTTCTATTAGGATGGAGTGTATAACTTTAATCCTAAGTGTTAAACCCTTAATGTGTTTAACTCCTTTAATCAATCCATCTTAATAATCATCAAGACACCAAGCTTGTAACTTGGGCCTTGCATTAGGGTTCTAATTCTTCCTTAATTGGTTAAGAAGGACTAACCCTAGTGTTAATGGACAAGTCCCCCTCAAGTTGTCTTACAAACCCTAAAACTCACTTCATCATCTTATCATTAACTAAAATCCACTTAATAAAGGCTTTGTTTTGTCATGAGTTTAATCCTTAATCATGGATTAAGTTGAGGAGTTTTCCTCAGCTTAAACATTCTCATCTATTATCCTTCTATTAGGATGGTGTAATGAGTCTGTTTAATCCCTGATTGTGGCTTAATCTCATTACTTAACACTAAACAAAAACAACAAAAAAATCTAAATAATCACAAGTAGGTTAATGATCTTAATCCTACATCATGGTGATTAAGTGTGAGAAGCTGACTTCACACTTAAGGTATTCTCATTACCCCTAATCAGAGGGAGGATGTGATGAGTTTACTAACCCATTGGTTTAGGCTTAAGCTCATTAGCTTATGACAAATTTTCAAAAGCAATAAAAGACTGAAAACTCAAAAACAAACAATAATCGTCTCCTCCGGGATTCTTTCCTCATCACCTTCACTCACAAACGAGAACTTGCTTCTCCCGTCTAATGCAAGACAGTTTGCACCTGAGCCAGACAGGTCATACACTTGAGCATAGGCAAGTAAGCAGTTCACAAGTCAATTCATCTTTCAGTTTCTTTGGGTCGAACTACGGTGTTCTGATTTCCTCATTGCACGAGAGGATACGTAGGCATAACTTAACAGTTATCGAACAAAAGTCTCTGTATATTCCTCCTCCTTCCAGCTTCATTCTTTTAAGCCTCATAGTCATGAGCATTTCACTCTTATCCTTACACTGACACATCATTTATACACTCCACATTTCTTTTACACTGACACCTGTACATCCTCTTCCAGCTATTTTTATACACAGATTGCACTGACACTACCCCTTTAGAACACAAATCTTTTAAGCGTGGATCCCGTCGAGTACGGCGGACAATCTGGGTGCTAATACCTTCCCAGGTTGTAACCAACCCCCTTTCTCAGTTTCTCTGGTTCGCAACCGTCTCATCCGTATCTTTTTTAGGTCTATGCAGCATTACCTTTCCTCCGGGATAAAAATGCCTAGCTGGCGACTCTATTCATCTCCAGTGAGTTCACTGCTGTGTGTTCTCATTGTCCCTCTCGCCGACCGTTCGCGTCTGTACCTTTATGTGGGCCATTCCCCATCTATCGGGAGCGACAGTAAGCAATCAAAGTGAATTCACCTTTCAATAGGTTCAATCGAAGAGTCAATAATCTCAGGATCAGAAAAGCCTCCCAAATTGCTTGAGATTCTGCTTCATAGGCCTTATTTGGGGCTGGAAACGGTACAGTGAACCACTCAGAACCATACTTCCTTGAAGCAAAGGGAGTCATGCTTGGTGTAAAGTCATTTCGTTTGGCAAGCATCTTCACAAAACCCAAGAACGTCGGCCCGAGTGATATCCCATATTCGACGTGAGTTAGCTATACCAAACAAGTTCTTCAACCCGTCTGTTCTTGATATCGTCTGCTTCTTCGTTCACAACCCCCTTGTTGGGCAAGCTGGCTTCGAACGAGGTGTTCATCTAGAGTTGGAGCAGCTAGAAAGGTCCAGATAGATGGAGGCTAGCTACTGTGTTCGGGTCCTTGATTTGTGTAACACCTCCACTCAGAGATTCATATAGGTTTCCCAATATCATTTCACTTAAACATATGTCTCGTCCATTGTGAAGTTGTGTGGTGACAGTGAGGTACTTCTTCGCTACTTGAAGAGACTTCTAGCAAAAAAACGCACTGTGATAGCCAAATCGTGAGGAATGTTATGTGCTCTTGGTCAGAAACTTCAGTGATGTCCTTGTCATGGAAATGATCAATAAAGTTGGGTTACGTGGGTTTGGCTGATGTGAAAGCTATTGTGTATGCATAATCTATTTCTGGGCTATATTTCGATCCAATTAGCTTTAGTCTTGTGATAACGGTTACATCGAAGATTGTAGGAGTCATCATCCCGTAGGGGAGATGGAAAGTGTAGTTGGTTATATCCCAGAAGTATATGGACAAACCAACATGGTCGAAAAATATGGAAGTCCCTTTTTTGACAACATGATGAGATCATAGATCCCTAAATACTTCCAGGTTTTGGCTTTGATTGGTTCTAATTTTGTCAACCAACTCAAATAAAGTGTGTTATCTTTAGAAGAAGGGGGTAGCCCTAAAGACCTTGAACTCGTCATTCATGTATCTTGGGTCTATGTTGTTTAACACTACACCATCAGTATATTCTACTTCTATCTTAATCTTATCAACTTGTCCTATAGATTTGCTCTTATGATAACTAGGCAAAAAGTCCCTAACCTTTTCAGTATCTATACTTAAAGAAGGAAAAGGGCCAAATAAAGCATAAGGTTTACCAGAAATGGTGATGGGATGAGTACCCGAGACTCATAAATCTACCTTTTCTCCTTCTCCATGGACACAAGGATGCATTCCTGGTTCTTCACCATTTTGGCCCAGCGAATGCAACAAAGTGAGGAAGTTGGGTTGAACTCTTCAAACCCTTTGATTTTTGAACTTTCTTGGAGTCCTTGACGACGGAGGTAGAAGACGTCATTATAGAGAATTTTGGGTTTGGTTTTCTTTTGGAGGTTAAGAGGTTGAAGAAAGTTAAAGTAGCAAGAGTGTTCTAGGAGCATGAAAAAGGAAATTTTTTCAGAGGGAAATTATTTATAAATATTGGAAGCTTAACGGGTCACTAATCAACATTTAATGGTTGATACTTTAGTGGGAAACATGTCTCACTAGGAGCAGAAGATGGGACGTTGGCAGTTATTGTCTATACCCCATTATCTCCTAGACTCTAGGAGACATGATGATGGCTAGTGGTTTTGTGCACTTTGAGGAGACATTTTAGAAACGCCATCATGACCATGACGTCATAAGAGTGGCTGACAGAAACTTAACAATTGTGAGAACGTGGGAATAACAAAGTGTTGTCAAAATTGCATCAAATCAAAGGAAGGCATCAAATGGTGCTTGATCGGAAAATTAGCAAGTGTACTATTTTTACCGATGTAGTAATAAAAGGGAGTTATCCCGAAGATCTATCTCGAGGACTGCGTACCGAAATAAGTTTTTCTGAATAAATTTCAATTGAACAAAAGTTTTGGTTGATAGTTTGATTTGAGATAAAATAGAATTAAAATACTAAAATGTAAACAAAGAATAGAGGTTGCACGAATATGAGAATAATGTCAGGGACGGTGTATAATTTGCAATGCAATGACATAATAATTTCTCGACTCTAAAGAGACATGCTTCAAACTTTATCTTTCCTATGTTCAAGATTGTTTTTCCAAAATTCCTTTAGAGAAAAACCTTTGGTATTCTTCCTCGACCCTAATTCCTCAATGGCCAAGGAAGAATATCAAGCAATAATTCTGACATAAAAATGGTTTTCACAGGGTATTCCAATTCCTCGGTAATATCTACCGTGATAAAAATTACGCAACAAAGTTAGGTTGGTTGGTTAGACCAAAACCTAACTACGATCAATTATCAAATTTTCCAAAAAGATAAAGCATTATGAACGTTGCATAAAATAAAGAAAATGGTTTAAACACATAATCTCATAGATTAATAATTCAAAAAGTCATTACAATAAGCAAATCAGGGACACCCCCTGGCATTGGGGGGTTTAGCCACTCATGTTCATAACAAAAATAAAAACTGAATAATGATATAGAGACATTACAATCAACGTTGGATCGGTTGGATCGTCAATTGCTTCCGCTCTTGATCAATCCTTCTTCTCCTTCGATATCCACTATAATCTCTCTCTCTATCGTAAAATCTCCCAAAATTCAAAAGTAAAAAGTGCTTTCTCTAAGTCTTAAACATCTAATATATCAGTCTTCAAAATACTCCGCGAAATGTCCAGATTGTCCTCCGAAAATATCTCATTCAGCATCATAAAAATAGCAGAATTTCTGTTTCTGGTTGTCACGACACGGGCCGTGTTGTGCAACACGGGCACCCGTGTTGTGCCACTGATTCTCCTCAAATTCTCATCTCCTTCAGAGGCCATGACACGGGCCGTGTTGTACAACACGGGCACCCGTGTCATGCTTCTGGTTTGATCCTTTTCAACCCAAGAACTCCTCTTCAAAGGCCTTCACAACACGGGCCGTGTTGTATGGCACGGGCACCCGTGTTGTGCTTCTGATATCTCTATTTTGCTGGTTTTTTAACACTCAGATCATCTTTGCGAAGGCTTCGAACAACCAACTAGATGCATACCTGAAAACACATCAACAAAACAACCAAATAACACATACCAAAGATAAAAATTGATAAAAAGACTAAAACTAGACTTGCATGCTAAAATAAGAAAACTACGACGAAAACGTGAAAGAAACACTTCAAACGACTGAAAGCATACGAAAAGAACAACGAAAATGGCTTGAAAAATACGACTAAAGATCACTGATCAGTGTTATAAAAAAAATCCATTTTCTTCAGTGTTGTCGAAAAGAACTTTTTTGGGGGCAATTTGTTAGCTCCTAAATTCGATGCCTGTATAATGAATAAATTGAGAGATTTCAACTAAAATTGTGTCTAGAAGAGTTGAGTCGAAACGTCCTTTCATATGCAAAGAAAAATACATTTTTGGGCTTAAGAGTATTTTGATCAGTTGAAGGTGTCGTTCGACAAAGTACTACTGAGGGTACTTCAACTAGAAGTTTGAAATTCAAATAAAGGAGAGAATGTTTTATTCTTATCTGTTTCTGAAAAGGTTATGTGGAACGCACTCAAGGATTGAAAACATACAGAGTGACATTTGTCTCGTTCTCGCTTGAGGACCGTTAATAGCGGTTATTTCAATTATTATAAATTGTCAGTTCTAATGTTAGGATTGGGGCGTGTTCAATTGTGTACAAATACTCTATTTTTACTCAAAGTATCAAGTGTCAAGAGAAACGAGTGTGAGATAAATGTACGTCGAATAACACCATTTTTATTCAATGCAATTTATCAAGTCTTCCCATTAAAGTTTATCTTTACTTTTCCAGTTTACTATATCTTCTTTACCAACATTTCGGTTCAAATTCTCTTGCAATTTAGCTTTAATTTACACTTTGAAAAAATATTTCTTTATTATTTTATGAACACTGTAGAAGTGTTTATTGTCATTTACATAATTTATTTAAAATATCAGTTAACACATGTCTTAGGATCAATCTGATCGATCCTATGAGTCACCAAAGTTAGATTTGGAAGATAGCGGTTGTTTAGAAAATTTCACAGTAAACACCCGTGTCATTCTATGTGTGTTCGGTTGCACGGAGAGAAAGGTAAACTTTGTTGAGGGGCGAGTCCTGGAGTTTTTTACCCGTGTGAATGCATCTTGTAGATAACATGGACGAATTGAAAATGATTTGCTTTTCTTGCCAATGCTCAAGGCATCAAAGTTTGTTCTGCTCGTTGGGCCGTCATACCTCTCTTTTTAACTTCTTCCCCTACCTCTGCTGCCTAGGCTACTATAGGTACCCTCATGATCGTCCAACTTAAAACTGTGACTCCCACTTTGTCTGTTAAAGATACACCATTGCCTTCTGCAATGCCCATTTATTTAATTAAATATAATTGTAGTATGTTGTGTTAAGTCGCATTGATTTAAGTTGATTTCCAAAATATCGGAATATTATGTTGATAATTATAAGTTGGTTTAAGTCGAATTTAATTAATTAAGTTGCTATAAGTTGTGGAATACGATATGGAATATTCTCCGGATATTGTTGGATATGTTGTTAGAATTGTTTGGACCATTTGGTTGATAATCAGAAGTTAATCGATTAAGTCGGGAATAAGTATTTATTTGTGAATTATTATTCGATCAATTCAGTATTGTCATGGATTAAGTCGTTAAGTCAGAATATTGCTCAGAAAGTCGAGGAAATAATATTATAAGTAAATTTTATTGATTATCGGAGCGTGTTGGTTAATAGGCTGAAATTGCGTCGGAATTAGCAATTAAAGGGGGTTTAAGAATTAAGCCCATTAGTATTATATTGGATTATTATTAATTTAATTAAAAAGGAGAAAATAAAGAATTAGTCAGAAAGAAGTAGCATGAGTGAGAAGAAGGAATCGTGGAAAAATTGGAGAACGAGGAAAAGTGGAGAAAACGGCTACGAGAAGTTTCCGTCGGGAAATCAAACCGAAAAGTTGATCGGAGATTCGAAGCGGCCACCAATTAAGGTAAGGGTGAGTTCGATTCTTATAATCAGGTACGAAATTCAATATTGTGATTGAGTTTGATTTGGGTAGTTAGGTTTGTTGAATCTGTACTGATATGAGTGATCTTCTAATTTTTGTTGTTGTGAATGTTTGTGTGAAAATCGATTATCGATGATTGAATTTTGTTGATGTTAATCTGTTTTAATTACGTTGGTTGTTGCTGGGAAAAATTGCGTTTGAAAATGTTTCTGAAAAAGTTGCAAATTTGGGGACGAAGACAGACCGGTAGAGTGGTGGCCAAGAGGCCATGTGGCGGATGCCACTTTGCATGTGTGTGTGTGTGTGGGGGGGGGGGGGTGTTGTCATGTGGCGGGTGCCACTTATTGTGGTGGCAGGAGCCATTTGTTCCTAATGTCTTATTCTATTAATTTATGAGCCACTTTGTTTACTAATGACTTATTTTGTTAATTTATTAATGTCATGAATCTTAGCTGGGTGTTATATATAATGCAAGACATGTAATATAATTAATTTAATTAATTAGGATGGAGATTTGAGGAAGTGGCGCAAGAGACTTGGTATTGTGGCAGGAGCCACTTGTGTAATTAATTGATTAATTTAAGTAATGGTTATTATGTATTGGTAGGCAAATGACTGAGTAAACTAACTTTGTTTCTTTTAAATGCATAGCCATGAATAATTATAGTTAGAGATCAAATATATGAAGTATTAATTAATTAAATGGATGGTATTTATTTAGGCTAATTATATATAGTGAAGTTAGGAAAATTTATAGAATTTCAGGAATTGTAGTCGTATCAGAAAAATCAGAAATCAGAGGATGTAATATAACAGTATCAGCAGGTAATACTGTGACTGAAGCTTTGACGGGAAATTATAAAAACCATAACTTTAGCAGAATCAGTAGAATTGGTAGCAGTAGGTGAGTCCATGACAAAAACCGATTAGCAAAACGCATAATTTCGATGATTGTGATAAATTCGTAATAAGTCGTAGAAAGTTAAAACAGTACCGGTTTACTCGGTTTAGCCGAATTAGACGAAAAACGAAGTTGTCTGGAAATTAACGAAATTAATTGGGGTAAGTCGGGTAAATTAAAAGTTGGTTTTTATTACGTTGTTTTGTCGAAATTGTGTTGTATAATCGATTTGCAGGCACAATTAAGTTGTTGTACGTTCCGATTTACGGAATGGTTCTAAAGTCGTTATGTTGGAGGCTTTTATGCCAAAGTTGAATATAGGTTGATTATGTTGTAAAATGTTGTTGAGTTGCTCATGTTGTCCACGTGGTTTTGTGTTGCCGAAGTTGTTGTGTTGTTCAAATTGGAGGCTTATTAGCCAACATTGATTTAAGTTGTTCATTTCGTATATGTTGTTTATGCTGCTGATGTTGATGATGTTATATTGTTTATGTTGTTGAGTCGTACATGTCACATAGCATATGCGCATTTTTAAGTCGGAGCCGTTGCTCACACCACGTTGGCCAGAATTGGCAATAATGTTGAAAGTTGAAGGCTTATGCCTTGATGCCTCGGTAAATTGGAAAAGTTATTAAGTTGAAGACTTATGCCTTGCAGATACCTCGATAACCTAATATATTGTTAGTTGAGAGATTTACTCCAAAGTTACCACATGTATTTGCATAGTTGAGTCGCATTGTGTTGCATTGTTGACGTTAGTTATGTGTTTATGTTGTTCAAGTTGATAAGTTGTTTATGTTGTTCAAGGTGATAAGTTGTATATGTCGTTCAAGTTGTTATGTAGTTTCAAGTTGATTAATGAATTGTGTTGATTAAACTGATTAATTAGTTCTTGTTGAATGTATGACTATGTAGTTTATATAGAAAATATTGATGGATATAATAGTGATAAAATAATTTGATAAAAGATGGATGATTGTTAAGTCGTTGTTTGTTGTTGATGTTGTGAAGTGGTGAATTGTGTGAAATGATTTTCTATGTATTGTGTTTCATATACTGTTTATAAATATCATAACTCACCCCTTCTGTTTGAATGTTACCCCTATGTTGGTAATATGCAGGTAGCTTGCAGGAAAATGGTTATCTTCATTAGTTCTAGTTGGTGTCGGTGCTCTGATACGTAATACTCGGGGAATGGACTCTTAGTTGTTTTAGGTGTTATTTTTAAGTTGTTTCAGTATGATTAAGTTGCTGCTAAGCTGTTTAAGTTGGGTAACATAATATACCATGTTTAATTGAATAATTGAAAATCAGCTGCAATGTTGTAAAATATGTTTTGATTTAAAGAATAAATAAAGTTGTTATTTTTCTCCCGATGTTTAAGTGTTATGTATCCATGTTGAATATGCGATAAATGTTTAATTGTGGTTTTTTCAAAGTTGAAAATGTGACATCTTATTTTAAGAGGTGATTTTTGAAACTCTGATTTATGAATTTCCGCCAAGTAGAATTGGGGTGTTACATTAGTGGTATCAAAGCAGGTCGATTTGTCCGGTCAATGTTGTCTAATGTCGTTGATTCATGTGTACGCGACATGTGTGTGAAACACTGTCAGTACTTGGTTTTTTGGTATTCTAGTCGTTGTCTGCAGGTGTTGGTTTGGAATTAAGTGGGGGAGAGGATTTCTCACGGACGTGATTGTTGGTATGTAGAAGTTGAATAAGTTATGTTGATTGCGAGAGTGCAAGGTTATCAAAGCGATGTTGTTATAGACCCACGAGAGTTTAGACTCGTGAATTCGTATCGGTCGGGTTTGAGAGGTGCGTAGTTTTTTGGATGGGAATTGTTAAGAAGGAGGATTCATCCCAAAGGAAATGAGAAGTGATATCAAGTCGGTAGATTATTACGCCTTAAGTGTAGTTGGATTAAAGTCGAGTAATTTACATAGTTGGATGTAAAGAAAGGATGATGGTGAATTTTGGAATCAAGAGAAAGAGAGAGAGATGAAACTTATGTTCATCAATCTCAAAATTCTAGTTTTTGCAATTTTGGAGCAGCTGTCACGAGAAGTGGCATAACATTTTACTCGTAATTCAGATTAAAGCGGTTCTGATCTTTTTGGAAAGCTTACAAAATTCTCTACAGTTTGCGTATAAGATTTGCATTCAGGAGGTGTGTGATAAGGGAGATAAGAGCATTTTAATAATTGGGTATGCTGCTGAATTTTGGAAAATTCTGCATACGAGAATTCTGAACCAGTCCCACTGCAAGGAGGATAACATTTTGCTCACGAGTCGAATTCAAGAGATTCTTGAAGTTTTGGAATCTGTACGAAATTATATTTGTTTTAGAATATAAGTTTGTGATTTAGAGGTCTTTATTGGAAGAGATAATGGTGTTCAAAGTTGAGCGTTTATGGCTAAAATTTGTGGAAAGATGAAGACGAGTGTGAAATGCTGATAAGGAATAACATGTTGGTGTTATAAGGAATGCAAAGGTATCGGAGAATGCATAGAGATGTGATTTATGTCGAATGAGGACGATTTAAGTGCTGATGTTAGATGATGGTAATGTTGAGAGGAAGACAGATGTTTGATTAGTGTTGTTAAGAATTTTAACTTGGATGAAAGTTGTAATTAGAGCGAACCGATTTGGACTGTACTCGGTGTTTGTGGCGACTCCGGTGTTAGAAGAATATATAAAGTTGCATTGTGCTACGAGCGTGTATAAGAGATTGTGTATCGGATTTTGGACGCGTTGGTATAATTGACAAAGTCAAAATTTAAGGAGATTAGGAAGACCTTGTTAAGCCTTAGAGAGTTGGTGGAGCATTATGCTTACGGACTTTGGGTACAAGTTGAAGTACGCTATTGTGTTGGGTAATGATGATTTATGATCCATTATGGTTGCTGGATGTCTATTGACAAATTGAGGGACTGATCACCCTTAATCTATTGTTGATAGTAGACAGAATCATAATTGATGGATAAATGTGTCATGTTAACTAGTATAGTATGTACGTTGAATTGGTTGAAGTCAAGTTGGGTGCTTGAGTATTGTTTGTGTTGTCGATGCATGTTATTATATGAGAATATTAGTTGGAGACTTGAAGTTTTCTTGAGATGATTCAAGAGGAAGGTATATGGAAACGTAGGACCATGATTGACAAGAATGTCGGATAGAGTTGAGTTGCAAAGTATTAGAAGAAGTGAAACTATACGTTGGTTTATTAAAGTGCGATTTTTGATTGGAACAAGAAGAGTTGTTTGGTTATGTTGATTCAGATAAGAATTTATGAAGGGTTGTATCAGTATGAGTAAGAATCGAGGACTCAGTATGTTGAATTAGTTGAAAGCGAAGAATATAAGTTATCTGGTCGGAATTTGTTGGACCTATGTGCCTTATGTTGTTATAATGATGTTGTGCATTCAAAATGATTTTGGAAGGGTGTGTTGTTAAAAGGTGGTAGAGTTGTAGTTGTATTGATGGTAATTGGGAAGTATAGGTATATCTTATCCAGGATTTGGAAGTAGATGCGGTTGTAATTACGTTGAACGTTCAAAGTTGTTGTCTTATGGATCTAAGTTAGAAGTACTCGGTAACTACAAGAGTTAGAATACCTGTTGGAACGGAATTCTAAAGGATTAAGTCGGAGGCTTTGTTGATATGTTGATTTTAGTGATTGTAAGTTGGAGTTAAACTCGGTAGACTTGGTAATTTGCAAGTAATCAGAGTGCACATTGAACGTGTGGTGTAGTACAATTGTTCTTAGGTGAATGACAATGATGTTAATAGCTTGGTTGTGTTAATATTATGTTTAAGTTGTGTGTTCTATTGTTAATCTGTTTTAAATTCTTAAGTTGGTTACTCGTTGTATTGAGTTGATAGTTGCCAAGTGTATTGATTGAGGGTTTCTTGTGTTGTTGATACCATTAACGTTGTGAATTATTGTTTGTAGTATCCGTAGGTTGCCTTCGGAGATGAGAGTTGATTAATCGGATGGAATAAGTAGTTGGAGTTGTTGAATCGGATTAATTTTCGAGGACGAAAATATTCTAAGTGGGGGAGAGTTGTAATGCCCGTTTATTTAATTAATTATTTAATTAAATATAATTGTGGTATGTTGTGTTAGGCCGCGTTGATTTAAGTTGATTTCCAAAATATCGGAATATTATGTTGATAATTATAAGTTGGTTTAAGTCGAATTTAATTAATTAAGTTGATATAAGTTGTGGAATACGATATGGAATATTCTTCGGATATTGTTGGATATGTTGTTAGAATTATTTGGACCATTTGGTTGATAATCAGAAGTTAGTCGATTAAGTCGGGAATAAGTATTTATTTGAATTATTATTCGGTTGATTTGGCGTTATGGTGGATTAAGTCGTTAAGTCATAATATTGGTCGGAAAGTCGAGGATATGATATTATAAGTAAATTTTATTGATTATCGAAGTGTGTTGTTTAATGGGATGGAATTGCGTCGGAATTAACGTTTAAAAGGGGTTTAAGAATTAAGCCCATTAGTATTATATTGGATTATTATTAATTTAATAAAAAAAGAGAAAATAAAGAATTAGTAAGAAAGAAGAAGCATGAGCGAGAAGAAGGAATCGTGGAAAAATTGAAGAACGAGGAAAAGTGGAGAAAACGACTACGAGAAATCGCAGTCAAAAAATCAAACCGGAAAGTCGATCAGAGATTCAAAGCGGCCACCAATTAAGGTAAGGGTGGGTTCGATTCTTACAATTGGGTATGAAATTCAATACTGTGATTGGGTTTGATTTGGGTAGTTAGGTTTGTTGAATCTGTACTGATATGAGTGATCTGCTGATTTTTGTTGTTGTGAATGTTCATGTGAAAATTGATTGTTGATGATTGAATTTTATTGATGTTAATCTGTTTTAATTACATTGGTTGTTACTGGAAAAAATTGCGTTTGAAAATGTTTCTGGAAAAGTTGCAAATTTGGTGACGAAGACAAACCGGTAGAGTGGTGGTCAAAAGGCCATGTGGCGGGTGCCATTTTCATAAGTGGTGGGTGCCACTTTGCATGTGGGGGGATATTGTCATGTGGCGGGTGCCACTTATTGTGGTGGCAGGAGCCATTTTTTCCTAATGTCTTATTCTATTAATTTATGAGTCACTTTGTTTACTAATGGCTTATTTTGTTAATTTATTAATGTCATGAATCTTAACTAGGTGTTATATATAATGCAAGACATGTAATGATTAATTTAATTAATTAGGATAAAGATTAGAGGAAGTGGCGCAAGCCACTTGTATTGTGGCAGGAGCCACTTGTGTAATTAATGGATTAATTTAAGTAATGGTTATTATGTATTGGTAGGCAAATGATTGAATAAACTAACTTAGTTTCTTTTAAATGCCTAGCCATGAATAATTATAGTTAGAGATCAAATATATGAAGTCTTAATTAATTAAGTGGATGATATTTATTTAGGCTAATTATATGTAGTGAAGTTAAGAAAATTAATAGAATTTCATGAATTGTAGTCGTATTAGAAAAATCAGAAATTAGAGGATGTAATATAACAGTATCAGCAGGTAATATTGTGACTGAAGCTTTGATAGGAAATTATAAAAACCAGAACTTTAGCAGAATCAGTAGAATTGGTAGAAGTAGGTGAGTCCATGACAGAAACCGATTAGCAAAATGCAGAATTTTGATGATCGTGATAAATTCGTAATAAGTCGCAGAAAGTTAGAAACAGTGCAGGCTTAGTCGGTTTAGCCGTTAGCCGAAAAACGAAGTTGCCCGAAAATTAACAAAATTAATTAGGGTAAGTCGGGTAAATTAAAAGTTGGTTTTCATTACGTTGTTTTGTCGAAATTGTGTTGTATAATCGATTTGCAGGTATAGTTAAGTTGTTGTACGTTTCAGTTTACGAAATGGTTCTAAAGTCGTTATGTTGGAGGCTTTTATGCCAAAGTTGAATATAAGTTGATTATGTTGTAAAACGTTGTTGAGTTGCTCATGTCGTCCATGTTGTTTTGTGTTACCGAAGTTGTTGTGTTGTTCAAATTGGAGGCTTATTAGCCAACGTTGATTTAAGTTGTTCATGCCATATATGTTGTTTATGCTGCTGATGTTGATGATGTTTGTTTATGTTGTTGAGTCGTACATGTCTCATAGAATATGAGAATTTCTAAGTCGGAGTCGTTGCTCACACCACGCTGGCCTTAATTGGAAATTATGTTGAAAGTTGAAGGCTTATGCCTTGATGCCTCGGTAAATTCGTAAAGTTATTAAGTTGAAGGCTTATTGTCGCTCCCGGGATTTTCATCCTAGTACAAACGCGAAAGTGGCGTGGAAAGGTTAGAGTCGCCAGCCAGACATTTTTATCCCGAATGAATGGGAAAGGTAATGTTGCACAAACCTGAGGAAGAAGGAAAGGACAAGGTCCTGCGAACCAAAGATCTGAGTTCGGGAGTCGGTTACGACCTGGGAAGGTATTAGCACCCCAGATCGTCCGTCGTACCCGACGGGATCCACGCTTGCTTGTTTTGTTTCAAAGGGTGAGAAATAATATGCTGCTGAAATGAAATAATGGCTATCTGGAATGGAATGGAAATGAGAAAGGAACCGGAAATAAGAAAATGGAAAGAAAAGGGAAATGTAGGGAAAATAAAGAATGTGCTCGAACGGGCCCTACCCCGCTGCCTACGTACCTCATCAGGATAATGAGGATCAGAGTCGACGTAGTTCGCCTAACCTAGGCGGGAACTATTTATTTGTGTTTTTTACAGCTGGAACTGCGTATGTCTATGCTCAGGTGTTGCAGGCTCGTCTGGTACGAGTGCGTTTACCGTCTTGCATGCGAGACAAGTCGTCGCGAGTTCGCGTTGTGATTGAGTGAGATGAGAAGAGAAGTTCCCGCAGGATAGTCGGTTATTGTTTGTTTTTTCCTTTTAAAAGAAGTGTTTTGAATTTTTGTTTGTGAACTGTCTTGTACTAAGACCTATCCATCGCGAGAAGTATTTACACCTCGCCCCGAAACAGGACGCGTATAAACACTCCGCAACAAAGTCTCGTGTCGTACGAGATTGTTCGGTTTTTATTAAGTGTTTTATTGATTTTCTTTTGAGATGAGAAAGAGAATGACTCAAGTTGATACAAGGAAAAATCTAAGGGACTAAGACTCAATCCTAATGTGTTATGTATTTACAAAGTGGTCCTAATGGTTAGTGAGGTTTTCTATTCCTAATGGAAACTTAGAACTATTAGAATTCAACTTACTTCTTAATGAAGTTAAGTTGATTCTAAGAACAATGGGGAAGCCTATACAAGTTATAGAAATAAAAGTAAGGCAAAACAATGAAATCAACTATGAGAAATAATATTCTAAAAATGCCTTAAAGGCATGAATAATAAATAGTCTTATTTATTTATTCTATTTCTATATGGAAATGAATTTTATACTAAAGTCTAAATCTAGGTCAAACTTAATATTCATCCTAAAACAAATTAAACTAAACCTAAGCCTAATGTTAAATTCTATGACTAAAATTAATCTAGACTATAATTATTATTATTTTTTTGTATTGAACTATGTTGTTATTATTTTTTAGTGGCCTAAACTAATGGAATTATGCATAACTAGGCCTAAACTAATATTCTAAAAAAATACTAAACTTCTAAAAAAAATTGTGAAACTTAAACCATGTGATCCTAACACTATCTAAAATAGTATACTAAGAGGGATTCTAAAAATACTTATTTTTCCTATGCCTAAAAAATTATTTAATTTCAGCTAAGATTAACCATTATTTCCTAAGGATTATTCCATTAAAACCTAAGATAAAAGGTCCTAAAAATTCCATAAAAAATATCCTAAGAACTATTATGAGTCTTCTAATTACAGAAAAAAGAATGGCTCAAAAAAGTTGATGGAAGTTACTTAAATAAAATAAACAAAATTCAGCACAATTAAGAAGAAATTCAATAAAGCTAAATAAAAGAATAATTCAGAATTTATTCAAAAATAATCAAATTCCAGAAAATAAAAATGTCACAAATTTCTAAAATGACTTATTAAGCTACTTAAATTTTTTAGGAATTTTCTAATGATTTTTAATATTTTTTATGAATTTAATTCTAACTATGATTAACTTAAATTAAAAGGAAAAGGGTGCATTAAAGTGGCGAATCGAGATTACTTACTTGAATGACGTGTCGATTCTTCACATAAAAGAAATCCGAAAAACCTTAAGCAAGGCCTTGTAGTCTCCTATGAGCAAAATAAATGCCCATCTTCCATAATCATTGTGAAGCTTTGGCCATAATCGAGGTCGATCCGTATCGATTTGAAACGTAAACACTTACATCCAATAATTAATGCATAACGAATAATTAAAATTAAGGCAAAGAATTCTAATTAAAATTGACAAAAAAACAAAGATTAAAATATTAATGCCTAAAAAATATTTTTCAAGAAAATCAATTATCAATTTTTAACAAGAAGAATAATTAGGCATTTTCCATAAGAAATTTCTATAAACCAAGAACACAGAGGTACATATTGAAAAATATGGTGGGAATAATGTTCAGGGCCTAAAAGCCCAAATCCCTCATACTCTTGGCGCAAGTGGGGGTGTCGAACTGAAAGAGGGAGTGCAACCAGGGCCAAAAATAGGCCCAAGAAGCCTGTCCCCAAAATAAACCCGCAGGGGTGGTGAGAATGAAATTGAGAGTGGTGTAGATAGAGAATCCATGGAAAAGGCCCAATGACATTTGAAGTGAGGGGCGAAGGAGATGCAGAAGAATTAGAGAGTGCAGATAGTAGGAAGCACTGGGCTGAGGGAGAGTTCGACCCGGTCCAACAAGCCATTGAGTTCACATAACCTTCCAAAAACCACAAACCCTAAATATGATCCCTTCGGTCTTCTTCCTCAATGTGTTACGGCGCCGCCGTCACCTTGTTCTCCCTCCGTCTCATTCTTCATCAAATTCACCGTCGGAATACTCACTCCATCCGGCGATGCCGCGAGGTCCTTGGTTCTTCGTCTCCGCCGCGACATGTTCCGTCTTCTTCTCATATTCATCGCCGACGAACAAAAAGCTCAGCCCTCTCAGAACTATGGCTGAAATCAATGCCTTCCCTCGACCCAGACAACATTAACAAGACTAGCACGAAATCGCTCTATCATCCTAGCTCGATTCCAACCATCACTTGCTCTACCCTTCGAATCTGTGTCGATTTCGAAACGGTGAATCAACCTACTTGCGTTCCCTTTCAAATCGCGAATCGCACACCGAGACGAGTATGATAAGGTCCACCTGTGAAGGATGAATCTCTTGCTGCTCAGGTACAAATCGCCCTCTGGAACGTTCTTCCATTTCCCCTTTGTTCTTGTGATTAATCTCAAGCCATTGCGTTATGCGTGTCTTTTCTGAAACTGACATGGAATCTTGTTGTAGGGGAACAAACCGGGAAGATGAGGACGCACTGATGAGGTGCGATTAAGTCTCGAATCACTGAAACTATTTGCTGAGGAGTTCTTGTATGATTTTGCAGAGTCGTCGTTGTAGGTGAGTTCTTGCTTAACCGCTCTTGTTGGATTTTATGTAGAAATTTGATTGTTTTTGAATTCCTGCAGGTGCGATTGGAGTTGAGTTTGAAGCAATTTCACAAATTGCTGAAAGTTGGTGTGCTCTGAAGGAAGATCGTGATGATTTGTGATGAGATTGATGAAGAGGTTGGTTGAAAGTGTTGGTTGAAACTGTGAGAGGAATTGAAGAAGAAATCCATTGGTTTGAAGCTCTTTGAAGCAGAACCAGGATTGAGTATTGATGGTGAAAACCGAAAAGCATTGAAGAGAAAAGGTTGTGAGGATTGGAAAAAATGGTGGAATTTGGGAAGTTGTCAAGAAGCCGAACCAATGATTGAGAAGCTACTGATTTATATGGACTGCTTGAAGATGGTAGTTCTGGAGTGTTCTCAGGTAGCTTCTAGAATTTTCTGTTAGGGTTGTTATGAATCGGTTTTGGTTCTGTTATTTTTGTTGTGAGTTAGTTGCAATTCAATTATCAATTTCCATTTCCTCTTTCAATCCTGTTATGAAGCTGGTTTTTCTTTCTGACTTTTGGTTACCAAAAACTCGGTTAGGGTTAGTCACATGTTAAATGAAATTTGTTAGGATGCTGTTAGTTAGTCCGGTTAACTAATTATGGATGAATTATTTTAATTTCTGTCCTGCTTTCTTTGATTACAGGTTGACAAATATTGATGAAGGAAAGGATTGAAGACTGACATTTTGTCATGTTTGAAAGAGTTAGTGCAAGCTGAACAAGGAACTGATATCCATGGGCATTACGTATATTCTCTCGCAACCTGACTGTGCCAGCCTCAGATCTGTATGACGAATCAACACGCTTGAGTAGCAAATCAACAATGCCTACGGTATAAGCAGAATCCCAGAATCAGGATCAAAATCTTTCACGGCCAATAACAAAAGCTTTTATCAGGGATGCCTGCGGATGTATTTGGTTGTGCTTCCCTTGCCATTCGCCAAAAGAAGACCAAGTATTTGCATAAAATGTCCATGAAGTTGTATGTTGAGCAATGGAATAAGTCCTTCCTTATTACGTAAGAAAACGATCAAAGACCCCTTGGCAACCATATGAGAAAGTAACTGAAATGAAATCACCCTCTATCAAACTTTGAGCTGCCGATGAATGGCTTGCTAGTGCTTTCATGAAATGCACTACAATTCCCTCTACCTCGAGCCGCCAGTTTTTTCTAATATCACTATTATATATTTTTTGTATTTTTATTGTATTTGTAACAGCTCTCTCAACTAATTCCATACTGAAACTTTCTATGCATTTCTTTGTAATATATTTCTATTAAATTTTCTGGAACAGCTTTACTCTGTAACTAACTGAACCCCCTTCCTGTGGATCAAAGTTTCCTCCCCCCTTTCTTTTTACTAAGAATTCTGGTTTTATGTTACCCAATACATTGATGTAAGTGGGCTCTTAATGTGGATCAACTTAATTCTGACTCCCACCAAAACAACTTCTCACTCTAATTGCACTAGCATTTCTTCCATAATTTAACTTGAGGATACTGTGATATATCAATATTCACCTCACTAATACCAATCAACATGACAAAATCATGCGAATACCATATTTATCAAACCTCAACATGTTCAATATCTTCCCTTTTAGATGACTTGGATTTAAAAAAAAAAAAAAAGAAAAAGAAATTGAATAGAATTGATCCTAATTAAATGTATATGAATTGATGACATGACAAAATGAATATTATCGAATTGGAAAATGAAATGGCTAGTCGTAAAAAGAATGGATTTGGAATGTGGAGGAACTATTGACAATAGAATTGAATGGAAACTAGGCTTGTATGAGATGGGCCTTAAATGGGCCAACTTTAAAGTGTGCTTAGAAATTGGTCGTGAAATTAATAAAATATGGGATCGAAGAGAAAGTGAACTTTTGTCATGTGAGCTGAGAACAAAACAAATTTGAATAGAGACATGGATTTAATAGATTTTGATGAGTTTTGACGTCGAAAATAGTAATGATATTTGAATTGATGATGACATCATCATAACTGTGCATTCTCCCTTATCTTGACACAAATCCTTCGACATGCTCCACTCTTAAGCCATTTGCTGCCACAATAAATTCCTCATGATCCCGAATCATTATTCAGCAAACATACGAATTCAAACCAATATTCTAGTATCCTTAACCTCCATTGATGAAATGCCCTTGAGATCAAATCATGAACAAGAATTCCAGTATCTCCTAGAGATATTCAATGAAGAAGAACACAACTTGAGGCGTTACAGAGAGCCAACACCCTTATTCAAAGCGAACTTGATCAAACACCTCAAGAATAGATCAGCTCTATTAGCAAATATTCTCCACCCATTCAATCTTTGACAGATACAGATAAAGTAAGAAACCCTAATTTCCTTGAGCCCTGATCACATGCCTTATGAAATAATGAAATGAACTACTATGATGTTGATGATCTGGTGAGAAATGCAGATGAGTGCGAAATGACGAGCCAATATAGGGAATAAATATAAGGGCAAATTTTGAGGTATTACAGCTGCCCCTATTCAATCATCTGCAGACTTGAATGAATAGTTGCAAAAGCTTTTAGACGTTCAAGGTATGGAGTGATTGAATACTCGAATAAAACCTGAAAATTTGCCCATTGAGGGTAATGGAAATGCCATCTACCCATTTATTTATTTATGTCTTTCTGTTTTTGACCTCTGAATAGGTAGCGAAACTAGAACCAAGTGGAAATATGCTGGGAAGGATGCCATCCTCGAATGACCACTCGCACGGGATCCTCGGATCCAGTACTAAAACCATCCTTGAATAGAAACATGATAGTATATCGGTCGCAGGCGATAACCATCAACAACAAAGACTGACCTCGGACAGACTTTGCAAAAGAGACAAACTGACCTCGATCAATAAGCTCAAAAAGTGAACTACTATCCTCGAATAATAGCCACAAACAACAAGACCAACCTCGGAAGGACTTGAAGAAAGGGAATGCCATCCTCGAATGACAATCCAAAAGATCCTCGGATCTAACACGAAACCATCCTCGAATGGAGACGCAAAGGTATACCAGCCTCGACTGATAACCAAACACAAAGCTGACCTCAGACAGACTTTGCAAAAGAGACAAACTGACCTCGATCAATAAGCTCAAAAAGTGAACTACTATCCTCGAATAATAGCCACAAACAACAAGACCAACCTCGGAAGGACTTGAAGAAAGGGAATGCCATCCTCGAATGACAACCCAAAAGATCCTCGGATCCAACACGAAACCATCCTCGAATGGAGACGCAAAGGTATACCAGCCTCGACTGATAACCAAACACAAAGCTGACCTCAGACAGACTTTGCAAAAGAGACAAACTGACCTCGATCAATAAGCTCAAAAAGTGAACTACTATCCTCGAATAATAGCCACAAACAACAAGACCAACCTCGGAAGGACTTGAAGAAAGGGAATGCAATCCTCGAATGACAATCCAAAAGATCCTCGGATCTAACACGAAACCATCCTCGAATGGAGACGCAAAGGTATACCAGCCTCGACTGATAACCAAACACAAAGCTGACCTCAGACAGACTTTGCAAAAGAGACAAACTGACCTCGATCAATAAGCTCAAAAAGTGAACTACTATCCTCGAATAATAGCCACGCAAAACAACAAGACCAACCTCGGAAGGACTTGAAGAAAAGAAATGCCATCCTCGAATGGAAACGCAAAGGTATACCAGACTCGAGTGATAACCCAAACACAAAGAAAATAGGACAAGATGGAACGGGATCATTGTACTTAAATGATAACCCGAAACGTGACCGTTGTATTGAAACGGAGACACGAGGAAATGAGATTGTTGTACGGAAACAAAACTCAAAGACGAGACCATTGTACTTAACTGGAGACTCGGATGAAATGGGATCGTTGTACTTAAACGAGAGCCCGAGATGCGACCATTGTACTGAAACGGAAGCATGAGAAAATGAGATTGTTGTACGGAAACAATGCTCAAATGGGGATAACAACAAAACTTGGTAGAAGCATCCATCCTGGGAAATGAAGTTGAATTCCGTGGGGAACATATCAATCTGATGGGAGATATAACAGGTCTCATGTAATATACCTCAAAACTGGCCCATGCTGGTATGCATATGTTTGGATTTATGGCGTAATGCTCCATGATGATGGAAATGCTACGCTTTGGAGGATGCAAATGCGATGATGATGCAAATGACAATGCAAAGGAGATCTCCTGATAAGGAGACTGCAGGTATCCCAGATAACTTGGCTGGGGAGAAACGATGATCACTGCATTGATCTGGTTTGTCCTGATGAGGGGAAAACAACTCTGCGGGGAAAATTGTTAATAATTCACTGGCTCTGAATAGCCGCCACTGCCAAAAATAAATTGGACTTTGAGATTGGAGCGCCAAGACCCTGTTGGAGATGGACCCTTCTTGAACTCTGGTGGGGAACCAAAGGCATGATACTGTTGGGGAGGCAAAACACTCCTTATACTGCTGAGAATTGCCCCTGTTTGAAGGGAAACTTCTGCTTGGGGATGATACCCACTCTCTGCTACCTTATTGAGAGATTTCAACTTCCACCTCTACTGGGGATGATGGAGGATGTCAATGATAAAGCTTCCTGCTGAAGATAAGAGCTCAAGTTGCCACTTGCTGGGGATAAGAGATAAATCCTCTCATGTTGGGAATGAGAGATGTTAGGCGTCTCATGCTGGTGATGAGAGACGATGATATCTTTTTGCTCAAGAAGTAACCTTCCATTTGCCGCACTACTGGAGAAGGAATTGTCTAATGAGACTTGCTAAGGAATTTTGATCAATGAAGCTAGCTGATGAAATAACTCTTGAAGTATTGTGCTGACAATGGCTTCGCTTCCAGCCTCTGGGTTGATAGATCGCCAACTAATCATGATTGAACAATGGTTCTCTGAAATTTTCAACTCGCCTCAGACTAAGGTCCATCGGAAGAAAATGTCTCAAGAGGATTTTACAGAAAACATGACATATAAAATGCCTCAGTGTCTTCAAACTCTTGGAGAGATTCGTTGGATCTCGAAATAACTGCCCCAGACTGCATGGTCTGTGCAAGAATTTGCCTCGCAAGGATTCATGAAGAACCTCATATCACTGTGAGATATTCTGCCCCAGTATATTGAACTCCGGATAGGTGCTTTTGATAAACCGTCTTCGGGAGAGAATAACTTCTAGTGCTCTTGGGGTGGCCTGCCCCAGTACGAGCCTTGAAGTGATCACCTCTGAATGACTGTGCTTTGAAGAAAACACACAGATCAATTGTTCTTTGAGAGATTGGATCTCGAAGTAATTGCCCCAGCTTGGCTGAATTTTGAAGAGATTGCTCGACATGATTGCCCCAGATTAATCGACTCTTGCTACGAGTGTTGGGAAAATCCCTACTCAATGGAGTTTTCTTGAAAAGTGCACCTCGACAGATTGTCCTTCGGAAGTTTCAGACTTCTCAATTTGGCAAGATTAAGCTTCTGGACTGAAGTTTTGTATGTGAATTTTTATGATGCCAAACAAATGTATGCAAGCAGAAAATGTTTATTCTAAGAATGAAAATTCTAATGCAACACACATGTCAATCTTGAAGTTTTACTGAAAAAAGATGTCGCCAACCTTTGTGAGCGGATCACTGGTTAAGATACGACATTAATTTTTTTGAATAATAGAAAGCATGCACATGCAACACCAACAAAGATCTCTCAACATCACTCATAGGAGTCAGGAACGCGGTCTCGTGGTAGTACGCTCTCAAAAATAACCTTGTTTCAGTTAGGACTTTTGAGGGTTGTATCGTGGCCTGGTTCACGGTTATAAAAATAAAGGATATAGGCTCAAAGTTTATTTGTGCCCACCCATCTTCGTGATGTTCTCCATTCCTATGTTCAGCTAGCTTTCATAAGCGTTCACTTCTCAAAAAAGGTTTTGTGATGGTTGAGGAACCAATTACACTAACGATTTAAGCACCAAACAGGTTGTTGTTGGGAGTCAGTCACCCCTTAGTCTTTTGTGTCTGTGCCACACGACTTTGTTCTTGTTTGAGGATCTTTCTTGTGTAATCCTTTTCGTCTTTCGCTTTTGCATTATTTTGATTATCCCTAACTTTTGCCTGGACTGATTCTTGTGAATCTTTGATTGTGAAGTCCAGCGGGATGCCCCAATTTTTGCCTAAGTCGCTTGTTTTCAAGTTCCGACTTAGCGGGCTTTCTCATTCATTTTTTTTCAATTCTTCTTTTTTTTTTTTTTGAACAAATCGTGTGACACTGTTTACTTTGAAAGGGTTGTGACTGTCTCACTTCTTGATTGAGGTGGTTTCCGATCTCTGAACCTCTTGCTTGGGTTAACCATTGTTGTTTCTGGTCATTGGACCTCCTGATTTGGTACAACGAAAGGTAATGGATCCTCAGATTTGTACTCCTTTTCGAAATTTGAACGCTCGGTCAAACTAACTGACGCCTATCCTGCCCCTGGGTTAAATGCAAGGTTTTTTTTATGCGAAAAGAAACTCCCACTTCAAGGCTCAAACGGGTTGGCGAGGGTCTATCTCCCTTATATCTCCGGTGTTTAGGATTTGAAACAATGCCTGTACATCGTCAACAGGGTCTTTCTCAAAAGCGAACAATTAGAGTTTTTGCGTTTTCATTTCGTCATCCTCCCTGATAGAGTTTAAGCACAACAGTTGGTATTGCAATGCACATACACAAAATCATGAGTGAATACGAATGGATTACTTCAAGAAAAACATGTGCATTTTATTATGGTTAACATTCAAAAACAAATAAGTTTCATGCATGCATACAAATGTTTAAACAAACAATATAAACTACAAATGAAAATGCAGTAAAGAAGCTGAACATTGCCATCATTGAGGAGACTTGACTCCGTCTGGACTTATTGCTTCTGAAGATGCCCTTGCAAACTAGGATGCCAATTTGATAGGGAGATTTCAATATGTGAGCAGACCTTCTGGCATGATGACCTTTGAGTCGGCCAAATTTTGCATCTTGTACTTGAACACATCATAGTTGTCAATTGTATGCCTAAATGCCCCTGAGTGATACTTGCATCTAGCCTTCACATCATGGTGGTCATTATTGAGGAGGTTTGACTCCGTCTGAACTTATTGCTCTCAGAGACTTTCAGCAGTCAGTAGTCTGGGTGTTTACTCAATCAAATTCGCGACCTTGTCTTCACCTTTGTCTCTGAAAGACTTGCAATTTTCAATTAAATGGCCAGGTGCCCCAGAATGATAGTCATACTTGGCATTGAAACCCCAAAGGAAGCTTTGTCGGAGACAATCCTGATGCAGTTAGCTCAACCACTCTAAATTTGCGTAAATGAGGAAACTTATTGCACGTACGTCATCAGAATATGATCAAACTTCTTCTCAAGTGGTTTTGGCCTTTACCCATATGTTCTTTCCCTAGGAATCTCTTGGGAAACTGAGGTTGGATGCTAACAAATGAGATCTGGAGGGAAGAGGTTGATAAATTTAATAAATAAGGTTACTCGGAAAGATCTGATTTGATCTCCTGCCTACGTATCTCCATTGACCAATGGAGAATCAGAGCAGCGTAGTTCCCCTCAATAGGGATGAAAATAGCTTCGTTTCTTTGACACCACATTCAAGATTTCTATAACCAAACTCATCTGAGTCTTCACCTAGTTGACTTCCTGTTTCAACAGTTTCTGATTCTGAAATAAAGCTTATACTTCTGCCCTGAATGGCCTCAGCTGGGTCTTCCTTCGATTACCTCCGCCCGGAGTTGCTTCAAATACATACCTTGATGAATGTGATTCAAGTTATCCATTCTGATGAGAAATCAAGTCAGAAAAAGAATGTGTCTCTGAACACCTGTCAAGAATGCAAGGATGTATGTAAATGCCATGTTCAATTATTTCTGAGGAATCTATCTGCTTTGATTCAAATTTTGATACAGAAAGATCCAACAACATGATTCAGATATGTGATCCTCAGAAATAACTGAACATGTGTGTAGAAATGCTATGATGTCATGTATGCAACAAACGTGTGATCAATGGTGTGATGTTGGTGTTGAGCAGTGAACCAACTGTTTGTATAGAACCCCAATAACGGCACCATCTCTGTATAGAACCCCATAATTGAGAACCCAATAACTGTAGAACTGGATCACATAATAGAATAGTCACTGATGGTGTTGAAGTTGAACAACGAGCCAAGTATCTGTGGAGAGTCACAATATCAAGGTCATAATGGTAATCACAGTAACAATTTCTCTGAATAGAAATCCCAGATCTCAGAATCAAAGAACCATAGAACACTGAACAATACTGGCAAAGTGGATATGTTGAAGTTTAGGGTTCCTGCAAACCTGTAAACCCCTCCCAATCTCACGGGTGTGCTACTCGGGTCAACATCACGGACTCTCAAAGCCGAATAGCAATAATACGTTCACCATTTCCGAGAAATGGCTCATGACCAAATCAGGGAATCGGTTTGGCATTATGTACTACTCAGGGAGGTCTCAGCTGAGTCCGGAAAAACAAGCATCCCTCACAAGTTTCCAGCTTCAAGCACTGAATCGAGAAACAATAGTACATTCATCCCGAAGGGTACAATACTATCGTCATACGAACAGTTTGCTTTAACTGAATTCCTATGAGAGAACCAGGCCATCCTATGCGATTTCCCAATGGACCCTCGGATGCGAGTGGGTTTGCCAACAAATGTGGTCTGCCACTGTCATCACTGGAGAGGGGTGTTCCCATTAAGGTCCTCGAAGATCGGTCACCAGATGCACATAACTATCAAGGTCGTACCCTGAAGTGAGGTAATCCCCACACAGAATAGTTCCAAGACGGTCGCAATCTGGGTGTGGAACACATCGCCACCCATCATGGTGAGATACCATAAGAGTACAATGTCTGTCCACGCTAATCCTATGGTGCACTCAAGCCGGGTATTTGGCTTATCTCACAGTAACTCCCACCCACAGAAAAAATGAAAACCAGCACAGCCAGACAGTCCAGTATAATATGATGCATGGAAAATAAAATACTGAAAGCGGTAAATAAATGCGATAAAGTAAAGCTGTAAATAAAACTGTAAATGAAAACAGTAAAGCTAAACTAAAGCACCAACAGCAAACAGATGAACACCCAAATAAACAAAACCAAACAGGCGCTAGGATTGACTCTACAAGGGAAACCGGAAGAATCAGGTTAGTCCCCAGCAGAGTCGCCAGCTGTCGCTCCCGGGATTTTCATCCTAGTACAAACGCGAAAGTGGCGTGGAAAGGTTAGAGTCGCCAGCCAGACATTTTTATCCCGAATGAATGGGAAAGGTAATGTTGCACAAACCTGAGAAAGAAGGAAAGGACAAGGTCATGCGAACCAAAGATCTGAGTTCGGGAGTCGGTTACGACCTGGGAAGGTATTAGCACCCCAGATCGTCCGTCGTACCCGACGGGATCCACGCTTGCTTGTTTTGTTTCAAAGGGTGAGAAATAATATGCTGCTGAAATGAAATAATGGCTATCTGGAATGGAATGGAAATGAGAAAGGAACCGGAAATAAGAAAATGGAAAGAAAAGGGAAATGTAGGGAAAATAAAGAATGTGCTCGAACGGGCCCTACCCCGCTGCCTACGTACCTCATCAGGATAATGAGGATCAGAGTCGACGTAGTTCGCCTAACCTAGGCGGGAACTATTTATTTGTGTTTTTTACAGCTGGAACTGCGTATGTCTATGCTCAGGTGTTGCAGGCTCGTCTGGTACGAGTGCGTTTACCGTCTTGCATGCGAGACAAGTCGTCGCGAGTTCGCGTTGTGATTGAGTGAGATGAGAAGAGAAGTTCCCGCAGGATAGTCGGTTATTGTTTGTTTTTGCCTTTTAAAAGAAGTGTTTTGAATTTTTGTTTGTGAACTGTCTTGTACTAAGACCTATCCATCGCGAGAAGTATTTACACCTCGCCCCGAAACAGGACGCGTATAAACACTCCGCAACAAAGTCTCGTGTCGTACGAGATTGTTCGGTTTTTATTAAGTGTTTTATTGCTTTTCTTTTGAGATGAGAAAGAGAATGACTCAAGTTGATACAAGGAAAAATCTAAGGGACTAAGACTCAATCCTAATGTGTAATGTATTTACAAAGTGGTCCTAATGGTTAGTGAGGTTTTCTATTCCTAATGGAAACTTAGAACTATTAGAATTCAACTTACTTCTTAATAAAGTTAAGTTGATTCTAAGAACAATGGGGAAGCCTATACAAGTTATAGAAATAAAAGTAAGGCAAAACAATGAAATCAACTATGAGAAATAATATTCTAAAAATGCCTTAAAGGCATGAATAATAAATAGTCTTATTTGTTTATTCTATTTCTATATGGAAATGAATTTTATACTAAAGTCTAAATCTAGGTCAAACTTAATATTCATTCTAAAACAAATTAAACTAAACCTAAGCCTAATGTTAAATTCTATGACTAAAATTAATCTAGACTATTATTATTATTATTTTTTTGTATTGAACTATGTTGTTATTATTTTTTAGTGGCCTAAACTAATGGAATTATGCATAACTAGGCCTAAACTAATATTCTAAAAAAATACTAAACTTCTAAAAAAAATTGTGAAACTTAAACCATGTGATCCTAACACTATCTAAAATAGTATACTAAGAGGGATTCTAAAAATACTTATTTTTCCTATGCCTAAAAAATTATTTAATTTCAGCTAAGATTAACCATTATTTCCTAAGGATTATTCCATTAAAACCTAAGATAAAAGGTCCTAAAAATTCCATAAAAAATATCCTAAGAACTATTATGAGTCTTCTAATTACAGAAAAAAGAATGGCTCAAAAAAGTTGATGGAAGTTACTTAAATAAAATAAACAAAATTCAGCACAATTAAGAAGAAATTCAATAAAGCTAAATAAAAGAATAATTCAGAATTTATTCAAAAATAATCAAATTCCAGAAAATAAAAATGTCACAAATTTCTAAAATGACTTATTAAGCTACTTAAATTTTTTAGGAATTTTCTAATGATTTTTAATATTTTTTATGAATTTAATTCTAACTATGATTAACTTAAATTAAAAGGAAAAGGGTGCATTAAAGTGGCGAATCGAGATTACTTACTTGAATGACGTGTCGATTCTTCACATAAAAGAAATCCGAAAAACCTTAAGCAAGGCCTTGTAGTCTCCTATGAGCAAAATAAATGCCCATCTTCCATAATCATTGTGAAGCTTTGGCCATAATCGAGGTCGATCCGTATCGATTTAAAACGTAAACACTTACATCCAATAATTAATGCATAACGAATAATTAAAATTAAGGCAAAGAATTCTAATTAAAATTGACAAAAAAACAAAGATTAAAATATTAATGCCTAAAAAAGATTTTTCAAGAAAATCAATTATCAATTTTTAACAAGAAGAATAATTAGGCATTTTCCATAAGAAATTTCTATAAACCAAGAACACAGAGGTACATATTGAAAAATATGGTGGGAATAATGTTCAGGGGCCTAAAAGCCCAAATCCCTCATACTCTTGGCGCAAGTGGGGGTGTCGAACTGAAAGAGGGAGTGCAACCAGGGCCAAAAATAGACCCAAGAAGCCTGTCCCCAAAATAAACCCGCAGGGGTGGTGAGAATGAAATTGAGAGTGGTGTAGATAGAGAATCCATGGAAAAGGCCCAATGACATTTGAAGTGAGGGGCGAAGGAGATGCAGAAGAATTAGAGAGTGCAGATAGTAGGAAGCACTGGGCTGAGGGAGAGTTCGACCCGGTCCAACAAGCCATTGAGTTCACATAACCTTCCAAAAACCACAAACCCTAAATATGATCCCTTCGGTCTTCTTCCTCAATGTGTTACGGCGCCGCCGTCACCTTGTTCTCCCTCCGTCTCATTCTTCGTCAAATTCACCGTCGGAATACTCACTCCATCCGGCGATGCCGCGAGGTCCTTGGTTCTTCGTCTCCGCCGCGACATGTTCCGTCTTCTTCTCATATTCATCGCCGACGAACAAAAAGCTCAGCCCTCTCAGAACTATGGCTGAAATCAATGCCTTCCCTCGACCCAGACAACATTAACAAGACTAGCACGAAATCGCTCTATCATCCTAGCTCGATTCCAACCATCACTTGCTCTACCCTTCGAATCTGTGTCGATTTCGAAACGGTGAATCAACCTACTTGCGTTCCCTTTCAAATTGCGAATCGCACACCGAGACGAGTATGATAAGGTCCACCTGTGAAGGATGAATCTCTTGCTGCTCAGGTACAAATCGCCCTCTGGAACGTTCTTCCATTTCCCCTTTGTTCTTGTGATTAATCTCAAGCCATTGCGTTATGCGTGTCTTTTCTGAAACTGACATGGAATCTTGTTGTAGGGGAACAAACCGGGAAGATGAGGACGCACTGATGAGGTGCGATTAAGTCTCGAATCACTGAAACTATTTTCTGAGGAGTTCTTGTATGATTTTGCAGAGTCGTCGTTGTAGGTGAGTTCTTGCTTAACCGCTCTTGTTGGATTTTATGTAGAAATTTGATTGTTTTTGAATTCCTGCAGGTGCGATTGGAGTTGAGTTTGAAGCAATTTCACAAATTGCTGAAAGTTGGTGTGCTCTGAAGGAAGATCGTGATGATTTGTGATGAGATTGATGAAGAGGTTGGTTGAAAGTGTTGGTTGAAACTGTGAGAGGAATTGAAGAAGAAATCCATTGGTTTGAAGCTCTTTGAAGCAGAACCAGGATTGAGTATTGATGGTGAAAACCGAAAAGCATTGAAGAGAAAAGGTTGTGAGGATTGGAAAAAATGGTGGAATTTGGGAAGTTGTCAAGAAGCCGAACCAATGATTGAGAAGCTACTGATTTATATGGACTGCTTGAAGATGGTAGTTCTGGAGTGTTCTCAGGTAGCTTCTAGAATTTTCTGTTAGGGTTGTTATGAATCGGTTTTGGTTCTGTTATTTTTGTTGTGAGTTAGTTGCAATTCAATTATCAATTTCCATTTCCTCTTTCAATCCTGTTATGAAGCTGGTTTTTCTTTCTGACTTTTGGTTACCAAAAACTCGGTTAGGGTTAGTCACATGTTAAATGAAATTTGTTAGGATGCTGTTAGTTAGTCCGGTTAACTAATTATGGATGAATTATTTTAATTTCTGTCCTGCTTTCTTTGATTACAGGTTGACAAATATTGATGAAGGAAAGGATTGAAGACTGACATTTTGTCATGTTTGAAAGAGTTAGTGCAAGCTGAACAAGGAACTGATATCCATGGGCATTACGTATATTCTCTCGCAACCTGATTGTGCCAGCCTCAGATCTGTATGACGAATCAACACGCTTGAGTAGCAAATCAACAATGCCTACGGTATAAGCAGAATCCCAGAATCAGGATCAAAATCTTTCACGGCCAATAACAAAAGCTTTTATCAGGGATGCCTGCGGATGTATTTGGCTGTGCTTCCCTTGCCATTCGCCAAAAGAAGACCAAGTATTTGCATAAAATGTCCATGAAGTTGTATGTTGAGCAATGGAATAAGTCCTTCCTTATTACGTAAGAAAACGATCAAAGACCCCTTGGTAACCATATGAGAAAGTAACTGAAATGAAATCACCCTCTATCAAACTTTGAGCTGCTGATGAATGGCTTGCTAGTGCTTTCATGAAATGCACTACAATTCCCTCTACCTCGAGCCGCCAGTTTTTTCTAATATCACTATTATATATTTTTTGTATTTTTATTGTATTTGTAACAGCTCTCTCAACTAATTCCATACTGAAACTTTCTATGCATTTCTTTGTAATATATTTCTATTAAATTTTCTGGAACAACTTTACTCTGTAACTAACTGAACCCCCTTCCTGTGGATCAAAGTTTCCTCCCCCCTTTCTTTTTACTAAGAATTCTGGTTTTATGTTACCCAATACATTGATGTAAGTGGGCTCTTAATGTGGATCAACTTAATTCTGACTCCCACCAAAACAACTTCTCACTCTAATTGCACTAGCATTTCTTCCATAATTTAACTTGAGGATACTGTGATATATCAATATTCACCTCACTAATACCAATCAACATGACAAAATCATGCGAATACCATATTTATCAAACCTCAACATGTTCAATATCTTCCCTTTTAGATGACTTGGATTTAAAAAAAAAAAAAAAAAAAAAAAAAAAAAAAGAAATTGAATAGAATTGATCCTAATTAAATGTATATGAATTGATGACATGACAAAATGAATATTATCGAATTGGAAAATGAAATGGCTAGTCGTAAAAAGAATGGATTTGGAATGTGGAGGAACTATTGACAATAGAATTGAATGGAAACTAGGCTTGTATGAGATGGGCCTTAAATGGGCCAACTTTAAAGTGTGCTTAGAAATTGGTCGTGAAATTAATAAAATATGGGATCGAAGAGAAAGTGAACTTTTGTCATGTGAGCTGAGAACAAAACAAATTTGAATAGAGACATGGATTTAATAGATTTTGATGAGTTTTGACGTCGAAAATAGTAATGATATTTGAATTGATGATGACATCATCATAACTGTGCATTCTCCCTTATCTTGACACAAATCCTTCGACATGCTCCACTCTTAAGCCATTTGCTGCCACAATAAATTCCTCATGATCCCGAATCATTATTCAGCAAACATACGAATTCAAACCAATATTCTAATATCCTTAACCTCCATTGATGAAATGCCCTTGAGATCAAATCATGAACAAGAATTCCAGTATCTCCTAGAGATATTCAATGAAGAAGAACACAACTTGAGGCGTTACAGAGAGCCAACACCCTTATTCAAAGCGAACTTGATCGAACACCTCAAGAATAGATCAGATCTATTAGCAAATATTCTCCACCCATTCAATCTTTGACAGATACAGATAAAGTAAGAAACCCTAATTTCCTTGAGCCCTGATCACATGCCTTATGAAATAATGAAATGAACTACTATGATGTTGATGATCTGGTGAGAAATGCAGATGAGTGCGAAATGACGAGCCAATATAGGGAATAAATATAAGGGCAAATTTTGAGGTATTACACTTATGCCTTGCAGATACCTCGATAACCTGGTATATTTTAAGTTGGGAGGTTTACTCCAATGGTACCACATGCATTTGCATAGTTGAGTCGCATTTTTGACATTGGTTATGTGTTTATATTGTTCAAGTTGATAAGTTGTTTATGTTGTTCAAGGTGATAAGTTGTATATGTCATTCAAGTTGATAAACTTGTTATGTGGTTTCAAGTTGATTAATGAATTGTGTTGATTAAACTGATTAATTAGTTCTTGTTGAATGTATGACTATGTAGTTTATATAGAAAATATTGATGGATATAATAGTGATAAAATAAGTTGATAAAAGATGGATGATTATTAAGTTGTTGTTTGTTGTTGATGTTATGAAGTGGTGAATTATGTGAAATCCTTTTCTATGTATTGTGTTTCATATACTGCTTATAATTATCGTAACTTACCCCTTCTATTTGAATGTTACCCCTATGTTGGTAACGTGCAGGTAATTTGTAGGAAAATGGTTATCTTCATTAGTTCGAGTCGGTGTCGGTGCTCTGATACGTAACACTCGGGGAATGGACGCTTAATAGTATGATTAAGTTGTTGCTAAGCTTTTTAAGTTGGATAACAATCTATACCATGTTTAATTGAATAATTGAAAATTCGATGCAATGTTGTAAAAAATGTTTTGATTTAAAGAATAAATAGTTGTTATTTATCTCCTGATGTTTAAGTGTTATGTATTTATGTTGAATATGTGATAAATGTTTAACTGTGGTTTTTGCAAAGTTGAAAATGTGACATCTTATTTTAATAGGTGATTTTTGAAACTCTGATTTATGAATTTCCGCCAGGTATAGTTGGGGTGTTACACCTTCTCCTTTCCCGATTAAGAGGGGCCGAAACTAGGATCATCATTATCTTTTGGAGGGGGACTCCTCTAAAAGGGTCTATCTGTCTGAGGATGTTTCTTCAGGGTTTATAAATCCTTTCCTTTGACTACCTGACATTCATTCCTCTCAGATTCCTTGCACTACCGAGGAAGCCATGGTTATAGTGCCTGCAAAGGACATGTCCTTCGTTTAGAATCTTCTTGAGGTAGAAAAGATGAAGCTTCTTTCTGAGGTCACCTATCATACCTACCAAGAAACCTATTTGTTCTCATTAGCTACTGTCATCCGAGGTGATGTCTTGGTTGTGGATAATCCTTCCAAGGAAAGTAATACCCAAAAGGGGAAATGCAAAGAAATGGAGCAGAAGTACTTTACTTTCTAAAAGGAGCTGGATAACATCCGAGAGAAGAATGAACTTGCTAAGGTTTTGAAAAAGGAGGAAAAGGCCTACAACTATCATTCCACCTTGGTTGTCTGGATCCTTAAGCAGGAATCTTTCCTTAAGAAAGAAAAAAGAGGTACCTCGAGACATCTGATGTTGTTGCTGAGGTGGATTACCATATTAAGGAGGTTCGAAAAATTCTCTAGCATGAAAATGTGTTTTGTGTAGATGAATGAAAAACTCATGAGGACAAAGTGTCTCTTTTAAAAAGAGAGTTCAATAATTCTATAGAAAACTATGCAAAATATGTTTGGAGCTCTCGAACCAGTAGTAGACCAGGCTAATGAGTTATGTCCCGATGTTCATATCCTTGTTGAAGGAATGAACCATTTTTAGCTGCTCCAGACATGAATTTTGTGGACGACCAGTGTGCAACTCCTTAGAACGAGGAAACTTGATTACTATTTCTTTTGTTTCCATTTTCTTTGTGTAATGTTTGTCAGGATTTCATGCCTCAGAAAATATAATAATATTTAAATGTATATTTTTGCTTCATGCCTTGTGCCTTTATTTAGATTAGCGTGATTGGTATTCATTTATTTCTTCTATGTAACTATCTAGTCCACCTAGTCGATTGCGAGTTTCCTCAGCTCGGATTGATCAACAAAATATCATTATGCCATGAATTGTTTTTTATTCCTATAATTTAAAACTTGTTCGCAACATGGGCATTGTAATTTAAAATTTGTTCGCAACGTGGGTGTTATAGATGTCTGATGTCTACGTCGAACTCTATAGTCTCAATTATAGTTCCATTGTTACTACCTCCAATTAAGAAGAGTTATTATGGTTCTTTAGTGTCTCTAGCAACCATTCCCAACCAAAGGTAAGGTTCTTATCCATTCCCCAAGAATAAACTTGGTTCAGGATGGATGTCTCTAGGCTTCACCTCCTACGCTCGTAGAGTGGTTAGTTCCTAAGAAGAGACGTGCCAACTATGTTGGGAAGAGTGCTCACTAAGTGTGGAATATGCCTTAAAAGAGTGGTTTATACCATCCTGCATGGGATTACAAGACCATTTGTGGTCGCAATGTCTCATTCGCATAGTTAACGGAATAATGATTGAAATGGTGCAAAAAGCTTGACTGAATGTTTAACTCGTTGAGGAAGTCATAAGCGTATTATGCTCTCTTCCTTATTCACTTGTTCCTTAGATAAACAGATCTTCAGTTGATGAAATCTTCCTCTTGTTTGTCCAATGAAGGCATTCGTCCACCACTGATTTTGTCTTTGTGCCTTTAATCTTTTCTTTTAAAACTCGGACTATTTCGGCCAGTTAGACCTGTTAGACCGTGAACCGGAAGGTAGAGCTGTTCAGTAAAGTTATTGGACCATAATTGCAATTGAATCGGTGAAAACGGGTGTGACCCGATCGATTCACTGATTAGACCAACGAACCTGTGAGTTTCTTGATTCGGTGGGTTGATCTTTTTCTGTTTATTACTTTTTTAGCTTAATTAAAATTTTGATCCCATATTTTTATTTTTCTTAAAGTTTGATATTCCTATTTTTAAATCCAAATTTATTAATATTTATAATTATGTTAATTATTTATAATATTAAATTACTATTAAAATTATAAAATTGAAAATTTGTCAAATTTTAAGAATTGAACTTGTAACCTTTCAAAATTATTAGGTTTGTAGTTTTACCAACTGTACTATAAATCTCTTTGATGTTTAATTTGGTTAAAGAGATGGTAGTTATGTATTCTATATTAAAATATTATAATTCTCATTAAAATTATTTATTATTAATAATACAATATAATGATATAATAAATTTAAAATGTTATAAAATTAATTATATGATATAGTAATACTTTAAACCAGTAAAGTTTAAAAATAATCATGTTAACAAGAAAAAATAAAATTATATTTTCACATTATTTGAATTCTTGCGGTCTGACCAATAATCCAGTGACTTAATAGTTTGATCATATTGATAATCGATTCAGGTTTTAAAACATTACTTTAATCGATGGATGATACCCGACGGTCGGTGTCTTTGTAGATGTCGTTCATTAACGATCGTAGATGCTTATTGATCTCTAGCGGTCACTCAAAGTTTTCTATTCTAAATGATTGGCTGAATAATATCTTTTCTTTCCTCAACTTTGAGGTAGAAGTCACACCCCATAATCCTTCAAACTCAATTGGCAGTGTGCTTGTAGGGGATGTAGGAATTTACCCACGGGGGTCTGATAGGATTTTCTTAATTTTAGAGTGTTGTTGAATGAAGATAAAGTTTCTTAAGGGCCTTTCCATTAAGTCCTTTTCGGGTTCACGCAAACCAAGATTGGTTACCTTCTATGCAATATTGTATCTCTATAGATTGGCAAAGTTGGGCATCGAGCTAGATAAGAATGTCAATCAGAGGTCTCTAAGAAGGTGTTTTGCCTCGATGTTATCAGTACTCTGGGGGTGTTATCCTCTCATGTATTCTTTCATGTTGAGTTACTAGGGTGAGCCATCAAGTTATTCAAGGTTAAAGGATCTCTATTATCGTGCACGTCTGGCTCTGATCGGCATGTTGGCTTATAAGTTATCATGAGGAGTACATTGTATATAAGGTATCTCATAAGCCACTTCAACAAATAATTCCTTTTACCTCGGTTGAAAAAGAGGTCTTACCTCAGTTTCACAGGTGAGGTAACGAAGTAAGTCATGAAAAGTGCACACTTTACCTCTCAGTTTTAAAAAACTCAACGGATATGTGTAAAGTTCATGGGTTCGATCCATATTGAGACCTTTATGAATTTCAGAAATGTGGAGAACACATGTCCCCTCGGTTTTGTCATTTCACAGATGGATATACCATATTTTCATCTCGGTTATCTCATAAAACCTAGGGGTAAACCAATTTTGAATTTATTAAATTTAACGTGGATTACTTATTTCAATTAATCATATACTTAACATATAATTTCTCAAAATTGGTTAGGAAAAGAATCATATGAACAATTGTGTTATATTTGAAGAACAACTTACATTGATTAGTGATTTTGAAGCATCACTACTAGAAAAAGCACATTTCCTCTTATGGCTAAAATCTCTCTAATTTTTAAAGTTGTTTATTCAACATTTCCTTTTCTACGATTTTCATTCTTGAAAGCAAAAACCTTGATGCTTTGAAAAATGAACAAATATGGAAGAAATTTGAATGAAAACTAGAAGTATTGGAGAGATTTTAACGAAAAACATCATGAGATGGATGATGAGTTGTAGAATGCTAGAAAATGATTAATCAGTGTAAGATAAGTTTCATATACAACATAACTTTGCATATGATTATTTACAAAATCAATTTACAATGTTATATGTTTAAAGAGGGGTTAGTGAAACAAACAATTGACATTAAATATAATAAACTCAACTCGAAAAAACAAGATGAGAGTTGGATAAAGAATCACAAAAAACATAATCTTAATATCAATATCAATCTCTATTCAAACACAATAAAAACAACAACAACTAAAATAAAATATATAGATTTAATAAAATCAACTCAAAAACAACAACTCACATTAAATAACAATACAAAAAAACATCAACAACAATATCAAGAACAACAACGACAATAAATAACCTCTAGGATTTAGGGTCTCAACAACAAGAACAACATCATTAAAAAAACATCAATAACAATAACAAAAACAACAAGAAAACCTCTAGGGTTTTGAATCTCAACAACAACAATAACAACAACAATCAACAATATGACAATAATATTAATAATGATGTTTGACGTACCAAATCTCTGAAGAAGAAGTAAAAGAAAATGATTTGGATCTTTGAAGGAGAAACAAGAGCACTAAACACATAACATCTTTGTATTATATATATATATATATATATATATATATATATATATATATATATATATATATATATATATATCAGAGAAACATATTCACGTCAGTTAGAAAGAAAACCGAGGTGAAATGTAGCATATTTTTATATTAAAAATAAAACATTCAATAAGGCGCCACTTTTAATGAGATAAAATCATAAACTGAGGCCAGTGAGATTCGAAGCATGTACACTGAATAGTTTTACGCATCGAATTTCAAAATAATCGAAGAAATATATTTTATATTTTTTATAATACAAAATAGGGTGCGTCTGTTAGCTCCTAATTTTGACACCTAGTTGACTTGAGAAAACATTGACTTTAGCGTCATGTTTGGTAGAAAGGAAAAGGCTTCGACTAAAACAAAGTTGGGAAGGCCTGAGTCGAAGGCGTAAGGAAATATAAGGACGTGGACTTAGGATATTTTCTAAGTACAAAAGAATCATCTTCGACCGCGTATCCTTGGGATGGCAAGCGTGTAGTAGTTGAAATTTATATTGGAGGGAAAGTCATGTCTCTTTCAAATTTGAATAAAGACTAATGGCACTCAATGGGAGTTGAGGGACATGCAAAGTTCCATATGGCACGTTTTTGGGAGTAAACTGTCAATAGTGGTTACTTTCGACTAGTATAAATAAAGTAGTTCTAGTGTTGGAATTGTGTGTGAATCATATTGTACAAGTTACTCCATAAACACTCAAAGTACTCGTGTGTAGAGAAACGAGTGAAGGCGAGAATGTACGTGATGAGATCACCACCCTTTTTCATATCAATGCAATTTATATTCAAGTTTTTACTTTGAAGTCTTTTTATCCTGCATTTCCTTTACTTTCAAGCAAGTTTATTATTTTGCCTTTTATAGTCTTTTTACTTGCTTTCTCTACATTTCCTTGTCATTTACACTTTGTTGCACTTTACTTTTCACTTCGACTATTTTGAGTCTTCTTTGATTTCATTTTTATTTAACCAAAACGCTTCATAAAGTCCGTCGAAGAGTTTATGACACAATTCCTGGAAAAACCTATTAAAACACATTTATAGAACATGTCCTAGGATCAATCTGGCCGATCCTGTGAGTAACTGAGAATATTGTGTTGTTTTTAGAGGACCAGCGTTTGTTTACAATTTTCAGGGTAAACAAATTAGCACGCCCAGTGGGACCGTGCTATAAGTAACTAACTTTTAGAAGTATATAACTTCCTTTTCTTTACGTGTTCGATTGATTAAAGCGTGGCATAATTTTTGTTGCATGCATTTGATAAGTGGAAAGGTAGCCACCACAGAAAAATACATACCAAGGAAAAGAAACACGAGGAAAATGTCATCTGGTCATGGGAACACAAGTAATCTAAATCCCCATACGACTGGGTCGAATCCTCAAAAAATTAGTTCGAATACTCCAAGCACTAAAATCAGTCTACAAGATATTCCCAGGAGTGATGCAGTGCCCCCCAATCCTTCGACAGGAGGAGCAACAACACCAGTCATGGTTTCAGAACTAGTCTATTTGATGGAAGGAATAGGGGGAATGATATATAGACCTTATACCCAACCAGTGTTGGAGTATATTGGAGAAAATCCCCAAACTCCACCGCCAAACACAACAATGTTTAGGTCTTTCCCTCCCCCAGCCTATGGCATGCCAACGACGGTGATATATACCATACACAACACTCCTGCAGTATTTTCAGAAAATATGATGGCTTCTCCTTTGTAGGAATCAGGGTCTGGAATGAACATGGGTCAAAGTAGCCAAACCATAGGGTTTGGGTATTCTTCCCAGGGTCCCGATTTATCAAATGAATCTGCAATCTATTTGAGGCAACAAATGGATGAAAGTAATATGCAAATGGTACACACTTTGTCTCAAACTATGGGGGAGGTTTTTCAACCCCTGATTCAAAATACCACTCAAACTAATCATCAATTAGCATCTCAGATGGCTCGAATAGTAGAATTCAAGGGGGTATCTGCCCCTCCTCGACACCCAACTAGACAATATATGAGAGAAGATCATGGCATTGAGTTCATGGAGAATATCCAATAGGCGAACCCAGAACATCAAGGGAAAGTCGACCCACCTAGGGTCGAACCCCCTAGAAATCAAGCTCCTGTTGTTGAAGAAGAACCAAGGGTGATAATGGTAAATAGCAACCAAAATGCAGATAATATGTTGCAGCAAGTTCGACATAATAATATGGTTGCAGAGAATAATCTTACAACCATTGTCAAAAGGATCATGGCTCAAAATGGAATGAATATAGGTTTCGCTGGGCCAAATTTTACCTCACAAACAGTAGACTACATACTTCAGTCAGAATTACCTCCCAAGATGAAGGTCCCAAAGTTCTCAAAGTTTTCAGGTGACACAACTGAATCCATCTTCGAACATGTGGCACGTTATCTGACTGAAGCTGAGTAAATTGCAAATGATGAGAGTCTAAGGATTAAATACTTTCCTAGTTCTCTCACTAAAAATGATTTTACATGGTTTACTACCTTACCACCTGCTTCGATTTGTAATTAGACTCTGGAACGTTTGTTCCATGAGATTTTACATGGGTCAGACTAAAATTAGTTTGAAAGAGTTGGCTAGTGTTAAGAGAAAGTTTAATGAGCCAATTGATGATTATCGGAATAGGTTTCGACTCCTCAAGGCTAGATGTTTTACACAAGTGGCTAAAAGATAGCTTGTTGAAATGGCCACTGGTGGCCTCGATTACTCTATTAGGAAGAAATTGGACACCCAGTACTTGAGAGATATGACCCAATTGGCTGATAGAGTTTGACAAGTAGAACGTCTAAGAGACGAAAAGGCTAGGGAAAATAAAAACAAGAGAATAACCTATGTTGGATTTCATGAGGGCGTTGAAGAAATATTTGATGAACCCATAGATTTTGATGAAAGCGAAATAGACCTGGATGAACTGAAGCAGTGTCCCCCATATTCATGTAAATTGCTAGTTCCTTCAAATGGAAAAAACCATGTCGAAACTGAAAAGAATGATAGGTTCCCAAAGAAAACATACACTTTCGACATCACTAAATATGGTGAAATATTTGATTTGTTAGTTAAATATGGACAAATATTAGTGCCTCCAGGTGCTAAAATACCACCTTTAAAACAAAGGAAAAACTTTCCAAATACCATAATGTTTTGGGTCATAAAACTTCTCAATGTTTTCTTTTCAGGGATTAGGTGAAAAACATAATTCAGGAAGGGAGACTAAAGTTCGGTGAAAGGCCCAAAAACCATATGAAGATCGATTCAGATCCGCTTCAAGTTGCAAATGCTAACTTCACTGGACTTGGTGAGGTTAACATGCTCAAAATAAAAGAGCATTGTGACAACGACATAAGCAGTGCCCACATTGATGAAGCTATGGGTCGAAATATTGTACGGAGCAAAATCACTGAAGAATTCATCGATGATGTTGTGTTCTACAGTTTCAATGAAGAAATTAATGACTTTTAGATGGAGCACTTTTTCTGCATGGCTGCTGAATACTACTTCAAGATGTCACCAGATGTTGAGAAGTTTGGTGTGGGAACAATTGTTGAAAATTATGAGGAAATTCAAGGGTCGAATCTCCAGCTGGTAACTAAGGAAACTGCTGATGGTTTCATTAGGATGAACAAGGCTACTGAGGGCTTTGGAATTGACTTGTCTAAAATGAACTTGAAGGATGAGGTCAATATAAACATGGTCGAGATCAAGAACGAACATATCATAATTACTGAGGACTTGGGTCGTCAGGAGGAATATAACAAAGTGGCATATCCTAAGGAGGATGGGATAATTTTCGAATTCCTGCAAAAGTTCAAGAAGAAAAACTCTGAAATGATGTTGTGCCCTAGGTGTTGTTCCATCTTCGACAAAAAGGCTGCCCACAACATACAGGGAGTGAGGGAAGCTAAAGTAAACCAAGAGCGAAGGAATGCTCAAAAGCCAAGGGGTTTCGAACTAAGGCGAACCACTCAAGGGAAACATATTGCTACAAAAACCCAGGTTCCCAGGGCAAGACAACCCTCTTTCAGACCTAGTGGCAAAGTGCCTAAAGACAAATGGATTAAGCCTGTCAACGCCAAAGTAAAAGGGAATTCAAAATGGACCAACTTTGATGTAGAGAGAGGTTCTTCGATGGACTATAGGAAGAAGTATAGGTCATCAAAAAAGGATTATGTGTCAGAGAATTACAATGGTAAGAATCGTATGTCGAGGCCACAATGGCGAAGGGAACAAAGGCGAAGGAAGGCACAAAGGGATGCCTTAGTGAAAGATCAATCTTAATCTAGCACCAACATGCTAGCAGGAAATATGGGAGGTTATGAAGTCAAGATAACTAACAAGGTGCATGTGGAGCGGAAGTTGTTCGACAAAGAGGAGGCTAAGCTAAAATCTGAGAATGGGAACATGGCAAACAACTTCGACTCAGAACCAGAAGCTTCCTTCGACGTGATAGTGAATGTAGTCTCAGTCATGCCAAGAGAGTACGACAGGGTAACTGAGGTCGAAAACTTGGATGCTAACACTAAAGCTGAGATAGCAGCACATAAACCTGTGTGCTACTATGTTATGAACAGTGGCTGCATTGAAGAGCAGAATGCTTTCTTTGAAAGGCCAACTAACGCCATCAAGGGGCATTTAAAACCTCTCTATATCATTGGAAAAGTAGAAAATGGGGTTGTCAACAAAATACTAGTGGACTGTGGTGCAACTGTTAACTTGATGCCACATTACCTGCTTGTAAAGATTGGCAAGTTCGACACTAATCTGAAGCCTCATAATATGGTTCTTTCAAATTATGAAGGAAAAATTGGCGCTGCTTTGGGAGTCCTACATGTCGACTTGACTATTGGGATAGTGACTAGGCCTACCTGATCTGACAACCATGTATTCTGTTCATTGTACATGCATCCTTTGGAGGGCTTTCAATGGGATAGAGAGGTTGTAGGGGACGAAGGAAATTTCCCACCTTAATTTGGAGAGCCACAAATACGCCCCACAGGCCAAGGAAGCGAGGGAAGTAATAATGACTGAACTCGAGGCACTACAAAGAATTTTGGCATATGTGGCTGAAACTAAGTTGCAAGCTACCTTGGAGGCTGCACAGAATCACATGATTGTCGAAGCCAATATATAATTTATCAAAGGAGGTCCTGGTAAAGACTTCGACCCCGAACCACCTAATAATCTCTAATCGAAGAACAATACCAAAGGCTTGATTCCATCTATGACAATGGGCCTTTAGGTTTTGAGAAGGATCCTTTTTCGGACAACATCAAAATGTTGGCTTAAGATCCTTTGGAAGAGATCGACTTAAGAGAAGTTGAGGTTAAAAGGCCTACATACATTAGTGTCAACCTTGACCCATAACTCAAAGTCGAAGTAGTCCAGTTACTGAAGGATTTCAAAGACTAATTTGTCTGGGATTATGACGAAATGTCTGGTTTGAAAAGAGAGCTTGTCGAACATAAGTTGCCATCAAGCATGGGAAGAAGCCTGTCAAGCAGAATCCAAGACAGTTTGCCCCAACAATCCTCTCTAAAATAAAGGAGGAAATTGAAAGGCTGCTTCGATGCAAGTTCATTCGTACGACCAGGTATGTCGAGTGGTTAGCTAATATTGTACCAGTTATAAAAAAGAATGGCTCTTTAAGGGGTTGTATTGATTTTATAGATTTAAATTCTACAACCCCTAAAGATGAGTATTCTATTCCGGTAGCAGAAATACTAGTCGATTCTGCCACAGGGCATGAATATCTTAACACGTTGGACGACTATTCTGGCTACAATCAAACATTCATTACTGAAGAAGATGTCCCAAAGACTTCTTTTCGATGTCCAGGAGCCTTAGGCACCTATGAATGAGTAGTGATGGGTTTTGGTTTAATAAATGCTAGGGAAACTTATTAAAGGGCAATGAATTCGATCTTCCATGATTTTATTGACACTTTTATGCAAATTTATATTGATGATATTTTGTTAAGTCTATTTCAGGGAATGATCATATAGACTATCTTCGATGTTCCTTTGAAATGATGATAAAACATGGTCTCAAAATGAATCCTCTTAAATGTGTTTTTTGTGTACAGGCTGGGGAATTTCTAGGCTTTGTGGTCCACAAGAAGAGGATCGAAATCTACCAAAATAAGACCAAAGCCATTATCAAATCGAAAGCACCATCAACAAAGAAGGAGTTGCAATCACTGTTAGGGAAAATAAAGTTCTTGAGGAGATTCATATCCAACCTAAGTGGCAAAATGCAAGCCTTCTCACCTTTTCTTCGAATCAACAAAGAAGGGTTCGACTGGGGGCAAGCACAACAGGAAGTCTTTGACAAGATCAAGAAATACCTTAGTCACCCTCTTATTCTCTCACCACCTTGTAGGAGGAAGAGCATGAGATTGTACATAAATGAATCAAATAACACTTTAAGGAGCATGTTAGCTCAAAAGGATGATGATGGCGTCGAAATGGCCATTTATTACCTTAGCAGAGTTTTAAATGATGCAGAAACTAGGTATAACATAATAGAAAAATTGTGTTTGTGCTTATACTATTCAAGTACAAAATTGAAGCAATATATAAAACCAGTTGATGTTTATGTTTCTTCTCGTTTCGATGTTATTAAACATATGCTATCTAAGCCTATCTTATATAGTCGAATTGGTAAAAGGGCATTGGCATTAACTGAATATTCTTAAACATATAGGCCTTTAGAGGCAGTTAAAGGACAAGTAGTGGCATAATTTATTGTTGACCATATTGTTAATGAAAGTTCTTTGAACTATCTTGAGGTCGAACCTTGGAAGTTATACTTTGATGGGTCTAGCCATAAATATGGGACATGCATAGGGGTACTTGTTATTTCTCCTCATAAAATTCCAACAACACTCAAGTATAAAATCGAAGTTTGTTGTTAAAATAATAAGGCTGAGTATGAGGCTTTAATAGTCGGACTTGAGATACTGTTAGAATTGGGGGCATCTCATTTCAAAATAATGGGATATTCTGAGTTGGTTATAAAACAAGTTACCAAAGAATACAAGTGCATAAAAGAAAATTTGATCATGTACTTTGTAGTAGTGAATCGACTACTTAAGAATTTTGAAGCAGTTAATTTTTGACACATCCCAAAATTGGAAAACCAAGTTGCAAATGACTTGGCTCAAATTGCATTAGGATACAAGATATCGAAGGAAAAATTGCAAGATGCAATCGAAGTCAGAGGGAAATTAGTATTAGTTGGGTTAGCTCCATCAGACTTAGAAGAAACAAAGTTTTGGTATGCCGACAAAAATAACTTCTCCATTCTAGAAGTCGACTTCCGAACAAAAAAATATTGGAGGAAACCTATAGTAGAATATCTCAAAATCCAACATCCTCGACAAATTATAAGGTTAAGTATTAAGCTTTAAGTTATGTCTTGTTAGGTAATGAATTGTTTAAAAAGACTCTTGAGGGAGTGTTGCTCAAGTGCCTTAGTGAGTCAGAAACATATTTAGCTCTGTCGACTGTACACAGTGGGGCATGTGGGGTACATCAAGTAAGGCACAAAATGAAATGAATTTTGTTTCGACAAGGCATGTATTGGCCTACTATGTTAACATATTGTATTGAATTTTCCAAGGGCTGTCAAGAGTTCCAAATTCATATTGGCATCCAACATGTCCCTGCAAGTGAACTACATTTTATTGTGAAACCATGAACTTTAGAGGTTGGGCTTTGGATTTGGTTGGATAAATTCGACCAAATTCTTCTAAGAACCAAAAATACATTTTGGTAGGTATTGATTATTTCACCAAATGGGTTGAAGCAATATCTTTGCCAAATGTTGACCAGGAAGATTTAATTTAGTTTATTCAAAAGCATATCATTTATAGGTTTGGAATCCCATAAACCATCACAATAAATCAGGGGTCAGTTTTCACTGGACGAAAGATGCAAGAATTTGATAAGGAAATGGGTTTCAAACTTCTAACCTCTAAGCCTTATTACGCTCAGGAAAATGGCCAAGTCGAAGCAGCAAATAAGGTGGTTATTGGATTGATAAAAAAACATGTGGGAAAAAGCCAAAGAGGCAACCAATACCACCCCATTTCGACTTACATTTGGCCATGATGTCATTCTCCCTGTAGAAATCTATCTTCAGTCTATAAGAGTTCAAAGACATCATGAGATTCCTTCTGAAAATTATTGGAACATGTTGTTAGATGAGTTAGTAGACCTAGACGAGGAAAAGCTCCAGGCTTTGGAGTTGCTCAAAAGGGAAAAGAAGAGGGTAGAAAAGTCTTACAATAAAAAGGTGAAGGTCAAAACCTTTTCGACTGGGAATTGGTATGGAAAGTCATCTTACCTATGGATTCAAAGACCAAATCTCTAGGGAAATGGTCCCAAAAATGGGAAGGCCCTTTTGAGGTTATCAACACCTTTACCAACAAAGCATATGAGATTCAGGAAGTTGATGCTGATCAAAGAGTCTTTAAAGTAAATGGTAAATATTTGAAGAAATATAGGCCTATCTTACAAGAGATTCGGATTAAAGCATAAACTTTATTATTGGAAGAAGCCAAAATAGGCTGGAATGGACAAAATGGCATACATAAAATTCAAAGAAATAAAGATGCATAAAACACAGAGAAGATAAATTATTCATGTCTCTTCCAGTGTCTTGAACGAAGATAGTTCATCCAGTCCTCATCAGGCTCACCATAGGAGTCCTCCTTTTTGACGTGAGAGTCTTCTTTTTTGACACGACTCTTAGAAGTACCTACTTTGCTACCATGTTTTTTGCTGGTTGTAGTAGATTCCATGGATGTGTTCGTCCTAGAGGATGACATGATATATGCATTAACACTTGCCTCATTCTCTTCCACTTTCAAAGCCTTATTGTTGGTAGCAAATTTGGTGGAAATGATCATGTTGAATGTCAAAGGTGATGAATAAAAGACTAGTTGAGAGGTATTTTATAAAGAATTTCAGGGTCATAAATACTGGTCAAATTGGACCTTGGGAGCATGTGGAATTTTTTTTATAGAAAGTAACTCAAGAAGAAAGATTTACCTAAGTTCCATCTGTAACACCCCATTTCTACCCGATAATTTATTATAAAATCATAGTATAAAATTTTCAACAAAACAAATGAGATGATTACATTTTCAACTTTGAAACAACATTCAACAAATGATTAGTCTTAAAATAGATCACTTCATTACTTCGCAACAGATTCATAAAATTTCAACTTATTTTATCACAACTTGTGTTCAACATTAAAACAACTTAAAACAACACTTTTTTAATAAAACAACTTTAAAATTCAACATCTATAATACTATTCAACATTAACAGAAACCATGCTTTATCCCCCTGAGTGCTACGTATCAGATTGACAACACTGACTCGAATCTACTAGGGTACTCTGCTCTACTATGGATTACCTGCACGTTACGAACATAGGGTAACATTCAAACATAAGGGGTGAGATATCCAACTATATAATCAAGCATATGATAAATAATATATTAAATTGGATTATATGAACCACTACGTCACAACTCGCAACTTAGATAAATGCAAATGCATGTGGTACCAATGGAGCAGAACTCCCAACTTATAATCTTGCCAATTAATATAGGCAACAAGGCTTAAGCCTTCAACTTAAATATTTCCAATCCAGACCAACTTACCGAGCAACAGTTCCAACTTGAAATGATATGCAATGCGATTCAACTCAAACATCAAAATAGCAACAATAATGATTATATAACCATACAACCACAATGTATTATCACAACTTAGTAATAACAACATACTACAACAACTTCACAACAACTTTCTATTACAATGACTTAACAACAATAACTCACCCTTGTAACTTAACGTCAAAAACAAATCAACTTTGGCTCAAGGCTTACAACTTAACAACAACAACAATCAACTTTGGCTCAAAGGCATGCAACTTATATTCTTGCCATTACTAAGGCACTGCAACATAAAACCACAACCAAAAACTTTGCAACTTACTACAAAAGAACACAATGCAAGAACAACCAATTTTTCCATAATCTTATTCATAAAGTCCTGACTAAAATTGACTAATTAAATTATTTACTATGCTCTGTTATTACTACTTACCACCTAGCTTATTATCATACTTCTGTTAAATCCATGACAGCAACTAACATACCAAAACCTACTACTAAAATCTACTCCACTGCCATCTAATTATTTTCCTATTAATTCATCACAACATCACTTATATCCTACTTCGTACCAACCAACGTATATCACAAACGCTCCTCGAAACTATTCGGGTAACGCTACCAAAACCGACTAATTGTTCCTCTGCTAGTTCACTACTATATTTACTATTACCAACACTGTTACATTATTATCCTACTATTTATCATGATTAATGCTAGTGAAATGTGACCTCACTGCTACTGCTATATCATGCCTGCTACATGTTAATTTCTACTACTTGCTAATTACTACTACTACTACAAATTATTTTCCTTCAAACAATTATTATTATATTGCTACTTATCAACTAGTGGGATTCTTAATTTAATTAAGGTTTCTAGAAGAATAATTACTAAGTTTAACTAAATAATGTTTATGGAAAAATTATCATTAAGTTCAGTTATGCAAAACAATCAAACAACAGACAGAAATCACACGCAGAACAAAACAAAATTCCCACACTGAACCTGTTCTTCTCTGTTTTCCCTTATTCTTCTCCGTCTCTGTAAACTCCTTCACGATCTCATTTTAGACCACTTTCCCACTCAATTCAGTACACAAAATTCAACAACTACACAACAGATACATACACCATCAACACTGAATAATTAAATTACAATTTATTCAACAACGAAATTCAATTTTTCTTATATAATTAAAAATAACTTATTCAACCAAACAACTTATTCAACCAAAACGACTTATTCAACCAAAATGACTCATCATATAATCCTGATTATAAGGTTAGAACCCCACACTTACCTTGGATTGACTGCGACTCTAACACTTTTGATCGGAACCCTAACTTTTCCTCTTCTAAGCACTTCACGTAGCCTCTTTCTCAACTTCTTGTTTTCCTTATTCTGATAACCTATTTTCTATAATCTAATTAACTTATGATTTTATTAAACTTAATAATTTCTATTGGGCCTAAACCACACACCCCCACAATTACTACTTCTAATCACAAAATAAGCCCATTTATCAAGAATAGTGCAATTCTACTAATAAACCCGCAACTTAATCGACTCAACTTAATTCAACTAACAAGGACCCAACTTAAATAAACTTAATCGACTTAATCAACTTAATTTAATTAATTCAACTGAAACCAACTTAGAAACTCAACACAAATCAACACCAAATATACGATAATATTTAATTAAATAAATAGGGCGTTACACCATCAACATCAAGGCTTGAATTATTGCTTTCGTTTGGGCTAGCATTCACCTTCGACGTGGCCCCGAGAGTTTTTCTTTCGATACCCTGAGGAGAAGGTGGCTTCTCTAAAACCTTGACTATCTTAGAAGAAGATTGGTCAGCAGTGTCAGGAGCATTGACAAGCTTCCTTTTCTTCTTGATGAGTTTACCCTCTTCAGGGGGAGACAAGTCCTCACCATCATCCTCATGGATGGTAAATTGGGCACCCCTCATTGGCTTTCTTGTTGGAGTGTGAGGAGGCTTTCGAGTTTCCTGGGGAGTTTCAGGAGAAACCTTTGCAATGGTGCTCTTCGACGAGCCAGTCTTCTTGGACACTGCTGAATTTAAAACATGAATATGAATTAGTAAAGAAGTTGTTAAGTAGAGATCACTCAATCGAAGGCACCAAACCTTCATATATTTCAGATTTAATGTGAAAATCTTCGATCCATATATGAAGGTGCCCTTTAAAACTGTCCAGCGTGTGTTTAGTCGCAACCACCCTTTGAGCTTTGGGTTGAGACTACTGTCGAAGGATTTTAATAGAATCCCCACAGACAAACCAGTCTGGAAATGGAGGGGCAAGAGCCACTCCAAACTCAGCAGTAGGAAATCGAGGAACTTTGTAAGGAAAGAGTTTAAAGAATAGTTCATAGCTTTTCTCATGGGCAATATTGGAAGGAATTTTTAATTTCTCTATTTTTTGTAAAAAAATTCTCCTTCAAAGTGACAGCAGCCTCACTAACGGTTCGACTAAGATCATCTGGTCGATAGACAGTTTCAAAGTATTTTTAGAAAGCTTGAATCTCTTTGACATGAGTATAGTTACCTTTCTTGATCTTCTCCTACACATTAACAAACGATAGGTTAAGTAATTGGGAATAGGTAGAAGCATCAAATAATTTCTCTTTGTAGTACTTCAACCACCATTTATGGAATTCTTGTGTGCAAAGGAAGTTGAGGTCAAAGTGGACCAAAGAAAGCTGGGTTTGTCTAACAATCCGTGCAAGTCGGAGAGAGGTGGCTTCTTCGTCAAAGATAACATCAAAGAGGCTGATATATCCTTTCCTATCATATAGACACTTAGGATATCTTTGAGCCAACCAAAATTGTCTAGAGACTAGATTGGGCTGGTAGGAAATTAAAGATGATGCTCCTTGTTGATGGTTCAGTTTGTGGACAAGCAACTTAGGAACTAAAAAGGCTTCCCAAATTACTTTCGAATCCTCTTGGAGATTTTCGGATGTCAGGGGAAATGACCAAGTGAACCATTTTGGTCTATACTTTCTCTTAGCAAAGGGAGCCATGGAGGGACTGAAGTCGTACCTCTTGGAAAACATTATAATGTAGCCAGAGAATGAATCTTGAATGGATCTTCCCTCATCAGAAGGGGTTAGATGTGCCAAGAGAGTCCCTTTGACTCTTCTATTCTTAATTTCATCGGAGTCTTCATTAATAACTCCTCTGATGGGTAGGTTTGTCTCGAAAGTGGAATTGAGCCATATTTTAAATAACCAAAGATGTCCAACCAATTGGAGAGCCCTAGTCAAACCTATGTTCTTTAGGCCAATACCACTCTCACTGATTGATTCGTAAAGTGAGGCCAATATCACTTCACTGAGGCATACTCCCTAGTTGATATGTAGTTGTTTGGCCAAAGATAAATATTTCCTGGGCACCTGCATGGATCTAGAGCAGAAAACATATTTACAGAGCCACATGGTTAAAAAGGCAATGTGATTTTCGTCTAAAATGGTATCGACTGAAGTTTGGAAAAGATACTTAATAAGTTGTCGTAGGTGGGTTTGCATGAAGAAAAACCTATAGTGTCTTCATTTTCAATCTCTTGGTCATATGTGTGATCAATAGGTTTAAGCCCTGTGATTGCGGCTATGTCGAAAAGCGTAGGAGTCATCATCCCATAAGGTAGATGGAAGGTATAATGGGTGTTGTGCCAGAAATGCAGGAAAGCCATCAACATGTTTGAGCAACAGAGGAGACTAGTCTTCAACAACATCAGAAGGTCATAAATCCATATCCTTTTCCATTCTTCAGCCTTGACCTTTTCCACTTTGGCCAACGAGTGGTCAAAACCTAGAAAGGAAGGAACAACTCTCTCCAGTCGATTGTTTCCTTCAGAAATGAAAAATCTATGGCAAATGACTCAGTTGAGGGTTCGCATTCGGTAGTCCTGGTATTTTTCCCTAAAGGTTTGGTCTTATGGTAAGATGGAAAGAATTCACCTAACTTGGTGTCATCAGCAGAAACGTTGTACAAAGGCGCAGAAATAACAGTTTGTTTATCAAAAATTATGAGAGGAATAATTACCTAGGACTCATAAATGTATCTCTTCTCTTCCTAAAGAGGTTCTGGTACAAATTGTTGATTCCTCACTAGTTTATGACCATACTTTTGTGCCGTCGAAAGATTGGTGTTGAAAGTTATGATAAAAAATGACCTTTCTGTCTGCTAGGTCAAAACGAAATTTTTGGGGGGCAATTTGTTAGCTCCTAATTTTGACACCTAGTTGACTTGAGAAAATGTTGACTTTAGCGTCATGTTTGGTAGAAAGGAAAAGGCTTCGACTAAAGCAAAGCTGGGGAGGCCTGAGTTGAAGGCGTAAGGAAATATAAGGACGTGGACTTAGGATATTTTCTAATTATAAAAGAATCATCTTTGACTGTGTATCCTTGGTATAGCAAGCGTGTAGCATTTGAAATTTACATTGGATGGAAATTCATGTCTCTTTCAAATTTGAATAAAGACTAATGGAACTCAATGGGAAACAAATGAAGGCAAGAATGTACGTGATGAGATCACCACCCTTTTTCATATCAATTCAATTTATATTCAAGTTTTTACTTTGAAGTCTTTTTATCCTGCATTTCCTTTACTTTCAAGCAAGTTTATTATTCATCCTTTTTATAGTCTTTTTACTTGCTTTCTCTACATTTCCTTGTCATTTACACTTTGTAGCACTTTACTTTTTACTTCGTCTGTTTTGAGTCTTCTTTGATTTTTTTTTACCAAAACTCTTCATAAAGTCCGTCGAAGAGTTTATGACACAATTCCTGAAAAACCTATTAAAACACATTTATAGCATATTTCCTAGGATCAATCTGGTCGATCCTGTGAGTAACTGAGAACATTGTGTTGTTTTTAGAGGACCAGCGTTTATTTACAATTTTCAGGGTAAACAACGTCCAGGAATTATACATCAGTTTTTAAGTACGTTAGGTGAAATCATTGTCATGAAATGTATTATTTGTAGTAGTGAGTGTTTTCATCAGTAGTGGAGACTATTGAAACCACTGATAGTTCTGCATTCGAGATTCCAAGCATTTCCTTGCCTCTCAAATGTCTTAGTGCACTATGATGTTCCTTCATTTACTTAGTGCCCAATTGCTATCTGGAAGAGGAGTTCTACCGATAGATACTTGTTGGTTTCAATAATGTTGTGGATATCAATGGTGATAATGAAATATAGTACAATAAAATCATAATGATGATGATAAAATATCAGAAGTCATTACGAAACAGATGTACCTTTGAAGTTGTTGCAGTAAGGATCTCACTAATGATAGAGAATTGAGGTATACAAAATTTGAAGGCTAATCAAGGATCTTTGTGGTGATATTGGAGTTAACTATCTCTATCTCTCAGCGATTTTGGCACTGGTATGAGCTTGGATCTAGAATGATTCACTTGTGGTATTTTCGTGGGAATTATGATTTGATTCCCCCAAGATTAAGTGTAAGTTAGTGATGTGGAATTCTAAACCAGTTGTGTTGATCTCCAATATCGTGTGTTGGGATGGACTTGTAAGGTTACATTCAACGTCCAAAACATGTGTAGTTGTAGACAGGGATTTTCGACGCCGTGAAAATAAAGCTCAAAGTGATGTACTTCGACTAGGAAAGAGAAGATGTTTCAGAAATTAATTTTAACTGAGTCAGACAAAGAGGGTGTTTTTTGACGCTTTCGACCAAGCTGGATGAAGAATGTGTTTTTTGATGTTTCGATAGAGTCAGATAACTATGCTATTTTTTCGACAAGTTCGACAACCTTGAAAGGGTGCGTCGTTTCGACACAAAGAAGAGATTCAAAATTTAAAAATTGAGACGTTTGGCAGAAGGACGCGTGAAAGCGTTTGGTGGAAAGAAGACATTCCGAAGGCCAAGTGTCATAGTTTTAGGATTTGTTCGTTAGTGACAGTTATTTTATTTATGTATAAATAGAGTAGTTCTTGTCGGAAATGGTGTGTGAAAATTTTATACAAACTTTCTGTAAAATACTCAAAGTACCCGTGTGTGAGAACAAAGTCTTGTTCTGGAAAATGAACGTGTGCAACACCAATTTACCTTATCAAGTTTAATAAAATTCCAAGTTATTTACCATTCATTTATATTTACAAGTCATTTACTTGTTCTTTGCCATTTAATATATGCATTGTCATAATCTATTTTCTTTAAGTTTTCGCCAAGAATTTTACTTTTGTACTTAATCATAAGAATCATACATAAAGAACCAAATAAAAAGTGAAATCACAAGATTATTAGAGTTATAATTTTGACAAAATTGCACTTATGTTCTAGGATTTGTATGGTTGATCTTGCAAGTAAACCAATTTAGTGTTAATTGGAAAACCAGAGGTTGTTCGTCAAAATCAACTGCGAACAAATTGGCACTCCCAGTGGGACCTTAGTGCAAATTTAAAAGATATCATAATCACTCTTAATCAAAAAGGTCGTACTTCATTGTATGATTCTAAGAAGAGATAAATTAGCCATAACTGACATAGAAAGACCTAAATGAACAAGAGTAAGAAGAATGGCGAGTGCGCCAAATAATTCAATTGAAAACATTTCAGTGTCTAGCCCTACCCCTTCGACAGGGGGAAATACGGGGTCAATCTCTGTGTCAGAGGTTGTGCCTTCGTCAGCAGGGTCTACACCAACGTTTTCAGTATCTCAAAATGCGCCTAGTTTCTCCACCTTGGGACACCAAAGGCCCATAGGGACACCCCTCCCATAGGAAACGCTCATAGGCCTTTTGCGACAACTTTTATCATGCCTCCATATAATAGGGAACAACCCTTTGGAATGCCAACTTCAATGATGGAAAATTTTCAGAATGCATCATCATTGTATTCTGACTCCATGGTAAATATGTCTTCCCCATTACAAGGGTCAGGATCTGGTGGAAACATAGGTAGAATAAATCAACCTCCACCAAGATTTTAAACTTATACGCCAGCAATCACAAATGACTCTGCGCAAATAATTAGACAACAAATGGACGAGATAAATCATGATATGGTCCAAATGTTAACACAACAAATGGGGACATTATTCAATCCTCTAATACGAAACACCACCCAAACAAATCAATTGTTGGCAGAACAAATGATGTGCATTTCTAATTTTTTCGGCGTCCCTCAAACTTGACAGGGAGAACAAATAGTTCAAAACCCTATGGTGGGCGTCAAAGAGGAACCAACAATAAATCATATACCTTTAAACATTCCTCAGGAAAACCTTAGAAACCAAGAGGAAGTATTCCAACAACCTCATGTAGAAATCCACGTCAAACAAGAGCCTATGAGGATATTAGTCTAGAGAGGCCAAGACGCGGATGATGTGGTGCAGAAAATTCGACATAATAACTTGCTGTAACACCCTAAGTTTTCCCTCTGTATTTTTTGTCTTTGTCTGCTTTTCGTTTTGCATTCATACGCATCATCACTAGATCTTTAACATTTAGAATTCATATCATGTGCATAAGACATGGGATCGATATTTCCTGAAGTTTAGGGTTTCACGTCCTTATTTGTGGATTATCAAGGAATTCAAGGTTTTAGCTAGGCAATCATCAGTGTCATCATCCTCTTATTGCTTTTGTTATTGAATTAGGGTTTATTTCCCTAAATCAGTGGTCTTCGAGGATTTTACGTCTGCAAGGATCATTCACCAATGCATCTGGCCCATCATCAGGCTATTTTTTTCTTCTTCATCAAGTTACAAGGATATTCCCGTCTTCTCAATATCTCAGGTGCAATCGTGTTCATTTGTGGATTTATTTTCCTCAGGGCAAGTCCAGTAATTAGGGCAATGTTTCAGGTTAACCCAGATGGTCGTTGCGTCAGTGGTGAATTGTTCAATGGGTATGAAAGTTCATATTTAATCATAAATTGTTGAAAGGAGCTCAAATGTGGTGTGATCATCAGTGGGATTTATAACCGTCTCTATCCGTTTCCACAATGATCATTTTTCCCTTTAAGTCCATATTAGTATTCACTTTCGATTTTATTAAACCATTTTCATACCATCTTAAATCCATATTTTTTCTAAATACTCAATTCTATCATTGTCCATACAAGTCCATATTCATTAATACAAAGCCCATTTATTTCATATCCATTTTCCTAACCAAATAGCTTTTATCTTCCTCACATTTCTAAACCATTTTCAGATTTTCATTTTATTACACCAAAAATATAAATATACATAAAAAAAATGAAAAGGACATGCAAGGTTCATATCATGAGGTGTACATTATCAAAACCAATTCTCATTTTCCAAATCCAAATATCTTTTTTTAATTAGATCCATTGTTGATATCCATAAAGTCATTCCAAATTTCACATTCTTTTAATTCTTTTAAAGTTATTACTGAACTAAGTCACTAAATTTTTCATAACATTTTATAAATTGTCCTATTTACTATTATTCCATAATTTCCATCAGGAAAAATAACCCAACATCACTCAACATTCACGCTTTTCACCATTCACACTTTTCAATATGGCCCCACTCACACTTTTCTTTCCAAACTGATTCACGCACATAGCCACCTCATGTAACAAACTCGTCATAATGATTATACGCAAATCCCTCCTTGATTTTTCATCTCCCTGCAAAAACATATCACCCGCAAATAGTCACCAACGCATACATCACACAATCCCTCTCACAAAAAACTTCCCTCACGCAACTCTCATTCTGCATAACAAATTCTCACCTCTAACCACCGTATTCTCTACTGACAATGACGAACTCTTCTCACTCAGCTCCCCTTCCATAAATAACACTCTCCTTCTTCTTTGATAATCACTCCCAAAACCGAACCACCAAACCTCTTGCTCACCCTCAAACCTCATCACTTCTCGCCACCATCTCTTCAACCCAAATCATTCTTCAGCAACACAAAAACATAGCCGAAGTCTTTGCATCAACAATCACCTTTCAACTTTTGTTCAACCTTACAAACCTGCATAAAACGTATACTCCGCAAACCATCACCAAACTTCCATCTCAATTAAAACCAAATCCATACCCTTCAGTCCTTATTACACTTCAAAATTCATAACAATCTCCACAAATAACGACAACAATCACAACGCTTCACCCCAGCTTCACTACACAAATCAAATCTCAGAAAACAGAACAGAACAGAAGGAGTAGAAGAAGAGAGCGTTTAGACCGATACTGAAGAGAGACCGAGAGAGAGAGATTCAAAAACAAACCATAGAATCGAAGCCGAGATGAGGGATCCGCGAGACTGAAATTGAAAACAACGGCAAACCGAAGCAGATCGCGATCGAGAAGTTTTTGTTGTCGGCGACGCGGTTCGCGATGTCGAGAACGACAACAGACCTTGAATCGCCGGCGGATCGGGAGGACGATGACAGAGAGAGATATACTCGATAGCTGGACACGATTCACGGCGTTGAGCGTGGTCAACGACGACGATTAGACGGAGGACAGCGTTGAGAAAGTCACGACGGAAGTGCGAAGAGAAGAAGAAGATGTGTTTTGCCCTGTTTCACTTGGTTTTTTATTCTGATGTTTTTTATTTGAATTTTTTGTGCTTATTAACCCATGGTATTTTCATTTCGTTATAATTTTATTTTATTTTATTAATTTTGTTTTCTTGATAAGGACAGATCATTGGTTGACTGTTGTTGGACCCAAGCCCACCTCCATTCGCCAATTGCACCACCGTTTACCGTGATGCACCCCACCTGCGATCATCTTCATGGATCAGCCTTAGGCCCATTGATTTTGTTGATCAATAACACCACTCCAGCTGTCATCCTCCCTTGCTGTCTTATTTTTTTATTAAGTCTCCACTTGTTTCTTTTAATAGTTGTATTTTATTTTTGATTATAATTTTGTTAATACTTTAATTAGTTTTGGTTAATTGTGAGCTTAGAATTTTAATACTTGTGTAAGTTTAAATTAGAATTTTATTTTAATTTTTATATTTATTGTGCTAGCTTTGATTTAATTTTTATAGTTGTAGTGTTAATTTCGATTAATTCGTTTTAATAGGTTTTGCGTTTAATTTTGGTTTTAGTTGTTTTGTTGGAAGTGTTGTAGGTTTATTGCTTGAATTCAAGGATGGCGAATTTGACTTGGTGATAGCCTTGCATTTGATTGTTCGTTCATGGATCGTTGACTTGTTGTTGTTCATGGAATTATTGATGCAATTTGTGACGAATAGTGGATTATTTCCTGGGCTTGAAGACTTGTCCTGATAAACTCTCTTTGTTGGTCAGCTTGGATACTAGAAGTTTATATCTGACTTTTGTCTGATATCCTGATAATGGACAATTATGCTTGACTGTTGAATCCGTTCTGGGCTTGATTTTATTTCATGAGTTTCTCTTGTGCGTATTGAAGAGGCAATGGACCTTCTCCGTTAGGTACCACTGAGGCTTGATTTTACTTATTGCATGCTGTTGCATCTGGAAGTTCTACTAGTGTAGGCTCTGTTTGTGCATTGTTCGATTACTCCTTTGCATTCTCCTCTCCTTATCTTATTTCTTCTTCATCTCAATTTCTTCCTCATCTTCTTTTATTCTTTCTTAGCTTGAGGTGTGCTTAGGCCACCATGGTTCTTCTCCTTTCATTCTTTTCTTTCTCTTCTTATCTCTTCCTTCTTTAGGATAGGTTTCAAACCTCACTAACCTAGGTTTCCCTTTGCATGACAACATTAGGTTTTAGTTTCCCCTTAGTTGTTTTACCTTTAAGATCTTTGGTTCTTTTCTCTTCTCATCTTAAAACAAAACTCTAAAAAGCACCTTAATAAGGATTGAAGTGGTCTCCTGTGCAATAGCCTAATTCCATGAAACACTTGTAGTTTTCCCATCTTGGGATGGTACAAGCTTGTTCATCATGACGCACCAGTCTGATCATGAGACCATCTTCATCAAGAAAAACATAAAAAAAGACTTCTTCATTCAAAAATACAAAAACACTTAATAAATTCAATGAGTTAGTGAGCCTAGGCCCTAATCTCTGGATTCAAGTTTTGGGGATCTTCTCCTTACTTGAGTGTGCTTGTTCTATTATTCCATCTTGGAATGTAGTGGCAAGTACATATTCCATGGAAAAGAGCTTGAGTTCACTTCCTTGTGACACACTCATAAAAAAGCTTCTAAAAAACACACAAACAAACAATAAACATCTCTCCTTCGGGAATTCTTTTCTCATCTCCTTCGCTCCTTCCGCGAACTTGCTCCTACTTGTTATTTTGCAAGACGGTTACGCACTCATCGTCCGAGCCTGCAACACTTGAGCATTGACATAGGCAGTTCAAGCCTTAATTCACAAGCAATCTTTTCCACCCCTAGTTAGGGGAACTATGGCAACTCTGGTCCTCATTGTCTAGATGAGGTACATATGCAGCGGGGTAGGGCCCGTTCAAGCACAATCTTTATTTTCCATACATTTTCCCTTTGTTTTCTTCCTCAGTTCCTTTTCCAGTTCCAGTTCCTTTTCTTTTGCAGCAGCTTTCATCCCCTCACCCTTTGAAATAGATTTCTTTGCAAGCGTGGATCCCGTCGGGTACAGCGGACGATCTGGGTGCTAATACCTTCCCAGGTCGTAACCGACTCCCGAACTCAGTCTCTTTGGTTCGCAGGATGCAGGACCCGTGTCCTTCCTCTTCTTTTCTTCTGGTTTGTGCAGCATTACCATTCCCGTTCCTTCGAGATAAAATGCCTGGCTGGCGACTCTACCTTTTTTCCGTGCCACTTTCGCTTTTGTACCAGGATGGAAATCCGAGGAGCGACAGCTGGCGACTCTGCTGGGGATCGATCCCAGAATCTCTGGTTCCCTTGAGAGTCTCTCCTAGCGCTTGCGTGTTTCTGTTTCATTGGGTGTTGATTGTTTGTTGTTGCCTGTGTATTTTACTGTTATTGTATTTACAGTTTTATTTACAGCTTTCAGTATTTTTATGCATTATTATACTGGACTGTCTAGACTGGATTTTTTCTGTTTGGTGGGACTCGGGTGATACTGTTACTGTGAGATGAGCTCATTACCAAGGCTCGAGTGCACCTTAGGACTTAGAGTGGTTCCACTTTGGCTTCATGAGATCTTGTCATGGGGGTAGTAGTGAGTTCCACGCCCAAATTTGCGACTGTCTTGGAAATGTTTTGATTTGGGGATCTTCCTCTTTCATTTCATAACCTTGATAGTTATGTGCAGCTGGGGACCGATCATTGAGAACCTTGTGGAAACATCCCTCTCTAGTGGTGACAGTGGCAGACCACATTGTGTGGCAAACCCATTCTCACCTGAGGGCCCACCTGGAACTCACATAGGATGACCATGTTTTCCCGAACTCAGTTGAGGCCTCCCAGAGTAGTACATAATGCCAAACCGATTCCCTGATCTGGTCATGATCCATTTCTCGGAAATGGTGAACGTATTATTGCTATTCGGCTTTGAGAGTACGTGATGTTTGACCCGGAGCACGCCCGTAATATTGGGAGGGGTTTACAGGTTTGCAGGAACCCTTGACCTTAACATACCCTGGTTATCAGTGTGTTCTATGTTTCGATCCGGTCACTATGATCCTAAAGTTATTGACCTTTGGTTTTCGGTTACTATTTTGGGTCATTATATAGAGATCTTGTGGTTACAAACACTCGATTCATGGCTCAATATTCCAGATTCCAGGCAGTTTCCAGATTTTGATCCCATGTCCTTGCATCTTTTACATCATCATATTGCATTTTGCATTTGCATCTGCACTGCATTTCCTTCTTCTAGAGAGCTCATCATTCCTCCTTTTGTCCATGACCTGCCAGCTGATTTCCCGGTACTCAGTTTGAACAAGTGGTAACTGTTGGAAGACGAAAAAAGTTGTTTGAAGCAAAACTGAGCAGTGTCAGGAACTAGGAAAGGGTCAGATTGGAAGTTGTTGCTAGCTATGTCAGAGAACATCCGTCAGAATGTTGAGTTTCCACCTGGTTTCACTTTGATGACCAATCCTTTGTATGGTATTTCTCCTGACGAGGATCTTCCACAAGTGAACAATCTTACTCAAGCTCAGCCTACACAGACCCTGATCGTGAATCAGAGTGTACCTGAACCATCTGTTGTCTGAGGTGGACCTTCATCTTCTTCTGATGCTACGGATTTTCAGAGTTTTGCTTTCCCTATGCCGAACTTCCAAGGGGCAATCCCTCTCGTGAAAACCAAGGATCCACCAACTATTGATCCTGCTGAAAGGTTTCGTGTGTTGGATGAGCAACTCAAAGCCTTAGCGGATCCTGATGCCTTTGGTTTTGATGCTCTAAACCTGTGTTTGGTGCCTGGTCTTGTCATTTCTCCAGATTTCAAAACTCCGAAGTTCGAGAAGTACACTGGTGTCAGTTTCCCGAAGTGTCATTTGGTGATGTTCTGCAGAAAAATGAATTCTTATGCCCGCAACGATGAGTTGATGATTCACTATTTTCAGGACAGTTTAAGTGGTGCATCCTTAAGTTGGTATATGGATTTGGAAAGCAGTCATATCCGATCTTAAAATGATTTATCCAGAGCTTTCGTAAAGCAATACCAATACAATGTGGACATGGCACCTTGTCGCACGCACTTGCAGAGCCTATCTCAGAGGAGTGGTGAATCTTTCAGAGAATATGCACAATGGTGGAGAGAGTTGGCAGCCCAAGTGCAACCACCACTTTTAGATAGAGAATTGGTTGACCTGTACGTGGGCACCTTGCAAGGTCCGTACCTGGAAAGAATGAGTAGCATTGGGACATCAAACTTCTCTGATTTGATAATAGTTGGAGTATGCATCGAGAGCCTGTTCAAAAGTGGAAAGATCCAAGACTTTTTGAATATCCCAGCTTGTGAAGATGAGTCTATTGGTAGCTCCCAAGGGGAGTATGACATCAGTGCAGTCATGGCCAATATTGAATATCCTGGACCAACATTTTCTCAGAGATCATCTTTTCCTAGGACTGGTTACTCTTACAGACAACAAGCGATGCTCAGAGCACCATATCAGAAACCCTGGACTCCTCCTCGTCCAAATCTGCAAGCTCATGGTCGAAGACCTTAGAATCAACTTCAGAGCCAGCATAGATCTCGCAACAATCTAGAAAGAAGTAACACTCCTCTTCATCCAGTCCCCATGGCATACAATGAACTCTTGCCACATCTAGTTCAGAACTTCTTGGTGGTTCCTAAGCCTCTCAAGCCGTTGCCAGAGTCGTACCCTACAGAGTACAATCCTCACGAGCAGTGTGGGTATCATGGTGGATCAACGGGACATTCAACCGAAGATTGTAAAGCTTTTCAAGCCAAGGTCCAACAGTTGATCGACAAGGGCTACATATCCTTTCCAGAAGGAATCTTGGTTGTGCATGTCCGCCTCTCACCTGTTTGAGTTTGAAGACTTCGAAGGAGCGTCTCCTGATTTCAATGGTCCATACAACAAGATGTCATCAGAGTTGGAGACCATCGTATCCTTTTTATCCTTGGCATTGTAGTTTCTTTCCTGTTAGCAACTACTTGTCTTTTAAGCGTTGTTATTTGAATGGTAATGTTAATGTAGTGATCTTGCACTTTTTGAATCAATTATGTCGCATTCGCTCATTTTTCTTTACTTGCATTGAAAAAAAATAAACAAAAAAAATTTGCATCCATATACCTCCCATTTATTTCACTGTTGTTTAGCAGGTTTGAGGGAGGATGATGACAACTGGATACCCATAATTGCTGAAGGTATGCTTTCAGAGTAGAACCTGCTGACGATGTACAAACATTGCTTCAATTCCCAAACACCGGAGATATAAGGGAGATAGACCCTCGTCAACCCCTTTGAGCCTTGAAGTAGGAGTTTCTTTTCTAAACGAAAAAACCCTCACAGCCAACCCGGGGCAGGGTAGTTATCAGTTAATTTGACCGAGCGTTCAAATTTCCAAAGGAGCGTGCATCCGAGGATCCATTACCTTTTATTCATCACACCTCAAGAGGTCAAGGGACGTAAAACCATAATGGTTACCCCTCACCAACAAAGGAATGAGGCAGTCACAACCCTTTTATGCAAGTCAGACAACCTGTGTCACACGATTTGTTCCAAAAAATCAAAGCAAAAAAAAGAAGAGAAATAAAGCCCGCTAAGTAAAAAAAAAAGAGTGAAAACAAATGACTTAGGCAAAAGTTAGGGCATCCCGCTGGACTTCAAAATCGGAAAAAATTCAAAAAAAAAAATTCAGTCCAGGCAAAAGTTAGGGAGTAAAAAAAAACAAAGAAAGAAAAAATTTCATAAGAACAAAGTCGTGTGACTACAGACACAAAGTCAGAAGGGGTGACTGTTACTCCAAGAAACCTCATTGGTGCTTAAACCGTCAACTTCATTGGTTCCTCAACCATTATAAAACTTTTTCGAGAGGTGAGCGCTTAGGGAAAATTAGCTGAACATAGGACTGGAGAACATCAAGGAGACTGGGTAGGCACATATAAACTTTGAGCCATAAATCTTTCTTTCTAAAACCGTGAACCAGACCACGTTATAACCCTTGAAATTCCTAATTGAATCATGTTCAATTCTGAAAGCATACTGCGACAAGGTTGCGTAAACTGATTCCTAACGATTTGCTAACGCAACACTACGTTTGGACTAATGGTCCATTCGTCACACACTGTCGCATCATTCAAATAAATAAATTTTCAAAACTTGCATGTGCACTGCATTAAAATTACCATTTGTGAATGAATAGTTTTAATTGCAAGACAGTCTGTGACACCAGGGAAGTTCCTACAAAGAGCAGTCAGAGGAGAACTTGATCATTCAACAATGATGGCCAAAGTCAAGAGCATCTCATAGGCCTATGAATTAGGGGCATGTTATCTAATGGTTTTGTCGACCAAGGAATTTGTTAGGGTAAAGCAAGCTTCCCAAAGCATCAGTTGATCGCGGAACATCATTCAAGAGTCAGTTGATCAGAGCTGAACCTGCCAAACAGGGGCATGTCACCCGAATGTTTATTGGACCAAGGATGAATTCTTCCAATGCTCAGTCAGAATGAGTCAAGTCGCTTTCACGCTCATACCAGGGCAGGACACTTCCAGATATCACTAAGTGCCACTCTCCTCGAGAGGACATCCGAGTCCGCCATGCCAGGAATTGGATAATCAGAGGCAGTCTATTCAGAGACTCTCCAGACTGGGGCAACCTTAGCTGCACATAGCAAGTTATATCGGTAGTCTCCGAGTTCAAGATGAGTATCGGGAAATCGTGCTATCCACCCTCGCCATTGTCACCCTTCTCAACAAGAAGCCTTGTCACATGAGACCTTTCTTCCCATCCTTGGGAGATTTTCTAGCTTTTCAATTATTGCATAAGTCATTTGCATACGTTATTCATGTCACTTCGTTAGAGCATACACATCATATGCATTAAGCATAACCCCGCAACTTCAATCTCACATCAGGGCCTCGTAACCCCTTTTTCAAACTATTCAAAGTCCAGTTCTCGTCTGGCAAACCGTTTCAAAGTCCAGTTCTCGTCTGGAAAACTAAACCAAAGTCCAGTTCTCGTCTGGAAAACCAACTTCAAATACCAATTCTCGTCTGGTAGGCGAATCTTTAAACCAGTTCTCGTCTGGTCACCTTTTCATTTAACCTGTTGGACTCCAGTTCTCGTCTGGTAGTCATTCTTTTTCTGAGTCAATACTCGTTTAACAATGAACCCCAAGGAGTCAGTTCTCGTCTGACGACTTATTCTTTGCCCATCCGTTCTCGTTTGTTGGCCTAACTTTAATAAACCGTTTCTCGTCTGGTAATTCACCTTCAAAGTCCAATTGCTTGGCAACCAAAAAAAGCAAAAATACCAAATCTCTATCAACCTGGCCCTAGCCGCCCAACCATCCTTGTTTCATCTCCCGCTTGCATGTCTTCATATCCTTAGCATCTTGAGCATACGTCTGCATCTTGCATCATTTGCATCGCATTTTCATACTGCATGGTTTCCGTTACTTTGTGTGGGGGAGATATCGTTACAAGACGCAATCTGGGGCAGTTATCTCGAAATCTGTTGAATTTCTGCGAGAGTTTGAAGACATTGGGGCATTTCTGGATGCCAAGTCTTCTGTAAAATCCTCTGGGGATAATATTTTCATAGACGATGCAATCTGAGACAATTTGAAGAGTAAATGGATGCCTGTGCACTCTTGATAACCAGTAGGCAACTGTCGAGCTCAGAAGTTTGAAGCACCGAGTTAATTTTCAGGGAATGTCTGGTATTCATTTTACCAGCAAGGCATTGGAAGTTTATTTCTTTCCCGAGCGTAAGAATCTTCCTTCAGCCGACAAGGTTTCCTCGTGAGGAGTTGGTTATTCTCATTCAGCCAAAGTCCAATTTTCATTGGCATATCTTCCCAACATAGTCGTCATACTATACCTGGGGCATAATTTGGCTTATTTCGATTCTCCAGCAAAGTCTCTCCTCAGTAGAGTATGGCCAAATCTTTTCCTCAGCCAAGCCAGAGGGTTGACATTTCCCCAACTGAGTCAGAATAGATGATAACCCCAGCATAACTTCAAGGCTAATTGAACCTTGCTTATCCCCAAGCGAAGTTATATTTCTACAGTGAAATTTTCCCAACAGGCAGCTGAAGGCCTTGCATTTCCCCAGCTGAGTCAGAACAGATGATAACCCCAGCATAACTTCAAGGCAAATTGAACCTTGCTTATCCCCAAGCGAAGTTATCTTTCTACAATGAAATTTTCCCAACAGGCAGCTGAAGGCCTTGTATTTCCCCACAGAGTTAGAATTGTCAGAATTCTCTCCCCAGCAAATATGTTGACCAAGCATCTTCCCCAGCCAAGTCTAAAGATGATCTTTCCCCACAGAGCTTCATGATTGGGATTCATTCCCATCATTGAAATATCCCCCAGAGAAGTCGCCAATTTATGTTTGGTCAATGTGATGATACGAACAGTTGTTCATCCCCATAACTAGAGTTAAGTGTCAAAGCCTCTTGACCTGATTCTCCCCTGCAGAGTTGTGAATCTTACTGCCAATCAGGACGTCTTGCTGTTGCTCGTATGCATTCCCCAGCGCTCGTCTGTGTTTGATAATTACTTTTGCTCGTATGCACGCCCCAACACTCGTCTGTGTTTGATAATTGCTTTTGCTCGTATGCACGCCCCAACACTTGTCTGTGTTCACACTTTGTTATTGCCCTTTTGCTTTCCCCAGTAGTCGACCTTGGTTGGTGGATACTGTTGCTCATTTTCACTTCCCAGCACTCGTCTGTGTGTAACTTCCTTTTGGTGCTCGACACTCGTCTGTGTTTGAACTTAGGTGACTATTGGCTGCTCGTTTGCATTCCCCCAACACTTGTCTGTGTTTGTTATCTATTTGAAGCTCGTTTTCATTGTTTGGATACTCGTTTGTATCATCCCTCACACTCGTATGTGTTAGCCTATATCCATATGTGTTGATTTGTTAGTTACTCTGGTACTCGTCTGCTACTCCAATTGCTCGTCTGTGTTGGATTTCTGGTACTCATATATATCAGTGGCTGATATTCGTCTGTATCATCGCCTGAAGCGCTCGTCTGTGTTTCTTAGATCATCGTCTAATATTCGTTTGTATCATTGACTTGTGACATTCGTCTGTGTTCTCTTGATGATCATCCAATACTCGTCTGTGTTGAAGAGGTTTGAAGTCATGACGGTGGGATTAAATGTCAAAATCGTTACCGTTCCTAGCGTAACAGTTTATCCGAAGGAGATTCTTCTGTCTCAAGACATATATTTTTGCAAAATGTATGAAGAGGGCTCGTATGTCCAGTACCTGGCGTAACATATTTGCTTGAAGAAGACTCGTCTGTCTAGGTTTTTATCTGACGTAACGGTTCAGGTTGGAAGGAGCTCGTCTGCTTTGTCCCCGCTTCAGTTGCCAAAGCGTCATTTGGTTGGGTTTATTTCCCATTTTTGCATTCTCCAGCAGAGTGCAAATTTTCAGGGTCTTTATGGTATTCAATCACAGTTTATCTCGAACGTCTAATAGCCGTTGCTCTCATCCTTTTCAGATTAACAATTGATTGAATAGGGGCAGCTGTAACACCCTAAGTTTGCTCTATGGCTTTTCTGTCTTTGTCTGCTTTTCGTTTTGCATTCATACGCATCATCACTAGATCTTTAACATTTAGAATTCATATCATGTGCATAAGACATGGGATCGATATTTCCTGAAGATTAGGGTTTCACGCCCTTATTTGTGGATTATCAAGGAATTCAAGGTTTCAGCTAGGCAATCATCAGTGTCATCATCCTCTTATTGCTTTTGTTATTGAATTAGGGTTTATTTCCCTAAATCAGTGGTCTTCGAGGATTTTACGTCTACAAGGATCATTCACCAATGCATCTGGCCCATCATCAGGCTATTTTTTTCTTCTTCATCAAGTTATAAGGATATTCCCGTCTTCTCAATATCTCAGGTGCAATCGTGTTCATTTGTGGATTTATTTTCCTCAGGGCGAGTCCAGTAATTAGGGCAATGTTTCAGGTTAACCCAGATGGCCGTTGTGTCAGTGGTGAATTGTTCAATGGGTATGAAAGTTCATATTTAATCATAAATTCTTGAAAGGAGCTCAAATGTGGTGTGTGCGTCAGTGGGATTTATAACAGTCTCTATCCATTTCCATAATGATCATTTTTCCCTTTAAGTCCATATTAGTATTCACTTCGATTTTATTAAACCATTTTCATACCATCTTAAATCCATATTTTTTCTAAATACTCAATTCTATCATTGTCCATACAAGTCCATATTCATTAATACAAAGCCCATTTATTTCATATCCATTTTCCTAACCAAATAGCTTTTATCTTCCTCACATTTCTAAACCATTTTTCATATTTTCATTTTATTACACCAAATATATAAATATACATAAAAAAAATAAAAGAAAAGGACATGCAAGGTTCATATCATGAGGTGTACATTATCAAAATCAATTCTCATTTTCCAAATCCAAATATCTTTTTTTTAATTAGATCCATTGTTGATATCCATAAATTCATTCCAAATTTCACATTCTTTTAATTCTTTTAAAGTTATTACTGAACTAAGTCACTAAATTTTTCATAACATTTTATAAATTGTCCTATTTGATATTATTCCATAATTTCCATCAGGAAAAATAACCCAACATCACTCAACATTCACGCTTTTCACCATTCACACTTTTCAATATGGCCCCACTCACACTTTTCTTTCCAAACTGATTCACGCACATAGCCACCTCATGTAACAAACTCGTCATAATGATTATACGCAAATCCCTCATTGATTTTTCATCTCCCTGCAAAAACATATCACCCGCAAATAGTCACCAACTCATACATCACACAATCCCTCTCACAAAAAACTTCCCTCACGCAACTCTCATTCTGCATAACAAATTCTCACCTCTAACCACCGCATTCTCTACTGACAATGACGAACTCTTCTCACTCAGCTCCACTTCCATAAATAACACTCTCCTTCTTCTTTGATAATCACTCCCAAAACCGAACAACCAAACCTCTTGCTCACCCTCAAACCTCATCACTCCTCGCCACCCTCTCTTCAACCCAAATCATTCTTCAGCAACACAAAAACATAGCCGAAGTCTTTGCATCAACAATCACCTTTCAACTTTTGTTCAACCTTACAAACCTGCATAAAACGTATACTCCGCAAACCATCACCAAACTTCCATCTCAATTAAAACCAAATCCATACCCTTCAGTCCTTATTACACTTCAAAATTCATAACAATCTCCACAAATAACGACAACAATCACAACGCTTCACCCCAGCTTCACTACACAAATCAAATCTCAGAAAACAGAACAGAACAGAAGGAGTAGAAGAAGAGAGCGTTTAGACCGATACTGAAGAGAGACCGAGAGAGAGATTCAAAAACAAACCATAGAATCGAAGCCGAGACGAGGGATCCGCGAGACTGAAATTGAAAACAACGGCAAACCGAAGCAGATCGCGATCGAGAAGTTTTTGTTGTCGGCGACGCGGTTCGCGATGTCGAGAACGACAACAGACCTTGAATCGCCGGCGGATCGGGAGGACGATGACAGAGAGAGATATACTCGATAGCTGGACACGATTCACGGCGTTGAGCGTGGTCGACGACGACGATTAGACGGAGGACAGCGTTGAGAAAGTCACGACGGAAGTGCGAAGAGAAGAAGAAGATGTGTTTTGCCCTGTTTCACTTGGTTTTTTATTCTGATGTTTTTTATTTGACTTTTTTGTGCTTATTAACCCATGGTATTTTCATTTCGTTATAATTTTATTTTATTTTATTAATTTTGTTTTCTTGATAAGGACAGATCATTGGTTGACTGTTGCTGGACCCAAGCCCACCTCCATTCACCAATTGCACCACCGTTTACCGTGATGCACCCCACCTACGATCATCTTCATGGATCTGCCTTAGGCCCATTGATTTTGCTGATCAATAACACCACTCCAGCTGTCATCCTCCCTTGCTCTCTTATTTTTTTTATTAATTCTCCACTTGTTTCTTTTAATAGTTTTATTTTATTTTTGATTATAATTTTGTTAATACTTTAATTAGTTTTGGTTAATTGTGAGCTTAGAATTTTAATACTTGTGTAAGTTTAAATTAGAATTTTATTTTAATTTTTATCTTTATTGTGCTAGCTTTGATTTAATTTTTATAGTTGTAGTGTTAATTTCGATTAATTCGTTTTAAGAGGTTTTGCGTTTAATTTTGGTTTTAGTTGTTTTGTTGGAAGTGTTGTAGGTTTATTGCTTGAATTCAAGGATGGCGAATTTGACTTGGTGATAGCCTTGCGTTTGATTGTTCATTCATGGATCGTTGACTTGTTGTTGTTCGTGGAATTCTTGATACAATTTGTGACGAATAGTTAATTATTTCCTGGGCTTGAAGACTTGTCCTGATAAACTCTCTTTGTTGGTCGGCTTGGATACTGGAAGTTTATATCTGACTTTTGTCTGATATCATGATAATGGACAATTATGCTTGACTGTTGAATCCGTTCTGGGCTTGTTTTTATTTCATGAGTTTCTCTTGCGCGTATTGAAGAGACAACGGACCTTCTCCGTTAGGTACCATTGAGGCCCGATTTTACTTATTGCATGTTGTTGCATCTGGAAGTTCTACTGGTGTAGGCTCTGTTTGTGCATTGTTCGATTACTCCTTTGCATTCTCTTTTCCTTATCTTATTTCTTCTTCATCTCAATTTCTTCCTCATCTTCTTTTATTCTTTCTTAGCTTGAGGTGTGCTTAGGCCACCATGGTTCTTCTCCTTTCATTCTTTTCTTTCTCTTCTTATCTCTTCCTTCTTTAGGATAGGTTTCAAACCTCACTAACCTAGGATTCCCTTTGCATGACAACATTAGGTTTTAGTTTCCCCTTAGTTGTTTTACCTTTAAGATCTTTGGTTCTTTTCTCTTCTCATCTTAAAACAAAACTCTAAAAAGCACCTTAATAATGATTGAATTGGTCTCCTGTGCAATAGCCTTATTCCATGAAACACTTGTAGTTTTCCCATCTTGGGATGGTACAAGCTTGTTCATCATGACGAAAAAGTCTGATCATGAGACCATCTTCATCAAGAAAAACATAAAAAAGACTTCTTCATTCAAAAATACAAAAACACTTAATAAATTCAATGAGTTAGTGAGCCTAGGCCCTAATCTCTGGATTCAAGTTTTGGGGATCTTCTCCTTACTTGAGTGTGCTTGTTCTATTATTCCATCTTGGAATGTAATGGCAAGTACACATTCCATGGAAAAGAGCTTGAGTTCACTTCCTTGTGACACACTCATAAAAAAGCTTCTAAAAAACACAAACAAACAATAAACGTCTCTCCTTCGAGAATTCTTTTCTCATCTCCTTCGCTCCGTCCGCGAACTTGCTCCTACTTATCATTTTGCAAGACGGTTACGCACTCGTCGTCCGAGCCTGCAACACCCGAGCATTGACATAGGCATTTCAAGCCTTAATTCACAAGCAATCTTTTCCACCCCTAGTTAGGGGAACTACGGCGACTCTGATCCTCATTGTCCAGATGAGGTACGTAGGCAGCGGGGTAGGGCCCGTTCGAGCACAATCGTTATTTTCCCTACATTTTCCCTTTGTTTTCTTCCTCAGTTCCTTTTCTAGTTCCAGTTCCTTTTCTTTTGCAGCAGCTTTCATCCCCTCACCCTTTGAAACAGATTTCTTTGCAAGCGTGGATCCCGTCGGGTACGGCGGACAATCTGGGTGCTAATACCTTCCCAGGTCGTAACCGACTCCCGAACTCAGTCTCTTTGGTTCGCAGGACCCGTGTCCTTCCTCTTCTTTTCTTCTGGTTTGTGCAGCATTACCATTTCCGTTCCTTCGGGATAAAAATGCCTGGCTGGCAACTCTACCTCTTTTCCGCGCCACTTTCGCGTTTGTACCAGGATGGAAATCCGGGGAGCGACACTTGCCTGCCGAAAACAATTTAGCAGCCATGGTCGAAATGATAATGGAAAAAATAGGGTGAATGTAGGATTGCAGAGGCCTAGTTATATTTCCCCATTGTTTGAATATATTTTGCAAAAGGAGTTACCTCCAAGATCAAAAGTTCCTAAGTTTACCAAATTCTCAGGGGATACTAGTGAATCCACTGTCGCTCCCAAAAGACGAGACCGGGCTCGAATGAGGTACAGACGCGAACGGTCGGCGAAAGGAGGGTGTGAGAACACACAGGAGTGAACTCACAGGGAAAGAAAAGAGTCGCCAGCTAGGAATTTTTATCCCGGAGGAAAGGCAATGCTGCATAGACCTAGAAATATATGGATAAGACGGTTGCGAACCAGAGAGACTGAGAAAGGGGGTTGGTTACAACCTGGGAAGGTATTAGAACCCAGATTGTCCGTCGTACTCGACGGGATCCACGCTTAAAAGATTTGTGTTTTAAAGGGGTAGTGTCAGTGCAATTTGTGTATAAAAGAGCTGGAAAAGGATGTACAGGTGTCAGTGTAAGAGAAGTGAAGTGTATAAGTGATGTGTCGGTGTAAGAACAAGAATGAAATGCTCAAGATCATGAGGCTAAAAGAGTAAGGCTAGAAAGAGGGGGAATGTACAGAGACTTTTGTTCGATAACTGTTAAGTTATGCCTACGTATCCTCTCGTGCAATGAGGAAGTCAGAACATCGTAGTTCGACCCAAAGAGACTGAAAGATGAATTGACTGGGGAACTGCTTATTTGTCTATGCTCAAGTGTATGACCTGTCTGGCTCAGGTGCAAACTGTCTTGCATTAGACGGAAGAAGCAAGTTCTCGTTTGTGAGTGAATGAGATGAGAAAAGAATCCCGGAGGAGACGATTATTGTTTGTTTTTGAGTTTTCAGTCTTTTATTGCTTTTGAAAGTTTGTCATAAGTTAATGAGCTTAAGCCTAAACCAATGGGTTAGTAAACTCATCACATCTTCCCTCTGATTAGGGGTAATGAGAATACCTTAAGTGTGAAGTCAGCTTCTCACACTTAATCACCTTTGATGTAGGATTAAGATCATTAACCTACTTGTTATTACTTAGATGTTTTTGGTGTTTTGTTTAATGTTGAGTAATGAGATTAAGCCATAATCAGGGATTAAACAGACCCATTACACCATCCTAATAGAAGGATAATAGATGAGAATGTTTAAGCTGAGGAAAGCTCCTCAACTTAATCCATGATTAGGGATTAACTTCATGACAAAACAAAACCTTTATTAAATGGATTTTAATTAATGATAAGATGATGAAGTGAGTTTTATGGTTTGTAAGACAACTTGAGGGGGACTTGTCCATTAACACTAGGGTTAGTCCTTCTTAACCAATTAAGGAAGAATTAGAACCCTAATGCAAGGCCCAAGTTACAAGCTTGATGTCTTGGTGATTATTAAGTGGATTAATTAAAGGATTTAAACACATTAAGGGTTTAACACTTAGGATTAAAGTTATACACTCCATCCTAATAGAAGGATGCAGGCATAAGCTTAATCACAAAGCCTTGAAGCCTTTATGGTTTAGTCCTTGACTATGAGATGAGAAGAGAAGACTCAATGAGACACAAAGGTAAAACTAAGTGGGGGACTAATCAAAACCCTAATCATTGTCATGCTTGGTTGTTCCTAAGGTTTGTAAGGTTTACAAGAAAGATCTTCAATGGAATCACCAGGAAGCAGATGAAAGGAGCAAAGGAGGCAAAGCAACTTACTTCATTTAAGAAGACAAGTCACTTGAAGAAATAAAGTAAGATGAAGAAGAAAGAGCATGCTCAATCTCAAACACAAAACAAAATGCAGCAAGGATGCATAAGAGAGATGAAAAGAAGTTGTGAGAAGTTAAGGCAAATTCACTTCTCAAAGTGACTTACCACCTGAAAAGTTAGTGAAAGGAATGCAATGCAATGCAAAATGAGGTGAAATGGCATGATGCAAACCAAAACCATAAGCATATGTGTGATGATAATGATGTTATGAGATGATGCAAACATGAATCAAGGCATGAGGATGATCATATGAACATATGGATGCAAGAGAAGCATGCTTAGAACCATGATCATACATGAAAAGTTATGAAATGCAAATGACATACAATATGGCAAATGAAAGATGCAATGATCAAACATGCTTCTAATATGTCTTAAGATGTCTAATGAATCAAATGGATGCACAAAATGTTATGGCAAGTCATGGTAGGCAAACAAATGCAAGATGAATGCAAAAGGAAGCCCAAATTAGGGTTTATGTTCAATGCACCAAACAAAAATCAAAACCAGAAGCAAACATCAAGATAAAAAATTGAAAATGCATTCAAAGGAACCCTAACCCTACACAAACTCACTGCCCAAAGGGGGGGGGGGGTCCAATTCTTAAACTAGTGAAAGTTATGAATTTCCTAAGATTTATAGGGTTTTAGGGTACCTTGTCAAGAAAAATGTCAAACAAATTGAAAATGCAAGATCAAACCATGCCAATTTAATCCTACAAACTACATGATATGCAAGACATAATGCAAAAAGAATCAAAGTCCAACTCTCAAAGACTAGGCAGAAATGAATTTTCAAAGATTGAATCAAAATAATGCCTTGAGAAAGAATTAATTCCATGGAAAATTGTCAAAATGCATTAAGATCAAAAAAGAAATTTGGTTTGAGGGTTGGACAATGTTTCTAAATGATTTTAAAGGTCTCATGAATTTTTTTGTGATTTTTAAATACCTAAAAGTATTTTTAATTAATTAATTCTCATTAATTAATTAAAAATAAACTTTTAAATGGTTTAAAAATATTTTTCAATGAAAAAAATAAAAATAAAAATGTTTTTGGTTTCTGAAAATTCATAAAAGTTTGTATAAAAATTTTCAGAATTTTTAAAATTGTTTTGCTATTTTAAATTAAATGAAGAAAACAAATGAAATGAAATGAAATAAAAATGAAATAAAACTGAAAAATAGAAAAGTCAGCAAGATCAATGGCTGGAATTCAAACATACACGCGCGCAAATTGACTTGGCGCCATATCCAAGGGCTGACATTCAAAATCCCCTAATTATGATTAAACCCTAATTACATGCCCTAATGACTTTCAGGCGACCGGAACACTGTTCCGGTCGTCTTCTCCGGCCAGCCCAAAACTCTAACTCTCTCTACACGCAATGAAAATGAAATCTAACTGCCCAGAACTCAACCCCATTCAACACTGAATCAAAACCCCCTAACAAACATCATTTTTCATTCATCAATCAGCCAAATCGAAGCAAAACTCATTTAGGGCAAAAAGTTTCAGACAGTTCATACATCCTGGTTTCTCAACCATTTTAAAAAATAATCACATCCCCATGATCAGGGGAGTGCATAGAAGCAATTAAGAACTTAAAATGGAGTTTCTGGAAAAAAAGTTTGAGATGGCTACCTGAACTGAAGCTTTGGTTTCTGGCACTTTCTGGCTGGTTTCTTGCTTGCAATCAACTCTACTGGACCCCCTGAGAAACTTTCAATGCTTGTTTGAAGTTTATAATGGATGGTTTGAGAGATGGCAGAAGTTCTGTTCAAGGTGGGATGGAAATCGTATTTGTGTTTCAGGGAGTTTTAGGCTATGGTGATGGGTGCTTTTTGATCAGTGGAGTGTGCTGAGTATGTTTGTGAAGTTGGTTTGTATGTTTGTAGCTTGTACTGAGTGTTTCGAAGGCTCTTGCAAATGGGAGAGATTTTGATAACTATGGCTATGGGCAAGATCAGAATGTGTTGTTATGTGCTTTGGCTTGCTTTTTGTTTGCATAAACTATTGTGATAGGTCAGATGAGTTGATGTGTGCTTTTGTGATTGGTATGGCTCAAGTTGCCAAAATGTCAAGTTTGTGTAAGAGAGGCATGGGCTACTTGCTAGCCAAGGACAGATGGGGTGTCCTGCGCAGCAAGATGTGTGGAGAGCCCTTGGATTGTTTGTGGAGTCAGCCAGCAAGTGGATTCACACTTGAGTGAGTTTTTGCAACTTGCCTCACTTTTGCTTCCTTTGAAAAATCTTGCTCCATAAGTCATGAAAGTGAGTAATCTCTTGCCCCATTCTGAATTTTAGGTGTTGTATGATCATGTTGTGAAGTTTAGAAGTCCATTTGATAGCTCAATTTGCCTTGACAAGTGAATTTGCAACTTTGCCTCTTTGGTAGAAACTTTGAAATTTTGTGATTTTAGCCAACTTTGACAAGCCATAACTTTTGATCCAAAATGAATTAGGTCATGTTCTTGTACTTTTTGAAAAGGGAATGATCCATTCTACAACTTTCATGACCAAAGTTTTTTCATTTGAAGCATTTTTGAATCAAAAAGCAAGGGTTGAAAAAGTTTCTCTAAATGGCAATTTCATTAAAAAGTCAACTTTCCCAAAAAGTCAACTTTGCAAAAGACTTGAAATTCTTCAATTTTGTGAACTTTCAACTTCTTCCATGATCAAATAAAGATCATATACAATCAAAATGATGAAGAACACCCTTTGGTTGGGTCATTGGGGGGCCTCAGATGCCCTGATTTTACACTAACTTGCTTGAAAAGTCAACTCTTGATCAGATGACTTCCCCATGGAATTTCTTCATGAAAATTGATATGCATACTCCCCATACCATATAGAGACCAATAGAAACAAGAATGACCAAAAAAATTGGAGTTATGGCCTTTGAAACCAAAACCCTAATTCTAGGTCATCTGTGCAGTCAAACCTGGCTCTGCTTCCATGCCATTTTCAGTTCTTGTGATTCTTTGACATTCTTGACTTTTAGGGAATATAATATGATGTTTGAACATACATGGACCCCTTGGAAGTGATTGATGACCTTTGGAGTGGCTCAAGAAGCTCTTGATTTGCTCAGATCACAAACCCTAGATGCAGATGACTTTGAACCAATGCAGTGAATCAAAAATGTGATATGAGATGCTATGATTGAGTTTATGCATATGAGGAGATCACAAGCCATGGTGTGAATGGATGAGGGAAAATTTGGGGTGTTTACAGTTGCCCCTATTCAAACATGAGTTAGCTGTGCAGGTTGTAAGCGACGGCTCAACAGGCAAACAAGATAACTTGTGGTTGAATACCAAAGACAGTCCAAAATTTGCACTCACAGAATGAAGAAGAAAAGGGATATAGATTGTAAAAGGAAAATAAAGTATATTGTAAAGTATGGGCGACGGAGGACGACCGTCGAGCAGAGCACGACAGCTGGGGAAAGAGCAATGACGGGGACGGCCGACACGCTGGGGAAAGTGCGAAAAATAAAGCAATGACGGGGACGACCGACATGCTGGGGATAAAAGGGATTATGATGGGGACGACCATCAAGTAAAGCTATAAGATTCTCTGGGGGTTAATGAAAAATGATGGGGACGGCCATCAAGTTCATAAAAGTAATGTAAACAAACGATGGGGACGGCCATCGGGCTAAACTGATGAAGGACGATTATCAAGAAAAGGAAAAGGGACCACGACGGGGACGGCCATCGGGCTAAACTGATGAAGGGCGATCATCAGGAAAAGGAAAAGGGACCACGACGGGGACAGCCATCGGGTTAAAGAATAAATGAAATAATGATGAGGGACGGTCATCAAAGGTGAAGGATGATCACCTGGCAGGGTACGGCTGCCGAAAATATCGCGACACAGGACGAATGCCGGATAAAAGGTCAACGATGGGGACGGCCATCGGATGAGCATGATGAAGGACGATCATCAAGAGGTGAAGGACGATCACCTAGCAGGGGATGGCTTCTCTCAAGGTTTATCATGACGTAGGACGAACGTCAGATAACAAGATCAACGATGGGGACGGCCATCGGATAAAATGATGAAGGACGATCATCAAAAGGTGAAGGACGATCACCTTAGCAGGGGACGGCTGCTAAATATCACGACATAGGACGAATGTTGGATAGAAAAGGTCCACGATGGGGACGGCCATCGGATGAGCCTGATGAAGGACGATCATCAAGAGGTGAAGGAAGATCACCTAGCAGGGGACGGCTGCTCTCAAGGTTTATCATGACATAGGACGAATGTCAGATAGAAAAGAAATTTTGCTTTGCTGGCGATCTACTGGGGAATAGTAAACGCGGACGAGTGTTTATATCCAAGAAACAAAAGGTATAAGTGTTTAGATGTTTGTGTATAGATTAAAGATGCGGACGAGCATCCTTAAGGCTACGATACGGATGAGTATCGAGTAGAAACAAATACTGACACGTGTTCAGAGATGATGATACGGACGAGTATTAACTGGTTAACAAAGAACACAGATGAGTGTTGAATCTGAGGGGACTCTTCTGGGGAATAGTAGACACAGACGAGTGTCTATATTCAAGAAGACAAGAGTTTTTGACAAATGTATGGATTAAAGATGCGGACGAGCATCCTTAAGACTATGATACAGACGAGTATCAGGTAGAAACAAACGCTTGACGCATGTTCTGAGATGATGGTACGGACGAGTACCAACTGGTTAACAAAGAACAAGGACTAGTGTCGAATCTGAGATGACGTAAGTTGTGTATACAAGATACGGACGAGTATCTGTGTAAGGGTAATAAGTATGAGTGGTGTATAGATGAGTGTTTAATCTGCTGGGAAGAGTGACACGGACGAGTGTCGAGAAGAGGAAAGTATAGTATTGATCACACTAAAATTCACCGTATTTCTGACTCCGATTTCGCATGCATTCTTAGCTTTTATTGTTGTTTTGCTTTGTTATTGCTTTGTTTTCTTATGTTTTCAGGTTTTTATAATAATCGGAGCTGGAATCGGGAAAAGGAGCGAAAAAGGAGTGAAAACGGACGAAAACCTAGAAATTCAGCATTTTGCACTTACGGCACCCACCGTGGCGGGCGCCATGGGGTTAGCCATGACGTGGCCACGTCTCAAGACCACTCCTCAACCTCCAAGACCCACTTTCCCCACTCCATCATCCCCTGTAGGGACCATGGCGGGCGCCATGACCTTGTGGCGGGCGCCACAAGGCAAAATTTCATAACCTCCACTTTTTAGTGGAGGGGCGTCCCGGTCATTTCATGCTTTCAGTTTTTACTATAAATAGGACCTTAGATTTTCGTTTTTCTTCATCCAGAATTAGAATTCTCTAGGCATATATCAGTTATAAAGCAGTTGCCATTCCACATCGGGGTGCCTCTGCAATCGAGTGATCGAGTCTGTAATCTGTCTGTGGTTCGAGTTTTGGAGCACTCTGGAGGAAGTTAATCCTGCCGCCATTTTAATTCAAGTTCGTACTTTACTTTTATTTATTTCTGCCTCGCTTTTACGTTGTTTATTTCCTGCACTCGCACATTTACGTTGTTTATTTCCTGCACTCGCACATTTACGTTGTTTATTTCCTGCACTCGCACATTTACGTTGTTTATTTCCTGCACTCGCACTTTACTTCGTTTACTTTCCGCACTCGCTTTAAATTACTTTTATGAAAAACTATAAAAAGAATATTTACTTTATCATGTCTAACTAATTCCATAAAGGTTAGAATGTAAGGATCGTAATCAAACCAGTAATCAGTATAATTGTTCGTGGAAACACCTAAGGGCTATTTTATCTTTCAATTCAAATAATTGTTTTTAACTATTTCAAAAACAGCCAAAAGCGCTTTGTATAGTTCATTAGGAGATTTTAGATTAAAAAGAAAAGAGATTTTAAAACGATTTTCGGACGCGTTAGGAAGTTTAAACTCTGGTTCGCAAGAACCTCTTTTTGCTAAGAAGTCCAGGTTAAAATACTTTTCAACTTAGTTAAGATACTATATTTCTTAAAAATAGGTTTACTACTCTAACGCAGTACGCACCTTTTTATCCGTGACAATAGGAGGGGTTGATTAGAGAGTACAACTCGGTTCTGAATACGCGAAAGCGACAGTTCCTGTTAAATTAGTTCTTTTCAAAGAAGAAAACACTGCCCATAAGTAGTTCCACTAACAAGTACTGGATTATCATTGATTACGTGAATTACATTCGAGCCTGTCTTTATTTATTATTTAAAATTATAATTTTATTTACCATTGCACCCTTATTAAAACCCTTAAAAATAGTTGCCTTAGATACACACCATAACAACAGGTTTGATAGATTGACACTTGGTCTCTGTGGATTCGATAATCTTTTATATTACTTTGACGTGATTCGTACACTTGCGAAAAACACGCATCAAGTTTTTGGCGCCGTTGCCGGGGACCAATATCGTCAAATTTCATTACCCTGTAGTTATACCGTTTAGACTAAGGTTGTTACCCACCGGTCAATGCGAAAGACTCGCAGTGCCGGAAGTTTAGTAGACCCTCTAGCTGAACCTGAACGTTACGCTCGCGCACGTTTATTTTTCCATAGGAATAGGATAGCTATGGCCGAAGAACAAAACCGAAGACCTCTTAAGGACTTCGCCCAACCATCAAACGAGGAACCTAGTTCCAGTATAGTAAACCCCGCTATCCCAGCCAATAATTTTGAACTTAAACCATCCCTGCTGCAATTAGTGCAACAGAGACAATTCGCAGGTCTCGCTACTGATAACCCAAACCAACATTTAAAAAACTTTCTTCAGTTAGCAGACACCTTTAAAACCAATGGAGCTTCTCCTGAGGCAATACACTTAAGATTATTTCCCTTTTCCCTCAGAGATAAAGCTCTATCATGGTTAGATTCCCTTCCACCCAATTCAATAACAACTTGGGATGACCTTAGGAAAGTTTTTCTTGCTAGATATTTTCCCCCGAGTAAGACCGCTCTTCTTCGAAACCTTATAACTAGATTTACCCAACACCAAGGAGAGTCGTTGTTCGAAGCCTGGGAGAGATATAAAGAACTATTAAGAGCATGCCCACACCATGGCTTAGAGAATTGGCTAATCATCCAAACCTTCTATAATGGACTTCATTATAACACTAAAATGACCATCGACGCTGCCGCTGGTGGCGCACTGATGAACAAACCTTACCCTGAAGCTAGTGCCCTTATCGAGGATATGGCCCAAAACCATCAATCATGGGGAGTAGAACGAGCGACAGTGGAAAAGAAGGAAGCCCAAGGAGGAATACATGAGCTAAGCTCTATAGACATGATGCAGGCTAAAATGGACGCGTTGGCCCTAAGAGTCGAACATATGTGTACAACTCCAAATACTGTAGCCGCAGTTTCGCCGAATTGTGAGATATGTGGAACGCAAGGACACCAATCCGCCGAATGCAATCTGTTAAATGAAACCAACACCGAGCAAGTGAACTATACCCAAGGGAACCCATTTTCAAACACATATAACCCTGGATGGAGGAATCACCCAAACTTCTCCTACAAAAATAATAACCCTATTCAAAATACCGCACCTCCGAGACAACAAGGTTACCAAGCCCCTAGAACAAATCAACCTATGCAACCTGTACCACCAAACCCGAGCTTTGAGGAAATTGTAAAAGATTTCATCGTTGCTCAAAAACAGAAAAACAAAGAGTTCATGAACCAAAGCGTCCATGTTAACGAACTAATTACCCAGTTAGGAACCAAGGTTGATCAAATCATTACTCATAATAAGATGCTTGAAACCCAGATCTCTCAGGTAGCGTTAAACCAAGCCCCACAGACTACACCCGGAGGACAGTTCCCTGGACAACCTCAACAGAACCCGAAAGGGCAAGCTAATGCCATTACTCTACGAAGTGGAACCGCTTATAAGGAACCTTTGAACCCTAGATTAAGTGAGCCCGAAACTTCTGAGAGGAATGAGGAAAAGGAACCAGAGAAGCCTGAAACCCCGGAAAGTCAAGAAAAAGGAGAAGAACCTAAAAATAAAACCTATGTACCACCACCGCCATACAAACCACCAATACCTTACCCTCAAAGATTAAAGAAAACCCAAATCGATAATCAATATCAAAAATTCGTTAAGGTTATAGAAAAACTTCACGTAGAAATCCCTTTTACAGAAGCCATCACCCAAATACCTTCTTATGCTAAGTTTCTCAAAGACATACTTACAAATAAACGTAGACTTGAAGATCCGAAACCCGTGGAATGTAATTCTATTTCCGAAGATAGGTTAGCAAAGAAAGATAAAGATCCCGGAAATTTTTCCATTCCTTGTATTTTGGGGAATCATGTCATCGAAAAAGCTTTTCTAGACCTAGGAGCTAGTGTGAGCTTAATGCCTTTAGCAGTTTGTGAGAGATTAAACTTAGGAGAATTACAACCTACTAAGATGTCACTTCAATTAGCCGATAGATCCGTTAAATACCCTATAGGCATACTTGAAGACGTCCCTGTTAGGGTAGGTCAGTTGTTTATACCTACTGATTTTGTTGTCATGGACATTAAAGAAGATGACGACATACCGATACTCCTAGGTAGACCGTTCTTATCGACTGCTGGAGCCGTAATAGATGTTAAAAAAGGAAAACTAACTTTTGAGGTAGGTGAAGAGAAGATAGAATTTATATTGTCAAAATTTCTTATGGCACCTGTGATAGGAGATTCCTGTTATGCCTTAGATATCATCGAAGAATGCATTAGGGAATTAGAACAAGAAGAAGAAACTGAATCTATAAAATTGCCATCAACCCTTATTTTGGAAGATGACAATTATAAAACACCCTACATTGATGATAACCTTCACGAATGTTTATCTCTTACCCCAGATCCTATGCCTTGCCCTATGAAACCGACCGTAAAACTTAAGGAACTGCCTAAAAACCTGAGATATGAATTTCTCGATGAAGATATGAATCGTCCAGTTATAGTCAGTGCTACCTTAAACCAAAAAGAAACCGATCAATTATTAGAAGTTTTACGTAGGTACCCCTCAGCCTTAGGATATAAGATCTCTGATCTAAAAGGAATAAGCCCATCCGTATGCATGCATCGGATTTTGCTTGAAGAAGATTCAAAACCTTCCAGAGAACACCAACGAAGAATAAATCCTATAATGAGTACTGTAGTTAAGACTGAAGTTCTTAAGTTACTAGAGGCAGGTATAATATATCAGATCTCGGACAGTAAATGGGTGAGTCCTGTGCATGTAGTACCTAAAAAGGGAGGCATCACAGTCGTGCAAAACGAGAAGGGCGAACCTGTAGCAAAAAGAACCGATGGAGGTTGGCGTATGTGCATAGATTATAGAAAATTAAATAAAGCAACTAGGAAGGACCATTTCCCATTACCATTCATAGACCAAATGTTGGAGCGCCTAGCCAGACACTCTTACTTTTGTTACTTAGATGGATATTCCGGATTCTTCCAAATACCTATTCACCCCGAAGATCAAGAAAAAACTACCTTTACATGCCCAGTTGGAACTTTTGCCTATAGAAGAATGCCTTTTGGACTTTGTAATGCTCCTGCAACTTTCCAACGCTGCATGATGTCTATCTTTGCTGATTATTTAGATGGAATTATGGAAGTATTTATGGACGATTTCTCAGTTTGTGGATCAGATTTCAAAAATTGTCTTGTCAACCTTGAGAAAATCCTGGAGAGATGTGTGGAGGTAAACCTTGTGCTAAATTGGGAAAAATGTCATTTCATGGTCACCGAAGGGATTGTTTTAGGACATGTAGTTTCCGAAAAAGGTATAGAGGTAGATAAAGCAAAAATAGAAGTCATAGAGAATCTAAAACCGCCGAAGACTATCAGGGAGATAAGAAGTTTTCTTGGACATGCCGGATTTTACCGACGTTTTATCAAGGATTTCTCCAAAATAACAAAACCCTTAACTGGTCTTTTGATGAAAGATGCTGAATTTATCTTCGATGAAAAATGTACTGAAGCATTTAATCTCCTGAAGCAAGCTCTGATTTCAGCACCTATAATGAAACCCCCTGATTGGTCAGAACCGTTTGAGATAATGTGTGACGCCAGTGATTACGCTGTTGGAGCCGTTCTAGGTCAGAGAAAAGACAAAAAGTTACATGTGATTTATTATGCCAGTAGAACCCTAGACGCTGCACAGCTCAACTACGCAACAACCGAAAAAGAGCTCCTAGCTGTAGTTTTTGCAATAGACAAATTTAGATCTTATCTAGTAGGAGCCAAGATTATAGTTTACACCGACCATGCTGCCATTTGTTACTTACTAAGCAAAAAGGATGCCAAGCCTAGGTTACTTCGATGGATTCTATTACTGCAAGAGTTTGATTTGGATATCCGTGATAAGAAAGGCACTGATAATGTGGTAGCTGATCACCTATCTAGGCTAGAATACCTGAAACCTGATCCAGTTCCCATAAATGACGATTTTGCCTATGATAGACTGATAGCCCAACTGGAAACCATTGAAGAAGATAACCCAGACCCTCATGAGTATTTTCAAAAATCCTTAGCCATAAGTGATGTACCTTGGTATGCAGACTTTGTTAATTATCTAGCCGCTGACATCATACCCCCTGATCTAAACTACCACCGGAAGAAGAAGTTCTATAGTGATGTGAGAAACTTCTATTGGGACGAACCGTTTCTTTTCAAGAGAGGTAAAGATGGCATTTTCCGCCGTTGTGTTCCAGAAGAAGAGGTAAATAATATAATTGAGCATTGTCACTCTGCACCCTATGGTGGACATGCAAGCACATCTAAGACCTACGCCAAGATTCTTCAAGCTGGCCTATTCTGGCCTACTATGTGGCGTGATGTCCATGCTTTCATTGTCAAGTGTGATAGATGCCAACGCACAGGAAATATTTCAAGACGTAATGAAATGCCGTTAAGAAATATCCAAGAAGTAGAACTCTTCGACGTATGGGGTATAGACTTTATGGGACCGTTCCCACCATCTTTTGGAAATCAGTACATCTTAGTAGCAGTTGACTACATGTCTAAATGGATTGAAGCTATCGCCGCACCCACAAACGACACCAGAGTAGTCATCAAATTATTCAAGAATTATATATTTCCCAGGTTTGGAACCCCCCGTTTAGTCATAAGTGATGGAGGATCACACTTCATATCGAGAATATTTGATAAACTTTTAAGCAAGTATGGAGTTAAGCATAGAGTAGCAACACCATACCACCCACAGACCAATGGACAAGTGGAAGTATCTAATAGGGAGATAAAACAAATCCTCGAGAAGACTGTCTCTATATCTAGAAAGGATTGGTCACAGAAACTTCAAGAAGCATTATGGGCCTATAGAACCGCTTTCAAAACTCCTATAGGAACAACCCCTTATCAACTGGTCTATGGAAAATCATGTCACTTACCTTTTGAATTGGAGCATAAGGCCTATTGGGCCATCAAAACTTTGAATTTGGATTACTTGACTGCTGGTGAGAAACGTATCCTTGACATCCACAAATTAGAAGAGCTCAGACAATCTGCCTACGAAAATGCCATCATATACAAAGAAAGAACAAAAGCTTGGCATGACAAAAGAATCATAAGAAGAGACTTCAAGATAGGCGATCCTGTTCTCCTGTTCGATTCTAGGTTACGACTATTTCCAGGTAAACTCCGTTCGAGATGGACTGGCCCTTTCGAAGTATCTAAGATCCTGAGATCCGGTGCTATTGAAATCAAGAACCCGACATGTAAACCATTCATCGTCAATGGACAGAGGTTGAAGCCCTACGAAGGAGGTGACATTCCAACAACATACACCTGCCATACTCTGAGTGATCCACCATATCCTTCCAATGATGTTTAATTATCGGTCGTCGAGCTAATGACGTTAAACAAGCGCTGCATGGGAGGCAACCCATGGTTTTTCTTATTTTTGTACTTTTTATTTTTTACTTTTACTTTATTTTGTTTATATTATTATTATTATGTCAGGACTAACGATTGAATGTTTTATGTGCTTTCAGGACTTGTTTGCTAACCTTGTACAGAATGCAGAACCCTGATGACATGCACGTGGCCTTTAGAGATGATGCACAGAGAGAGCGTTACTATGTCCACATGAGACGCCCTATGGCTCCTACCAGGTACCCTGACCATGACTGCATGGATGCCTTGGGGATAGAGCCAAGCGTCAGATTTTTATGCCATCAACTCCAGTGGGAACAGTTTGACTACAGGAATAACACTTATAGGAACTTGACTCTTGAGTTCCTCAGCTCGTTTCATTATGACCCTTGGGCTGGACCCGATGGACTCGCTGTTTTCAGGTTGTTCGGGATTGACTACTCATTCTCTCACAGAGAGTTTGGTGATTTGCTAGGTTTCCAGACTACTCCTGATGCTATTCCAGATACACCGATGGGGTATTTTATGAGCAGAGAAGTGGAAAAGTTTTGGACTAAAATATCCGGCGGAGGGAGCCAAGATCCTTCTACCCAGTTTTCTCAGGTAATCCACAACCCTGCATTGAGGTACTTCCAGATGATTCTAGCACATTCTTTCCTAGGTTTTCCAGATACAGAGACACTGCTAAGTGAAGAGGAGATTTTCCTACTGTTTTGTGCGACTCAGTCTCGCCCTGTTGCTTGTGGCAACTTTCTGTTAAAAGGCTTGGCTAGTGTTGCCAGATCATCCGTAGGCATCATCCATGTCGGTGGGATTGTTACACAGATAGCTACTGCATTGGGTTTGTCTCGCAAGTTATTGCACCTCAGGACCTTCTGCTGCTACACCACCCTGGATATTGATTTTTGTCTTGATAGAGGACTGATGAGGAGGGCTTCTTTTGAGCCCAACATGTTTAGATTGCTGATCGACGGCGAAGCGATACACTACTTTACATTACCAGATCAGCTGATGACCAGTGTCCATGATCCTGAAAATTGGAGTTATGCTCTAGAGGGTTATGGAGAGACTGTCGAAGAGCCGAAATCGCCTCCCGCCGCTGAGTACACTCCTACACCTCTTACTCCCCGAATCACTGTTATGTCTAACAATATGTCTCTGCAGCCACCTGACCTACAAACACAGATTTATGAGCTCCGCAAGGAGACTGCCCTGCTCAAGCAGGAAGTGGCAGACTTAGAGTTACAGATGCAGGTTTCTGATCTCACTCATGCCTCAGAGACCGATGCTCTACATCAGGCGATTGAAGAGCTTCGGAGGGAGATAGCTGAGATTCGTGGATCAAGCCAGGAAAAGACGCCTACCACATGACTCATTCTACCCTGACAGCATTACCCTAGTATTTTATTTATCGCATTTCCAGACATATTTTACTTTACTGCAGCTTTTATATTTTCATGCACTTTGAATTCCTTATATATATACATATTATGCACTAATGTTAACCTTTTTCTTTTTCTTTTGTTTCTTTAATTATTTTTATTTTTTGTCGTGCAAAGAAAAAAAAAATATAAGACAAAAATATTTTCATTTTTGTCTTTATAAAAAAAAAAAATATGCAAGCCTCAAGCCTTGAAAAGAAGAAGAAAACGCTATCCAGACCCCCCGGAAGACCAAGGTGCAAGGAAGGCCCAAAGGAGGATCCAAAAACCACAAGACCCAGGAATTGGCCTTATGGCGGGCGCCATAGGCCCTGTGGCGGGCGCCACACCGTACCATCAACAAATACGGGATTCAATCCCCATTTCCACCATTTTCATCCCTTTCTTCACCAAAAACCCATTTTTCCAACCTTCCAAATCCTCCTTGAACCCCATTAAAGCTCCCTCATTTTCAAAATACCCACCATCCATAAAACATATCCAACATCCATTTCCATTTTCATCCATCAAAAAACCAAAAAAATCAAAACTTTATCATTCCCTCATAAACCACTTTTTCTACCATTTTCACTACCTAAGGAGCATTCAACAATGGAGTTCAACGGATTTCTTCTTCGTGATGGAAGACCGGGCGAAAGGCAACGGAAAATTATTCAGAGGCTTCAAAGTCGAGAAATTCTCTCGACTAGGTACGTCGACGATAACTGTCTGTATGCTTTGGGTATTTATCATAGTGTTTTTAATTTATTAGAATTTCTAGGCTTGCATAATATCTTCATCAATCAGGAACCTACCTATGAGCGACTGACAACTGAGTTTTTGAGTTCTTTGATATACACTGTCAGTCCTAACACTGCTAGCACTGTTGGTACTGTTATTTTTAGACTGTTCGGAATTGAGTATGAATTCAGTACCGACGATCTAGCAGGTTTGTTAGGAATCCCTCATAGGGAAGGTGCAATTTGTGAGGCACCTTTGGATGCTGAGTGGTCGGCCGAGGTATTTACCTTCTGGCTAAGGCTTTCAAGTACTTCAATTAATTCTTTTGAAGGGATACTTGCGTCGACCATTCACAACCCGGCCATAAGAGTTTTTAGACTTCTTTTGGCATGTACTATTTTTGGCCGGGAAAGTCCAAACAAGGTAAATGCTCGTGAACTCCTATTTTTGCAAGGATGCCTCACTAGAACCCACATCAATCCGGTCTCGTTTATGCTTGCTCATATGACTTTATTTACTAACAAAACAGGACCGATTGTTTTTGGAGGGCTTGTTACGTCTATTGCTCGGGCTCTTGGCCTGAACAATGAGATAGCTACACTTGAACCACTACCTCCTCGCACAATTAATTTAAAATTTCTGAAAGACATGAAATTGTGCCGAACGAGGAGAGAAGGTGGTTATGAGTTGATGGTTCATGGGGTAGCTATCCCATCTGTTGCTTTACCATGCAGTAGACGTACTGATGTACGTGATGAAAGGAACTGGACCTATGATCTTAATGCTCCACGTGTTTTGGGTCCACTTCCTCCTAATATTCCCGATGGGGAGGCACATGACACTGATGATGAGTATGATCGGAGAGAGCAGTCTCCCATCCCTCACATGTCCCCCCATCGTCCTTCACAGTCACACACTGCACCATCTTCCTCTAACCCTGTTGCAGGTACTGCTCCTGGATTCTTTGTCACCGAGGAGATGTGGCGTGATATGACAGCTAGAGAAGAAAGGCGTGATGGCCTTCTCTCTACTATTTCACAGCAGCTGACGGACAACATGAGCTTCATGCAACAATCGCGATTGGTTTCGGATCGTGCTTATAGCAACGTCTGCCGTACCTTGAACGATATCTCATTAGAGCAGAACCGTCAGAGAGAGTTCAACAGCCGACACTACCAGCTTGTAGAGGCTACTCAGGGTTCCATCTTGGATAACCTTCGAGAGGTCCGGAGTGCTCAGGCTGCTTTATCAGCACGACTCGACCGGAGGGACCAGCATCGTAGTAGATCCCGTCGTTCCAGACCATCACATCAGGACGGCGAAGGCACCAGTGCCCCTCCTCAGTAGTCTTTTCCAGGTTACCCCCCTTATCTTATTTCGAAACATTGGGGACAATGTTCGATTTAAGTGTGGGAGGGGATTTTATTGCTTTCTGTCATTTCCCTTTTTAGTTAATTTCCTTTCAGTTACTTCCCTTTCAGTAATTTAATTTTCTTAGATAATGCATGAGTCTGACGAGTCACCAGTATAGTGTCTTTTTAGTTCATCTTCATTTTTTCCCATTTCCTTAGCCTTACCAGAAAAATTTTAAAAAGAAAATAATGTTGTTTCACATGTTTTTTGGGCTTTGAGACAGGTTTAGATTAGGATGTGGTGACTTAGGTCAACTTTTTGAAACATCAGAACCATTTTAGCACCATAGACCTCTTGAATATAGGAATCACTCCTAAACCCCACCACCTTGGCCTTTACTATCATTTAAAAATTGTCCTAAGTAGTTTATCTTAGCGGTCAGCTCCGGCCTAAGCATGCTCTACGTAGGGGGTCGATGAATATAAGTGAATGATCCAGTGCTAATAAAAAAAAGAAAAAAAAAAAAAGGGCAAACTCTGGTATAGGTGACCCTCACAAAGTCATTTAAACCGAAAAAAGAGAAAAAAAATTTTTGCCACAAAAAGAAAAAAATTGCAAGTCACCTATTGTTAGTTGGTTCAGAGGTATCTGGCACTGAACTTGGTAGGGCGGATTACGATCCGATCCCCCGCAGCTACATTTAGGCGAAATAAAAACAGGTTTACACATGCTTATGTGCCAGAAACCTTATGTTATGGATCAGAATCACTAACCGGTCACTCTACTATGAAGCATGTACGGATAACGGGCTTAATGTGATTGCGCCTGAATGAAAAGGACACAAAAAGATGAGAAGATAGGCCTAGGTATCGTGGGATGATATGGAGTGGTTAATATAGGATTGAAGTTTGTGTTTGTGTTACTATGGTACCCTTGGTTCACTTAGTTAGTATCTGTCACTGCATCCTGACTTGAACTTAGAATCCCTTTAGCCCAAAGACAAGTGTTGACACCATATTTTTCTTAAGCTTTAATGTTTGCTTGAGGACAAGCAAAGGTTTAAGTGTGGGAGAATTTGATCACACTAAAATTCACCGTATTTCTGACTCCGATTTCGCATGCATTCTTAGCTTTTATTGTTGTTTTGCTTTGTTATTGCTTTGTTTTCTTATGTTTTCAGGTTTTTATAATAATCGGAGCTGGAATCGGGAAAAGGAGCGAAAAAGGAGTGAAAACGGACGAAAACCTAGAAATTCAGCATTTTGCACTTACGGCACCCACCGTGGCGGGCGCCATGGGGTTAGCCATGACGTGGCCACGTCTCAAGACCACTCCTCAACCTCCAAGACCCACGTTCCCCACTCCATCATCCCCTGTAGGGACCATGGCGGGCGCCATGACCTTGTGGCGGGCGCCACAAGGCAAAATTTCATAACCTCCACTTTTTAGTGGAGGGGCGTCCCGGTCATTTCATGCTTTCAGTTTTTACTATAAATAGGACCTTAGATTTTCGTTTTTCTTCATCCAGAATTAGAATTCTCTAGGCATATATCAGTTATAAAGCAGTTGCCATTCCACATCGGGGTGCCTCTGCAATCGAGTGATCGAGTCTGTAATCTGTCTGTGGTTCGAGTTTTGGAGCACTCTGGAGGAAGTTAATCCTGCCGCCATTTTAATTCATGTTCGTACTTTACTTTTATTTATTTCTGCCTCGCTTTTACGTTGTTTATTTCCTACACTCGCACATTTACGTTGTTTATTTCCTGCACTCGCACATTTACGTTGTTTATTTCCTGCACTCGCACATTTACGTTGTTTATTTCCTGCACTCGCACTTTACTTCGTTTACTTTCCGCACTCGCTTTAAATTACTTTTATGAAAAACTATAAAAAGAATATTTACTTTATCATGTCTAACTAATTCCATAAAGGTTAGAATGTAAGGATCGTAATCAAACCAGTAATCAGTATAATTGTTCGTGGAAACACCTAAGGGCTATTTTATCTTTCAATTCAAATAATTGTTTTTAACTATTTCAAAAACAGCCAAAAGCGCTTTGTATAGTTCATTAGGAGATTTTAGATTAAAAAGAAAAGAGATTTTAAAACGATTTTCGGACGCGTTAGGAAGTTTAAACTCTGGTTCGCAAGAACCTCTTTTTGCTAAGAAGTCCAGGTTAAAATACTTTTCAACTTAGTTAAGATACTATATTTCTTAAAAATAGGTTTACTACTCTAACGCAGTACGCACCTTTTTATCCGTGACAATAGGAGGGGTTGATTAGAGAGTACAACTCGGTTCTGAATACGCGAAAGCGACAGTTCCTGTTAAATTAGTTCTTTTCAAAGAAGAAAACACTGCCCATAAGTAGTTCCACTAACAAGTACTGGATTATCATTGATTACGTGAATTACATTCGAGCCTGTCTTTATTTATTATTTAAAATTATAATTTTATTTACCATTGCACCCTTATTAAAACCCTTAAAAATAGTTGCCTTAGATACACACCATAACAACAGGTTTGATAGATTGACACTTGGTCTCTGTGGATTCGATAATCTTTTATATTACTTTGACGTGATTCGTACACTTGCGAAAAACACGCATCAAGTATAAACAAATATCTGTCATACAAAGTGTTTAGGTTACTGTGTTGGGGAAAGTGACACGGACGAGTGTCAAGAAAGTTATATATACGTATAGGTATCTGTGAGTGCAAAGGGGACGCTTTGGCTTTCTGTTGGGGACATGGCACGGACGAGTGCCACAAGGAGTATATACTGGTGTTTGTGAATGTGAGGCAACTGTTTTAGCTTTAGCTCCCCGCTGGGGATCTGGTGAGCATTCTGTATATTGTTGATGGATTGTCACTATTCACAAGTGTTTGATTCAAAACATGGCTCATGATTATGCAATATGTTTGATTTTTGCCGTAATGCTCTGTTTTAGACGGAATTCTACGCTTTGTGGGGTGAGTATGATGCGAATGCCATGATTATGCAAAGATACCAATCCGGGATTCGGATCCTGTTGCTATGAAGATCTCTGGTTGATCTGGTTTGAAATGGACATCCCAGCTGGGGATGAGATCATTGGTAGATCTGATGAGATGTATCTGCTTGGGGAAATGGGTCAATGATAGACCTATTCCAATAAATGAGATACCCAGCTGGGGTTTGTAGAAGCTTTCGTCACTCTGTTGTGATTCCTTCATGCGTTGCTCATCTGGATAGAGGCTGAAGCTCTGTGGGGAAGATGGTTTCCTGGCTTCTGTACTTAGCTGAGGAGGAATAAAGATTGGCACCTCGGCTGGGAGAAGTAACAAGTGGCAACTCAGTTGGGGAGAAAACACTTTGGGTGCTAAGACTGAGTGAGTGTTGATATGCCAGCTTGCTGGGATGAAGCTTACATGCCCCATGTTGCGCTTTTGAATACCTGCAATCCTGCAAAGATAGAGGGACGCACAAGTAATCCCGAGGTATCCTTTACTGGATCCCATCATAAGAGTTCAGACACTCCCAGGAATAAATACATTCCCTGCAAGCACGTAGTTTCAGATGGACGCATCCGTATTTAAGCAATCGATATATTAATGACATCAGACATTTTTGCAAATAAAAGAGTACGAGACAACGTGTGACTCAAAAATCTGATTTTATTAATTCATGTGCCCTGAATTGGCAAGATACAGTCAAAGAAACATATCTCCTAAAATGAGGAGATTGTTACAAATTGAGAAACAAAATGCTGGCAATGTTGACGACGCTTCAAGGAGCTTCCCTTTTGCTATGACTCGTATGACATTTGACGTTCTTCTCGTCTTGCTTTCTGAAAAAGGCTGATTCTGAAAGAAGCTTGATCCTTTCGAAGTTTACCAAGTCGTGAGTGATACAGACGAATTCAGCATGCAGTTGTTCGCTTATTCCCTTATTTTGCATGGATCGCCCTTTCGGGTTTTCAATCCATCGAGATACCCATTTTTGCCTGAGTTGTCCAATGTGGCTTTTCAACTCAGCGGGTGTACATTTTTTTGTTTATTTTCCCTTATTTTTGCCCGAGTCTTTTATTCTGTTTTTGACTCGCCGGGATGCCCTATTTTTGCCTGGACTTACATTCTGTTTTTGTGTCCAGCGGGTCTTTTTATGCGAAGTATTTTTTAACTGCATCTGAATTCACAGGGGACGAGAAATCTTCACCATCCATAGTGCTGAGCATCAGTGCTCCACCAGAGAAAACTTTCTTTACTGCGAATGGTCCTTCATAGTTCGGGGTCCACTTGCCCCTGTGGTCTGTATGAGGAGGGAGGATTCTTTTCAGCACAAGATCTCCTACTTGGTACTCTCGGTGCCTGACTTTCTGATCGAAGGCTTTCTTCATTCTTTTCTGATACAGCTGCCCATGACAGATTGCAGCCAATCTTTTCTCTTCAATCAGACTCAATTGTTCGTATCGGGATCGGACCCATTCTGCTTTGTTCAGCTTAACATCCATCAGCACCCGTAGGGAGGGTAGTTCAACCTCAACTGGTAGGACTGCCTCCATACCATACACAAGCTGATACGGTGTTGCCCCAATGGATGTTCTGATCGATGTGCGGTACCCATGCAAGGCGAATGGTAGCATTTCATGCCAGTCTTTGTAAGTGACTACCATCTTCTGCACAATCTTCTTGATATTCTTATTAGCTGCCTCAACAGCGCCATTCATCTTTGGCCTGTAAGGAGAAGAATTGTGGTGTTGGATCTTGAAGTCCCGGCATAGCTCTGCCATCATTTTGTTGTTTAAATTGGAACCATTATCAGTAATGATTCGCTCGGGAACTCCATATCGACAGATGATATCTCTTTTCAGAAATCGGGCTACCACTTGCCTTGTAACGTTTGCATATGAAGCTGCCTCGACCCACTTGGTGAAATAGTCAATAGCAACCAGGATGAATCTGTGGCCGTTTGAAGCAGTCGGTTCAATCTTTCCAATCATGTCAATGCCCCACATAGCAAAGGGCCAGGGTGAAGACATCACATTCAAAGGATTGGGAGGCACATGCACCTTATCCGCGTAAATCTGGCATTTATGGCATTTTCTGGCGTAGGCACAACAGTCGGCATCCATTGTGATCCAATAATATCCTGATCTTAGCAATTTCTTGGTCATTGCATGCCCTCCAGCATGGGTACCAAAGGACCCTTCGTGCACTTCACGCATTAACAAGTCTGCTTCTGCTCTATCAACGCATCTGAGGAGTACCATATCAAAGTTTCTCTTGTACAGGGAACCGTCAGTGTTCAGGAAGAAACTACTAGCAAGCCTTCTTAAAGTCTTCTTATCATTGGAAGATGCCCCAGGTGGGTATATCTGATCCTCCAAGAAGCACTTAATATCATGGAACCAAGGCTTATCATCTTTGACAACATCTGCTGCGAACACATATGCTGGTCTGTCAAGTCTGGACACTGAAATTTGAGGTATAAAGTTGGCAGCTTGCACTTTGATCATGGATGAAATGGTGTCCAGAGCATCTGCAAACTGATTCTCATCCCGAGGGATATACTCGAGCTTGACTGTTGTAAAGAAAGTCAATAACCTCCTTGTATAATCCCTGTAAGGTATCAGATGATCCTGGTGCGTGTACCATTTGCCGTTGGTTTGATTGACTACCAGAGCTGAATCTCCGAATACAGTTAAAGTCTTGATCCTGAGGTCAACGGCTTCCTCAAGGCCCATAATGCAAGCTTCGTATTCAGCTTCGTTGTTAGTGCAGCTGAAAGTGAGTTTTGCCGAGAAAGGCATGTGAACTCCTTTAGGTGTAATGAGTACTACACCAACACCACAACCATTCATATTAACAGCCCCATCAAACATCATAGTCCATTCTTCCTCCGGGTCAGGCCCTTCAGTGTGAACAGGCTCTTCATGGTCTTTTGCTTTTATGAACATGATGTCTTCGTCAGGCAAGTCAAATCTCATAGGCTGGTAATCATCAATAGGTTGCTCAGCAAGATATTCAGACAATACACTGCCCTTGATGGCTTTCTGAGAGGTGTACTGGATGTCATATTCTGTGAGGATCATTTGCCATCTTGCAACCCGTCCGGTAAGTGCTGGCTTCTCAAATATGTACTTGACTGGGTCCATCTTTGAGATCAACAAAGTGGTGTGGGTCAACATATACTGTCTCAGTCGGCGAGCAGCCCACGCTAAAGCACAGCAAGTTTTCTCGAGCAGTGAATAACGTTGTTCACAGTCGGTAAACTTTTTGCTTAGGTAGTATATTGCATACTCTTTTCAACCAGACTCGTCATGCTGGCCCAGCACACACCCCATTGACTCTTCTAAAACTGTCAAATACATGATTAGAGGTCTTCCTTCAACTGGAGGCATAAGGATTGGAGGTTCTTGCAAGTATTCCTTGATCTTGTCAAAAGCCTTCTGGCAGTCTTCATTCCACCTGACCGTTTGTTCTTTTCTCAGCAGCTTGAACAAAGGTTCGCAGGTTGCTGTAAGGTGAGATATGAACCGTGAAATGTAGTTCAACCGACCTAAGAACCCTCGAACTTCTTTTTCTGACTTCGGTGCAGGCATCTCTTGAATAGCTTTGACTTTATCAGGGTCAACTTCAATCCCTTTCTCACTCACAATAAATCCCAGCAGCTTACCGGATCGCACCCCGAATGTGCATTTGTTGGGGTTTAACTTCAGTTGGTACTTCCTCAGACGCTTGAATAGCTTCAGCAGATTTACCAGGTGGTCTTCTTCAGTGAGGGACTTGGCAATCATGTCATCCACGTAACATTCGATTTCTTTATGGATCATATCGTGGAATTATGTCACCATAGCCCGTTGATATGTTGCACCAGCATTCTTCAGTCCGAAGGGCATCACCTTGTAACAGAACGTGCCCCAGGGTGTGATGAAGGTTGTATTCTCCATGTCTTCAGGTGACATTTTGATCTGATTGTATCCTGAAAATACGTCCATGAAGGAGAACACCGAGAACTGAGCCGTGTTATCCACCAATACATCGATGTGAGGTAATGGGAAGTCATCTTTCGGGCTGGCTCTGTTCAGATCTCGGTAGTCAACACACATTCTTACTTTGCCGTCTTTCTTAGGCACGGGTACTATGTTAGCCACCCACGGCGGATAGCTAGTTACAGCAAGGAACCCGGCGTCCCACTGCTTTTGTACCTCTTCTTTGATTTTCATTGCCATGTCAGGGCGAGTACGGCGCAGTTTCTGTTTAACCGGCAGGCAATCTTCTCTTAAAGGCAGCTTGTGCATAACAATGTCGGTGTCCAACCCTGGCATATCTTGATAAGACCAAGCAAACACATCCACATATTCCCGAAGCAGGTCAATCAGTTGTCTCTTCACTGAGTCTTGTAAGCAGGCCCCGATTTTAACCTCTTTCACGTCTTCATCTGTACCAAGATTAATCATTTCGACCTCCTCCTGATGAGGAGTGATAACCCTTTCCTCTTGTCTCAACAACCTGGCTAGCTCTTCAGGAAGCTCATACTCTTCTTCAACCCCTTCATCAGCTTGATTGATTGGATTGTCAAAGTCATACGAAGTTATAGCCGTGCTGTTGTCGGTGCGGTCTAGAAGGCACTCTCTGCAAGGGTTCAGTTTGTTCATTTTAGTGATTGATTTTAATCTTGTTAAAAAGGAGTGAAATGAAGTTAACATTTTGAAAACATTGCCATTTATTTTTGTACAAAAAGAAAAATGGAAAAACAGTGAGCGGAAAAGAAAAAGACTCATTTGCAAAAGATGTCTAATATTTCATTGATTAATCTTGTTGCACAAAATTACAGATGGCTCGATTACAAAATGAGTCTTGTCATCTTGGGCAAGATGCAAGACTTGATGCATGCTCAAAATACAGGAAATAATAATTACTCTGCAGGAGTAACTCTTATAATTTCCTGGGAAGACCAGTTTGAGATACTGCTCCCCGGGATCTTTGGACGTATCCAACTCTCCAGGTTGCGGTCGCTTTCATCCTCGTCTTCCAAGTTGTTCACGGCATCGGGGGTGAGCATCCCCCCACTGATAAAATTGGGCTTCTTAGCAGCCTCTGCTTGATCTTGTTGAGTTGGTTTGTAACCCAACCCAAATCTATCCTCCTTCTTTTCTACGGGCAGCAACTTGCCCCAGCCTTGGGCAGACCCCTCTTCAACAACCTTCCGGGCTTGCTGATAAGATGTCATTGAGGTCCCAGGTATAGCGGATGCTTCATTTATGTTCAAGGCCTCAAACCCTTGACTCATAGTTTCGTGGATCTCCCCATCCATCTCAATGTATTTGTATGTAGCCAGATGGCTAACAAAGATATCTTCCTCTCCACAAATAGTAACGACTTGGCCCTCCCACTCGAATTTTAACTTCTGGTGAAGGGTAGACGTAACTGCGCCAGCGGCGTGAATCCAAGGTCTACCCAACAAACAGCTGTAGGCCGGCTGAATGTCCATCACGAAGAAGGTCGTTTTGAAAGTTTGTGGGCCAATCGTTATAGGAAACTCAATTTCCCCCAGAACTGATCTCTTAGAACCGTCAAAGGCTCTCACTACTAGGTTACTGGGGCGTAATGCCAATCCTTCATACTCCAGCTTCACAAGGGCTTTTTTGGGTAAGACATTGAGGGATGACCCCGTATCCACCAATACATGGGAAAGAACTGCACCCTTACACTCCATGGTAATGTGCAAAGCCTTGTTGTGATTGCGACCTTCCGTAGTCAGATCAGTGTTGGTAAATCCTAGTCCATTACTAGCATTAACATTTCCAACCACAGCCTCTAACTGATTGACGGTAATCTCCTCTGGCACATAAGCTGCGTGCAAGACTTTCAGTAGTGCGTTCCGATGAGCCTCGGAGCACATTAGCAACGATAAAATGGAGATCTTGGAAGGTGTCTGGTGATGCTGGTCCACTATCTTGTAATCACTTTTCTTGATGATTCTCATGAATTCATCAACCTCTTGATCGAAAGGGGTTTTCAAAGCTTCTTTAGCAACTTGTTCTTCTTGCACCATGCTCTTCCCTTTTGCCTTGGCAGCAGCTTTTGCTTCGGCACTGGGTCTTGGAATTTGCGGGGCAAAGAGACGTCCGCTTCGAGTGAAGCCTCCGCCTCCCCCCACATTGTCTATTTGTGGTGAAGAAGTTGATGATTCCAAAGTGATTTTCTGTCCTTCGCAGTATAGATCGGAGCCGTAATGCCAAGGGATGGCATTACTGCTTTCATAAGGTACTGGCCCAGGCACTGTGATAGTGACTGGACTGATAGCAGCTGCAGAAGGGACCATGATAGTATGTGGATCAAAGTATATTGTAACTGGTGCTCTGATAGGAGTGGCATTTTGTGAGTTGTAAGCAGAATCATTTGCAGGATCATAATAAATTGTAACCGTTGAGACATTTTCATTGTTTGCTATTGACGTTGTAGGAGATACTGTTGACTGGATGGGTGTTGCTGTTGTAGGAGATTCTGAATGAAGGGGTGTTGAAGTTGTAGAAGAGATGTTTGTTGATATTTGGTCCGTTGAAGTGACAGATGAAGCATTTGTTGATGAGATTGAAGAATTATTTGGAACAATTGTTGTTGCGGTTGTAGAAGACTCGGGAATTGTTGTTAAGGAGATTGCTGGATTTGGAGGTGTTGATGTTGTGATTTGGAGCAGGCCACTCTGGATGAGACCATCTATGCCATCTCTCAAGTTATCACACCCATTCACTGAAATGTTGCAATAAGCACATCCTAGCTCACATCCAGGGAACATTTGACACTCAAGGAGTTGAGCTTTAATCTCTACCTAGGGTGTCAGAATCTGCCCCACACAGGTTATTAAGTAAGACGGCTTATCTCCCTCAATAGCAATGATTCTGGGTCCTCCGTGGTTTGGCATAGGATTTTTACTGACATTTGGCGGGGGTGCAAAGTTTAGAGCTTTGGAGTCCACTAGATCCTGTACTTTCATGTGCAGAGCTCTACACTTCTCTGTACTGTGGCCAGGTGCATTTGAGTGAAAGGCACATCTGGCGCTGGCGTCATAATTTCTGGGCAGACTGGCAGGATCTGGAGGTGCCAATGTCCTTAACTCAACCAGGTTGAGTTTCAGGAGTTGTGGTAATAATGTGGCATAAGGCATGGGGATTGGATCAATCACCCTGTTAGCCTGAGATGGTCTCTGTTGAAATGGTCTTTGCTGATTGTTGTTGCTGGTGTTGTTGTTGTTATAATTTCTCTGAGGTGGATACTGAGCTTGTTGCTGGTAGTGAGATTGTTGCTGTGGTTGGTACGCTGGTTGTGGATGAATTGGAGTGGGAATGGTGACAGCTGCCACTGACCTATGAACATACTGGGGTCTGCCCCTGCTGTTATGGATAACATTAGTCTCACCAGTTCTTCTTGGACCTATAAAAGGCTTTCTTGGGTTGCTGGACGAGCTTGCGCCATTGTCAGAAATTTTGCCCAACTTTAATAGGCTCTCAATTCTTTCTCCAGCTATAACTACATCCGCAAAGCTAGTGGAAGAAAAGGCAGCTAGCCTATCAATGTATGTCCCTTGTGTCGATCCCGATAAATGGGGAATGGCCCAGATAATGGTACAGACGCGAACGGTCGGCGAGAGGGACAATGAGAACACACAGCAGTGAACTCACTGGAAAAGAAAAGAGTCGCCAGCTAGGCATTTTTATCCCGGAGGAAAGGCAATGCTGCATAGACCTAGAAAAAGAATGGAAAAGACGGTTGCGAACCAGAGAGACTGAGAAAGGGGGTTGATTACAACCTGGGAAGGTATTAGCACCCAGATTGTCCGTCGTACTCGACGGGATCCATGCTTAGAAGATTTGTGTTTTAAAGGGGTAGTGTCAGTGCAATTCGTGTGTAAAAGGGCTGGAAAACAATATGTACAGGTGTCAGTGTAAAGGAAGTGAAAGTGTATAAATGACGTGTCAGTGTAGGAATGAGAATGAATTGCTCAAGATCATGAGGCTAAAAGAATGATGCTGGAAAGAGGGGGAATATACAGAGACTTTTGTTCGATAACTGTTAAGTTATGCCTACGTATCCTCTCGTGCAATGAGGAAGTCAGAACACCGTAGTTCGACCCAAAGAGACTGAAAGATGATTTGACTTGTGAACAGCTTGCTAGTCTATGCTCAAGTGTATGATCTGTCTGGCACAGATACAAACTGTCTTGCATTAGACGGAAGAAGCAAGTTCTCGTTTGTGAGTGAATGAGATGAGAAAAGAATCCCGGAGGAGACGATTATTGTTTGTTTTTGTGTTTTCAGTCTTTTATTGCTTTTGAGAGTTTGTCATAAGTTAATGAGCTTAAGCCTAAACCAATGGGTTAGTAAACTCATCACATCTTCCCTCTGATTAGGGGTAATGAGAATACCTTAAGTGTGAAGTCAGCTTCTCACACTTAATCACCTTTGATATAGGATTAAGATCATTAACCTACTTGTGATTATTTAGATGTTTTTGGTGTTTTTGTTTAGTGTTGAGTAATGAGATTAAGCCATAATCAGGGATTAAACAGACTCATTACACCATCCTAATAGAAGGATAATAGATGAGAATGTTTAAGCTGAGGAAAGCTCCTCAACTTAATCCATGATTAGGAATTAGACTCATGACAAAACAAACCTTTATTAGATGGATTTTAGTTAATGGTAAGATGATGAAGTGATTTTTAGGGTTTGTAAGACAACTTGAGGGGGACTTGTCCATTAACACTAGGGTTAGTCCTTCTTAACCAATTAAGGAAGAATTAGAACCCTAATGCAAGGCCCAAGTTACAAGTGTGATGTCTTGATGATTATTAAGTGAATTGATTAAGAGATTTAAACACATTAAGGGTTTAACACTTAGGATTAAAGTTATACACTCCATCCTAATAGAAGGATGCAGGCATAAACTTAATCACAAAGCCTCAAAGCCTTTAGGGTTTAGTCCCTGATTATGAGATGAGAAGAGAAGACTCAAAAGAGACACAAAGGTAAAACTAAATGGGGGACTAATCAAAACCCTAATTATTATCATGCTTGGTTGTTCCTAAGGTTTGTGAGGTTTACAAGAAAGATCTTCAAAGGAACCACCAGGAAGCAGATGAAAGGATCAGGAGAAGCAAAGTAACTTGCTTCATTTAAGAAGACAAGTCACTTGAAGAAAGAAAGTGAGAAGAAGAAGAATGAGCAAGCTCAATCTCAAGCACAAAGTAAAATGCAGCAAGGATGCATGAAAGAGATGAAAAGAAGTTGTGAGAAGTGAAGGCAAATTCACTTCTCAAAGCCACTTACCACCTGAAAAGTTAGAAAAGGAATGCAATGCAATGCAAAATGGGATGGAATGGCATGATGAGAAACAAAACCAGAAGCAAATACATGATGTTAATGATGCTATGAGATGCTACAAACATGAAACAACACATGGGGATGATCATACAAATTCATGGATGCAAATGAAACAGGTTAAGGAGCATGAACATACATGAAAAGTTATGAAATGCAAATGGCATACCACATGGGAAATGCAAGATGCAATGATCAAACATGCTTTCAATATGTCTTATGATGTTCAAAGAATCAAAAGAATGCATGGAATGCTAAGGCAAGTCAAGTTATGCAAGCAAATGCAAGATGGATGCATATGGAAGCCCAAATTAGGGTTTATGATCAAAACATCAAACACAAACCAAAATCAGAAGCAAACATCAACACAAAAAAATGAAAATGCACTCAAAGGATCCCTAAACCTATACTAACTCACTACCAAAAGGAGAAGTCCCAACTCTTAACCTAATTCAAGATATGATTTTCCTAAGTTTTCTAGGGTTTTAGGGCTCCTTAACAAGAAAAATGCCAAACAAATGGAAAATGAAAGATCAAGACATGGCCATTTAATCTCATAAACTACATGATATGCTAAACACAATGCAAAAAGAATCAAAGTCCAACTCTTCATGGTTAGGCAGAAGTGATTTTTGGAAGTTTGGATCAAAATAATGCACCAAAATGATTTTAATTCTATGGAAAATTCTCAAAATGCATCAAGATCAAAAAATAAATTTGGTTTGAGGGTTGGACAATGTTTCTTAATGTTTTTAAATGTTTCATGAATTTTTTGGTGATTTTTAAATACCTAAAAGTATTTTTAATTAATTAATTCTCATTAATTAATTAAAAATAAACTTTTAAATATTTAAAAATATTTTTTAATGCAAAAAATGAAAATAAAAATATTTTTGTGTTCTGAAATTAAATAATAACTTGTATAAAAAATTTCAGAATTTTTGAATAAGTTTTGCTATTTTTAAATAAATGGAGAAAATAAATACAAAACAAATGAAATAAAATTGAATTAATTGAAAAGTAAACCAATCCAACGCATGAGATTCAAAGCTGGGGGTCAGGGTTTGACTTGGCGCGTGAATTAAGGGTCAGGATGGACTCTGGCTTAAATCAGGTTTTATGAATTAATTAAATGGATTAATTAGGTTAATGGTGATTAGGGCAAAATGGACACATCTGGACCACACATGCACGCGCCAAGTCAAGCAAGTCAACAGATCCAATGAATTCAAACATCACTTAATTACAGGATTAGGGTTAACAACATTCAGGTGACCGGAGGGAAGCTCCGGTCATCTTCTCTGGCGGGTTGAAAACCCTAGATTATGATTCAGGCCACCAATCATCAAATTAAACACAGTAAACTGATCCTCTAACATCCTAGCACATAAATCATCCCTCAAACAACATTTAAACTTCAAGAATCAGACAAATCGAAGAAATCTTTTTTCACGGGTGAAATTTCAGAGCCTCAGTAAATCCTCATTTTTCACTCATTTTCAATTCTAAGCACATCCCCATGACCAGCAAGACATACACTATCAATTTATGACATAAAATGCAAGCTCTGTGAGAAAAAGTTCATGGTCATACCTGAGGTGGAAGCTTCTGATTCTGGGCTTTCTGGGCTGTTCTTTGGTGCAAACTCTCTCTAATGGTCCCCCTTGTGCTAATGGCAGGCTTGGATGGAGCTTAAACAGGCTATTTTGAGAGATTCAATTCTGGTGTATCAGAAAATGAGGTCTGTGTATGTGATGTTTCAGGCTCTATCAATGGTTGATTATGGTTCCTTTGAGTGTGTCTGATTTGTTGGTGAAGAGAAATGAGGTGTTTGATGGTTGTGGAAGGTGATTCGAAGAAGTGAAGTTCTTTGACAGTTTTTGTGAAGGCTGTGTTCTGGCTTGCTTCAAGGGCCAATGCTGTGTTATATCTCTCCCAAGATGTGTGAATAGCCTGTGGAGCAGGTCAGTAGGGGTGGCTGCTTACTGTTCCATGAGTATGGGAGTTTTGGCCAAAAAGTCAAGTTGGCTTGTACTTGCAGCATGGGCTATGGCAGCAGCAGTTTGAGGTCATGTCTTGCTTCAGCTTGGGTTAAGGATGACCCTTAGATTGCTTGTAGCTGACTGCAACATATGGATCATGAGCTATGCTAGCTTTTGCAACTTGCCCACTTGTGGTTTCTTATGATTTTGTGCCATGTACTTGAGAAACCTCTTGCTGAATTTTTGTTGCATAATGTTACATTTGGTCATGGCAATGTATAGAAGTCAGCTAGTGATCACATAACTCCTTGGAAAATGATTTTGCCAAGAATCCCCCTTTTGCACTTGTAATGAAAAAAATGACTTAGGGGTCTTTGAAAATCAAAACCAACAATGCAAAATCCCTTGGGCCAATTCTGTTTTTAAGTCATGTATGATCATGTTATGAAGTTTTGAAGTCATTTTGGAGTCAATAGAATGCTTGGTACATGAATTTGCAAGTTTTCCAATTGGTGCATAACTTGAAATTTAGTGATTTTAGCCAACTTTGATGAACCATAACTTTTGATCCAAAATGAATTAGGTCATGTTCTTGTACTTTTTGAAAAGGGAAAGATCTATTCTACAACTTTCATGACCAAAGTTTTTCCATTTGAAGCTTTCTTGAATCAAAAAGTAAAGGTTGAAAAAGTTGCATAAAATGACATTTTCATGAAAAGTCAAACTTGCCCAAAAAGTCAACTTTGCAAAAACTTGAGATTCTTGCATTTTGTGAACTTCCAACTTCTCCCATGATCAAATAAAGATTATATACAATCCAAATGATGAAGATCACCCTTTGGTTGGGTCATTGGGGGCCTCAGATGCCCTAATTTTGCACTGACTTGTCTAGAAAGTCAACCTTTGATCAGATGACCTCCCCATGGAATTTCTTCATGAAAATTGATATGCATACTCCCTATACCATATGGAGACCAATAGAAACAAGAATGACCAAAAAATTTGGAGTTATGGCCTCTGAAACCAAAACCCTAATTTGAGGTCATCTGTGCAGTCAAGCCTGGCTCTGCTTCCATACCAATCCCAGTTCTTGTGATTCTTTGACATTCTTGACTTTGAGAAGATATGATATGATACTTGAACACACATAGACCTCTTTGAAGTGATTGATGGCCTTTGGAGTGGCTCAAGAAGCTCTTGGATTGCTCAGATCACAAACCCTAGATGCAGATGACTTTGAATCTATGCAGTGAACCAAAATGAGATATGAGATGGTATGATTGTGTTTATGCATATGAAATGATCACAAGCCATGGTGTGAATGGGTGAGGGCAAATTTGGGGTGTTTACAGCTGCCCCTATTAAAACATGAGTTAGCTGTGCAGGTTGTAAGCAACGGCTTATCAGGCAAACAAGATAACTTGTGGTTGAATACCAAAGACAGTCCAAAATTTGAACTCACCAAATGAAGAAGAAAAGGGATATAGATTGCAAAAGAAAATAAAGTATATTGTAAAGTGGGGCGACGGAGGACGACCGCCGAGCAGAGGACGACTGCTAGGTAAAGAGCAATGACGGGGACGGCCGACATGCTGGAGAAAAGTGCGGAAAATAAAGCAATGACGGGGACGGCCGACATGCTGGGGATAAAAAGAATTATGATGGGGACGGCCATCAAGTTCACAAAGTAAAGTAACCAACGACGGGGACAGCCATCGGGCTAAGAAGAAAAAAGGACCACGACGGGGACGGCCATCGGGTTAAAGAATAAATGAAATAAACAGATGATGAGGTACGGTCATCAAAGGTGAAGGACGAACACCTAGCAGGGGACGGCTGCTCTGTTGGGGGTAAGATTAGGGACGGTCATCTAAGGTGGAGGACGACCACCTGGCAGGGTACGGCTGCTGAAAATATCGCGACATAGGACGAATGCCGGATAAAAGGTCAACGATGGGGACGGCCATCGGATGAGCATGATGGAGGACGACCATCAAGAGGTGTAGGACGACCACCTAGCAGGGGACGGCTGCTCTCAAGGTTTGTCATGACATAGGACGAATTCCAGATAACCAAATTCAACAATGGGGACGGCCATTGGATAAAATGATGAAGGACGATCATCAAGAGGTGGAGGACGACCACCTAGCAGGGGACGGCTGCTAAACATCGCGACATAGGACGAATGTCGGATGGAAAAGATCAGCGATGGGGACGACCATCGGATGAGCATGATGAAGGACGATCATCAAGAGGTGGAGGACGACCACCTAGTAGGGTACGGCTGCTCTCAAGGTTTATCATGACATAGGACGAATGTCAGATAAAAAAGGAAAATTTGCTTTGTTGGCGATCTACTGGGGAGTAGTAAACACGGACGAGTGTTTACATCCAAGAAACAAAAGGGGTAAGTGTTTAGATATTTGTGTATAGATTAAAGATGCGGACGAGCATCCCTAAGACTACGATACGGACGAGTATCGGGTAGAAACAAATACTGACACGTGTTCGGAGATGATGATACGGACGAGTACCAACTGGTTAACAAGGAACACGGACGAGTGTTGAATCTGAGAGGACTCTTCTGGGAGAATAGTAGACACAGACGAGTGTCTAAATTCAAGAAGACAAAAGTGTTTGACACGTGTATGGATTAAAGATGCGGACGAGTATCCTTTAGACTATGATACGGACGAGTATCAGGTAGAAACAAACGCTTGACGCATGTTCTGAGATGATGGTACGGACGAGTACCAACTGGTTAACAAAAAACACGGACGAGTGTCGAATCTGCGGGGATATATAAATGGTGTATACAAGATACAGACGAATATCTATTAAGTAGTAGGTATGAGTGATGTGTAGATGAGTGTTTAACTGTTGGGGAGAGTGACACGGACGAGTGTCGAAAGGAGAAGAGTATAGTATAAACAAGTATCTGATGTACAAAGTGTTTATGTTACTGTTCCGGGAAAATGACACGGACGGATGTCGAGGAAAGTTATATATAAGTATATGTGAGTGCAAAGAGGACGTCTTTGGCTTTCTGCTGGGGTCGTGACACAGACTGGTGTAAAAAAGTATCTGTAATACAGAGCGGTACTGTTTGCACAGAGTGTTCAGGCGACTTTACTGGGGAGTGACGACACGGACGGGTGCCAAAGAGAGTATATACTGGTGTTCGTGAATGTGAGGTAACTGATTTTGCTGGGGAATCTCCGCTGGGGATTTTGGGGGAAGTATTATGTATATTGATGGATTGTCGTTATTCGCAAGTGTTTGATTCAAATCATGGCTTATGATTATGCTATATGTTTGATTTTTGCCGTAATGCTCCGTACTGAACGGAATGCTACGCTTTGTGGGTGAATATGATGCGAATGCTATGATTATGTGAAGATACCCAACCGGGACCCGGATCCCGTTGCTACGAAGATCTTCGGCCGATCTGCTTGAAATAGACATCCCAGCTGGGGATGAGGTCATCGGTAGATCTGATGAGAAGCATTTAATTGGGGATCTAGATCACTGATAGATCCATCCTTATAAATGAGAGACCCAGCTGGGGTTTGTAGAAGCTTTCGTCACTCTGTTGTGATTCCTTCATGCGTTGCTCTTCTGGTTAGAGGCTGAAACTCTGTGGGGAGATGGCCCCCTGACTTTTGTACTCAGTTGAGGGTGAAATGGCAACTCGGCTGGGGAGAAAAAGAGATCACTGAAAGATCTTCCTAGAGATTCTGTTGGGGAGGATCCTTGACTCAGCCGGGGACATGGGCGCCTGTTGGAAAAGTGATTTCTGGCAACTCTGATGGGGAGAAGTAACAAGTGGCAAATTAGCTGGGGACTAGGCACTTTGGGTGCTAAGGCTGAGTGTTGATTTGTCAACTTACGGGAGTGAAGCTTTCATGCCCCATGTTGCGTTCGGATACCTGCAATCCTGCAAAGATAGAGAAACGCACAAGTAATCCCGAGGTATCCTTTACTGGATTCCGTCATAGGAGTTTAGACACTTCTGAGAGTAAGTATATTTCCTGCAAGCACGTATGCTTATTTTTGAAGATAAACATCTGTATTTATGCAGTCAAAAATTTTTTTGGGACATCAGACATTTTGCAAATGAAAATAGAATGTACGAGACGAGACATGACTGAAAATCTGATTTTATTAATTCATGTGCCCTGAATTGGCGAAGTACAGTCAAAGAAACACATCTCCTAAAATGAGGAGATTGTTACAAATTGAGAAACAAAATGCTGGAAATGTTGACGACGCTTTGAGGAGCTTCCCCTTTTGCTATGACTCGCATGACATTTGACGCTCTTCTCGCCTTGCTTTCTGAAGAAGGCTGATTCTGACAGAAGCTTGATCCTCTTGAAGCTCAACAGGCATTAAGCAATACAGATGAATTCAGAGTGCAGTTGTTCGCTTATTCCCTTATTTTGCATGGATCGCCCTTTCGGGTTTTCAATCCATCGGGATACCCATTTTTGCCTGAGTTGTCCAATGCGGCTTTTCAACTCAGCGGGTGTACACATTTTTTGTTTATTTTCCCTTATTTTTTCCCGAGTCTTTTATTCTGTTTCTGACTCGCCGGGATGCCCTATTTTTGCCTGGACTTACATTCTGTTTTTATGTCCAGCGGGTCATTTTTATGCGAAGTATTTTTTAACTGCATCTGAATTCACAGGGGACGGAAAATCTTCACCATCCATGGTGCTGAGCATCAGTGCTCCACCAGAGAAAACCTTCTTTACTACGAATGGTCCTTCATAATTTGGAGTCCATTTTCCCCTGTGGTCTGTATGCGGAGGGAGGATTCTTTTCAGCACAAGATCTCCCACTTGGTACTCTCGGTGCCTGACTTTCTGATCGAAGGCTCTCTTCATTCTTTTCTGATACAACTGCCCATGACAGATTGCAGCCAATCTTTTCTCTTCAATCAGACTCAGTTGTTCGTATCGGGACCTGACCCATTCTGCTTCGTTCAGCTTAACATCCATCAATACCCGTAGGGAGGGTAATTCAACTTCAACAGGCAGGACTGCTTCCATACCATACACAAGCTGATACGGTGTTGCCCCAGTGGATGTTCTGATCGACGTGCGGTACCCATGCAAAGCAAATGGTAGCATTTCATGCCAGTCCTTGTAGGTAACTACCATCTTCTGCACAATCTTCTTGATATTTTTATTTGCTGCCTCAACAGCGCCATTCATCTTTGGCCTGTAAGGAGAAGAATTGTGATGTTGAATCTTGAAGTCCCGGCACAGTTCAGCCATCATCTTGTTGTTTAAATTGGAACCATTATCAGTAATGATTCGCTCGGGAACTCCATATCGACAGATGATATCTCTTTTCAGAAATCTGGCTACCACTTGTCTTGTAACATTTGCATAGGATGCTGCTTCGACCCACTTGGTGAAATAGTCAATGGCAACCAGGATGAATCTGTGGCCATTCGAAGCAGTTGGTTCAATCTTGCCGATCATGTCAATGCCCCACATAGCAAAGGGCCAAGGTGAAGACATCACATTCAAAGGATTGGGAGGCACATGCACCTTATCCGCATAAATCTGGCATTTATGACATTTTCTGGCATAGGCACAACAGTCGGCATCCATCGTGATCCAGTAATAACCCGATCTTAGCAATTTCTTAGCCATTGCATGTCCTCCAGCATGGGTACCAAAGGATCCTTCGTGCACTTCATGCATTAACAAGTCTGCTTCTGTCTTATCAACGCATCTGAGGAGTACCATATCAAAGTTTCTTTTATACAGGGAACCATCAGTGTTCAGAAAGAAACTACCAGCAAGCCTTCTCAATGTCTTCTTATCATTGGAAGATGCCCCAGGTGGGTATGTCTGATCCTCCAAGAAGCACTTAATGTCATGGAACCAAGGCTTATCATCTTTAACAACATCCGCTGCGAATACATATGCTGGTCTGTCAAGTCTGGACACTGAGATTTGCGGTACAAAGTTGGCAGCTTGAACTTTGATCATTGATGAAATGGTAGCCAGAGCATCCGCAAACTGATTCTCGTCCCGAGGGATATACTCAAGCTTGACTGTTGTAAAGAAAGTCAATAACATCCTTGTATAATCCCGGTAAGGTATCAGATGATCCTGGTGGGTGTACCATTTGCCATTGGTTTGATTGATTACCAAAGCTGAATCTCCGAACACGGTCAATGTCTTGATCCTGAGGTCAATGGCTTCCTCAAGACCCATAATGCAAGCTTCGTATTCAGCTTTGTTGTTAGTGCAGTTGAAAGTGAGTTTTGCCGAGAAAGGCATGTGAACTCCTTTAGGTGTAATGAGTACTGCACCAACACCACGACCATTCATGTTAACAGCCCCGTCAAACATCATAGTCCATTCTTCTTCCGGGTCAGGCCCTTCAGTGTGAATAGGCTCTTCATGATATTTTGCTTTTATGAACATGATGTCTTCATCAGGGAAGTCAAATCTCATAGGCTGGTAATCATCAATGGGGGTTCTCAGCAAGATATTCAGACAATACACTGCCTTTGATGGCCTTTTGAGAAGTGTACTGAATGTCATACTCTGTGAGGATCATTTTCCATCTTGCAACCCGTCCGGTAAGTGCTGGCTTCTCAAATATGTACTTAACTGGGTCCATCTTTGAGATCAACAAAGGAGTGTGGGTCAACATATACTATCTCAGTCGGCGAGCAGCCCACGCTAAAGCACAGCAAGTTTTCTCGAGCAGTGAATAACGTTGTTCACTGTCGGTAAACTTTTTGCTTAGGTAGTATATTGCATACTCTTTTCGACCAGACTCGTCATGCTGGCCCAGCACACACCCCATTGACTCTTCTAATACTGTCAAGTACATTATCAGAGGTCTTCCTTCAACTGGAGGCATAAGGATTGGAGGTTCTTGTAAGTACTCCTTGATCTTGTCGAAAGCCTTCTGGCAGTCTTCGTTCCACATGACCGTTTGTTCTTTTCTCAATAATTTGAACAAGGGTTCACAGGTTGCTGTAAGGTGTGATATGAACCTTGAGATGTAGTTCAATCGACCTAAGAACCCTCGAACTTCCTTTTCTGTCTTCGGTGCAGGCATCTCTTGAATAGCTTTGACTTTGTTAGGGTCAACTTCAATCCCTTTCTCGCTTACAATAAATCCCAGCAGCTTACCAGATCGCACCCCGAATGTGCACTTGTTGGGATTCAGCTTCAGTTGGTACTTCCTCAGACGCTTGAACAGCTTCACCAGATTTACCAAATGGTCTTCTTCAGTGAGGGACTTGGCAATCATGTCATCCACATAACACTCGATTTCTTTATGGATCATATCGTGGAATAATGTCACCATAGCCCGTTGATATGTTGCGCCGGCATTCTTGAGCCCAAATGGCATTACCTTGTAGCAGAACGTGCCCCAGGGTGTGATGAAGGTTGTCTTCTCCATGTCTTCAGGTGACATTTTAATCTGATTGTATCCTGAAAATCCATCCATGAAGGAGAATACCGAGAACTGAGCCGTATTATCCACCAATACATCAATGTGAGGTAATGGGAAATCATCTTTCGGGCTGGCTCTGTTCAGATCCCGGTAGTCAACACACATCCTTACTTTGCCGTCTTTCTTAGGCACAGGTACTATATTAGCAACCCACGGTGGATAGCTAGTTACGGCAAGGAACCCGGCGTCCCATTGCTTTTGCACCTCTTCTTTGATCTTCATTGCCATGTCTGGGCGAGTACGGCGCAGTTTCTGTTTAACCGGCAGGCATTCTTCTCTTAAAGGCAGCTTGTGCACAACAATATTGGTGTCCAACCCTGGCATATCTTGATAAGACCAAGCAAACACGTCCACATATTCTTGAAGCAGGTCAATCAGTTGTCTCTTCACTGAGTCTTGTAGGCAGGCCCCGATTTTAACTTCTTTCACGTCTTCATCTGTACCAAGATTGATCGTTTCAATCTCCTCCTGGTGAGGAGTAATAACCTTTTCCTCTTGTCTTAACAACCTGGCTAGCTCTTCAGGAAGCTCATATTCTTCTTCAACCCCTTCATTAGCCTGATTGATTGGATTGTCAAAGTCATACGAAGTCATAGCCGTGCTGTTGTTGGTGCTGTCTGGAAGGCATTCTCTGCAATGGTTCAGTTTGTTCATTTTAGTGATTTGATTTTAATCTTGTTTAGAAAAGTGAAATAAAGTTGTCATTTTGAAAACACTGCCATTTATTTTTTGTACAAAAAGAAAAATGGAAAAACAGTGAGCGGAAAAGAAAAAGACTCATTTGCAAAAGATGTCTGATATTTCATTGATTAATCTTGTTGCACAAAAATTACAGATGGCCCGATTACAAAATGAGTCTTGTCATCTTGGGCAAGATGCAAGGCTTTGATGCATGCTATAAAAATACAGGAAATAATAATTACTCTGCATGAGTAACTCTTATAATTTCCTGGGAAGACCAGTTTGAGATACTGCTCCCCGGGATCTTTGGACGGATCCAACTCTCCAGGTTGCGGTCGCTTTCATCCTCGTCTTCCAAATTGTTGACGGCATCAGGGGTGAGCATTCCCCCACTAACAAAGTTGGGCTCCTTAGCAGCCTCTGCTTGATCTTGTTGAGTTGGTTTGTAACCCAACCCAAATCTATCCTCTTTCTTCTCCACCGGTAACAATTTGCCCCAGCCTTGGGCAGTTCCTTCTTCAACAACCTTCCGGGCTTGTTGGTATGATGTCATCGAGGTTCCAGGTACAGCAGATGTTTCATTTATGTTCAAGGCCTCAAACCCTTGACTCATCGTTTCATGGATCTCCCCGTCCATCTCTATATATTTGTAGGTATCCAGGTGGCTAACAAAAATATCCTCCTCTTCACAGATAGTAACGACTTGGCCCTCCCACTCGAATTTTAACTTATGGTGAAGGGTTGAGGTCACGGCGCCAGCGGCGTGAATCCATGGCCTACCCAATAGACAGTTGTAGGCAGGCTGTATATCCATCACGTAGAAGGTCGTTTTGAAAGTTTGTGGGCCAATCGTTATGGGCAACTCAATCTCTCCCAGAACCGATCTCTTAGAACCATCAAAGGCTCTTACTACCAGGTTGCTGGGACGTAATGCCAATCCGTCATACTCTAGCTTCACAAGGGCTTTTTTAGGTAAGACATTGAGGGATGATCTTGTGTCTACCAGCACATGGGAAAGAACTGCACCTTTACATTCCATGGTAATGTGCAAAGCCTTGTTATGATTGCGGCCTTCCGTAGTCAAATCAGTGTTGGTGAACCCTAGCCCATGACTATCATTAACATTTCCAACCACAGCTTCCAATTGATTGACTGTGATCTCTTCTGGCACATAAGTTGCGTGCAAGACTTTTAGTAGTGTGTTCCGATGAGCTTCGGAGCACATGAGCAATGATAGGATTGAGATCTTGGAAGGCGTCTGGTGAAGTTGATCCACTATTTTGTAATCACTTTTCTTGATGATTCTCATGAATTCATCGACTTCTTGATCAAAAGATGTTTTTAGAGCTTCCTTAACAATTTGCTCTTCCTGCACCAAACTCTTCCCTTTTGCCTTGGCAGTAGCTTCTGCTTCGGCAGTGGGTCTTTGAATTTGTGGAGCGAAGAGACGTCCGCTTCGAGTGAAGCCTCCGCCTCCTCCCACATTATCTATTTGTGGTGCAGGGGTTGATGGTTCAAGAGTGATTTTCTGTCCTCCGCAGTATAGATCAGATCCGTAATGCCAAGGGATGGCGTTACTGCTCTCATAAGGTACTGGCCCAGGCACCGTGATGGTGACTGGGCTGATGGCAGCTGCAGAAGGGACTGTGATAGTCTGTGGATCATAGTATATTGTGACTGGTGCTCTGATGGGAGTGGCACTTTGTGAGTTGTAGGCAGAATCATTGTCAGGATCATAATAAATCGTAACTGTTGAGACATTTGCTGCTGAAGTTGTAGGAGACATTGTTGGAAGGATGGGTGTTGTTGTTGTAGGAGTTTCTGAATGAAGTGGTGCTGAAGTTGTAGAAGGGATGTTTGCTGATACTTGGTCCGTTGAAAGAAAAGATGAAGCACTTGTTGACGAAATTGAAGAGTTGCTTGGAACAATGGTTGTTGTATTTGCAGAAGACACGGGAATTGTTGCTGATGAGATTGCCGGATTGGTAGGAATTGATGTTGTGATTTGAAGCAGGCCACTCTGGATGAGACCATCTATGCCATCTCTCAAATTATCACAACCATTCACTGAAATGTTGCAATAAGCACACCCTAGCTCACATCCCGGGAACATTTGACATTCAAGGAGTTGAGCTTTGATCTCTACCAACGGTGTCCGAATCTGACCCACACTGGTTATCAAGTAAGACGGCTTGTCTTCTTCAATAGCATTGATTCTGGGACCTCCGTGGTTTGGCATAGGGTTCTTATTAACATTTGGTGGTGGTGCAAAATTCAGAGCCTTAGAGTCTACCAAGTCTTGTACCTTCATGTGCAAAGCTCTGCACTTTTCTGTACTATGGCCAGGTGCATTTGAATGAAAAGCACATCTGGCGTTGGAGTCATAATTTCTAGGCAAACTGGCAGGATCTGGAGGCGCCAACGTCCTTAGCTCTACCAGGTTGAGTTTCAGGAGTTGTGGCAGTAATGTGGCATATGGCATAGGGATCGGATCGATCACCCTATTGGCCTGAGAAGGTCTCTGTTGGAACGGTCTTTGCTGATTGTTGTTGTTGGTGTTGTTGTAGTTTCTTTGAGGAGGATACTGAGTCTGTTGCTGATAATTTTGTTGCGGTGGTTGATAAACTGGTTGTGGATGAATTGGAGTGGGAATGGTGACTGCTGCCACAGACCTATGAACATATTGGGGTCTGCCCCTGTTGGTGTGGATAGCATTGGTCTCACCAGTTCTTCTTGGGCCCGCAAAAGGCTTCCTTGTGTTGCTGGATGAGCTGGCACCGTTGTCAGAAATCTTGCCCATCTTTAACAGGCTCTCAATTCTCTCTCCAGCTATAACGACATCTGTAAAGCTGGTAGAAGAGAAAGCAGCCAGCCTGTCAATGTATGTTCCTTGGAGGGTGTTCATAAACATATCTGCCATCTCCCTCTCTGACATAGGTGAATGGACAGCAGCAGCCAGCTGCCTCCACCTTTGGGCGTACTCGCGGAAGCTTTCCCTGGATGATTGCGACATCCCCATTAGGAGGGTCCTGTTGGGTGCCATATCCAAGTTATATTGGTATTGTCTGATGAAGGCCTCTGCCAAGTCCTTCTAACACCTGATGGTCGCTCTAGTCAGATGGGAGTACCATTCCCTTGAAGCCCCTACTAAGCTATCCTCAAAATAAAACATCCATAGCTTCTCGTCCATGGTGTATGCTTTCAACCTCCCCAGAAAGGACTGTAAGTGGGTCCGTGGGCAGGAAGTCCCGTTATACTTCTCAAAACAAGGAGGCTTAAACTTATGGGGAATCCTGACCCCGTCCACTAAGCCCATGTCCATAACATCAAAACCCAAAGAGTTTTGAGATTCCAAGGATCTTAATTTTTCAGCAATTTCATCCAGCCTTCTGTCATAGGCCTCCTCCCCAGCACCCATTACTGTGAACTGATCCTCCTGGGGGTCTTCTTGCAGCACTCTGCCTGCAGTGGCAGTCCCTTGTACATTTGCAGGAATGTTGATCTCTGGATGAAGGTGGGGTCCGAATACAGGGGGGTTGACATGAGGTTGGACCCTCTCATTGTTGCTTGTCCCAGCAGTCCCTATATGGGGATCTTCTTGATTCTGCCTTTCTACCATTGCTCTCAATCTTTCTTGGCTTTGAGCCATATTGTTCATCACTTCCATAAACTGCGTCATTTGAGTTCTCATTTCCAATCTTTCGTTGGCCATTTGGTTCCTGACCTCTGCAAGGTCCTGTTGTACCTGATCCATTTGTATGCCCGGAAGGTTGTTACGGGTTGGATATCGGTGTGGACGGTTGAGTGGAAATACCCGACGTCGAGCAATAGTTCCTGAACATCACAACAGAGTTAGTAGCAATAAAACAAAAACCTGCAAAACAAAAACAAAAGGTCAGCATGCAATGCAGTATGCTTATTTGTTTCCAAGGTATCCGGCTTGGCACTTGGTTTTGACCCTTCCAGACCCTTGAAGATACTGTTGATGTTGCTTGAAAAGAACTTAAATGGAACAAACTGATACATATATTACAAAAAAGCAAATGATACATAATTTGTTCTTTACAAAACATGCCCTCTGAGGGGTCAAAACATATTACAAGAAAATAAAAGTACATCAAATGAAAGCAACAACAAGCAAAAGTCAGACACCAAGACCAAACTCATCCTCCTGAACTTCTTTGAGAAGTGCTTCAGTCACAGGATCAGCTGGACGCTCCGTGAGATTCCTGATAAGGAGATTCCGGGTAGTAACAGCTGCAGTTAGCTTCTTGTGTTGACTTTGGTCCTTTGACCTCTTTACTCCAGCTCTGATCTTCAGCTCTGATATCTCTCTCTGGGCTGCTGCCAGGGCTTCCTGCTGCTCTTTTGCACTAGCTTCCAGCTGCTCAATCTTGTCCTGAGTTCTCTTATCTTCTAGAGTACGAGCTTCGGTGATCCTGACCCACCTAGCTTGACTCTCCTTCAGATACAAGTAAGTCCTGGCCTTCTGGAACTGGGCTTCCTTGCAAGCATTCTTCAAGATCTGCTCTCCAGCCCTAGACTTTTTGATGTAATCCTCAGACTTCTCAATTTTGGCCAGATGCTCCACCTTCAATTTCTCTAACCTCTCAATATCCAACCTACCATCACTCCTCTCCCAGAGGGTCTTCTGTAGAGCTTGAGTCAACTTCTCATTTCTTTCTTTCAAACTCTCAAACTCCTCCAAGCTAACAGTGGCAGGAGGTGGTGCTGAGGATGATCCAGGCATATCCTCCATGGTAAAGGGCATCCCAGAAAATTGAGCCCTGGCATGGGACCACTCATAATATTGTGCTGATGCCACATTGTTGCACTTTCCCAGAATGGTTACTCCTTTAGTCTTAACATTGTCCCAGGCCCAGGCTGCCTGCCTGACAATAGCCAGATTGGGCTTGTTCTCACAGTAAAGAGTCTCAGCCAAGTCTTGTGCCTTAGGAGTGTGGACCAATGCATAGCCCAGTTGTCTTTTGAACAGCAGAGGGTTGTAATTAATGCAACCCTTAACTCCTATCAGGGGTACATTGGGAAACTGCCCACAATTGGTAATGATATCCCTGCCCTTGGTGCTTTGAGTGCACCACCTGATATCAGCTGAAGTCAGAGCAGTGAGTCTTCTAGCCCAGTTTCTTTGCTGATGAGGATTCAAAAATGCATTTGTTTTGGGCAAATGCTTGAGAAGCCAAGTATGGAACAAAGGAGCACAACACCTCACTAATCTCCCCCTCTGCTTTTCATTCCTCTGATGCACTGAATAGTAGAAATCCCCCAATAAAGTGGGCACTGGGTTCCTCAAGATGAAAAGATGGATTGCATTCTTGCTAATGAATCTGGGCTCATCTGCAAATAATATAATCCCATATATGCTCAGGGCCAATAAAGCACAGACTGCTTTCCACTCTCCCAAAGAGGCCTTCAGGGTAGCTTGAGAGATCAAGAAATCCAGATGCAGGCCAGAGATTCCAGCCTTAGTGGTCATATGCTGCCCAATCAGAACTGGTTCCAGATGCAATGCCTTTGCTATCTCCTCATCACTTGGGAAAACCATCTCAGGGTTGAAAGGGACTCCACCCTTGATAGGTATACCAACCAATGATGAGTATTCCTCCAATAAAGGTCCCAACTGAAAATCCTGAAAAGTGAAACACCTCAGAGGGGGATCATAGAACTGCAGACAAGTATGAATCAGGCTCCTCTGTGAAGGGTCCAAATCCATAACCACATCAAGTATGCTTCCATAGTGTTCTCTAAACAGTGGTATATGGTCTGGAGTAATCAGGGTCTGAATCCTCCTGATGTCAGCTAGCTCAGGCTGAAAGAAGTGGTAGGAGATGTTACTCTTCTTAGGTGCCATGATGTTGAGGATGAATTGAGACAGGTGCTGATGATAACACTGAAAATGGGCCACTGACTGGCTGGTGCGAGTGACTGAAGCAGGTAGCTGATAGCTGAAGCAGATGCTGATGAAGATAGGTCTATACTGATGATGGGGTCAAAACCAAGCCAAAAATGAAGATGGATACCCTGAAAAACAAATAAACAAATGTCAAAATGATGCAATGATGATGTATGCAAATGATATGCAAGGGTTTGTGACTGAGCTGGATCTGATCAAATGCTCTGATATAAGTCCAGGTATGTTCAAGAAATCCAGATGGAGGTCTATAAGTCCAGTAACCAAGGTGGGGGACTCAAATAAAGAGTCACATGTCCAGGGTTAAAATCACAAGAACTGTTCCAAAATGGAGTACTCTTAATCATACAAAGTAACAGGGTATGCTGAGGTCAAGGGTACCTGCAAACCTGTAAACAGCCCAACCCCCTCACAGGTGGTGTTCTAAAACAAGGATCCTCAGACTTGGATCAGTTATGAGAAGTGTACACACTTCTAACCCGGAGGTACAGTGTTTACAATAACCATAAAAGTTCCTCCTCTAATTCACCTCAGTTTCTGAAGGTCAATACTAAAGGTCATCCAGACTTAGTAGGCTTCCCAGATAGCCCTAGCATTGCAGGAAATCTGCAACACAGAGTTCTCAAGAAGAAACCCATATCTGAACTGTGTTTCATATTCCCGCACCAGACCGAGATGGAATGGGAAAGAATATGAACCACTCTAGCCTAGGTGTCACTCAGGTCCCAGGTATAGGACCTCAACTCTCAATAGAACACCCACCCACCAAAGCAAACAAACAGATCCAGCCAACACAGTATGACAGTATGATATATGCATAAAGCAATAAAGAAAGCAGTAAAGCAACTGTACATAAAGCAAAAATAAATACAAATATACAAACACAGATAGCACATAACACCCCAGTAAACACAAATCAAACAAGCGCTAGGAGGAACCCACAAAAAGAACCAGAAGCCCTGGTTGCAGTATAAGGGTCCCCAGCAGAGTCGCCAAGCTGTCGATCCCGATAAATGGGGAATGGCCCAGATAAAGGTACAGACGCGAACGGTCGGCGAGAGGGACAATGAGAACACATAGCAGTGAACTCACTGGAAAAGAAAAGAGTCGCCAGCTAGGCATTTTTATCCCGGAGGAAAGGCAATGCTGCATAGACCTAGAAAAAGAATGGATAAGACGGTTGCGAACCAGAGAGACTGAGAAAGGGGGTTGATTACAACCTGGGAAGGTATTAGCACCCAGATTGTCCGTCGTACTCGACGGGATCCACGCTTAGAAGATTTGTGTTTTAAAGGGGTAGTGTCAGTGCAATTCGTGTGTAAAAGGGCTGGAAAACAATATGTACAGGTGTCAGTGTAAAGGAAGTGAAAGTGTATAAATGACGTGTCAGTGTAGGAATGAGAATGAATTGCTCAAGATCATGAGGCTAAAAGAATGATGCTGGAAAGAGGGGGAATATACAAGGACTTTTGTTCGATAACTGTTAAGTTATGCCTACGTATCCTCTCGTGCAATGAGGAAGTCAGAACACCGTAGTTCGACCCAAAGAGACTGAAAGATGATTTGACTTGTGAACAGCTTGCTAGTCTATGCTCAAGTGTATGATCTGTCTGGCACAGATACAAACTGTCTTGCATTAGACGGAAGAAGCAAGTTCTCGTTTGTGAGTGAATAAGATGAGAAAAGAATCCCGGAGGAGACGATTATTGTTTGTTTTTGTGTTTTCAGTCTTTTATTGCTTTTGAGAGTTTGTCATAGGTTAATGAGCTTAAGCCTAAACCAATGGGTTAGTAAACTCATCACATCTTCCCTCTGATTAGGGGTAATGAGAATACCTTAAGTGTGAAGTCAGCTTCTCACACTTAATCACCTTTGATATAGGATTAAGATCATTAACCTACTTGTGATTATTTAGATGTTTTTGGTGTTTTTGTTTAGTGTTGAGTAATGAGATTAAGCCATAATCAGGGATTAAACAGACTCATTACACCATCCTAATAGAAGGATAATAGATGAGAATGTTTAAGCTGAGGAAAGCTCCTCAACTTAATCCATGATTAGGAATTAGACTCATGACAAAACAAACCTTTACTAGATGGATTTTAGTTAATGGTAAGATGATGAAGTGATTTTTAGGGTTTGTAAGACAACTTGAGGGGGACTTGTCCATTAACACTAGGGTTAGTCCTTCTTAACCAATTAAGGAAGAATTAGAACCCTAATGCAAGGCCCAAGTTACAAGTGTGATGTCTTGATGATTATTAAGTGAATTGATTAAGAGATTTAAACACATTAAGGGTTTAACACTTAGGATTAAAGTTATACACTCCATCCTAATAGAAGGATGCAGGCATAAACTTAATCACAAAGCCTCAAAGCCTTTAGGGTTTAGTCCCTGATTATGAGATGAGAAGAGAAGACTCAAAAGAGACACAAAGGTAAAACTAAATGGGGGACTAATCAAAACCCTAATTATTATCATGCTTGGTTGTTCCTAAGGTTTGTGAGGTTTACAAGAAAGATCTTCAAAGGAACCACCAGGAAGCAGATGAAAGGATCAGGAGAAGCAAAGTAACTTGCTTCATTTAAGAAGACAAGTCACTTGAAGAAAGAAAGTGAGAAGAAGAAGAATGAGCAAGCTCAATATTAAGCACAAAGTAAAATGCAGCAAGGATGCATGAAAGAGATGAAAAGAAGTTGTGAGAAGTGAAGGAAAATTCACTTCTCAAAGCCACTTACCACCTGAAAAGTTAGAAAAGGAATGCAATGCAATGCAAAATGGGATGGAATGGCATGATGAGAAACAAAACCAGAAGCAAATACATGATGTTAATGATGCTATGAGATGCTACAAACATGAAACAACACATGGGGATGATCATACAAATTCATGGATGCAAATGAAACAGGTTAAGGAGCATGAACATACATGAAAAGTTATGAAATGCAAATGGCATACCACATGGGAAATGCAAGATGCAATGATCAAACATGCTTTCAATATGTCTTATGATGTTCAAAGAATCAAAAGAATGCATGGAATGCTAAGGCAAGTCAAGTTATGCAAGCAAATGCAAGATGGATGCATATGGAAGCCCAAATTAGGGTTTATGATCAAAACATCAAACACAAACCAAAATCAGAAGCAAACATCAACACAAAAAAATAAAAATGCACTCAAAGGATCCCTAAACCTATACTAACTCACTGCCCAAAGGAGAAGTCCCAACTCTTAACCTAATTCAAGATATGATTTTCCTAAGTTTTCTAGGGTTTTAGGGCTCCTTAACAAGAAAAATGCCAAACAAATGGAAAATGAAAGATCAAGACATGGCCATTTAATCTCATAAACTACATGATATTCTAAACACAACGCAAAAAGAATCAAAGTCCAACTCTTCATGGTTAGGCAGAAGTGATTTTTGGAAGTTTGGATCAAAATAATGCACCAAAATGATTTTAATTCTATGGAAAATTCTCAAAATGCATCAAGATCAAAAAATAAATTTGGTTTGAGGGTTGGACAATGTTTCTAAATGTTTTTAAATGTTTCATGAATTTTTTGGTGATTTTTAAATACCTAAAAGTATTTTTAATTAATTAATTCTCATTAATTAATTAAAAATAAACTTTTAAATATTTAAAAATATTTTTTAATGCAAAAAATGAAAATAAAAATATTTTTGTGTTCTGAAATTAAATAATAACTTGTATAAAAAATTTCAGAATTTTTGAATAAGTTTTGCTATTTTTAAATAAATGGAGAAAATAAATACAAAACAAATGAAATAAAATTGAATTAATTGAAAAGTAAACCAATCCAACGCATGAGATTCAAAGCTGGGGGTCAGGGTTTGACTTGGCGCGTGAATCAAGGGTCAGGATGGACTCTGGCTTAAATCAGGTTTTATGAATTAATTAAATGGATTAATTAGGTTAATGGTGATTAGGGCAAAATGGACACATCTGGACCACACATGCACGCGCCAAGTCAAGCAAGTCAACAGATCCAATGAATTCAAACATCACTTAATTACAGGATTAGGGTTAACAACATTCAGGTGACCGGAGGGAAGCTCCGGTCATCTTCTCCGGCGGGTTGAAAACCCTAGATTATGATTCAGGCCACCAATCATCAAATTAAACACAGCAAACTGATCCTCTAACATCCTAGCACATAAATCATCCCTCAAACAACATTTAAACTTCAAGAATCAGACAAATCGAAGAAATCTTTTTTCACGGGTGAAATTTCAGAGCCTCAGTAAATCCTCATTTTTCACTCATTTTCAATTCTAAGCACATCCCCATGACCAGCAAGACATACACTATCAATTTATGACATAAAATGCAAGTTCTGTGAGAAAAAGTTCATGGTCATACCTGAGGTGGAAGCTTCTGATTCTGGGCTTTCTGGGCTGTTCTTTGGTGCAAACTCTCTCTAATGGTCCCCCTTGTGCTAATGGCAGGCTTGGATGGAGCTTAAACAGGCTATTTTGAGAGATTCAATTCTGGTGTATCAGAAAATAAGGTCTGTGTATGTGATGTTTCAGGCTCTATCAATGGTTGATTATGGTTCCTTTGAGTGTGTCTGATTTGTTGGTGAAGAGAAATGAGGTGTTTGATGGTTGTGGAAGGTGATTCGAAGAAGTGAAGTTCTTTGACAGTTTTTGTGAAGGCTGTGTTCTGGCTTGCTTCAAGGGCCAATGCTGTGCTATATCTCTCCCAAGATGTGTGAATAGCCTGTGGAGCAGGTCAGTAGGGGTGGCTGCTTACTGTTCCATGAGTATGGGAGTTTTGGCCAAAAAGTCAAGTTGGCTTGTACTTGCAGCATGGGCTATGGCAGCAGCAGTTTGAGGTCATGTCTTGCTTCAGCTTGGGTTAAGGATGACCCTTAGATTGCTTGTAGCTGACTGCAACATATGGATCATGAGCTATGCTAGCTTTTGCAACTTGCCCACTTGTGGTTTCTTATGATTTTGTGCCATGTACTTGAGAAACCTCTTGCTGAATTTTTGTTGCATAATGTTACATTTGGTCATGGCAATGTATAGAAGTCAGCTAGTGATCACATAACTCCTTGGAAAATGATTTTGCCAAGAATCCCCCTTTTGCACTTGTAATGAAAAAAATGACTTAGGGGTCTTTGAAAATCAAAACCAACAATGCAAAATCCCTTGGGCCAATTCTGTTTTTAAGGCATGTATGATCATGTGATGAAGTTTTGAAGTCATTTTGGAGTCAATAGAATGCTTGGTACATGAATTTGCAAGTTTTCCAATTGGTGCATAACTTGAAATTTAGTGATTTTAGCCAACTTTGATGAACCATAACTTTTGATCCAAAATGAATTAGGTCATGTTCTTGTACTTTTTGAAAAGGGAAAGATCTATTCTACAACTTTCATGACCAAAGTTTTTCCATTTGAAGCTTTCTTGAATCAAAAAGTAAAGGTTGAAAAAGTTGCATAAAATGACATTTTCATGAAAAGTCAAACTTGCCCAAAAAGTCAACTTTGCAAAAACTTGAGATTCTTGCATTTTGTGAACTTCCAACTTCTCCCATGATCAAATAAAGATTATATACAATCCAAATGATGAAGATCACCCTTTGGTTGGGTCATTGGGGGCCTCAGATGCCCTAATTTTGCACTGACTTGTCTAGAAAGTCAACCTTTGATCAGATGACCTCCCCATGGAATTTCTTCATGAAAATTGATATGCATACTCCCTATACCATATGGAGACCAATAGAAACAATAATGACCAAAAAATTTGGAGTTATGGCCTCTGAAACCAAAACCCTAATTTGAGGTCATTTGTGCAGTCAAGCCTGGCTCTGCTTCCATACCAATCCCAGTTCTTGTGATTCTTTGACATTCTTGACTTTGAGAAGATATGATATGATACTTGAACACACATAGACCTCTTTGAAGTGATTGATGGCCTTTGGAGTGGCTCAAGAAGCTCTTGGATTGCTCAGATCACAAACCCTAGATGCAAATGACTTTGAATCTATGCAGTGAACCAAAATGAGATATGAGATGGTATGATTGTGTTTATGCATATGAAATGATCACAAGCCATGGTGTGAATGGGTGAGGGCAAATTTGGGGTGTTTACACCTTGGAGGGTGTTCATAAACATGTCGGCCATCTCCCTCTCCGACATGGGTGGCTGGACAGCAGCAGCCAGCTGTCTCCACCTCTGGGCGTACTCCCGGAAGCTTTCTCTGGATGATTGTGACATTCCCATCAGGAGGGTCCCGTTGGGAGCCATATCCAAGTTATACTGGTATTGTCTAATGAAGGCCTCAGCCAAGTCCTTCCAACATCTGATGGTTGCTCTGGTCAAATGGGAGTACAATTCCCTTGAAGCTCCTGTTAAACTGTCCTCGAAATAAAACATCCACAGTTTTTCATCCATGGTGTATGCCTTCAACCTCCCCAAAAAGGATTGCAAGTGGGTTCGTGGACAGGAAGTCCCGTTGTACTTCTCAAAGCACGGAGGTTTAAACTTGTGGGGAATCCTGACCCCGTCCACTAAGCCCATGTCCATAACATCAAAACCCAAGGAGTTTTGAGACTCCAGGGATCTTAATTTCTCAGCAATTTCATCTAGCCTTCTGTCATAGGCCTCATCTCCAGCTCCCATCACTGTGAACTGATCTTCCTGGGGGTCTTCTTGGAGTACTCTGCCTGTAGTAGCATTCCCTTGTACATTAGCAGGGGTATTGATCTCTGGATGAAGGTGGGGTCCAAATACAGGTGGGTTGATATGAGTCTGAACCCTCTCATTGTTGCTTGTCCCACCAGTCCCTAGATGGGGGTCTTCCTGAGTCTGCCTCTCTACTAAAGCCCTTAATCTCTCTTGGCTCTGAGCTAAACCATTCATCACCTCCATAAACTGGGTCATCTGATTCCTCATTTCCAGTCTCTCATTGGCCATTTGAGTCCTGACCTCTGTAAGATCCTGTTGTACCTGGTCCATCTGTATACCCGGAAGGTTGTTGCGGGTGAGATATCTGTGCGGACGGTTGAGTGGGAACACCCGACGGCGAGCAATAGTTCCTGAATCACAACAGAGTTAGTTACAGACAAAACAAAACCTACAAAATAAAACAAAAGGTTAGTATGCAATGCAGTATGCTTATTTGTTTCCAAGGTATCCGGCTTGGCACTTGGTTTTGACCTTTCCATACCCTTGAGGAAGATGCTTTTGATGTTGCTTGCAAGAACTCAGATAAAACAAACCAACACATATATACAAAAAGTAAATGATACATAGTTTGTTTTTTACAATTTATGCCCTTTGAGGGGTCAAAATACAACATAAAAAGGAAAAGTACAATGAAATGAAAGCAACAACAAGCAAAAGTCAGACACCAAGACCAAACTCATCCTCCTGAACTTCCTTTAGAAGTGCTTCAGTCACAGGATCAGCTGGACGCTCTGCAAGGTTCCTGATAAGGAGATTCCTGGTAGCAACAGCTGCAGTTAGCTTCTTGTGTCGACTCTGGTCCTTTGACCTCTTCACACCAGCCCTGATCTTCAACTCCGAGATCTCCTTCAGGGCTGCTAGCAGGGCTTCCTGTTGCTCTTTTGCATTTGCCTCCAACTGCTCAATCTTGTCCTGAGTCCTTTTATCTTCCTGAGTACGAGCTTCAGTGATTCGGACCCACCTAGCTTGACTCTCCTTCAAATATAAATCAGTCCTGGCCTTTTGGAACTGAGCCTCCTTACAGGCATTCTTCAAAATCTACTCTCCAGCCCTTAACTTCTTGATGTAATCCTCTGACTTCTCAATCCTGGCTAGATGCTCCACCTTTAGCTTTTCTAACCTTTCGATGTCCAAACGACCATCACTCCTCTCCCAGAGGGTCTTCTGTAGAGCCTGAGTCAGTTTCTCATTCCTCTCTTTCAGTTTCTCAAACTCCTCTAAGCTGACAGTGGCTGGAGGTGGTGCTGTGGAGGGTCCAGGTGTATCCTCAATGGTGAAGGGCATCCCAGAAATTTGAGCCCTGGCATGAGACCACTCATAGTACAGAGCTGAGGCCACATTGTTGCATCTCCCCAGAATAGCCATTCCCTTGGTCTGGACATTGTCCCAAGCCCAGGATGCTTGCCTGACAATGGCCAGATTAGGCTTAATCTCACAATAAAGGGTTTCAGCCAAATCTTGTGCTCTAGGAGTGTGGACCAATGCATAGCCCAATTGTCTTTTGAATAGCAGAGGGTTGTAGTTGATGCAACCCTTTATTCCTATCAGGGGTACATTGGGGTACTGCCCACAACTAGTAATGATGTCCCTGCCCTTGGTGCTCTGAGTGCACCACCTGATGTCAGTTGAGGTCAAAGCAATGAGTCTTCTAGCCCAATTCTTTGGCTGGTGAGGATTCAAGAATGCATCAGTCTTGGGCAAGTGTTTGAGCAGCCAGGTATGGAACAGGGGAGCACAACATCTCACCAATCTTCCTCTTTGCTTTTCATTCCTTTGGTGAACAGAGTAGTAGAAATCTCCCAGTAAGGTGGGCACTGGGTTCCTCAGAATGAAAAGGTGAATGGCACTCTTGCTAACAAACCTAGGCTCATCTGCAAAAAGTATAACCCCATATATGCTGAGGGCTAACAAAGCACAGACTGCCTTCCACTCTCCCAAGGAGGCCTTCAGGATGGCCTGAGAAGTCAAGAAATCCAAGTGTAGACCAGAGATTCCAGCCTTCGTAGTCATGTTCTGTCCAATCAGAGAGGGTTCCAGATACAATGCTCTTGCCAACTCTTCATTACTAGGAAAAGCCATCTCAGGGTTGAAGGGGACTCCACCCCTGACAGGTACACCAACCAATGATGAATACTCCTCTAATAAAGGCCCCAACTGAAAATCCTGAAAGGTGAAACACCTCAGAGGGGGGTCATAGAACTGCAGGCAAGTATGAATCAAGCTCCTCTGGGAAGGGTCCAAATCCATAACCACATCAAGGATGCCTCCATAATGTTCTCTGAATAGTGGTATATGGTCTGGAGTAATCAGGGCCTGGATCTTCCTGATGCCAGCTAACTCAGGCTCAAAGAAATGGTAGGAGATATTGCTCTTCTTGGGTGTCATGTTTGCTGATGAAGAGCTGAAACAGATGCTGGTGATGATGACTGATACTAGAAGATGGGCCACTGGCAGGCTAACACTGATGATGCAGGTGACTGAAACAGGTAGCTGATGAGGATAGCTGAAGCAGATAGGTCTATGCAGATGAAGGGGTCAAAACCAAGCCAAAATATGTGATGTGGATACCCTGAAAAACAAATAAACAAATGTTAAAATGATGCAATGATGATGTATGCAAATGATATGCAAGGGTTTGTGATCAAGCTGGATCTGATTAACTGCCTTGATATAAGTCCATGTATGTTCAAGAAATCCAGATGGAGGTTCAAAAGTCCAGTAACCAAGGTGGGGGACTCAAATAAAAAGTCACATGTCCAGGGTTAAAAAATCACAAGAACTGTCCCAAAGTGGAGTACTCTTAATCAAAACAAAGTAACAGGGTGTGCTGAGGTCAAGGGTACCTGCAAACCTGTAAACAGCCCAATCCCCTCACAGGTAGTGTTCTAAAACAAGGATCCTCAGACTTGGATCAGTTATGAGAAGTGTAAACACTTCTAACCCGGAGGTACAGTGTTTACAATAACCATAAAAGATCCTCCTCTAATTCTCCTCAGTTTTTGAAGGTCAATACTAAAGGTCATCCAGACTTAGCAGGCTTCCCAGATAGCCCTAGCACTACAGGAAATCTGTAGCACAGAGTTCTCAAAAAGAAACCCATATCTGAACCGTGTTTCATATTCCCACACCAGACCGAAATGGAATGGGAAAGAACATGAACCCCTCTAGCCTAGGTGTCACTTAGGTCCCAGGTATAGGACCTCAACTCTCAATAGAACCCCACCCACCAAAACAACAAAACCAGATCCAGCCAGCACAGTGTGACAGTATGATATATGTAAAGCTGTAAAGAAAGCAATAAACCAAACTGTACATAAAGCAATAAAATAAAATAAATATACAAACACAATTAGCACATAACACCCCAGTAAACACAAATCAAACAAGCGCTAGGAGGAACCCACAAAAAGAACCAGAAGCCCTGGTTGCAGTATAAGGTTCCCCAGCAGAGTCGCCAAGCTGTCGCTCCCAAAAGACGAGACCGGGCTCGAATGAGGTACAGACGCGAACGGTCGGCGAAAGGAGGGTGTGAGAACACACAGGAGTGAACTCACAGGGACAGAAAAGAGTCGCCAGCTAGGCATTTTTATCCCGGAGGAAAGGCAATGCTGCATAGACCTAGAAAGATATGGATAAGACGGTTGCGAACCAGAGAGACTGAGAAAGGGGGTTGGTTACAACCTGGGAAGGTATTAGCACCCAGATTGTCCGTCGTACTCGACGGGATCCACGCTTAAAAGATTTGTGTTTTAAAGGGGTAGTGTCAGTGCAATTTGTGTATAAAAGAGCTGGAAAAGGATGTACAGGTGTCAGTGTAAGAGAAGTGAAGTGTATAAGTGATGTGTCGGTGTAAGAACAAGAATGAAATGCTCAAGATCATGAGGCTAAAAGAGTAAGGCTAGAAAGAGGGGGAATGTACAGAGACTTTTGTTCGATAACTGTTAAGTTATGCCTACGTATCCTCTCGTGCAATGAGGAAGTCAGAACACCGTAGTTGACCCAAAGAGACAGAAAGATGAATTGACTTGTGAACTGCTTGCTTGTCTATGCTCAAGTGTATGACCTGTCTGGCTCAGGTGCAAACTGTCTTGCATTAGACGGAAGAAGCAAGTTCTCATTTGTGAGTGAATGAGATGAGGAAAGAATCCCGGAGGAGACGATTATTGTTTGTTTTTGAGTTTTCAGTCTTTTATTGCTTTTGAAAGTTTGTCATAAGTTAATGAGCTTAAGCCTAAACCAATGGGTTAGTAAACTCATCACATCTTCCCTCTGATTAGGGGTAATGAGAATACCTTAAGTGTGAAGTCAGCTTCTCACACTTAATCACCTTTGATGTAGGATTAAGATCATTAACCTACTTGTTATTACTTAGATGTTTTTGGTGTTTTGTTTAGTGTTGAGTAATGAGATTAAGCCATAATCAGGGATTAAACAGACCCATTACACCATCCTAATAGAAGGATAATAGATGAGAATGTTTAAGCTGAGGAAAGCTCCTCAACTTAATCCATGATTAGGGATTAACTTCATGACAAAACAAAACCCTTATTTAATGGATTTTAATTAATGATAAGATGATGAAGTGAGTTTTATGGTTTGTAAGACTACTTGAGGGGGACTTGTCCATTAACACTAGGGTTAGTCCTTCTTAACCAATTAAGGAAGAATTAGAACCCTAATGCAAGGCCCAAGTTACAAGCTTGATGTCTTGGTGATTATTAAGTGGATTAATTAAAGGATTTAAACACATAAAGGGTTTAACACTTAGGATTAAAGTTATACACTCCATCCTAATAGAAGGATGCAGGCATAAGCTTAATCACAAAGCCTTGAAGCCTTTATGGTTTAGTCCTTGACTATGAGATGAGAAGAGAAGACTCAATGAGACACAAAGGTAAAACTAAGTGGGGGACTAATCAAAACCGTAATCATTGTCATGCTTGGTTGTTCCTAAGGTTTGTGAGGTTTACAAGAAAGATCTTCAATGGAATCACCAGGAAGCAGATGAAAGGAGCAAAGGAGGCAAAGCAACTTACTTCATTTAAGAAGACAAGTCACTTGAAGAAAGAAAGTAAGATGAAGAAGAAAGAGCATGCTCAATCTCAAACACAAAACAAAATGCAGCAAGGATGCATAAGAGAGATGAAAAGAAGTTGTGAGAAGTGAAGGCAAATTCACTTCTCAAAGTGACTTACCACCTGAAAAGTTAGTGAAAGGAATGCAATGCAATGCAAAATGAGGTGAAATGGCATGATGCAAACCAAAACCAGAAGCATATGTGTGATGATAATGATGTTATGAGATGATGCAAACATGAATCAAGGCATGAGGATGATCATATGAACATATGGATGCAAGAGAAGCATGCTTAGAACCATGATCATACATGAAAAGTTATGAAATGCAAATGACATACAATATGGCAAATGAAAGATGCAATGATCAAACATGCTTCTAATATGTCTTAAGATGTCTAATGAATCAAATGGATGCACAAAATGCTATGGCAAGTCATGGTAGGCAAACAAATGCAAGATGAATGCAAAAGGAAGCCCAAATTAGGGTTTATGTTCAATGCACCAAACAAAAATCAAAACCAGAAGCAAACATCAAGATAAAAAATTGAAAATGCATTCAAAGGAACCCTAACCCTACACAAACTCACTGCCCAAAGGGGGGGGGTCCAATTCTTAAACTAGTGAAAGTTATGAATTTCCTAAGATTTATAGGGTTTTAGGGTACCTTGTCAAGAAAAATGTCAAACAAATTGAAAATGCAAGATCAAACCATGCCAATTTAATCCTACAAACTACATGATATGCAAGACATAATGCAAAAAGAATCAAAGTCCAACTCTCAAAGACTAGGCAGAAATGAATTTTCAAAGATTGAATCAAAACAATGCCTTGAGAAAGAATTAATTCCATGGAAAATTGTCAAAATGCATTAAGATTAAAAAAGAAATTTGGTTTGAGGGTTGGACAATGTTTCTAAATGATTTTAAAGGTCTCATGAATTTTTTTGTGATTTTTAAATACCTAAAAGTATTTTTAATTAATTAATTCTCATTAATTAATTAAAAATAAACTTTTAAATGGTTTAAAAATATTTATAAATGCAAAAAATAAAAATAAAAATGTTTTTGGTTTCTGAAAATTCATAAAAGTTTGTATAAAAATTTTCAGAATTTTTAAAATTGTTTTGCTATTTTAAATTAAATGAAGAAAACAAATGAAATTAAATGAAATAAAAATGAAATAAAACTGAAAAATAGAAAAGTCAGCAAGATCAATGGCTGGAATTCAAACATACACGCGCGCAAATTGACTTGGCGCCATATCCAAGGGCTGACATTCAAAATCCCCTAATTATGAACAAACCCTAATTACATGCCCTAATGACTTTCAGGCGACCGGAACACTATTCCGGTCGTCTTCTCCGGCCAGCCCAAAACTCTAACTCTCTCTACACGCAATGAAAATGAAATCTAACTGCCCAGAACTCAACCCCATTCAACACTGAATCAAAACCCCCTAACAAACATCATTTTTCATTCATCAATCAGCCAAATCGAAGCAAAACTCATTTAGGGCAAAAAGTTTCAGACAGTTCATACATCCTGGTTTCTCAACCATTTTCAAAAATAATCACATCCCCATGATCAGGGGAGTGCATAGAAGCAATTAAGAACTTAAAATGGAGTTTCTGGAAAAAAAGTTTGAGATGGCTACCTGAACTGAAGCTTTGGTTTCTGGCACTTTCTGCCTGGTTTCTTGCTTGCAATCAACTCTATTGGACCCCCTGAGAAACTTTCAATGCTTGTTTGAAGTTTATAATGGATGGTTTGAGAGATGGCAGAAGTTCTGTTCAAGGTGGGATGGAAATCGTATTTGTGTTTCAGGGAGTTTTAGGCTATGGTGATGGGTGCTTTTTGATCAGTGGAGTGTGCTGAGTATGTTTGTGAAGTTGGTTTGTATGTTTGTAGCTTATATTGAGTGTTTCGAAGGCTCTTGCAAATGGGAGAGATTTTGATAACTATGGCTATGGGCAAGATCAGAATGTTGTTATGTGCTTTGGCTTGCTTTTTGTTTGCATAAACTATTGTGATAGGTCAGATGAGTTGATGTGTGCTTTTGTGATTGGTATGGCTCAAGTTGCCAAAATGTTAAGTTTGTGTAAGAGAGGCATGGGATACTTGCTAGCCAAGGATAGATGGGGTGTCCTACGCAGCAAGATGTGTGGAGAGCCCTTGGATTGTTTGTGGAGTCAGCCAGCAAGTGGATTCACACTTGAGTGAGTTTTTGCAACTTGCCTCACTTTTGCTTCCTTTGAGAAATCTTGCTCCATAAGTCATGAAAGTGAGTAATCTCTTGGCCCATTCTGAATTTTAGGTGTTGTATGATCATGTTGTGAAGTTTAGAAGTCCATTTGATAGCTCAATTTGCCTTGACAAGTGAATTTGCAACTTTGCCTCTTTGGTAGAAACTTTGAAATTTTGTGATTTTAGCCAACTTTGACAAGCCATAACTTTTGATCCAAAATGAATTAGGTCATGTTCTTGTACTTTTTGAAAAGGGAATGATCCATTCTACAACTTTCATGACCAAAGTTTTTTCATTTGAAGCATTTTTGAATCAAAAAGCAAGGGTTGAAAAAGTTTCTCTAAATGGCAATTTCATTAAAAAGTCAACTTTCCCAAAAAGTCAACTTTGCAAAAGACTTGAAATTCTTCAATTTTGTGAACTTCCAACTTCTTCCATGATCAAATAAAGATCATATACAATCAAAATGATGAAGAACACCCTTTGGTTGGGTCATTGGGGGCCTCAGATGCCCTGATTTTACACTGACTTGCTTGAAAAGTCAACTCTTGATCAGATGACTTCCCCATGGAATTTCTTCATGAAAATTGATATGCATACTCCCCATACCATATAGAGACCAATAGAAACAAGAATGACCAAAAAAATTGGAGTTATGGCCTTTGAAACCAAAACCCTAATTCTAGGTCATCTGTGCAGTCAAACCTGGCTCTGCTTCCATGCCATTTTCAGTTCTTGTGATTCTTTGACATTCTTGACTTTTAGGGAATATAATATGATGTTTGAACATACATGGACCCCTTGGAAATGATTGATGACCTTTGGAGTGGCTCAAGAAGCTCTTGATTTGCTCAGATCACAAACCCTAGATGCAGATGACTTTGAACCAATGCAGTGAATCAAAAATGTGATATGAGATGCTATGATTGAGTTTATGCATATGAGGAGATCACAAGACATGGTGTGAATGGATGAGGGAAAATTTGGGGTGTTTACATCCACCATAGAACATGTAGCCCATTACCTAATCGAAGCAGGAGAAATAGCCCACAGCGAGAATTTAAGAATAAAATACTTTCCAAGTTCTATGACAAAAAATGCGTTTACTTGATTCACGTCTTTACTTGCAAATTTAGTACATACATGGAATCAGTTAGAAAGGTTGTTCCATGAACAATTTTATATGGGACAAACCAAAATAAGTTTGAAAGTATTAGCCAGCATTAAGAGGAAATTCTCTGAACAAATAGATGACTATTTGAATAGGTTCAGATTGCTAAAGGCAAGATGTTTCACCCAAGTTCCTGAACATGAATTAGTTGAAATGGATGCAGGAGGTTTAGATTTTTCTATAAGAAAGAAACTAGACACCCAGTATTTAAGAGATATGGCACAATTAGCAGATAGGGTGAGACAAGTCGAAAGACTGAAAGCTGAAAATTTTAGAGCGGGTAAGAATAAGAAAGAAAGAGTGGCCTATGTAGGGATGCACAAAGAAGATGATAGTGACGAAAACGAGTCAGTGAGTTTCGACGAGCAAGAAATCGAACTAGATGAATTAAAACAAGGTCCACCATATTCCTGTAAAGTATTGGTTCCGTCGAATGGCAAAAATCCAATCGAATCTGAAAAGAATTACAAAATTCCTAAAAGAACTTATACATTCGACGTCACCAAATGTGACAAAATCTTTGACAAACTAGTCGAAGATGGTCAAATGATAGTACCACCAGACACTAAGGTGCCTCCTATGGAACAACATAAAAAGAGAGTTTTTTTGTAAGTACCATGGCTTTCTGGGTCATAAAACATCTCAATGTTTCCTTTTCAGGGATCTCGTACAGAATGTTATCCACGAAGGAAGGTTGAGGTTCAGTGACAAGAAGAAGAAACAGATGAAAATTGATTCAAATCCTATGCAGAATGTTGAAATCTACTATGCTGAGCCATCCATCATAAACATGGTGGAGGTCGAAGAGGGTTCTGAATACAGTTTTGAGATGGTGGAAGCCACTGAAGGTTTCTACAACAACATCAACATGGTGGAGATTGTTGATAATCTTACAATCCATGACGAAGTCACTGAAAGGCAAAATGTTGAACACCTTGTGCAGGGAGATTCAATTGGCTACACCAACAAGGAGGCTACTAAAGGCATAAAGGACACAAACAATGCTGAAATCACTGAGGATTCCGACAAAACAAAAAAGGGTGAAATAACTAAATATTTCGTCTTAGAAAACATGAAGGCTACTGAAGGCCTCAACAACTCAAGCAAAGTTAAAGCCACTAAGGGTTATAACCAAACAAGCAACGGTGAAATCACTGGCGATTCCTTCGAAAAGAAAATGAAGGTTGCTGAAAGCCTCAATATAATAAAAAACCAAGTAACTGCTGATAATTTGATCAACACTGAAAGGGAGGCCACTGAAGGTGACATTATCGAAAAGAAGACCACTAAAGGCCTCACTATCAACACTAAGGTTGATAAGGATGCTACCAAGACGAAGGCAATAATTGCTAAAGGTCCTGACGAGTCAGTCACATATGGAATCTTACATAGAATAATGGAAGATCCCAGAGGAAAGTCAGTCGAAGACTGCTGCCAAGATGTCAGTGGAGACTTATCCCCAAATGAAGAGTGTGACTCGACAAAGGAGATAAGTGAAAATGAGCAAGCACTTATTGAGAAGATGAACAAATTAAATATTGGTGATGGAAAAATGACCAGTATCCCAGAAAAATCAGACACAAGCTGCCGAAGAACATCGTCGAGAGGAGTACCAGAGGTTGGCGTATCCAAAAGGAGACGAAAGCTTGATTGAGTTCATCCAAAAGTGCCAAATAAAAAAGGATGAAGTGATGTTAAGCCCACGTTGCAGTGCTATCTTCGATAGGAAGGCAACAAACAATCTGGAGGTGATAGAGAAGTCCAAGAGAAAAGGAAACTGGGGGCAATCCCAGCTACCAAAATAGCGAGATACGATCCAAGAAGGAGTGAACACCACCAACAAAGGGTTGGAGGTAGAAACTATAATTCGTACAAACCAAAAAACAAAGCTGCTGGCGACAAATGGGTGCAACCAATTAGGGATGCTCGGGGACAAAATGACTGGAGAAGCTTCAACGTTCAAAGAGGCCCTTCGGTAGCGGAAAGAAATGAAATCGAAAAACGCAAACCAAGAACTTATCCTTCTGAAAACTATAAAGGTAAAAATCTCATGACTAAATCTCAATGGAGGAGGTTCCAAAGGAATAAGAGAGCAGAGAAAGAGGCTGCAGAAAGAAGCATGGTTGAAAAGGATGTCGTCAAGAAAAGCGAAGTTGCATCCAACAATAACATCCAAGGGATGGATAGAAAAGAATCATCCCACAACAGTAATCCAGGCAATAAGGTCGAACAAATGAAGCTCAAAGAAAAATCCCAAGAGGATGAGAAAATGACTGATGATTTCCAATCCGACTCAGAGGCGTCCTTCGAAATCGTCTACAACGTGGTCTCGGTCCTGCCCAGAGACTATGACAGGGTGATGGAGGTCGAAAACCAAGAGAGCAGTATGGAGGAAGAACAAATGGCACATAGACATGTTTGCTATTATATAATGAACAATGGTTGCATGGAAGAACAAAATGAGTTCTTTGAAAGGCCAGATGACTCAATGAAAGGGCACTTGAAGCCCTTGTTTATAAAAGGGAAAGTTGAAAATGTCAGAGTGAATAAGATATTGATAGATGGAACAACAGTTAACCTGATGCCTCATTTATGTTAAAGAAAATTGGTAAGGATGATTCTGACGCCAAACCTCATAATAGGGTGTTATCAAATTATGAAGGAAAGATAGCAACCACCATGGGTGTAATCCAGGTGGATTTAACTGTCGGAACCATAACAAGACCAATGATGTTCATGGTGATTGCTTCAAAAGAAAACTATAATTTTCTTATTGGAAGAGAATGGATACACGGTGTAGGGGTTGTGCCCTCGTCAATGCACCAACGAATAGCTATTTGGCGAATAGATGGCATAGTCGAGAACATCGAAGCGGACCAAAGTTACTTCATGTCTGAAGTGAACCACATGGACCGTCTAAGTTATGACAAGAACCTGGCTCAATGGGTGGGGAAGTGAAGTCACCGACAATGACTGAAGTATCAGCGCTCGAAAGAATTACGACTTACATAACCGAGAATAAACTTAAAGCGACACTTGAAGCCGAAGTAAAATATATAGCTGTTGTAAACACCCCAAATTTGCCCTCACTCTTTATCACACCATGGCTTGTGATCTTTCATTTTTGCATAAGCATAAGTATTACATCTCATGTTGCATTTTTGTTTCACTGCATAGTTCAAGTTCATCTGCATCTAGGGTTTGTGATCAGAGCAATCCAAGAATCCATATGAGCCATCCCAGAGGTCTCAAAGCTTTCCAAGAGGCCCATAAAACATCCTTTGATCAAGACGTGGATGAATTTATGAGGATAATCAAGAGAAGTGACTACAAGGTTGTGGATCAGCTCCACCAGACTCCTTCCAAGATCTCCATCTTATCCTTACTATTATGTTCTGAAGCCCATCGGGATGCATTACTTAAAGTCCTGCACGCAGCCTACGTGCCAGAGGAGATCACGGTGAATCAGCTCGAGACAGTGGTGTCTAATGTTAATACTAGCCTTGGGCTAGGCTTCACCAACGCTGATTTGACAACGGAAGGTCGTCATCACAACAAAGCTTTACACATCACTTTGGAGTGTAAAGGGGCTGTGCTTTCACATGTTCTTATTGACACTGGGTCTTCACTCAATGTCTTACCAAAGAAAGCCCTTGTCAATCTTGAATATGATGGCATAGCTCTTCGACCAAGCAATCTGGTGGTCATAGCTTTTAACGGTTCCAAGAGGTCTGTTCTTGGAGAGGTGGAGCTGCTTGTGATAATTGGACCGCAGGTCTTTCAAACTACTTTCTATGTGATGGAAATTCAGCCGGCCTACAGCTGTTTGTTGGGTCGACCATTGATTCACGCCGCTGGCGCAGTTACGTCGACCCTTCACCAGAAATTGAAATATGAATGGGAAGGGCAGATTATCACAATTTGTGGTGAAGATGATATCTTTGTTAGCCATCTGGCTACCTACAAATACATTGAGATGGATGGTGAAATCCATGAAACCACGAGCCAAAGGTTCAAAGCACTGAACGTCAATGAGGCGACAACTAAAGTATTTGCTGCATCCCAGGAAGATAGGATGGGTACTTCAATTGTATCCTATCAATAAGCTTGGAAGGTTGTTGAAGATGGAAATTCCCAAGGCTGGGGCAAGCTGCTACCGATGGAGAAGAAGGATGACATATTCGGTTTGGGTTACAAACAATTCTAACAAGATCAAGCAGAGGTTGTTAAGGAGCCCAAGTTCATAAGTGGGGGGATATTCACCCCAGATGTTGTCAATAACATGGAAGACGAGGTGGAAAGCGACCTCAACCTGGAGAGCTGGATTCGTCCAAGGATCCCGGGTCACCAAGTTCTTAACTGGTCTTCCCAGGAAATTATAAGGGTTACTCCTGCAGAGTAATTATTATTTCCTGCTTTTTTCAGCATGCATCAAGTCCTGCATCTTGCCCAAGGTGTCAGGACTCATTTTGTAATAGGGCCATATTGTAATTTTGTGCAAATGGAATATCAATGAATATCGGACATCTTTTGCAAACATGTCTCTTTTTCGCTCACTGTCTTTTCATTTTTCACTTTTGCACAAAACAATAAAATGGCAATGTTTTCAAAATAAATAACTTCATTTTCTAAACAAGATTAAAATTGATCACTAAAACGAACAAATCTCAATCCTTGCAGAGATTATCCTCCAGATTGCACCGACAATAGCACTGCTATGACCTTGTATGACTTCGACAATCCAATTAATCAAGCTGATGAAGGGGTTGAAGAAGACTATGAGTTACCTAAAGAGTTATCCAAGTTGTTGAGGTAAGAAGAGAAAGTGATCACTCCTCATCAGGAGGAGGTTGAAACAGTTATTCTTGGTACCGAAGAGATTTTGAAAGAAGTGAAGATTAGGGCCAGCCTGCAAGATTCAATAAAAGAACAGCTTATTAACATGCTTCGAGAATACGTCGACGTCTTTGCTTGGTCCTATCAAGACATGCCAGGTCTAGATACAGATATTGTCATGCATAGGCTACCCTTGAAAGAAGATTGCCCTCCGGTTAAGCAAAAGCTACGTCGTACTCGTCCAAATATGACCATGAAGATTAAGGAAGAAGTACAAAAACAGTGGGACGCCGGTTTCCTGGCTGTAACTAGTTACCCGCCGTTGGTTGCTAACATTGTACCCGTGCCTAAGAAGGATGGCAAGGTGCATATGTGTGTGGATTACCGGGATCTGAACAGAGCTAGCCCAAAGGATGATTTCCCATTACCTCACATTGATGTATTGGTCGACAACACAGCTCAGTTCTCGGTATTTTCTTTCATGGATGGATTTTCTGGGTATAATCAGATCAAGATGTCACCCGAAGACATGGAGAAAACAACCTTCATCACATCTTGGGGCACATTTTGTTACAAGGTAATGCCATTTGGACTGAAGAACGCCGATGCAACTTATCAACGGGCTATGGTGACGTTATTCCACGATATGATCCACAAGGAAATTGAATGCTACGTGGATGACATGATATCCAAGTCCCTTACTGAAGAAGATCACCTGGTAAATCTGCTGAAGTTGTTCAAGCGTCTGAGGAAATATCAGTTGAAGTTAAACCCCGACAAAGTCAAGGCCATTCAGGAGATGCCTACACCTAGGACTGAAAAAGAAGTTTGAGGGTTCTTAGGTAGATTGAACTATATATCAAGGTTCATATCTCATCTTACTGCAACCTATGAACCTTTGTTGAAGCTGTTAAGAAAGGAACAAACAATCAGGTGGAACGAAGATTGTCAGAAAGCTTTTGACAAGATCAAGGAGTACCTGCAAGAACCTCCAATCCTTATGCCTCCAGTTGAAGGAAGACCTATGATAATGTACCTAACAGTATTAGAAGGATCAATGAGGTGTGTGTTGGGCCAGCATGACGAGTCTGGTCGAAAAGAGTATGCAATATACTACCTAAGCAAAAAGTTTACCGACTGTGAACAACGTTATTCACTGCTCGAGAAAACTTGATGTGCTTTAGCGTGGGCTGCTCGCCGACTAAGACAGTATATGTTGACTCACACTACCTTATTGATCTCAAAGATGGACCCCGTCAAGTACATATTTGAGAAGCCAACACTTACCGGAAGGGTTGCAAGATGGAAAATGATTCTGACAGAGTATAACATTCAGTACACATCTCAAAAAGCCATCAAAGGCTGTGTATTGTCTGATTATTTGGCTGAGCAACCCATTAATGATTACCAGCCCATGAGATTTGACTTCCCTGATGAAGACATCATGTACTTAAAAGCAAAAGATTATGAAGAACCAGTTCACACTGAAGGGCCTGATCCCGAAGAAGAATGGACTATGATGTTTGACGGGACTGTCAATATGAATGGTCGTGGGGTTGGTGCAGTGCTCATTACACCTAAAGGAGTTCATATGCCTTTCTCGGCAAAACTCACTTTTGCCTGCACTAACAACGAAGCAGAATACGAAGCATGTATCATTGGTCTTGAGGAAGCCATTGACCTCAGGATAAAGACATTGAATGTATTCGGAGATTCAACTTTGGTAATCAATCAGACCAACGACAAATGGTACACTCACCAAGAGCATCTAATTTCGTATTGTGACTATACGATGAGATTATTGACTTTCTTCACAACAGTAACTTGAGTACATCCCTCGAGACGAGAATCAGTTTGCAGATGCTTTAGCTATCATTTCCTCCATGATCAAGGTTCAAACTGCAAATTATGTGCCTCGGATTTTGGTATCCAGATTGGACCGACCGACATATGTTTTCTCCGTAGACACTGTCAATGACAACAAGCCTTGGTACCATGACATCAAATGCTTCTTGGAGGATCAGACATACCCACCTGGGGCATCATCCAATGATAAGAAGACATTGAGAAGGTTGGCCGGTAGTTTCTTCCTCAATGCTGATGGTTCATTATACAAGCGAAACTTTGACATGGTCCTGCTCAGGTGCGTTGACAAGAAAGAAGCAGACCTACTGATGCACAAGGTGCACGAAGGTTCTTTCGATACCCATGCCGGAGGGCATGCAATGGAAAATAAATTATTAAGATCAGGTTACTACTAGATCACAATGGATGCAGACTGTTGTGCCTATTCCAGAAAATGCCATAAATTCCAGATCTACGCGGTTAAAGTGCATGTGCCTCCAAACCCATTGAACGTGATGTCTTCACCTTGGCCCTTTGCTATGTGGGGCATTGACATGATTGGAAAGATCGAACCAACTACTTCAAATTTCCACAGATTCATCCTGGTAGCCATTGATTACTTCACCAAATGGGTTGAAGCAGCTTCATATGCAAACGTCACCAGACAAGTGGTAGCCAGATTTATGAAAAGAGACATCATTTGTCGATATGGAGTTGTCGAGCGAATCATTAATGATAATGGTTCCAATTTGAACAACAAAATGATGGCCGAACTATGTCGGGACTTCAAAATCTAACATCACAACTCTTCTCCTTACAGGCCAAAAATGAATGGCGCTGTCGAGGCAGCTAACCAAAACATCAAGAAGATTGTGCAGAAGATGGTGGTTACTTATAAATACTGGCATGAAATGCTCCATTTGCCTTGCATGGGTATCGAAACTCAATCAGAACATCCATTGGGGAAACACCTTATCAGCTTGTGTACGGTATGGAAGTTTTCCTACCTGTTGAAGTTGAGCTACCCTCCTTACGGGTAATGATGGATGTGAAGTTGGACGAAGCAGAGTGGGTCCGGTCCCGATACAATCAGTTGAATTTGATCGAAGAGAAGAGGCTAGTTGTCATCTGTCATGGGCAGTTATATCAAAAGCGGATGAAGAAAGCCTTCGATCTGAAAGTCAGGCTTCGGGAATACCAAGTGGGAGACCTTGTTTTGAAAAGACTTCTTCCTCCTCATACAGACCACAGGGGCAAATGGACGCCGAACTACGATGGTCCATTCATAGTAAAGAAAGTTTTCTCTGGCGGAGCACTGATGCTCACTACTATGGATGGCGAGGATTTCTTATCCCCTGTGAATTCAGATGCAGTTAAAAAATACTTCGCATAAAATGACCCGCTAGACATAAAAACAAAATGTACGTCCATGCAAAAATAGGGCATCCCGGCGAGTCAAAAACAGAATAAAAGACTCGGGCAAAAATAAGGGAAAAATTAAAATAAAAATGTGTACACCCGCTGAGTTGAAAAGCCGCATTGGACAGCTCAGGCAAAAATGGGTATCCCGGTGGATTGAAAACCCGAAAGGGCGATCCACGCAAAATTAGGGAATAAGCGAACAACTGCATTTTGAATTCGTCTGTATCACTCACAACACGGCAAGCTTCGAAAAGATAAAGCATCGGTCAGAGTCAGCCTTCTTCAAAAAACAAGATAAGAAGAACGTCAAGGTCATACAGGTCATAGCAAAGGAAGTTCACTGGAACGTTGTCAACATTGCCAACGCCTTTATTTTCTCAATTTACAGCAATCTCCTCATTTCAGTGGATTTGTTTCTTTGATTGTATTTGTCAATTCAGGGCACACAAATTAATAAAATTAGAGTTTTTAGTCACACCTCGCTTTGTACATTTTTTATTTCGTTTGCAAAATGTCCAATATTCGTAATACAACACGTGCATAAAACAAATGAGCCATTTTTAATAAACGCTTGCAGGAAATTTATTACTTTCAGGAAAGTCTAACTCCTATGACAGAATCCGGATAAGGGATACCTCGGGATACTTGTGCGTTTACTTTTGACAGGTTGCAGGTATTCAATACACGACATAAGGCATGTCAAGCATTGAATCCCCATCATGCTACGTCTAGAAGTCATCTCCTCCCTAAGCAGTGCCTGATAGCTATTTCACAGCAAGATGGGCAAAGAATTTCCTATTCCCCACCAGAGTGTCAGATCTCTCATCCTCAGCAAAGTTAATGGAACTGCCTCCCCGTAGAGTTTCCATTCTTTCCCCAGATGAGCAATGCCTGAAACCCATATCCAACAGAGTGGTTGAAACTTCCTTCTCCCCAGCTGAGTTCTCCCTTCAGATAGATCTACCAATGATCTATTCCCCCCAAGCAGAGTTCTCCCTCCTAACAGATCTACCGGTGATCTCTCCCCCAGCCGGGTTATTCTTCCAAATAGATCAGCCAGAGATCTTCATCCCAGCAGGATCCGAGTCTCGAATTAGTTTCTCTTTTGCATAATCATAGCATTTGCATCATGTTCACCAAATAAGCGTAGCATTCTGTCTAATACGGAGCATTACGGCAAAAATCAAACATTTGCATGATCACAAGCCAGGTTCGAGCTAGTCACTTGCAATTACCATCAATATACAAAATACATCCCCTGCACATAAAAGCCAAAGCGTCCCCTTTGCACTCTCAAGTACGAATACTTGTTCATAACATACCCTTTTTGACACCTGTCTGTGTCACCCTATCTCCACAGGTCGCCCGAACACCTTCTGCAAGCAGATACTTGTCCATAACGTGTTCTTCTCGACGCTCGTCCGTGTCATCATAATCTCCCCACAGAAAGCCAAAGCATCTCCTTTGCACTCTCAAAATGGATGCCTGTTTATATTTATACATGTTTGACACTCGTCTGTGTCATACTTCCCCAACAAGTCGAACACTCGTTCATGTCTTGCACATACTTCACCAACAAATCAATACTCACTCATACTTATAAAGAAGTCTTTGATACTCGTCTGTATCTTGTTTATATCACTCCTCAACAGATTCAACACTCGTCCGTGTTCTTTGTTAACCAGTTGGTACTCGTCCATATCATCATCTTTGAACACGCGTCAGCGTTTGTTTCTACTGATACTCGTCCGTATCATGGTTCTAAGGATGCTCATCCGCATCTTTAATCTATACACATCGTCAAACACTTATACCTTTTATTCTTGAGTGTAATCACTCGTCCGTGTTTACCATTCCCCAGTAAGTCGTCAACAAAACAACTTTCTCCTATCCGACATTCGTCCTATGTCGTGATACTTTCGGCAGCCGTCCCCTGCCAGGTGATCGTCCTTCACCTTTGGATGACCGTCCCTCATCCTTTCCCCAGTGGAATCTCCATTATTAGAACCTTCTACCCGGCATTCGTCCTATGTCGTGATAGTTTTAGCAACCGTACCCTGCTAGGTGATCGTCCTTCACCTCTTGATGATCGTCCTTCATCATGCTTATCCGATGGCCATCCCCATCGTCGACCTTTTCTATCCGACTTCGTCCTATGTCGTGATAAAGAGTAGTCGTCCCCTGCTAGGTGATCGTCCTTCACCTTTGATGATCGTTCCTCATCATTATTTCAATTATTCTTTAACCCGATGGTCGTCCCCGTCGTTGTTTACTTTACTTTCCAAGCCCGATGGCCGTCCCTATCTATGTTTGTTTAAATCCCCAAAGAGTTTGTATTTTATTACCTAATGGCCGTCCCCGTCATGGTCTCTTTATTTCCCCATCTTGTCGGCTGTCCCCGTCATTGTTTTGCTTGACACTTTATCCCCAGCAGTCGTCCTCTGCTCGATGGTCGTCCTCCATCACTTTCATTTGATCATCATAATATACCATCTTTTACAATTTATATCCCTTTTCTTCTTATCCCTAGCGAGTGCAAATTTCGGGTTATCTTTGGTATTCAACCACAAGTTATCTTGTTTGTCTGTTAAGCCAGGCGCTTACATCCTGCACAGCTAACTCATGTTTGAATAGGGGCAGCTATAAACACCCCAAATTTTCCCTCACTCTTTATCACGCCATGACTTGTGATCTTTCATTTTTGCATAAGCATAAGCATTACATCTCATGTTGCATTTTTGTTCCACTGCATAGTTCAAATTCATTTGCATCTAGGGTTTGTGATCTGAGCAATCCAAGAATCCATATGAGCCATCTCAGAGGTCTCAAATCTTTCCAAGAGGGTCCATGTGTGTTATATCATCATATTATGCTCCCCAGTGTTCATGGAAGTCAAGAGATCACAAGAACTGGCAAAGGCATAGAAGCAGAGCTAGGGTTTTCACTACACAGATGACCAAAATTAGGGTTTTGGTTTCAGAGGCCTTAACTCCAAATTTTTGGGTCATTCTTGTTTCTAATGTTCTTAATATGTTATAAGGATCATGTGTACCAAGTTTTATGAATAAATTCATTGTGGAAGTCATCTGATCATTGGGTAACTTCTTGAGCAAGTTAAGTCAAAATCAGGGCATCTAAGGCCCCCAGCAATGGAACCAAAGGATCATTTTCATCAAATTGAAGTTCAATGATCTTTATTTGATCTTAGAAATGGTTGGAAGTTCACAAGATTGAAGAATTTTGAGCCAATTGCAAACTTGCCATTTTTGGAAATGACTTGAAATGCAAACTTTCCATTTTGGGAAAGATTTCCAACCTCATCTTTCATGACCAAAAATGCTTCAAATGAAAAATTATTGGGCATGAAATTTGTATATTAGGTCTTTCCCTTTTCAAAAAGTACAAGAACATGCCTTGATTCATCTTAGAACTCAATATATGGCCTTTCAAAGTTGGCAAAAATCACATAATTTTCAAGATCATGCCAAAGAGGGAATTTTGCAATTTCACTTGCCAAGCATTCTAATGACCTCTAATCAACTTCTTTGCACCATAACATGTTAATGCAACTTGCCAAGATCACATTTGGGCATTGAACCTAAGGTTTTCATGGCTTGTGATCCAAGAAACACCAAAGAGGGAAAGTTGCAAAATCTATGCCATCTCATGATCCAAGCCTTCCAGCACATCAAATTCAATCCCATGGCCATCCTTGATGCAAGTTGAGGCCAGACACCCCATGAAAACATCTCTGACCTGTGCACATACCTCATAGTACACAATCTTGACCTTTTGCAAAACCTCCCATACCAATCAGCCTGTGCCATAACAACTCTCTGGCCAATCAACATTGTTTATGTGGACATTAAGCAACTCATTTCATACAACACACAAGGCTGAAACCTCTCATACACTCAGAATCATAAAAACCTCAAAAAAAAAACCTTCATCTCTTTGAAATTCATCACACAAGCTTCAAAACTAAAATCTCTTTTTACCAATCATCTCTACATAACCTAAGGATCACAAAGCACACATCACCATAGCCTGAAACACTCTCAAACATAAACACAATTTCTCACTCCGCAGAAATAAAACTCACAAAGGAGGACATTTAAACTCCATTCAAGCTTTCCAGAAGCATCAGAGGGATCATTGGAGGCATTTTGCACAAAGGAATAGGTCAGAAAGCTCCAGTTTGCAAAGCTTCAACTCGGGTAGCTATGATGAACTTTTTTTCCAGAACTCCTTTTTTAAGTTTCTAAATGATTCTGTATGCTTCACTAATCATTGTGATATGATTATTTTTGAAAATGGTTAAGAGATGAGTATGTATGCTTATTCTGAAACTTTTTCCGTTTTGATGTTCTTGTTCGAATCTTGTTAATGATGCATGATAAATGATTTTTGGGGCTGGATTAATGTTTAGGGTGGTTAGTGGAATGATTCTGGAGGTTTTGGGGGCTTGGGGTGGCGTTTTGAGCAAACTCAGGTGAGAGGTTGGCCGGAGAAGATGACCGGAGGCTAGCTCCAGTCAACTGAATGTAATTAGGGCTTAATTAGTGTTTAGTTGCCAGATGCGTTTTAGGCCCTTGGATCTTGTTTTGATTAGGAACGAATGCTCAGGATTAGTTCACTTAAGATTAATTCTGATTATTTAATTAATTAATGATAATTAATCCAGTTTGAATGTGAGCCATTGAGATGTGCACGTGGTCAATTCCCACCCTTTTATTTCAAATCTCAGCCATTGGATGCGCTGACTTATCATTTTCATTCATTTATTTTTATTTTATTCTCATTTCTTTTGCATAATTATTTTAAAATATCAAAAATCATCACAAAAATATGAAACTTTGCATTCTTACTTTAAATATTTTTCTTAATCTAAAAACAATTTTTATTTTATTTTTTACATTAAAAAAGTATTTTTAAAATATTTAAATGATATTTTAAATTAATTAAAGTATTTTAATTAATTAAAAATACATTTAGGTTTCTAAAAATCACCAAAAAAATCATGAACCATTCCAATGCATTTAGAAACATTTTCAAACTCTTCACACAAATTTATTTTTAGGATTGATCATAGTTTGCCAATTTTCTTAGAATTAAGGGTCTTTAAAATCACATTTTTGAACCCTAACTTTGAAAAATCATTTCTGCCTAACCAAGAAGAGTTTGAACTTGATTCTTTTTGCATTGTGTTACATATTGCATGTAGTTTATAGGTCATTTCCCTCATGAATTTATCTTGCATTTTCAAATTGATTTTCATTTTTCCTTTTGAACCATCCAAAAACCCTAGAAAACTTAGGAAAATCATAACTTTTGATAGGTTAGGCTTCTGACCTTCTCCTTTGAGGTGTGACCTAATATGGGATTAGGGTTTGTTTGAGTTTAATTTCAAATTTATATCATGTTGATTGCTTCTGTTTTATTCATTTGCATCTCATATGTCCACAAAACCCTAATTTCTCATGTTCATTTGCATTCACCTTGCATATGCATCATTACATGAACTTGCCATGACATGTCATGCATTCATATGTCATCTTAGACATCTTAAGACATGTTAGAACCTTTCTTGATCATTTATTCATTCATTTTCCATGTTTAGCATCCATTTCATTTCATAAACTCTCATGTGTTTTCAAACTTCAAAGCATGCTTCCATAACATCTCATCTTTGTATGATCACACATATGCATATTGTATGACTTTGCATCATATTACATGACATTTACCTAGCATAATCACTTCTTAATTTGATCATTGAATCTCATTTCACTTCATTTCTTTATGCTTCATACTTTATGCATTCATACTAACACTTTCAGGTTTGGTAAGTTATTTTGGGAAGTGGATTTGCCTTCACCTCTCACTTCTTCTTATCTCATTCATATGCATTATAACTTGTCTTTGAAGTGAATTTGATTCACTTATGTTCCATCTCTCTCACTTTCTTCCTTTAAGTTACTTATCTTCTTAGGAAGTAAGTAACTTATTCTTCTGCTTCCTCCTCCTTTCATCTGCTTCTTCCATTGGTGGCTTCCTTGAAGATCTTTCTTAAGCCTCACAAACCATAGGATATCAAAGCATGATAATGATTAGGGTTTTAATTAGCCCCCATTGGCTTTTTACCTTTGAGTCTCCTTGAGTCTCTCTTCTCATCTAAATAATCAGAGACTAAACTCTTAAAGTTTTAGGACTTTGGAATTAGGGTTATGCTTGCATCCTTCTCTTAGGATTGAGTGTATAACTTTAATCCTATGGGTTAAACCTATTAATTAAAAAACATTAATAATCACCAAGACTTTATCTTGTAACTTGGGCCTTACATTAGGGTTATAACTCTTCCTTATGGTTAAGAGGGACTAACCCTAGTGTTTAATGGACAAGTCCCCCTCAAGTTGTCTTACAAATTTAAAACCCATTTCTTAATCTCATCCCTTAATTAAAATCCATTTAATAAAGGCTTGTTATATAATGAATTTAATCCCTAACCATGGATTAAGTTGAGGTATCTTCCTCAACTTAAGTGTTCTCATCTATTATCCTTCTATTAGGATGGTGTAATGAGTTCACTAATCTGTGATTAGAGATTAAACTCATTACTTAACACTAAAAAAAACCCAAAAACATCTAATTAATCACAAGTAGGTTAATGATCTTAATCCTACATCATCATGGTAATTAAGTTGAGATGCTTATCTCATACTTAAGTAGGCTCATTATCCCTAATCAGGGAGGATATAATGAGTTTACAAGCCCTTGATTTAGGCTTAAGCTCATTAACTTATGCAAAACACCAAAAACAATAACAAAACTGAAAACACAAAAACAAACAATAATCGTCTCCTTCGGGATTCTTTTCTCGTCACACTCATTCACAAACGGGGACTTGCTTCTTCCGTCTAATACAAGACAGTTAGCACTCGAGCCAGACGAGTCATACACTTGAGCATAGGCAAGTAAGCAGTTCACAGTCAATTTATTTTTTCAGTCTCTTTAAGTCAAACTACGGTGTTCTGACTTCCTCATTGCACGAGAGGATACGTAGGCATAACTTAACAGTTATCGAACAAAAGTCCATGTGTCTTCCCCCCTCTTTCAACATTCTTTTCAAAGCCTCAGTTCCTAAGCAATTCACCTTTTGCACTGACACTTGTATATTCTTTTCTTTAGCTTTTGCACACAGACAGCACATACACTGCCCCTTTAAAGGCAATCTTGTAAGCGTGGATTCCGTCGAGTACGACGGACAATCTGGGTGCTAATACCTTCCCAGGTTGTAACCAACCCTCTTTCTCAGTTTCTCTGGTTCGCAACCGTCTTATCCACCTTATCCAGGTTTATGCAGCATTACCTTTCCTTCGGGATAAAAATGCCTAGCTGGCGACTCTATTCACTTCACTTTCCTTTTCTCTTTTCGCCGACCGTTCGCGTCTGCACCCTGGGACCCTGGTGTCTTTTCGGGGGAGCGACAGCTGTCAAAGCCAACCAAAAAGATTCCAAAAATCAATGTCCTCAGAAAGACGTTGAAAAAGACTGTGAAAATAGCCAAATGGGCGAATGGCAACATCAAAAGCTTGACGCCATCTATGACGACGAACCATTAGGGTTCAAAAAAGATCTGGTGTCGACCAACATTAAGATGGTAGCACAAGATCCATTAGAAGAAATAGATATGGGGCTGGGGGCAGAAAAAAGGCCAACCTATATAAGTGCCAAGATGGACCCACGGTTCAAAATCAAAATAGTCCAATTGCTGCATGAATACAAAGATTGTTTCGCATGAGACTACAACGAATTTCCTGGTTTAGACAGAAGCTTGGTCGAATTGAAGCTGCCAATATTGGAAGGGAAAAAACCAGTGAAGCAGGCACCCAGACGCTTCGCACCAGAAATTCTATCAAAGATAAAAGAAGTGGTCGAAAGACTTCTGAAATGCAAATTCATCCGCACAACCAGGTATGTCGAATGGATTGCAAACATAGTTCCCGTAATTAAGAAAAATGGCAAACTTAGGGTATGTATTAATTTTCGAGATTAAAACTCAGCTACCCCAAAAGATGAATACCCTATGCCAGTAGCAGAAATGTTCGTAGATTCGGAAGTAGGCCATGAGTACTTAAGCATGTTAGACGGATACTCTGGCTATAACCAAATTTTTATTTTCGAAGAAGATGTTCCTAAGACAACATTTCATTGTCCTGGAGCAATAGGGCTTACGAATGGATAGTAATGCCCTTCGATCTGAAAAATGCTAGAGCGACTTATCAACGTGCTATGAATTTGATTTTCCATGATTATATTGAAACTTTCATGCAAATTTACATTGATGATATTGTAATTAAGTCTATCTAAGGAAAAAATCATATAGACCACCTTTGGCAATCCTTTGAAAGGATGAGGAAGTTCGGTCTGAAGATGAATCCCCTAAAATGTGCTTTCGGTGTGCAGGCGGGTGATTTCTTAGGCTTTGTGGTCCAAAAGAAGGGTATCGAAATAAATGAAAACAAAGCCAAGGCTATAATGGAGGCGAAAGCACCATCAACAAAAAAGGAACTGCAGTCTCTGCTAGGGAAAATCAACTTTCTGAGAAGGTTCATCTCCAACCTTAGTGGAAAGACACATGCCTTGTCACCTCTACTTCGACTGAAGAAGGGAGACTTCACATGGGGGAAAGAACAACAAGCTGCATTCGACAAAATCAAAGAGTACTTGTCAAGTCCTTCAATTCTAATGCCCCCTTGTAGAAAGAGAAGCATGAGATTGTATATTTCGGCATCAGATAAAACACTAGGAAGCATGTTATGCCAAGAAGATGAAAATGGTATCGTAAGGGCCATCTACTACCTCAGCAGAGTCCTGAACGATGCCGAAACTAGATATAGTGTTATATAAAAATTGTGTTTATGTGTATATTTTTGTTGTATAAAGTTAAAGCACTATATAAAACCTGTTGATGTATATATTTCTTCTCATTTCGACGTAATAAAATATATGTTATCTAAGTTTATTTTACATAGTAGAATTGGGAAGTGGGATTTGGCATTAATAGAATATTCCCTGAAATACTTGCCTTTAAAAGTTGTTAAGGGACAAGTGGTTGCTGATTTCATAACAGACCACTCAATAAGTGACAATGGGGTGGAATATGTCGAAGTAGAACCATGGAAATTATATTTCGACGGTTCCAGTCATAAGAATGGAACTGGTGTTGGGATGTTAATATTTTCTCCTAATAAAATACCAACAAAATTCAAGTACAAAGTCGAAGGTCTGTGTTCGAATAACGAAGCAGAATACGAAGCATTGATTGCTGGACTTGAGATCTTGTTGGAATTGGGGGCAACGAGAGTCGAAATAATGGGTGACTTTGAATTAGTAGTAAAACAATTGACCAAAGAATATAAATGTGTAAAAGAGAATTTAATTATGTACTTCGTAATAGCCAATAGACTTCTTAAAAGATTCGACAATGTGACCATCAGGCACATACCCAGGATGGAGAATCAAGAGGCAAATGATCTTGCTCAAATTGCATCTAGATATAAGGTGTCGAAAGAGAATCTAAAAAGGGATATTGAAGTTAGGGGAAGAGTCATATCCACCAAGTTGTCTCCATCAGATTTGGAAACAATAGTTAGGATATGGTGACGAAGAATATTTTGAAATTTTCCATGTAGATTATTCAGGAGATGAAGATTGGAGAAAACCCATCAAGGATTATCTACAAGACCCAAATATGAAAGTCGAAAGAAAATTTAAGTACAAAGCTTTAAGTTATGTACTTTTTGGAAATGAACTATTCAAAAAGACTTCAGAAGGAGTCTTATTGAAATGCTTGGGCGAAGAAGAAGCTTACATATCTTTGTCAAACGTACATAATGGAGCTTGTGGTGCGCATCAAGCAGACCACAAAATGAAATGGTTATTATTTCGACAGGGAATATACTGGCCAATAATGTTGAAAGACTGTGTCGATTTCACTAAAGGATGTCAGGTATGCCAATTGCATGCAGGCATACCACACGTTCCTGCAAATGAGTTGCCTTCAATCGTAAAGCCTTGGCCATTCAGAGGCTGGGCTTTGGATATGATTGGCGAAATTCGACCAGCTTCTTCAAAAGGGAAGAAGTACATTTTGGTTGGAATAGATTATTTCACTAAGTGGATCAAAGCTATACCATTAGTGAATGTAGATCAAGAAGCATTCATCGAATTTATTCGACGACATATAATTTATAGATTTGGAATTCCATAGACAATAACTACATATCAAGGATATGTGTTCAATGGAAAGAATATGCAAACATTTTCAAAAGAAGTAGGATTTAAACTTCTTACTTTGAAGCCTTATTACGCCCAGGCGAATGGACAAGTTGAAGCAACTAATAAAGTTGTGATTAATTTGATGAAAAAGCATGCGGGTAAAAAAAACCAGGAATTGGCATAAGACTTTAGATCAAGCTTTGTGGGCTTGTCGAACGTCTCCTAAAGAAGCTATGAATTCTACTGCATTTAGGTTGACTTATGGTCATAATGCAGTTTTACCAGTCGAAATCTACTTACAATCAATTCGAATTTAGAGGCATCAAGAAATTCAATCAGATTTATATTGAAGTATGATGATGGATGAGTTAGTTGATTAAGATGAAGAAAGGTTACGTGCATTGGATTTGGTGAAGAGGAAAAAAGAAAGAGTCAAAAAGTTTTATAACAAGAAAGTGAAACGTAAAACTCTTTTAGTTGGTGACCTAGTGTGGAAGGTAATTCTTCCTATGGATCGAAAAGATAAACTAATGGGAAAATGGTCTCCTAAGTGGGAAGGACCTTTCCAGGTTTTAAAAATCTTTTCGAACGGCGCATACGAAATTGAAGAAATAGGAAAGGATGAAAGAATATTAAAGATAAATGGGAAGTACTTGAAAAAGTACAAACCGATATTGCAAGAAATTAAGATAGCCAAAGAATAAATTGCATATAAGGTGAAAGATTGTATTTCGGTAAATAAATGGCATTAATAGTCATTACAAAACAAATTCCAAATAAACTTAAGAAAAACTAATACATAAGATTATCCCTATTACAATTTAATGTTAACAAAATACTTCTTCAGTTCGTCAAACTTTTTCTTCTGAATTTGGAGCCGACGATCACAAAAGCTTTTATTGTTCGAAAGGCTTTCAATTTCTTGAGTGAGTGTTTGAGCCCTTTCAGCATGATGAACACCCATTTTTAACTCCTAGTTGATCTTATCTTGTCTAGGTTGTTGAAGGACTTCCTTGCGCCTTCGTTTCTGGGAAATCTTCCTTTAGAGCATAGCTATCTGCTTCTCCCACATTTGGATATTACCGTCGCATTCAGCAATCTCTTTGGTGTAAGTTTCAGAAAGTTGTTGTAGCTCTAAGACTTTATTGGTCGAAATGGCCGCAGCATCCCATTCAGCAAGTTGAGTTTCAGATTTTTTTAGAGATTTGTTTTGAGAAGTCCTTGAGACGGTTTAGGTCTGTGCTCACCAAGTCGTTTAAGTAGGCAGGTCCATCACAACAATGTTTACTTCAATAGGAGACTCCATGACATTTACATGTTTCAGAATTTTCTTCAAGTCGAAGTAAGCGGTCGAATTTTCTTCCAAAATATTGAATAACTCCACCTCAAGGATTTTTGTGTGAATATTGGTCATTACAACATCAAGAAAGTGTGCGCTGGAAGTTGCCCCAGAGGTGGTAAAAGTACTTTGTGAGGAATCTTGGAAGTTGTGGCGAGCACTGAGTACGGCCCTTAAATACTCCAAAGGTTTCTGTACTTTGAGATTCTAGATTTCTTCACGTGAGAAACTTGTCGAACCATTTGATAGTGAGCCTCCCTTTAGTGATTCAAGATTTGGTAGACTGTTTTGTCCCTGGTGTAAGCCAACATCCTTTTTCTTCGACTTGCTATCCTCACCAGCAGTTTCTCCTTTTTTATCATCCTCATCTTCGACCTCAGCATCAGTATTTAGGTCATCACTTTACTGGGTTGCATCTGATTTTGGAGGAGGAGGAGGAGGAGAATGATCATCAGAATATTGAGGAGAATCAAGAGATTGTTCCCTCTCCATTTCTGATCCCTTCGTTGAATTCCTTGGAGAAAAAGGTGGTGGGATGGTAACTTGGCGAATTGAATCATCTTGTTTAATTGATGTAGTTTCCTTTTGAGGGCTTTCATCGAGATTGATCTGCAAGTGAAAAAGAATCAAGTAGGGAATAAAGTAAGAAGTAAAAAAGTAAACAGTCGAAATAAAGAATTACCTGAGGGATCTCAGTGTGAAAACTAGAGTTCCCACTCTCTATATCTTTTACTTGCACTTTCACAACTGGGCCATGTGAGGCAGTTTCGTTAGGTGTATTGACTTTGGATTTTTGTGAGGGGACCTTTGTGAGTTTCTTCTTTTTCTGAGGTTGGTTTGGTTCTGGTGATTCATCACCAGATTCTTCGCTGGAGACTTTTTCTTCTTTTTGTTTTCTTTTTGGGACAGGTGGCGGTTTTCGACCTACCTGGACATAGAAATAAAAGATGATTCGGTTTTGAAAGACAAAGAATAAGCTAAAAAAAATAGGGGGGAGTTTGTACCTTTGTTACAGACTTTTTAGTAGTGACTGGTGGGTCTTCTTCCATCATGTCAGTTGTACTCTCGACAGCGGCTTTCTTGGGCTGAACTTTTGTAGCTAAAGAAAACAAAACAAAGTCAGAGATGAATAAGAAGAAACCTATAAAGTTAAAATGTCGAAATAAAAATGTTTTCTTATTAACACCTTCAAGAATGGGAGTTTCCACGTGAACGTGTTCTATTCCAATATGAAGGTGTCCTATATAGTTATCCAGAGTGAACTTAGTCGAAACCACACACTCAACAGGCTTTTGCTTTGTTGTCGAAGCAGTTTTATGGAATCCCCGCAAACGAACCAATATGGAAATGGAGGGCTCAATGCCACACCAAAGTCAGCAGAAGGTAGAGGGGAAACTTTGGTGGATAAAGGTTGAAATCCACTTCATATCGTAGTTCTGGTCGAACGTATGAAGGTAGTTTCAACTTTTCCAATTTTTCCTATAAACTTATGTTTTAAGGTGACTATTCCTTCGCTTATGGTTCGAATAAGTTCTTCTGGCCTATAGATAGTTTCAAAATATTTTTGAAACTTTTGTATTTCTTTGATATGTTGTGCTTTACCTTTCTTCGTCTTTTCCTGCACAAGAGCAAAGGCATTTGTTAGATGAGTAGTGAGTGCTTCTACGTCGAAGAATTTGTTGAGGTAATAATATTTCCACCAAACATCAAACTCAGGTGTACAAAGGAAAGATGGTCGAAAGACCGTTGGTCGAATTTCAAGAGACTCATCAGTGAGTGGCTTAAATAATTTTTTGCTCTTCTCTTCAGTATGAAAGGAGTTGTAGAAAATTATAGAGCCTTTCTTGGGGAAAATGGATTTTGGCTTCAGTTGAATCAATCCAAATTGTCGGGCGACCAAGTTAGGTTGATTGACAATCAAGGAAATTTTTGATTTGGTGATGTTATGATGGGAAATGAGAGTCTAGGTGTTAGGAATGACTCCCAAACGTAAAGGAATCAATCTTTGTCCTTCTGCATTTCCAGAGGCATCTGTTTGGTAAACCATTCATGACCAACTACCCTGCTAGCAAAAGGTGTCATATGGGGAGTGAATTTGTATCTCTTGGCGAACATCATGACGTAACTGGTGAAAGATTGGCAAAGACTAAGCCCTTCCTCAGATGGAGTCAGTTGTACTAGGAGAGGCCATTCAACAACCCTATCCTTCACTTCATCTTCGTCTATGTCATTCTTGACAGGGAGAGAGAGGCTTCAAAAGTGGCATTGAGCCACAATTGCAAAAGCCAAATTGACCCTGACACGCTAAGGCTACCTTTCTCTTTCACGATTTTCAGGAAGCTTACGCTTTCACTTAACGATTCATAAAGGTTTTCCAAAATCATTTCGCTTAGGCATAGTTTTATTCCTTTATGGAGTTGGTTAGCTATAGTGA